>CM057452.1:353872500-355122500 GCA_016271365.2 Neoceratodus forsteri | reverse complement strand
GCCAGTGGGGACTGTGTACTTTCAAGCCATCCTGGCTGAAGGCGCGGAACAAGATGCTGGCCGCTGCCACAACTCCAGGGCCGGGCCAACAATGGCTTCGGCCACCGGAAAGGCCTCTGTAGGGGAATCTCCTCGGTCCAGTATCTCCGTGAGGAGATACTTCACTTTGGAAACGGGTTCGAGCTGCATCCCAGTGGACTCAAATGAGCCAAGCAAACCTAAAACGAGGATGGGCTCGCCCACCGATTGGCCTCTGCAGACTCCAGGTCAAGTGGCCTGGAGAACAGGGAGGAGTCTCGCCAGACTCCGAGGAGTCTGCAAACAGCTGCCTGGCGCCTGAGCCACCCTCCACCTGCCACGGTCGATCGGGAGTGAGGGTGACCGACAACCTGTGGGGCAAGCCCTGCCCCGACTGAGAATCCTTGGTCGAGGCCCCAGTCTTCGGTTGTGGAGGCGGAGGTTCCACCACAATGGGTGGAGCAGCCGACCAATCTGTGCCGGGGTCGGCTCCTCAACCACTACAAGGGTTTGTTTCAGCCGCTCCTGTGACAGCCACTTGATGGCCGGAGAAGGCAACAGAGTCTGCTTATTTCTGGACAATAAGAGCTGCTGCCACATTAAATCCTCGTGGCGCCAGAGCCTTAGCTGAGTGCGGAGCTATCACTCCGAAGGGCGGCGAGGATGGCTGTCGGGCGCTTTCAAATGCCGAAACCAAGACCACAGGCGTCAGTGGGACCGGCTGGACCTGAAAGACGACCGAGACCTTCGGGGTTCCGAGGGGTCAGAGAGGGACAGGGAAACCCACTCCTCCCTCGGTACAGGGACATTAAGCAGGGACTCCGCACAGGAGGCATAGGCAAGTCCTCGGTTTCCACCAGGGAACCAGTGAAGTAGGGTTGTCGGCTTCTCCAGTCAACAAACCGTCCGAAGGGTCCGACTGATAGCGTTAGCGGAGTGCCACCGACGACTGACCGGCGGGGCACCATAAAGCCAGCGGTCGCAGCCCTAACCTCAACGAGTAAAGAGTTGACCGCTCGGTGAAGGGGATCTCTCCCACTCCCACAAACGTCAACGGTGGGACTTACCCTTAGAGTCCTTCTTCTAGGACAGACTGGAATGTCCCGATGTTCTTTCTCCCTTGGTGGACATGGACTAGCAAAGCTCCTTAAACAAAGCCATGTAGGAGGAGCCCAAAGAGAGCAGGATAAATGTCGCAGCCAAGGAGGAAGAAGAAGAAGCGGCCTAGGCCGCCTCCTCCTCCTCCTCGAGGGCAATCAATTGCTCCAACTGTTCTGCGGAGCCCGCTGCGAGGACACCGCCGATGGGCATCCCAGACTTGACCGGCGTGATACCGCTTTCTGGTCACCCGAGAAGAAGTCTGCACAGCGCTGTCCTCCAAAGACCAAAGACGAAAAATACTTGCACAATTCACAAGTCTGAGTCATGGCCAAGCCCCAGGCAGTAGACTCACGTGGAGTGCGGATCGGTCCGGGACATCATCTGCACGACACGAGCACCGACGGAAGCCGGAGTCGATTTGTCCATCGCAGTCACGAGGGAAGGCCAAGACCTAAGTCTTGTAAATTTTAAAATAAGTTTCAGAAATTCCTAAGAGTGTGGATCCAGGCCTAAAACGCAGAGCGCTAAGGAGGGAATCTGAGCTTCCAAGTGGTAAGGAAGATCTGGCATCACGGGGCGGAGCCGAGGGTTTTGCCACCCGGGTGGGTGGGAGGAGCCAGCTTTTAGACATTCCGGCTAGATTTAACGTGGCAAGGAACCTGCCAGACAGTGTGGATTGAACAACATATCCACGTCCCAAGAAAGGGTGGTCCAGAGGAGCTTGGTATAGACAATCCACTTTGTGGGGAACAGCTATAGTAGCTGAAGGCTGATGCCAAACAGCCAGCATGGCATTCTAGTAAGTTGGTATTAGCAGGGAACCACTAAATTGGGCTCTCAGGTAATTCAAGGTATTCTGCCATATCCTTACGTTTGTCATGATCAGGAATTGAGAATTCTATGACCTTTTGTATTTGAGCCATCATCTTACACTAAAAGTCGGGAGATCTTGGGGGAGAGGCTGCAGCAGGTACAGTCAGGTCCTCATCCAGGGAAGGTGTAACCCCCATAAATGGGGGTACCCAAAAGTCTTCCTTGGGTGTGCTTTAATGCCCACTGCCAGGCGGGCGTTCTGTGTCTTTGCAGGTGTGGAGGTGCTTGCAAGCGGGTGCCATTGGCCTCTGTGCCTGTCCCTTTAAAAGACATTGTTTTTGTGGTGTGTAATTGATCTGGGTGGGGACCGAGTGTTCCCGGGCTCGAGTCCCGCCCAAGCTGCAATGACGTTGCTCTGTTCTGCCATCGCTGATGGTGCAGAGGTAGCTCTGCTGGAACTGGTAGTTTGCTGATTAGCTGCTCTGATAATGGTGTTGTAGTTTGTCTAACCTGCCTTTCTTTGCAGCATGGACATTTCTATATTGCGTATTTATCAGTACCTTTTGGGGACCTTAAATGGAATCTGTCCCCAGGGCTCGTGAGAGTAAATTTCTGTAGGAACTGTAGTTTTTCTCATTTTGGCACCGAAATGGACCTGAAGGGGGAGCCCTTGCTCTGACAGACAGATGAATCAACCAACCACACCCTTTTTGGATCAGAAGGAAGTCCCAGTGCTGCCCGCAGCAGAGTCTCGGTCTGATTTTGGAGTTGAGACAGTGAACTGCTCAAGACAAGCGTAGTAGCACAGGAAACTGGTGGGAAGGCTGTCTCTGTCCTGCCTGCTTTATCTTCCCTTCTGAGGGATCTGTTAGTGAAATTAATTGGACTGAATCTGAACCGGCTTGTGACTAGAAATACCGAATTGTGACTGCCCTGTTATCTGAAGAAGACCGAAGATTTGCTGTAAGCCATCGGCCTGTCAGGATGTCTGAATCACCACAGAGATCACGGTTTTGCTCAGGAAAACAAACTGCAACTGGACCGTCATCCAACCTGCAGTATTATGCTTTGCTTTACTATAAATGTGCTATAAGCGGGTTATGATTTGCTTCCCCATTACTTAAGTGCATCACGCTTGCTGGAAGCTCTCCAGCACCTATTGAACTGAATCTGAACTGTTCACTCGCCTGGGCCCTGCCACCTTGTCCCAGTCAGCTACTTGAGATGCAGAAATCACCATCGACTAGAGATTCCCGTGGATCAGCCCCTGCTCAACACCTCAAACAGGAATGACACCTCAGTGAATCGTGTGGGCCCTGCTTCTCATGGCATACCAGCTTGTCATTCTGCAGTCTCCATTTTGTTCCTCCTGTGCTTCATAATAGGTTGCATGAGTAAACACTAGGATAGCTCCCTGCAACATCAGCAAAATCAAAAGTGTCATCTGATCCAACTGTTTTCTTGTCAAGAACTGAGCCTCTAGGCTCTGGATAACAGATTGTGTTTGGTTGTGCATGCTCCTTTCCATCACAGGGCCCCGACTAGCTGCAACGCCGGCCTACCCTCGACAACGTGTCAAGCTGGCCCACCTTTTCTCCAACTGGGTACCCAGACTGTGAAGGTACTCTAAAGTGCATGCATGACTGCCTGATTGAATCAGTTACATAACTAATCAGCCAAAGTACACCCCTCCCTTGTTCATTCCCCCCTGAATAAATCAGATCCAATTCTTTTTGCATTTAACTTGACTGTGGTTGTATTTTGTACAAGAAGCACTGTACTGTTTCCTGCTGTCTAACCTTATTTTGCAGGGGGTCTCCAGGGTTGAACTTGTGGAATCAGCCCTGGTGGTAAGTGCAAACAGAGTGGGGATTTGTATGCTGATTAGGAGTTATTGTAACTGTCTGCTGTTCATTGCTTAGGCCACTAGAGGGGAAACCGGGGGTTACGGTGTCCTGGAGGGCTGTATCCAGTTCAGCTACGCTACCAATAACCCTGTCCTCTGGGTGGATGCACCCGTTTTCAGCACTCAGGCCCCCTTAACCTGCGCCTAGTCTTGCAGGCAGAGGCAGTATCCCTTGAGATAGTGCCACCTACGGGTTACAAAGAGATTTCCGAATAGGAAGATTCAGGATTGGGAAAATCCAGATCTTGGAACTCTTCATCCTCGAGATCACCAGGGACATCAGGTGGTAATTCTTGGTTATCTGACAAATAATTCTCTATGAAAGGAGGAGGAAACCAGGGTGGCATTGTATCCCTGTCAGTATGGAATCTTTTAGGCAGGAGGAGGAGGAGGAGGTCAGGGAGGATCACCCAGCTCTTCGGAGGGGCGGGGAGTGCCGCATGGCATGCTAGACATGTCGTACTACATTGGTGATGGCCCTTTCTTGAGAAAAGGGGGGTGTTGGGACACAAGTCGAGTAATAGAGGGGATGGGAAAAGTATAATGAGCAGGTCTTTCCCATGGGTGGCAAAGACCAGGGTCCTGATCTCTGTCCGCCTGTCACCTATAGGAAGGCATCTGTGAAGGTGGAGGGGCCGTCAATAAGGCATAAGCCATAGGCTTCCCCTGAGGAATGTGGGAGTCTCAACGACAGGCCAGCAGGAGCAAAAGTTATTTTCACTTAAATTGTCCGATGTCGACGGGAGAGGAGCCCCCATTGACAGAGCAGCTCTGTATTTAGCTGCATGTACATTGGTGATGGTCCTTTCTTGAGAAGGGGGGGGGTGTTGACACAAGTGGGGTAATAGATGGGATGGGGAAAGTAGCATGAGCAGGTCTTGCCCCTAGGTGGTAAAGACCAAGGTCCCGATCTCTGCCCGCCTGTCCCCTATAGGAAGGCATCTGTGAAGGTGATGGGGCCGTCAGTAGCTAGAGGAGTACTTCTTCCACAGCTCCTATATGCACTCCCAGTTCTTTTCCCTGCCTCTGCCAGTGTGCTCGGTAAATGGGACACTTCCTACAACAATAACTGTAGGTTTGCCTTATCTGCCCCTCGCCTAACTCATCACTGTCTCCTTTACTCCGACCTAAACTGGCTATCACCTCAGGGACTCTGGGCTTACTCCCTCAGGTGTCTTACTGACTCACTTACTAGACCACCACGTCCGGACTCTCTGGCTGACCTTCTTATCCCGGTCTCCCACTCCCGCACCGTTAGGTCCTCTTCTGCCCCAACGCTCTCTCTTAGACCCTGTGCTACAAAAATGGGTGAACAGGCGTTCTCCAATTTTGCTCCTAAGTTCTGGAACTCACTACCCATGCAGGTTAAAAATTCTACCTCCCACAGTGTCTTTAAGAGCTCACTGTTCTCTCATCTTTACACCCTTGGTAATTGCAAATGCACTAGACTTAATCACCACTAGGTCTCCTGGCTGGTACTTGTCCTAGTTATAAAATGTACTCTTATCTGTATTATATTGTTTGCACTATGTTGTTTTATGTATGAACTTGTACAATTGTGCTTATTTTGTATTCTGTCTTGTACTCTCCCAGGTCGTGCCTGAAAATAGCAGGAATGTTGCCTAGTACACTTACCCGGTTACCAAACGCTAATAAATAAGGCATAAGCCATAGGCTTCCCCTGAGGAATGTGGGAGTCTCAACCACGGGAGAAAAGGAGTTATTTTCACTTTAATTGTCCGATGCTGTCGATGGGAGAGGAGACCCCATTGTGAACAGCTCTGTATTTAGCTGCATGTAAGCACTGAAAACCTAGTCGATGAGGAGAAATTAAGCCTCTGTCAACGGAGCAGTTACAATCTGAACTGCATTTAAAGTGCTGCAAAGCACAGTCGACGAGACGGTATGAGCCCCCGTCAACAAAGAAGTGTTTAAAGGACACCCCGTCGATTGGGGGGGGGGGAAAGACACCTGAAACACTGGCTGTCAACAGGCGACAAGGCAGGGAGTGTGAGGAGGGTTTCTCTTTCTGCCTGGAGTGAGAACCAGTAGAGGGGAAGCCCTTGGTACGAGCCCCCTGGTTCTCTGAGAGAGACATTTTCTGCTCCATCAAAAGTTTAATTTCAAGCAACCATCGTCAACGAGTTGCCCGATTAAATTCCCCGACATAAAGTGCAGGAATTGGTATCGTATGTGGGTCCAAGACACCTTACTCAAAGTGGGTGGTTGTCAAAGCGGTATATCTTTCTACCACAATGGTAGGAACTAAATAATGCTTGCTTTGTTGAAGCATCTGTAGACATTCATCTTAGTTCCAAATTTCACATTGATGACTGCTACATAGAAGTTGCACTAGCTGCCATGAGCTGAAAACTAAGGAAAATGAATGGAGGACACTAGGGACGCCCACTCTTATAGGAAACAGGAAGCTGATGTCATGTGTGGGCAGTCCCTGTATAAAAAAATGCTAGAAGAGCTGCGTGGCACCACAGCGACCTCTTTGGATACCCAAAAGTATTACCTGCTGCAAGAGACCACTCCATAGAAGATCCTCACATAATGCTTGAGATGGTTAAGATCCAGTATGGGACTCCAGCTCCACGTCAGTTTCAGGACCAGAAAGTACCTGAACGTGCAACCCTGATGGGACAGGGCGTCTGGAACACAGGCTACTGCCCCTTTCGCAAAGAAATGAGCAGTGTCGTCCCTAAGGGCAGACTGTGTCCTGACAAAACCCCAGACTCTTGGGGCATGCTGAGGTGATAGGGTGGGAGAGCCACGAACTCAAGAGGCAGTCCTCTGCCCACTGCGTCCAACACCCATTTGTCAGTTGTGATAGTGGACCAATATGGCATTCAGGGACATAGCCGGCATCTGACCAGGAGAGCAGTCGAGGAGAGGACAGATGGAGGGATGTCACCTTCCAACCCATCACTGGGCAGCTTTTGCAGGGGCATCAGCAGCTGCTGCCTGAGAAGCACCATTACCTCTGCCTATCTCCCCTTTTAGGACACTGGGCACCAGACTTCTCAAGTGTCAGGCCTGAATCTACTTCTACTGAAGAGGCTGTGACTTAAAGAACAGGTACTGAAAAGCTGACGTTCTGGGACAAAATAAGAGTCAAGGGTAGCAATGGACTTCTCAGAGTGGGATGCCCTTCCACCCCATGGCCAAAGACGTCGGTGCCCAGGAAGAGGACACTGATCCACTTCTGCTGGTTGTCAGTGAAAGTGGATAAATGCAGACAAGCCCTGCGGTGCATGGAGACAGCCACTGCTACCACACAGGTGCAAGAGTCACTTGTGTCCAAGGTTATCTGGAGCTGTTCTTTAACCAGTGATTCACCTTGATGTCTGATGAGCTCCACTGCCATCTGCCACTCTGGATATAGATGAGGGAGGACTTCATCAAAGATTGCCATTAGGGAATAACCATAATTAGTCATCATGATGGCATAGTTAGCCTGACAGAGATCCAGAGTAGCCACAGCATACATTTTTTTTTTGTTGTTGTCTGCAACATGGTCAATCTTACAGGACTCCTTGTCACGGAGGCTTGTCCACGTCCACTGGTATCCGAATTTATGGAACACAAGATCCACAACCAGACCTTCGGACAAAGGTGATCCGAAAACCCTGAAAGGGAGCCAGTAGGGACTAAGTATTTGTGGACCACGCAGGCCGAGGGTACCAGGCAGGATGTTGGATGCTGCTAGGGGTCCAGGGACAGTCTGGCCACATCCCCCAGGAAGGAAACCCCAGGGATTCATACTAATCTAAAACGTCTGTAAGAGGGTACTTAGCCCTCTTATGGACTGGCTGTAATGGAATAGACATGGACTCAGATCAGTCAGAGCAGCCCACCAAAGGACACCATGGTTGATAAATGACTCCTCAGCCGAGCCATGGTCAAAGAGCTGAATCCCTGAGGAGACAATGGACTCCTGATCAGAGCTGTCCGATCACTGTTTGAAAACAGTCCTTGGCCGTTGTTCACTACGGATCTCCTGGGAATCCTCACCCGGAGAAACCTGAACTGACAACCAGCCTGACAAGCCAGGAGCCGAAAGGCTGGCTTCCAAATAGTGGCTGTCAAGAGCGGCAGTTCCACCCTAATTGGCGTGGAATCAAGTGTGGGGAGCACCTGCGGAACTGGGACTGGTGGGACAACCACTGACGGTTGCCAGGGGAACAGAGGTCTCTGAGTAGAGCTCTGCCCTGCAATGGCCTACTGCTGCAAGAACAACTCCTCATGGCACTGGTGCATCTTCTGCCTGTGCGTCTCCTCACCTTACAAAGAGGAGGACATGGAGGTTCAACTGAAGTGCCTCTTGGTCACATGGTATCAAAAGCGTGAATATCTTGACCACAGTCTTCACCACTGACTGCCCAGTCAACAGCAAGAGGATTCTTCCTGTGGTTGGCCATAGATAAGAGGCCTACCAACATTTAGCAATAAGAGCAAAAACTTGACCCCAGGTGGAGGCTGATCCCCTAGAAGTATCGCCTAAGTCACCAACTGGTCCACATCCTCCTAAGCGAGGACTGGAAGCACTGAGTTCTGCAAGGTCAACTACTCAGCATCCTCCGACAACCAAGTCGTGAAAAATCTCAATGGCTTGGTTGACCAGAGCCGAGGCTGAGTGGCCCGATGGTTAAGCCAAAGAGCTTTGACCGCCCCTGGCTGAGGGGCACTTGACAGCAGTCAAGGGACTGAGGAGAGCGCGAGCTCACCCTGTTCCACGACTGGCGACTATAGTGTTTAGATTTAGTTTTAGATTTAGTACCACAGAGGGCAGTGCTCTCCCCCAAGGCCTGGAGGGACTGACATGTCTCAGAAGTGGTCTGTGGAGGTCTCTCCGATGCTGGTCCCAGGTGGGAACACCACAGAGATGGAGAAGTGCCTACCGCGGCAGCCACCACTTCTGCCACAAGAGCTACAACCTGTGCAGCAGACCTGGCCACCTATAGCCAAGGCCTTTTTGTGGCCCTTAAGGTGATCATCTGGATCCTGTTTTGAAAGCCAATGAGCTCGAGCTTCCTGTCTTAGAGGGTCTCAGAAAGCATGAATAAGTATAGGCTGCACCCAGCCACGCCATGTTGTGCCTACCCCCCCGCAGTATACACACACACACACACACACACACACACACACACACGTGTCATGCAGATCGATGACAACACATCTTCTGGGCACCAAACACAGAACCTGAATCCAAGTTTCCAGTGTTGTTCCATCATAGGTCCAGAGATAGCGTCAGAAAAAAAAACGTAGAATTACAATCAGAAAACTTTGAAAGGAAAGGTTTGCCAATGGCGCAGGAAAAAATCCTGAACAGAGCATGAAGGAGGTGACCTGTTCTTCCAGCAGAGAGAAAGCATCTGATATAAAAGGGTGGAGTCAGGGAAAATGCCATCCACGTGGTGGAAGGAGCTTAGCTTAAAGACATTCCAGCCAATCACTACATTCCAGTGGAAATGCCAGAGTGTGGATTAGTGCCCATATCGACGCCCCTAGAATACTGCTGTGTACCATGGGGAATAGTGTAATTCAATGGCAATTAAGCCCTTTTTGTCATGCAGTATTCTGCGACATGTCACTTACTACAAGTTACTGTGTTGCATCATGGCTGACTCCACTGTATGACAATGAAATGGCAACAGCCAATCAGAATACAGTATTTAACTTACCCATTTTTTCTAAGCATAAATCTAATTTAAGATTTAGTTATAATGATAACAGTATATGAAAAGGGTTCCTTGATTTGTGCATATGTTTTTCCACATTTGCTTTACGATGACTGTCCCTCTCTAAAGATAGGATAAAAGGCTTCTTTCAGGCTCAAAGATACTAGTGTTTTACTGTGCTGTGAACACAACTTGACAAGACTCAAAGGCATCTGGGCTTCTGAAATTCTGCTTCCAGCTCACAGGCTTTACAGAATCAGCAATTCTCATTGTTTCTATCTATGTGCTGCTGGTATACAACAGCATACAAATGTAAACAAAATGTAAACAAACCTTTAGTTTGAACTCAAGCTGTGGCATGACTGACAGCAATAAATGAGGATCAATGGCAAAAAAGCTCCAGAATCAGATCAAACACGTGTTCAGACAAGTCGCTGACCGATGACTTCCCCTGCACTAGAACCTGATGAAAAAACTAGAAATACAAACACAAATATTGCTGAAAAGTACTATAAACAAAAATAGAATACAATGTTAAAAAAACACAATGTGATGTTCAAACTGTGTAGGCAGAGTCTCCTCACATGCGCCAGACAGTAATTAAGAGTTACATTTGACCAATGCAGAAAACATCATCAGGGCAGTCCTTGGGATGAGCACAAAGTAGCACAGGGCATAATCTTTTCATCTACTGTGCATATCTGTGCTACACATCAGGCACAATATGTTCATCTGCTCAACCTTTCCAGCAGAAGTATACCTTTGTGACTCATACAAAAATCTCAGCTTTACATGGTACCTTCTCTAGCGGTCTATTCCTAGTTTCACCTTCCAGCAAATTTTTACCCAGGCAGCCATTTTGTTAAAGGATAAGCAATGGATGGTTCAAACCTTAACAGAGCTATTTTAAGTATAGAGTTAATATCCAGTACACAGTTGCAACAAAAATGCTGTATGACTGGGGGCATTTAAAAATATGTAATTGCTTAAATGTACTACCCACCACATCTCTCAACACAAGAATAATAAGTTACATATTTTACCATAACAGTAGATCTCTGACAGAATCTCTTTCATTAGAATACACATTTGGAACTCTACCCATGTCAGCACTAAAACCACACGGAAACTTTTGTTAGCCTGGGTCTGCCCAAGACAACATCATGCATCAGCGTCTATATACACATGGGCAACACCATCTCTCCTCAGTTTCCTGTCAGAGATAGAGGACCACCATCTACGGGGAACCAGGAGGTAAAACCAGAACCAAACATATTAGGTAAGGAATGTTCCTGCACATAACAGCCATGGATAAGGCAGAAATACCTGCTGCCGACCTAACTAGAAAATAAGGGGGATGGAGGGAGGGACAGCATAGCCTAATGGAAGAGGTTCTCTAATATCTACTGTTACAGTAAGTGTGTAACAGTTCTATCTTCTTCAAGGATATCTCTTCCATTAGGCCACACCTGTGGGACAAGTCCCAAGCAGTCCCAAAAGTCACTGGAAGGCTGGTACAATCTGAGGCAAGGCAGCAGGACTTGTAGTATAGCAAAGCCAAAACCTGCACATCTACATGACATTATGACCCAACTGCAATGCTTAATGAAGGTGTGTACAGTTTTCCATGTGGCTGCCAGGCAAATGTCAGTTGCAGAGGTGTTTCTGGAACAAGCAACAGAAATGGCCACACCACTGGTGGAGTGACCAAAAACAGGCACCAGGAAGTTCCTTACCATACGTCTTATAACAAGACACAATTCAATGCACCAGCCATTTGGAAAAGCACTATTTAGACACATAGGCACCTTCTTTCCCAGGGACAAAAAAATCTGAGAGTACTTTCTGCAGTCCCTGGTGCAATTCACACAGTATCTCAGTATCCTCTGAACATCAAGGAGCAATGCGCCTCAGCCCGATTGGCATGCTCAGGGCAGTAAATTGAAAGGTGTATCATTTGATTCGACATAGACTCAGAAAGCATCTTCAGTAAAAACATAGGATTAGTATGCAAAGAAGCTCTGTGGAAAATCACATAAGGAAGCTCACACGAGAGCCTGCAGCTCTGAAATCCTTCAAGCAGAAGTGACTGCAATCAAAAGTAACACTTTCCACAATAGGAACCATAGGCCATAACTCACAGCTGACTGAACAGGCACCAATGTCAGTTTTTCTAGGAAATAATGCAGCTCCCAAGGCCGGAGTAGATTACAGATAGGTCTTGCATGCAAAATACCTCTCAGGAGACGTCCAGTTGGGTAACTGTATGGCCATAAGTAGGGGCATGGAAAGCTCATTTATACAATGGGGTGACAGTATATGCTATTACACATATAACAGCAAACTCACTCCCATTGTATAAATATAGCATGACGTATCCACAGTGAATAACCTGTGATAAACTGCACTATGGATAAGTCACCCAAAACATAAAAAACTGTACATTAAATATGGGAAAGAAAATAAATGGGATTCTTTCTCTAGGGAGATACTGGATCATATAATATTATATGTAATGATTCAAGTTAAAGCTAGTACTTATTTAATACAAAACAGTAACCACTTGGAAATGAAAATGTTAGTTAAGGAATTCAATGAGCTAATTGCCATTACTTCTAGAGCTCAGTAAAAATGAAAGTAGTAAGAAACATATCAACATAGGTTTGGATAAGCCATGGTTTGATTCTGAATGTTAGTTTATGAGCAGAGAAATTTTAAAAGTTGGGAAAGTTAGGATCAAATCTCCGTCTTATCAAATTCTTGGTGCTTTTAAGAATCTTAAATTAGAATACAAGTAAATGCTGGAAAATAAAAAAAAAAAGGATTATATGGCTAATCAGTGGTAGAGCTTACAGGAAAGTATAATGACAAAAGATTCTAAAACCTTCTGGACAATGGTTGCTTTTGGATGTAATGAAAACAATATTTCATATAATGTAACAGTGACGATTAGCAAACAAATATGGGTGCAACATTTTAGTGAGGTGTATAAAACCATACAAGATTCAAGTGTGGCATTGGGGGATGACTCCTATACACCTCTGTGTAAATTTGATGGAGATGTGTTTCAGTTCTCCCCCAACGAAGTTGAAAAGGCCATAATGGCGCAATAAAGAAAGCGGCGGGAGCAGATTGTCTGTCCGCAGAGGGGTTTTTATTTATTTATTTATTTATTTTAAACACAATCCAGGCTTTTGGGCCTCTCTTTGCACCCCAATTTTCACTATAAGTAGTCATTTTTTTAATCCTACCGCAAAATTGGAATGGGGTTCGGTTGTTCCCCTGTTCACGAGAGGAAATGGGTGTGATCAGAAATGTTACAGACCCATTACTTTGCTCCCTGTTATGCAGAAAATCTATTCAAGATTAATATTAGACAGATTGATGGCTTGGGTAGAGGAGAATGCGTTGCTTTCAAAGTTCCAAGAGGGTTTTAAAAAGGGTCATAATACACTTCATTGCTTTCCTCTAAATTTCTTAGTTGATAAATATGTCTGGCATAAGAGAGTAATCTTTGTGTGGGTTTTGGGACACTAAAAGTGCATTTGATTCTGTCAATAGAGCAAAGTTATGGAATCGATGGAGGAACTAAACAATGACCCCAATTGCTAGAAATTATTAAATTATTGCATTCAAATACTATTACAGAGATTCAGTATGGGAGAGAGGAGCATTATCAAGGGAAGTGACTATTAATACTGGTATGAAACAGGGTTGTTTATTGGCTCCAACCCTGTTCAACCTATATATTGAGATGTTAAAAATATTATGAATTTCAATACTTTTGCCCCATCCATAAACAAGGAGGAAGTTAAACTGATGTTGTATGCAGATGATGCCTTGATTATCTCCAGAACCCCGTTAGGACCTAAATGTGCCATTTCTAATGTTATGAATACACTGAAACACTTGGATTTTGAACTAAATGTTAACAAATCTAAGATTTTGGTGATTGGGAAGTCCAAACAGTATGAGAAACCATGGGTAATTGATGGTTGTAACTTCGTGGTGGTAAACAGTTTAGATATTTAGGAGTAACGATTGATAAGAATATGCCCTCGCTATAATCATTTGGCAGATGTAAAATATAATGCCTCAAAACAATGGGGGCTATTCGCAATTTTGCTGCCAAATCTGCTAATAACTCTTGTCTCCTGAAAAACCTTTAAAGCTAAACTAATGAGTCAACTGTTATACGGCAGTGAAGTATGGGTTCTCTATTTGGATAAAGCTAGTCTTGAAAGTATGCAGAATAATTTCTTAAGATCCATCTTAAATCTTCTTCAGGATTGCCCCTGATGCTTTTTAAGATTGCAGTCTGGGACAATTCAGGTTAAAATAAGAATATTGATAAGAACTATTAAGTACTGGGGAAGGCTAATGAAATTAAATAATACTAGCCTGCCTTGGTTGTGTTGGGCTCAAGAGCTGGGTAAAAATGGGGCTGAGTGGGCAATCTATGTCCTGGTTTTCTAAACTGAATACTGCCTTAAGACAATTTGGGTGCACTGATCTATGGGGTAGTCATGTTTTGGCAAACAGATGGATTTGTGAATGAAGTTGTGCAGAGGCTAAAGGATGTTGCAGTCCAGCAGGACTTTGGAAATGTATATGACTTGGACTCATATGTCATACATTCATCCATAAAGATTAACTGGAGCCTAGAGCCATTTTTCTCTATGTGTGAAAATGGCTTACACAGGAATATTTTATGTAGAATAAGATTGGCACGTTTAGGTAACTCCTATCATAATTTGAATAACTGGTATAAAAAATTTAAAAGTAGTTGTCATTGCACAGATAAATCAGATGGTATTTTACACATACTGTTTGAATGCAAAAATGGGCCCAGGAACGTAAAATATATTCTTTCTTTGCTTCCTTCTCTCGAGGTTTAGAACGCAAAAATGTGTTTTAAAATTTAAAAAGAGTCGGGAGTATCCGCGCCTGGATTGGAATCGCCAGATCAGACTGTGGGATCGGGCCAGGATACTCTTTGGTTCCGAAGGGAACCCACCTGGAGGAGGGGCCTTCACTGGAAGGCCAGACGGCAGAGAAGGAGCCTCATTCCCCATGACCCCGTCAGGGGAGTGCAGGACTGACCAGAAGGAATCCACTACATCGAGGGGTTCCATTCTGTCTTCACCTGGGATACCTGCCTAAGAAGGGGAGGGTAAGGGTGAAGAAAGAGCGGGGAGAGGGGCGTTATCCCCCTGGTTCTGCCAGGTGTCGGGTGAGGCGCCGTTAGGACCCAACAGGAGAACCACGCCTGAGCAGTTGTCGGAGACAGGCATCTTATCAGATGGAGCCCGGAGCGGTAGGAGCCCCCAGCCGACTTATCTGCTGGTGCCGGGTGGGTCCCTGAAGGCTAGGGTAGCTGTCTACCGGGCGGGTTATGTGGTCCCGGAGGAGCCGGGGGTGACAGCGGCCGCATTCAGTGCGGCCATCAGAGGAGCAGACTGACCTGAGTAAGATTTTTCAGACTTACCATCCAAAGTCTTCTTAGGCGGCGGCTAACGAGCCGCCTTGCTTGTCAAGGGCCACGAGATCCAGGTTGATCCATGGAGTGCCTCACCTCCGAGACTTCTCCTTGTGGTGTTTCTTGCAGGGAGAAGATGTCTCGGTAGAGGACTTCAATTCAGTCCATTTGCTTCTCTAATGAAGCTAGGCTGACTTTTAGAAGGTGGGCCTCAAAAGCCTGCTGTCTCCGCTTTTTGGTGGCCTGATTAAATGTTTGGCACTCCAGAGTAGGATGAGACAGGGTGGTCTGGGCCCAGACAAATCATGCACTTCAAATGACCGTCCCTATGAGGGGATCTGCATGCCACAGGACGAGCACTTCTAGGGTGAAGACATTAAGTAAAATTTAGAATCGTTAAAGGATTTAGCGAAGGAAAAAATAATCCAGTGCAGGCATTAACACGACAATCGCTGTATGGAAGTCTGCAATGCAACTGACATGAGGCGACAGTGGGAAAGAACTGGAGGGCGGGCGTGGGGACTGCCCATTATATACAGCCACGCTGACATCTGTCACGTGACATCGGGTGGGTGGTCCCCGGTCAGGTATTGCTGGAAAAGTCTGCCGTGCGGCCAGACGCCAGGTGGCGCCAGTCCTATATGTAATGACCTACTGAAGGAACCCTCTCAAAGTAAGATGTACTGTTATAGGTGACTAACCTATGTTTCTAGGGATGTGGCTAGGATGCTCTATCCACACTTCTTGGCAGACTCCTAGCACTTTTCCGGGAGGAGGGAGGCAAGGAGAACACCCTCTACTTAGGAAATAAGGACGGGAGAACTGAGGCCCCAAAACCAGCATCCTAGCATGACTGTAGATCAATGTCATAATGGAAAATGGGAATGAAGGTGTGCGCTAACCTCCACATAACAGCCCTGCACAATTCCTGGATAGGGACATCCCTGAAAGCAACCCTAAGCCTTCCAGGAGGCTCCCTACCCACAAACCTATAGCAGAGATCAATGCAGCATATGAGCTATCTGCCAACTGACCGCTTGGTTGCAAGTCCGCCAGGTCTGGCTTCAGCGAGGGCTTACAAAAAGCTGGCAAACTCTCACCAATTCAGTCATGCACTTCGTAACAAGCAAGCCACCTCGGTCCGTGTGTATGGAGCCTGTGTCGGCCTCAGAGGTGTGACTGGTGCAGTACACCTGGAGATTAATTACCTAGTTAAGGTGAAACTAGACGAAGTTTCGGAATAACCAAAGGTTTTGAAGCCAGGGTCTACAAAATGCAGGAGCACGAAGGAGGCAACCTGAATCTTCCAGCGGAAAAGAAGATCTGGTGTCATGGGGCAGAGCCAAGGGTTATACCACCCGGGTGAGTGGGAGGAGCCAGCTTGAAGACTTCCGGCAATTCCTTAAAGGGGAAAGGGACATGCCAATAAGTGTGGATGAATAACAACCATAATCCTACAACTAAGGTTATACTCCCACCTAGTGGGGAAATATTTAAACAACTTAAAGTTACTGTTTCGGCTGACTTTCAGTTAGAAGTCGGCAACTATTTTTATTAACATGGAATAAAGAGAGGTACAGTAAAGAGCTGAGAGATTAGAACATATGTATTGTAAATGATATGATTATATATATATATATATATATATATATACTCAGTTTTAGAGCTAGACAAAGTAATAAGTGAAAAGACCAAGAGGAGGGAGGGGTACCTTTCAAAGAATCATCCAGAGTATTCCAGAAAAAGACAGTGTCAGATTACAATATGGCTCAAGTTAGATCTAAAATATTGTCCTCCAATGTAAATGGCATAACCCATTAAACTAAAGCAGCTGCAAAATTTATAAGAAAACAAATGTGATATACTTTTTTTTTTTTTTTTTTTTAAAACACAGGAGACATACTTGTCCCTAAAGAAACCCAAAAACTTAGAAATAAGGGGTTCCCGAAACTTTACCAAGCATCTCTGGAAAAGGGAAGGAAAAGAGGAGTGGCCATCTTCCTATCCTGCTCTCTCTACTTTGAAGAGGAGGAAGTGGTGGTAGATGAAGGGGCTAGTCATGTGTTAGTAGTGGGAAGGATACAAGACAAACCAGTCACTCTTGTAAATGTCTACCCCCCACCAGCCACGCATATTAACTTATTTTCTGACTTGTTTAAATTACTAGCGGAAAAGGCAAAAGGGATAGTCATAGCAGGGGGAGACTGGAATGTGATCTTGAACAGATCACTGGATACCACATGGAATATTCCTTCCCCAAATGGCAGGACAGTCAAGTCTGTTGAACAGACTAATAATGGGGGACGCTGGTGTAGTGGACATATGGAGAGAAAAATACTCAGGGGCAACATACTTCACTTGCTGCTCCCCAAAGTACAACATATACCGAAGACTGAATTTGTTCCCTACCTATGCTAGGGACCTTCACGTGTTTAACTATGTGGGTGGCACAGAGATGATGCCAGATCAGCCTATTTTTGCAGACTTAAGAGTTGCAACTCGGCTGGCCCAGTGGCATTGAGGGTTGAGGCGCTGGATGCCACACCATGCTACGTCCAGCAACCCGGGTTCGAACAAACCCGGGACCACTGGGGGTCAGCAGGGGAAAGAGGATCGAACATCCATAGGACTGCTCTCCTCTCTCGGGAGGGATCCAAGGTAGCACAGTGCAGCAGCGCTCCCGGTGGGAGACCGTGGCACTGCTACGCACAGGGCTCGCTTAGCAAGCAAGGGGTAGACGTTGGGCAGCCTACCTCCGGATGTGAGAGGAGCACCCACGCCTTGGGCTGGGTGGCATTGCAGGTCCCGCCGGGGTGTAAACACTATGGAAAAACCCTCCGTCCAGATATGGACGGCCTCCAGAAGTCGCGCCACATGCCCAACATTGGAGTCTCTTCCACCGCCCCTTCGATCTCCTTGAGGCCTACATCCCTCTCCGGGGAGGCTCGGGAGAAAGTAATGTCCTGAAGATGGCGGGCCACTGCGGGCGGTAGAGCGACATCACAGTGGGAGAGGCCTGAGAGTTCAGGCCTGGGGCAACAAAGAGTTGGGGAAAAAAAAAGTTGCAACTCCTGAAGAAACCCACGCAATGGCAGCTGAATACCAGCCTGCTGAGGGATGAAGGGTCAGAGAAGGAATAAAGAAATTCATAAAACAGGCTGTACAAATGAATGACGACTCAGACAACCCCACAAATGTTATAGGGACAAAGTAAAACGAGCAGGTAAACTAATATCAATAGCCACTTGTAAGAAGAGGGAAAGGGCAAACAACTGAGAGCCTAACGTGTAGCAACTGAGAACCCTGGAAGGGAAGTAAAAATTTAACCTGTAGGAACAGAGAGAATAGGAGATAACCTCATAGTCTTCAGGTGAAGCTATCTCTGGCTGCAAGCTGCAACACTGGACTTAAGATTTGCAAGAAAGCAGTAGTGCTCACAACAGAGGGAGGTGAACTACACTTATAATCGCTCTGGTTTGAAGCAGATTCCTTAGAAAGTTAATATTCTTCAGGTGGAGGATACTTCTAACTGAAGGGTGAAATAAGGAACTTAGAATTATCAGAAAAGGCAGTCTCAATCAACAGAGGGAGGTGGAGTTTGCTTTATTTTTGTTACAAGTGTTAAGGTTTTCAGTGCAGGAAGAGTTTAAACCCACATAGGCTGAATACTGTTTTCTGTGTCTGCCCTTCTGCACAGCTGACGTGTTTTGGGGCTGACTGTTTTCAGAGCACAAGTCACAAGGCTCTTTTGGGGCTGAGGAGGTTTACCTGTGTCTGACTTGGATGTTTGAATTTTTCTCTGTTTGATTAGCAGGGTATTTTCTCTGTCAAATTGGTTTGAAGAAGTATTACAAATTGTCATGTACGGCATCTTGCTGACAGGAAGGCACTCATCGCATCGGTAGGTCAGAGCGTTTAGCTGATTGTTTCGTGAGGGCACAGCTTAGGCCCAACCCCTTCCCACCCCTCACCCCACCCACCCCTGGAAATAGTTCATTTATACCTGGGGTTCTGACATCATTTCCTCAAGAGGGCAAGGTACATATCACTGTCATATCCTGTCTAGCACACTGAACTGACAATATAAGCATACACATTATATAAATACATATATTTCTATATAACGCACCAATCACACACACACAAAAAAAAACTAAACAAGGTAGACAGTTATCTGGGGAGTAGTACAATGTAATGGCTGTGGGGCAGCAGTCTTCTGGGAGTCTTTCTGGAGGCTGAGATGCTGCCCTGTTTGCAGACAACTATCTGCCCTGAGGGAGGAAGTTGCCCGTCCTCAGGCCGCACTGGACAGTGGCAAGGGAACCTCCCCCATCCAGGGAGCACCAGAGCCACCACCACTACCTCAGAGGTTGCGAAAAAGCACAACAGTTGGACCACAGTGGGCTCAGGGAGGGTAAGGGTGGTGGAACAGAGGCACACCTAGTCAGTTGTTCCACTCCACAATCCATACACCATTCTGGGGGAGCACAGTTCCCCTATGGATGCACCCCGCAGAGGAGACTAAGGAGGGTGCCGACAACTGTCAGCAAGGGAGGCCCTCAGGAAGGAGGCAGAGGGCACCACAGGAAAGAAAGCAGCTCCTGGTGGAGGACCCATTATTAGGGAATAGAACTGGGGGAGCAGGAAAACTGAAGTAAGGTGCCTGCCTGGTGCCATGGCTTGAGGGACAGGAAGCGATCCTTAGGATCATGAGAACAGTTGCACGGGAGTTCGAGCTGGACGCCACTGTCCACCTAGGGACAAATGACTTAGCTCATCATGAGATTAGAGCAGTGCAGAAGGACTTTGTAGAGTTGGGGAGGGCTTAAGACAAGTAGCACACAGTATCCTTCTCAGAGGTGCTGCCTGTCAGTGGCATGGTGAGGCGTAGGGTACCTGCACCATGCAGTTTAACAAATGGTTGAAAAATGGTGGAGCACAGGGGTTTGGCTTCATTGGGGACTGGGGTTCCACCTGGAGGACACCAGCCTATACTGGCAGGATGGTCTGCATCTGTCCAGGAAGGAACAAGTCTTTGGGCAATTGGTTTAAATGCTTCATTGGCAAGCCTTTAATCAAGTCAAGGGGAGAGGCACTGATAAGCAGCAGGAAAACCCCAGCCTCCCCCTACAAAACAGGGTACTAAATGAGAAAAAGACCAAGGTAGAAAGGTCATGGGGGGATGCTCTCACAGAAGGTAAAGCCATCAAAAATGGAGAGCAATGAGTACCAATGCCCGTAGTCTGGGTAACAAGCTTCCTGAATTAGTGGCCTTGATGGAGGAGGAAGATCTGGATATCGTGGCAGTCACAGAAACATGGCACACACAGAACCATGACTGGGACGAAACATACCAGGATACACTATCTACAGGAGGGACAGGGAGGGTAAAAGGAGGAGGAGTAGCTCTCACATAAGAGAAGAAATCAAAGCAACAGAATAAAAGGGTAAACAGGGAGAAGAAGAAGCACTGTGGGTCAATTTGAGGCAGGCAATGGCACCACAATCCGCATAGGGTTAGACAGACCTCTCACAGGGGAGGAAATGGACAAGGAAATGATAGAAAGTATACTTAGAATGGCAGATAAAGGGAGATATTGCTGATGAGTGATCTGAATATGCCAGATGTTAACTGGAGTGCAGTTGCAGCAGCCACTTCAAGAGTGGGTTATTCCACATGCCCTACAGGGGCATGCCTTCATACAACTAGTATTGGAGCCCACTCGAGAGGGAGCAATCTTAGACCTGGTTCTCTCAAATGGAGATGAAAGAGGATCACATATGCAGAAGTGGGTAGCCATCTGGGAACTAGCGACCATCGAACAGTATGGTTCACAATAAACACAGCAATAGAGTCAAGCCATACAAAGACAAAGGTACTGGATTATAAGAGGGCTGACTTTGCTAAATGGGTGAGTGCCTAAGGAATGCACTAGCAAATGGGCAGGAAGGAGGGTGGAAGAACAATGGGGAATAATAAAACTGCCATCACAGAAGTAACAAGCCTTGTGTAAAGCAAATAAACAAAACGAAACGAGGTAAGAAACCACTATGGTTCTCAAAGGAAGTGGCAGTGAAGGTTCAAGAGAAAAAGAAAGCATTCAGGAAGTACAAGGAATCACAGAAGGAACAGGACAGAGAACTGTATCAGTTAAAGCAAAAGGAAGCTGGAAAGGCAGTTAGAACAGCAAAGGCCCAAACCGAGGAAAAGATAGCCAACTCAGTTAAGAAGGGGGATAAAACCTTTTATAGGTACATCAGGGAGCGAAGGAAGACCAAGGAGGGATAGTGAGGCTTAGTAAAGGGAGGGAGGGGGGCAGAGGGTGACTGTGAAAGGCAGAGATACTAAACAAATATTTTTGCTCAGTATTTACAAAGGAAGAGGGGGAGGTACCCAAAACAAACAGTAGAAACACTCTGGATACAGAAGTTGATACGAGCCCATTTACAGAAGAAAGGGTTCTGAAAGAGCTCTTAAAACTGAAGGTGGACAAAGCAATGGGGCCTGATGGGATTCATCCCAGAATTCTAAAAAGAACTAAGGGTAGAACTAGTGACACCACTGACTACCCTCTTTAACAAATCATGGGAGGATGGGGTGGTACCTGAGGACTGGAGGAGGGCAGATGTGATTCCCTTCACAAAGTGGGAGCAAGGCAGAAGCAGGAAACTACAGACCTGTTAGTTTAACCTCAGTGGTAGGAAAATGATGGAATCACTTCTGAAGGAAAGAAGTGTTGAGTATCTAGAGGCCAGAGGGCACAGGACCCAAGGCAGCATGGATTCACAGCGAAGGTCATGCCAGACAAATCTGATAGATTTCTTTGACTGGGCGACCAAAGTAGTTGATCAGGGAGGGGCTGTGGACATGGCCTACCTAGACTTTAGCAAGGCATTTGACACAGTCCACACAAAAGATTAATATAAAAGTTAGCCAGCCTGGGAGTGGGTCCCAAGATGACAGCCTGGGTAAAGAATTGGCTGGAGAATAGGACACAGAGAGTAATAGTAAATGGAGTCCACGCTGAAAAAAGGGGGGTTAGTAGTGGGGTACCGCAGGGTTCAGTATTAGGACCGGTCCTCTTCAATGTCTTTATAAGCGACATTGCAGAGGGACTGGAAGGAAAAGTAGATTCAATGCTAAGAAGTGCAAGGTAATGCACCTGGGAAACAAAAACCCAGGGGAAGAGTACACAATGGGGGGGTGAGATACTAACAACAACAAAAATGGAAAGGGACCTGGGGGTAGTCATATCAGATGACCTAAAGGTGGGCAAGCAATGTGAGAAGGCAGCAAGGAGGGTTGGGGGATACTGGGATGCATAGGGAGAGGCATCACCAGTAGAAAACAAGAAGTTATTATCCTCTGTACAGACAGCTGGTGAGACCCCATCTGAGTACTGTGTGCAGTTCTGGGACCCAATTCGCAAAGACATAGACAGGATGGAAGCTGTCCAGAGGAGGGCAACTAAAATGGTGCAGGGTCTGCACCGGAGGACATATGAAGAGAGACTTAAGGAGCTTAATATGTATAGCCCTCGAGGAAAGGAGGGAGAGGGGGACATGATAGAAACTTTCAGGCACTCAAGGAATCAACAAAGTCCAAGAGGGTAGTATCTTTCAAAAAAGAGGTGTAAGAACAAGAGGGCACAATTTGAAGATAGAGGGGGCGGCTCAGAGGTAATTTAAGGAAGTATTTTTCACAGAGAGGGTTGTGGATGCATGGAATGGCCTTCCGGAGGAGGTTGTGGAGTCAAAATCAGTGGTGGAATTCAAGCATGCATGGGACAATCATAAGGCAATTCTAGGGGGTTGGGGTAGGAAGAAGTAGGCTGCTGGTTAACTAGGATCTGCAGCTTATCCATCAGGTAGGGAAATGGGCAGACTGGGTGGGCCAAGCGGTCCTTATCTGCCATCAAATTGTATGTTTCTATGAAATAAATACAGGTTACTCACCTGTAACAGGAGTTCTAGGAATGGTATATGTTGTTCATCCACACTGTCTGGCAGGTATCCTTGCCGCTTAAATCTTGCTGGAAGGACTTCGCTGGCTCCTCCCACCCACCCGGTGAAACTCTCGGCCCGCCCCATGAAGCCAGATCTGCCCGCTGGAAGCTCAGCGTGCGCTCGGCCGAGGTCGGGAGAAATGTAGGATGAATATAATTATTTTAGAACCCTGTTACAGGTGAGTAAATACAGGTTACTCACCTGTAACAGGGTTCTAGGAATGGTATATGTTGTTCATCCACACTTATTGGCAGGTTCCTGCCGCTTAAATCTTGCCAGAAGGTCTTCAAGCTAGCTCCTCCCACCCACCCGGTGGAAACTCCTGCCCGCCCACGACGCCAGATCTGGCCCGGCTGGAAGCTCAGGTTGTGCTGAAGCCGGGAGGTCGGTGGGTTCAGGATGAACAATATACCATTCCTAGAACTCCTGTTACAGGTGAGTAACCTGTATTCTAGGGACATGGATATGTTGTTCATCCACACTTATTGGCAGACTCCTAGCAGTTCTCCGGGAGGAGGGAGGCAAGGCACACCCAATAATACTTACTTGGGGAACAAAGATTGAGAACCGAGGCCCCAAAACCAGCATCCCAGCGGACTCAAGGTCGATGTGGTAGTGGGAAATAAAGGTGTGTGCTGACTTCCAGGTAGCAGCCCGCAGATCTCCTGATAGGGACATCCCTGGAAGCAGCCACCCATGCAGCAGTATGTGGGTAGAATGAGCTCTTATCCTCTGGGAGGCTCCATGCCCGCTAACTCATAGCAGAGATTTATGCAGGAGGTGACCCATCTGCCTATCGTCCGCTTGGCTGCAGGTCTGCCAGGTGCGGCTTCAGCGTAGGTGACAAACAGCTGGCGAACCTCCCCGACTTCTCAGCCGCAAGGCCTTATAATAAGCGAGCGCCTAGGTCCAGAGTATGGAGCCCATATTCGCCTCCGAGGTGATTGGGGTAGAACACCGCAGAGTCAATACCTGATTAAGGTGAAACTCGACACCACCTTCGGAAGGAATTTCGGGTGGGTGAGGACAACCTTGTCCCTGTGGAAGACCAGGTAAGGAGACCGATGCTCAGCGCCTGAGTTCTCCCATCCTTCTGGCTGACGGATAGCCACCAAGAAGGCGGTTCTCCACTACAGGTGGGGAGACCACACCTGTGCATTGGTTCGAATGGCTTGCCCATGAGCTTTGCCAGTACCAGCAGTAAATCCCACGGAGGTGGGGGTTCCCGCACTGGAGGGGAAATGTGATCAAGGCCTTGAAAAGCGCCCGACCACTTTTTCCTGCGCCACTGACTGTTGACCGGCCCGCGCCCGGTAAGCAGAAATGGCTGCCAGGTGCACCTTAAGGGTCGTCGACCTAAGCCCTTGACTAGATAGGGACCATAGATGGTCCAAAATGCTCGCCACAGGACACGAAAGGGTCCAACCTTTTTCCCGACACCAAATGGAGAACCTCTTCCATTTGAAGGCATAGCATTTTCTGGTCGACTACGGGACGCCTCAACGACGTTGAGGACCCGCCGGAGACCCAAGGCCTGGAACTCTAGCCGCCCAGGAACCAGGCCAGAGGTGCAGGGATTGAAGGTCCGGATGGAACACCTTCCCCTGATTGAGAGCAGGTCCGGGCGAGCTGGAAGCTGCCGCGGAGTCCTGGAGCTGAGACTGAGGAGATCTGGGTACCAGAACTGGCGAGGCCAGTCTGGGGCTGTCAGAATCACCTGCGCCTTGTCCCTCCTCGCTTTCAGCAGGACCCTGTGAATCAGGGGAACGGGGGAAAGGCGTAAAAGAGGCCCGGGTCCACGGGCCTCGAAGGGCATCCCCTGCAGCGAGCCCGCTGAGGGTGGCGGGCATGAAACAGCCTCAGCTTCGCTCTCCCTGAGGCAAACAGATCCACCAGAGGTGTGCCCCAGCGGAGAACAGGTCTTGTACTATCTCCGCAGGAGAGACCACTGCATGATGCAGCCCCTATCCGCCCAGGGCATCGGCCAGGGTGTTGGAGGCTCCTGCCATATGAATGGCCAGGAGATCCGCCTCAGGCTGCGCGTGACTAGTGACCAGATGCGGAGAGCTTCTGCATAGAGGCAAGGAGCGCGTCCCCCCTGGCGGTTTAGATAGTACATGGTCGCGGTATTGTCCGCCTGACCGGACCACTTGGACCCCGAGAAACGGAGCAAAGGCGTGAGAGCTAGGCGGACCGCACGGAGCTCCAGCAGGCTGATATGGCATCGACTCTAGGGGACCAGAGGTCGGCGCCTGTGTTCCCCAGATGGGCACCCCAACCCATCAAAGGGGCGCCGGTCGACAGAGAGACCGTCGGCTCGGGCGGACAAACGGGATACCTCCTGCAGATGGGACAGAACGGTCCACCACTGGAGAGCTGCCCACATCTCCTGGGTCGCCCACACGCCGCTGGTCCAGAGGGTCGCAACGCTGTGACCACTGGCCGCCAGACCTCACTGGAGGCGCGATGCCAGCGTGCCCAACGGACTACGCTGGTACAGGCCGCCATAAGACCCAGGAGTCGCAGGAAGTCCTGGCAGGGCGCGATTGCTCAACCAGAAATGACTGGGCAAAGGAGGTAAGAACCTCAGCCCCACAACCGCCGAGCCGTGTTTGCCTCAAGAGAGTCGAGCTCTGCCCCGATGAAGATATCACCTGCTTCGCTCGAGTTCCGACTCTGGTCTTGTTGACCAGGAGGCCCAGTTGAGAGCAAACCCGAGGGCCAGATTTCTGACCGCCCACCTCCAACCTGGAGGGGCTGCTATCAGCAATCGTCCAGGTAAGGGTACACCGACCCTCAGGCCAAGAGGAAAGCTGTCACCGCTGCAATGCATTTGGTGAAGACCCTGGGAGCTGAAGAAAGGCCGAAGGGCATGGCCTGAACTGAAGAGGGATCCCTCCGCCTGAAGCGGAGGAATCTCTGATGAGACGGACGGATAGGGACATGAAAGAACGCTGTCCCTGAAGTCCAGAGAACAGAACCACACCCGTGTTCCAGAGATGTATTATCTGAGCCAGAGTGACCATTCTGAAGGTTCGAGACCCTTGGAACTTGTTCAGGTCGTGTAGGTTCAAGATGGGGCGCCAGCCCCCCGCCCGCTCGCTGGGACCAGGAATTACCTGGACACGCAACCCTGGTTCTGGTGAAGGGTCCTCTATCTCTTTATCACCCTTTTCTGGAAGGAGGGAGGGGCGGCTCTGCCCCATCAGCCCTGTAGAGATCTCAGGGACCCTGTGCCTGCTGGGCGACGGCCTGAAAGTGGAGCCTGCTCGAATTCCAGAGGCAGGCCTCTTCCCACCACCTTCAAAACCCACCTGTCCGTGTAACAGCGGACCAGGCGGAAAGGAAGTGTCGGAGCTGCCTCCACGGGGAACTGGGCGAGGTGACGGGATGGGGTGACACCCTCAGCCCGCTACTTAGCAGGCTTGAGGAAGGACCGCCTGGGGACCACCAGGCCTTTTCCTCCT
This sequence comes from Neoceratodus forsteri, assembly GCA_016271365.2. Lineage (NCBI taxonomy): Eukaryota > Metazoa > Chordata > Ceratodontiformes > Ceratodontidae > Neoceratodus > Neoceratodus forsteri. The sequence continues at coordinate 355,096,022 of CM057452.1, read as the reverse complement.
TGCTTCCTATTAGAGGAAGCCGATGGCTTGGGCTTGGAATACTAAGGTTCAGCCTGCTGGCCCTGACGCTGTTGTTGGGTCAAGCGTTGGGCGGGAGTAGAGGGACGAAGAGGCTTAGGCTGGGCTTATGACCCTTGTCCCTCTGTGCGGACAGACCAATCCAAGGTGGCATTGGATTTTTCGATCCTCTGGAGGTGGCCTTCCACGCCAGGGCCGAACAGGTCTGTTCCCAGGAAAGGAACGTCTGCCAGCTTGTGCTGGGTATCCGCGGTAAAGGTGGATATTCGCAGCCACGCCCGCCGACGCATGGCCACAGCGGCCGCCACTGACCGGGCACATGAGTCTCCTATATCCAGAGCAGTCTGGAGCTGTTTGGCTACTGCCCTGCCCTGATCCCGCACCTGCTTGACCGTAGTCTGCAGGTCAGCGGGAAGATGAGGGACCGCTTCATCCAGGGAACCCAACAGGGCATGGGGAAAAAATGTGCTATGAGGACGGCTCAACTGGCCTTGGACGTAAGGCCGTAGAGAAGAGGCAGCATACACTTTCTCGCCTTTAGTAGTCCAATTTCTTGGACTCTTTGTCGGGCGGTTTGTCCACGCCCCTGGTATTACCGGCACGCGGAAAACACTGTCCGTGACCAGCCCTTCAGCCGAGGGGTGTTCAGAAAACCCGACAGAGAGCCAGTAGGGACCGTGATACTTCCTGGCCATCCTGGCCAAGGCGAGGACAGGAAGCCGGACGCTGCCAAAGTTCCAGGGCGGCCCGACAATGGCTTCGCCACTGAAAGGCCTCGTGGAGAATCCCTCGGTCCAGAATCTCGTGAGAGGATATCTGGCCTGCTTTGGATACGGGTTCAAGCTTCATCCCAGTGGATTCTGAGATGAGCCTAAGAAGTCCTAGGAAGGATGGCGGCTATCGTCCACTGACTGCCCCTCAGAGGACTCCCAAGTCAAAGCGCTTTGAGAACAGGGAGGAGTCATCCACCCGACGAGTTGTCGAATAGCTGCCTGGAGCCTGAGCCACCCTCCACTTGCCGAGGCTTGGCAGGCGTGAGAGTGACCGACAGCTCACGGGGAAGGCCTTGGGCCAACCGCCGACCTTTCGCCGGAGCCCCAGCTGTCGGTTGAGGTGGAGGCGGTTCCACCACAATTGGGGACAGCCGGAATAGGTCGGACAACTGGCCAGGAACAGGCCTCGACCACTTACCTGGTCCGGTGGCAACCACTTAATGGCCGGAGAAGAGGCCTAGCCTGCTTATTGGCGACACAAAATTGTTGTCACATGAGGTTCGATGGGGCGCAGCGACGCCGAAGCCTTCCTCCTCGGCCGAGGAGGAAGAAGAGGAAGAGCCGGGCGACGCCGCTGTCGCGGTGCCGGGACCGAGACCTGCTCAGTTAACGGGAACGGCTGGACCGCCGAAGATGTCCGGGAGATCGAACCTCGCTAGGCCGAGGTCGGTGAGGCGGGAGTCAAGATCGGCGATCCTCGGGTTCGGTCGGCAAACCGACTGCCCTTGATTCACCGGGTACGGGAGAGCCGACGATATCCCTCAGCTCCTCACCGGGGAACCGGGAGGAGGGAATTCGGTTTCTCCAGCCGACAACTCCGCCTCAACGGGTCGAGAAAATCAACCTCGCCGGGGAGTCTCAGTCACCTGGCCTGACGGGGGTACTGTGAAGCCAGTGGTCAAGGTTTAAATTCTAATCAAGCTTCCATTGTCGACACGAGGGAGGGGATCTTTCCCCTGGCCCCAAGAGCGCCGATTTATGAGATTTTATTTAGACTCTTCGACCGATGAAACGGACTCGAAGAAGTAGGACCCCGCTTTAGTTGAGAGGGTCACGCAAAGCTCTTAAAGGAAGCTTCGAATATGAGGTCCCGAGCGAGAGAGGACAAATGGCCGCAGAGAGGAAGTCATGTGGTCTGAGCCGCCTGCTCGGCGCATCCAACCTCTAGTTGTTCCGTTGATCCCGCAGTCATGGAAACCGCCAGTCGGGCCTCTTGATTTGACCGGAGGAAATCTCTTCGACCCAGAAGCAGCGGGCAGCGCCGTCCCCGAGGACGACCGAGAAGGAGGAACACAGGCCTAAGCCTGGGCGGTCGTGCTCCTGGCCAAGGCAATAAACGCACGTGAGTGCGCGGGTCATCGGTATACCTCTGCTCAGGACATCTCCAAATCCAGGAGTCGACGGTCCGTCGCAGCCGCCAAGGAAGAAGATGGTATGTTTTTTTGTTTTTTTTAAACCAAGGATTTTAGGCCCAAACTTAATCCTGGAGCGCTAAGGAGGAACCTGAGCTTCCTAGCGGAAAGGAAGATCTCACGCCATGGGGCGGAGCCGAGAGTTTTACCACCCGGGTGGGTGGGAGGAGCTAGCTTGAAGACCTTCCGCAAGATTTAAAGCTGCAAGGAATCTGTTGACTGGATGAACATATCCATGTCCCTAGAACCTGTATTTCTAGGACATGGATATATTGTTCATCCACACTGTCTGGCAGACTCCTAGCAGTTCTCCGGGAGGAGGGAGGCAAGGCCACACCCCTACTTAGGGAATAGAGACTGAGAACAGAGGCCCCAAAACCAGCATCCTGTGTGACTCAAGGTCAATATGGTAATGGGTGATGAAGGTGTGCTGACTTCCGGAGCAGCCCTGCAGATTTCTGGATAGGGACGCCCCTGGAAGCAGCCATCGATGGAGCAGTATGGCGGGTAGAATGAGCTCTTTATCCTCTGGGAGGCTCCCATGCCCGCCAACTTATAGCAGAGATCTCATGGTATGTGACCCACCTGCCCATCGCCTCGCTTGGCTGCAGGTCTGCCAGGTGGCTTCAGCGTAGGTGACAAACACATGGCGAACCTCTCCCGATCTCTCAGCTGTGCGCCCTTATAGTAGCTAGCGACCTTCTAGGGTCCAGAGTATGAGCCCATATTCTGCCTCCGAGGTGGGATTGGCGAGAACACCGGCAGAGTCAACACCTGGTTAAGGTGAAACCCACACCACCTTCGGGAAGGAATTTCTGGTGGGGCGAGGAAAACCTTTGTCCCTGTGGAAGACCAGGTAAGAGACTTGCTAAAGCGCCTTGAGCTTCCCATCCTTCTGTTGACGTGATAGCCAGCAAGAAGGCGGTCTCCACGATGTGAGAGAGTTCACACCCCGTATTGGTTCAATGGCTTGCCCATGAGCTTTGCCAGTACCAGCAGTAGATCCCACGGAGGTGGAGGTTCTCGACCGGAGGGGAAATGTGATCAAAGCCTTTGAAAAGCGCCAGACCACCTTTCTCCTTGCGCGATCGATCGCTTCCCGGCCCACGCCCGTAAGCAGAGATGGCTGCCAGGGTGCACCTTAAGGTCAAGCCGACCTAAAGCTCCTTGCTGGAGAAGGGACCAAAGGGAGTCCAATATGTTCGCCATGAACAGGAGGAAGGGTCCAGTCTTTGCCCTGGCACCAAATGGAAAACCTCTTCCATTTGAAGGCGTAGCATTTTCTGGTCGACTTACAGGACGCCAACTACGTTGAGAACCTCGTCGAAAGACCCAAGGCCTGGAACTCTAGCCGCCAGGAACCAGGGCCGTCAGGTGCAGGGATTGAAGGTCCAGATGGAAAACCTTCCCCGATTAAACAGAGCAGGTCCGGTCGGCTGGAAGCTGCCTCGGGAGCCTGGAGCTGAGGCTGAGGAGATCTGGTACCAGTATTGGCGGGCCAGTCTGGGGCTATCAGAATTACCTGCGCCTTTTGTCCCTCCTTGCTTTTGAGAAGCACCTCAGTATCAAGGGGAACGGGGAAAGGCATAGAAGAGACCCGGGTCCACGGCCTCGAGAAGGCATCCCACTGCAGCGATCCTCTGCTGAGGAGGGCGGCATGGAACAGCCTCAGCTTGATTCTCCCTGAGGCAAACAGGTCCACTTTGAGGTGTGCCCACTGGGAGAATAAGATTCGTACCACCCGCAGGAGAGACCACTGATGCAGACGCAGCTCTATCCGGCTTAGGCATCAGCCAGGGTGTTGGGAGGCCCTGCCACAGAATGGTTAGGAGATCTGGCCCAGGCTGCGCACGAGTGACCAGATGTGGAGAGCTCTTGCATAGAAGCATGGAGCGTGCCCACCCTGGCGGTTTAGACAGTACATGGTCGCGGGTGTTGTCCGCCTGACCCGACCACTCTGACCTCAAGAAACAGAGCAAAGGCGGTGAGAGCTAGGCGGACCGCCGAGCTCCAGCAGGTTGATGCCGTGGCATCGACCCCTCGGGACCGAGGTCAGGCGCCGGTGTTCCCCAGATGGGCACCCCAACCCATCAGAGGCATCGGTCGGCACGACTTGCGCTCGGGCGGATAAACGGGATGCCCTCCTGCAGATGAACTGGAACAGTCCACCACTGGAGAGCGCTCCACATCCCCTGAGTCACCGCCACCAGCTGGTCCAATGGATCGCAGCGGGGACCACTGGCTGGCCAGCCCCACTGAAGGGGACGATGTTCCAGCGGCCCAACGGATCACGCTGGTACAGGCCGCCATGAGACCCAGGAGGCGCAGGAAGTCCCGGCAGGCGAAGTTGCCCAACCAGAAATGATCGGGCAAAGGAGGAAAGAACCCCGACCCTGTCCGCTGGGAGCGTGCCCTGGCTCAGAGAGAGTCGAGCTCTGCCCCGATGAAAGAATCACCTGCTTCTGCTCGAGTTCCGACTTGGCCTCGCTGATGAAGAGGCCGACCTGAGAGCAACCTGAGGGCCAGATCTCTGACCGCTTCCACCTCCTGTCTGAGGGCTATCAGCCAATCGCCCAGGTAACGGTACACCCGACCCTGGCGCAAGTAGGAATGCTGTCACCACTGCTATGCATTTGGTGAAGACCCTGAGCTGGAGATAAGTCAAGGGCATGGCTTGGAATCAAAAGGATCCCTCTGCCGAAAGTGAAGGAACTCTGATGTGACGGACGGATAGGAAAGAAAGAACGGCCTGCAGGTCCAGAGAGCAGAACCACACGCCGTGTTCCAAGGATGGTATTATCTGAGCCAGAGTGACCATCCTGAAGGTTCTGACCTTAGAACTTGTTTAGTCGTAGGTCGAGAATGGGGCGCCAGCACCCCGGTCCGCTGAACTAGAAGTACCTGGACACGAACCTCGGGTTTGAGGGGGGGTCCGTCACCTCTTATCACCTCCTTCTCGAGGAGGAGAGCGATGTCGGCTCGGTGGCTGACAGGTGAGGCTGGACCCCGAGGCCCCTGAGGGACGGTTTGAATGGTGGGGCCTGCTCAACTCAGAGGCAGGCCCTTTCCACCACTTCCAACACCCACCGTCTGTGGTGAGAACGACCAGGCGGAAAGAAAGTGGCTGAGCTGCTTCTCTCACGGGGGGTACTCCAAGAGGGCGCACGGGTTAGCTTCTACACCTCAACCCGTCACTGGGCAGGCTTGGAGGAAGGACCGGCCGAGGGACCCCAGGGCTTTTGCTACCCTAGCTTCCTGGAGGAGGAAGCCGGTTTGGGTTTGGGACGCCAACCATGAGCCTGCTGGCCCTGATGCTGGGCTGGACGTGCTCTGGGGCGGACGGACTTAAAGGGGTTGTCATGTCTGCCCCAGTCCCTCTGAGCGGATGAGACCGAGTCCAAAGTGGCATTGGACTTTTCGATCCTTCGGAGGTGGCCTTCCACCCAAGGCCGAAGAGGTCAGTCCCAGAAAGGGACATCTGCCAATTTGTGCTGGGTATCCGCCAGAAGGTGGGTATCCTCAGCTACGCTCGACGGGCGACAGCCACTGCGCCGCGACTGACCTGGCGCATGAGTCACCAATGTCCAGAGCAGTCTGAAGTTGCTGCTTGGCCACCGCCTGCCCCTGGTCCCACACCTGCCCAACCATGGTCTGCAGGTCAGCCGAGATGAGGGACTACTGTCCAGGAGCCCAACAGGGATGGGAGAAATGTGCCATAAGTCGGCCGGAGTTGGCCTGATGAAGGCCAAGGGAGGATGAGCGTAGACTTTTCGACCGGCATAGTCCAATTCTGGACCTTTGTCAGGAGGTTTGTCTGATGCCCCTAGCTTCCGGACGCCGGAAAACGCTGTCAGTAACTAACCCCTCGGCTGAGGGATGTTCCGAGAAACCGGACAGGGAACCTGCAGGGACCGCATACTTCCTGGCCATCCTGGCCGAAGGCGCATGCAGGAAGCAGGGCGCTGCCAGAGCTCCAAGGCCGGGCCCACAATGGCCTCGGCCAGAGGAAAGGCCTCCATAGGGGAATCCCCTCGGTCCAATATCTCCGTGAGGGGAAACTTAGCCCACTTGGATACGAGCTCGAGCTGCATCCCGGTGGACTCCGAGATGAGCCTGAGCAAACCCAGGAAGGACGAAGGGCTGTCGTCCAGCGACTGACTTCCAGAGGACTCCAAGTCCACTGCCGGAGAAAAGGGAGGAATCGCCATCGACTCAGAAGAGTCCGCAGAAGCTGCCTCGGGCGGAGCCACCTCCACCTGCCGAGGGCGATCGGGAGTGAGGGTGACCGACAGCCCATCGGGCAGACCCTGAGCCGACCGAGAGTTCTTGGTCGAGCCCCAAACAGCGGCTGTGGAGGCTCCAATGGAATCGGTGGAGCAGCTGGTTTTGGCCGAACAACCGCCTGGGAACAGGCCTTAGGGTAAGACGAGAGGTTGTTTCGCCGCCCCGTGACAGCCATCTATGGTCGGGAAGGCGACGGTGTCGGGCTTGTTCCTGATCAGAAGGAGCGATCACATCAGGTCCTTCGATCGTCGACGTAATCTCACGCCGAAGCCTCCCCTCATCCGGTGAGTGAGGACGAGACGAGCCGGGCGGTGAGTCATTACTGCGCCGAGGACCGCCTCAGACTGCGGATCGGGTTGACTGCCAAGAAATCAGAGACCGAGAACCCCGCCTTTCCGAGGATGGTGCGGGAGGGACGGTGGAATTGGCCTCCCTCAGTTCGGAGGGTTCACCCGAGGGCCCGGAACCGAGGCACTGGCAAGCTCGCTGATCCTCAACTCCCACCGGGGAACCGTGAGAGGATTTTCGCTCATTAGTCTGAAACCCGTCCAACGGGTCGAGAACACAGGTTACTCACCTGTAACAGGAGTTCTAGGAATGGTATATGTTGTTCATCTACACTGTCTGGCAGGCATCCTTGCCGCTTTAAATCTTGCCGAAGGTCTTCAATCTGCCTCCACCCACCCGGTGGTAAACTTCCGGCTCACCATGACGCCAGATCTGGCCCGCTGAAGCTCAGGTTGTGCGTCCGGCCGGGAGGTCGAGGAACTGTAGGGATGAACAATATATACCATTCCTAGAACTCCTGTTACAGGTGAGTAACCTGTATTTCTAGGGACATGGATATGTTGTTCATCCACACTTATTGGCAGACTCCTAGCAGTTCTCCGGGAGGAGGGAGGCAAGGCGCACACCCCATACTTAGGAAATAGAGACTGAAGAACCGAGGCCCCAAAACCAGCATCCCGGCGTGACTCAAGGTCGATGTGGTAATGGCTAATAAAGCTTTGTGCTGACTTCCAGGTAGCAGCCCTGCAGATTTCCTGGATAGGGACGCCCTGGAAGCAGCCACCGATGCAGCAGTATGGCGGGTAGAATGAGCTCTATCCTCTGGGAGGCTCCATGCCCGCCAACTTATAGCAGAGATCTATGCAGGAGGTGACCCACCTGCTTATCGTCCGCTTGGCTGCAGGTCTGCCAGGTGCGGCTTCAGCGTAGGTGACAAAACAGCTGGATGCAACCTCTCCTCGATTTCAGCCGTATGGCCTTATAATAAGCGAGCGCCCTTCTAGGGTCCAGAGTATGGAGCCCTGTATTCGGCCTCCGAGGTGTGATTGGGTAGAACACCGCAGAGTCAACACCTGATTAAGGTGAAACTCGACACCACCTTCGGAAGGAATTTCGGTGGGGCGAGGACAACCTTTGTCCCTGTGGAAGACCAGGTAAGGAGACTCAATGCAGAGCCTGAGTTCTCCCATCCTTCTGGCTGACGTGATAGCCACCAAGAAGGCGGTTCTTCACGACAGGTGAGAAAGTTCACCTGTGCATTGGGTCGAATGGTTTGCCCATGAGCTTTAGCCAGTACCAGCAGTAAATCCCATGGAGGTGGAGGTTCTCGCACTCGAGGGGAAATGTGATCAAGGCCTTGAAAAGCGCCAGACCACCTTCTCCTGCGCCACCGACTGCTCCCTGGCCCGCTCTGCAAGCAGAGATGGCGCTAGGTGCACCCTTTAGAGTCATCGACCTAAGCCCTGACTAGAAAGGGACCATAAATAGTCGAAAATGCTTGCCAAGGAACAGGAGGAAGGGTCCAAGCTCTTGTTCTGACACCAAATGGAAAATCTCTTCCATTTGAAGGCATAGCATTTCCTGGTCGACTTTACGGGACACCTCAACAACATTGAGGACTCTTCGAAAGACCCAAGGCCTGGAACTCTAGCCGCCAGGAACCAGGGCCGTCAGGTGCAGGGGATTGAAGGTCCGGATGGAACACCTTCCCTGATTGACTGAGAGCAGGTCCGGGCGCCCCTGCTGCCTCGGGAGCCTGGAGCTGAGGCTGAGGAGATCTGGGTACCTGTAACTGGCGGGCCAGTCTGGGGCTATCAGAATCACCTGTGCCTTGTCCCTGCTTGCCTTGGAGAAGCACCTTGTGAATCAAGGAAAATGGGGAAAGGCGAAAGAGGCCCAGGGTCCACAGCTCGAGAAGGCATCCCCTGCAGCGAACCCTGCTGAGGGGGCGGGCATGAAACAGCCTCAGCTTCGCATTCTCCCTGAGGCAAACAGGTCCACCTGAGGCGTGTCCCAGTGGGAGAACAGATCTTGTACTACCTCCGGGTAGAGACCACTCTGTGAGATGCAGCCCCCATCCGCCCACGGCATCGCCAGGGTGTTGGAGGCTCCTGCCACATGAATGGCTAGAGATCGCCTCCAGGTTGCGCGACGAGTGACTAAATGCGGAGAGCTCCTTTGCATAGGAGCATGGAACGCCGCCACCTGGCGGTTTAGGTAGTACATGGTCGTGGTATTGTCCGCCTGACCGGACCACTTGACCCCGGAGAAACGGAGCAAAGGCGGTGAGAGCTAAAGGACCGCCGAGCTCCAGCAGGTTGATGTGGCATCGACTCTATCGGGACCAGAGGTCATACCGGTGTTCCCCAGATGGCACCCCAACCCATCAGAGAGGCATCGGCCGATAGAGAGACCGTCGGCTCGGGCGGACAAACGGGATGCCCTCCTGCAGATGATGGAACGGTCCACCACTGGAGAGCGTTCCACATCTCCTGGGTCACCATCACTAGCTGGTCCAATGGATCGCAGCGTTGTGACCACTGGCTGGCCAGTCCCCACTGAAGGGTGCGCATGTGCCAGCGAGCCCAACGGACCACGCTGGTACAGGCCGCCATGAGACCCAGGAGGCGCAGGAAGTCCCGGCAAGACGCTGATTGCCCAACCAGAAATGATTGGAAAAGGAGGTAAGAACTCGGCCTGTCCGGGCGAGCCGTGCTTTGCCTCAAGAGAGATCGAGCTCTGCCCCGATAAACAGAATCACCTGCTTCGCCAGAGTCTCGACTCTGGCCTCGTTGATGAGAAGGCCGACTTGAGAGCAAACCTGGACGGCCAGATCTCTGGACCGCCTCCACCTCTGTCTGAGGGGCTGCTATCAGCCAATCGTCCAGGTAAGGTGGCACACCTGACCCTCGCGGCCAAGAGGGAAAGCTGTCACCACTGCAATGCATTTGGTGAAGACCCTGGGAGCTGGAGACAGGCCAAGGGCATGGCTCGAATCGAAGAGGGATCCCTCCGAAAGCGAAGGAATTCCGGCGGACGGATGGATAGGGACGTGAAAGAACGCTGCCCTGCAGGTCCAGAGACAGAACCACGCCGTGTTCCAGAGATTGTATTATCTGCGCCAGAGTGACCATCCTGAAGGTTCGAGACCTAGGAACTTGTTCAGTCGTGTAGGTCGAGAATGAAGTGCCAGCCCCCGTCTGCTTCGGAACCAGGAAATACCTGGACACGAACCCGGTCTGGGGGTCCTCACCTCCTGATCACCTCCTTTGACGAGGGAGATGGCGTCGGCTCGACTGAGCCGACAGTGAGGCTGCAGACCCGAGGTCCCCAAGGTGCGACGGCTCTGAAGGGCGGGGCCTGCTCGAATTCCAGAGGCAGGCCTTTTCCACCACCTTCAGTACCCACCTGTCCGTGGGTAACAGCGGACCAGGCGGAAAGGAAGTGTCGGGAGCCGCCCCCCATGGGGGGGGATCCAGGGGGGTGAGGTGACGGGATGGGGCGAGCACCCTCAGCCCGCCACTGGGCAGGCTTGGAGGAGGGACCGCCGAGGGACCTCCTGGGCTCTTACCTCCTTGCTTCCTGTTGGAGGAAGCCGACGGCTTGGGTTTGGGATTCCAAGCCTGAGCCTGCTGGCCCTGACGTTGTTCGGGTCAAGGCGCAGAAGGACTAAAGGGCTTAGGCTGTGGCTTGCGGCCTTTGTCCTTCTGAGCGGAAGAGACCGAGTCCAAGGTAGCATTGGACTTCTCGATCCTCTGCAGGTGGCCTTCCACCCCAGGGCCGAAGAGGTCAGTCCCCAAAAAGGGAACATCCGCCAACTTGTGCTGGGTATCCGAGGTAAAGGTGGATATCCTCAGCCAAGCCCAACGACGCATGGCAACTGTGGCCGCCACAGACCTGGCACATGAGTCCCCAATGTCTAAAGCAGTCTGGAGCTGCTGTTTGGCCACTGCCCTGCCCCGGTCCCGCACCTGACCGTAGTCTGCAGATCCGCAGGAAGATGAGGGACGACCTCATCCAGGGAGCCCAACAGGGCATGGGAAAAATGTGCCATGAGGACGGCCGAACTGGCCTGACGAAGGTCGAGAGAGAGGACGCATAAGACTTTTCGCCCGCATAATCCAATTTCTTGGATTCCTTGTCGGGAGGTTTGTCCACATCATGCTCTCGGCACGCCGGAAAACGCTGTCAGCAACCAACCCTCAGCCAAGGGTGTTCCGAAACCGGACAGGGAACCGTAGGGATCGCGATACTTCCTGGCCAAAGGCGCAGGGCAGGAAGCAGGGCGCTGCCAAAGCTCCAAGGCCAGACTCCACTCATGGCCTCCGCCACCGGAAAGGCCTCCAGGGAATCCTCGGTCCAGAATTCCTGAGGGGATACCTGGCCTGTTTAGAACGGGGTTCAAGCTTCATCCCGTGGACCTCGAGATGAGCCGGGCAATCCTAGGAAGGACGGGCTATCGTCCACTGACTGTCTCTCTCCTGAGGACCCAAGTCCATGCGCTTGGAGAAAAGGGAGGAATCATCCTCGACTGAAGAGTCCTCAAAGAGCTGCTCTGGCCTGAGCCACCCTCCACCTGCCGAGGTCTATCGGGAGTGAGGGTGACAGACAGCCTATGGGCAAACCCCGAGCCGATCGAGAACTTTGGTCGGAGCCCCAACTAACGGCTGTGGAGGCGGAGGTTCCACCAGAATAGGTGGAGCAGCTGGAATTGGTTCAACAACCGCCTGGAACAGACCTCGGCTACGATCAGGGTTGTTTCAGCCGCCCGTGACAGCCACTAATGGTCGGGAAGACGACTGGGTCGGCTTATTCCCGTCAGAAGGAGTTGCTGCCACATGAGTTCCTCATATCTTCGACGCAACTTGCATCAAGCCTCCCTCGTCCCGAGGAGGAAGAGCGGCGGCAGCCGCTGTCAGCGGTGCCGAGACCGAGACCGCCATGACGCGGGATCGGCTGACCGCCAAGATGTCCGGAGATCGCAATCTTGCTAGGCCGAGGCATTGCAAGGGAGGTGTCAGGAATCTGCACTCACCGGCTCGGACGATTCCACCGAAGGCTCGGAACCGAGGCACAGACGAGCCGACGGGATCCTCAACTCCCACCAGGGGAACGGGAGAGGGGATTCTCAGCTTCCAGTTTACAACTCGGCTCTAACTGGTCGAGAAAAATCTCACCGCTGTCACTGAGTCTCGGTCAACTGGCCTGACGGGACACCGTGAGCCAGTGGCCGAGCTGAGGGGTCGACCGGCTCACTGTCGGCTGCAACAGTGAAGGGGATCTTTCCCGCCCCAAGAGCGCCGACGGTGAGACTTACTTTTGCTCTTTTGGACCGAGAAAAGGTCCAGAAGAAGTTGGACCTCACCTTTGTCGAGAGGGTCAGACAGAGCTCCTTAAAGGAAGCCGAGCACGAGGCACCGAGAGAGCGGGACAAATGTCGCGTCGAGGTAGAAGCGCCCGCGCCGCCCTCTTCGACGGCGATCATCTGCCGAGCTGATCCGCCGAGCCCGCCGCGGGCACCGCCAACCAGGCCTCTTTAGATTTTAACCGAGGAATTATTCCGACCGCCTCAGCAGCTGTAGAGGCACGGTCTTCGAGGACGAGGCCGAAAAGAAGAGCACAGGTCGCAAGCCTCGCGGTCATGCTCCAGGCCTAAGCAGTAGATGCACGGAGTGCGGATCCGTCCCGAGACATCTTCTGCTCAAAGGGCATCTCCGAAACCGGAGTCGATGGTCCATCGCAGTCATGAGGGAAAGAAGACCCAAGTCTTTTTAGCAAAAACTTTTGATTTCTAAGATTCAAGAATTAGGAACCAGTCTTATACACAGAGCGTTAAGGAGGAAACCTGAGCTTCCAAGCGGTAAGGAAGATCTGGCGTCATGGGGCGGAGCCAAGAGTTTTACCACCCGGGTGGGTGGGAGGAGCCAGCTTGAAGACCTTCCGGCAAGATTTAAAGCGGCAAGGATACCAGCCAGACAGTGTGGATGAACAACATATCCATGTCCCTAGAAAGATCTTGACTGCGCAACAGGAGTCTCGGTCAACTGACCTGACGGGGACACCGTGAAGACCAGTGGTCGAAGCTGAACGATCGCAGAAGTCGATGGCCGACAACCGGGAGAGGGACCTTTCCCGCTCTCAAGAGCGTCGACGGAAGGACTTACCCTGGTCTTTCTTCTTGGACCGAGAAGAAGGTCCAGCAGACGTTGGTCCCTCTCCTCTAGTGGAGAGGGACAGACAAAGCTCCTTAAAGGAAGCTGTGTAAGAGGAACCCAGGGAGAGCGGGATAAATGCCGCCGTCGCGGAAGATGCGGCCCGTGCCACCTCCTCTTCGAGGGCGATCATCTGCTCTAGCTGATCCGCCGAGCCCGCCGTCGAAACCGCCGACTGGCCTCTTTTGACTTCACCTGAGGAAAGCTTCTCACATGCCTAGGTGTAAACGGGCAGCACGGCCTCGGGAGGGACGAGGCTGAGAAGGAAGAGCACAGGTCACAAGCCCGCGGGTTGTGCTCAAGGCCTAAACAGTAGACACACGTGGAGTGCGGATCCGTCCGAGACATCTTCTGCTCGCAAGGGCACTTCCGAAACCGGAGTCGATTCTCCATTGCAGCCGAAGGGAGGAAGACCAAGTCTATAATGCAAAATCTTTTGAATTCGGAAAACCCAAGAATTAGGAACCAGTCTTATACGCAGAGCGTTAAGGAGGGAACCTGAGCTTCCAAGCGGTAAGGAAGATCTGGCATCATGGGGCGGAGCCGAGAGTTTTACCACCCGGGTGGGTGGGAGGAGCCAGCTTGAAGACCTTCCGGCAAGATTTAAAGCGGCAAGGATACCTGCCAGACAGTGTGGATGAACAACATATCCATGTCCCTAGAAAGGAAATTAAACTCAAACTGCAAAGACTACAGAGAGCTAAAGCTGAGAAGGCCCTACATTTCATTAAACAATCATACTATGAAGGTGGCCCAAGGGCCGCCCAGCTATTGGCCTACAGCTTGAAACAAGCAGCAGCTCGAGCCCATGTCACGGGCCTCCGCCATCCAGACATGGAATGTCTCCCATAGATGGGAGCAGACTGCAGACATCGCTACCATCCACAGGAAAACAGACACCTTAGGGGACGAAAAAGAATTCTTAAAGGGCCTAAAACTGCCCAAGTTGACTGCAACTCAAACGCAGGCGCTGATGGCCCCAATCTCCCAACCAGAGATCGCGAAAATACCATCAAAAATCTTAAGGTGCGCAAATGCCCGAGCCCTGATGGGTTCAGCAGTGAACTCTACAAAACCTTCACTGCTGAAACAGTCCCCTTACTGAAAAATGTATATAATCAGGTGTGGACTTAGGGTTAAGCAGTCCCCCACCTCTTGGAACTATACCTCCATAAAGAAGAAAAGACTTAAAAGACTGTGGCTCCTACAAACAGATATCTCCGTTAAATGTGGATTATTAAGTTTTCACGGCCATAATAGTTGTCAGACTTAACCCCCTTCTAGTAAATCTCATACATCCTGACCAAACAGGGTTCACAGCACGTAGGCAAGCCCCAGAAAGAGTCAGACGGACTATAGACATAATTGACATTATCAACAAACACATTCCCACTTGTATTATGAGTCTCAATGCCGAAAAGGCATCTGATCGAGTCACCTGGAGCTTTCTTTTTATGGTCCTACAGACCATTGGCTTCCCTAAGGCTTTTCTAGAAGCAATCAGAGCACTTTATGCCTCCACACAAGAGTACATGAGGGTGAATGGAGGAATATCACAGAGATTTAACCTGAGCAGTGACACCAGACAAGGATGCCCACTATCATCTCTACTATTTGCCATTTACACAACCTCTGGCTCAAGCCATAAGAGAAGAACGGGAGGTGGAAGGACTTGTAATGATTGGGGGACGGGGAGACATAAAATTTCACTATACGCGGATAATGTCCTTATGTACATAACTAATCCAGCAAAATCCATCCTCATATTATGGTCCATACTGGACAAATTCAGTCAGCTTTCAGGATACTCCATTAACAAACATAAAACAGAAGTGCTTAAACTCTTAAAACCCATCTCTAAACATAAAACAATTACTCCCCCTGAACTGGAATAGCCACAAAATAAAATACCTGGGGACCCAAATCCCAAAGAACCTCACATCATTTTACTCCATAAACTATGAGCCCCTGATAACTCAGATTAGACAAGATTTTAAAAGATGGGAAAGTACAGTTGCGTAGCAACTTCCCATAACAGTAGATCTTCGAGAGAGGTTCCTTCAGTAGGTTATCACTTATAGGACTGGCGCCACCTGAAGTCGGGCCGCACGGCAGACTTTTCTAGCAATCCCTGACAGGGAACCACCCACCCGTCACATGACTGTATATAGTAGGCGGTCCCCACCCTCACCTTCCAGTTCTCCTGCCAGAGCCAGGAAGAGGCCTGACAGCAGGATCTGGAGACCCTGTAAAACACAAATTGAGGGGAAGGAGGGAGGGAGGGAAAAATATGACCTACTTAAGCAAGCTCTCTCAAAGATCTTCTGTTATGGTAAGTTCCTATGTAACTGTACTATCTTACTTCGAGAGGGTTCCTTCAGTAGGTCATCACATATAGGACAGAGTCCCAAGCAGTCCCTCCAAAGAGAGACCGAGAGAAACTAGGGAGGAGGAAAAATAACTCCAACAGACAAACTGGAATCCAGAATGGACCCAGTCTAGGACAAAAGGCCCTGTAACACAGCTACGCTGAAACCAGCCCTCCGCCTAGAAGCAATGTGCAGACTGTAGTGTTTGGTAAAGATATGGACAGAACTCCCAAGTGGCTGTGGCACAGATATCAGCCGCAGAGACATTTCACAAAAAGACAGCAGAAGCAGCCATGCCCCTAGTAGAATGACCTCTGATGGTACCCGGCAGAGGTTTTTCATACTTCTGGTAACAATACCTAATGCAGTTGCCTAAACATTTAGAAAGGCCCTGCTTAGAAACCGGTTTGCCCTTCGATCTGGGGGGCCAAAGAAACCAGCTGATCACAGCTACGGAATTCTTTAGTCTGGTCAGTGTAACACCGAAGAATCCGATGTACATCCATGGCATGGAGGAGTGCCTCACCTCTGTTAGAGGGAGACAGACAGTATACAGGAAGCTCTACTGAGTGGTTCAGTGTGGCTTCTGACACCACCTTGGGAAGAAACTTCAGATTATTTCTGAGGACTGCCCAGTCCCTGTGGAAAAATCAGATAAGACTCCTTACAAACCAGAGTGTGAAGCTCCAAAAACCTCTGGGCTGACGCGATGGCAACCAAGAACAACGCCTTCCAGGAAAGGAAGTGCAAATCACAGTTCATAGCCGTCTCAAAAGGAGATAGGGTAAGCTTTTCCAAAATGAAGTTCAAATCCCAAGGAGGAGTTGGGCTGCAGATGTGGTGTTTCAGATGGAGAATACCTTTCAGAAAGGTTTTCGAGATTTCCAACTGAGCTATGAG
Source organism: Neoceratodus forsteri (assembly GCA_016271365.2). Lineage (NCBI taxonomy): Eukaryota > Metazoa > Chordata > Ceratodontiformes > Ceratodontidae > Neoceratodus > Neoceratodus forsteri. Next base: position 355,079,766 of record CM057452.1, on the reverse strand, counting down.
AAATTCCAATACAAGATACTTTCAAGACAATTGCTATATGGAAGTCTACAATGCGACTGACACGAGGCGACAGCGGGAAAGAGCTGGAGGGCAGGCATGGGGGCCGCCCACTATATACAGTCACGCTGACAGTCACGTGATGTCGGATGGGTGGTCCCCCATCAGTAATTGCTAGAAAAGTCTGCAATGCGGCCCAATGCCAGGTGGCACCAGTCCTATAAGTGATGACCTGCTGAAGGAACCCTATCAAAGTAAGATCTTATGAACCTACCCCTACACTCAAAAGTTCATTCAGTAACAATGAACATACTCCCCAGATACCTCTACTTGTTCCAGTGCCTCCTGTTGAAAATCCACCACAACCAATTCCATAACTCGCAACGAATGATTACCAGATTCATCTGGAGTAAACAAGGGCCCAGGGACAGGAGTGCAGTCATGCAATCTAACAAAAAACATGGGGGCAGAAAAGTGCCCAACTTGGAAGACTACTTTCTCGCCTCGCAGCTGAAATGGGCTCTTCTGTGGTCCACAAAGAAGTGTAAGACCTGCTGGAAATCACTAGAGCTGGTCTGCACAGTAGGAGCACCTTTGGACGCCAGAGTAGTGATACCAGAAATGCAGGGCTTAGACAGTAACACTTTACCACTATCGGTTAGGAATACATCAAGGGCCCTGCAGCGCCTTTGGCCTAAACACAAACTTTCAAAAGAGACATGGCCCATGAGGTGGCTTGCTTGGGACCCTGAGTTTCCCCCAGCTACATAAGATCTCACTTTTAAAAGGTGGGAAAGAGTAGGTCTATACTCACTGCAATAATTTATTGAAACAACAATGTATTAGATTTCGTCCAAATTAAAGAAAGGTATTCCCTCAGGCAGGCAGACCATTTCAGATTCCACCAGATAAGAACCCATATTCAGACACTATGGGCCCAATATGGGAAGGTTCAAACAATGGGGGATCCAACAGGGATCATGGAAGAAATTATCAACTTCAAGACCAAGAGGTCATATTTCTGCTATTTACAAGGTACCAAGGGACAGGAGTACAGTCTCAACTCCAGAGAAAGTGGGAACTTGAAATGGGGGAAAAACTCTCAGATAAGGAGTGGAAGGTGAGCTTTATACAAGCCTCCAGAACAACACAATCCCCAAGATGGAAGGAGTTTGAATGGAAAGTTAGGATGAGGTATTTCATCACACCGATCATCAAGTGAAATGGGATAGGAATTCCTTTCTGACCTGCTGGAGGGGGTGCGGAGACAGGAGGGCAGACCATCTACATGTGTTCTAGTCGTGTCCAGATTTGGCACAATTTTGGAGGGACATAAAGAGTCTGAGAGAGCTTTTTGACTCCCTATAACTTAGTTCCCAAACACCTAATACTGTGAATACTACCCAGGGAAGTAAAAGGGAAAGACAGGATTTATCTGTGGAATATCCTGCTGACATCTGTGCAGAAAGCCAGTACAAGGAAGTGGCTTAACCCTGTCTCTCCCCCACCCCCAAAGTTGGTTATCCATTGTCCAGGAGATTCAGGATATGGAGGAAATGACCCATAAGGTAAATTTTCAGATGGCTAACTTTGTGGGCAGGTGGATGTCATGTATGTTCTGGAAGGACAGCATGCTACCTGCATCACAGGGTAAGGAAAGGACGACACCAGAGTGACTGACCTGAATGGATGACTGGTGGAGAAGAGCATTAAGACTGTTTTAATATGAGCAGGAACACGGAAACCCATCAGTGTCACAGTATTATAGGGTCCTGATGTTTGGAAATTGTATTTTAAATACTGGAATCTACTTTAGAACTCTGTAAACAGGAACAATGGTAAAGTGTCGTGCCATGTATTAACTTTTTTTTTTTTTCAAATGGACTCAACTAAGTAATATAAAAATGAGATGTAAACTGTATAACTGTGCTTGATTATGCAATAAACTTGAATTTCAAAACAGAACTTAGGTTGATGAGGGAGTGAACAATTGTTACTGACTAGTGCATGGCACCACGTTTATGTGTGTGTGTGTGTGTGTGCGTGCGTGCGTGCGCGGGTACTGTGCCCGGCAGCCACTGCCAGCCCCCTGGTCAAAGCTTTGCTCCTGCAGGGTCCCAGTGCCTCCAGCACAGACCCATAATTGGGAATCGATGGAGACTGATTCATGGAAGATGAGATTTCTTACATTAAGGCCCAGTTTGCGAGCAATGGGTATCTTACATGCACTCTAACTTCCTACAAATCTAAGAATTACATATGCCAGTAAGATTTATCTTTACAGTACACTGCTGAGGCAGGGAAGAAAATTCAGACAATTAAAATTTTGCACTGCAACAGACTGCTACCAAATTGGAGGTGGGGGAGACAGACTATGTGCATTGTAACTATCTGATTTGAACTGTAATACCTGTATTTGGGGGTGTTATTCTGAGGGCAACAAATACATTACTATTTGCTGCCAATGGTATGGACAGAGAACGGTGAACCACCCAAAGCTACTTTTATTATGTTTAATTGGGTTTTGCTCCAAGTGGGGATATAGAAAGCTATAAAATGAGATCCTGCACATCTATCACAGTTCCACTGTTCTGAGAAAAAGGTCTAAATAAAAGATACTGCAGTTATTTATCAATTCCCTTCTCTTAAAAATCTGTGATTAAGGTGCCAGGGCACACAATAAAACTGCTGTATTCATGCCATTTATTGAAAATGTAACCTGTAGTAGAGGCCAGCAAAAAATATACAATAAAAAATAAAGCTCCAAACTGATGCTAATAGATGACAACAAGCTAGTATGTTAACACTGTGCAGTATAGTGATACGTACATTAGCAATACATGGCTCGATAGTCTGTAACGTCCTCTTCAGTAACATCTTGGAAAGTTCAAATGCTTGCCTATTTAGGTTCTGGAACAAAAGAAAATTTTAAGTTAAAAACATATGGATAGCAACAGGTGTCATGCAGAATAATTAAAAGAAGTAAAATTACAACTCCCATTAAGTTTCTGCCGATAATACAATTCATATCAGGGTATTAAGCGAAGAAACTGACTAGCTGTTTTAACACACAAAAGTGCTATTCAGTTGTGAACATGTGTAGCACTTTTTTTTGCACCATCTGTTTTACCTCCTCTGCCATAGCCATCCCCGCCGACCTCATTCAGGTGGCCAGTCTCCTTACCGTCCGCTACCCCCTCATCGTGCTGCTACGGTTGTCCCACTGTATCCCTTCTCGACGGGTGGGGGACTGAATTCTGTGCTGAAGGCATCTTCGCCTTGGGCCAGAGAGCACCTTGGGGCGCAGCATTGGGCCATCCCAGCAACCGCAGGATATGGCCGCCATCACCTGGTGACAAAGAGGCCATTTTCCTGTTTCCAGCCACTTCCCTATTGGGTGTGCACCTCAGTGTGCAGAGTTGTCCGCATGCACCATGTGGTCACCCACTGCACTGCGTGGTGCCAAGCTCAGCCACCAGAGGCCACTCTAGAGCGGTGTGTTCCTGTCATCTCGAGGAGTGTGTCCAAGGGACACTCTGAGCCCTCCCTGCCGGCCTCCACTTATGCTGCCCCGGTTCGGACGTGAACCTGGGTCACCAGCGTGCCAGGCAAACCCCTATCACCTGATACCATGGAGCTGGCATATGTGTAGCACCTGACAGACTGATTTGCAAAATTTGAAAGAAAAAAATAATTTTTATTCATGATCTTACTTCAAGGGAATCTCTTGTATTAAGCCATACCAATCAAACTATAGCTGCCAGGCACTAGGGCCAAATGGAAACTTTTCTAGCTAGCAGTCTACAAAGGGACTGCCCATGAAGATGTCAATATAAACACGGGTGCCCCAAGTTGACCCCATGGCACTGAGGGCTGAGATGCTGGACGCCATACATCGCACCACACCGGGACCAGAGTTATGAACTGACTGCTGCTGTTTGGGAGTCAGTAGGACAAGAGAAGACTGAGCATCTGTAGACAGCCTCCTTTCTCGGGATTGCACAGCGCGCTGTAGACTGACTCAACGATGCTTGGCTGTCAGCACAGGCACGCCACCAAGAACGGGGAGGGCCCACATCCAGGGCATTAGGCTGCCTCCACAGACGTGGAGCCAGCTGCTCTGCCCATTGCACAGTCGTGGGCTCAAGTTGCAAAGCGGCAAAAAAATCGGGAGCTAACAGGGTCCATGATGACCTCATTATCAGGTTGGAGGATGAGTCCCTCCCAGGAAGGGACCGGAGCTCCCTGTCAGCATCCCACAAAGAAAAAATTATAAAAAAAAAGTGGGTGGCCCCACACCCTCAGTTCTTTTCCTGCCATCGACCTTTACACGTCAGACCTTGCGGAGTCCCCGCCAGCTTCAGTCAATTGTCCTTGTTCTCTAAATGCATTACTTTATATTTTATTTTCCATCCATAGCGTTTTTAGTTTTAAAAACGCATGTCCTATGACTTACATGTAGCAGCACTGCTGTGCACTCATTTTCATCGCAGGCGATCGTTTTCTCCAGGCAGGCTTTCGGTACAGGCCTGCCAACTATGTAAACAACTTGGAATCTTCTCCCAGGGAGGGCGAGGGCCTCATGAAGAGTTCCCCAGGTTGCCAGACCTCTTGTTGGGCGGTTTGATCCCTGAGAGGTGGTGTGGATTCTCTTCGTTCAGGAAGCTATTTAAGGCTACAGATGAATGGGGGAGTGAGTCATCCCCTTCCCCCCAAGGTGCCTCCGGTCGCCACTTTTCTGACTCCAAACGGGTCTGCTCTGTCGTTCACTTGCATGACTCTCCAGGGTTCTGCTACTGCAGGCACGTTCTGGATGGTGAAGCTTCCGCCCCTCCTGTCCTACCCGTCCCCTTGTCACAATTTTGGTGGGTCGGGGCTAGGTCCTCTGCTTCCAGCTAGTCTTGGTTGGCATAGGCCCTCGACGGTGATGTCCTGTGCCTCCCTCACCAATCCAGCCCTCAGGATGGTGACTCTGCTGCCTCTCCCATTCCACCCACCTCCTTCGTAACCCCAGTGGACAGGGATTTGGTGGCTGCTCACTTGACTCTGCCTCAGTGAGCCTAGGCCTGATGTTGGCGGTGCCCCATGACTCACCCAGCACTGCATCCCCACCCCCACCTTCTGGGGTCGGAGGGTTCGGTCATTTCCCTAGGCTAGTTCGGGCCCATAATGGGTGGTGCCAGGGAGCCTAGTGCCTCCCCAGTCGCCATTATGCCCTCCTCTTTGCTATGCTGGAGAATCAGTCTGCTCGAAGGTTGGCACCCCCTTGCTTCCCCCATCCAGTCTTTCCTTGGAGCAAGCTGCCTTGTGCACCCCGCAGCTCTGCTTTAGTCTGTTTGGGATAGGCCGTGAACTGTGCCACATCGCCGTCTCTTTGGATCTGTGGGATGGCACAGTTTGGAAGTCTAGTGCGCTGCCCCCCCATCTCCATGACTGGGGGGGGGGGGTATCATCCACCTTCCTGCTGCACGCAGCTCGGGATCTGTGTCAGTAGGTTACACCTTTGCCTCCGAGGCCAAAAGCTCAGTGGGCTCTGGGTGCAATCCCTTCACCAGGGACTTTGGTTTATTCCCATGACTGCCGCTAGTTCTAGTTCAGCATATGGGGTTACGGTGGACCCCTGAGGCTCAGCAGCAATGGCTTTTCATGAGGGTACCAGTCGGTGAAACCTCCCTCCCTCGGCTGTCCCTGGGATGCGTCATTCTCCCCTCCCTTTCTCAGTGGAGAGTCCTTTTATGCCTCCCCTAGGCCTGCAGCTTCCTGTCCACACCCAGGTGCTTGATGGAGACGTCCATGCTTCAACCCTGGTTCCGGGCTTGCGTGCTCAAACTGGGCCCTGGCTTGCCCCTTCTACTCTGGTTACAGAGCTGCCTACCAAGTGGCTGGCTTCCTCTTCCCCCTTATTTAGGTGAGGGAACCTTGGTATCTGACCTGGCCTGGGGCTTTCTGCACCATACCCCCTCTCAGGCACTGTGAGATCTAGCTGATGAACCCTGTAAAGAGGGGTGCAGGACATTCAGTCTTTCATATGACATGTTAAACCGAGGTCCCATCTGCCTGTTCTGGTGTTGGTTCGGGTGGATGTTAAAGATCCCATGGCACTTCTTGAAAAGAGCAGGGGAAATTTCCCCAGTGCCTTTGCCAAATTTCCCCCATTTCACTAAAAATACCACCAGCAGCTTAATCTTGATCAAGGTCAGTTGGCATTCATCTGTATTCCCCTCCCCAGGTCGTGCCTGAAAATGGGCAAGTTTTTCTAGTGCACTTACCCAGTCAACAAAATAAAAATTTCTAGCCCCGTTCCTCTGCTGGCTGAGGCCCATGTTGTACTGGGCCAGACTCATTTCTGCATCCTGGGTATGTGTAGGCCAGTATCTCTTGAGGTCCGCATACCCACTGCTTCACCAGCTGCAATTGGCATCTGCCTTCCCAGGCATTCTTGCATCAAGGTTTTTGGGTTGGCTCCAGCTTCAACCCGTCCACCCCTTCAGCAGTTACAAGCTCTTTGGGGTGGAGGCACATGGTACACTTTCTGATCCGCAGGCCCCGGCCTAGACACTACAGTCAGTTTGGTCTCCATACCACACCCAGTCACGAAGTGGCTGGAGAGAGGACATATGTCATGCCACCCCCCAGATCGCACTAAGCACCTAGGCATGTGATGGCCTGCCACAGCCTGACCTCTCCTCCACTACTGGGCAGTCCCCGGCGGAGAGGGTGGCACTACCTCAGCATTTATCCTTGCTTGACCCCCCCCAATAATTTAGGACTAGTGGTGGGCTAGTGACAAAACTTTGCTACCGCAGGTAATCCACAAATTTTGCTGGTTTGAGGGCAAAATCGAAATTTTGCCTCTGAAACAGCAAATTTCCAAACGTGAAATTTCACCAAATATGGGAAATTTCTGATTACTCACTGTGGAAGTAAATCGGGCCACTACCGCAAATTTAAATTCGCTGCATCTCTATTCAGGGGCTTAGAGGTAGGTTTTCCCCTGCACTAGTACAGGTGGCTAGAGACCCCACCAGATGCTTGGGCTCCTGTAGCTCACACAGCAAGGCCACACCCTAGAACTCCTGAAGTGTCCTCACGAACAACCCCTAGTTCTTTTCAGCGACTTCCAATACTCGGCTTATTCTTGAATTGCCTCCCCCAAGCCAGTCAAGGCTGCATCCTCCTTTATGCAGATGATTCGGTTGTCTTCTCAAATGGCTCAGACCACAGTGCACTTGAGCAGCAACTACAGAGCAACTTCACCAGTGTAGAGACGTGGTTCAAAGATTATAAATTGATAATTAACTACAGTACAAGAAAACAAAAACCATGCTGTTTTCCTGCTCTCTAAACAAACAAAAACTACCCACTATCAATATGCAGTAGTGGCGGGGTTTCCCTTGAACTTGTTCAACATTTTAAATACCTTGGTATAACTATTGACAACTCGCTCTCCTATACTCTCCACATTGACAACACGGCCAAAACTATCAAAAAGCACATACGGCTACTTTATCATCACAAGCATAGCTGTTCACAGTTCTGTGGGTTCCCTGGTGGACTACAAGCTGCCTACAGATGGTTCTGCCACGGATACTGCTCTCTGGCACATAAAAACTGCATTCAACAAAGCCTGCCGGCTCACCTTAGGTGTGCACTGACCGACTCGCACCTGTGATCACTATGCCAGGGCACATTGGCTCATGCTCAATGGCCGACTAAAATATCAATCATGCCTTCTGGCCAAAAAGATCTGCCTTGGGCAGCTACTGCCAGGGGTCCAACAACTTCTGGTTCCCAGCAATAATCCACAGCGTACCTGTAACTCCGAACATTAGTCCTTCCTAACTCCGAAATGTCAAACATCTCGAGGACAAAGGTCCTTTGCTTACCATGCACGGCTGTAGTTCAACTCCCTCCGAGAACATTGCACACCTGCACACTCTGGGTACTTTCAAAACGAACTTGAAGCTCCTTATGATTCGTGAATCTCTATGTTTCCACCCCCATCACCACCTTTCCACCCCCCATCACCATTTCCATCCCCTACCCTCTCAACCCTTCCCTCTCCCCCTCAGTAGGCCCTCCTGCTCCCCCCACATACCCAGCACTGTCTCCCTCTGCCTCCAGTCTAGTCACCTCCCTCTGATCCCTACTGCTACACTGATATGACACTCTCCTTTTGCACATTACACTTAGGCTCCTCCCCACCACCCACCTCGCTCTGTTCATCAAGGACATAAGGGTAACAGAGGGCCAGAAGAAAGACAGGTAGACAGAGCTCCTGTGGGTAAAACACTGGATAAAAGGACAGGGGAATCCTTGAGACTGGGGTGATATATAGACTGCCTATTCAGGGGAGGAAGGCGATAGACATGGGATATAAGCAGTCACACAGATGGCTCTCAAAACTACAAAACTTCCAGATGACGACTTTGCAAGGTCTGTTGCCTCCCTTGCACAAGGGAGATTGGATATGCTCCCTCGACATGCTGGATGCATATCTTATCACGGTGTGTGCTCTCCACTAGCAATTTCTCCAATTCTAGCTTCAGGGAACCCACTTCCAGTTCTGGACCTTGCCTTCTGACTTTCCCATGGCTCCTCAGCTGTTTACTTGATGTCTGACAGTGGTGGAGGCAGCTCACAGGAAAGAGATACTCTATCTTCCTCTACCTGGACAACTGGCTACTCAAAGCGCAGTCCAGGGAGCACCCGATCCAGACCCTGGTGCATACCACAACTGTTCCAGGACCCGAGGATCACCGTCAACCTGCTCAAGTCCATTTTGAATGTCTGTCAGTGCCAACAGTACACATAGCAGTGGTCCTGGATAGGGCTTGGGGTATGAGCTCTGACGAGGACAGGGCAGACCGCCTGATGGCTTAAGCCCTCCTGCTTTACATTAGCAGTTATGTTTCAGCCAGATCCTTATTCTGGCTCTTGGGCCTGATGGCTGTGGCTATAGTCACGTTTCCTCTAGACAGGCAGCACATGAGGAGTCCCAGTGGACACTGATGGTCCAGGGATCACCGTACTGATGACCTATAACAGCAGGTCCTCCTCCTCTCAAAAAGGGTGTTGCTTTGGTGGATGAAACCCAGCAATCTGCAGAAAGGGGTTCCTTTCCTCATTCCTTCCCCACAGCAAATTCTCACCCCAGATGCTGCAGGGTTAGGGTGGGGGTGGGGGGCTCATTTGGGGCCCCATCAGACTCATGGAATGTGGTCCAAAGTGGAGACTGCCCTCCACAACAATGCCCTGGTGATGAGGACAATTCTGTATGCTTTGCAAGCATTCCAGACTCAGCTGTCCCCAGGCCATCTGCTGGTGCATACGGACATCAGTGTGGTCCATTACATCAACAAGCAAGAGGGAACCCACTGTACTCTTTCTGTCAGGGAGTGATGAGGTCTCAGCACTTGGCTGCAGAACAGACTGTTCTGTCAATGTTACAGGCATTTAAAACATCCTGGCAGACAGACTCAGCCAGTTGCCATCTTGGATGCATGACTGGAAAATGATGACTTTTTTTTTGGTGATCCTGTTCGACAGGTAGGCTCATCTACAGTCCGTTCTTTTGCATCCCCACTGAATACAAAACTGCCACATTTCTGCTCACTCTTTCCAGCGCATGGAGTTTTCTGGCGAGACGCAATGTCCCTCTCTTGGAAAGGGTGGTTCCTATACGCCTTTCCTTCTTTTCCCCATTCCAGACAGTACAGATTAAGCTTCAGATGGAAAAGGCCATTATGGTCCTCATCGCCCCTTCTGGCTTCATCAAATGTGGTTCCCTTACTGCAGCAGCTGGTAGTGGCTGCTTCAATGCCTCTACCCCTGTGGATAGGCTTGCTCTCCCAGGAGCAGGACACTGATCCATCTGGACCTCAAGTGTCTATATCTCCATGCTTGGCTCCAGAACACACAACCATAGCTAGATCTGTTGTGGTGGCTGCTAGGAAGCCCTTCACCAAGGCCCTTCCTTCCAAGAACTCACAGCGCTTTGTTCTGGGGGCAGCTACCCATCAGCTGGCTCTTTCATTTGCCATGTGAATAAGATTGTCAAGTACTTGCTGTCCATCTCAGATTCTGGTCTCAGTACTCCTTCATTAAGGTGCACTTATCTGGTATTTCAGCTTTCCATGTGCCCCGTTGATGGCAATACAGTGGCACAACTTGAAGTGTCCCATACATTCTGGGGGGGCTGCTGTTTCTTCTAAAGCCCACTGTTTACACCCCAGTCCCACCCTGGGACTTGCATTTTGTGTTGAGAATCATACTTTGGCTCTTTTTGAGCCAGCTGCACAATGAAGGCTATGCTTTCTGTCAAGAGTCCCCCCCCCCCTAAGCACTTTATTTTAGCCACCAGAGCCCTGGCAGGCAGCTACGGCCTCTGAACGGAGGTACTCTCTCTCCGCCCCTGTGCTAAGTGCTCCGGTAGTTCCTCTGCAGCGGGCCAGGAGGAGGCTGCTGCCCCCTTCCTTAAGGCCCAATCCAGACCCTGGGAGCAATGGATTATATCGAGCCTGCCAGGCTCATTTTCCTTCCCCCCCAACCCACACTGCCCTCCAGCCACTGCCAAAGGGCAGTCAGCGAGTGGGACGACTAATCCCCCTCCCACAAGAGAGGAGAACAGTCCTCCGGATGCTCAATCCTCTCCCCCCCCCACCGGCTCATTTCTGAACCTAGGTCGGTGGCATGGTGCGAGGTGTAGTGTCCAGCACATCAACCCTCAGTGCCATCGGGCCGGCTGTGAAAGTATTATTTAAGGTGCTATTACTTCTGCCCAAAGGATTTTGGTGCTGCAGGCTCCTGTGTGTGCAACCTTATTAGCGTTTCCACCAAGACAGGGTGTCTTTGTGTGCGAATCCTAAGTGTCTTCCAGAGGTGGTGTCTGAGTTTACCCTAAATCAAACCTACCTGTTTATTATCCAGAGCATGCCAATCCAGGGAAGCATTGCTCCACAACTTAGATGTGCATAGAATTCTGTGTTACTATACAATCATATGAAGGACTTCAGGAAGTCCTCGTAGCTGTTAGTTTCTTTTGCCCTGGGAAAGAAGGCCTATTAGTTTTCATACAGTGCCTGTCCAAATGTTTGGCTAACTGTATTGCTTTTGGCTACAGGAAATACGGTGAGAACTTCCTGGAGTTGTTCATCCCATTCAGGCAGAGACGTGGTTCCTTCTGTTGCTTTTTGGGAAGCTTCCGCTGCAGACCTTTGCACAGCTGCAACTTGGTGTTCTGTCCTCACTTTCCCACTTTCTAGAGACTGGACATTACCTTCAGAAGAGGGAAAGGCTCTGGTATGGTTCTGCTTCAAAGCCTCTTGTCTTTGACCTATAGTCTCAAGCCACCCAGACTGTCTGAACTGCCTGGACTTGTTCTATTTGGGTGGCCTGATGCAAGAGATTCCCTCAGCAAAGACAGCACAGTTAAGAACTAACCGTAACAGTAGATCTTAGAGAGGCTCTCTTGCATCAGGCCACGTGTTCCCACCCCCATCCCCTCAGTCTCAGTGTTCTTCTGTCTTTCCTTCTCCAGGATGGTTCACCTTCAGCTGTACCTTTCCATGGTGGGAACCTTAGCCTCTCCTCACTTCCCTGGCAGGTGTTCCTTTGCATATTGTCTCCAGCGGGAGAAATGAGGAGGGCGTGGGATTGCCCACATTTATATGGGAAAGACATCGTGCATATCATGTCGCCGTGGACCCCCCCCAAATAGACTGCTAGCTAGAAAAGTTTCCATGTGGTCTTAGTGCCTGGAGGCTATAGTTCCATTGGTGTGGCCCGATACAAAAGATCTTCTCTAAGATCTACTGTTAGGATAAGCTCTTGTGCAAGTCTACTATGTTTACTGTGCCACAGACTCACTTAAATGGTTAGCAGTCTACCACAGCACGCTTCTCAAAATGGGTAGCGCTACTCTGTTTTGCATAGTATTTTGCTACACTGTATAACTTATTTACTACTCTGCATATAATAAAATCAGATTTTGTGTTTTCATTTTTTTCTGCCAAGACGTGTCCTCAAATCCTGTAATGACAGCCATGGGGACCTCAGTCAATCGGTAACTTGGTCGGAGCCCCACTGGTGGCTGTGGAGGCGGAGGTTCCACCGAACCGGTGGAGCAGCTGGTTTTAACAACAACTGCCTGCAAAGGCCTCGGATAAGTCGGTGGGGTTGTGTCGGGTGCCCGTGACAGTTACTTAATGGCCGGGAAGGCACGGGTCGGCTTATTCCCGCCGGGAGGAGTTGTTGCGAAACATGGGTCCCCACTGCCGACGACTTACGCCAAGCCTCATCCGGGAGGAGGACGAGGACGCGCGGCGCCGCCATCGGGTGCCGGTATCGGTGACCATGACGGTGGATCGACTGGACCGCTGAAGAGGTCCGGACCGAGACCGAGAGTCCTGGAATTTTGAGGCCGTGTGGGAGGTGTCGCGGAACCGCACTCGCTTCGCTCGGATGGTCCATCCGGGGCCCGGAACCGGAGGTACAGGCGAGCCCACCGATCCTCAACTCCTCCCTGGGAACCGGGAGAGGGAATCTCGGGCTGCTGGGGAAGGCGACAGTTCGCCCAATGGGTCGAGAAAATCGATCATCGGTGGAGTCTCGTCAACTGACCTGACGGGGACACCGTGAGGCCAGTGGTCAAGCCGAGCGGTCGACCGGGCTTACGGGTCACGGCCTGGGAGAGGACCTTCGTCCCAAGACGCCGAGGGGGGACTACCCCGTCCCTCTTGGACCGAGTAACCAGGTCCAGTAGACACAGGCCCTTCTCCTTTAGTGGAGAGGGACAGACAAAGCTCCTTAAAAGAAGCCGTGTAGGAAGAACCCAGAGAGAGCGGATAAATGCCGCGGCCGAGGAAGATGGAGTTCAGCGCTCGCCTCCTCTTCGAGGGCGCACCATCCGGCCGAGCTGATCCGCCGAGCTCACGCCGGACACCGCCAACCGGCCTCCTTTGGACTTTCACCGGAGGGAAACGCTTCGGACGGCCTGCAGTAATCGGGCAGCACGGTCTTCGAGTGACGAGGGTCGGTAGCATGAGCACAGGTCGCAAGCTCTTGGTCGTGCTCAAGGCCTACAGTAGACACACGCGGGAGTGTGGATCCGGCCCGGTACATCTTCTCACCCCCGCATGGGCATCTCGAAATCCGAGTCGATTTGTCCATCGCAGTCACAGTGGATAGAAGACTGAAGTCTTTTGCAAAATTTATTTTTAATCCAGCAAACGGAGAATAGGAACTAGTCACAAACGAGAGCGCCGCTAAGGGAGGAACCTGAGCTTCCAAGCGGTAAGGAAGATCTGGCGTCATGGGGCGGAGCCGAGAGTTATACCACCCGGGTGGGTGGGAGGAGCAAGCTTGAAGACCTTCCGGCAAGATTTAAAGCGGCAAGGATACCTGCCAATGAGTGTGGATGAACAACATATCCATGTCCCTAGAAGTATTTTTTCACAGAGAGTGCTGTGGATGCATGGAACAGCCTTCCTGAGGAGGCTGAGGAGTCAAGAACAGTGGGAGAATTCAAGAATGCATGGGACAGAAAGATTCTAGTGGGGGTAGGAGGAAGTAAGCTGATGGTTAACTAGAATCTGCAGCTTATCCATCAGGTAGGGAAATGGGCAGACTAGGTGGGCCAAGCGGTCTTTATCTGCCGTCAAATTCTATGTTTCTATTGTTACATGAGGTCCCTGCACCCTTATTGGTACCCTGAGAGGTACACCATAGAGAGCTAGTGCTTAGATATATGTTGTACTAACATATAGGGCTAAAGGCATCTACCGTATAAGAGTAGATGTCAGGATATGTACGCATGTTATCGTAATACACTTTGCTTGCTAATACACATATATTCTACTATGTATTTTCTGTGCATTTCTTACTTACAAGATGTCAGGACACCTGTGTCCTTGGAATAATTATGATATATAAGTCAGCACTGCCACCTTTCGGTGATCTGTACTACTACACTGAGTTACGCAAGACTGTATAAGAACTCTTGTTTCACAAACTGATTACTACAAAATTGAATAATGTTATCTTGGACCGTGGAGGAGCTTCTAATCTAGCCAATAGAGAACATCTCTGTAACTAGAAATGTTTATCTTACAGTAACCATAGTAATTATCATAGTTATATAATGTGAGACACTAAGTCTTGTACCTCGGAGATCCCAAGAGACACAAAGAAACCTCGAGGTATAGTGAACACTTAGCACTGCCTCCCGGTTCGTATTGGTAAGAATTGCTTAGGGCAACTGTGATTTTATCCTTTTTGGTAGTAATAAACAAGTTTATTACTCTAATGCAACATGTCTGTGATTACTTGCAATCCCTATATTGCCAAGAACCTGAGAGTGAGGTTTAGACCTCCTGACAACTGGCGACCGCGTGCAAGCAATATTTGGTGTTTGTAAGCTTTCACTAGTTGCTACAACTTTCCCCTTCCCAATGGGGACAGCAGGTGTACATTTCCCTATCACCTCTCCTGTTTTCATACCAGTCTGTGGTCACTTACAAAGTCTGGCTGGTTTTCTCGGCTGTGGTTGATGCCGACCTGACCCACTCCATAGCAGTTTTGAATTTTACGCCTACAAATTCTACAGTAGCCTGACTGTGTATAAGGTGCTCCTGTGGATCGATACATAGCATGGCGCCTTTTTCACAGTTTGATTTTTCGTTCCCTCCCGCACAATGGCCACCGTATCAAATATCTGCGCAGAACTGAGACTCAATGTCTCTGACTTCCCATGGAGGATGGGCTGACTTTGCGCGGGACGCAAGTCAATCCGAAAACCCTATACTGGGGATTTCAACCCAGTACACAGAGACAAGACAATCAACCATTAAGTGTTATGCCAATGGGCTGATGGTCGCGGCTCTCTAGGCTGCTCTGGAAGCCTCCGATGCGAGGTTTCAAACCCTTGATCTGCATATTTAGTCTCTTATGCAAGAGATAGGTTTGCAGGAAACTGAATGTGTTAGACTGCAGCAGAATTTGGAGTCTGAACTTCAAAGGCTGCGAAATGAAAAGGATTCACTTTTGCATCATTCAGCTCAGGCTGGAGAACAGGAACTTTGTATGTTGAAGCAGGAGTGTGAAAGTTTGAGACTGGATAAGGGACAGGCATTGTATATGAATGACTTGTTAAGTACAGCGAATGCACAGTTGAGTGAGGAGACTGGAGAGCTACAGGATGAGATAAACCAGGTACGTAATGACTTGGAAGTGGCTACTAGGGACAATCGCGAATTAAGCGCCACGTATAGAGTGTTGCAAAAGCAAATGCAGGATAAGGTTGATATGGATCTTGCAACTGTGAGTCATGTTGAATGTGAAACCAAGATGGCGAAACTACGCCATCAGCGGGAGGTTCTGGCTGGACATGTTAAGGTGATGGGAGGCGCAGCCCCTGTCTTACACACGTCATTTGAGAGGGAGGTCTCAGATGACATCTCTCAGTACAACGCCAAGTCACACCCCTACTATGGTCCAGCCATTCACAACATGGCGGGTCCCCACTCCACCCACACCATGTCATATGTCATCGATGTCGTGACGCCCATCATGGGAGACACCAACATGGCGGCCCCCATGATGGGGGGGGGGGGGCAGGCCCAGGCCTTGTCCCGACGGCACCACCAACAGCCGTTATTAATATGGAAGACAGGCAGTAGATAGAAACGATGATTGAAAAAGCAATCTAAATATACCTATTCTTGAGAGAGGTAAACGTATAATTAAAACCCAAATCAGGCAGCTTCTATAGGAGGCTGGCACTCAGGATGGTATTGTTCATACTGCGGCTGAGGCTGCAGCCCGGGCTGCCCTAGATAACCTACAGTACCTCCACCTGATCAGCCCAATAATCCCCTACAAATGGCCTACTCTGTTCAGCAAATAGCTGACAGTATCTGTCAGATGAACCCATCCGACAATCTCAGCTGCCACTTGGAAAACGTGCATTCTAAATGCGAAATGCTTAGCCTCGCTGCAGAATATCAGGTCCAGATACCACGCTAGACCATCGATCCTAGTTTGTGGGCCAAACTTCCCGATGCCATCCGCCAGGATGGCAACGCCACCTTTGATGAGGTTGCAGCTGAGCTCATTTCTGCACACAGCCCAGGTGTAGTAGGAGTGATGCTTGCATACCCTGTAAAACAGAATGCAAAGGAATGTCCAGCGACTTACCACCAGAGACTCTGGATGGCCTACTGAGCAGGAAAGCACCTGGCACAAGAAGCTGCAGATGTAGATCTTACTGAGTACAAGACCCTGTTCCTTAGGAACGTGATTCCTGCAGTACGAGAAAAGGTAGAACCAACCACTTATCCCAACACGGATAGGTTTGCAGACATCCTTCGGAAAACCAAGAGAGTCTACCAACTCTACATCCGTGATCTGGGCTCCGGTTCCAAGAAAGTAGCCACTGTGGAGCCCATTCAAGACGCCGCGACGCACTACACGGTGGAAAGGCAGGCCCAACACAAACAGCCCCTCCCCGCAGACAACCAACACCCCAACAGGCCCAACCACAACCACAACAGCAGCAATGGGGTGAGACCCGAACTATCATTAGAATAAGAAGCACAAGAATAAGGGCAGACAACAACAAAGAATGGACCCTTCGTATACGGAGATAGCTGAAGAAAATCAGAAATTCCAAGAGCTCCTGGGGCAAGTGTGCTCTGTGGCAGATGCTGTTCCCGCTCAGTCCCTTGCAGCTGTACAACCGGTGATCCAAACCCCAATGGGCCATGGCGACACTGGAAGTACAGACCTTCAGGCCCATACTGGCCTGAACCCAGAAGCTCCTCCCTATATAGCATCAGTGCAGCATGGTGAAGTGGTTCAAATGAGCCAGGCCCAACCTCTCCATGCTCCTAGCAGTAGAGATTGACAATTACAGGCCCCAGTCCAGACTGTAAACAAGCTGGTCTTGGATATAAATGGAAGGCCCTGCACCGAGGCCGAGGGCCGCCTACTTGTAGTGTTACTAAATACAGGTGCGGCTGTGTCTGTATTACATGATGACCACCCGGACACATTTCCTTGGTCAACTGGACGGAGGACCAACATGTCAGGAGTAGATGGTACTAGATTACCTGCATATCGGTCTCTACCCTTGCAGGTAGAGTTATGCCACTTAAAGGCCTCACACACCTTCCAACTGATGGTATCACATGATCATCCCAGTATCACAGGAATTGATTTTCTTGCACCACATGGCTGTGTGGTAGATTTAGCCAACATGCTATTGATACAAATTCAGGGTCAATACCACACCATTTTGATCCCTGATTCACACGTTGTGGCAACAATATATGCTAACAACAAAGAGTATGACGTCATAGATTTGTTCAAAGACCATGAGCTTTTCCCAAAGCTTCTCCCCATTTTGCAACAACATTTGGAAGCGTTTGCAATCAACAAACATGACTGTGGCAGAATGCACACTGTCATCGAAGTGCCAGACCCAGCACATGAGAGGCAAAGGCAATATCATTTCCCAACTGAGGCCCTGCCTTCTCTCAGAGAAACAAAGTCACTTCTCAAGCAAGGGGTAATCAGAACATGCATTTTACTGCTAACTCCCCAGTGCAGCCTGTGAAAAAACCCACAGGTGCCTGGAGACTTACTATTGACTACAGGAAATTGAACCAGGTCTCCCCCAGTTGTACTCCAACTGTGGCATCCGCACCCGATGTGCTACGACTTTTGACCCCTGACCTAAAATAGTTCAGTGCCCTGGATATCTCCAACGGTTTTTGGTCACTACCATTGGCTCCCAAGAGTCAATACGAGTTCACCTTCACCTCTGAAGGAAGACTGTATACGTGGACTTGCTTACCACAGGGATTCCATAATAGCCTGTCCCTGTTCCATCTGCATATGATGGACGCCCTTGAGGGTTTCTCTACTCCCGGATGTCTCTAGCAGTATTTGGATGACCTGTTGCTGGCAACTGCCACACAGGAACAACACTTGGATCTCTTGGATGAACTACTGACTCTCATTCAGAAAGCAGGCCTAAAATGCAATCCAGTAAAAGCACAGCTATGTCGGAAAGTAGTACTCTTTCTGGGTCGAAAAATAACTGACAAAGGTCGAAGCCCTACCTGGAAAAAGATACAAGGATTGCAAGACTTGCCATTGCCTACCAGTATGGCAACCCTTCGACGGTTTCTAGGTATGGTGAACTATTATAGAGATTTTATCTGTAATTTTGCTCAGAAAGCCGCCGCTCTGTATGAGCTATTAAAAAAGGACATTCCTTGGACTTGGAGCCCTATACATAACCAGGCTGTGATGTCACTGAAGCAGGCCTTGGCCTCCGCCCCAGCTCTGGTCAACCCCAATCCATCACTACCATCCATCTGGAATGTGCCACCTCTGACATTGCCATGTCAGCAGTACTGGCTCAGAAAGTTCATGGCACCCTGAGACCTACTGCATATGCATCACACCTCTTGACCCCAGTGGAACAGAAGTACAGCCTTTGTGAAAGGAACCTTCTGGCCATCTACTGGGCTGTCAAGCACTTTCTGTATATCATTGGGTACTCTCCGCTGATTATTTACACCAACCACACACCAATTACCTTTCTGCTCTCAGACACAGTGAAGGACAGGTCAGTCTCTAATACCAGGCTGACACACTGGTCACTTCTCCAGGATAGAGACATACAGGTGCACCCAACAAAAATTCCATCTATGCTGGCTCATGGACTCCTTTTCCAAGGAGAACCCCATGACTGTACACTGCAGTCACCTGATCTTCCAGATCCAGGTCTTTTTCTCCCTGCCACGCCACAAATACGTGACAACACCTCTTTGTGTCGCATCTTTACTGATGGTTCAGCATCCTACTATCAGGGAGAACAAATGCGGGGATGGGCATTCTAGTAATTTACCCTTATGGGAACACTGTTAAAATCTCTAAAGCATTGCAGTGTAGCATCATCACAGCATGCAGAGATGGCAACAGTGGCCTGTGCCCTCGAGTTCATCCAGCATGGGACCGAGGATACCATCATTTTACACTCTAATTGGGTTTGTTCTCTTACAGAATTCCTTCCTTTCTGGCAGAAAAACTCCTTCCTCTCTTCTGACTGCAGCCCAGTGAAGTACAAGGAACTGGTAATATACATACATTCACTGACACAAACATTTGCACACAAAGTTAAAAGCCCATTCCCTCCACGATCCTTACCATGCCTTCAATGATACAGCAAATACCCTTGCCAAGGAAGGGGCCCCAAGGGGGGGGGATACATGGATGCTGGATCATCCAGAAGCCATTGCGGCCGTACATATTGCAGCACTCAGGAAAAAAACTGAACCCTTTTCCCCCTTGGACCTCTCAGCAACCCAACAGGCTGATACTGAACTTAAAGTAAGTGTTCAGATTCCTTGACAAGAGTACCGAAGAGAAACTTACCACACATAACCCCTACCGAAGGCATGTAGGTAAGTTACACTTGTCACCAGATGACAAGGTCATCTGGTACCAGCCAGATGATTCCACCACCAAGTTGTGGGTGGTCCCCAGACACCTTGGGTCTGAATTTTTGCACCAAGTGCACGATACACTCACTGGTGGGCATCAGGGAGCGGAAAAGAAAAAATTACTCACCTTAGTAATTATGTTTCTTCTAGTGGAGTCTTGCTGTATTTTGACTATTGCAGTTTTCTATGCCTTGCATAGAATGTTCATCATGAGCTCGGTTGAAGCCTCTGTCTGTTATTCGAACTGCAACCGTCAGATTCTTTACTCCGCCTCATTGAACAGTCGCTCCAGAGATTTCTCCTGCTGGTCGGTTCTAAAGTCGGTTGAAGTGTCAGTTTTCGGTCGGTTTCTGCCAAATTTTTGTTTCCGCATAGTCGGTTCAAGTCTCTGTCTGTGGTACCATGAGATAGGTTTTTGTTCTGTTTTCTGTGTGGAACTTGTAAACTGTGGATCAGTTCAGCTGAACCGATCATTTTGAGGTAAAAATTTGTACTTTACTTTAGTGTGTGGTTACTGGTCCATATCGGTTCTAAAAAAAAAAAAAAAACGGGTTTTAGTATGTTTTTTTCCAAGACCCGTGACACGGTCGGGAACCGATAGGGGAGTCTTGCCTGACGGATTGCTGAAAAAAGGGTAAGTTTGGTTAGGGCGATAAGAAAAAAAACGAGCCTACTGTTTCTTAACACTGCAGTGCATGTGGGGAGGTCTTTGCTAAGGCTGATCCCCACACCACCTGTGTTTATTGTCTGGGGTTTGACCACCTCGATTCAGACTGCCAAATTTGCAAGAATTTTCCCAAATCTACCCTGGAAAAGAGATTAGGTAGACAGAGGGAAAGGGAGGCCGAGAAGTCCGCTGACCCGGATGGCCAGCCCGGTTCAGTTCCAACTGAACAAGGAGTGCCCTCTGACCAGGGCGATACTTCTTTGGGCAAAAGGAAAGCAGATTCCGAGGAATCGGTTCCGACAAAAAGAAAAAGAAAAGATAAATCGACCGGTTTGAATCCAGAATCTCATACTCCGACCGCCGATGAGATAGCCAAAGCGATTAGGATTATGGAATTGCTTCGATCGGTTCCGACTGAACCGGCACCATCTGGCAGGGGCTCGGTTCGGTCGGTTCCCCCGGTTCCGGAATATACCTTGGAAGAATTTACGAACCAGAGTTTGAGGAGGAGGGAGAGTATGAAGATGATTATGGTGATGGTGAAAGTCTGGATGTGCCTATTGACCCGGACATCTCCCCAGACAGACCTTCAGGTGTTTCTCCTCCTAGGCTTTCTGAGTCCCCTTCACACTACATGTTTTACAGAAAGGTGGCTGATACCCTCCAGCTTCCTGTGGAGGAGGCAGTAGAGGATCAGGAAGAGCCTGATTATGTTGAGATGATGGACATCCCAGAGTCCAGGAGACTGTATATTCCCCTCCACAAATCTTTTGGGAAACAGACAAAAAATTCTTAAGTCTCCCAATTCTATACCTCCTGTGGACAGAAGAATGGACAAGAGGTACACTCTTTCAGGCTCAGACACGGAGTTCCTTTTTCAGCAATGCAGCCATGTTGGGGTTGTACAGGCTGCTGCCAGTGATAAGGCAAACATTCCCTTGGCATCACACCCCCCGGACAAGGACTCCAGGAAGACAGATGCCATGGCAAAGAAGCAGTACATGGCAGCATCTTTGGGACTCAGGCAGGCTAATTATATGGCCTATGCAGCCAGGTACCAGAAGCCCAGGTGGGACACTGTACTGGCACTGGCTAAACAGGCTCCTACCCAGCTTGCCAAGGAGTTGGAGCAGGTGGCTGAAGATGGGATTGAGGCATCGAAAGTACTGTTTCATGCTGCTGTAGACTCCAATGATGTATCATCAAGAGTCATGGCTATCTATGGCTCTCCGGAGAATGGCTTGGCTCCGATGTACTAGCCTCTCACAGGATACCCAGGCTAAGGCCGTGGATTTTCTGGTAGTGGGTAATTCTCTGTTTGGGGAGACGACAGAGAATAACATGAAGAAAATGGACGAATACAGGACCACTTACAGGAGTGCTCAGGCCAAAGAAAGGCAAGCAACTTCTCAAAGGCAGCAGTCCGGGGGCAGGGGTAGGCCTTTCCAAAGGTCTTTTTAACAAGCTCAGGCCTCTTCTTTTTCACAAAGGGGGTTCTTTAGAGGGAGAGGCAGAAGGGGGATGAGCAGGCCTGCATCCACCCCTCAGCCTAAAGCCCCTGCCAAGCAGACACCCTGATGGGTCTACCCAGGTTGATTCTTCTATACCAGTAGGGGGCAGGCTGGCTTACTTTGTCCAGGACTGGATGTCCCTTACATCAGACAAGTGGGTCCTGGAAGCAGTGAGCCAGGGACTGGTTCTAAGCTTCAAAAAGTTTCCCCAAGATGAGAGCCAGATCTTTTCCACCTGCAAATCTCTTAAGAGACCCTTGCCCTAGAGGCAGAGGTTTCTTCTCTCCTAGCTCTCAGGGCTATAGAGAGAGTTCTCACCCTACACTGGGGCAAAGGATTGTACTCCAGGTACTTCCTAACCCACAAAAAGATAGGAGAGTGGTGACCCATCCGGCACTTAAGATATCTGAACAAACATCTGTTAAAGCCAAAGTTCAAAATGGTAACTCTGGTAATTATCCTTCCCTCTCTAAGGCCAGGGGACTGGCTAGCCTCCCTGGGCCTCTAAGATGCCTACTTTCACATTCCCATCAGGTGCTCCCACAGAAAGTACCTCAGGTTCGAGTTGCCCTCAGGTCACTATCAGTTCAGAGCAATGCCCTTTGGCCTAACATCAGCCCCAAGGGTCTTCACAAAGTGCCTGGCAGTAGTTGTTGCCTTCCTAAGAAGACAAAAGATTTCCATTTTCCCATACTTGGACGACTGGCTCATAGTAGGTCAGTCTCCAGACCAAGCCAAATCACACCTGCAAGTGACCCAGCAAGGGCTCACTTCTTTAGGATTCCTTCTCAACCTACCAAAGTCAGTTCTCAAACCAGTGCAGCTCCTCACCTTCATAGGTGCAGAACTGGATACGGTAAAAGCAAGAGCCTTCCTTCCCCTGGAAAGGGCAAGGACCCTCACGAAAACTGGCCTCTTCATTCAGCCTTCAGGTGTCTCGACCAGTAAGGCATTTCCTTCAGCTACTGGGCCACGTGGCAGCTTCCACAGCAGTGGTCCAGGGGGCAAGATTCCAAATGAGGGACATTCAGTTCCACTTAAGAGCTTTTTGGTCCCAAAGAAAGGATTCCCTTACCAAGCTAATTCCAGTGACTCAAACCCTGATCCAAGCCTTGCAATGGTGGCAGGATCAGGACAATTTGAGGCAAGGGGTTCCATTTGTCACTGTCTCATTCAGTGATCCTCACCACAGATGCTTCCCTGCTGGGCTGGGGAGCCCAATTGGGGGATCTTACCACCCAGGGACTGTGGTCACCTCAGGAATCTCTCTTTCACATCAATCTCTTGGAACTCAGAGCAGTGTTTCTGGCACTGCAAGTTTTTTCCAAATTTGTACAGAACAAGGAGGTTCAGGTCAGAACAGACAACACCACCACCATGTGGTACATCAACAAGCAAGGAGGCACTCTGTCTACGGCCTTTTGCACAGAAGCAATGAAGTTGTGGTCCCTGGCCTATTCCCTGCAAACCTCTCTGACAGCAGTTCACCTCCCAGGGAAGGACAATGTCCTAGCAGATGCACTGAGCAGACTATCCCAGGGCCATCACGAATGGGTCCTAGATCCCCTTGCGTTGGAAGTGATTTTCTCAAGATGGGGCACTCCAGAGATGGATCTTTTTGCAGCCCCAGACAATCACCAACTTCCTCTCTTTTGTTGCAGACCCCAGTCTTGGGCTCAGTCCCCTGGATGCTCTGATTTCTGTATGCACTCGCTCAGTGTGTTAGTCAAGATAAGGTCACAACTATGCAAAGTGATTTTGACTGCTCCAGAACCCTGGTATCCCTTGTTGCTGTCCCTAACAGTCCATCTTCCCCTGTCTCTTCCCAGGAACTACAACCTGTTAACATCCTCTCAGGGGAGGATTTGGTACCTGAATCTTCAGTCTCTCAATCTCAAGGCTTGGCTCTTGAAGAGTTAGAGTTCGCAGATCTGCATCTTTCCCAAGGGGTTCTGGATATCCTTAAGGCTTCTCGAAAGCCTTCCACCAGAAAGACTTACAACACCAAATGGAAAAGATTCAGCATTTGGTGTTCTAAGAAGAATATTTCTCCAGACTCTGCTGAATTGCCTACGGTTCTGGATTATATTGTCCATCTTAATGGCCTAGGTCTCAGACCAGCTACCCTTAAGGTACATATGGCGGCTGTTTCTACTTTCCTGTCTGTAGGCAAGTCTTCCTCTCTGTCATCCCATCCTGTATTCTATAAGTTTTTCAAGGGATTGCTTCACACCAATCCCTCTTTTAGGGATCCTGCTCCTGCTTGGGATCTTAATGTTTGCATTGCTCAGCTTATGCAACCCCCTTTTGAGCCTCTGTCCTCAGCAGAGCAGTACTTGACTTGGAAAACTGTTTTTGGTAGACATTACTTCTGCCAGACGTATCAGTGAATTGCAAGCCCTGTCAGTGGAATCTGATTTCATCTGTTTTCACAAAGATAAAGTGGTCCATAGAACTAACAGAAAGTTCTTGTCTAAAGTGGTTTCAGAATTCCACCTCAACCAGTCTATATCGCTCCGTTTTCTTCACTGATCATTCTTCCTTGGGAAAGAGGAGACTACACAGTTTGGATGTTAAGAGCCCTTAGCTACGACATAGAGAGTACCAAGGGTCACAGGTTTGAATCCCTCCAGTTGTTCCTCGCTTATGGAGAAGTTAGTAAGGGCAAACCTGCCACTAAGATCTATTGCCAGGTGGATTTGTTTCTTGTATAAAATTCTGCTATGAAAAACTGGGTAGAACTCTACCCTCAGACCTGAGGGCTCATTCCACAAGAGGTACAGCTGCTTCCCTGGCTGCTGCCAGGGATATTCCTCTTAGAAATTTGTCAAGCAGCCACCTGGAAAACAGTCCATACTTTCACCAAGCATTACTCTCTGGATATCCAGGCTAGGAGAGATGCTCGGTTTGGCACAGCAGTACTTCAGAGCCCGTTTCCAAAGTAGGTTCTGTCCCTCCTCCATAGAGGTACTGCTTGGTAGTCTGCAATAGTCAGAATTTATTTAGCTTTTGTTTACCGAGTAGGTACACTAGACAAGTTATATGCCTATTTTCAGGAACGACCCGGGAGAATACAACAGGTACATCAATATAGCAAAGCGGGTGAGCAAATACTTATACATTTTGTGGTTAGGTACAAGGAGTCAACAAGACAGCGGGCAATATACATTTTGTGAATTAAGTACATAGTCAACAGAGCAACAGAAGGTAAGGTTCATAGGTCAACAAAACATCAGACAATATATAGTGCATTAGTTCAGGTTGTGGTTCAGGGAGTAGTGTGCCACCTGGCTTGTGACATCCAGACTTCGTGCTAAGGGGGCTTTAGGCATTCGCAGCATGAAGCCAGCTCGAGATGTTCCCACAGGGAGGACCGAAGACGCTTAGGGGAAAGGGCAGTGCAGATCTGCTCAGGGAAGGAGTTCCAGAGCCTAAGTGCGTGAGCTGCGAAGCCCCTGACACCCATAAGGGTGCAGGTGGAGGGTACATTTCGTAGTCCTGTGCCCTGGGATCTCGGGTGGGGATAGGGCGAGAAGAGTTGGGCCAGTTCTGGGGGGTGTTGATCACCTTGCTCGTAAAGCACCCTGTACCAAAGTTGAGGCGATTGGTCGGGAATAGCCAGCCTAGCTTATCGTGGAGTTCGCAGTGATGGGTGAGACGGGGGGGTGGGGGTGGCCAGTGCAAACCGGCACATGTTGTTGTACGTCATGTTCCACTTGGTAAGGAGGGCCTTAGAGGTTCGAGCAAAGGTGGAGACGATAGCTGAGGGAAAGGAGTAATACTCCCCTGGCAAGAGCCAGACGAGCCGCTGGGGTAAGGTTGTACCTAGCCCTACAGGCAAGCCCCAGCTTGCAGTTTACGCCTCTGCAGACATTGTGGATGTTGCTCCCTAGGTCCAGTTGGGGTCGAGCATCACACAGAGATATTTGAGGGAGGTCACAGTAAGAAGGGAGGTTCCATCGTCGCAGTCGATTTGCAGAGGGACTGGAGAGGCACGAATTTTGGCTGATGAGCCAAATAACATTGCCTGGGTTTTTTTCTGGTTGAGGACCAGCTTCTGTTTGGAGAGCCATACCTGGATGTTCTTGAAGTCCTCTGATAGGTGGCGGTTTAAGGTGACTGAATCACTGGAGTGGGCCAGGAGGACCAGATCGTCCGTGTACATGGTGACCCAACACCTGGTAACCACAGCAGGGAGATTGCCAATAAACAGAGAGAAGAGTAGGGCTCCCAGAACTGAGCCCTGAGGGACACCAAATATCACGGGCGGGGGGGGCGGAGAGGACTTTATTGAATTTGGTTAATTGTTCTCTATCGTGCAAGTAGTCAGTGACCCATTTCAGTGCAGGAGGGGACAAGCCAAGGGACCTCATCTGCGTGCAGAGCAGGTCATGGTCCACAAGGTCAAAGGCCTTGGATAAGTTGATGAACACAGCTCCAGAGAGCTGTCTCTGGTCCACGGCTGCTCTGATGCTGGAAGAGACAGAGATCAGTGCCGTGGTAGTGCTGTGCCCTTAGAAAGCCATGTTGGGCGGGGGACAGCAGTTCATGGGTATGGATATGCTCTGTGAGTTGTTTAGCTGCAACCTTTTCCAGAAACTTACCGACAGCCAAAAGGACGGCTATAAGTCGGTAGTTGTCCGGGACTTTAGGGTTGCCCTGCTTTAGCACAGGGAGGACCCCGGCAACCTTCCAGATATCTGGGATCTTTCCCGAGGTAAGAGACAGGTTAAAGATGTGGGTCACTGGGGAGGCAATGTAGGTGGCTCCAAGTTAGAGAAGCTTGGGCTCCACGTTATCTAGGCCAGGGCTTGAATGCTGGGAGAGGCCTATGAGAAGGGACCGTATATCTCATTTACCGACACCGCCCTTATGTGGAAGGGAGGACAGGGCGGGCCAGGCTCCTGCTGGTCCATGGAAGCGGGGCAGCTGTCACTCCTGGCCGTTGGCGCATGTGGGAAGACAGCAGGAAGGTCGGTGAAGTGGGAGTTGAGAGCGTTAGCAATCATGGGTGGATTGTTGCAGGAAGCTGCACCAATGATCATGTCAGTAACTCCAGAGTTGGAATGGCCACTAACCAGGGTTTTTATGGTTCTCCATAACAGTCTAGGGTCATTAGCAGGCTGAGAAGGGCAGTCTTACAGAAGTCGCTTTTCAAGTCTTTATTTATTATTTAACCAGGCATTCATTGTTGAGCAGAAGCTCATTTGCAAGATGGACCTGGGTGGAGCATGAACAATTGTATATGCAGGTCAACACAGGTATTTACAAGGCAATACAGATAATACTCTTTACAGAGAGAAAGAAAAGAAGTTCATATGAACATGGAATTATACAGATATTGTGCAGATTACACAGCTTTTACCCCCATTGGCTTTTTTGCACTCACTCATTTATGAGTTTTCTGTGTTGTTGAAGCAGGGTCAGGTCATGCGAGCATTTGAAACGGGCCCAGCACTTGTCCCTCACTCGCATGAGGGCGAGGAGGCCCCCATGCAGCTACTGTGTGGCCGTCCCCTGGACCCTTCGTCTTGTGATAGGGGCGTGCCTGTCTTGCAGATCCACAAAGGAGTTGAGGAACGCAGCAATGGCAGTGGAGGGATCATGGGCACTATAGATTCCTGACCAGTCGTTGAGCCTTAGTTCCTCTGTGAATAGATCCGGATCAAACCTAGTGAAGTTTCGGATGTGGATGATTTTGTGAGGGACCTTTGGGGAGGGGATTTTCCATACACAGAAGACTGGAGAGTGGTCTGAGATGGAGTCGGATAGTGTCCCCACAGAGAAGATCTTCTCAGGACAGTTTGACATGATCCAGTCCAGAAGGGTGCTGGTGGTTCCGTTAGCCATCCGTCGGGTAGACTCCTGTATGAGTTGCTGAATACAGCAAGACTTCATGCTGTTTGAAGAAAAAAAATACTCACCTTAGTAATTATGTTTCTTCTAGTGGAGTCTTGCTGTATTCTGACTCTCCCCCACCCGCCTCCTCTCAGAACCTAGTTTTGGGATGTGGGTGGGCAGGAGCAGTGTTGGCACCCTAGGAGTGTCCCTTTTACACCCTCTTTTTTCTTTGGGTGGAATGTTGTTTTTTGGATGTGTTTTTGTGTTTGCTTACTTGAGGCTTCCTTTGAGAACCAAAAACATTATATATTTGCCAGTTGGCTAGTAAAAATTTTACAGTTTCCACACAGAACACCTAGTGAGTTTTTGCTCGTGAAGATCTGACAGTTGCAGTTCGAATAACAGGCAGAGGCTTCAGCCAAGCTGGTGATGAACATTCTATGCAAGGCATAGTAAAGTTAACCCTTTGTTCTCTGGGGCAGTTGAAAGGCAGGACCTAACTGTTTACCAGCCTAGTCATAAAAACGGATGCAGCAGACTATCCAACTAAAAACAGTTCTTTGGGTAGCAGGTTTATCTCTACTTACCTCCCTGTAGTTGAGGAATAGTTGGGTGGAGGAACCCCTTATCTGCTTAGTGTGCTCCAAATAGTGGAACAGAACCCCTCTGACTTCCAGGCTATGAAGTTTCTGTTCGTCAGGAGTGGACTTTTCAGTGAAGAATACTGGTAGGGTAACAGACTGGTTAAGGAGGAACTCAGACTACCTTGGGCAAAAATCTTCTATTCGTCCTGAGCTCAACCTTATCCCTGTGGGGGATAATATAGTTGGGCTCTGTACAGAGAGCTTTAAGGTCTGAAATCCTTCTTGCAGAAGTCATGGTTACCAGGAAAACGGTTTTCCAGGTAACATACTTAAGATGGGTTGTAGCCATGAGCTCAAAGTGTGTGTGTGTGTGTGGGGGGGGGGGGTCCATGAGCTTGGCAATGCACATGTTTAGGCTCCAAGGGGGGGAACCAGTTCCCTAACAGGAGGCTAAAGGTGTGACAGGCCTTTAAAGAATTCTTTAAACACCAGTCAGGAGTAAACAGACTTGGGTCTTCCTACTGAGGTACTGTAGGCCAAAACTGCAGCCAAATGCAGTTTCAATGATAAGGGCCTCAAGTGGCGGTGAACTAGGTAGTCCAGCAGAGTAGAATCAGTGGCAGAGAAGGGACTAATCCCCCTTGCCGTTAAACCAGATGGAGAATCTCTTCCATTTGGCTACACAGGTCTTTCAGTGGGGCTTTTTAGCCATCCTCAGTATCTTAAGTACCTGGATCTGAGCACTGAGAAGCAGGGAACTCTAACTCCTCAAGAGCCAAGTTCTGAGGTGATGAGACTGCAGGTCTGGATATGTCACTCCTGAGTGAGGAAGAGTCAGGAGTGAGTGACTGAGGGGGAAGGCAAATGGGCCTGATGCAAGAAAGTGTTAGCAGCAGAGAGCATCAAACTTGCCTTGGCCAATCTGGTGCCATCAGAATCATTAATGCTGGTTGAAGCCAGAGTTTCCACAGGACCCTGAAAATGAGAGGAAACCGAGGGAAGGCATGTAGAAACTTTCCTGACCAGTCCAACACTATGGCATCTGCTGGGAGAGTTCCCAGATTGGTGGCCTGCAGCAGAAGAGAGGAAGCTGGTGATTGAGAGGGGATGCAAACAGATTTCTGGGGTCCCCCACCTTCTGAATACTGTGGCTAGCATTTGTTTGTTGAGGCACCACATACTGTATCCCTGACTGCTGCGATTAAGGGCATCCACCAGGGTGTTGTCTTTGCCTATAAGGTGAATGGCAGACAAAGTCACATCGAGAGAATAGGCCAGGGTCCAAATTTTCATTGCCTCTTTACAGAGGACTCCTGACCTTGTGCCACCCTGTTTCTTTATGTAGAACATGGCGGTGGTGTTGTCTGTCCTGATCTGCACCATGTGACCGCTGATGTGAGGGGCAAAGGTCTTTAGTGCCAAATAAATATCAATGAGATCCAGGAGGTTGATGTGTGACCGTGACTCCTTTGGAGTCCAGGTATCACTGACCGAGGAATTGTCCAGGTGAGCCACCCATCCTAGCAGGGAAGCATCTGTAGTGATGATTTTTGTAGGAGTGGGGATCTGAAGGGGGACACCTACGGACAGGCTGGCAGTGTCCTTCCACCAGTGCAAGGCTTGAAGACATGACTTATTGGAAGCAGTTTGGATAGAGCATTGCTCTTTTGGGACCAGTGAGAGCGTAAAAGATACTGAATCTCCCTCATTCAGTACCGGACTCCCAGGACCACAGCTGTCATAGATGCCATGTGCCCCAGGAGTCTTAAAACTGGCCGGCCTTGGATGGCCCAGGACGAAAGCATTTGCCACTGCCAGGGAATTCTGAATTCTTTCTGGTGGTATGAAGGCCCTGCTCTGCTTTGTGTCCAACTGTGCTCCTACAAATGTTAAGAGCCGAGTTGGCTCTATGTGTGATTTCTTTAGG
The DNA here is from genome assembly GCA_016271365.2 of Neoceratodus forsteri. NCBI lineage: Eukaryota > Metazoa > Chordata > Ceratodontiformes > Ceratodontidae > Neoceratodus > Neoceratodus forsteri. The sequence continues at coordinate 355,049,728 of CM057452.1, read as the reverse complement.
TTTATGAGAAATCCTAGAGAGAGCAGGGTGCTTCTTGTGAGAGACAGGAACTCCTGGATCTGAACTGGAGTTTTTCCCCACTATTAGCCAGTCGTCCAGATCAGAATAGACTGATAGCCCTCGTTTCCTGAGATGTACTGCCATCACAGTCAGATATTTGGTTCACATCACTGATGTTCCAACTTGTGTGTATTATATACCTTTCTAACTTCTGTTGTTTGCGTCATATTCTGTATTAGAGCAGTTGTCTATATTATGTATCTATGTTATACTATTGTATCTGTGTTATACTGTGTACCGATCTCTATTTAATAAGACGTGGAACCTTTGCAAATGAGTCACTGACTCAAAGGGTTGCAATTCCTAGACCATCAATAAAATAAAAATTAAAAAAATAATAAAACACCCATGGCACACATGTTAGGCCGAAGGGCATGGCTGTAAACTGGTAATGCCCTGAAGGAAGTTTGAACCTCAGAAATTTTCTGTGGGACTGCCTTATGGGTATATGAAAATAGGCATCCTTGAGATCTAGAGAGACTAGCCAGTTTCCCTGTTGCAGGGACTGAATGACCATATTCAGTGTAACTATCTTGAAGTTTGGTTTCAGGAGGTGTTTATTGAGATATCCGAGGTCCAGAATAGGCTGCCACTCGCCATTTTTCTTTTGGGTGAGAAAGTACCCAGAGTAGAGGCTTTTTTCTGTAAGGCTAGTACTCATTCCAACACTTTTAATGCCAAGAGGTTTTTGACCTCTAACTCCAGCAGGAGTTTTTCGGTTGGGGTTAGGGATTTTGAAAACAGAATACCCTTAAGGCTGGCATCTTCTCGAGCTGAAGAGGGAGGGCCCTTTTCCACTACCTCCAAGACCCACTTGTCCGATGTTAGGAGAGTCCAAGCTTGGAGGTATTGGGAGAGCCTGCCCCCAACGGGCAGAAGGGAGGCGACCCGGGCACTGAAGTCAGGGCTTGGACTGAATTGCAGTGGCCTGGGTAGTGGCCGGCTTTCTCTGACCACTCCTGCCCCTTTCCCTGAAGTATCCTCTAATCTGGGAGTAGTCATATTGTGGAGGAGAATATGGGAAATATGACTTAGGAAAATAACCCCTTCCTCTGTTTGCCTTGGGCTGTTACCTCTGAGTAGATGTCTTTTGCTTGGCAATGTTGCTCTGACAAGTGGACTTGTACTCATACATTTTTTTCATGTACTCTTCTGTTCTACAGTCAAACAGAAGATTTTTATTGCAGGGGAAGTCCATGGCCTTGGACGGAGTATCCTGTGTCAAGCTGGAAGTTCTCAGACAGGCAAACCTTCTTAGGGAAATGGCCTGGGCCATTACTCTGGATACAGCATCATCATTACTGTCATTTGCCATGTGGAACTGATATCTGGCAGCTTCCAGGGCAGTCTTAGCTGTTTCAATTAAGTCCTGGACCAGAGAGTCAGATTCTTGTTGTGCAGTGGCCAAGACAGAATTTCACAAAGTCTTCTGGTACTTGGCTGTGTAGGCCAACTAAGAAAAAAGATGGAGAAGCAAAGAAGCAGAAGTGTAAGCCTTCTTTGCAATGTAGTCTGTTTTCCTGGAGTCGTTGTCCAGGGGTAAGGAAGAAAAAGGCACCCCAACTTAATCACAGGCAGCTTGCAGCACTATTCCCTCATACCCAGGGTAGACAGATAAAGTCAGTATACGATCTAGAGAGCTGGAATTTCTTGTCAATGCGTTTTTCAACCCCAAGTAACAAGGATGGGGTCCGTAGCAACTTCATGATGTTTCTTCTGGAAGCTTTATAAATGGTGAGAACCATCTTTTTATGAGGAGGGAGCCCTTTCATTTCTCTACAGTCATCATCCTACTCTTTCTCCTGGTTGTACTCCTGACAGGGTATGTCAAGAGCATCCACCATATGCTGAAGGAAAGTTAACAAAGGAATTCTCCTCCTGATCTGAAGGAAGCACCAAAATTAAGTTCAGGGGAACTGCCAGGCTCCAGTGGATTATTGTCTGAAATATTTTCTGGAGCATCATAGTAATCATCCTAATCCTCACAGGTCCCTGCATCAGAGGAGTCTGCAGAATGGTGTTTGCTTGACAAAGCAGAGAAAAAGCAACCCATGCCTTGTAGGGTCTGGAAAGCGTAAAAAAAACATTTGCAATATCTTCAGCCAAAGGCAGCTCCTTCTGCAAATCTGGGACACTGTCAGGCTGTGGGTGCTAATTTTTTTTCATTATGCTTTTTACCTCCGGCTTGATCACCCTTACCACTGCCGGGAGTAACAAGAGATTGTTTATCTTTACATTACTTTATTGGTGCCACCTCATCAGTGGCTGAATCTGGCTTCCTTTTTGATCCAGGCACTTCATCAGTACCCCTATTATTCTTAGATTTTGGAGGTGCTTCATCAGTCCCTTTGGAAGCTTTTGTTTTTGAAGGCACTTCATCAGCACCTCTTCTGAGCTTAGAGCTTGTGGATGCTTCATCAGCACCCCGTTTGAATTTTTAAAAGGCCCTTATTGGTAAGCCTGGGTCTTTGTTTTGTAACAGAAGAGGACTCTTCCTCAGCCACGGAAAAATACTTACCTCACCTGCTTTTTCCTTTATTTATTTTATTGAATTTTGATGACCGGGTAGGCCCACTGAGCCCCGAAGGTCCCTTTCACAGGGGCAACCCAGTATACAGTACAGTATGAGACAGTCAGGTACTACAAGGTACAGAAAAAGTACAGATAACATGGTTACAATATAGCCAATTTTGCTTACAGAGAAGTGTCACAGGCATCGACAGGTTTCTCACCATTTGAAATGCTGTATGGTAGACAACCTAGAGGGCCTCTAAATGTAATAAAAGAAACATGGGAAGATCATTCCACTCAGAAACAAATCTGTCAAATATTATACGTGTGCCCTGAGAAACAAGCTGGCAAAATATGCTGAAATGGTTCACCCGTGTAACAGCGACAGGAAAAAAAATTAGACGGTCAGCAGAGCACAAGCACAATGCCGAAGGCTAACATCACGCCAGCGTGCCCAATAGCCTGGGCACATTCTGAACTGTTTTGAGGGGCTTAATTCTCGCAATTTATTACCTAATCACCTCCTGGTTAGAGTGTATGAGGCAGGGACCACAAGACCCATACGGCGCCCTCCCTGCCAAACACAGCAAAATCCATTTCACATGCATGATAGGTAAATTGGCTGTGGCGCCCATATAAAAGTATACGTGTTGAAATTGCCCATAGTAATCGGGAAGATGCTCAAGACCAGCAGAAGGCATATTATGACCATGGAGTAAAAGAAAATTTTTTGAGACACTTTAAAAGATCTTGCTACTGTTACCCACTACAGAATTAAACTGCTAATTAAGTGGCAAAGGCCTTTTAAAGTGCTTAGACATACTGGCACAGTTAACTAAGAAACTGAGATGCCCGATCGGAAAAATCCTACCAAGATGTATCACGCTAACTTCCTGAAAAAATGGTTTGAAAAATCACCAAAGGCTGTTTTGTTAGTTTTACCAGAAACTAATAAAGATATTGCTATAACTTATGACAGACGGGAACAAACTAACTGCTGACGCTGTAAGGGTGAATGTTTCCTTAACCTCCGAACAAACCACAGAAATTCATAACTTGCTAAAGACAATTAACAATACTTTTACCACAGTGCCAGGCCAAGCTAAAGGGGTCAAGCACATAATAGTGACAGGGAAAGCAGGCCCCATCACACAAAAGATACACACATTACAGACTGACAGCAGACAAGGACCACTTGGCCCACCCAGTCTGCCCATTTCCCTACCTAACGGATAAGCTGCAGATCCTATTTAACCAACGGCCTATTTCTTCCTACCCCCCACAAAAATTGCCTTTTGGCTGTCCCATGCATTCTTGAATTCTCCCACAGTTTTAGACCCCACAACCTCCTCAGGAAGGCTGTCCCATGCGTCCCCCACTTTCTGTGAAAAATACTTTCTCACATTGCCCTGAGCCGTTCCCCCATCTTCAAATTGTGTCCCTTGTTCTTGCACATATCTTTTTCTGAAAGATGCTACCCTCTTGGACCTTTGTTGATTCCACTGAGTTACTTAAAAGCGTTTCTATCATGTCTCCCCTTCTCAAGTGTATACATATTACCAAACTGGTTCAGAGCATACATGGTTAAGGAAATACAAGGTAGGAAGAAGTAGGCTTTGGTTAACTAGGATCTGCAGCTTATCCATTACGTAGGGGAAATGGGCAGACTAGGAGGGCCAAACAGTCCTTATCTTATGGAAAGCCATGTGTGCAAATACCAGGAGACTTAGCAACAAGATGGAAGATCTGGAGGCTGTCATGGTGCACTCAGACCTGGACATTGTACCCATCACTGAAACCTGGTGTAATGATAGCCATGACTGGGAGATGGCCATACCTGGCTACAACGTATTCAGAAGAGACAGGGCAGGCAGGAAGGGAGGAGGAGTGGCACTGTATGTGAAAAATGACATAAGGGCCACAGAGATCCAGGAGGAACAAAATGGTGGAGAGATACTGTGGGTTAAGCTGGAAAGGAAAATGGGGCCAGCCATCCACACAGGTGTGGTCTATAGACCACCAGCCCAGGAGGAAGAAACAGAGCTGATGCTAGCCATCCAAAGGATGGCAGACAAGGGGAAGGTAATACTGGTTGGAGACTTCAATATTCCAGATGTGGACTGGAGCATCCCAGTAGCAGCATCAACTAGGAGCAGATTTATCCTGGACTCCCTTCAGGGTGCCTTCCTCAAGCAACTGGTCATGGAATCAACTCGGCAGAAGGCAATACTGGCCTTGTGCTCACAAACAGGGACAGCGTGATGGGGGCAACAGTGGGGGGAGCACCTGGGGAACAGTGACCACCAGTCATTGTGGTTTGAAATCACAGAAAGAGTAGAACCAAACCGCACAAAAACACGTATCCTGGATTTCAGGGGAGCAGACTTTGGGAAAATGGGGAGATACCTGAAAGAGGCAATAAGGGGAATGAGGCAGGAATCAGGGGTTGAGGAACAGTGGGCAGTATTTAAAATGGGGATTACAAGAGCAACAGAATTATGCATTAAGCAGGTTAGCAAGAGGAAAAGGAAGAGTAGACCATTATGGTTTTCTAAAGAGGTAGCAAAGAAAGTGAAAGCCAAAAAGACTGCATTCAGGCAACACAAAAAGACACAGGCAGAAGGGGATAGGAAGAATTACCAGGAGAAGCAAAGGGAGGTCAGTAAGGGATGCCAAAGCTCAGACAGAAGAACATGTTGCAAAATCAGTGAGTAGAGGGGACAAAACCTTTTACAGGTACATAAGTGAAAAAAGAAAGGCAAAGGGAGGGATAGTGAGACTGAAGGGGGAGGATGGAGGCCGCGTGGAAGTTGACAACAGTAGAGCGGACATATTTAACAGGTATTTCTGCTCAGTCTTTACTGAGAAAGAGGAGGGCAATGGGTCTGAAGAGAGTACAAGGGGTGAGAATGGTGCAGAAATGGACACAAGTCCCTTTACACGAGAAAGGGTCCTGAAGGAACTGGAAGTAGTAAGAGTTGATAAAGCAATGGGGCCAGATGGGGTGCACCCCAGGGTCCTTCAAGAACTAAGAGAGGTGGGGGCTGAACCTCTAGCTATCCTGTTTAGTCGATCACTGGAAATAGGGGACGTACCCAAAGACTGGAGGACAGCAGATGTAGTCCCCTTATACAAAAATGGGAACAAAGAGGAAGTGGGGAACTACAGACCAGTCAGCCTCACCTCGATAGTGGGGAAGATTATGGAAGCACTACTGAAGGAGAGATTGGTGGAACATCTGGATTGTCAATGGACTACAGGACCTCTAAGGCAGCATGGTTTCACCAGGGGAGGTCATGTCAGACCAACCTCGTTGAATTTTGACTGGGTGACTAGGGAGGTGGATGAGGGGAGGGCAGTGGACATGGCCTATCTGGACTTCAGCAAGGCCTTTGACACTGTGCCACACAGAAGACTATTACACAAACTGGAGAATATGGGTGTGGGCAGGAGTGTGGTGGGTAGGTAACTTGCTGGGCGGCAGGACACAGAGGGAGGTGGTAAATGGCTGTCACTCCACAGAGGGAAGAGAGACCAGTTGGGTACCACAGGGATCAGTGCTGGGACCGGTCCTATTCAACATCTTCATCAGTGACATTGCGCAGGACGTAGAAGGCAGAATTTCACTGTTCGATGATGACACAAAGCTCTGTAACAGAGTAGACACACCAGAGGGTGTAGACAGAATGAGAAGGGACCTGCAGAAACTTGAAGAATGGTCAGGGATTTGGCAGTTGAAATTCAATGCAAAGAAGTGCAAGATAATGCATATGGGGCACAAAAACCCTGGCACAATATATCAATTGTGGGATGAGGATACAGCATGCACCAAGCAGGAAAGGGATTTTGGGGTTTTCATCTCTGATGACCTCAAGGTAAGGAAACAGTGCAACAAGGCAGCAGGTAACGCAAATAGGATGCTGGGATGCATAGGCAGGAGCATCACCAGCAGGAAAAGGGAGGTCATAATTCGACTATACAAAACACTAGTGAGGCCCCACCTGGAGTACAATGTACAGTTCTGGAGATCTTACCTACGTAAGGACATAGACAGGGTAGAGAAGGGCAACAAAGATGGTGCATGGATTGCATCACAAGTCCTATGAGGACAGGCTGAAGGAACTGAACATGTACTCCCTGGAGTAGAGAGGGGACATGATAGAGACATACAAGTATCTTACCGGGCGGAACAGGGTGCAGGAAATACAGGTTACTCACCTGTAACAGGAGTTCTAGGAATGGTATATGTTGTTCATCCACACTCATTGGCAGGTATCCTTGCCGCTTTAAATCTTGCCGGAAGGTCTTCAAGCTTGCTCCTCCCACCCACCCGGGTGGTATAATCTCGGCTCCGCCCCATGGCGCCAGATCTGGCCCGCTGGAAGCTCAGGTTGTCTGTGCGTCAGCCGAGGAGGTCGGGTGGAGCGTGTAGATGAACAACATATACCATTCCTAGAACTCCTGTTACAGGTGAGTAACCTGTATTTCTAGGGACATGGATATGTTGTTCATCCACACTCATTGGCAGACTCCTAGCAGTTCTCCGGGAGGAGGGAGGCAAGCCCTTCTGGCACTTACTTGGGAAAGAGAGACTGGAGAACCCGAGGCCCCAAAACCAGCATCCCGGCGTGACTCAAGGTCGATGTGGTAATGGGTAATGAAGGGTGTTTGCTGACTTCCAGGTAGCAGCCCTGCAGATTTCCTGGATAAGGGGCGTCCTGGGCACAGCCCCGTTACAGCAGTATGGCGGGTAGAGATAGTACTCTTAGCCTCCTCTGGGAGCTCCATGCCACGCCAACTCATATGAGATCTATGCGGAGGTTACCCACCTGCTTGCATGATCGCTGGCTGCAGGTCTGCCAGATCGCGGGCTTCACGTAGGGTGACAAACAGCTGCTAACCTTCCCTCGATTTCAGCCGCGGGCGCTTCCTTATAATAAGCTTTAGCGCCTCTTCTAGGGTCCAGAGTATGGAGCCTATATTCGACCTCTGAGGTGTGATTGGGGTAGAACACCAGCAGAGTCAACACCTGGTTAAGGTGAAACTCCCACACCACCTTCGGAAGGAATTTGGGTGGGCGCAGGGACAACCTTGTCCCTGTGGAAGACCAGGTAAGGAGACTCGATGGAAGCGCCTGGAGCTCTCCCATCCTTCTGGCTGACGTGATAGCCACCAAGAAGGCGGTCTTCCACGACAGGTGAGAGAGAGCACACCTGTGCATAGGTTCAGTATGCTTGCCCATGAGCTTTGCCAGTAGTCAGCAGTAGATCCCACGGAGGTGGGGGTTCCTTGACTGAGGAAATGTGATCAAGGCCTTTGAAAAAGCGCCAGACCACCTTCTCCTCTGCGCCATCGACTGCTTCCGCCCGCGCCTCGCAAGCAGAGAGATGGCTGCCAGGTGCACCCTTAGGTCACGACCTAAGCCCCTTGACTAGAAAGGGACCATAAATAGTCCAAGATGTTTGCCAAGGAACAGGAGGAAGGGTCCAAGCCCTTGTTTCTGACACCAAAATGGAAAACCTTTTCCATTTGAAGGCATAGCATTTTCTGGTCGACTCCTTACGGGACGCCTCAACTACATTGAGGACCTCGTCGGAAAGACCCAAGGCCTGGAACTCTAGCCGCTCAGGAACCAGGCCGTCAGGTGCAGGGATTGAAGGTCCGGATGGAACACCTTCCCTGATTGACTGAGAGCAGGTCCGGGGCGAGCTGGAAGCTGCCATGAGTCCTGGAGCTGAGACTGAGGAGATCTGGGTACCAGAACTGCGAGGCCAGTCTGGGGCTATCAGAATCACCTGCGCCTTGTCCCTCCTCGCTTGAGAAGCACCTTGTGGATCAAGGGAAATGGGGAAAGGCGTAAAGAGGCTCGGGGTCCACTGCCTCGAGAAGGCATCCCCTGCAGCGAGCCCCTGCTGAGGGGGCGGGCATGGAACAGACTCAGCCTCGTTCTCCTGGAGGCAAACAGGTCCACCTGAGGTGTGCCCCAAGGAGAACAGATGCTGTACTACCTCGGCAGGAGAGACCACTCGTGGGATGCAGCCCCTATCCGGCTCAGGGCATCGGCCAGGGTGTTGGAGGCTCCTGCCACGTGAATGGCTGAGAGATCCGCCTCCAGGCTGCGCCGCGAGTGACCAAATGCGGGAGAGCTTCCTTGCATAGAAGCATGGAGCGCGTCCCGCCCTGGCGGTTTAGATAGTACATGGTCGTGGTATTGTCCGTCTGGACTCGGACCACTTGACCCCGGAGGAACGGAGCAAAGGCGGTGAGAGTTAAGCGGACCGCTTGGAGCTCCAGCAGGTTGATGTGGCATCGGGACTCCCACGGGGACTAGAGGCCATGAGCCCGGTGTTCCCCCAGATGGGCACCCCAACCCATCAGAGAGGCATCGGTCGATAGAGAGACCGTCGGCCGGGCGGATCGAACGGGATGCCCTCCTGCAAATGATCTGGAACGGTCCACCACTGGAGAGCGTTCCACATCCCCTGTGTCACCGGCTGCAAGCTGGTCCAAAGGATCGCAGCTGCCAGTACCGCCTGGCCGGCCAGTCCCCACTGAAGGACGCATGTTCCAGCGGGCCCAACGGACTACGCTGGTGCAGGCCATGAGACCCAGGAGGCGCAGGAAGTCCCGGCAGGGGTGCAATTGCCCAACCAGAAATGATCGGGCAAAGGAGGAAAGAACTCGGCCCTGTCCGCTGGAGCCGCTCTGGCTCGGAGGGAGTCGAAGCCGCGCCCGATGAATAGAATCACCTGCTTCGCTCGAGTTCCGACTCTGGCCTCGTTGATAAGGAGGCCCAGTTGAGAGCAGACCTGGAGGGCCAGATCTCTGACCACCGCCTCCCTTCCTGGAGGGAGCTGCTATCAGCCAGTCGTCCAGGTAAGGGTACACCGGGACCCTCGGCGCCGCAGGGAATGCTGGTCACCACTGCCATGCATTTGGTGAAGACCCTGGGAGCTGGAGACAAGTCGAGGGGCATGGCTTGGAATCCTCAAGAGGGGATCCTTCCGCTCGAAGCGAAGGAATCTCTGGTGAGACGGACTTGATAGGGACGTGAAAAACGCTGCCCTGCAAGTCCAAAAGAGCAGAACCATCACGCTGCTCCAAGGATGGTATTATCTGAGCCAGAGGACCATCCTGAAGGTTCGAGACCTTAGGAACTTGTTTAGGTCGTAGGTTTGTGTGAATGGGCGCCAGCCCCCGTCCGCTTCGGAACCAGGAAGTACCTGGACACAAACCCTGGGTCTGAAGGAGGGTCCCACCTCTTATCACCTCCTTCTGAGGAGGAGCAGCGATGTCGCTCGACGAGCCGCCAGTGAGGCTGGGATCCCGGCCCCGAGGGGCTACTGGGCCTGAAGGGTGGTGCCTGCTCGGTTCCAGAGGCAGGCCTCTTCCCACCACCTCCAAGACCCACCTGTCTGTGGAAACAGCGGACCAGGCGGAGCGGAAGTGCGGAGCCGTCTTTCCCCACGTGGGGACTCCAGGGGTAAGGTGACGGGAATGGGGCGACACCCCCCAGCCCTGTCCACTGGTAAGGTTTCTTGGAGGAGGGACCGGCCGGTGGACCTCCTGGGCCTTTTCCTCCCTGCCTCCTGTTAGAGGAAGCCGCGTTTGGGTTTGGGATGCCAAGGTCGAGCCTGGCTGGCCCTGACTCACAGCAGCCGGGCCGAAGGCCAGAAGGACGAAAGGGCTTAGGCTGTGGTTTTGGCCTTTGTCCTTCTGAGCGGAAGAGACCGAGTCCAAGGTAGCATTGACTTCTCGATCCTCTGCAGGTGACCTTCCACCCCAGGGCCAAGAGGTCAGTCCCCAAAAGGGAACATCCGCCAACTTGTGCTGGGTATCCGGTAAAGGTGGATATCCTCAGCCAAGCCCGCCGAGCATAGCCACTGTGGCCGCCACACGATCTGGCACATGAGTCCCCATATCCAAAGCAGTCTGGAGCTGCTGTTTGGCCACTGCCCTGGTTCTGGTCCCGCCTCAAGCTTAACCGTAGTCTGCAGATCGGGAAGATGAGGGATGACCTCATCCAGGGAGGCCCAACAGGGCATGAGAAAAAATGTACCATGAGGACGGCCGAACTGGCCTGGACGAAGGCCGAGAGAGGGGCCCTGAGCGTAGACTTTTTCGCCCGACATAGTCCAATTCCTTGGACTCCTTGTCAGGAGGTTTGTCTCATATCCTTGGCGCTGTCGGGCCTACCAAAACGCTGTCGGTAAACTCAACCCTCAGCAGAGGGTGTTCCAAAACCGACAAGGAACCGACGTATACTTCCTGGCCATCCTGTCAAGGCGCAGGGCAGGAAGCAGTGCCAAAGCTCCAGTGCCGGACCTCACTATGGCCTCGCCACCGGAAAGCCTCCGTGCCGGAGAACCCTCGGTCCAGAATCTCCGTGAGGGGATACCTGCCCGCTTGGAACGGTTCGAGCTCCATCCCGTGGACTCCGAGATGAGCCAAGCAGTCCTAGGAAGGACGACGGGCTATCGTCCATTGACTGACCTCCCGAAGACTCCAAGTCCAGTCGCTTGGAGAAAAAGGAGGAATCATCTTCGGACTCGAAGAGTCCTCGAGCTGCCTCTGGCCTGAGCCTACCTTCACCTGCCGAGGTCGGTCGGGAGTGAGGGTAACTGACAGCCGATGGGTAGACCCTTAGCCGACCGAGAACTTGGTCGGAGCCCCAATTGGTGGCTGTGGAGGCGGAAATCACCGAACGTGGAGGAAAGCTGGTTTTGGTCAACAACCAGCCTGGGTATAGGCTCCTCGGATAAGTCGAGGGGTTGTGGTCGGCCGCCCGTGACAGTTACTTAATGGCTGGGAAGGCGACGGGTCGGCCTTCCCGGCCAGGAGAGAGCTGTTGCAACATAAGGTCCTCGCATCACGACGACTTACGCCGGGCCTCCTCATCCGGGAGGAGGACGAGACGAGCGGCGACGCCGCTTACCGCGGTGCAGAGACCGAGACCGCCTATGACGGTGGGATCGCTGGACCATGAGAGGTCCGGACCCGAGACCGAGTCCGGAATTTCCGAGGTCGGTGCGGGAGGTGTCGGCCGGAACCGCACTCCTTCGGCTCGGATGGTCCATCCGAGGGCTCCGGAACCGGAGGCACAGGCGAGCCCACGGGATCCTCAACTCCTCCCGGGGGAACCAGGGAGAGGGGAATCTCGGCTGCTAAAGGCGACAGCCCGTCCAATGGGTCGAGAAAAATCTCGACTTCATCGGTGGGAGTCTCGGTCAACTGACCTGACGGGGACACCGTGAGGCCAGTGGCCGAAGCCGAGCGGTCGACCGAAGCCGACGGTCGACGGCCCGGGAGAGGACCTTCCCACTCCCAAGAGCTGCCGACGGAGGATTTACCCTGTCCTCTTTTGGACCGAGAATAAGGTCCAGCAGGCGAGGCCTTCTCCCTGTGAGAGGGACAGACAAAGCTCCTAAAAGAAGCCGTGTAGGAAGAACCCAGAGAGCTGGATAATGCCGCGCCCGCGCCTCCTCCTCGAGGGTGACCATCCGCTCGAGCTGATCCGCCGAGCCCGCCGCCGCGGACACCGCCAACCGGGCCTCCTTGGACTTCACCGGAGGGAAACGCTTCTCGGGACGGCCCAGTTGCAATCGGGCAGCACGGTCTTTGAGGACGTAGGCCGAGAAAGATGAGCACAGGTCGCAAGCCTGCGGGTCGTGCTCAAGGCCTAAGCAGTAGACACACGTGGAGTGTGGATCCGTCCGAGACATCTTCTGCCCGCATGGGCATCTCCGAAATCCGGGAGTCGATTTGTCCATCGCAGTCATGAGGGATAGAAGACTGAAGTCTTTTCGCAAAATTTATTTTTAAATCTGCAAACGGAGAAATAGGGAAATCAGTCTCAAACGCAGAGCGTTATGAGGGAACCTGAGCTTCCGTTGCAGGAGATTCGTTGGGCGAGCCGAGCGACCTGGTGGGTGGAGGTGTTGTTGAGTATTTTCGCAAGAGCCGAAGCGGTAGCGATTGCCTGTTACGAGGTGATGAACAAATATACCCATGTCCCTAGAAATACAGGTTACCACCTGTACAGGAGTTCTAGAATGGATATGTTGTTCATCCACACTATTCTGGCAGGTTTCGCCGCTTTAAATCTTGGGCCGGAAGGCTCTGTTGGCTTCTCCCACCCACCCGGTGGTAAAACTTGGCTCGCCCCATGACGCCAGATCTAGCCTGCTGGAAGCCAGGTTGTGCTTCGCTTGGAGGCTGGTGGTCAGGATGAATCAACATATACCATTCCTGGAACTCCTGTTACAGGTGAGTAACCTGTATTTCTAGGGACATGGATAAGTTGTTCATCCACACTATCTGGCAGACTCTAGCAGTTCCTCCTGGAGGAGGGAGACAAGGTGCACACTTCCCTACTTAGGGAATAAAGACTGGAGAACAGAGGCCCCAAAACCAGCATCCCAAGGCACTTAAGGTCGATGTGAAGGTAGCAGCTCTGCAGATTTCTTTGGATAGGGATGTCCCTGGAAGAAGCTTACCGATGCAGCGGTATGGTGGGTAGAATGAGTTTTATCCTCTGGGAGGCCTCCATGCCCGCCAACCTATAGTAGAGATCTATGCAGAGGACCCACATGCCTATCGTCCTCTTGGCTGCAGGTCTGCCAGGTGCGGCTTCAGTAGGTGACAAACAGCTGGCACCTCTCCCGAACTTCAGCCGCCCGCTCCTTATAATAAGCAAGCGCCATCTAGGGTCCAAAGTATGGAGCCATATTCGCCTCTGAGGTATGACTGGGGAGAACACTGGCACAGTCAACACCTGGTTATGTGAACTAGACACCACCTTCGGAAGGAATTCGGTGGGCGCAGGACAACCTTGTCCCTGTGGAAGACCAGATATGAGACTCGATGGAAAGCGCCTGGAGCTCTCCCCCATCCTTCTGGTTGATGTGATAGCCACCAAGAAGGCAGTCTTCCACGACAGGTGAGAGATGTCACACCTTTGCATCGGTTCAAATGGCCTGCTCATGAGCTTAGCCAATACCAGCAGTAGATCCCACAAAGGTGAAGGTTCACTCACCGGAGGGGATATGTGATCAAGGCCTTGGAAAAAGCACCCGACCACCTTCTCCTGCGCCACCGACAGCTTCCCGGCCCGCGCCCGGTAAGCAGAAATGGCTGCCAGGTACACCTTATGGTGCTGATCAAGCCCTAGCTGAGAAAGGGACCACAGGTAGTCCAGAATGCTTGCCAAGGAACAGGAGAGAAGGGTCTGCAGCCTTGTTTCGACACCAAATGGAGAATCCTTCCATTTGAAGGCGTAGCATCTTTCTGGTCGACCTCACGGGACGCCCAACGACATTGATGGACTCGTCGGAAAGACCCAAGGCCTGGAACCTAGTCATTAGAACCACAGGCCGTCAGGTGCAGGATTGAAGGTCCGGATGGAATACCTTCCCCTGACTGACTGGGATCAGGTCCGGTTGGGCTGGAAGCCGCCTCGGGAGCCTGGAGCTGAGACTGAAGACATCTGGATACCAGAACTGACAGGGCCAGTCTGGGGCTACCAGTATCACCTGCGCCTTGAGAAGCACCTTGTGGATCAAGGGAAATGGGGGAAGGCGTAGAAGAGGCCCAAGGTCCACGGCCTCGAGAAGGCATCCCCCTGCAGCGAGCCCCTGCTGATGGGGGCGGCATGAAAGTCTCAGTCGTGATTCTCCTGAGGCAACAGGTCCGCTTGAGGCGTGCCCCAGTGGGAGAAGAGATCTTGTACTACTCCAGCAGGAGAGACCACTGCACGCAGACGCTCCCCATCCAGCTTAGGGGCACTGGGTCAGGTGCTGGAGGCCCTGCCACGGAATGGCGAGGAGATCCACCCCCAGGCTGGCATTTAGATACCAAATGGAGAGCTTCCTGCACAGAGGAATGGAGTGGCCCGCTCTCATGTGTTTAGGGTAGTACATGGTCGTGGTATTGTCTCGCCTGACCTGGAACCACTTGGACCTCATAGAAACGGAGCGAAGGCGGTGAGGGCTAGACGAACCGCCTTGCTGTAGCAGGTTGATGTGGCAGCGGACTCCTGAGGGACCAGCGCCGTGCGCCTGTGCTCCCCAGACGGGCACCCCAACCCAGACAGGCATCGGCCGACATAGAGAGATCGCCGGCTCAGGAGGATGGAAACAGGTTGCCTCCCGCAGATGTGCCAAACAGTCCACCACTGGAGAGCGTTCCACATCCCCTGGGTCACTGTCACTAGCTGGTCCAATGGATCGAAGCACTGTGACCACTGGCTGGGCAGTCCTCACTGAAGGGAATGCATGTACCAGTGAGCCCAACAGACCACGCTGGTGCAGGCCGCCATGAGGCCCAGGAGGTGCAGGAAGTCCCAGGCAGGGCGCGACTGCGCAACCTGAAATGATTGGGCAAAGGAGGAAAGATCCTCTTCCCTGTCCGCCGGGAGCCGTGCTCTGGCTCGAAAAGAGTCAAGTTCTGCCCCAGTGAAATGCATCACCTGCTTTGGCACGAGTTCCAACTTGGCCTCGTTGATGAGGAGGCCAATCTGAAAGCAAACCAGGAGGGCCAGATCTCTGGACCGCTCCACCTCCGCTCTGGAGGGGGCTTAATTAGCCAGTCGTCCAGGTAGGGGTACACCTGGGACCTCTTCTGCGTCAAGAGGGAATGCTGTCACCACTGCCATGCATTTGGTGAAGACCCTGGAGCTAGGGAGAGGCCGTAGGGCATGGCCCGGAACTCGTAAAGGGATCTCTCCACTCTGAAGTGGAGGAATCTCTGATGAGACGGACGGATTGGGACGTGAAAGAACGCGTCCTGGAGGTCCAAGAAACAGAACCACATGCCTCGTTCCAAGGATGGGATTATCTAAGCCAGAGTAACCATCCTGAAGGTCCGAGACCTTAGGAACCTGTTCAGGTTGTGCAGGTCGAGAATGAGGCGCCAGTCCCCCATCCGTTTTGTGACCAGGAAATACCTGAACACAAACCCCCGAGTATGGAGGAGGATCCGCCACCTTCCTGATCACCCCTTTTTCGAGGAGCAGGGCAATATCGGATCGGCGGGCCGACAGAGAGGCTGCGGAACCCGTGGCCCCCCCCCCAAGGGGTGACGGCTCGAAAGGGTGGAGCCTGCTCGAACTCCAGAGGCAGGCCCTTTCCTGCCACCTCCAACACCCAGCAGTCCGTGGTGATAGCGGACCAGGCAGAAAGGAAGTGGCGGAGGCGCCCCCATGGGGGAAACCAAGGGGGGAGTGACGAGGCTGGGGCGACACCCCTCAACCCGCTACTGGCAGGCTTGGAGGAGGGACCGCCGAGGGACCCTCCTGGGTTTTACCTCTCACTGCTTCCTGTTGGAGGAAGCCGTGGGCTTGGTTTAGGATGCCAAGCGCGAGCCTGCTAGCCCTGGTGCTGATGCTGTTGGGCCGGACGTGCCGCAGGCGCAGAAGGACGAAAGGGCTTGTGCTGCTGCTGACGGCAGCCTTTGTCCTTCTAGGCGGAGGTGACAGAGTCCAGAGTGGCACTGACTTTTCGATCCGCTGGAGGTGAACTTCCACCCACGTCAAGAGATCGGTCCTCAAGAAGGGGACATCCGCCGGGAAGGTGGATATCCTCGCCATGTTTCGCGCGCTAGCGTCACTGCGTCGCAACCGATCTAGCACAGGAGTCCCCTATGTCCAGAGCTGTTTGGAGCTGCTGCTTCGCCACCGCCCTACCCTGGTCCCGAACCTGCTGTACCGTGGTCTGCAGGTCGGCCAGGAGATGAGGGATCACCTCATCCAGGTAGCCCATGAGGGCGTGGGAGAAGTGTGCCATCAGCACGGTCGAGCTGGCCTGGCGGAGGCCAAGAAAGGACGCAGCGTACACCTTGCGCCCGGCGTAGTCCAGCTTTTTGGACTCCTTGTCGGGGGACTTGTCCACATCCCTAACGTTCCTGGAACGCTGGAAAACGCTGTCAGTGACCAAGACCTTGGCAGAGGGAGGCTCGGAAAACCCGGGCAAAGAGCCGGTAGGGACCGCATCCTTCCTGGCCATCCTGGCCGAGGGCGCAAGACAAGAAGCAGGCTCGCCAAAGCCCAAGGCTGGGCAGACAATGGCCTCAGCCACTGAAAAGGCCTCCGTGGGTGAATCCCTTGACCAGTATCTCCGCTAGACATTCGGCCTGCTTTGATACGGGTTTCGAGCTGCATCCCGGTGGACTCCGAGATGAGCTGAAGCAGACCCACAAATAACGATGGGCTTTCGTCCAGTGACTGGCTCCTGGAGGACTCCAGGTCAACCAGCCTGGAGAACAGGGAGGAGTCCGCGAAGAGCTGCCTAGGGCCTGAGCCACCCTCCACCTGCCGAGGAAGGTCGGTAGTGAAGGTGACCGACAACCTGTGGGGCAGGCCTTGACCCGACAGAGTCTCCTTGGTCGGCGCCCCCCAATTTCGGTGGTGGAGACGGAGGTTCCACCACAGTCGGTGGGGCAGCAGGTTTCAGCCGAACAACCGGCCCAGGCTTGGGCATCTTGACTGCAGCGAGAAGCTGTTTTGGCCGTTCGGCTGACAGCCACTTGATGGCCGGGGAAGGCGTCGTTGTCAACTTGCTCCCAGACAAAAGTAACTGCTGCCACATCAGTTCCTCGTAGAGTCGATGCAATTTGCGCCGAAGCCTCTCCTCTTCCGAGAAGGAAGACGAGGACGAGCGGCATCGTCGCTTACCTCAGTGCCGAGACCGCCGATGTCAGTGGGATTGGCTGGACCGAGAAGAGGTCTGAGACCGAGACCAAGATCCTCGGTGTGTCCGAGGATGGGCCTGGAAGGGAGCGGGGGATACCCGCTCTTCTCTAGGCTCAGACACCTTAACCAGGGACTGCTGCACTGAGGGCGCAGGCAGATCCTTGGTTTCCACCGGGGGAATCAGCGAAGAAGGGTTGTCTGCTTCACCAGTCGACAATCCGCCTGACGGGTCGAGAAAAATCTCGACCGCATCGACGGGTGTCTCGGTCGGCTGACCTGACGGGGACGCCGTGAAGCCAGCGGCCTTAGTCACAACCTCGACCGAAGTCTACGGTCGGCTGTCCAGGGAAGGGGACCTCTCCTGCTCCCATGATCGCAGAAGATGGGACTTACTCTTAGAATCCTTCTTTTTGGACAGAGAGGAATATCCCGATGGCCCCTCTCCCTTCGTGGAAAGGGATTGGCAAAGCTCCTTGAATGAAGCAGAATATGAGGTACCCAAAGAGAGCGGGATAAATGCCACAACCGAGGATCTGCTCGAGCTGCTCAGCCAAGCCAGCCGCCGTGGTAACCGCCCAACGGGCCTCTTTCGACTACCAGCGGATAGCGCTTCTCGAGGCGCCCAAGCTTCAACCGGGCAGCGCGGTCCTCCAAGACGCTGGCCAAGAACAAACAGCATGACTCGCAGGCCTGCAGGTCGTGCTCTAGGCCGAGGCAGTAGACGCACGTGGACTGCGGATCCGTCCTGGACATCTTCTGCCCACAAGGGCACTGCCGAAAACCGGGAGTCGATTTGTCCATCGCAGCCGCGAGAGAAAAGGAAGACCGAAGTCTTGAAAATTCTAAAATGAGTTTCGGACGAACCGAAGAGTTAGGATCCAGTCTATCACGCAAAGCGTTAAGGAGGGAAAGTACAGTTACGTAAGAACTTACCGTAACAGCAGATCTTCGAGAACAGCTCTTGCAGCAGATTACACCATTAGGATTGAAGCCGGCAGGCGTCAGGACCTCTCAGAAATGTTCTAGCTAGCAGTCTTCAGCGGCGACCGCCTCCGACGTCAGTCCCGCCCCCGTCAGGCGTAGTACATGAGGCGGTCCCGCCAGAATCCCCACTTCTCCTGCCAGAGACTTCCGGACGCTGGATGACATCAGAAGAGGAGACCGAGGATCCGCCATCAGATGGTCAAAACTAAGAACTGACTCTTCCAATCCTAAGGATAGTGTTAGGCTGGAACCTACTTCCTCCAAGGGGGAATGGTGGTCGGGAAGGTTCCTGCTGCAAGAGCTGTTCTCTAAGATCTACTGTTACGGTAAGTTCTGACGTAACTGTACTATCTTCTTCGAGATACAGCTCTTGCAGCAGGTTACACCATTAGGACTAATTCCCAAGCAATGGCGCCTTTGAAAAGACATCGGGAGGAGGCAAGACTGAAATTGAGGCCCGTCCTGGGCCTAAGACAGAAGTCCTTGAAGAACGGCTAGGCCGAAACCAGCTCTTCAACTTGAGGCGATATCCAGACTATAATGCCTAATAAAAGTGTGCACCGAACTCCAGGTGGCTGCAGCACATATAGCCAATAGAGACGTTCTTCAGTGCTGCAAAGGAGGTAGCCACTTCCTCTTGTGGAATAGCCCTTGACCACTCCTGGTAAGTGTTTGTTACGTTTTTCGTAGCAAAACGAAATACACTGAATGAGCCAGCGTGAAAGGGTCTGTTTCGAGACTGGGGTCCCTTTCATCCTCTCGGCAAAGGAAACGAACAGCTGCTCCGTTTTCTGGTGCTGTTTGGATCTGGTCAAATAATATCTGAGACACCTGTGAACGTCCAGAGTGTGGAGCAGTGCTTCTCCTCGATTGGCATACTTAGGAAAGTACACTGGTAAATCAATGTCCTGGTTAAGAGTCAGGGCTGAAACCACCTTAGACAGGAACCTAGGGATTTGTCCTCAGGGACACCCTGTCCTGCTGAAAAATTAAATAAGCCTCCTTGCACATGAGAGCATGTAATTCGGAGATTCTTCTCGCGGTAACAGCAACTAAAAACAACGTTTTCCATGACAGAAAATGTAGCTCGCAATCTGCGGCAGGTTCAAAAGGTGGCAGCGTAAGCTGCTCCAGGACAAAGGGTAAATCCCAAGGAGGGATGAGATCCTTAATGGGCGGCCTAAGGCGAAGGACCCCCCTTAAAAAGGCATGGGTAGTATCCAGCTGGGCCACCATGCGGTGGCCTATGGGGGCATGATAAGCTGAGATTGCACAAAGGTGCACTTTGATCGAGGAGTAAGCTAGCCCAGATTGAAAGAGGAAAAGCAAGTACTCCAGAACCAACTTCTCAGGACAGACTAAGGGCGAGAAACTATGTGCTTGAGACCACAGGCAAAACCTGTGCCACTTCATGGCGTATGTTGCGTGTGTCGCCGGTTTTCTGGCGGCAGAAAGAACCTCTGCCACCCCTTGCGAGACCCCGTGTCGCAACATGGCTATGTCTCTAGGAGCCAAGCATGCAGGTTCAGTGAATTTAAGTCTGCATGGACTAGTGAACCCTCCTCCTGAGACAACAGGTGGGAGCTGATTGGCAAAGGAAGAGGAGGTTCCCGGGATAACTGATTCAGAAGCGGGAGCCAAATTTGCCTGGCCCAAAAAGGCGCTATCAAAATAAGCGTCGCATGCTCCCTGCGAAGTTTGAGAAGGACCATCTGGATCACCGGGAAAAGAGGGAAGGCGTACAGGAATCTGCCCGCCCAGGAGAGGGACAACGTGTCTCACCAGAAAACACCAGGCCCTGGATCTAGCGAGCAAAAACTGGGCAGTTTTGTGTTGGATGGGGAGGTGAATAGGTCTAATTCTGGAGTGCCCCATCTGTGGAACAGATCCTCTGCCACCTCCTGTAGAAGTTCCCACTCGTGGACTCTGGCCTGGGAACGACTCAGGCTGTCTGCGACAGTGTTGTCCACCCCGGGAACGTTAACTGCAATGAGGTTTGCGCCGTGTCATATTACCCATTCCCACACCCTCATGGCCTCCCTGCAAAGGGGTAGGAGTGTGTGCCTCCTTGTTTGTTGAGGTAATACATCACCGCAGTATTGTCTGTTTGTAACAGGAGAGTACTCGTGGGATCTCCGACTGGAAGGCTTGCAGGGCATAAAGGACCGCCCTCATCTCCAATATGTTGATATGGAGATGAGATTCCTGGCTAGTCCATATTCCCTGAGACCTCACTCCGTTCAAGTGCGCTCCCAACCCCAGCCCTGAGGCATCTGTGGAGAGTGTTGTCACCGGGGACGGCGCTGTGAAAAGAACCCCCAATGAGAGGGTTCCCGGATCTAGCCACCATTGTCAGTCCCGAACCACGGTCTTCGTGATTCTGACTGGATGCTGCAGATGGTCTTGCCTTTGGTCCCACTGCACTCTTAGCATCCACTGGGTTACCCGCATGTGGAGTCTTGCCATCGGGACTGTTGGAATGCCCGCAGCCATGTGTCCGAGCAGGCGAAGGACCAGTCTGGCTGGGACGGTCTTCTTCGCTGACAGGTCCCTTATGAGGGATCGTATGTGTTCCACTCTGTCTTCGGGAAGAAAGGATTTCCCCTTGACGGTGTCCAGAACTGCCACGATGAACTGCAGTTTCTGAGACGGTACCAGGAGAGACTTCTCGTAGTTGATTAAGATGCCCAGAGACTGAAAGAGAGCCTGGGTATGCTGAATGGCCAACAGCAATGCCTCCTTGTAGGAGGCCATGAGAAGCCAGTCGTCCAAGTACGGGAACACGTAGTGGCCCTGTCTCCACAGAGACGCTGCCACGCACTTGGTGAATACCTCGGGTGCTGATGACAGCCCGAAAGGAAGCGCTCGGAACTGATAGTGGCGACCGAGAAACTCGAAGCGCAGGAACCTCCTGTGCGCATGAGCGATAGGAATGTGCAGGTAGGCGTCCTGCATGTCCAGGGACGCCAAGAAGGCATCCTTCTTCAGCATGGGGATTAGTCCTGGGAGGGTCACCATGCGGAAGCGCTTGTAAACGACTGACATATTGAGGTCGCTGAGGTCCAAGATTGGACAGAGGTCCCCTGTTTTCTTTGGAACCAGGAAGAAGTGTGAACAATAACCTGCTCCTCTCTAGTTCCCTGGAACATGCTCTAAAGCTTCTTTCTGTAGAAGCGTGAGCACCTCCTGCCTTATAAGCAGAGCGTGCTGACCCGAGTAACGAGAGAGCAGAGGAGGCCTTGTGGGGCTTGTCTAGGAATTCTATATAGTGGCCTTTTCACTAACTGTAGCACCCACCTGTCGGTGGTGATCGATCACACCCTGGCAGGTGGTTCCATGCGACCCCCGACCTTGTTTCCCGTTGATCCTGAGGAGGGGCAGGGGCCAGAAAGGAGTCATGCTGTGGCAGCAGAGTCTCCTGCAGGTTGGGCCGACTTAGAGGCACATTGGCCTCTACCTGAGGACGTCTTGGCCTGGGCTTTCCGGGAGAAGGAGCCCCTCTGTTGCTGGCCAGAACGAGGTTGTTGCCTCCAAGTCCGGCTGCAAAAACGACTCTGGTTCCTAAGAAAGGAACTAAGTCTAGATCTGTACATGGCCTGGACAGATCTAACGGTCTTCCCAGCTTACTGTAATTTGGTGATGACCTTTTCCGAGGCTTCACCAAACAAAACTTCGCTATGAAAGGGAGCGTCCATAATGTTTTTCTGGACGTCCGGGGTGAACCCGGAGACACGGAGCCATACGCCTGAGGCTGCCGCTCTGGCCGAAGAGTCCGCAGAGTCGTACGCAGCTCAGAGCACTTGGGTCCCCACGTCTGAACCCGTGTGGAGGAGCTAAAAGAGTTCCTCCTTTTGGCCACCGTCTAGCAATTTCTCCGCCAGTTCCTGTCCCTGTTCCCACAGCGTGTTCTGGAACTGAACCATGTGGGTCAGGTAATTCAGCGATCTAATGGCGCAAGTCGCAGCCGCCTAAGTGCGCCTGCCCAGCACATCCAACTGCTTGGACTCCGGGTCCGGTGGCTGTGTGCTCAGATGTTGCGGTTTCTGAGACCGGTCATGAAAGGCTGTGATGACCAGGGAGTCGGCCAGAGGATGATTAGCCAGGTACTGGTCCTCCCTTGGGGCCTTGTACAAGCGGTCAACCTTCTTCGGCATTGCTGGGGTCAAATGTGGACGCTTCCACGCTGCCTTGGTGACGTCCACAATAGTGTCCACCAAGGGTGGCACTACCACAGGCTTGGGATCTTTTAGCCGAAGGTAGTGGGCAAGGCGTAGTCTTCCGGGGTCGAGTTCCTCCTCATCCCATCCCATGTTCTCTTGGATGGGTCTCATTATCTCGGCGAACGAGGAGTCATCTGGAGGAGACCTAGGGAGGTCACGAGGGTCCAGAGAGGGGATGTTAATTGGAGAAGGAGACCTGGAGCATTCAGAGTTGTCAGATCTGGAATCCTCTGTAGACGGTGAATACCGACGTCTTCTGGGTCTCTTGGGGCTGGGTGACCCTGAAGAGGATCTTGATGGAGGCCTTCACTTTTCTGTAGATCTGGTGAAGGAGGGGGCGCAGGCGTCTGTGGTGCCACGGGTGCGGGAGAAGGGTGCGTGGTGACCACATCCTTTTTGATAGTGTCCCACCAGAAAGTGAAGAGCTCCTTCACTTCTACCAAGTTTAGGCCCGACAATGGACCGGGCGTCGTTAGCCTGTCGTCGGGGCCGGGCGTCGGCTCCCTGGGGGTCTCAGGTTCTGGAGAAGGCTCCTGTGGGAGTTTGATGGGTCCGGAATCGCCCGCCTGGTCTTCGGGCTGAGTAGACTCCTCCTCCTCCTCCGACAACGCCACCTGACCGACGTCAGTAGGCGGCGGTGTGGTCCTTCTGGCTGCAGTATCTGATGTCGGTCCCCCCGCTGGCGTCCTGGGGGGTGAATGCCTGACCGACGGGTGACGAACTGCCGCCGGTTCCCAGGAGTGTTTGTGTACCTTGGCCGACACCGGATCCAACGTCCGCTTAAGGGAGGTCAGCCCCTTGGTCTTGCGTTGGGGTGGCGGCGGCAGGGAGACTGACCGAACATCGGGGGCAGAGTGCCGGGAAGAGGACTTGTGATACTCCCCTGACCTGGACGAGGCCTTAGCCGAAGAAGCGGGCCTGGAGGTCTTGGCAAGCCGCAGAGTCGAAGAACCACTGGCTGATTTGACCACGACCGGGGATGCTGAGAGTTGGCTCTAGATAGGGAGCGGTCCGACCTGGAGCCGGAACTGCGGGAGTCCGAGGCCCTGGAGGGGGATCTGGGTCTCACCTTCTCCCAGTGCTTCTCGTGGTGCCTGTGCGATTCCTCAAGATTCCCTGGAGGAAGGTTCCATGGCCTTAAGCTTTTCTTCAAGAAGCAGGCCTGAGAGCCTTCTGTCAGCGGATTCTCGTTCGGCTGTTAAAGCCCTGGCAGAAGGAGCAAGCCTGGGTGTCGTGATCCGGGCCCAGGCACCAAACGCAGGCCGAATGAGGGTCTTTGAAAGGAATCTGCTTCCCACAGGCACACTTCGAAGAATGGCCCTCCACTGAAGTTGGGGAGGACATCAGATGAAGAAACAGCTGAAATAAGGATTTCCTCCGAAGTTTGGATAGTTTGTTCTTGGTCATCGCGTGCTAGACTAAAATCGATGAGGTCGAGACATGCAAAGTTGACGGCGGGAAAGAACTGGGGATTCTGGAGGGACCGCCTCCTTATGTACTACGCCTGACTTCGGGGTGGGACCGACGTCGGAGGCGGTCCCCGCGGAAGACTGCTAGCTAGAAAATTTCCATGGGGTCCTGACGCCTGCCGGCTTCAGTCCTAATGGTGTAACCTGCTGCAAGAGCTGTATCTCAAAGAAGATCCTGAGCTTCCAAGCGGTAAGGAAGATCTGGCGTCATGGGGCGGAGCCAAGAGTTTTACCACCTGGGTGGGTGGAAGAAGCCAGCTTGAAGACCTTCTGGCAAGATTTAAAGCAGCAAGGAACCTGCCAGATAGTGTGGATGAACATATTTATGTCCCTAGAATACACTATTTTTAAGCGAAAAAGATGTTCCAGGACTAGAGGGCATGGGATGAAGTTGGAGGGAGGACAATTCAGAGGAAACGTGAGGAAGAATTCTTCACAGAATGGGTGGTGGACAAGTGGAACACCCTGCCAGAGGAAGTGGTGGGGGCTGAAACAATCACAGGATTTAAGAATGCTTGGGATAGACAAAGGAATTCTGGAGGTCAGGGGTAAGGGGCAACAGACTTCTAGGAAAACATAAACTGAACTTACAAGCTCAAATGGGCAGACTGAGAGGGCCATAGGCCCTTATCTGCCAACACTATCTATGTATCTGCCATCAAATTCTATGTTTCAAAAAAATTAAAGAACTGGGTATCATAGAAGAGTCGAGAAGAGCTTGGTCATCACCAGTGCTGACTTTAAATAAAAAATAAGGGGGTGTAAGAATCTGCCTTGATTGAGGAAACTTCATTGCTAGAATCTGAAAGTTATCCTATGCCCAGGAGAGAGGATTTGGTGGACAGATTGGGGAGGGCCAAGTGCATCGATACCCTCGATGTCACCAAGGGTTACTGGCAAATCCTCCTCAGCTAAAGAATCCAGGGACAAAACTGCATTTGCACTCCTAGTGGATTCTATCAGTTCAGCACCATGCCATTTTGTTTACATGGCGCACCTGCTACATTTCAGCAGTTCATGGATATACTTTTATCCCCTCACACTGGTTATTGTGCTGCGCACCTGAATGATGCTGTGGTGTACAGTCTAGACTGGAACGCAACCTGGAACACTTACGAGCAGTTATCCAATCAAAAAAGCAAGTCTGGGCCAGACCGGTGGCGCTGAGGGCTGGACACTTACCTCGTATCAAGACCGGGCGACCGCGTTCGAACAAGCATGGGCTGCAAGGTCAGCCGGGAGGAGAAGGATAGAGTGCCGAATGGCTGCTCTTCTCCAGGGTGGGGTTAGCTGCATGCTCGTGCAATACCACCTTCTGGGGAGCCCGTGGAAGGTGCGATAGGTGGAGAAGCAGTAAGGGTACTTGGCAGAAGAAGTTGGCAGAGGGGCAGAGCAGGAGGCACGTTTCAGCACACCTGCTAGCTCATTGGCCCTCAATGCATGCAGACGTCTGGGGAAGAACAAGGGAAAAACAACTCTGTCTCTCCTAGTCAGTGATACCTCTCTGGGGGGCCTCCAGGCTCGTCAGACAGACACAACTGTACTGATTCCACAACACACAGTATGTTGGTTTGGGGAGGTAAGCACAGGGGGTCCCTCCTCTCCCCTACCCAGGGGGTTGGGGTATACCGGGAGTAACTAGTGTGGAACAGAGTGCTCTAGGGGCAGATCACGATGAGAGTGGAGCCTGCAGAAGAGGATGTCAGAGAGTGGAGAGAGGAGGCAAGTAGGGCACATAAATACAAGAAGACGATTAATCCTTCCAAATGTGCATTGGGCATGCAGGAAACCAGATATTTGGGCTATGTTTTGGGAAATGGAGAAGTAAAGACAGAAGCTTTAGCTAACAGTCCTATCCCTATGACAAAGAAACACGTCAAGTGCTTTTTAGAGCTGGCTGGTTATTATTGGTAATTTGTTCCAAACATTGCCCAGCTAGATACTGCCCTCACTCAACTCATGAAGAAACATTCGAATATTGTGAAATGCACCTCGGAGCATGATGAAGATTTTCGGGCCAATCAAGGCTGCATTATGTTCAGCCCGTTTTAAGAAGCCCAGACTTTGAGAAACAATTTCTGTTACAGACAGATGCATCAGAGGTAGGCCTAGGTCAAGCCTTGAGTCAGAATATAGATGGGAAGGAACATCCCATTCTACATATACGTAGGAAGTTGCACAACAACGAGAAAAGGTACTCCACCACTGAAAAGGAATGCCTTGCAGCAAAGTGGGCCATGGAGTCCCTTAAGTTTTATTTGCTAGGAGCAGACTTTGTACTTATAACAGATCACAATACTCTGTTGGCTTAACCAACTGAAGGGTAAAAATTCCAGAATCACACAGTGGTACCTGGCACTACAGTCATTTTAAATTTAAAGTGATGCACCAATCTGAGAAAGAGAACATCAATGCTGATTTTCCTTCAGGAACTGAGAATTCCAAAGGCTGATAAAACACAATGTGTGAGTTCTGACTCCACAATAAGACCACCAAACAGTGTGGTTCACGATAAACACAGCTGCAGAGTCAAGCCATACAAAAGGAAGGGTACTGGACTTTAGGAGGGATGACTTGTATCAAAATCGGAGAATGCCTCAGAAAAGCACTAGCAAACAGGCAAGAAGGAGGGGTGAAGGAACAATGGAGAAACATAAAAACTGCCATCACAGAGACATGAAGCCTTTGCATTAAGCAAATAAACACATCAAAATGAAAGAAAAACACTATGGTTCTCAAAAGAGGTGGCGGGGAAGGTTAGGGAGAAAAAGATAGCATTCAGGAAGTATAAGGAAACACAGAAGGAGTAGGACAGAGAACTGTACCAGTTAAAGCAGAAGGAAGTGAGGAAGGCAGTCAAAATAGCAAAGGCCCAAACCAAGGAAAAGATCACCAACTCTATGAAGAATGGGGATAAAACCTTTTATAGGTACATTAGGGAGTAAAGAAAGATCAAGGGAGGGATAGTGAGGCTTAATAAAGGAGAGGGTGGGTGGGCAGAGAGGGAAAGTAAAAAAGCAGGGATACTGAATGAATATTTCTGCTCAGTATTCACGAAAGAAGAGGAGAGGGAGCAGGGCTAGAAATAATTTTTTTGAGATGCCTGTCCGAGGGACAGGTGGAATGTAAATGTTGCCTGTCCGGACAAAGTTTTACCTGTCCACATTTTTGTGAGGTGAATTTTAAACTTAAAACATAAAATGGACTGTAAAGTGGAAAAAGAGAAAACTGTTGCTTTTGGGGGTTATTTTTCAAGGTAAAACACTGATTGAGTCTAGTCTATTTCTGAATCAGAACTTGAATCTAGTCTGTAGCCATATGGTCTCACATGAGGTCTTCTTTGTTTTCCAGATTTGAACCATAGTGTTATGGCATCCTGCAGGTCAAATGTAGCAACGCTAGCATCTGACAGCTTGACACGCATTAGTTCAGATGTAGTCATAGGAGACAGACAGGACCGCCAGTCAGACTTCACTCTGCCCATCAAGCTGAATCCTCTCTCAACTACTGCAGTTTGGGTTGGGATCAGTAGAGCTATTGTGACGAAGACCAGAATATCAGGGAATCGCTGTTCATGTGCATCATTATGGAGAATTTTTTGCCAGAAATCCAAATAGTGAAATTTCGGAGACAGCTCATTCAGTGATTTTTTCATAAGTGGTTTAAGCTCTAACCATTGCGCTTCAATCAAGTTTATATTATTATTGTGTTTCTTCAGTAGGTCACTGTAGTGCTCTGTGAGGGTTCTGACTTCCTCATTGCCATAAAGGGCTGGTTGGTCACTATCTGGTGGTAACTGTAATGGGTTAAATATACTGAATGACCGTAGGACTTTGTTTTAAAATTGGAAAATCGTGAGTTAATACTTTCAATTGTTGATGAAAGAAGGCTTGTAACATCACGCAACACTGCCCGTTTGGTTCTATCTATAGAATATCCCCTTTCTAAGTTAAGGAAGATATCAGATCCATGGAACTGAACCTGAGTAGTGGCTGAGCCTGTCAGTCGACTTGTGCTAGTGTCACTGTCAGCTGTGTCAGAGTCAGGGAGCAACAGCAATTCGTTACAGACTTTGTCAAGTTTATCCTGCGCAGGGTAGTTCTCTAGCCAGAGCATCGTGCTTTCAACCTTGCTGACTATTGTTTCTACTGTTGAGCTGTCTCTCTGTAGAGTTAGACTGAAGGCCATCATGACAGAAAGGTATTCAGCCAGAAACTGAGAAAAGAGGACAAATCTCACAGTACTTATTGTTTTGAACAACCCAATGGCCTGATCTTTGTTTGCCCTGGTGTGGAAGCAATGTGCTGTAGATGTACAACTAAGGCCTTGTAGCAGGACAGAATAACAGACAGAGCCCTTTCTTTGTGTGCAACCCACCGGTCCCTGACACGTTAACTGGTTTGTGGATGGTGTACCTCATATTACTGGCTAACTTTGAGACCGCCCAGTTTTGGGAGACTTATGGTATATTTTATAGATACCCATTAAGACTTCATCTGTCGCTTTCATGTATGGAACAGATGTTGCTGATTGCTTTATAGCAAGCTCCAACTTGTGGGCACTGCACTGAATCCCTAACAAATGAGGTACGTCTTTCAAAATCCTGCCAAACACCCCAGTCACTTTACCCAACATGACAGGTGCCCCATCAGATCCAAAAGCAACAATTTTTTCTTTCCAATCTTTACAGTCCAAGGTGAATTCTAAGGCATCACCTATTGAGTTATAAATGCTTTCACCATTTGGAATAGAGACTGGCTGAAGGGAAACAAATTTGTTAACTGGACGGAAATTTTCCATTGTCCTAATATAGACTGCCTCCTCTTCTATTACTGAGGCATCAGTGCTTGAGTCACATAGGACAGAGATGAAAGTGTTACTGTTAACCAGTTTTGCATCTTTTATCCTTATTGATTCTGAAATAAAATGTGTGAACGTTGCTGCCTGTTTGTCACTTCTATAACTGATTCCGACATTTGCACCATTTACATGTTGTAATTCTAAGATGCCAGGGAAATCTGTGAATGGGCGCTCTGAATTAATCAAATAAAGAGTTGTTCTAAACAAATGTTCCACTTGTGTCGCCTCATTTTTTTCCATTTGTATTATTCCTCGTTCTATTGCTAAGTTGGAAGGGTCTGTGTTACACACAGTATTTTTTTCATTGGCTAATTTATGAGGTTTGGAGAGTTCATGAGCTCGTACATTTTCAAGTCTCATGCTCTTACAGCCACTCATGAAAGTGTTTGTCTCGCTTAAGTATTTTTTGCAGTATGAGCAGGTCATGCCCACATCAGGCTCATATAGTAGCCACTCCCTATTTTTCTTCCAGGTCTCCTGGAACCCCCTTTTTCTTTTTGCCCCGGGACTCCCGCCACTTTCAACAGTAGTCAGAGTTGCTGGCATATCAGCACTGGCACTACAAGTTGTCACATCTGTGGCCACAATGGTGGGGTGAGTAGTTGGTGCTACTGAGTCTATCAGTAATGGAGAAGCAACACATAGAAGAACCCGAGCTTTCTCCTCCCTCTTGGCTTGAAACTGAAGGCTTTCCTGTAATTTTTTTAAAGCCAAACTTTAACAAAGACATTTTTTCCTTTTGGTTTACTTAGCTAGAATGCATTTAAAGTACAGTAAGCACTCTGAAGACAGTGGACACTACAGTGAAGTGATGATCAGAGATATTAGAAGACGGAACAGTCTGTTTAGTTTTCTTTCCTCCTGTAAAACCCTGACAAAGGAGTTTAATATTTATATTTTCCTCCTGCTCAGATTTCACAACTAAAACCTGAGGGTATCCTGCTATCAACCTGTTTTGTAATTTAATCCTCCTCTCCCTTTGACAGTGCCTTCTTGTCACAGTGTCACTCAATTTTACTTTTATTCAGTTAGTCCAGTGGCAGAGCACAACAGCAGGCTGACAGGGGCTAGTTTAAATTAGTAGTAGTTTTATTTATTTATTTTAGTTTTTGTTGACCGGTAAGTGCACTAGGCAAATCCTGCCTATTTTCAGGCACGACCCGGGGATACAGATGAATGCCAACTGACCTTGAACCAGACTAAGCTGTAAAGTAGTAGTACAGTAAGTCCATCAGTATCTATCTTCAAGGTTCAAGCTCTGGAGGGCTTTACACAGGCTGAGTGAACAATAAGCTTTAATAGAGCCTTGCCTTCACCGCCTGCACACTCAAGATATATTTTTTTATTCAGAGTCAGAGATGATGAGACTTGCAGATCACAAGGTCTCTTTTGGCTTTGAGAGAGTTTTAGGTGTGTACAGGTACAGTGTCTGACTGCTTTGAGACTTGACTTGCACTAAATAAATCCCTTGTTCACCTCCCCTCTCCTCCTCCAAGTACCAGCAGGACTGATTCACACAAACTGAGCCCCCAAATGCTAGAGCCCTGAGAAGGGCTGTTGAGAATTTGCAGAAGTCTTTTTTTCACTTTTAAGACTAATAAATCCCCCTTGTTCACCTCCCCTCTCCTCCTCCAAGTACCAGCAGCCCCCAAATGCTAGAGCCCTAAGAAGGGCTGTTGAGAAATTGCAGAAATTTTTTTCCACTCGCCGCTCTCCTCACTCTGCGCTCCTCACCCTATGGCCAGACTAATGAGAGTGAGGAGCACGAGTCGGCGCCAGTCAGTTTTTCCCGCTTGCTGAGAGGTCAGGTGACGCTAGTAGCTGCAGTCACTTGACCCTCAGTCAGTGGGAATGGGCGAGCGGAGCTGCACTTTTCGGCGGGCAGAGCTACGCGTCATGACGTCGACGCCGTCCGGAAACCTCCCGTCTGCCGCTGGGTCCTAGTGCCCAGCTCAATACTCTGGCTGCAAATTTACTGGCTGTGAAAACCCCCTGTCCCCAGGACAGGCGGACTTCACAAAACGGCTGTCCCTGATGGAAAACGGCTGTCCGGGACGGGTGGACAACCGGTTATTTCGAGCCCTGAGGGGGAGGTACCTAATCCAATCAATAGAAGCACTCTCGATAGGGGGGATCGATACCAGTCGTTCCACAGAAGAAAGGGTTCTGAAAGAACTCCTAAAACTGAAGGTGGACAAAGCAATGGTGCCTGATGGGATTCACCCCAGAATTCTGAAAGAACTAGTGACACCACTGACTACCCTTTTTAACAAATCATGGGAGGATGGTGTGGTACCTATGGACTGGAGGAGGGCGGACACGATTCCCCTTCACAAACATGGGAGCAAAGCACAGGCAGGAAACTGCAGACCTGCTAGCTTGACCTCAGTGGTAAGGAAAATGATGGAATCACTCTGAAAGAAAGAACTGAGTACCCACAGGCCAGAGGGGCAAAGGACCCAAGGCAGCATGGATTCACAGTGGGAAGGTCATGTCAGACAAATCTAATAAGATTTCTTTGACTGGGTGACCAAAGTAGTAGACCAGTGAGGGCTGTGGACATAGCCTACCTAGACTTTAGCAAGGCATTTGACACAGTCCACACAAAAGATTAATAAACAAATTACCCAGCCTCAGAGTGGGTCCCAGGGTGGTAGCCTGGTAAAAAATTGGCTTAACAACAGGACGCTAGAGGGTAACAGTAAACTGAGTCCACCCAAAGAAAGGGATGTTACTAGCAGGGTACCAGAGAGCTCAGTACTGGGTCCGGTTCTTTAATGTCTTTAAAAGTGACACTGCAGAGGGACTGAACGAAAAATATGCCTCTTTGCAAATGACACAAAGATCTGCAACAGGGTTGATGCACAAGGGGGTGAAAAAGATGAGAAGGGACTTGGCAAGGGTGGAGGAATGGTCAAAAGTATGGCAGCTTAGATTCAATGCAAAGAACTGCAAGTTATGCACCTGGGAAACAAAAACCCAGGGAAGAGTACACAATGCAGGGAGGTACTAACAACAAAATGGAAAGAGACCAGAGAGTAGTCATATCAGATGACATAAAGGTAAGAAGCAATGTGAGAAGGCAGTAGGATGGCTAAGGGAATACTGGGATGTATAGGGAGAGACATCAACAGTAGAAAACAGGAAGTTGTTATCCCTCTGTACAGATAGTTGGTGAGACCCCATCTGGAGTACTGTGTGCAGTTCTGAGACCCCATCTCCGTAAGGACATAGACAGGATGGAGGCAGTAAAGAGGAGGCAACCAAAATGGTATAGGGTCTGCAACAGAAGCCATATGAAAAGAAACTAAAGAAGTTTAATATGTATACATAGGAAAGGAGGGAGGGTGGGGACATGACAGAAACTTTTAAGTACCTCAAGGGAATCAACGAAGTCCAAGAGGGTAGCATCTTTCAGAAAAAGATGTGCAAGAACAAGACAAGGGGACACAATTTGAAGATAGACGGGGGGGGGGGTATGGTTCAGGGGCAAAGTGAGGAAGTATTTTTTCACAGGGAGGGTGGTGGACACATGGAATGGCATTCCTGAGAAGGTTGTGAAGTCAAATTCAGTAGGGGAATTCAAGAATGCATGGGACGGATAAGGCAATTCTGGTGGGTGGTAGGAAGAAGTAGGCTGTTGATTAACTAGGATCTGCAGCTTATCCAACAGGTGGGGAAATGGGCAGACTGGGTGGGCCAAGCAGTACTTATCTGCCATCAAAGTCTAGGTTTCTATGTTTAAACTTCTCTGCTATACTGCATATACAGGAAGCTTTTTTTTTTAAAAAAAGGTTCCCTCATAAAGAGGTGGGGGTATGTGACAGGGTTGATTAAAGCTCTGTCATGTCTGTTAGAACAGACCCTTGCATTTAACTGTAGCTGCATATCTCCTTTTCTGCCTCTTTTCTGTCTGGTCGCACAATCAAATGTTCTCGTTAGACCTAGGAACTGCACACTCTGACAGTCTCACGACTCTCCGCCTTTCACTATCTCTGCCATCACTTAGTGTTTGTCTTTTTCCCTTGTGTATCTGTGGATATAAAGATATATTTATCTGCTTTTGTTAACCGGGTAAGCACACTAGACAGCCAAGTGCCCCTTTTCAGGTGCGACCCGGGAGCATACCTCTCAACCTCCTGCCTCATAAATCAGGGACACGGCTTAAAAAAATCAGGGACAAAGCACCAAAATCAGGGACACATCTTCAAAACTCGTGATATCCACACAGGAAGCTGGTAGAATAAGGGGATTAGTGTAAAATGCATTTTCTAAGGAAGAACAAGTCTGTAACTTTAATGCTTGACATTATTTTGTGGCTATGACTTCCACTGTTTGGTCACAGAAACACAATTTTTAGGCGGGACAGAGTACAAGGCACATACATTCAAGAACAGCAGGAAGAATCAATGTTAACATATAGAAAACGTCAGGCATAACAGAGATTAATAGGTAGCTAACAGCATAAGAGACTTTAGGCACAAACAGATAATGTTTAGATATCAGCATAAGATACATACTAGATGATTAGGTAGTTAACAACACAATACAGAATAGTAGAGACAGTGCCAACAGGGCAAACAGTATAGAGTAAGCCATACCTGGGGGTGGGGGGGGCGCGCACTAGGTGGGTAAACAGGAGGAGTATAAAACTACAGGAGAGAGACCTGGAAAAGAGGGATAAGGCAGGGTACCATTCTGGGACAAGTGGGCAGGGAGTGGGCCCAGTGCAAAGATGCCAACTTATAGTTTTATCGACCAGTTACAGGAGAAGTACTTTAAACGCTGGAGCCACGCCCCCACCAATAATATACTGGGAGAAAGAGTGTGCCTCAGCTGGTGGTCTAAGAGGTGCAGAAACAGGCGGAGGCTGATTTCAGGAAACCCCATAAGGAGGCTTTAAAGCAGGGATGGGAGGAGGAGAACCGAATTAAGGCAGGAAGGGAGTTCCACATTTTCGGTGCGTAGGCGGTGAAAGCCCAATCACCCGCTAGGGTGCGGGTTTTTGGAACCAGGCGATCCAGCAAATACCCTGGATCTTAAGTGGTAGGTCGGAGTGCCATGTTTGAGGGGAAGGGCAAGGGCAGATGGGGTAGCCGTTCTGACAATGTAGCCAATGAATTTTCTGAGGACAAAGGTGCGGTGCTTTTCTGCAGGGAGCCACTCCAGCCGCGTGTAAAGATCACAGTGGTACGTGAGGGGAGGGGCTGAAAGCGTAGCGGCAAATATTGTTGTAAGCAGTGTCCATTTAATGAGCTAGATTTAGGGACGAGGAGCCGAGGATACAAGCCCATAGCAGAGCATTGGTAGACCCCCAGCTAGGGCCACCGTGCAGCCGGGTGAGGCAGATTTTTGTTCTATAGGCAAGACCAAGCTTGCCATTAGTTGCCTTACATATGTTCCGAATATGTAGGGTAAGATCCAGTAGTGGGTCAAGGGTGATGCCCAGATACTTGACAGCATTCACTGCCTGCAGGGAGAGCCATCAACCCTATAGATCTTTAAGGAGCAGGGCAGGTTTTAGTCTTTTTTTTTTTTAATTCTTCTTTCATTAAGTTTTTAACTTATATACATACAGGTCATCAGTAGTCACAATTTTAAAACATTCATAACTTTCCACCTTGTACAGACAGTCTGTAAAACCAATATAAATTCATATTAACTAGAGCACATCACTCAGTTTTGTGGTTTCATTTCTGGGGGACTGGTTCTAAATTCACGGCCCCATCATTTGATGGTTAATAATTCAATGTAACTTTTAAGATTTGGGACACCATGGTTGTTTTCCAGGTTGGTCTTACTACTAACAGTGTCCCAGTAAGGTATCCTCGCATTCAAAGGTCCAATGTCCCATCTTTCACTTGGTGAAACCCTTAAGGGTGAGGGCGTTCATCCCTTATTTAAGTGATGGGTTCCCCACAGGTGTTGATGGGGTCAAATCCAAGCCCTAGTTCCACTGTTGACTAACTCCCACTCCGGGTTACAATCTGATCCTAATAGACAATATATGTGCATATTTCTCCCATGTCAAGGCTCACAGTTTCCCTACAGGACCCATCTTGACTGTGCCTATTCGGCCGGGCTGAGATTATACATGGGTCTCTCACCAAGAGGGTGGTGGGCGCCAGGCCAGGCCTGGGTCCTCAAGAGTCAAGATCTCCACAATCTCAGCCCATGGCCCCCAGCAGTTACCGAAGCTGTAATTCCCTAGGGGACAAAAGCAGGTTCTTTTAGCATGTAATATATCTGCCAGCATGCCCATCTTGCGGTAAATGTCTCCTCTCGTTCATTTAGGCCATGTGTTATTTTTTCCATGCTATAAATCTGTGTTGCGACGTCCCACCAGTCGTGTAACAGTAGGATTTTGGTTGTTAACCATTGTCTAGTTATTGCTTTTTTTGCTGCAGTTAGAAGCAACGAGAGCAGGTATCTAGTGTTAGGGCCTCTATATGGCCTAGGAAGTATGAGGAATAAATACATCTCTAGTGACAGTTGGAGTTGTGGATCTATGAGTTCTTGCAGCTGGGTCTCCAGTTGCGTTAGGAAAGTGTTGAGTGCCGGGCAGGCCCACATAATGTGAGCCAAGTTTGCCTGTGGTTCGCCACACCTTCTCCAGCACTCCGCTGTTTTATTTGGGGAGTAGTGTCTCGTGACAATCTGAGATCTAAAGTAGCGGATTAAAACCTTCCAGGCATATTCCCTCCACTGGTACGAGCTAGTAACCCCGGCTGAGTTGCTGCACGCCTGCCTCCAATCCCCTGGAGAAAGTTGATACCCAGTCTCCTTACACCATTGCGTACGAATATCCTTAATGAGAGCTTCCCTTTGTGAGTTAAGGGTTTGGTAATATAGTGATATCATGTGGTCCTGCTTCCTCATATTGTTTAATTGGATTTGGCATTGAATTAGTGCCGGGTAGCCTTCCGGGTTCCGAAGGGATCGCGGGAGACTTTCCACATAGTGTCACAGTTGTAAATAGCAAAAGAAATCCTTATGTGGTAGGTGGAATTTTGTTTGCATTTCCGCATATGTCCAGATACTGTAAAACTATTTAATTGCGCGTTTTGTTAATTTCGCGATGTCTCCCGCCAGCACTGATAGGTGTTAAATTAAGATCACGGTTTCCTTCCCCTCGGTCCACTCAGTAACAGTTCATTTAAAAAACACTACTAGCCTGGTTGTCTAATCACTGGGAAATGATGAGGTTTGTTTTCTCATCTGTTTCTGATTTGGTAAAATAAGATCGCTGCTTACCCTCGGTCCATTCATTAACAGTTCAAAAATAAAGCAGTAAATTAACTAAACGAAAAATAATTTTTGTTGCCTTATTTTGTTCGCGGATTTGTTGATTCCGCGAATACAGCAAGACTTACTTGTCCGTATTAATTACCTGTTCTACAGTACATCCCTGTGTCATTATTTGTGACAGGTACTTTAACCCATGTTTTTCCCAGTTCATGAAACCATTGCCCAAACTATTCGGGTAAAGTCCGTTAAAATTGAGATTGGGCAGGGAAGCACTTGATATGGTGATTGGTGGGATTTTTTAAGTGTGTACCAATTCTTAAACTGGTCCACTAACCAGGGGTTGGTGATCTGGTGGAAGGTTTTAGTCTTGATCAAAGAGCCAAAGAGCATGGCTTGGGTCTTTTTTAGATTGATGGTAAGCTTATGGTCCACTAGCCAGGTCTGAATACGCATAGTCAGAATTTAGCCTGGAGTTTATGGTAGTGATGTCCTGGGAGCTGGCCAGGATGATGAGGTCATCCGCATAAAGGGTGGTATGTCCATGGGCAGTGACAAACGGCAGTTCACTAATGAACAGGGAGAACAGAATAGGTCCAAGGACGGATCCCTGGGGGACCCCACAGATGACTGAAGAGGGGTTGGAGAAGGTACAGCTGAAGTTAGTGTATTGCTGCCTGCTAGAGAGGTAGTTTGAGAACCAAGCATGGGTGGTAGGGGGGGACCCAAGGGACAGAAGAGTGGAGCTGAGGAGAGAGTGGTCAACCCGATCAAAGGCCTTTGAGGCATCCACAAAGATAGCTCCGGTCAGATCAGCAGCGGTCCTGATCGCAGAGGTAACCACAGCAAGAGCAGTAGATGTGCTGTGTCCTTTCCTGAAGCCATGTTGTGCGGGGGAGAGGAGGCTGTGATTCTGAATGTAGTGAGAGAGCTGAGAGGTAACTACCTTCTCCAGAAGCTTGCAGGTAGCGGACAGTATAGCGATGGGTCGGTAGTTCTGGAGATCTTTGGGGTTACCCTGTTTTAAGATCGGGACAACTTTGGCCACTTTCCATATGTCAGGGATAATCCCAGAGATGAGATATGTAAATTTTTATGTGAAACTGGGATCCCTTGGTTTCAAACTGTATATCGTTGTACTGTTGAAATATCTGGAATTTAGGGGGTTAACCAGAGATGTAGTTTGAGCTCCTCTCAGGCCTGTTTGCAAACTCTTGCAGAGCTGTCACCAGGAGGCAAGCTTCGGACACTGTTCTATTTGCAAGCCTGCTCTGCAAAGAAACTGACAATAACCCTTAAATCATGGACGGAAATGATTTCTCATTTCCATCTACGATTTAAAATGGCCTGGCAGGGACTGAGCTGCACTAAGAAGTGGTCTGTAAGGGGCTGGCCCGGAGGCATGGAGGGTTGAGGTGCTGGACACCACACCTCGTGCCATGGTGGCGAACAGAGTTCTGGAACAGACCCTGGTTGCTCAGGGGTCGAGGGAGAGGAAGGATTCAGTGTCTGTAGACAGCGCTCCTTTCTCAGGGAGGGGATCTGAGGCGCGCTACAGATGAACACCCAGCAGTGGCTTGAGTGTCAGCACAGGCGCAAGCCGCCAAAATGGGGATGGCCCACGTCCAGGGCGTTAGGCTGCCTTCCACGGAAGTGGAGCCAGCCGCTCCACCCATGTGGGCCCGGGCAAAAACAGCAAATCAAGAGCTGACAAAGTCAATGATGACCCTACCATCGGGTCCAAGGACGAGTTGCACACAAGGCAGGACTGGAGCCTCTGTCGGCATCCAACAAAAAAAGTTCTGTAAGAACTCGTACATTTTGTGAGAAACAGGATGTCTCCTTAATGAGCTCAGGATGAAGAAGTTAATTGTTCGGCAAAGACTTGTTATAAAAAGAACAGCAATATTTTTGCTAGATAGACTTTTTGGAAACTGGAAAGAAACCCTCAGATGAAGGACTTTTTCTTTGTTTGTACTGCCTTTGCATATCACTACTCTGTTTTATTTTTATTCTATTGTTATTGATAATAAAACGCTACTTGTTAATTTTATAACTGCTCCTGGTTTTCCTATGCTTCCTGACCTGTGCCTCAACTACACCATTACTGAGCATGCCCCAGAGACATCACCACACCCAGTGCAGATTATGGCAGAACTGGTGCCGGAACCAACCTCAAGGCTGCCCCCGACACCAATATCAGATAAGGTGTCGAGGAGCTGCTGTTCTAAGAACAAATTCCACGTGCCAAACTGTTCATCTGTAAAATGCCCTGGAGGCAGTGAAACCCGAGAGTGCATGGCCCAAGATGGTGTGAAGAAATGTCGTGTACCATCCTCCCTCGTCAAGAACACTGACGGAGATGCAGAGGGCGACACTGTCACTTCATTCATTCAGTCCTCTCCAACTAAGATGAGATTGAAGCTCCAACCTGATTTAGACTCATAAGTGGTTTAAGTCAAATCAGGTGCCACTAAATGTAAAAAAGATGGTTTCCATGTGCTTTGGCACTAGACTGAAGCTTTTAAAGTTCCAGTCCCTCCCATCCTTCCACATGCTAGATGGGAGTCCCACTGACTATGTATCCTCATTCAGGTACCCGATGTCTGGCTTACCTTCATTTCTTCCAGCACATAGAAGCCATATACAAAAAGCTCCACCTTAAACTTAGTGCCATCTATAGTAAAGTTGCATCCCCTTACCTGCCCGCTGAGACAGCCTAACCAAGATGATTCTCACCATTTTTGATTGTGGTGACAGTCTATGGTGGTGCCCCTAGACCCACCCTGGCCAGACTGTATCCCCTCTTCCACTCCTTCTGCCGTGTCGCTCATAACTATCCTCCCTGCATCCACCACTTACTCTTTACTCTGCTCTCTCCTTCCCCTCCCCAGAGGATTGCAGTCTAACCCACTGCACCTCCTTCACTTCCAATTTCTGGCTCTCCGATCCTAACACCCAACCCCCCCCAATCCTGACTCATTCCTCTCGCCCTCCACCCCTTCGAAACTCTGGGTTTCGCTCCCTCCAGACCCCTTCTCATAAATCATTTGCTGATCTAGATGCATTCTCTTTCTGCTTTCCTAAACTTTGGCATTCTCTCGCTCTACCCATTCACTCTGCCTCCTCCAAATCCTTACTAATCTCTCTACTCAGCTCCCATACCTCTCCCTTCTGTCACTCAATCGTTTTCTTCCCCTCCTGTCCTCCCTTTTCCTAGTTCTACAGCTTATTCCCATTGCTAACTAAACTTAGTGCCTTATAGGTTCAAATGTTGCATCCTTTCACATGCCCACCGAGACATCCTATTTGTTAATATTGTACAGTATATACCTACTCTACTTATCTGATCTTCGTGTTCTCAATTCTTGTACATCCATACATATGCCTTTATAGTTATTGTTACTGTGTATCTATACTTTTGTGCAACTGTATAAATCTTTTTTTTTTTTTTTTTTATTTGTTCTCTTAGCTGTTCCTTCCCCGACACATCTGGAAACGAGCCATTTAGCTCAGTATTGTCTTTTCCTGGTGAAACACTAATAAATACATACATAAAATTCACACAGATCAGAACATACAACTTCAGGGCACAATAGAGTTTAAAGCAATGGGACCCATCTTGTTGCTTTTTTTTTTTTTTTTACACTGCAAGCGGGCCCGTGTGTCTGACACTTAGTGTAAGAGAGACCGGGAACATTTCCTTTTACAGTTCTGGGAAGAGTGCCTAGCCTTCATGGCTAGTACAGAAAGAATATCATGCTCTGTATCGAAACACTCTCTACAAGTGAAGTGGGGTCCTGAACAGGTATGCAGTTACTACAGCAATAGACTTCCTACGTCACAACTGAACGTATGGAGGGCTGTGAGAAAAAATTTGTGATGATATCAAAGTCTGTAGGAAATGATAAAACTCTGTCCAAGTACTGAATTATGGAAACAATGCTGAAATTTGTGTGACAAAGACCAGAAGGCTACTTGTAGAAAACGAAGTCCAGGTCCTTGATAGGGAAAGCACAGAGCTTCAATGGCAGGGGGAAAAGGGAGCTGGGGCTGTTGTAGCCAGCGCCACTACATACAGCAGTGATAGCCGTGATGCAACACAGTACCTTACAGGCTGGCAAGTCACAACATCTGACATGCGAAGGGCTTAACTCCCACTGAACTACACTGTTCCCTGCAGCATACTACAGCACTCTGCAGTTATACTACAAGATACTGTGTTGCGTTCTGGCTCGCATGGCTGTAAGCACATGGTGCCGTGCACTAATATTAGGCACCTGCACTGTTGGCCCCAAAAGCTCTGGTTCCCGAGGGGTCCTAGCGCCTCAAGTTCTAAGACCAAAGAGTGTGGCTCTATGGAGGAGACTGGCTCTAAAAGGATCTGAATAATGCATGTCCGATAAATGGTGACATCATGGACATTTCTAAGCTTTTAAACTGAATGACAGATTATTTTTTTAAAACGTACTCAAGACAGAAAAGATTAACAAAATTAATTCTTACCGTCCCAGAAAGCAGTGCCATAGGGGTCGATTTTGTGTAGCAAGATCCGAATCTTTGGAACCAAATAACTTAGCTAGAAGTCGTACAACAGCCAGACGCTCTTCACCATCATTGCTCTTTTTTGAAGGGGGAAAGAAAGAAAACATTTAGAACAACGTGGCAGGTCTTTTATTAAATAACAACATAAAGAGTACTCTAAGGATTTTAATTAAAGAGCAAACTGCTGCTAAAAATATTTTTCCCACTAAAACATCAGTACAATTCTGACATCTGAAGATACAAGTTTCATGTACAAATAATGCAACCACCACAATTCTGCTAGTCAAAAAAAAGGGAGAGCAAAATAGTATTAAGTTAGTATACCTTCGATACCAGAAATTAGCACATTTTAATATATTATGATTTGCCTGTTTTGTTGCAATTTGCTTTTCTGTCTGCCAGTACAAAGTGTGATATACAGTTGTACTTCACCTTAAGACTGGCAACTAACTCTACTGCTATTCATTTCATCAGTTTTGTGACTTCATGGACAATTACTTCATACTTGCTCCATCAAGAGGAAAGAATGTCCTATAAAGTACAGTTACGTAAGAACTTACCTTAACAGTACAGCTTCGAGAGAATCTCTTGCAGCAAGCCACACCTGTGCAACTATAGTCATCAGGCACTAGGACCACACGGATAGCTTTTTAGCTAGCAGTTTAC
The DNA here is from genome assembly GCA_016271365.2 of Neoceratodus forsteri. Lineage (NCBI taxonomy): Eukaryota > Metazoa > Chordata > Ceratodontiformes > Ceratodontidae > Neoceratodus > Neoceratodus forsteri. The sequence continues at coordinate 355,008,482 of CM057452.1, read as the reverse complement.
AAGGAGACACCCACAATGATGAAATCAGCTGACATCATCCCTCTCATATATGTGGGCGACCTTGCCCTCCTGTGGTCCCTCAGAGATCATATACAGATGACCTACTCCTAGGAACCGATGAAGGGCCAGAGGTTCCTGCCACTGTGAAATGTGAAACAGAAGGTATACCATCCTGGAGAGGAACAGAGAACCAAAGGGGGATTGGGGAGAGAGAGAGAGATATCAAGGCTTGCTTGCTAGAGAGTCTCTCAAAGATATACTGTTACAGTAAGGTATTATGTGACTGTACTATCTTCTTCGAGGATATCTCTTGCAGCGAGCCACACGTATGGAATGAGTCCCAAGCCAGTTCTGACATTTAGACAGCCTGGATGGCTGGAGGCAAAAGGCTCAGGTAAGGTGGCCTTGAGCACAGCTAGGTCAAGCCTGCCCTTCTTCTAAAGGTACTATCCAGACTGTAGTGTTCAGTAAGGTTGTGGACAGTGCTCCAAGTGGCAGTGACACAGATGTCAACGGGCTGACACGCTCCTGAAACAGACAATTGACCACAGACAATGCCAGGAAGTTCCCTACTGTACTTCCTGTTACAGAAAATAATACAGTTGGTCAACCATTTGGACAGGCACCGTTTAGAAACTGGTACACCCCTCATTCCCAGCAGCGAATGCAGTCCCCCCGTGAGGTGAACATGCTATCTGAGTATTCAATGTGTATCGAAGGTATGGAGCAATGCTTCCCCTTAAAGTGATGGTGAACTTCAGTGATGGTCCAAAAAAATTACAGCTTGTAGTCATTATATCAAGTACTAGACCTGAAAGGGTGTGTGCATTTGTGATTTGCAGCCAAGGTTTACGCTGCCTTTCATAATTTGGATTTGTTTTTGAGCCCTGCTGCACTTGCCTTTGATGTTTAGCTGCTGGGCTGCTAGCTCCTGGTGACATCATTGTAGGATAGGGGAGTGACTCACACTGTGCAGTACCATGCAGTTGCAACAATGCTGCAAGGGAAACCTACCAGTGCTCAGTATACATACTGTGTTCCCTCTCCCCCAAGACACCATGTAAGCAATGCATTATGCCAAAATCCAAATGCCTTGTCAGTATGTTTTTTTTTTGTGAAATTGACTCTGCCCTACAGTGATGTCAGCAGTACAACCCTAGGTCCACAGAAGCCCTGGTACACCCTGCAATTTTTGGCAGCTCAGAATGCAAAAACTAACTGCAGCCGACAGTAATGAAATACAATTCCAGAATCAATGCAAGAAGGGATAATTTATGCATGGAAGTCAAAAGGACTGGTGAAGGTCCTCTTTAAATGACATGCCCTGGATAAAACACAGGCAGATGGATGGCTTGATTCAGGGTAAACTCAGACACCACCTTTGGTAAAAACTTAGGAATGGTAAGCAAAAACACCCTGTCTTTGTGGAAAACCAAATAAGGAGAGTCACATCAGAGCCTAAAGCTTAGAAATCCTCGAGCAGAAGTAATAGCAACTAAAATAATGCTTTCCATGACAGAAAGCTGAGTCTACATCAAGGTTCGCTCAAAAGGAGCCAAAGTAAGTTTCTCCAACACAGAATTTAAGTCCCAAAAACGGACTGGATCAGAGTGGAAGACATCAGGTGAAGAATGCCTCTCAATACTGTACAGGACACCTCCAGTTGGCCACCGAGAGCCATCAACAAGCACATGGAAGACTGAACAGTGGCCAGGTGCACCCAAATGGAACAGTACTGAAGACCAGAATCTGAGGAGGACAGCATATATACTAGAATCTGATTTACTGGACAAGTAAACAGATCCAGATGATGGGAAGCCACCAACAGAAAAGCTTCCACTTCGTGGAATAGGTGGCCTGGTGGAGGGCTTCCCTAGCAGCCACGAGGACATCAGCCACCTTTTGGGATACTCCCAAACTAGCCATGGCTATGTCTTCAGGAGCCTGGCATGAAAGTATAGAGACCTGAGATCCAGAAGGAATAGGGTGCCCTACACCTGGGAGAGGCAAGCCTTTGCACAGGTCAGGTGTACTGGAGGTTCTGTTGCCAACTGCCACAACAAGAGGAACCAGATTTTTTTCTCTTTTACTCCCTTGACCCATCGCTCGAGGGACCCCAGCCTGTCCCGCGACGCCCACCCCACCAATGCTAATCCATCTTCCCCAGGTATTGCGTGCCCCCGAGGTGCAACAGGGGTACCCAGGTCCCCCACCAAAGACAGGATCCAGTTCTGGTTGGTGCCACAGCTGGTCGGGGAGCAGGACCTGCGAGCCCTTCCTTCATCCAGTTGGAAGATCTAATCTGTTTTTTCTCCCTCAGAGCTAGGGCATGCAATGATGCTAATGATGGAGCAGCGCATGCTCCCGTGTGCATCCCGTCGGGTGTCTGCTCCACCTCTGCACACCATGGATAGCGCAGGTGTACCAGCCCCCAGCCTCCACTAGGGGCCAGGCAAGCACTGACCACTTATCGCCCCCCTCCCTGGAGAAGGAAAGCTGTCCCTGGGATGCTCAATTCTCCTCCTCCTCCCTAGCCGACCCGCTCGCACCGCAAACACAGGATCGCCAGCGTGGCAGAAGGTAAGGCACTATGCCTCAGCCCTCCATGTCACCGGGTTGGCTAAGAGAACCAGATCTGATGAGGCCAGAAGGGAGCCATGATTATCGTTGTTGTTCCTTCCATCTGAAGCTTGATCAGAATCCTTTGTAATAGAGGGAAGGCACAGAGGAACTTCCCTTTCCAGGAGAGGGACAACGCATCTTGCCAGAAAACTCTGGAGGCTCTCCAGGCTCTGGAGCGAGCAAGCAGAAAAGTGGCAGTTTTGCGTTGAGTGTGGACACAAAAAGGTCCAGCTCTGGACGACACCACCTGTCTAACAGGTCTTCTATGACTGAGGTCAGCAGCTCCCACTCATGCATCCTGGACTGCTGACCTGCTTGTGTGCCAAAATTTTTGGATACCTGGAACATGGACTGCTGACAATTCTAGACTGTGTTCTACAGCCCAGTATCACACCCTCACTGGTTCCCTGCATAGGGATATGAACAGGGCCCTTGCTTGTTGACGTAGCACACTATACTGATGTCTGTCTGCACCAGCTGAGGGCCCAGGGGCAGACAGTCCTGAAAGGCTTGCAGGCCATGCAAGATGGCCCTCAATCTAGGACGCTTATGTGGCGGAACTCTCCACTGCAGTCCGAGTCTCCTGTGTCTAGTAAAGGCCCAGGTTAGTACCCAAACCCATCCCCGAGCCATCCATGGTGAGGATCTGATGAAGGAGTCAATCAGTAAAGGAACGCCCTGAGAAGTTTGCTTTGGTTCCATCCACCACTGAACCATTTTCCTTAGCAGCTAAATGACTAGAACCTTCTGTTCTAGATCATCCGTGTGCTGATCCCAATGGACTCTTGTTTTTAACTATATTTTATTATTTTTAGAATAAAAAACAATCTCATACAATTCTCTCATGCAAGACATCCCAATTACATAAAAGAATACATCAAATGAATCAGAAAACAATTGATGCAATCTGGATTTCGGATATGGAGGTATTCCCACTGTAAATAAATGAAAATTACGTACCTACCGTAATTATGATCTTTCTGTGCATCTTCACCATTCATCACAGATGGTATCTGGCCGGAGGTCAGGACCCCGGAGTTTATTTTTTTTTTTTTTTAAGGTAGGCAGAGCCGACACATAATGACGCCCCCGAGGCCGGACGACCGCGTGGCGCTTATGGGTTGGCCGTTAGGTTGTGTCGACCCGCTTGCCTGCCAGTTCTGAGTCGCCGGAGGTAAGAGGAAGGGAGTGGAGGGTGGGATAAGAGTCTCCAAGGGACAGAAAAAGGAAAAGATGTAGGAACTAAAAGGAGAAATAACGACAGAGGACAGAAAAGAAAGAGGTTAGAAACTAAAGGGGATTGGGAGGGGCCTCAATCTCTGGAAGCAGAAGAAGGTGGGTAGGGTGGGTAAAGAATTTAGGAGAGAGGGGAGAAGAATAAGATATCAGACCCTGGCCTGTCTCCAGATTGTATAGGAACTGCAAAGAGTAGCAAAGCTTTCTGCCAGAATTCACGGCACGGAATAACTGGCAAACACTCCAGATAAGCAGAGTCTGCTATTCTGGAAGAAGGACAGGATACAGGAATTCAGCATCCTCTCAAGAAAAGATTTTTGGTGAAAAAACATTTTTTTTTTTTTGGAGAAATAGGTTGGATGGAAACAGGGAGGAGGAGAGAAGGAGGGCAACTACCAACTCCCACCCCACAGGGGTGGAGACAAGGTACTGGAGAAGGAGTGCTGCTCGAGCTATCCATGCTTCCTGGAAAAATACTCCCGTGTGTCCCTATTTTACCCCACTCCTAAGGAGGAGAGGGGGAGTCACAGAGAGGAAGGGGGACCCAGAGACTGAGGCCCCAGGGGGATGGAGGGTGGGGTTGTGATGAATGGTGAAGATGCACACAAAGATCATAATTACGGTAGGTACGTAATTTCCATATCTTATCTGTATCAATCTTCACCATTCATCACAGACGGGTGAGTACCGAGCCCCACCGAAGGGGGTTTTCTTTTACACCCTAAGGGACAAAGTCCCTTAGCCCCCAGTGGGCAACACGCTAGGGGGACCTTCAGGGCCTGGAGCGCCAGAGAGTGGGAGAGAGAGAGAGAGAGAGAGAGAGAGAGAGACAAGTCCCCCAGAGGGGAAGGAAGTTGCCCCGACAAGCGCCGTCTCACTCTGCCGGAGAAAAGGCAGGTTCCCTGGTGGGCGGAGTTGATCACCCTATGCCGGGCCAAGGGTGACAACCAGGAAAGACGGAGCCATGCCGTCCGCCTAGTGCAGATCGCTGTCCCTACGACCCTGGTAGCTACCTCACTGGCATCATAAGATGCCCTCGCTTGGTGCCTTGCTAGCTCCAGGCCACGCGCAGAGAGTGCAATGGCTTGTCTGCTTTGCTGGGTGTCAGGCAATGAGGCTAGGAGCTGACCTAGCCTGGACCATAAGAACCTGTCGAGGCTCATGAGTGAGTCTGAAGTGCAGAGATAGAAAAGTAACCATGCCGTTAGAAAGTCCTACCACAGAAATCAAAATCCAAGGAGTCTTGATCTGGGGGCGGTCACAGTGAAGGGCGCAAGCCCATCAGGAGTATCCAACTGCATCAATCCAGACTGTGGATGCGGCATGGAAACTGAAGACTCTGGGGGGTGCTCAATACCTCTGGCTGAGATCCTTTGGGGCAGGAACTCCGGAGAAGGGCCTCTGCCAGGAATGCAATGATGTCTCAACGGTGGCCTCACCAAAATCGCCTAGAAAGGCATGCGCAGAATGTTCAGGATTGCTAATAGAGGAAGGAGAAAGGTGCAAATCCTCCGACATCCTCACTAGGAATACTTGATACTCAGAGAGATCAGCAACCGGAGAGATGTGGACAGAGGGTTCCTCTCCCCCAGAAGAGGGGGATGAGGAGCTGGAGGTCACCATTTGTTCAGTGGGTGGCTGCACGGGGGGAGGTTGAAAAACCTGGCTGTCCATTGCCCTAGTGTAAGCAGGAAACCGAGCAGCCAACGCTCTGAACTGCTCCCAGGTGAGAGGGCCACTAGGACCAAGGATGCCTGGGAGCGCAGGAGGAGTGTGGCAGAGGGATGGGGACAGAGCCAAGAAGAGATATCGGCTGACCACCTCCTGGGCTAGGGAGGCGACCGTGGGCACCCGCGGAAAAAGCTGCCCCAGAAGATCCCACAGCCAACAGCTAAACAACCACATTGGTACTGCCCTGGCTGCACCCAGAAGAATCCCCCCAGTGAGGCGACCGGGGCCGTATAGGTCCAGAAGGACGGTCCCCTGCCTCAAAAGAACGGGACTCTCTCAAAGAGACCATGGAGGAAGAGCGAAAATCCGCGACCACGGCTTCTTGGGGCCTGGAGACCCAGAAAAGGCCGGGCGCCCGACCCACACCCCGACCGGAGTCTGAAAGAGTCCTCCTCCTTGGAGAGGCCAGCCTAGGTAGCTGGCATCTCTGGGCAGCCCCGAAGGGTCTATCCAGGGTGCAGTACCTCCCCCGCAGGTGCTCCGATCGCCCCAAAGTTGGACGATCAAGGCACACCACCGAAGGGTACCACAACTGAGGATCAGTGAAACCACCAAGACCAGGCTGCAGAGCTATGGTGGTCAGCACCCTGACCCTAGTCTCGGTAGCCACCAACCTCACCTCAGAAGGGGTCTGCCTCAGACTGGTCGAAGAGACCACCGTGCTGCCCACCTCAACAGCTGAACCCCGAGGGGTCAGACTGCACGTCCGACCCAGAGCTCAGCTCAGTCTCCGAGGAGGTAGAGTCCAAGGCCCTAGCCAAACCGTGGAAGGGTGGGCAGAACCATCTACCACCAGGCCCAGAGACCATAGCTGTGCCTGAGTTGGTGCCAGTGCCTCCCGCAACCCCACGAGCGGAATCCGAGGGAGGCATGCCCCAGCCCGAGCCAGAGATCCAGAGCCGGGACCGGTCACAGTACCATCCGGTCCCACGGCACTGCAAGCGGCGCCAAGGACGGGGACGGCACCGACCGTCCCGGCAGCACCCTCAGCGCCGCCCGTCTCCCCGGTGCCAAGGGCTGAGGCGGCAAAGCGGAGGGCCCCGAAGGCGGACACAGCACTGAGAACGGCCCTGCCCGGCTTTAAGGACGGTGCCAACCGAGGGAACCAAAGGCCCCACGGCGCCGAGCCTCGAGGACATGGCGCCGTGCTCAACCTCTGCGCCGAGGTGAGAAGTGGCAAAGGACAACATCGCAGTAGATCTCACGGTGCCGCTAACAGTGCCGGCGCCATGAATGGCTTCGACAGAGCTAAGGGCGCCGCATGACAAGTCGGCGCTGCCGACGGCCCCGTCAGGGCCCACGGCGCCGCTGAGGACTCAGACAGCGCCGGCCGACGGCGTCGAGATCAGTGCCGACCTGGGCCTTCCAAGCCGCGGAAGCGACACTGGGGGCTTCACCCCAAAGGGGCAATTGCCAGGCGGGCGCCCCGCCGCTACGGAAGGGGGGACAGGCCTCCTACGCCGTGGAAGAAGTCTCGGCAATGGCTAGGCTACAAGTAGCCGGGGCTCCCTCCTCCTCATTCCGTACAGAACAAGGAGGGGACCCGGAGGAAAGGCTGAGAGAGCGTGGTTTGGCCCGACGAGTGCATACCTGCCCGGCCCCGCGAAAGTCGGCGGAGCTCGCCCCACTTTCCACGCGTGTTCGAGGACCTGGCTGTCCATGGAGAAGCAGGCATCGCACGAATCCATGTCGTGAAGCGGGCCAAGACACGAGAGACACCGGTCGTGCTGGGGTGCCGACCCGTCTTGGAAGATTTCTTGCCCTCCAATCAAGACATGACCTACAGGGGAAAAAACACCAAAAACAGACTCGACGTCACGAAAATATAAAGATAAGAAAAGATCTTAACAGGCGACGTCTAGTAGAGGCAAACATAGAACCGGCAAGAGTACCGACAGACTGACGCCGAAGGATTGGATTTCGAAAACTAGCAGGCCTAGGATTTTCTTCAGAGCTTCCCATGAGGCGACTCTATGGCGAGATATGAAGAACTGGCAGGCGAAGCGGAGCTGACACAGCCCTAATGGCCAACCTGCGAAAGCCACGCAGTGTGTCGGCCTCGAGGGCAGCATCGATGGTGTGTCAGCTCCACTCACCTTTAAAAAAAAAAAGGTTCGCTGGGGACCTGACCTCCGCCAGATACCCATCTGTGATGAATGGTGAAGACTGACAGATAAGATATACAAATGTAGTCCAGGATATGCTACACCCTGCAAGACTCTGGGTGTTCAATTCGATAATAAAAGATATTCCTGGGCTGGCCCGGTGGTACCGAGGTTAAGGCGCTGGACACCACACGCCTACTACGCCCAGCGCAGGGTTCAGGAACGAGTCTGTCGCCGGGGTTCGTGCAGCGGAGGACTAGGATTGAGCATCGAGACAGCTCTCCTAGTCCTGGGAGGGTTGGGAATCCACACCACGCTGCGGCAACCTCTGGGGATGCCCGGGGTACTGCTTGTGCTGGTGTGACTTGGGGGAGCACGGCAGATGGCACGCACGTGCACAGACGTCACTGCATGTCTGCGCTCCCAATGGGAGAAAAACTGGAAATGACTGGGCGTGACCATGCAGCCTGATGGCCGCGCCCTGCATCGCCGGGAGGATTTGCGTGGAATCGCACCCGGTCTGGCTGGATAGGGTATGGGAAGACCCTCCAGGGGATCAGTGACGGCCGTGCCAGATCCCCCATCATGTGAGTAAGCCTGGCCGGCGGCGGCATCCAGTCACCGCCGGTAGTCGCCGTGGCAGGCGGATAAATAAGAATAGTAAAAAAAAAAAGTTGATATAACCCTCTTTCCATTCCGATTAAGATCTTCACATTTGCAGTGTAACTAGATACATTCTTCGGAGGGGCTTGGGGTACCTCCACCGACCCCACCATGGGAGGCAAGCCCTGGGGGTAGACGGCTGGTGGACAGGACTGAGGCTCCCTCACGATCGACAGCCATGGAGCAAGGTGGCAAAAAGCCATAGCCCCCAAAACAAGGAGAGCAATTCTTACTAAACCAAGAGGCAATGGACAGGAAATCTATAGTAGAGAAACTTTTATTATGCTGCTGCAAGTTATCTGTGTGTTTTCACTCCATGTGGTGCCCACCATTACACGTGTACAGTCAATTAAGCCATGTTAGTAATTTATCCAAACAGCATTAACAGCAACATCAGCATTTAATCACCTATTGTAGAACTTAAAAGGCGACTCCTCTTTAGAAAACATTAAGTAATATACCGAAATAAACAAACGGCATCTGTTTTAAGTTTAAACATAGAGCCTGTCAGCAGGCAGAGAACACTGGCCTGGAAAAGTCCAATTTATGTGGCATCCTTCGATTCAGATGATTCACGAACTCTGGACAGTTCAAACTCTTTGGAGATGGCCTCCTCTTTCTTTCCAGCTTTGACTGGATCTGTATATTGAAATGTATGTCCACTGTATTGGATCCTCAGATGGGCAGGCATTAACAATGAATAAGCACTGGCCTGATGGCGCTGAGGGTTGAGGTGCAGGATGCCACACCTCGTGCCATGCCGGCGACCTGTGATCGACAGCATGCTCAGGTCGTTGGGGGCTGGGAGGGGAGAAGAGGATTAAGAGTCTTGAGGACTGCTCTCCTCTCCTGGGGTGGGTTCTGGGGACATTTCCACTCTGTTGGCGGTTCCTGGCGGCAGCTGGTGGGTGCTACACCTTCTGAGGGGACAGTCAATGGGGTTTTGTGTCGTGAGGCATCTGCGGGACGTCGGGGCGTCCCATCCATATGCTGACACCACTGCATGTCAGCACTCAGGAAAGAACCAGAAGAAAAATGGCCCTATCCCAGAAAGGCGAAGGTGGGTCCAAGGACTTAGTTCCCAAGCCCAACGTCGGGTCCTCCATGCCTATCTTGGTGCTCAACTAAGCCTGGCCACTCTATCGGACTATAGACAAAGCACCAGTAGAGTCAAGGCGCTCCACCCGTGGGGAGCTCAGAACACCGGGAAGAGTGGCCGGAGGCGGTGGAGACGGGCACACTGGAGCAGTATGAGGACTTCAGACACAGGCGAGAGAAAGCGGAGTTTAGCAACTTCACCGGAGAGAGTCCAGGTGATAAAGTGAGGGGGGAGGAAAAACGGAATTGGAAAAAAAAATAATTAATTAATGAGCTACTCCGAGGCTCCGTAATCATGTTTAAACTCCATCGAATGTCTTCCTACCAGATCTCATGGCATACGAGAGGTCTGGGAAGACATGAACCATGGTGCCTTGAAAATTAAAAGATTCGGAATCCCTTGCTGCCTGCAGGATACGATCAAGGGTTGCCGGACCTGTAATCACCAAGAGGACACTTCGTGCCAAATTGCTGTGGCTCACAGCGATTCTGGGAGATGCACGGTAAGCCTTAAAAAGGTATTAAGCAGAAGTTCCGAATCAATATTAAAAGCTCTCAATAGCCCATCTTGTAGAAAGTAAAGAAGATAATCCCCTTCAGTTCTCTGGCAGGTCCACTATTCGGACATTGGGGGCTCTCTGAGCATTTTCAAGCCCTACCTTCTTGCGGAACATTCATTTTTCTTGCTCCCCAAATCCCGTTTGGTACACTAGTCCCCCCCCCCCTTTTCGGTAGAGGCAACCAGGGTGCTTTAGCTGCCCTGAAGGTGCATTTTTTCCTTTTTCCCTTGCAGTACCTGCTCCCCCACCTTCCCCTCAGAGCAGACCTGCTCCCGGCATAGCCATCAGAGAACTCAGCAGCTTGTATTGCTGCCTGAGGGTCCTGGACCTCTAGACAGGTTTTTAACCCAGCTGGACATGCCCAAAAAACTATTCAAGCATTACTACCTCCTCAATGGCCTACACAGAATATACAGGTTACTCACCTGTAACAGGAGTTCTAGGAATGGTATACGTTGTTCATCCACACTTATTGGCAGGTTCTTTGCCGCTTTAAATCTTGACGGAAGGTCTTCAAGCTGGCTCCTCCCACCCACCTGGGTGGTAAAACTCTCGGCTCCGCCCCATGACACCAGATCTAGCCCGCTGGAAGCTCAGGTTGTGCATCGAAGCCGGGGAGGCGGGTGGGTGTGGATGAACAACATACACCATTCCTAGAACTCCTGTTACAGGTGAGTAACCTGTATTTCTAGGGACATGGATATGTTGTTCATCCACACTTATTGGCAGACTCTAGCAGTTCTCCAGGAGGAGGAGGCAAGGCGCACACCCTACTTGGAGTATAAAGACTGGAGAACAGAGGCCCGATCAACATCCCGGTGTGACCCAAGGTTAGGCGTGGAAGGGAAACAGTATAGCCTGCTTCAGGTAGAGCCCCGCGGATATCCTGGACAGGAGTATCCTCGGAAGCAGCCACCAATGCAGCAGAAGGGTGGGTAAAATGAGCACTTATCCCTCTGGGAGGCTCCATGCCCGCCCACCTACAGCGGAGACCTATGCAGGAGGTGACCCGCCTGCTCATCATCTGCTTGGCTGCAGGTTTGCCAGGCGCGGCTTCAGCATAGATGACAAACAGCTGGCGAACCTCTCCCGAACTTCAGCCCTACGCTCCCTGGGTAGTCGAGCGTTAAATAGGGTCCCAATGGATCCTATATACGGCCTCCGAGGCGTGAATGGGGATGAACCCCGGCAGAGACAATACCCAGTTAGGGAAAGACTCCACCACCGCCTACGGAAGGAACTTCGGGTGGGGCGTAGGACAACCTTGTCCATGTGGAAGGCCAGATAGGGAGATTTGAAGGAGCGCCTGGAACTCTCCCCTCCTTCTGGATGGCAGAGAAGTCCCAAGAAGGTGTTCTTCCACAACAGGTGGGGAAACTCGCACCTGTGCAAAGGTTCAAACGGCTTGCCCATGAGCTAAGCCCATACCAGCGAAGATCCCACAGAAATGGGGATACTCTCCCCAAAGGGGAGGTGTGATCGAGGCCTAGAAAAGCGTCAGACCACCTTTTCTGTGCCACTGACTGCCATCCGGCCCGCGCCCGGAAGACAGGGGTGACCAACAGAAGCACCTAGAGGGTCGTCAGCCGAAGCCCTAGTTCAAAAGAATGGACCTCAGATGGTCCGGAATGCTCGCCGAGGGACGGGAGAGGGGCCCCAGGTCCTGTCCCAACACCAAATGGAGAACTCTTCCATTGGAAGGCGAGCATGTTTGGCCGACTCCTGGCAGGACGCCTCGAAAACGTCGAGGACCTTGCCGAAGGACCCAAGGCCTGGCCCCTAGCCGCACAGGGACCAGGCCTTCAGGTGCAGGGACTGAAGGTCCAGATGGAAAACCTTCCCCTAAAAACAGAGATCAGGACTGGGTGGGCTGGAAGCCGCCTCGGGAGCCTGGGGCTGAGACTGAGGAGAGCTGGATACCAGAGCTGGCAAACCAGTCTGGGGCTACCAGCATCGCCTGTGCCTAGTCCCTCCTCGCCTTGCCCGTGGGTCAAAGGAAATGGGGAAAGAGGCGTAGAAGAGGCCCGGGGTCCGCGGCCTCGACGGCATCCCCTACAGCGAACCTTGCTGAGGGGGTGGGCAAGAGACAGTCTCGGCCTCGTATTCTCCCTGGAGGGAAGGAGGGAGAAGATCCTGTGCTACCTCCGGCAGGGGAGACCACTCGTGAGGCGCAGCGTATGTCCGGCTTAGGGCATCAGCCAGGGTGCTGGAGGCTCCTGCCATAGAATGGCTAGGAAACCGCCTCCCGGCTGCGAGAAAGACCCAATGCGGAGAACCTCCTTATGCAGAGGCAAGGGGGCTCGTCCGAACCTGGCGGGGTAGGTAGCACATGGTAGTGGTGTTGTCCACCTGGACTTAAACCACTAGACCCCGCACAAACGGAGCGAGCGGTGCAAGCAAAGCGGACCGCCTGGAGCTCCAGCGGGTAGGAAAGACATCGGGACTCCCGAGAGGACCAGAGGTGGAGCACTCTGTATTCCCCTAGATGGGCACCCCACCCATCCGAGAAGCATCGGTCGGAGAAGACCATCGACTCAGGGCGGACGAACAGGAAGTTCTCCTGCAAGAGCTGGAATGGTCCGAGGGAGAGCGTTCCCCTAACTCCTGGGCTGTAGTCACGAACTGGTCCGAAGGAACGCAGCACTGTGACCGCTGGCTGGCCAGTCCCCACTAGGGGGACGCATGAACCAGCGGGTCCAACAAACCACGCTGGAGCCGGCCGCAGCGAGGCCCAAGAGGTGCAGGAGGTCCCGGCATGGCGCAATTGCCCAGTCAGACCTGACTAGGTAAGGGAGGAAGAACCTCAGCCCTGTCCGCCAGGAGACGAGCTCAGACTCAAGAGTCGAGCCTGGAGTCCCGAAGAAGGATGTCGCTAAGACACGAGTTCCAACGTGGCTCCGATAAAAGGAGACCAGTCTGAGAGCCAAAACTCTGGATCGTCCCCTTCCGCCCGGAAGGGTTGCAGTCAGGCCGCCATCCGGGTGGGGTTACGTCCGGACCCCTCGATGCCGCAGAAAGCTGCTGAGCAGAGACCGAAGGGCCTGGCCTGGACTCGTAAAGAGATCCCCTGCTTAAAAAAGGGAGGAGTCTCCCAAGAAACTGACGGAACGAAGTGTAAGTACGTCCTGGAGGTCCAGGAAAGAAGCCACATGCCTCGTTCTGAGGATGGGATATCTGAGGCAGAGAGACCATCCGGACATGCGGAAAGAATGGGGCGCAAGCCCCTCGTCAGTTTGGGACCAGGAACACCTGGACACGAACCCAGGGTCTGAAGGAGGATCCACAACCTTCCTGATCACCTCTAATTAGAGGGCCAGGCAAGTCGGCTCAGCAGGCAGACGAGGCTGTGGACCCCCAGACCCCCGTGGGGAAACGGCTCGAAAGGGTGGTGCCTGCTCGCAATCCTGAGGCAGGGCCTTCCCCTAGCACCTACGACACCCAGAGGTCCAGGAAAGCAGACCAGGTGGAGGAGGGGCGGAGCCGTCTCCCCATGGGGGAACCCGGATAGAGCGCGGGCCGGACAGCGCCTTAGCCCGTCACTGAGCAGGCTTGAGGAGGAATTGGCCAGGGATCTCTGGGCCTTACCTCCTGCTTCCTTTTAGAGGAAGGCGCTGGCTTGAGTCAGGGCGCCCAGCGTAAGCCTACTGGCCCTCGTGCTGGACCGGTCGAGCCCAGAGGGGCCGGGGGGGCAAAGAGGCTTATGCAAAGGCTGCCGGTTGCCCTGTTCCTCCGGCGGGAATGACCGAGTCTGGAGTGGCATCGACTTCTTGGTCCCTTGGAGGTGTCCCTCCCCTCCAGGGCCGAAAAGGTCAGTCCCCAAGAAGGGGATGTCCGCCAACTTGTGCTGGGTTTCCAATGAGAAAGAGGATAACCTCAGCCACGCCCTGCAGCGCATGGCCACTGCGGCCGCCACCGACCTGGCACAGGAATCACCTAAGTCCAGAGCAGTCTAAAGCTGCTGCTTCGCCACCGCCCTACCCTGGTCCCGCACCTGCTGGACCGTGGTCCGCAGGTCTGCCGGGAGATGAGGGAGCACCTCGTCCAGGGAGCCCAAAAGGGCGTGGGAGAAATGTGCCATCAGTGCAGCCGAGCTGGCCTGTCGGAGGCCTAGGGAGGACGCAGCGTAAACCTTGCGCCTGACAAAGTCCATCCTTTTGGACTCTGTCAGGGGGCCTATCCACATCCCGAGCGTTCCCAGAACACTGGAAAACATCGTCGGTAACTAACCCCTCAGCCAAGGGGTGCTCCGAGAAACCGGGCAAAGAACCAACAGGGACAGAGTACTTCCTGGCCATCCTGGCCAAGGGCGCAGGGCAGGAAGTAGGCTGCAGCCAGAGCGCCAAGGCTGGGCCCACGATGGCCTCGGCCACCGGGAAGGCCTCCGAGGGTGAACCCCTTCAGTCTAGAATCTCCATCAGGGGATAAGGGGCCCATTTGGACATGGGCTCGAGCTGCATCCCGGTGAACTTCGACATGAGCTGAAGCAGACCCGTGAAGGATGATGGGCTGTCGTCCACAGATCGTTCCGGAGAGGACCCCGGGTCCTCCCGACTGGGGAACATAGAGGAGTCGACTTCGGACTCCAAGGGGTCTGCAAAGAGCTGCCTCAGGCCTGAGTCACTCTTCGTCCGCCGAGGGCGGGCGGGAGTGAGAGGGACAAACAACCTGCGGGACAGGTCGTGACCCGACCGAGGTTCCACCGAGGGTGGTAGGACAGCAAGGTTTGGATGAATAACCGGCCCAGGAGTGGGCAACTCGACTGCAGCGAGCGGCTGAGTCGGCCGATTGGGCGGCAGCTGCTCGCTGGACGGGGAATGAATCGGTGTCAATTGATTCCCGGACAACAACAACTGCTGCCACATGAACTCCTCGTAACGTCGACGCCATCTGCATCGAAGCCACTCCTCATCAGAGGAGGGAAACAAGGAAGAGCAGTAATGCCACTTCTAGGGACATGGATATGTTTATCCACACTCTCTGGCAGGTATCCTTGCCGCTTTAATTCTTGCCGGAAGGTCTTCAAGCTGGCTCCTCCCACCCACCCAGGTGGTAAAACTCTCAGCTCCGCCCCATGACGCCAGATCTTCCTTACCGCTTGGAAGCTCAGGTTCCCTCCTTAGCGCTCTGCGTTTTAGACTGGATCCTAATTCTTCAGTTCGTCTGAAATTGATTTTGAAGTTTTCTAAACTTCGGTCTTCATCTTCCCTTGCGGCTGCGATGGACAAATCTGTTCCTGGCTTTCGGAGGTGCCCTTGCGGGCAGAAAATGTCCAGGACAGAGCCACACTCCACGTGCGTCTACAGCTTAGGCCTAGATCACGACCCGCAGGCTTGTGAGGTGTGCCATTCTTTCTCGGCCAATGTTCTGGATGATCGCGCTGCCCGTTTGAAGCTTGGGCGCCCCGAGAAATGTTTTCAGCCGGTAAAATCCAAAGATGCTCGTTGGGCGGTGTCCGCGGCGGCTGGCTCGGCTGAGCAGCTCGAGCAGATTATCGCCCTCGAGGAGGAGGCGGCCCAGGCCGCATCTTCTTCCTCCTCGGACGCGGCATTTATCCCGCTCTGAGTTCCTTGTATACAACTTCGTTCAAGGAGCTTTCCCAGTCCCTTTCCACGAAAGGAGAGGGGCCTTCGGGACATTCTTCGCGGCCCAAGAAAAGGGAATCGAAAGGTAAGCCCATCGTCGGCATTCGTGGGAGCGGTCCCCCTCCCCGGGCAGCCGACCGTCGACTTCGGTCGAGGTTGCGGCTTAGGTCGCTGGCTTCACGGTGCCCCCGTCAGGCCAGCCTGCCGAGACTCCCGTCGACGAAGTCGAGATTTTTCTCGATCCGTTAGACGGGCTGTCGACTGCAGAAGCCGACAACCCTAATTCACCGGTTCCCCCGGTGCATACCGAGATCTGCTGCCCTTGGGACTGCAGTCCCGGTTAAAGTTCCGAGCTGAGGGAAGAGCGGGTATCCCCACCTTCCCAGACCCACCCTCGGTCTCCCCGGGGGTCTCAGTCCTCTTCTCGGTCCAGCCGTTCCCGCCAACACCGGCGGTCTCGGTCCCGTTACCGAAATAAGCAGCGACGCCGTTCTTCCTCGTCCTCCTCCTCGGGTGAGGAGAGGCTACAGCACAAGTTGCTCTGGCGCTACGAGGATCTGATGTGGCAGCAGTTGCTGTTATCCGGGCCTAAGCCGACCCCGGCCAAGACCCCAGCCATCAAGTGGCTGTCACCGGAACGGCCGAAGCAACCACTCGTTCCAGTCGAGTTGCCCACCCCAGGGCCAGTTGCTAAGCTGAAACCAGCTGGTCCACCGATTGTGGTGGAACCTCCGCCCACAACCTAAGTCGGGGCACCGACCAAATTCTCGGTCGGTCATGGTCACCCACAGGTTGTCGGTCACCATCACTCCCGACCGTCCTCGGCAGGTGGAGGGTGGCTCAGGGCTGAGGCAGCTCTTCGCAGACTCTTCGGAATCAGACGACGATTCCTCCCTGTTCTCCAGGCAGTGCGATCTGGAGTCCTCCGAGGGCCAGTCAGTGGACGATAGCCCATCGTCCTTCTTGAGTATGCTTCGACTCATCTTGGAGTCCGCCGGGATGCAGCTCGAGCCCGTGTCCAAACGGGCCAAGTATCTCCTGACGGAGATTCTGGACCGAGGGGATTCTCCCACGGAGGCCTTTCCAGTGGCTGAGGCCATTGTCAGCCCAGCCTTGGAGCTTTGGCAATGGACTGCTTCCTGTCCTGCGCCCTCGGCCAGGATGGCCAGGAAGTATGCGGTCCCTACAGGCTCTTTGCCCAGTTTCTCGGAACACCCCTCTGCTGAGGGGTTAGTCACCGACAGCATTTTCCGGTGTTCCGGTAACGCTCGGGATGTGGACAAGCCCCCCCGACAAGGAGTCCAAAAAGCTGGACTTTGCCGGGCGCAAGGCGTACGCTGCCTCCTCCCTCGGCCTCCGCCAGGCCAGCTCGGCCATGCTGATGGCACACTTCTCCAATGCCCTCATGGGCTCCCTGGATGAGGTCGTTCCTCATCTGCCTCCTGACCTGCAGACCACGGTCCACCAGGTGCAGGACCAGGGTACGGCGGTGGCAAAGCAGCAGCTCCACACTGCTCTGGACATAGGTGATTCCTGTGCCAGGTCAGTAGTGGCTGCAGTGGCCATGCGACACAGGGCATGGCTGAGGATACCCACCTTCACAGCGGATACCCAGCACAAGTTGGCGGACGTCCCCTTCTTGGGGACTGACCTCTTCGGCCCCGGAGTGGAGGGACAGCTCCAGCGGATCGAGAAATCCAATGCCACTCTGGACTCTGTCACCTAAGCCCAGAGGGACAAAGGCCGCCGTCAGCAGCAGAAGTCCTTTCGTCCTTCGGTCCCTGTTCCTCGACCGGCCCAGCAGCACCAGCAACAGGGCCAGCAGGCTCGCGCTTGGCGTCCCAAACCCAAGCCACGGCTTCCTCAAAAGGAAGCAAGGAGGTAAAGGCCCAGGAGGTCCCTCTGCCGGTTTTTCCTCCAAGCCTGCCCAGTGATGGGTTGAGGGTGCTGCCCCAACCTCCTCACTCCCACGGTTCCCCGTGAGGAGACAGCTCCGCCACTTCCTTTCCGCCTGGTCCGCTAACACCACAGACCGCTGGGTGTTGGAGGTGGTAGGAAAAGGCCTGCCTCTGGAGTTCGAGCAGGTTCCGCCTTTTCAAGCCGTCGCCCCTCAGGGGGCCACGGGGTCCGCAGCCTCGCTGTCGGCCCACCAGGCCGATATTGCCCTGCTCCTCGAAAAAGAGGTAATCAGGAAGGTGGCGGATCCTCCTCCAGACCCGGGGTTTGTGTCCAGGTACTTCCTGGTCCCAAAACGGACGGGGGGCTGGTGCCCCATTCTCGACCTGCATGACCTGAACAAGTTCCTAAGGTCTCGGACCTTCAGGATGGTCACTCTGGCTCAGATAATCCCATCCTTGGAACGAGGCGTGTGGTTCTGCTCCCTGGACCTCCAGGACGCGTTCTTTCACGTCCCAATCCGTCCGTCCCATCAGAGGTTCCTCCGCTTCAGAGCGGAGGGATCCCTATACGAGTTCCGGGCCATGCCCTTCGGCCTCTCCCTAGCTCCCAGGGTCTTCACCAAATGCATGGCAGTGGTGACAGCATTCCTGCGGCGCCGAGGGGTCCGGGTGTACCCTTACCTGGACGATTGGCTGATAGCAGCCCCCTCCAGACCGGAGGCGGAGGGGTCCAGAGATATGGCCCTCCAGGTTTGCTCTCAGGTTGGCCTCCTCATCAACAAGGCCAAGTCGGAACTCGTGCCAAAGCAGGTGATTCTGTTCATCGGGGCAGAGCTCGACTCTCTGCGAGCCAGAGCACGGCTCCTGGCGGACAGGGCCGAGGTTCTTTCCTCCTTTGCCCAATCATTACTGGTTGGGCAATTGCGCCCTGCCCGGGACATCCTGCGCCGCCTCCTGGGTCTCATGGCAGCCTGCACCAGCATTGTCCGTTGGGCCCATTGGTACATGCGTCCCCTTCAATGGGACTGGCCAGCCAATGGTCACAACACCGCGATCCATTGGCCCGGCCCATGACGTGACCCCAAGAGATGTGGAATGCTCTCCAATGGTGGATCGTTCCAGCACACCTGCAGGGGGGCATCCCGTTCATCCGCCCCGAGCCGACAGTCTCTCTCTCTCTCGACGCATCTCTGATGGGTTGGGGTGCCCATCTGGGGGAACACCGAGCGCACGGCCTCTGGTCCCCTCGGGAGTCCCGATGCCACATCAACCTGCTGGAGCTCCGAGCGATCCGTCTAGTTCTCACCGCCTTCGCTCCCTTTCTACGGGGTCAAGTGGTTCAGGTCCAGACAGACAACACCACGACCATGTACTATCTGAACCCGCCAGGGCAGGATGCGCTCCTTGCTGTTATGCAAGGAAGCTCTCCGCATTTGGTCCCTAGTGCGCAGCCTGGAGGCGGATCTCTAGCCATTCAAGTGGCAGGAGCCTCCAACACCCTGGCTGATGCCCTGAGCCAGATAGGGGCTGCGTCTCATGAGTGGTCTCTCCTGCCGGAGGTAGTACAAGATCTCTTCTCACACTGAGGCACGCCTCAGGTGGACCTGTTTGCCTCCAGGGAGAATGCGAAGCTGAGTCTGTTCCATGCCCGCCCCCCTCAGCAGGGCTCGCTGCAGGGGGATGCCTTCTCGAGGCCGTGGACCCCGGGCCTCTTCTACGCCTTTCCCCCATTTCCCTTGATCCACAAGGTGCTTCTCAAGGCAAGGAGGGACAAGGCGCAGGTGATTCTGGTAGCCCCAGACTGGCCCCGCCAGTTCTGGTATCCAGATCTCCTTAGCCTCAGCTCCAGGCTCCCGAGGCAGCTTCCAGCCCGCCCGGACCTGATCTCAGTCAATCAGGGGAAGGTATTCCATCTGGACCTTCAATCCCTGCACCTGACGGCCTGGCTCCCGAGTGGCTAGAGTTCCAGGCTCTGGGTCTTTCCGACAAAGTCCTCAACGTCGTTGAGGCGTCCCGTAAGGAGTCGACCAGGAAATGCTATGCCTTTAAATGGAAGAGGTTTTCCATTTGGTGTCAGGGGAAGGGCTTGGACCCTTCAGACTGCCCCTGGCAAGCATTCTGGACTACCTGTGGTCCCTTTCTCAGCAAGGGCTTGGACGACCCTTAAAGGTGCACCTGTATGCATCTCTGCTTACGGGCGCGGGCGACGAAGCAGTCAGTGCTCAGGAGAAGGTGGTCGGGAGCTTTTTCAAAGGCCTTGACCACATTTCCTCCGGTGCGAGAACCTCCACCTCCGTGGGATCTACTGCTGGTATTGGCCAAGCTCATGGGCAAGCCATTCGAACCAATGCACAGGTGTGATCTTTCACACCTGTCGTCGAAGACCGCCTTCTTGGTGGCTATCACGTCAGCCAGAAGGATGGGAGAGCTCCAGCGCTTCCATCAAGCCTCCCACGTAGTCTTCCACAGGGACAAGGTGTCCTGCGCCCTCAGCGAAATTCCTTCCGAAGGTGGTGTGGAGTTTCACCTTAACCAGGTGTTGACTCTGCCAGTGTTCTACCCCAATCACACCTCGGAGGTCAGGTATGGCTCCATACTTTGGACCCTAGAGGAGCGCTCGCTTACTATAAGGAGCGGGCGGCTGAAGTTCGGGGAGAGGTTCGCCAGCTGTTTGTCACCTACGCTGAAGCCGCACCTGGTAGACCTGCAGCAAAGCGGGCGATAGGCAGGTGGATCACCTCCTGCATAGAGCTCTGCTACAGGTTGGCGGGCATGGAGCCTCCCAGAGGGATAAGAGCTCATTCTACCCGCCATACCGCTGCATCGGTAGCTGCTTCCAGGGACGTCCCTATCCAGGATATCTGCAGGGCTGCTACCTGGAAGTCGGCACATAGCTTTATTAACCACTACCACATCGACCTCGAGTCCCGCCGGGATGCTGGGTTTGGGGCCTCAGTTCTCCAATCTCTCTTCCCAATAAGTATTGGGGTGTGCTTGCCTCCCTCCTCCCGGAGAACTGCTAGGAGTCTGCCAGAGTGTGGATGAACAACATATCCATGTCCCTAGAAATACAGGTTACTCACCTGTAACAGGAGTTCTAGGAATGGTATGTTGTTCATCCACACAACCCTGACCTACCCGGCTTCGACAGCCAACCTGAGCTTCCAGCGGCCAGATCTAAGGCCATGGGGCTGAGCCGAGAGTTTTACCACCGGGTGGATGGCAGGGAGCCAGCTTGAAGACCTTCCGCAAGAATTAAAGCGGCAAGGATACCTGCCAGAAAGTGTGGATGAACAACATATACCATTCCTAGAACTCCTGTTACAGGTGAGTAACCTGTATTTAACTCAGTGCCCCGACCGAGAACGCCGAAGTCGGTGTGAGCGGCTTGACCGAGAGGAGGACCGAGACCCGAATACTCTGGGAAACCGAGGGCGGGCCTAGGAAGGAGCAGGGCGTGCCCGCTCCTCCCTCGGCTCGGAAGAAAGGGCCGAGGCCTGTCGACCCGAAGGTACAGGCAGAACCTCAGCCTCCGCCGGGGGGTCCGGCGAAGGGATGGTGGCTCCAGCAGAAGACAGCCCAGATGACGGGTCAAGAGACTCGACAACGTCGACGGGAGTCCTAGCCGGCTGACCTGACGGGGACACAATGAAGCCAGCGGCCTGAGCCGCACTCTTGACTGAAGTCCAACATTGGCGGCGGGAGGGAACTCTCCTGCTCCCTCAGAAGCCTGACGATGAGTTTAGCCTGCAACTCCTTGGACAGGCCAGGAGGCGGGTCCCGAAGGTCCCTCTCCTTGAGGAAAGGGACTGGCCGAAGCTCCTTGAACAAGCTGAATGATGAGAGCTCAAGGAGGCGGGATAAGCGCCACGACCGAGGAGGAAGGGGGACAGCCTCCCTGGAGGAAAGAAGATTGAGCTGCTCAGCCGAGACAGCCGACGCAGACACTGCCCGACGAGTCTCCAAGAAATTTTCCGGAGCGGAAAAAGTTTCAGGTCGCCCGAGCCCCGAATGGGTTGCACAATCCTCCAGTGAGCTGGTCGAAAGGGCACAGCAAAAATCGCAAACTTGCGGATCATGATCCAAGTCGAGGCAGTAGACGCACGTGGAGTGCGGGTCTTTCCTGGAGGAATTAATCGGGTGCCTTCAGGAGCCGGAAAACGAATCGATTCATCGCCGCAACGAGAGAAGTAGATCGAAGTTCAGAAAAACTTCCAATTAAATTCGGAGAGACCGAAAATTTCAGGAACCAGCTCAGAACGCAAAGCGCTAAGGAGGAACCCGAAGCCCAAGCGGTAAGGAAGATCTGGCGTCATGAGGCGGAGCCGAAAGTTTTACCACCTGGGTGGTGGAGGAGCCAGCTTGAAGACCTTCCGCAAGATTTAGAGCGGCAAGGAACCTGTCAATAAGTGTGGATGAACAACATATCCATGTCCCTAGAATAGCTTTTACCCCCTCCCACCAATGTTTTACAAACTGACTTTTTGTGGCAAGTTTCTCAAAACTCATTTTGGAGCCCTTCCTGAGCTTTTAACATTTTACTCTGTAGTACTCAGGAGTCAGATATACAGGTTAGTCACCTGTAACAGGAGTTCTAGGAGTGGTATATGTTGTTCATATACACTTATTGGCAGGTTCCGTGCCGCTTTAAATGTTGCAGGAAGGTCTTCAGGCTGGCTCCTCCCTCCCACCCGGGTGGTAAAACCCTCAGCTCCACCCCAGGACGCCAGATCTAGCCCGCCGAAAGCCAAATTGCGTGTCTAAGCCGGGGAGATCGGGTGGGTCATGTGGATGAGTAACATACACCACTCCTAGAAAGTACAGTTACGTAAGAACTTACCGTAACAGCAGATCATCGAGAGAGGCTCTTGCAGTAGGTAATTACATATAGGACCGACACCGGCCGGCGGCAGGACCCCGGAAAAATTTCTAGCTAGCAGTCCCTGGCGAGGGATCGCTCCCACGTCAGGTGACCAGCGCCAGACGACATCGGTAAAAGGGTGGAGCTCTGAACTCCATCCTTCCAGTTTTTCTCACCACAGGCCGGAAGGCCAGAACAAGAGAGGCAGATGTTTCCATTCCTGGAAAAAGCTGAAAAAAACTTAGGGGATGGAGGCGGGAAGAGAATACTACTGCAAGAGCCTCTCTCGAAGATCTACTGTTACGGTAAGTTCTTAAGTAACCGTACTATCTTACTTCGAGAGGGCTCTTGCAGTAGGTAATTACATATAGGACTGAATCCCAAGCAGTCTGGAACAAATAAAAGGCACCGGGAGGAGGAAACTACTCCTGAAAGAAGCAGTGGCCTTGCAAAACAGCTAGCCCGAAGCCTGCTCTACGGCGAGAGGCAATGTCCAAACTGTAATGTTTCGTAAAGGTATGGACGGAAGTCCAGGTGGCGGCAGCGCATATGTCTGCCACAGACATTCTTGAAACAAGCTGCAGAGGCCGCTACTCCACGCATGGAGTGACCTCTGACTTGACCCGGAAGGGTCTTGTTGTACTTGTCATAACAGAAAGTGATGCAATGAGCCAAACACCTTGATAGGCATTGCTTGGAAACAGCATTGCCTTCCCTTTTGTGAGCAAAAGAGACGAACAACTGATCAGTTTTTCTGAAATCCTTTGTCCTATCGGTGTAGTATCTCAGAATCCGGTGAACATCCATGGTATGGAGTAAATATTCTCCTTGATTGGAGTACTGCGTGAAAAAGGCAGGTAACTCTATAGACTGATTTAAGGTAGACTCAGCTACCACTTTAGGCAGAAACTTAGGGTTTGTGCGGAGAGCAACTGCTCTTTGTGAAAATCAAATAGGGATTTTACACAAGGGCCTGAGCTCGGAAATTCTTCGAGGGAAGTAATCGCCACCAAAAAGAGAGTCTTCCACGAAGGAAACTTCAGATGCGGATACCGCAGGTTCGAAGGGAGGGAGGGTAAGTTTCTCGAGAACAAAGTTCAAGTCCCAAGGGGGAACAGGAGCCCGGACGGGGGGCCTCAGATGAAGGACCCCTCTAAGAAAAGTCTTAGACACCTCTAATTGGGCAAAGGCTTTATCAGCGAAAGGAACATGGTAAGCTGAAATAGCGGCCATGTGCACTTTCAAGGAGGAATGACTGAGACCCAGGTCGAAGAGATGACGTAAATATTCAAGCAAGAACGGCCACTGAACAGGAGAAAGGCTCCACGTTCCTAGAAGTGGCCCAAATACAGAATCTCTTCCATTTCATGGCATAAGTGGACCTAGTGGAGGGTTTTCTAGCCTCCACCAGAATCTCGACCACTTTTGGAGAGAAACCAAAGCGAGATTGGGCTAGGTCTGCAGGAGCCATGCATGAAGTTGTAGGGACTTGAGGCCCGGATGGACCAGGGTCCCCTGATCCTGGGTCAGCAATCCTCGAGATAAAGGAAGAGGAAGAGGAGGAACCTCAGAGTATTGTTGTAGAAGATAGAACCAGATTTGCCTGGGCCAGAAGAAAAAATTACTCACCTTAGTAATGTTTCTTCTAATGGCTATATTCTGACATATGCAGTGAGTCCCAACCTTCGAACTGCTCCGGAGGTGAAAGAAAGAGTTAACTTTCCATGCCAGGCATGGAACGCTGAGCTCGGATGAGACTCTGTCTGTTCTTCAAACTCAAACCGTCAGATCTTTACGACCTAAACTCACTAAGGTCCTGTGTGGAAGCTGTAAACCTACACTAGCCAACTGGCTACTAAACATAAGAACACATTTTTTGGCCCCAAAACAAAGACTCAAGTCAGGAGACCCAAAAAATGAAAAACACAACACCAAGTCACACCAAGAAAAGAGGGGTGAAAAACAATAAGGTGGGCACTTACTAAGTGCCAACACTGCACTGCCCACCCACATCCCAAAAACAGAGGTTCTGAGAGGGGCAGGCGGGGGTGTCTGAATATAGCAAGACTCCATTAGAAGAAACAACATTACTAAGGTGAGTAATTTTTCTTCAAACAAAATGAAGTCTTGTTATATCTGACATATGCAGACTACAAAGCAGTACCTCCATGGAGGAGGGACAGAACCTACTTAGGAAATAGGCTCTGAAGCACAGCTGTGCCAAACCGAGCATCACTCCTAGCCTGGACGTCCAGGAAGTAATGCTTGGTAAAAGTGTGAACTGCTTTCCAGGTAGCTGCTCGACATATCTCTAGAATAGGGATGTCCCTGGCAGCAGCCAGAGAAGCAGCTGTACCTCTGGAAGAGTGAGCCCTCAGGCCTGAGGGAGGAACCTTACCCAATTTTTCATAAAACTGGATACAAGAGACAATCCACCTGGCAATGGATCTTTTAGTGGCAGGTTTCCCTTTACCAATCTCACCGTAAGTGAGGAACAGTTGGAGGAGTCAAACCTGTGACCTTTGAGTGCAGCTCTATGCAGTAACTAAGGGCTCTCTTCCCATCTAAGCTGTGCAGCCTCCTCTCGCCAGAGGAGGAATGGTCAGTGAAGTACACTGGAAGAGATATAGATTGATTAAGGTGGAAATCTGAAACCACCTTAGGCAAGAACTTCCTGGTAGTCCTGAGGACCACCTTATCTCTGTGAAAGGAGATAAAATCAGGCTCCACTGACAAAGCTTGTAATTCACTTATGCGTCTGGCAGAAGTGATGGCTACCAGAAACACAGTTTTCCATGTCAAGTACTTAAGCTCTGCTGAAGACAAATGCTCAAAGGGGGGTTGCATAAGCTGAGCAATGCAAACATTAAGATCCCAGGCAGGGGCAGGGTCCCTGAATGGAGGGTTGCTGTGAAGCAATCCCTTGAAAAATTTGGAGAATACAGGATGAGCAGAGAGAGAAGAAGGCTTACCTGCTGAAATAAAGCAGACACAGCTGCCAGATGCACTTTCAGGGTAGCTGGCCTCAGCCTCAAGGTATTTAAGTGGACCATATAATCCAGTACTGTGGGCAAATCAGCAGATTCTGGGGAAATATGCTTCCCAAAGCACCATATGGAAAACCTTTTCCATTTGGAATTATAAGTAGCCCTGGTGGAAGGTTTTCTAGAAGCCTTCAGGATATCCATTACACCTTGGGAGAGTGTAAATCAGCAAACTAACTCTTCAAGAGCCAGGCCTTGAGATTGAGAGATTTGAGGTTCGGGTACCAAACCCTCCCCTGAGCACAGGTTAACAGGTTGTAATTCCTGGGAAGGCACAGGGGAAGATGGACTGCTAAGGACAGTAGGAGTGCATACTCCTTGTCTGATTCCCATACCCAAGGGCTCCAGATTGTGGGCAGGTGCCGTTCCTCTCCAAAACCCATCCAACTCGGGCGGTGCTATGTAATGCCAGGTCTATTCGGAACAAGACTGCTATTGTTGCAGATCTTGTTGCAACATCTGACCTGGCATGCATTACAGACCTGGCTGGATGAGAATGCAGGTCCCATCTTAGACTCTGCTGCTCCGCTGGGTTCTCGTAATGCACCGTCGAGATTGGATCAGGGGCGGGGAGGGCCATCTTTTTAGATCAGATCTGAGTCTTGTGGAGGTGTCAGTTGGCAACGCCAGGTCTTTTGAGTTTATCCTGGCAGCAGGTGCAGAGTTTAGGATTCTCCTCATCTACCGTCCACCCGGCGATGGTGGAGAATTCCTGAAGGAATTCTATGGACTTCATCGTGGACATGGCATTGGAGTGGCCCAGATGGTTAATACTGGGTGACTTCAATGCCTGGTCGATGATGAACTCTCATTTTGGAAAGAATTTCCTCCAACTTATGTCTATGTTGGGCCTGTCACATAGTTACCTCTCTACCCATATAGGGGACACTGTTAGACCTGGTGTTTACACTGGATTTGGATGTTATGCATCTGGGGTGGAACCAAATGTGTGGTCAGACCATCACACCTGAGATTCAGTTTTGGGGCACCCCCAATAGGCCTGCCCTCACGGAGATGGTCCAGTATCGCCTTTAAGGGGAGTAAACCCAGAGGGCCTATTAGCGGTACTGGACCTATCGGGCGTTTGGTTGAGAGCATGAGTCCAGGAGACCTTGTTCTTGTCTATAATAAGGCAGTGAGCAGGGCCTTGACCAAATTGCTCCTAGTTCAGGTTCGCCCACTCACCCAGCGCCCAAAGACTCTATGGTTTGATGAGTCTCTGAAGGAACTGAGGAGAGTAGGGCGAAGGCTAGAGAGGGCCTGTCGGAAATCTTGCCTGGATGCTGACAAACTTAGATTGATGGATCATTATGTTATTTATCAATCGGCAATTACCCGTAAGAAGGCAGAATTCCTGTCCAGGGAGATTGCTGCTGCGCGGAACCGACCAGCTCAACTCTTTCGGACTGTTGACAGACTGTGCAATCCACTCTGTCTACAGTCTGGAAGAGACTTTCACAAACAAAGTGTGATGAGCTTGCTCGGTTTTCACTGATAAGATTGCCAACATTAGGTTGGATATCGCCAGGCTCATTCTTCAAGGGCTTGCAGTGATCGGCAAGGGAAACAAACACCTGTGTTGCCTGGTTTGATTTTGGTAGGGGAGTTCATGGATATTGTGAGGATTGTCCAGACTGCAAGTCCAACCAGCTGTAGTTTGGATCCGGCCCTACGCCTATTATTAAGTTGCGTAGATACTATCTGTCCGATCATTGCTGAAATTGTTTGAAATCTCTGGAGCAGGGGATCTTTCCTGATCCCTAAAGGAGGCGTGTCGTCACTACCCTAAAAACCTCACTGAACCCGAACTGTCCAGCTAACTACAGACCTGTCTCTAACCTGCCCTTTTTGGGTAAGGTTATTGAAAAGGTGGTTGCACTTCACTGGATGACTATATTACAAATCACAATATATATGATACTCTCAATCGGGATTTAGGAAAAGACATAGTACTGAGACTGCTCTGGTCCGGGTTCTAAATGATCTCCTGATAGCGAGAGATCGAAAGGCGTGTACTATCTTAGTCCTTCTTGATCTCTAAGCAGCATTTGACACTGTGGACCATGGTGTGCTTCTGGAACGCCTGCGGTGTTACTGCGGACTGTCTGGTACAGTTCTGCAGTGGTTTCAATCTTTTCTCATGGTGCGGAGACAGAGGGTTATCACTGGAATTTATTCCTCTGATGCCTTCTCTCTGCCCTGTGGGGTTCCGCAGGGCTCCATTTTAGCACCCATTTTGTTCGCTGTCTATATGCTGCCATTGGGAGACATTATTAGGCAGTACAGCTTGGGTTTTCACTGCTATGCAGATGATACCCAGCTGTATTTGTCTTTTAGTCCCAAACAGGAAGATGCAGTCTCTATACTTAACAGCTGTCTATCTGAGATCAAGGATTGGATGAGTGCCAGCTGGCTAAGGTTAAACCCGGATAAGACTAAGGTGTTGGTGGTGGACCCAGGTCACCTCAAGGCGGGTTGTAGGGCTGGGCTTCCTTCGGGCATATGGATCGATGGTGCCCAGCTCTCAACTTTCAGACCGGGTGCGAAACCTGGGCGTTATTATTGACGATGGTTTGACCCTGAAGTTTCAGGTGTCATCCGTTGTCAAATCTTCCTTTTATCATCTTAGGAATATCGCTCAGGTGAAACACCTGGTTCCTCCGGCTGACCTTCCGGTATTGGTCCATGCCTTTGTTACTTCTTGCCTTGATTACTGCAATGCCCTGTACCTGGGGCTACCAGGGTTGATATCCGCAGCTTGCAGCTCGTGCAGACATGCGGCAGCCAGGCTTTTGACTGGGACATCTATAGAAGTCATATTACACCTGTGCTGCATGAACTGCACTGGCTGCCAGTTCAGTGGGCGGATCACCTTAAGGTCCGGGTTACTGACCTATAAAGCCCTACGAACAGGGACACGTATCTTCAAGATCTTCTTGTTCCCTACTGTCCCCTCGCTCACTCCGCTCCACCGACAAAGAGTTGCTAGAGGTTCTCAGGGTTCGTTTAAAACCTCTGGAGCTCGAGCCTTTTCTTATGTTGCCCCTACCCTGTAGAACTTTCTACCTCTCGGATACTGAGGCAGCCTGACCGTTGACAGTTTTAAGTTAGAATTGAAAACTTATTTATTTAAACAGGCATATGGAGAGTGATTTTACTGATTTTATTGTTTTCATTGTAATCATATTGTTATTGTTGTTTTTTGTTATATGTATGCATTGTAATTGTATTTCTACAGCGCTTGACTTTGAAAAGCTTTAAAATAAATTTTACTTACTTATTACCAGGGCTGTCTGGCTCAGTCTGGAGCAATCAGGATCATCTTGCAGGGTTGAGATCTGATTTTGACTAGCACTCTGAACAGAAAAGGGAAGGGGGAAGCATGAGAAACTTCCTTCCCAATTGAGAACTAAGGCAGCCAGAGGAACTGAGCCCAACACTGGGGGCCTGCAGCAAAAAAGGGGAAGTTGGTGATTGTCTGGGGCTGCAAAAAGATCTATCTGCGGGGTGCCCCATCTGGAAAATATCACCTCCAGGACCAGGGATCCAGTGACCATTCGTGATTGCCCTGGGAAATCCTGCTGAGAGCATCTGCCAGGACATTGTCCTTGCCTGAGAGGTGAACAGCCGTAAGGGAGGTGTTCAGGGAGTAAGCCAGAGACCACAACTTCATTGCTTCGGTGCACAAGGCCGTAAACCGAGTGCCCCCTTGTTTGTTGATGTACCACATTGTGGTGGTGGTGTCTGTTCTGACCTGTACAACTTTGTTCTGAACAGATTTGGAAAAAGCTTGAAGTGTTAGAAAAACTGCTCTGAGTTCAAACAGATTGATGTGGAGCAGAGATTCCTGAGGGGACCACAACCCCTGGGTGGTGAGGTCGCCCATGTGAACTCCCCACCCCAAGAGGGATGCAGCTGTAGTAAGGATTAAGGAGTGAGACTGAGTGACAAAAGAAACCCCATGTCTCAGATTGCTCTGATCCTGCCACCACTGTAGGGCCTGGATCAGGGTGCGAGTCACTGGGATCAATTTGGTTAGAGGGTCCTTCCTTTGAGACCAAAAGGCTCTCAAATGGAACTGAATGTCCCTCATCTGAAATCTTGCTCTCTGCACTACTGCTGTAGAAGCAGCCATGTGCCCCAGGAGCTGTAGAAAATGCCTTGCTGGTCGAGACACCTGCAGGGTGAATGAGGAGGCCAGAGACACCAGGGTCCTTGCCCTGTCCAAGGGAAGGAAGGCTCTCGCTTTCTCTATGTTCAGCTCTGCGCCTATGAAGGTGGAGCTGGACAGGCTCTAGGACTGACTTTGAAAGATTCAGAAGGAAACCTAGAGAGGTGAGCAGTTACTGAGTTATCTGTAGGTGTAACTTGACTTGATCTGGGGACTGGCCTACTATGAGCCAGTCATCCAGATAAGGGAAGATAGCAATTTTTGCCTTCTTAGAGAAGCAACTGCTACTGCCAGGCATTTTGTGAATACCCTTGGAGCAGAGGTGAGGCCAAAGGCATTGCTCTGAACTGGTAATGGCCTGAGGGGCAGCCTGAACCTGAGGTACTTTCGATGGGAGCTTCTGATGAGAATATGGAAATAGGCATCCTTGAGGTCCAGGGACGCTAGCCAGTCCCTGGCCTTAGAGAGGGTAGAATAATTCCCAGAGTCACCATTTTGAATTTTGGTTTTAAAGGTGCTTGTTTAAGTATCTGAGATCCAGGATGGGCCGCCATTCTCCTGTCTTTTTGGGGTAAGGAAGTACCTGGGTACAACCCTTTGCCCTGGTGTAGGGGTGGAACCCTTCCACAGCTCTGAGAGCCAGGAGGAAGAGACCTCTGCCTCTAGGGCAAGTGCCTCTGGTGGATTTGCAGGTGGAAGCGATCTGGTTCTCATCTTTGGAAATTTTTTGAAGCTGAGAACCAGTCCCTGGCTTACTATTTCCAGGACCCACTTGTCTGATGTCAGAGACTTCCAGTCCTGGACAAAGTAAGCCAGCCTGCCCCCTACAGTTAGCTGAGAATCGGCCCTGGCAACCCCATCAGGGTGCCTGTTTGGCAGGGGCTTTGGGCTGAGGGGAGGAAGCAGGCCTGCTTGTACCCCGTCTGCCTCTCCCCCTAAAGAACCCCCTCTGGGCATAAGCAGAATAGGAGGCCTGGGCTTGGTAAAAAGGCCTATGAAAGACCTGCCCCTCATGGTTGCCTTTGAGGAGTGGCCTGCCTTTTGGCCTGTGCACTCCTACAGGTGGTCCTATATTCATCCATTTTCTTCATAATTCTCTGTTTGCTCCCCAAACAGAGAATTACCCAAACAGGAAAATCCATGGCCTTAGTCTGGGTATCCTGTGACAGACTAGTACATCTGAGCCAAGCCATTCTTCGAAGTGCCACAGATGTAGCCATGACTCTAGAAGACACATCATTGGAGTCTACTGCAGCATGGAATTGCACCTTGGATGCTCAATACCATCAGCAGCCACCCCTCCATCCTTGGCAAATTGGCCAGGGACCTGTTTGCTAGGGCCATAACAGTGTCCCATCTGGATTTCTGATAGCTAGCAGTATAGGCCATATAATTGGCCCGTCTGAGTCCCAAGGATGCTGCCATGTACTGTTTCTTTGCCATGGCATCAATCCTCCTGGAGTCCTTGTCAGGGGGGTGTGAGGCCAAGGGAATGTTTGCCTTATCACAGGCTGCAGTCTGCACTACCCCAACATGGCTACACTGTTGTGTAAGGAACTCCGTGTCTGAGCCTGACAATGTATACCTCTTGTCCATTCTTTTATCCACAGGAGGTATAGTGTTAGGAGTCTTTAAAATTTTAAAAGTCTGTTTCCCAAAAGATTTGTGCAAGGGAATAGACAGCCTCCTAGACTCTGGGATATCCATCATTTCCACATAGTCAGGCTCCTCCTGGTCATCCACAGCTTCTTTCATAGGAAGCTGGAGGGTTTCAGCCACTTTTATAGAACATGAAATGGGAGGGGACTCAGAAAGCTTAGGAGGAGACACCCTGAAGGTCTGTCTGGGAGATGTCCGGGTCAATGGGCACATCCAGACTTTGAAATCCACATTCACTTTCCTCATACTCCTCTTCCTCCTCCTCCAGTTCATAAAACTCCTCTAACTCAATCTTGAACGGTGGAACCCGGCCAGACCCGGCGCCTGCCTGATGGAGCCGGTTCGGTGGAACTGAGGAAAGCGACTACAATTTTGATAGCTTTGGACATCTCTTCAGCGGTGGAGAGAAAGTTTTGGCTCCACACCAGCTGATTTCTCTTTTCTAGTTCTTTAGCCGGAACAGACTCCTCAGAATCGCTCTCCTTTTGCTCAAGAAGTCTCGCCTGGTCAGAGGGCACCCTTCTGGTTCGAGCTTGAACCGAACCGGCGACATCCGGTTCAGTGGACTTTTTGGCCTCCCTTTCCCTGAGCCTACCAGCTCTCTTTTCTAGGGTAGCTGCAGGGAAATTTTTGCAAATCTGGCAGTCTGCATTGAGGTGGTCAAACCCCAGACAAACACAGGTGGTGTGGGTGTCAGCCTTGGCAAAGACTTCCCCCCACACACACTGCAGTGTTGAAACCCAGTGGGTCCGGTTTTTCTTTTGGGTTTCTCAGACATAGTGCCAGTCCTAACCAAACTTACCCTTTATGGCAATCCGCCAGGCAAGACCCTCTTATCGGGTTCCCAACCAGAAACACGGGTCATGAAAAACATAATAAAATCTGTTTTTTTTTTTTTTTTAGAACCGATAAGAACCGGTAACCACACTCTAAATCACAAATTAAGATCTTTTAAACAACTTGATCGGTTCAAACCAAACCGATAAACCGCTTACAAGTTCCACACAGAATAGAATTAATGTAAACCTATCTAGTACTCACAAATACCACAGACAGAGACTGAACCAACAGGTTGCGTTTAAATTGTCTAAAACCGAGAAACACGGTACTTTAACCGACAAATGAACCGAGCAGAAGGAGAAATCTCGGACGACTGTTCAGTGAGGCGGAGTAAAGAATCTGATGGTTTGAGTTTGAAGAACAACAGAGAGAGTCTCAACCGAGCTCGAGCTCAGCTGCTCCATGCCTGGCATGGAAAGTTAACTCTCATCTCCGGAGCAGTTGAAGGTTGGGACTAACTGCATATGTTAGAGTATAGCAAGACTTCATGTTGTTTGAAAGGAGTGATCAATATCTTCTCACTCCTTCTGTTAGTTTCTGCAATACAGGGACCAGAGGAATTGGGGAAAAGCATGACGAATCTGCCCTTCCAGTTTAGAGACAGAGCATCGCTCCAGAAAGCGCCTCGCTCTGGAGCAAGCGAGCAAAAGGTGGGAAGTTTTGCATTTTGGGAAGAGGCGAACAGATCTACCTGTGGAGTCCCCCAAAGCTGGAAGATGTCGTCTAGGACCTTTTGGTCCAACTCCCACTCGTGTGGCAGAGCAGAGGAGCGGCTCAGCTTGTCTGCCAGGGTATTGTCGACTCCTGGAACATGGATCGCCGTGAGGTGAAGTTTGTGAAGCATTGCCCAGTCCCAAACCCTCATTGCTTCCCTGCATAGAGGGTAGGATTGAGTCCCTCCCTGCTTGTTGATGTACCACACCACGCACATGTTGTCCATCTGGACAGCTAGGTGACTGGGAAGAATGTATTGGTGAAGGGCTTGGAGAGCATATAGTACTGCTCGAAGCTCGAGTACACTGATGTGGAGAGCTAGCTCCAATCTGGACCATAAACCCTGGGTTCGGTGAGGACCCAGATGGGCTCCCCAACCTTTGCCTGATGCGTCTGTGGTCAGAGTCTGGGAGGGGAGGATGACAGAAGGGGATCCCCCGAAACAGGTTCTCTCAAACCATCCACCATTGCAAGTCTCTTGTCATCGGCGAGGAGATCAGAACCAGATGATCTAGGTCGTCTACAGGTTGATCCCACTGGGAGCGGAGAGTCCACTGAGAGATCCTCACGTGGAGCCGAGCTCGGGGAATTGTCGGGATGGCGGCCGCCATGAGTCCCAAGAGACAGAGAACCGACCTCGCCGGGACCTTCCTGTATTCTGATAGCAGGGAAATCTGTGATTGAAGAGAGCCGCCCTGTCCGGAGGAAGGAAGGCCTTGCTCTGATAAATGTCGAGATAACCCGATGCTTCATAGTCTCTGGGAGGATCGAAGAGACTTGGAGATAGTTGATGGTAATACCCAGGTAAGTGAAAACCTGCTGGGTGAGGGAGAGAAAGTGGGAGCTCCTCTCCTGGGCGGGCCGCCCAGGAGCCAGTGGGTGGGTGAGGGGAACACCTGAATTCCATAGTGCGCCTGGGTGGGCCGCTACACAGCCAGGCATTTGGTAAAAACTCGGGGTGCCAAGGAAAGACCAAACAGGAGTGCCCAGAATTGGTAATGGTCCCCCTGGAAAGTAAACCGGAGGTACTTGCAATGCGAGGGACGAATGGGGATGTGCAGATATGCGTCCTGCATACCCAGCGCACAAAGCCATTGACCCGGCCGAAGGAAGATGGTCTCTTGCATAGAATGAATTCAGAGGGGGTGGCAGGGTGGTTTCTGTAGAAACTCTATGGAGTGCCCCTCCACTATAATCTGAAGCACCCATGAATCCGTTGTTATCCTCTCCCAACCCGGAGGTGGAGGAGAACCTCCCTCCTACCGGTTCCTCCAGTGTGTCGGAGGCGGTGGGAAGGGAGGATCAGGTATGGATGGGGCAGCGCCGCAGCTGGGGCACCTGCTGCTTTTTGGCGTGGGGCCTGGCAGCTGCAGGGGCCCGCGCTTAGTGGCCCACCTCTTGGGGTTTCGCTTAGGCCAACTCGCGCCTGCTGAAAAGGACGCGCCTGTGGGGATGGGGACGGTACATGGAGTCCATGACCCTTCTCCTGCAAGTCGGTGATGATGTCCTTGACGTCACCACCGAAAAGCACTGAACCCCTGAAAGGTGCTTCCTGGATTGCCTACTGCACCTCTGGGACCAAACCTGACATGCGGAGCTAGGCGTGACGCCAAAGACTTACGGCGAACGCGGAGCTCCACCCGGCAGTGTCCACTGCATCGTACGTCGTCCGCAGGATGCGACGACTGGCCGAACGAGCCGAACAGACTAAGTCAGCTAACGAGTCAATCTTGGATTCCGCCTGGGTAATGATGGCCTTCTGGTAATCCCCCATATAAGCTACATAATTCAGGGCCCGAATTCCCAGTGTGGAAGAGGCGTATATTTTACTTCCATACTGGTCCAGGAGGCGAGATTCCTTATCCGGAGGAGACAAGCTTAGATGTTTGGGATGTGCTGACCGGCCGTGGCCGGCGCTAATCACGACCGAGTCTGCACAAGGGTGAGAATCCAAAAGGTCTACACCCTCGGGCCTGGTGTTGGACTTCTGAGGAAGCGGGGCTAAAGCCGACGTTGTTTCCAAATGGTGGAAACAAGGTGGGCGGAGGCTCGACCAGGGTGGCACTAAAGTAGGAGCCGTGAAGGGGCAGGTCCAGATGTTCTGGGAGTTTGACCCACTGAGGATCTGGTTCCAGAGAACGCCACTGATGTACTTCCTGATCAACTCCGTGAAGGAAGGGTCCTCCAGAGGAAACTTCAGAGGGTCCTCGGCCGGGGCTTGGATGGAGAGCGAGGCTCGTCGTCTCTCTCAGAGCATCCGGAGGAATCCGAGAACAAAGAAGAACAAGAATCAGAAGCAGAATAATACTCCCTGACACATCTAGGGGGAGGAACGGGTTCCTTAGGGGGGGATCCCTGGACGCGTGTCCTGCCCCACTCGGGATCCAGAGGGAAGGGCTCTGGGATCCGGGAGTGGCACCGTCGCCGTAAGGTGGCTCTCTACTTCCTTGGTGAGCTGAGCCTTGGCCTCAGCCCACCAGGAAGCCAAGTCTCCTGCAGATCCACTGGCGGCCGAGGGGCAGTGGAGGTGGAGGAGGAGGGGGATAAGTATACGGATTGTATCCGTAAGGAGAGTATCCGAAACCCGGCTGCAGGAAAACCGGTGCCGGGTACTGCGGCGCTGGATATGACTGTGTCGGATAAGACGGCGGGTACCCAGGCGCCGGAGGAGCTGCTGGAGCAGATGGCCCGGAAGGAGGTCCCACGGGCGGGTCAACATTTAGAGGCCGGGGGGGAGCTGGGCCCGACGGAAGATCCCCCCGCCAGCGTCAGATCCGGTTCCCTAGGAGGAGGGTCTGACGGGTGGAATATTCCCCATCGCCTGGGCACGGTGGAGAAAAGTCTCGGGTCAGGCTGAGGTGACTCAGGCTCGGATGGCAGCGAGGGCGGGAACCCGGTACGGCGGGGTTGGAGGGTCCGTTGTAGAGTTCCGGCGCACATCGGGGAGCCGACATGCGGCAAGGGGCTGGTTCCCGCGGCCGGTGATCCGCGTCCGACTTACGGGGTCCTCGCCGGAGGCAGGCTGAGGGAGGAAGCGGCCTGGTCAGAGGGGACGAGGTGGCGCGCCGCAGGGTCGGGCGCCTTATCAACCTTCTCCTGGCGGGCGCCGGAGAGCCGACATCGCGCTTATGGGAGGTGCCCGCACAGTAGAATTCACAAGCCTCTTGCGGCGGTACTGGGGGCGGAGGCCTCCTTGCCTCTGGAGGCACCCACAAGGCCAGAGTGCGGCTCGATTGGCGGCCAACGCCCTCCAAAACCTTGGAGGCTGCCATCGGACAGTCACCTGGAGGGGCTATTATTGGCCGCGACTCCGGACAGAGTCGCGGTGAGGGGAGGCCTTCTCCCGTGCCTTTCTTTGTCCCACTTTTACGATGTCCGTCTGGAGAAGTCGACGCCTGCCTGAGCTTCTTCAATTCTTTTTCCATTGAAGACATCTTTTCATTAGCAGATGGGCTTCCAGGGACTGTTGGCATCGTTGGCAGGCTGCGCTTGAAGTGTGCAGGCAATGCGGGCACTTGCTTCCACTGGGTGGTCAGGGCCCAAGCAAAAAGGCAGAGAGAATGGCTGTCCTTGTGTGGCAGTTGGGCTCCGCAAGAGTCGACTTGTTTTTGAAGGTGTAGAGCTCATACACACCGACGACCTGATGATGAGAAGAAAAATATCAAAACTTCGGTAAAACCGACGAAAGAACAGGGCTTTGCTAGCACTAACTTTACAGGTGCTACGCGAGCAAACGGCGGGAAAGAACTGGAAGGCGGGCATCCGGGACCGCCCCTTTATACTGACGTCTCCTGACGCCGGTCACCTGACGTGGGGGCGGTCCTTCGCCAGGGACTGCTAGCTAGAAATTTTTCCTTGGGGTCCTGCCGCTGGCCAGCATCAGTCCTATATGTAATTACCTACTGCAAGAGCCCTCTCGAAGTAAGATCTCCTGTTACAGGTGAGTAACCTGTATTTCTAGGGACGTGGATATGTTGTTCAATCCGCACTTATTGGCAGACTCCAAGCAGTTCTCCAGGAGGAGGGAGGCAAGGCACGCACCCCTTACTTAAGGAATAAGGACTGGAGAACCAAGGTCCCAAAACCAGCATCCTGGTGTGACTCTAGGTCAATGTGGTAATGGGAAATAAAGGTGTGTGCTGACTTCCAGGTAGCAGCCCTGCAGATTTCCTGGATATAGAAACATAGAAACATAGAAGTTGACGGCAGATAAGGACCTCAAAGCCCATCCAGTCTGCCCATTTCTTTTTCTACCTTATAAATGTGCCATCGGCCTTTGCTCTGTCAGTGACCTATCTATTCATAGTCATTTGTATTGCTCCTTATGCCTATCCCATGCCTGTTTGAAGCCCTGCACTGTATTCATAGCCACCACTTCTTGTGGTAAGCCATTCCATGCATCTACCACCCTTTCTGTGAAAAAGAATTTCCTCACATTCCCCCTTAATCGGCCTCCCTCTAATCTCATGCTGTGTCCTCTTGTCCTGCTATTTTTCTTATATTTAAACATGTTAGACTCTTTCACCTTGTTTATGCCCTTGAGGTGTTTAAATGTCTCGATCATATCACCTCTCTCCCTCCTTTGCTCAAGGGTATACATATTGAGCTCCGTTAATCTATAGGGACGTCCCTAGAAGCAGCCACCGAAGCAATGGTATGGCAGGTAGAATGAGCTCTTATCCCTTTGGGAGGCTCCATGCCCGCCAATCTATAGCAGAGATCTATGCATGAGGTGACCCACCTGCCTATCGTCTGCTTGGCTGCAGGTCTGCCAGGTGCGGCTTCAGCTTAGGTGACAAACAGCTGGTGAACCTCTCCCTGAACTTCAGCCATCCACTCCTTATAATAAGAGAGCGCTCTTCTAGGGTCCAAAGTATGGAGCCTATATACAGCCTCCGAGGTGTGACTGGGGTAGAACACCGGCAGAGTCAACACCTGGTTAAGGTGAAACTCAGACACCACCTTCGGAAGAATTTCGGTTGGGGGCGCAGGACAACCTTGTCCCTATGGCAGACCAGATAAGGAGACTCTATGGAAAGCACTTGGAGCTCTCCCAGCCTTCTGGCTGACGTAATAGCCACAAAGAAGGCGGTCTTCCACGACAGGTGAGAGATGTCACACCTGTGCATTGGTCCGAATGGCTTGCCCATGAGCTTAGCCAATACCAGCAGTAGATCCCACGGAGGTGGAGGTTCTCACACCAGAGGGGATATGTGATCAAGGCCTTTGAAAAAGCGCCCGACCACTTCTCCTGCGCCACCGACTGCTTCTTGGCCTGTGCCCGGTAAGCAGAGATGGCTGCTAGGTGCATCTTAAGGGTCATCGACCGAAGCCCTAGCTGAGAAAGGGACCACAAGTAGTCCAGAATGCTAGACAAGGAACAGGAAGAAGGGTCCAACCCCTTGTCCTGACATCAAATGGAGAATCTCTTCCACATGAAGTCATAGCATTTTCTGGTCGACTCCTTACGGGACGCCTCAATGAAGTTGAGGACCTCGTCAGAAAGACACAAGGCCTGGAACTCTAGCTGTTCAGGAACCAGGCCGTCAGGTGCAGGGATTGAAGGTCCGGATGGAGTACCTTCCCCTTGTTGACGGAGATCAGGTCCGGGCGGGCTGGAAGCCGCCTCAGGAGCCTGGAGCCAAGGCTGAGGAGATCTGGATACCAGAACTGGCGGGGCCAGTCTAGGGCTACCAGAATCACCTGCACCTTGTTCCTCTTCACCTTGAGAAGCACTTTGTGGATCAAGGGAAAGGGAGGGAAGGCGCAGAAGAGGCCCGGGGTCCACAGCCTCGAGAAGGCATCCCCTGAAGCGAGCACTGCTGGGGGGGGGGGTGAAACAGCCTCAGCTTCGCAGTCTCCCTGGAGGCGAACAGGTCCACCTGAGGGGTACACCAGTGGGAGAACACATCTTGTACTACCTCCGGAAGGAGAGACCACTCGTGAGATGCAGCGCCTATTCGGCTGGCGGCATCGGCCAGACTGTTGGAGGCCCCTGCCACATGAATGGCGAGGAGATCCGCCTCCAGGCTGATCACGAGAGACCAAGTGCGGAAAGCTTCCTTGCACAGGGGCAAGGAGTGCGTCCCTCCATGTCGGTTGAGGTAGTATATGGTCGTGGTGTTGTCCGTCTGGACCTGGACCACTTGACCCCGTGCAAAAGGAGCGAAGGCGGTGAGGGCTAGTCGGACCGCTCGGAGCTCCAGCAGGTTAATGCGACATCGAGACTCCTGAGGGGACCAGAGGCCGTGGGCCCTGAGCTCCCCCAGATGGGCAGCCCAACCCATCAGAGAGGCGTCGGTCTTCAAGAGTGACAGTCAGCTTGGGGAGGACAAACGGGATACTCTCCTGCAGATGAACTGGAACGAGCCACCATTGTAGGCCATCCCACATCTCCTGGGTCACCGTCACTGGCTGGTCCAGAGGACCGGAGCGCTGTGACCATTGTTGGGCCAGCCCCCACTGCAGGGGACACATATGCCAGCGGGCCCAACAGACCACGCTGGTGCAGGTCGCCATGAGGCCCAGAAGGCGCAGGAAGTCCCAGTCAGGGTGCAATTGCCCCACTAGAAATGAAATGACTGGGCAAAGGAGGAAAGGACCTTGGCCCTGTCCGCTGGGAGCCGTTGTCTGGTTCAAGAGAATGGAGCTCTGCCCCGATGAACTGAATCACCTGGCGGCATGAGTTCCGACTTGGCCTCGTTGATGAGGAGGCCAATATGAGAGCAGACCTGAAGAGCCAGATCCATGGACGGCTCCACCTCCAACCTGGAGGGGCTGCAATCAGCCTGTCGTCCAGGTAAGTGTACACCCGACCCTCAGCATCGCAGGACTGCTATCACCACTGCCATGCATTTAGTGAAAACCCTGGAAGCTGAGAGAGGCCGAAGGACATGGCCTGAACTCAAGAGATCCCTCTGCTCAGAAGCAGAGGAATCGCTGATGAAACGGACGGATTGGGACATGAAAGAACGCGGCCCTGAAGGTCCAGAGAACAAAACCTCAAGCCTAGTTCCAAGGATGGAATGATCTGAGCCAGAGTGACCATCCTGAAGGTGCGCGACCTTAGGAACTTGTTCAGGTCGTGCAGGTCGAGAATGGGGCGCCAGCCCCCCATCCATTTTGGGACCAGGAAGTACCTGGACACAAACCCTGGGTCTGGAGGAGGGTCCGCCACCTCGCTGATCACCTCCTTCTGGAGGAGCAGGGCAATGTCAGCTCGACGAGCCGACAGAGAGGCTGCAGAACCCGTTGCCCCCGTGAGGAGACGGCTCGATAGGGAGGGATATGCTCAAATTCCAGAGGCAGACCCCTGCCTACCACTTCTAGCACCCAGCGGTCCATGGTGATAGCGGACCAGGCGGAAAGAAGTGGCAGAGCCGTCCCCCCACGGGGGGAACCCGGGGAGGAGTGACGAGGTTGGGGGCGACACTGCTCAACCAGTCACTGGGCAGGCTTGGAGGAAGGGCCCGCGGAGGGACCTCCTGGACCCTTGCCTCCAGGCTTCCTACTGGAGGAAGCGGCAGACTTGGCCTTAGGGCGCCAAGTGTGTGCCTGCTGGCCCTGGTGCTGCTGGGCCGGACATGCGTAGGGGCGAAAGGGCTTACGTTGCTGCTGGCGACCTTTGTCCTTCTGGGCAGATGTGACAAGAGTCCAAGGTGGCATTGGACTTCTCAATCCTTTGGAGATGGCCTTCCACCCCTGGCCCGAACAAGTCGGTGCCCAGGAAGGGAATATCTGCTAACTTGTGCTGGGTGTCCGCAGCCAAGCTCTGCGGCCACTACTGATCAGGCACAAGAATCACCAATGTCCAACGAAGTTTGGAGCTGCTGTTTTGCCACTGCCCTTCCCTGGTCCCGTACCTGCTTGACCGTCGTCTGAAGGTCAGCCAGGAGATGAGGAATCACCTCATCCAAGGAACCCATAAAGATGTGTGAAAAATGTGCCATCAGAACAGCCGAGCTAGCCTCATGAAGACCTAGGGAGAAAGCTGCGTAAATCTTCCGCCCCGCGTAATCCAGCATTTTGGCTTCCTTATCGGGCGGTTTGTCCACGTCCCGAGCATTCCTGAAGTGCCAGAAAACGCTATCGGTCACTAACCCCTCAGCAGAGGGGTGCTCCAAGAAACCAGAGAGTGA
Organism: Neoceratodus forsteri; assembly: GCA_016271365.2. Taxonomy (NCBI): domain Eukaryota; kingdom Metazoa; phylum Chordata; order Ceratodontiformes; family Ceratodontidae; genus Neoceratodus; species Neoceratodus forsteri. The sequence continues at coordinate 354,967,560 of CM057452.1, read as the reverse complement.
GCCAGTGGGGACTGTGTACTTTCAAGCCATCCTGGCTGAAGGCGCGGAACAAGATGCTGGCCGCTGCCACAACTCCAGGGCCGGGCCAACAATGGCTTCGGCCACCGGAAAGGCCTCTGTAGGGGAATCTCCTCGGTCCAGTATCTCCGTGAGGAGATATTTCGCCCCTTTTGGAAACGGGTTCGAGCTGCATCCCAGTGGACTCCGAAATGAGCCAAGCAAACCTAAAAACGAGGATGGGCTCTCGTCCACCGATTGGCCCCCTGCAGACTCCAGGTCAAGTGGCCTGGAGAACAGGGAGGAGTCTTCGTCAGACTCCGAGGAGTCTGCAAACAGCTGCCTGGCGCCTGAGCCACCCTCCACCTGCCACGGTCGATCGGGAGTGAGGGTGACCGACAACCTGTGGGGCAAGCCCTGCCCCGACTGAGAATCCTTGGTCGAGGCCCCAGTCTTCGGTTGTGGAGGCGGAGGTTCCACCACAATGGGTGGAGCAGCCGACCAATCTGTGCCGGGGTCGGCTCCTCAACCACTACAAGGGTTTGTTTCAGCCGCTCCTGTGACAGCCACTTGATGGCGGAGAAGGCAACAGAGTCTGCTTATTTCTGGACAATAAGAGCTGCTGCCACATTAAATCCTCGTGGCGCCAGAGCCTTAGCTGAGTGCGGAGCTATCACTCCGAAGGGCGGCGAGGATGGCGTCGGGCGCTTTCAAATGCCGAAACCAAGACCACAGACGTCAGTGGGACCGGCTGGACCTGAAAGACGACCGAGACCTTCGGGGGTTCCGAGGGTGGGTCAGAGAGGGGACAGGGGAAACCCACTCCTCCCTCGGTACAGGGACATTAAGCAGGGACTCCGGCACAGGAGGCATAGGCAAGTCCTCGGTTTCCACCAGGGAACCAGTGAAGTAGGGTTGTCGGCTTCTCCAGTCAACAAACCGTCCGAAGGGTCGAGCTCGACCGCGTTGACGGGTGTCTCGGCCGGCTGACCCGACGGGGGCACCATAAAGCCAGCGGTCGCAGCCGCAACCTCAACCGAAGTAAAGAGTTGACCGTTCGGTGAAGGGAATCTCTCCCACTCCCACAAACGTCAACGGTGGGACTTACCCTTAGAGTCCTTCTTCTAGGACAGACTGGAATGTCCCGATGTTCTTTCTCCCTTGGTGGACATGGACTAGCAAAGCTCCTTAAACAAAGCCATGTAGGAGGAGCCCAAAGAGAGCAGGATAAATGTCGCAGCCAAGGAGGAAGAAGAAGAAGCGGCCTAGGCCGCCTCCTCCTCCTCCTCGAGGGCAATCAATTGCTCCAACTGTTCTGCGGAGCCCGCTGCCGAGGACACCGCCTGATGGGCATCCTTAGACTTGACCGGCGTATACCGTTTTTCTGGTCACCCGAGAAGAAGTCTGGCAGCGCGGTCCTCCAAAGACCAAAGACGAAAAATACTTGCACAATTCACAAGTCTGAGTCATGGCCAAGCCCCAGGCAGTAGACTCACGTGGAGTGCGGATCGGTCCGGGACATCATCTGCGCACACGAGCACCGACGGAAGCCGGGAGTCGATTTGTCCATCGCAGCCGCGAGGGAAGGCCAAGACCTAAGTCTTGTAAATTTTAAAATAAGTTTCAGAAATTCCTAAGAGTGTGGATCCAGGCCTAAAACGCAGAGCGCTAAGGAGGGAATCTGAGCTTCCAAGTGGTAAGGAAGATCTGGCATCACGGGGCGGAGCCGAGGGTTTTGCCACCCGGGTGGGTGGGAGGAGCCAGCTTTTAGACATTCGGCTAGATTTAACGTGGCAAGGAACCTGCCAGACAGTGTGGATTGAACAACATATCCACGTCCCAAGAAAGGGTGGTCCAGAGGAGCTTGGTATAGACAATCCACTTTGTGGGGAACAGCTATAGTAGCTGAAGGCTGATGCCAAACAGCCAGCATGGCATTCTAGTAAGTTGGTATTAGCAGGGGAACCACTAAATTGGGCTCCTCAGGTAATTCAAGGTATTCTGCCATATCCTTACGTTTGTCATGATCAGGAATTGAGAATTCTATGACCTTTTGTATTTGAGCCATCATCTTACACTAAAAGTCGGGAGATCTTGGGGAGAGGCTGCAGCAGGTACAGTCAGGTCCTCATCCAGGGAAGGTGTAACTTCATAAAATGGGGTACCCAAAAGTCTTCCTGGGTGTGCTTAATGCTCACTGCCAGGCGGGCTCTGTGTCTTGCAGTGGAGGTGCTTGCAAGCGGGTGCCATTGGCCTCTGTGCCTGTCCCTTTAAAAGACATTGTTTTTGTGGTGTGTAATTGATCTGGGTGATGAAGTGTTCCCGGCTCGAGTCCTCGCTTCTGCAAGCTGCAATGACGTTGCTCTGTTCTGCCATCGCTGATGGTGCAGAGGTAGCTCTGCTGGAACTGGTAGTTTGCTGATTAGCTGCTCTGATAATGGTGTTGTAGTTTGTCTAACCTGCCTTTCTTTGCAGCATGGACATTTCTATATTGCGTATTTATCAGTACCTTTTGGGGACCTTAAAATGGAATCTGTCCCCAGGGCTCGTGAGAGTAAATTTCTGTAGGAACTGTAGTTTTTCTCATTTTGGCACCGAAATGGACCTGAAGGGGGAGCCCTTGCTCTGACAGACAGATGAATCAACCAACCACACCCTTTTTGGATCAGAAGGAAGTCCCAGTGCTGCCCGCAGCAGAGTCTCGTCTGATTTTGAGTTGAGACAGTGAACTGCTCAAGACAAGCTTAGTAGCACGGGAAACTGGTGGGAAGGCTGTCTCTGTCCTGCCTGCTTTATCTTCCCTTCTGAGGGATCTGTTAGTGAAATTAATTGGACTGAATCTGAACCGCCTGACTAGAAATACCGAATTGTGACTGCCCTGTTATCTGAAGAAGACCGAAGATTTGCTGTAAGCCATCGGCCTGTCAGGATGTCTGAATCACCACAGAGATCACGGTTTTGCTCAGGAAAACAAACTGCAACTGGACCGTCATCCAACCTGCAGTATTATGCTTTGCTTTACTATAAATGTGCTATAAGCGGGTTATGATTTGCTTCCCCATTACTTAAGTGCATCACGCTTGCTGGAAGCTCTCTCCAGCACCTATTGAACTGAATCTGAACTGTTCACCCGGCCTGGGCCCTGCCACCTTGTCCCAGTCAGCTACTTGAGATGCAGAAATCACCATCGACTAGAGATTCGCCCGTGGATCAGCCCCCTGCTCAACACCTCAAACAGGAATGACACCTCAGTGAATCGTGTGGGCCCTGCTTCTCATGGCATACCAGCTTGTCATTCTGCAGTCTCCATTTTGTTCCTCCTGTGCTTCATAATAGGTTGCATGAGTAAACACTAGGATAGCTCCCTGCAACATCAGCAAAATCAAAAGTGTCATCTGATCCAACTGTTTTCTTGTCAAGAACTGAGCCTCTAGGCTCTGGATAACAGATTGTGTTTGGTTGTGCATGCTCCTTTCCATCACAGGGCCCCGACTAGCTGCAACGCCGGCCTACCCTCGACAACGTGTCAAGCTGGCCCACCTTTTCTCCAACTGGGTACCCAGACTGTGAAGGTACTCTAAAGTGCATGCATGACTGCCTGATTGAATCAGTTACATAACTAATCAGCCAAAGTACACCCTCCCTTGTTCATTCCCCTGAATAAATCAGATCCAATTCTTTGCATTTAACTTGACTGTGGTTGTATTTTGTACAAGAAGCACTGTACTGTTTCCTGCTGTCTAACCTTATTTTGCAGGGGTCTCAGGGTTGAACTTGTGGAATCAGCCCTGGTGGTAAGTGCAAACAGAGTGGGGATTTGTATGCTGATTAGGAGTTATTGTAACTGTCTGCTGTTCATTGCTTAGGCCACTAGAGGGGAAACCGGGGTTACGGTGTCCTGGAGGGCTGTATCCAGTTCAGCTACGCTACCAATAACCCTGTCCTCTGGGTGGATGCACCCTTTCAGCACTCAGGCCCTTAACCTGCGCCCTAGTCTTGCAGGCAGAGGCAGTATCCCTTGAGATAGTGCCACCCACGGGTTACAAAGAGATTTCGAATAGGAAGATTCAGGATTGGGAAAATCCAGATCTTGGAACTCTTCATCCTCGAGATCACCAGGGACATCAGGTGGTAATTCTTGGTTATCTGACAAATAATTCTCTATGAAAGGAGGAGGAAACCAGGGTGGCATTGTATCCCTGTCAGTATGGAATCTTTTAGGCAGGAGGAGGAGGAGGAGGTCAGGGAGGATCACCCAGCTCTTCGGAGGGCGGGGAGTGCCGCATGGCATGCTAGACATGTCGTACTACATTGGTGATGGCCCTTTCTTGAGAAAAGGGGGGTGTTGGGACACAAGTCGAGTAATAGAGGGGATGGGAAAAGTATAATGAGCAGGTTTTTCCCATGGGTGGCAAAGACCAGGGTCCTGATCTCTGTCCGCCTGTCACCTATAGGAAGGCATCTGTGAAGGTGGAGGGGTCGTCAATAAGGCATAAGCCATAGGCTTCCCTGAGGAATGTGGGAGTCTCAACGACAGGCCAGCAGGAGCAAAAGTTATTTTCACTTAAATTGTCCGATGTCGACGGGAGAGGAGCCCCATTGACAGAGCAGCTCTGTATTTAGCTGCATGTACATTGGTGATGGTCCTTTCTTGAGAAGGGGGGTTGACACAAGTGGGGTAATAGATGGGATGGGGAAAGTAGCATGAGCAGGTCTTGCCCCTAGGTGGTAAAGACCAAGGTCCCGATCTCTGCCCGCCTGTCCCCTATAGGAAGGCATCTGTGAAGTGATGGGGCGTCAGTAGCTAGAGGAGTACTTCTTCCACAGCTCCTATATGCACTCCCAGTTCTTTTCCTGCCTCTGCCAGTGTGCTCGTAAATGGGACACTTCCTACAACAATAACTGTAGGTTTGCCTTATCTGCCCCTCGCCTAACTCATCACTGTCTCCTTTACTCCGACCTAAACTGGCTATCACCTCAGGGACTCTGGGCTTACTCCCTCAGGTGTCTTACTGACTCACTTACTGACCACCACGTCCGGACTCTCTGGCTGACCTTCTTATCCCGGTCTCCCACTCCCGCACCGTTAGGTCCTCTTCTGCCCCAACGCTCTCTCTTAGACCCTGTGCTACAAAAATGGGTGAACAGGCGTTCTCCAATTTTGCTCCTAAGTTCTGGAACTCACTACCCATGCAGGTTAAAAATTCTACCTCCCACAGTGTCTTTAAGAGCTCACTGTTCTCTCATCTTTACACCCTTGGTAATTGCAAATGCACCTAGACTTAATCACCACTAGGTCTCCTGGCTGGTACTTGTCCTAGTTATAAAATGTACTCTTATCTGTATTATATTGTTTGCACTATGTTGTTTTATGTATGAACTTGTACAATTGTGCTTATTTTGTATTCTGTCTTGTACTCTCCCAGGTCGTGCCTGAAAATAGGCAGGAATGTTGCCTAGTACACTTACCCGGTTACCAAACGCTAATAAATAAGGCATAAGCCATAGGCTTCCCCTGAGGAATGTGGGAGTCTCAACCACGGGAGAAAAGGAGTTATTTTCACTTTAATTGTCCGATGCTGTCGATGGGAGAGGAGACCCCATTGACGGAGCAGCTCTGTATTTAGCTGCATGTAAAGCACTGGAAAACCTAGTCGATGAGAGGGTACAAGCCTCTGTCAACGGAGCAGTTACAATCTGAACTGCATTTAAAGTGCTGCAAAGCACAGTCGACGAGACGGTATGAGCCCCCGTCAACAAAGAAGTGTTTAAAGGACACCCCGTCGATTGGGGGGGGGGGGAAAGACACCTGAAACACTGGCTGTCAACAGGCGACAAGGCAGGGAGTGTGAGGAGGGTTTCTCTTTCTGCCTGGAGTGAGAACCAGTAGAGGGAAGCCCTTGCACGAGCCCCTGGTTCTCTGAGAGAGACATTTTCTGCTCCATCAAAAGTTTAATTTCAAGCAACCATCATCAACGAGTTGCCCGATTAAATTCCCCGACATAAAGTGCAGGAATTGGTATCGTATGTGGGTCCAAGACACCTTACTCAAAGTGGGTGGTTGTCAAAGCGGTATATCTTTCTACCACAATGGTAGGAACTAAATAATGCTTGCTTTGTTGAAGCATCTGTAGACATTCATCTTAGTTCCAAATTTCACATTGATGACTGCTACATAGAAGTTGCACTAGCTGCTGCGTGAGCTGAAAACGGCGGGAAAATGAATGGAGGACACTAGGGACCGCCCACTCTTATATAGGAAACAGGAAGCTGATGTCATGTGTGGGCAGTCCCTGGTATAAAAAAAAAATGCTAGAAGAGCTGCCGTGCACCACAGCGACCTCTTTTGGATACCCAAAAGTATTACCTGCTGCAAGAGACCACTCCATAGAAGATCCTCACATAATGCTTGAGATGGTTAAGATCCAGTATGGGACTCCAGCTCCACGTCAGTTTCAGGACCAGAAAGTACCTGAACGTGCAACCCTGATGGGACAGGGCGTCTGGAACACAGGCTACTGCCCCTTTCGCAAAGAAATGAGCAGTGTCGTCCCTAAGGGCAGACTGTGTCCTGACAAAACCCCAGACTCTTGGGGCATGCTGAGGTGATAGGGTGGGAGAGCCACGAACTCAAGAGGCAGTCCTCTGCCCACTGCGTCCAACACCCATTTGTCAGTTGTGATAGTGGACCAATATGGCATTCAGGGACATAGCGGCATCTGACCAGGAGAGCAGTCGAGGAGAGGACAGATGGAGGATGTCACCTTCCAACCCATCACTGGGCAGCTTGCAGGGCATCAGCAGCTGCTGCCTGAGAAGCACCATTACCTCTGCCTATCTCCCCTTTTAGGACACTGGGCACCAGACTTCTCAAGTGTCAGGCCTGAATCTACTTCTACTGAAGAGGCTGTGACTTAAAGAACAGGTACTGAAAAGCTGACGTTCTGGGACAAAATAAGAGTCAAGGGTAGCAATGGACTTCTCAGAGTGGGATGCCCTTCCACCCATGGCCAAAGACGTCGGTGCCCAGGAAGAGGACACTGATCCACTTCTGCTGGTTGTCAGTGAAAGTGGATAAATGCAGCAAGCTCTGCGGTGCATGGAGACAGCCACTGCTACCACACAGGTGCAAGAGTCACTTGTGTCCAAGGTTATCTGGAGCTGTTCTTTAACCAGTGATTCACCTTGATGTCTGATGAGCTCCACTGCCATCTGCCACTCTGGATATAGATGAGGGAGGACTTCATCAAAGATTGCCATTAGGGAATAACCATAATTAGTCATCATGATGGCATAGTTAGCCTGACAGAGATCCAGAGTAGCCACAGCATACATTTTTTTTTTGTTGTTGTCTGCAACATGGTCAATCTTACAGGACTCCTTGTACGGAGGCTTGTCCACGTCCACTGGTATCCGAATTTATGGAACACAAGATCCACAACCAGACCTTCGGACAAAGGGTGATCCGAAAACCCTGAAAGGGAGCCAGTAGGGACTAAGTATTTGTGGACCACGCAGGCCGAGGGTACCAGGCAGGATGTTGGATGCTGCTAGGGGTCCAGGGACAGTCTGGCCACATCCCCCAGGAAGGAAACCCCAGGGATTCATACTAATCTAAAACGTCTGTAAGAGGGTACTTAGCCCTCTTATGGACTGGCTGTAATGGAATAGACATGGACTCAGATCAGTCAGAGCAGCCCACCAAAGGACACCATGGTTGATAAATGACTCCTCAGCCGAGCCATGGTCAAAGAGCTGAATCCCTGAGGAGACAATGGACTCCTGATCAGAGCTGTCCGATCACTGTTTGAAAACAGTCCTTGGCCGTTGTTCACTACGGATCTCCTGGGAATCCTCACCCGGAGAAACCTGAACTGACAACCAGCCTGACAAGCCAGGAGCCGAAAGGCTGGCTTCCAAATAGTGGCTGTCAAGAGCGGCAGTTCCACCCTAATTGGCGTGGAATCAAGTGTGGGGAGCACCTGCGGAACTGGGACTGGTGGGACAACCACTGACGGTTGCCAGGGGAACAGAGGTCTCTGAGTAGAGCTCTGCCCTGCAATGGCCTACTGCTGCAAGAACAACTCCTCATGGCACTGGTGCATCTTCTGCCTGTGCTGCCTCCTCACCTTACAAAGAGGAGGACATGGAGGTTCAACTGAAGTGCCTCTTGGTCACATGGTATCAAAGCGTGAATATCTTGACCACAGTCTTCACCACTGACTGCCCAGTCAACAGCAAGAGGATTCTTCCTGTGGTTGGCCATAGATAAGAGGCCTACCAACATTTAGCAATAAGAGCAAAAACTTGACCCCAGGTGGAGGCTGATCCCCTAGAAGTATCGCCTAAGTCACCAACTGGTCCACATCCTCCTAAGCGAGGACTGGAAGCACTGAGTTCTGCAAGGTCAACTACTCAGCATCCTCCGACAACCAAGTCGTGAAAAATCTCAATGGCTTGGTTGACCAGAGCCGAGGCTGAGTGGCCCGATGGTTAAGCCAAAGAGCCTTTGACCCGCCCCTTGGCTGAGGGGCACTTGACAGCAGTCAAGGGACTGAGGAGAGCGCGAGCTCACCCTGTTCCACGACTGGCGACTATAGTGTTTAGATTTAGTTTTAGATTTAGTACCACAGAGGGCAGTGCTCTCCCCCAAGGCCTGGAGGGACTGACATGTCTCAGAAGTGGTCTGTGGAGGTCTCTCCGATGCTGGTCCCAGGTGGGAACACCACAGAGATGGAGAAGTGCCTACCGCGGCAGCCACCACTTCTGCCACAAGAGCTACAACCTGTGCAGCAGACCTGGCCACCTATAGCCAAGGCCTTTTTGTGGCCCTTAAGGTGATCATCTGGATCCTGTTTTGAAAGCCAATGAGCTCGAGCTTCCTGTCTTAGAGGGTCTCAGAAAGCATGAATAAGTATAGGCTGCACCCAGCCACGCCATGTTGTGCTCACCCCCCCCCCCCCGGCAGTATACACACACACACACACACACACACACACACACACACACGTGTCATGCAGATCGATGACAACACATCTTCTGGCGGCACCAAACACAGAACCTGAATCCAAGTTTCCAGTGTTGTTCCATCATAGGTCCAGAGATAGCGCCAGAAAAACGAGAATTACAATCAGAAAACTTTGAAAGGAAAGGTTTGCCAATGGCGCAGGAAAAATCCTGAACAGAGCATGAAGGAGGTGACCTGTTCTTCCAGCAGAGAGAAAGCATCTGATATAAAAGGGTGGAGTCAGGGAAAATGCCATCCACGTGGTGGAAGGAGCTTAGCTTAAAGACATTCCAGCCAATCACTACATTCCAGTGGAAATGCCAGAGTGTGGATTAGTGCCCATATCGACGCCCCTAGAATACTGCTGTGTACCATGGGGAATAGTGTAATTCAATGGCAATTAAGCCCTTTTGTCATGCAGTATTCTACGACATGTCACTACTACAAGTTACTGTGTTGCATCATGGCTGACTCCACTGTATGACAATGAAATGGCAACAGCCAATCAGAATACAGTATTTAACTTACCCATTTTCTAAGCATAAATCTAATTTAAGATTTAGTTATAATGATAACAGTATATGAAAAGGGTTCCTTGATTTGCATATGTTTTTCCACATTTGCTTTATGATGACTGTCCCTCTCTAAAGATAGGATAAAAGGCTTCTTTCAGGCTCAAAGATACTAGTGTTTTACTGTGCTGTGAACACAACTTGACAAGACTCAAAGGCATCTGGGCTTCTGAAATTCTGCTTCAGCTCACAGGCTTTACAGAATCAGCAATTCTCATTGTTTCTATCTATGTGCTGCTGGTATACAACAGCATACAAATGTAAACAAAATGTAAACAAACCTTTAGTTTGAACTCAAGCTGTGGCATGACTGACAGCAATAAATGAGGATCAATGGCAAAAAGCTCCAGAATCAGATCAAACACGTGTTCAGACAAGTCGCTGACCGATGACTTCCCCTGCACTAGAACCTGATGAAAAAACTAGAAATACAAACACAAATATTGCTGAAAAGTACTATAAACAAAAATAGAATACAATGTTAAAAAACACAATGTGATGTTCAAACTGTGTAGGCAGAGTCTCCTCACATGCGCCAGACAGTAATTAAGAGTTACATTTGACCAATGCAGAAAACATCATCAGGGCAGTCCTTGGGATGAGCACAAAGTAGCACAGGGCATAATCTTTTCATCTACTGTGCATATCTGTACACATCAGGCACAATATGTTCATCTGCTCAACCTTTCCAGCAGAAGTATACCTTTGTGACTCATACAAAATCTCAGCTTTACATGGTACCTTCTCAGCGGTCTATTCCTAGTTTCACCTTCCAGCAAATTTTTACCCAGGCAGCCATTTTGTTAAAGGATAAGCAATGGATGGTTCAAACCTTAACAGAGCTATTTTAAGTATAGAGTTAATATCCAGTACACAGTTGCAACAAAAATGCTGTATGACTGGGGGCATTTAAAAATATGTAATTGCTTAAATGTACTACCCACCACATCTCTCAACACAAGAATAATAAGTTACATATTTTACCATAACAGTAGATCTCTGACAGAATCTCTTTCATTAGAATACACATTTGGAACTCTACCCATGTCAGCACTAAAACCACACGGAAACTTTTGTTAGCCTGGGTCTGCCCAAGACAACATCATGCATCAGCGTCTATATACACATGGGCAACACCATCTCTCCTCAGTTTCCTGTCAGAGATAGAGGACCACCATCTACGGGGAACCAGGAGGTAAAACCAGAACCAAACATATTAGGTAAGGAATGTTCCTGCACATAACAGCCATGGATAAGGCAGAAATACCTGCTGCCGCCCTAACTAGAAAATAAGGGGGATGGAGGGAGGGACAGCATAGCCTAATGGAAGAGGTTCTCTAATATCTACTGTTACAGTAAGTGTGTAACAGTTCTATCTTCTTCAAGGATATCTCTTCCATTAGGCCACACCTGTGGGACAAGTCCCAAGCAGTCCCAAAAGTCACTGGAAGGCTGGTACAATCTGAGGCAAGGCAGCAGGACTTGTAGTATAGCAAAGCCAAAACCTGCACATCTACATGACATTATGACCCAACTGCAATGCTTAATGAAGGTGTGTACAGTTTTCCATGTGGCTGCCAGGCAAATGTCAGTTGCAGAGGTGTTTCTGGAACAAGCACAGAAATGGCCACACCACTGGTGGAGTGACCAAAACAGGCACCAGGAAGTTCCTTACCATACGGCTTATAACAAGACACAATTCAATGCACCAGCCATTTGGAAAAGCACTATTTAGACACATAGGCACCTTCTTTCCCAGGGACAAAAAAATCTGAGAGTACTTTCTGCAGTCCCTGGTGCAATTCACACAGTATCTCAGTATCCTCTGAACATCAAGGAGCAATGCGCCTCAGCCCGATTGGCATGCTCAGGGCAGTAAATTGAAAGGTGTATCATTTGATTCGAGATAGACTCAGAAAGCATCTTCAGTAAAAACATAGGATTAGTATGCAAAGAAGCTCTGTGGAAAATCACATAAGAAGCTCACACACGAGAGCCTGCAGCTCTGAAATCCTTCAAGCAGAAGTGACTGCAATCAAAAGTAACACTTTCCACAATAGGAACCATAGGCCATAACTCACAGCTGACTGAACAGGCACCAATGTCAGTTTTCTAGGAAATAATGCAGCTCCCAAGGCGAGTAGATTACAGATAGGTCTTGCATGCAAAATACCTCTCAGGAGCGTCCAGTTGGGTAACTGTATGGCCATAAGTAGGGGCATGGAACTCTATTTATACAATGGGTGACAGTATATGCTATTACACATATAACAGCAAACTCACTCCCATTGTATAAATATAGCATGACGTATCCACAGTGAATAACCTGTGATAAACTGCACTATGGATAAGTCACCCAAAACATAAAAAACTGTACATTAAATATGGGAAAGAAAATAAATGGGATTCTTTCTCTAGGGAGATACTGGATCATATAATATTATATGTAATGATTCAAGTTAAAGCTAGTACTTATTTAATACAAAACAGTAACCACTTGGAAATGAAAATGTTAGTTAAGGAATTCAATGAGCTAATTGCCATTACTTCTCTAGAGCTCAGTAAAAATGAAAGTAGTAAGAAACATATCAACATAGGTTTGGATAAGCCATGGTTTGATTCTGAATGTTAGTTTATGAGCAGAGAAATTTTAAAAGTTGGGAAAGTTAGGATCAAATCTCCGTCTTATCAAATTCTTGGTGCTTTTAAGAATCTTAAATTAGAATACAAGTAAATGCTGGAAAATAAAAAAAAAAAGGATTATATGGCTAATCAGTGGTAGAGCTTACAGGAAAGTATAATGACAAAAGATTCTAAAACCTTCTGGACAATGGTTGCTTTTGGATGTAATGAAAACAATATTTCATATAATGTAACAGTGACGATTAGCAAACAAATATGGGTGCAACATTTTAGTGAGGTGTATAAAACCATACAAGATTCAAGTGTGGCATTGGGGGATGACTCCTATACACCTCTGTGTAAATTTGATGGAGATGTGTTTCAGTTCTCCCCCAACGAAGTTGAAAAGGCCATAATGGCTCAAAAAAGAAAGCGACGGGAGCAGATTGTCTGTCCCAGAGGTTTTTATTTATTTATTTATTTATTTTAAACACAATCCAGGTTTTTGGGCCTCTTTGCACCCCAATTTTCACTATAAGTAGTCATTTTTTAATCCTACCGCAAAATTGGAATGGGGTTCGTTGTTCCCTGTTCACGAGAGGAAATGGGTGTGATCAGAAATGTTACAGACCCATTACTTTGCTCCCTGTTATGCAGAAAATCTATTCAAGATTAATATTAGACAGATTGATGGCTTGGGTAGAGGAGAATGCGTTGCTTTCAAAGTTCCAAGAGGGTTTTAAAAAGGGTCATAATACACTTCATTGCTTTCCTCTAAATTTCTTAGTTGATAAATATGTCTGGCATAAGAGAGTAATCTTTGTGTGGGTTTTTGGGACACTAAAAGTGCATTTGATTCTGTCAATAGAGCAAAGTTATGGGAATCGTTGGTGGAACTAAACAATGACCCCAATTGCTAGAAATTATTAAATTATTGCATTCAAATACTATTACAGAGATTCAGTATGGGAGAGAGGGAGCATTATCAAGGGAAGTGACTATTAATACTGGTATGAAACAGGGTTGTTTATTGGCTCCAACCCTGTTCAACCTATATATTGAGATGTTAAAAATATTATGAATTTCAATACTTTTGCCCCATCCATAAACAAGGAGGAAGTTAAACTGATGTTGTATGCAGATGATGCCTTGATTATCTCCAGAACCCCGTTAGGACCTAAATGTGCCATTTCTAATGTTATGAATACACTGAAACACTTGGATTTTGAACTAAATGTTAACAAATCTAAGATTTTGGTGATTGGGAAGTCCAAACAGTATGAGAAACCATGGGTAATTGATGGTTGTAACTTCGTGGTGGTAAACAGTTTAGATATTTAGGAGTAACGATTGATAAGAATATGCCCTGCTATAATCATTTGGCAGATGTAAAATATAATGCCTCCAAAACAATGGGGGCTATTCGCAATTTTGCTGCCAAATCTGCTAATAACTCTTGTCTCCCTGAAAAAACCTTTAAAGCTAAACTAATGAGTCAACTGTTATACGGCAGTGAAGTATGGGTTCTCTATTTGGATAAAGCTAGTCTTGAAAGTATGCAGAATAATTTCTTAAGATCCATCTTAAATCTTCTTCAGGATTGCCCCTGATGCTTTTTAAGATTGCAGTCTGGGACAATTCAGGTTAAAATAAGAATATTGATAAGAACTATTAAGTACTGGGGAAGGCTAATGAAATTAAATAATACTAGCCTGCCTTGGTTGTGTTGGGCTCAAGAGCTGGGTAAAAATGGGGCTGAGTGGGCAATCTATGTCCTGGTTTTCTAAACTGAATACTGCCTTAAGACAATTTGGGTGCACTGATCTATGGGGTAGTCATGTTTTGGCAAACAGATGGATTTGTGAATGAAGTTGTGCAGAGGTAAAGGATGTTGCAGTCCAGCAGGACTTTGAAATGTATATGACTTGGACTCATATGTCATACATTCATCCATAAAGATTAACTGGGGCCTAGAGCCATTTTTCTCTATGTGTGAAAATGGCTTACACAGGAATATTTTATGTAGAATAAGATTGGCACGTTTAGGTAACTCCTATCATAATTTGAATAACTGGTATAAAAAATTTAAAAGTAGTTGTCATTGCACAGATAAATCAGATGGTATTTTACACATACTGTTTGAATGCAAAAAATGGGCCCAGGAACGCAAAAAATATATTCTTTCTTTGCTTCCTTCTCTCCGAGGTTTAGAACGCAAAAAAATGTGTTTTAAAATTTAAAAAAAGAGTCGGGAGTATCCGGCGTCTGGATTGGAATCGCCAGATCAGACTGTGGGATCGGGGCCAGGATACTCTTTGGTTCCGAAGGGAACCCACCTGGAGGAGGGGCCTTCACTGGAAGGCCAGACGGCAGAGAAGGAGCCTCATTCCCCATGACCCCGTCAGGGGAGTGCAGGACTGACCAGAAGGAATCCACTACATCGAGGGTTCCATTCTGTCTTCACCTGGGATACCTGCCTACAGAAGGAGGGTAAGGGTGAAGAAAGAGCGGGAGAGGCGTTATCCCCTGGTTCTGCCAGGTGTCGGGTGAGGCGCCGTTAGGGACCCAACAGGAGAACCACGCCTGAGCAGTTGTCGGAGACAGGCATCTTATCAGATGGAGCCCGGAGCGGTAGGAGCCCCCAGCCGACTTATCTGCTGGTGCCGGGTGGGTCCCTGAAGGCTAGGTAGCTGTCTTACCGGCGGCCATGTGGTCCCGGAGGAGCCGGGGGGGGGTGACAGCGGCCGTACCAGTGCGGCCATCAGAGGAGCAGACTGACCTGAGTAAGATTTTTCAGACTTACCATCCAAAGTCTTCTTAGGCGGCGGCTAACGAGCGGCCTTGCTTGTCAAGGGCCACGAGATCTCAGGTTGATCCATGGAGTGCTCCCACTCTCGAGACTTCTCCTTGTGGTGTTTCTTGCAGGGAGAAGATGTCTCGGTAGAGGACTTCAATTCAGTCCATTTGCTTCTCTAATGAAGCTAGGCTGACTTTTAGAAGGTGGGCCTCAAAAGCCTGCTGTCTCCGCTTTTTGGTGGCCTGATTAAATGTTTGGCACTCCAGAGTAGGATGAGACAGGGTGGTCTGGGCCCAGACAAATCATGCACTTCAAATGACCGTCCCTATGAGGGGATCTGCATGCCACAGGACGAGCACTTCTAGGGTGAAGACATTAAGTAAAATTTAGAATCGTTAAAGGATTTAGCGGAAAAAATAATCCAGTGCAGGCATTAACACGACAATCGCTGTATGGAAGTCTGCAATGCAACTGACATGAGGCGACAGTGGAAAGAACTGAGGGCGGGCGTGGGACTGCCCATTATATACAGCCACGCTGACATCTGTCACGTGACATCGGGTGGGTGGTCCCCGGTCAGGTATTGCTGGAAAAGTTCGTCAGGCGGCCAGACGCCAGGTGGCGCCAGTCCCATATGTAATGACCTACTGAAGGAACCCTCTCAAAGTAAGATGTACTGTTATAGGTGACTAACCTATGTTTCTAGGGATGTGGCTAGGATGCTCTATCCACACTTCTTGGCAGACTCCTAGCACTTTTCCGGGAGGAGGGAGGCAAGGAGAACACCCTCTACTTAGGAAATAAGGACGGGAGAACTGAGGCCCCAAAACCAGCATCCTAGCATGACTGTAGATCAATGTCATAATGGAAAATGGGAAATGAAGGTGTGCGCTAACCTCCACATAACAGCCCTGCACAATTCCTGGATAGGGACATCCCTGAAAGCAACCCTAAGCCTTCCAGGAGGCTCCCTACCCGCAAACCTATAGCAGAGATCAATGCAGCATATGAGCTATCTGCCAACTGACCGCTTGGCTGCAAGTCTGCCAGGTCTGGCTTCAGCGTAGGCGACAAAAAGCTGGCAAACTCACCAATTCCAGCATGCACTTCGTACTTCGTAACAAGCAAGCTTTCACCTCGGGTCCGGTGTATGGAGCCTGTGCTCGGCCTCAGAGGTGTGACTGGTGCAGTACACCTGGAGATTAATTACCTAGTTAAGGTGAAACTAGACGAAGTTTCGGAATAACCAAAGGTTTTGAAGCCAGGGTCTACAAAATGCAGGAGCACGAAGGAGGCAACCTGAATCTTCCAGCGGAAAAGAAGATCTGGTGTCATGGGGCAGAGCCAAGGGTTATACCACCCGGGTGAGTGGGAGGAGCCAGCTTGAAGACTTCGGCAATTCTTAAAGGGAAAGGACATGCCAATAAGTGTGGATGAATAACAACCATAATCCTACAACTAAGGTTATACTCCCACCTAGTGGGGAAATATTTAAACAACTTAAAGTTACTGTTTCGGCTGACTTTCAGTTAGAAGTCGGCAACTATTTCTTATTAACATGGAATAAAGAGAGGCACAGTAAAGAGCTGAGAGATTAGAACATATGTATTGTAAAATGATATGATTATATATATATATATATATATATATATACTCAGTTTTAGAGCTAGACAAAGTAATAAGTGAAAAGACCAAGAGGAGGGAGGGGGTACCTTTCAAAGAATCATCCAGAGTATTCCAGAAAAGACAGTGTCAGATTACAATATGGCTCAAGTTAGATCTAAAATATTGTCCTCCAATGTAAATGGCATAAACCACCCCATTAAACTAAAGCAGCTGCAAAAATTTATAAGAAAACAAATGTGATATACTTTTTTTTTTTTTTTTTTTTTTTTTTTTTTTAAAAACACAGGAGACATACTTGTCCCGGAAAGAAACCCAAAAACTTAGAAATAAGGGGTTCCCGAAACTTTACCAAGCATCTCTGGAAAAGGGAAGGAAAAGAGGAGTGGCCATCTTCCTATCCTGCTCTCTCTACTTTGAAGAGGAGGAAGTGGTGGTAGATGAAGGGGCTAGTCATGTGTTAGTAGTGGGAAGGATACAAGACAAACCAGTCACTCTTGTAAATGTCTACCCCCCACCAGCCACGCATATTAACTTATTTTCTGACTTGTTTAAATTACTAGCGGAAAAGGCAAAAGGGATAGTCATAGCAGGGGGAGACTGGAATGTGATCTTGAACAGATCACTGGATACCACATGGAATATTCCTTCCCCAAATGGCAGGACAGTCAAGTCTGTTGAACAGACTAATAATGGGGGACGCTGGTGTAGTGGACATATGGAGAGAAAAATACTCAGGGGCAACATACTCACTTGCTGCTCCCCAAAGTACAACATATACCGAAGACTGAATTTGTTCCCTACCTATGCTAGGGACCTTCACGTGTTTAACTATGTGGGTGGCACAGAGATGATGCCAGATCAGCCTATTTTTGCAGACTTAAGAGTTGCAACTCGGCTGGCCCAGTGGCATTGAGGGTTGAGGCGCTGGATGCCACACCTCATGCTACGCCAGCAACCCGGGTTCGGGAACAAACCCGGACCACTGGGGGTCAGCAGGGGAAAGAGGATCGAACATCCATAGGACTGCTCTCCTCTCTCGGGGAGGGATCCAAGGGTAGCACAGTGCAGCAGCGTTCCCGGTGGAGACCGGTGGCACTGCTACGCACAGGGGCTCGCTAGCAAGCAAGGGGTAGACGTTGGGCAGCCTACCTTCCGGATGTGAGAGGGAGCACCCACGTCTTGGGCTGGGTGGCATTGCAGGTCCCACGTCGGGGGTGTAAACACTATGGAAAAAACCCTCCGGTCCAGATATGTGACGGCCCTCCCAGAGCCGTGCCGCCACATGCCCAACATTGGAGCCCTTCCACCGCCCCTTCGATCTCCTTGAGGCCTACATCCCCCCCCCCCGGGGGAGGCTCGGGGAGAAAGTAATGTCCTGAAGATGGCGGGCACGGTGGGCGGTAGAGCGACACTCACAGTGGGAGAGGCCTGAGAGTTCAGGCTCTGGGGGCAACAAAGAGTTGGGGGGAAAAAAAAAAAAGTTGCAACTCCTGAAGAAACCCACGCAATGGCAGCTGAATACCAGCCTGCTGAGGGATGAAGGGGTCAGAGAAGGAATAAAGAAATTCATAAAACAGGCTGTACAAATGAATGACGACTCAGACAACCCCACAAATGTTATGGGACAAAGTAAAAACGATAAGGGGTAAACTAATATCAATAGCCACTTGTAAGAAGAGGGAAAGGGGCAAACAACTTGAGAGCCTAACGTAGCAACTGAGAACCCTGGAAGGGAAGTAAAAAATTTAACTCTGTAGGAACAGAGAGAATAGGAGATAACCTCATAGTCTTCAGGTGAAGCTATCTCTGGCTGCAAGCTGCAACACTGGACTTAAGATTTGCAAGAAAGCGAGTAGTGCTCACAACAGAGGGAGGTGAACCTTACAATTTACAATCGTCTCTGGTTTGAAGCAGATTCCTTAGGAAAGTTAATATTCTTCAGGTGGAGGATACTTCTAACTGAAGGGTGAAATAAGGAACTTAGAATTATCAGAAAAGGCAGTCTCAATCAACAGAGGGAGGTGGAGTTTGCTTTATTTTTGTTACAAGTGTTAAGGTTTTGTGCAGGAAGAGTTGAACTCCACATAGGCTGAATACTGTTTTCTGTGTCTGCCCTTCTGCACAGCTGGACGGTTTTGGGGCTGACTGTTTTCAGAGCACAAGTCACAAGGCTCTTTTGGGGCTGAGGAGGTTTACCTGTGTCTGACTTGGATGTTTGAATTTTCTCTGTTTGATTAGCAGGGTATTTTCTCTGTCAAATTGGTTTGAAGAAGTATTACAAATTGTCATGTACGGCATCTTGCTGACAGGAAGGCACTCATCGCATCGGTAGGTCAGAGCGTTTAGCTGATTGTTTCGTGAGGGCACAGCTTAGGCCCAACCCCTTCCCACCCTCACCCCACCCACCCCTGGAAATAGTTCATTTATACCTGGGGTTCTGACATCATTTCAAGAGGGCAAGGTACATATCACTGTCATATCCTGTCTAGCACACTGAACTGACAATATAAGCATACACATTATATAAATACATATATTTCTATATAACGCACCAAATCACACACACACAAAAAAAACTAAACAAGGTAGACAGTTATCTGGGGAGTAGTACAATGTAATGGCTGTGGGGCAGCAGTCTTCTGGGAGTCTTTCTGAGGCTGAGATGCTGCCCTGTTTGCAGACAACCATCTGCCCTGAGGGAGGAA
This sequence comes from Neoceratodus forsteri, assembly GCA_016271365.2. NCBI lineage: Eukaryota > Metazoa > Chordata > Ceratodontiformes > Ceratodontidae > Neoceratodus > Neoceratodus forsteri. Next base: position 354,948,234 of record CM057452.1, on the reverse strand, counting down.
GTTGCCCGCTCAGGCCGCACTGGACAGTGGCAAGGAACCTCCCCATCCAGGGAGCACCAGAGCCACCACCACTACCTCAGAGGTTGCGAAAAAGCACAACAGTTGGACCACAGTGGGCTCAGGGAGGGTAAGGGTGGTGGAACAGAGGCACACCTAGTCAGTTGTTCCACTCCACAATCCATACACCATTCTGGGGGAGCACAGTTCCCCTATGGATGCACCCGCAGAGGAGACTAAGGAGGGTGCCGACAACTGTCACAAGGGAGGCCCTCAGGAAGGAGGCAGAGGGCACCACAGGGAAAGAAAGCAGCTCCTGGTGGAGGACTCAATTATTAGGGGAATAGAACTGGGGGGAGCAGGAAAAACTGAAGTAAGGTGCCTGCCTGGTGCCATGGCTTGGAGGGACAGGAAGCGCATCCTTAGGATCATGAGAACAGTTGCACGGGAGTCTGAGCTGGACGTCACTGTCCACCTAGGGACAAATGACTTAGCTCATCATGAGATTAGAGCAGTGCAGAAGGACTTTGTAGAGTTGGGGAGGGGCTTAAGACAAGTAGCAACACAGTATCCTTCTCAGAGGTGCTGCCTGTCAGTGGCATGGTGAGGCGTAGGTACTCTGCACCATGCAGTTTAACAAATGGTTGAAAAATGGTGGAGCACAGGGTTTGGCTTCATTGGGGACTGGGGTTCCACCTGGAGGGACACCAGCCTATACTGGCAGGATGGTCTGCATCTGTCCAGGAAGGAACAAGTCTTTGGGCAATTGGTTTAAATGCTTCATTGGCAAGCCTTTAATCAAGTCAAGGGGAGAGGCACTGATAAGCAGCAGGAAAACCCCAGCCTCCCTACAAAACAGGGTACTAAATGAGAAAAGACCAAGGTAGAAAGGTCAGTGGGGATGCCGCTACAGAAGGTAAAGCCATCAAAAATGGAGAGCAATGAGTACCAATGCCCGTAGTCTGGGTAACAAGCTTCCTGAATTAGTGCCTTGATGGAGAGGAAGATCTGATATCGTGGCAGTCACAGAAACATGGCACACACAGAACCATGACTGGGACGAAACATACCAGGACACACTATCTACAGGAGGGACAGGGAGGGTAAAAGGAGGAGGAGTAGCTCTCACATAAGAGAAGAAATCAAAGCAACAGAATAAAAGGGTAAACAGGGAGAAGAAGCACTGTGGGTCAATTTGGAGGCAGGCAATGGCACCACAATCCGCACAGGGTTAGCAGACCTCTCACAGGGGGAGAAATGGACAAGGAAATGATAGAAAGTATACTTAGAATGGCAGATAAAGGGGAGATATTGCTGATGAGTGATCTGAATATGCCAGATGTTAACTGGAGTGCAGTTGCAGCAGCCACTTCGAAGAGTGGGGTTATTCTACATGCCCTACAGGGGGCATGCCTTACACAACTAGTATTGGAGCCCACTCGAGAGGGAGCAATCTTAGACCTGGTTCTCTCAAATGGAGATGAAGAGAGGATCACATATGCAGAAGTGGGTAGCCATCTGGGAACTAGCGACCATCGAACAGTATGGTTCACAATAAACACAGCAATAGAGTCAAGCCATACAAAGACAAAGGTACTGGATTATAAGAGGGCTGACTTTGCCAAAATGGGTGAGTGCCTAAGGAATGCACTAGCAAATGGGCAGGAAGGAGGGGTGGAAGAACAATGGGGAATAATAAAAACTGCCATCACAGAAGTAACAAGCCTTTGTGTAAAGCAAATAAACAAAACGAAACGAGGTAAGAAACCACTATGGTTCTCAAAGGAAGTGGCAGTGAAGGTTCAAGAGAAAAAGAAAGCATTCAGGAAGTACAAGGAATCACAGAAGGAACAGGACAGAGAACTGTATCAGTTAAAGCAAAAGGAAGCTGGAAAGGCAGTTAGAACAGCAAAGGCCCAAACCGAGGAAAAGATAGCCAACTCAGTTAAGAAGGGGGATAAAACCTTTTATAGGTACATCAGGGAGCGAAGGAAGACCAAGGGAGGGATAGTGAGGCTTAGTAAAGGGGAGGGAGGGGGGCAGAGGGTGACTGTGAAAAGGCAGAGATACTAAACAAATATTTTTGCTCAGTATTTACAAAGGAAGAGGGGGAGGTACCCAAAACAAACAGTAGAAACACTCTGGATACAGAAGTTGATACGAGCCCATTTACAGAAGAAAGGGTTCTGAAAGAGCTCTTAAAACTGAAGGTGGACAAAGCAATGGGGCCTGATGGGATTCATCCCAGAATTCTAAAAGAACTAAGGGTAGAACTAGTGACACCACTGACTACCCTCTTTAACAAATCATGGGAGGATGGGGTGGTACCTGAGGACTGGAGGAGGGCAGATGTGATTCCCCTTCACAAAAGTGGGAGCAAGGCAGAAGCAGGAAACTACAGACCTGTTAGTTTAACCTCAGTGGTAGGGAAAATGATGGAATCACTTCTGAAGGAAAGAAGTGTTGAGTATCTAGAGGCCAGAGGGGCACAGGACCCAAGGCAGCATGGATTCACAGCGGGAAGGTCATGCCAGACAAATCTGATAGATTTCTTTGACTGGGCGACCAAAGTAGTTGATCAGGGAGGGGCTGTGGACATGGCCTACCTAGACTTTAGCAAGGCATTTGACACAGTCCACACAAAAGATTAATATAAAGTTAGCCAGCCTGGGAGTGGGTCCCAAGATGACAGCCTGGGTAAAGAATTGGCTGGAGAATAGGACACAGAGAGTAATAGTAAATGGAGTCCACGCTGAAAAAAGGGGGTTAGTAGTGGGCACCGCAGGGTTCAGTATTAGGATCGGTCCTCTTCAATGTCTTTATAAGCGACATTGCGAGAGGACTGGAAGGAAAGTAGATTCAATGCTAAGAAGTGTAGGAATGCACCTGGGAAACAAAACCCAGGGAAGAGTACACAATGGGGGTGAGATACTAACAACAACAAAATGGAAAGGGACCTGGGGGTAGTCATATCAGATGACCTAAAGGTGGGCAAGCAATGTGAGAAGGCAGCAAGGAGGGCTGGGGGATACTGGGATGCATAGGGAGAGGCATCACCAGTAGAAAACAAGAAGTTATTATCCTCTGTACAGACAGCTGGTGAGACCCCATCTGAGTACTGTGTGCAGTTCTGGAGACCCAATCGCAAAGACATAGACAGGATGGAAGCTGTCCAGAGGAGGGCAACTAAATGGTGCAGGGTCTGCACCGGAGGACATATGAAGAGAGACTTAAGGAGCTTAATATGTATAGCCTCGAGGAAAGGAGGGAGAGGGGACATGATAGAAACTTTCAAGTACCTCAAGGAATCAACAAAGTCCAAGAGGGTAGTATCTTTCAAAAAAGAGGTGCAAGAACAAGAGGGCACAATTTGAAGATAGAGGGGCGGCTCAGAGGTAATTTAAGGAAGTATTTTTCACAGAGAGGTTGTGGATGCATGGAATGGCCTTCCGAGGAGGTTGTGGAGTCAAAATCATGGTGGAATTCAAGCATGCATGGGACAATCATAAGGCAATTCTAGGGGTTGGGGGTAGGAAGAAGTAGGCTGCTGGTTAACTAGGATCTGCAGCTTATCCATCAGGTAGGGAAATGGGCAGACTGGGTGGGCCAAGCGGTCCTTATCTGCCATCAAATTGTATGTTTCTATGAAATAAATACAGGTTACTCACCTGTAACAGGAGTTCTAGGAATGGTATATGTTGTTCATCCACACTGTCTGGCAGGTATCCTTGCCGCTTTAAATCTTGCTGGAAGGACTTCAAGCTGGCTCCTCCCACCCACCCGGGTGGTAAAACTCTCGGCTCCGCCCCATGAAGCCAGATCTGGCCCGCTGGAAGCTCAGGTTGTGCCGGCCGGAGGTCGGGACGGATGTAGGATGAATATAATTATTTTAGAACCCTGTTACAGGTGAGTAAATACAGGTTACTCACCTGTAACAGGAGTTCTAGGAATGGTATATGTTGTTCATCCACACTATTGGCAGGTTCCTGGCCGCTTAAATCTGCCAGAAGGTCTTCAAGCTAGCTCCTCCCACCCACCCGGTGGAAAACTCGCCCGCCTCACGACGCCAGAGATCTGCCCGGCTGGAAGCTCAGGTTGTGCGCTAGCCGGGAGGTTCGGGGATTGGTGGATGAAAACATATACCATTCCTAGAACTCCTGTTACAGGTGAGTAACCTGTATTTCTAGGGACATGGATATGTTGTTCATCCACACTTATTGGCAGACTCCTAGCAGTTCTCCGGGAGGAGGGAGGAAGGCACATACCCTAATATACTTACTTGGGGAACAAAGATTGAGAACCGAGGCCCCAAAACCAGCATCCCGCCGGACTCAAGGTCGATGTGGTAGTGGGAAATAAAGGTGTGTGCTGACTTCCAGGTAGCAGCCCTGCAGATCTCCTGATAGGGACATCCCTGGAAGCAGCCACCCATGCAGCAGTATGTGGGTAGAATGAGGCTTATCCTCTGGGAGGCTCCATGCCCGCTAACTCATAGCAGAGATTTATGCAGGAGGTGACCCATCTGCCTATCGTCCGCTTGGCTGCAGGTCTGCCAGGTGCGGCTTCAGCGTAGGTGACAAACAGCTGGCGAACCTCCCCGATCTCTCAGCCGTAAGGCCTTATAATAAGCGAGCCGCCTAGGGTCCAGAGTATGGAGCCCATATTCGCCTCCGAGGTGATTGGGGTAGAACACCGCAGAGTCAATACCTGATTAAGGTGAAACTCGACACCACCTTCGGAAGGAATTTCGGTGGGGGCGAGGACAACCTTGTCCCTGTGGAAGACCAGGTAAGGAGACCGATGCTCAGCGCCTGAGTTCTCCCATCCTTCTGGCTGACGTGGATAGCCACCAAGAAGGCGGTGCTCACCACAGGTGGGGAGACCACACCTGTGCATTGGTTCGAATGGCTTGCCCATGAGCTTTGCCAGTACCAGCAGTAAATCCCACGGAGGTGGGGGTTCCCGCACTGGAGGAAATGTGATCAAGGCCTTGAAAAAGCGCCGACCACTTTTTCCTCGCGCCACTGACTGTTGACCGCCCGCGCCTGTAAGCAGAAATGGCTGCCAGGTGCACCTTAAGGGTCAGCGACCTAAGCCCTTGACTAGATAGGGACCATAGATGGTCCAAAATGCTCGCCACAGGACACGAAAGGGTCCAACCTTTTTCCCCGACACCAAATGGAGAACCTCTTCCATTTGAAGGCATAGCATTTTCTGGTCGACCTCACGGGACGCCCAACGACGTTGAGGACTCGCCGAAAGACCCAAGGCCTGGAACTCTAGCCGCCAGGAACCAGGCCAGGGTGCAGGGATTGAAGGTCCGGATGGAACACCTTCCCTGATTGAGAGCAGGTCCGGCGAGCTGGAAGCTGCCGCGAGTCCTGGAGCTGAGACTGAGGAGATCTGAGTACCAGAACTGGCGAGGCCAATCTGGGGCTATCAGAATCACCTGCGCCTTGTCCCTCCTTGCTTTCAGCAGGACCCTGTGAATCAGGAGAACGGGGAAAGGTGTAAAGAGGCCCGGGTCCACGGGCCTCGGAGCGGGCATCCCCTGCAGCGAGCCCGCTGGAGGGTGGCGGGCATGAAACAGCCTCAGCTTCGCTCTCCCTGAGGCAAACAGATCCACCAGAGGTGTGCCCCAGCGGAGAACAGGTCTTGTACTATCTCCGCAGAGAGACCACTGCGTGATGCAGCCCCTATCCGCTCAGGGCATCGGCCAGGGTGTTGAGGCTCCTGCCATATGAATGGCCAGGAGATCCGCCTCAGGCTGCGCAGACTAGTGACCAGATGCGGAGAGCTTCTGCATAGAGGCAAGGAGCGCCCCCGCCTGGCGGTTTAGATAGTACATGGTCGTGGTATTGTCCGCCTGACCGGACCACTTGGACCCCGAGAAACGGAGCAAAGGCGTGAGAGCTAGGGACCGCACGGAGCTCCAGCAGGTTGATATGGCATCGACTCACTGGGACCAGAGGTCAGGCGCTGTGTTCCCCCAGATGGGCACCCCTAACCTATCAAAGGGGCGCCGGTCGAGAGAGACCGTCGGCTCGGGCGGACAAACGGGATACCTCCTGCAGATGGGACAGAACGGTCCACCACTGGAGAGCTGCCCACATCTCCTGGGTCGCCCACACGCCGCTGGTCCAGAGGGTCGCAACGCTGTGACCACTAGGCCGCCAGACCTCACTGGAGGCGCTGTGCCAGCGTGCCCAACGGACTACGCTTGGTACAGGCCGCCATAAGACCCAGGAGTCGAGGAAGTCCTGGCAGGGCGCGATTGCTCAACCAGAAATGATTGGGCAAAGGAGGTAAGAACCTCAGCCCCACAACCGCCGGGAGCCGTGTTTGCCTCAAGAGAGTCGAGCTCTGCCCCGATGAAGATATCACCTGCTTCGCTCGAGTTCCGACTCTGGTCTTGTTGACCAGGAGGCCCAGTTGAGAGCAAACCCGAGGGCCAGATTTCTGACCGCCCACCTCCAACCTGGAGGGGCTTCTATCAGTCAATCGTCCAGGTAAGGGCACACCGACCCCTCGAGGCCAAGAGGAAAGCTGTCACCGCTGCAATGCATTTGGTGAAGACCCTGGGAGCTGAAGAAAGGCCAAGGGCATGGCCTGAACTGAAGAGGATCCCTCCGCCTGAAGCGGAGGAATCTCTTGATGAGACGGACTGATAGGGACATGAAAGAACGCGTCCTGAAGTCCAGAGAACAGAACCACACCGTGTTCCAGAGATGTATTATCTGGAGCCAGAGGACCATTCTGAAGGTTCGAGACCCTTAGGAACTTGTTCAGGTCGGTAGGTTCAAGATGGGGCGCCAGCCCCCCGCTCTCGCTGGGACCAGGAATTACCTGGACACCCAACCCTGGTTCTGGTGAAGGGTCCTCTATCTCTTTATCACCCTTTTCTGGAAGGAGGGAGGTGGCTGGCGTCGGCCTCGTCGAGCCCTGTAGAGATCTCAGGGACCCTGTGCCTGCTGGGCGACGGCCTGAAAGTGGAGCCTGCTCGAATTCCAGAGGCAGGCCTCTTCCCACCACCTTCAAAACCCACCTGTCCGTGTAACAGCGGACCAGGCGGAAAGGAAGTGTCGGAGCTGCCTCACGGGGGAACTGGGCGAGGGTGACGGGATGGGGTGACACCCTCAGCCCGCTCACTTAGCAGGCTTGAGGAAGGACCGCCTGGGGACCACCAGGCCTTTTCCTCCTTGCTTCCTATTAGAGGAAGCCGATGGCTTGGGCTTGGAATACCGAGGTTCAGCCTGCTGGCCCTGACGCTGTTGTTGGGTCAAGCGTGGCGCGGAGTAGGGGACCAAAGGGCTTAGGCTGGGGCTTATGACCCTTGTCCTCTGTGCGGACGAGACCAATCCAAGGTGGCATTGATTTTTCGATCCTCTGAGGTGGCCTTCCACGCCAGGGCCGAACAGGTCTGTTCCCAGGAAAGGAACGCCTGCCAGCTTGTGCTGGGTATCCGCGTAAAGGTGGATATTCGCAGCCACGCCCGGGCCGACGATGGCCACAGCGGCCGCCACTGACCGGCACATGAGTCTCCTATATCCAGAGCAGTCTGGAGCTGTTTGGCTACTGCCCTGCCCTGATCCCGCATTCAAGCTTGACCGTAGTCTGCAGGTCAGCGGAAGATGAGGACCGCTTCATCCAGGGAACCCAACAGGGCATGGGGAAATAATGTGCTATGAGGACGGGTCAACTGGCCTGGACGTAAGGCCGAGAGAAGAGGCAGATACACTTTTCTCGCCTTTAGTAGTCCAATTTCTTGACCTCTTTGTCGGGCGGTTTGTCCACGCCCCTGGTATTACCGGCACGCCGGAAAACACTGTCCGTGACCAGCCCTTCAGCCGAGGGGTGTTCAGAAAACCCGACAGAGAGCCAGTAGGGACCGTGATACTTTCTGGCCATCCTGGCCAAGGCGAGGACAGGAAGCCGGACGCTGCCAAAGTTCCAGGGCCGTTCGACAATGGCTTCGCCACTGAAAGGCTCTGTGGAGAATCCCTCGGTCCAGAATCTCGTGAGAGGATATCTCGCTCTGCTTTGATACGGGTTCAAGCTTCATCCCAGTGGATTCTGAGATGAGCCTAAGAAGTCCTAGGAAGGATGGCGGCTATCGTCCACTGACTGCCCCTCAGAGGACTCCAAGTCAAAGCGCTTTGAGAACAGGGAGGAGTCATCCGACCGACGAGTTGTCGAATAGCTGCCTGGAGCCTGAGCCACCCTCCACTTGCCGAGGCTTGGCAGGCGTGAGAGTGACCGACAGCTCACGGGAAGGCCTTGGGCCAACCGCCGATCCTTCGCCGGAGCCCCAGCTGTCGGTTGAGGTGGAGGCGTTCCACCACAATTGTGGGACAGCCGGAATAGGTCGGACAACTGGCCAGGAACAGGCCTTGACTACTACCTGGTCCGGTGGCAACCACTTAATGGCCGGAGAAGAGGCCTGAGCCTGCTTATTGGCCAGAAAATTGTTGTCACATGAGGTTCGATGGGGCGCAGCGACGCCGAAGCCTTCCCTCCTCGGCCGAGGAGGAAGAAGAGGAAGAGGCGGCGACGCTGCTGTCGATGCCAAAGCGAGACCGAGATCCTGCTCAGTTAACGGAACGCTGGACCGCCAAGATGTCCGGGAGATCGAACCTGGCTAGGCCGAGGTCGGTGAGGCGGGAGTCAAGATCGGCGATCCTCGGTTCGGTCGGCAAAACCGACTGCCCTGATTCACCGGCACGGAGAGCCGACGATATCCCTCATCCTCACCGGGGAACCGGGAGGAGGGAATTCGTTTTCCAGCCGACAACCTCCGCCTAACGGTCGAGAAAATCAACCCTCGGCCGCGGGAGTCTCAGTCACCTGGCCTGACGGGGGTACTGTGAAGCCAGTGGTCAAGGTTTAAATTCTAATCAAGCTTCCATTGTCGACACGAGGGAGGGGATCTTTCCCCTGGCCCCAAGAGCGCCGATTGATGAGATTTTATTTAGACTCTTCGACCGATGAAACGGACTCGGTTAAGTAGACCCGCTTTAGTTGAGAGGTCAAGCAAAGCTCCTTAAAGGAAGCTGAATATGAGGTCCCGAGCGAGCAGAGGGACAAAGGCCGCAGAAGTGGAAGCGGCTGAGCCGCCTGTTGCTCGGCGCACCAACCTCTAGATTGTTCCGGCGGATCCCGCAGTCATGGAAACCGCCAGTCGGGCCTCTTGATTTGACCGGAGGAAATCTCTTCGACCCAGAAGCAGCGGGCAGCGCCGTCCCCGAGGACGACCGAGAAGGAGGAACACAGGCCTAAGCCTGGGCGGTCGTGCTCCTGGCCAAGGCAATAAACGCACGTGAGTGCGCGGGTCATCGGTATACCTCTGCTCAGGACATCTCCAAATCCAGGAGTCGACGGTCCATCGCAGCCGCCAAGGAAGAAGATAGAAGTTTTTTTTTTTTTTTTTTTTTAAACCAAGGATTTTAGGTCAAAACTTAATCTGCGAGCGTTAAGGAGGAACCTGAGCTCCTAGCTGAAAGGAAGATCTATGCCATGGGGCGGAGCCGAGAGTTTTACCACCCGGTGGGTGGGAGGAGCTAGTTTGAAGACCTTCCGCAAGATTTAAAGCTGCAAGAACCCGTTAACGAGTGTGGATGAAAACATATCCATGTCCCTAGAACCTGTATTTAGGGACATGGATATATTGTTCATCCACACTGTCTGGCAGACTCCTAGCAGTTCTCCGGGAGGAGGGAGGCAAGGCGCACACCCCCTACTTAGGGAATAGAGACTGGAGAACAGAGGCCCCAAAACCAGCATCCCGGTGTGACTCAAGGTCAATATGGTAATGGGTGATGAAGGTGTGCTGACTTCAGGCAGCCCTGCAGATTTCTGGATAGGGACGCCCCTGGAAGCAGCCATCGATGCAGCAGTATGGCGGTAGAATGAGCTCTTTATCCTCTGGGAGGCTCCATGCCCGCCAACTTATAGCAGAGATCATGGGATGTGACCCACCTGCCTATCGCCTCGCTTGGCTGCAGGTCTGCCAGGTGGCTTCAGCGTAGGTGACAAAACACATGGCGAACCTCTCCCGACTCTCAGCTGTGCGGCCTTATAGTAAGCGAGCTCCTTCTAGGGTCCAGAGTATGGAGCCCATATTCGGCCTCCCGAGGGATTGGCGAGAACACCGGGCAGAGTCAACACCTGGTTAAGGTGAAACCCACACCACCTTCGGGAAGGAATTTCTGGTGGGGCAGGAAAACTTTGTCCCTGTGGAAGACCAGGTAAGAGACTGGCGTCAAGCGCCTGAGCTTCCCATCCTTCTGGCTGACGTGATAGCCAGCAAGAAGGCGGCTCCACGCAAGTGAGAGCGCACACCTGTGCATTGGTTCAATGGCTTGCCCATGAGCTTTGCCAGTACCAGCAGTAGATCCCACGGAGGTGGAGGTTCTCGACCGGAGGGGAAATGTGATCAAAGCTTTGAAAAGCGCCAGACCACCTTTCTCCTTGCGATCGATCGCTTCCCGCCCACGCCCGTAAGCAGAGATGGCTGCCAGGTGCACCTTAAGGTCGTCGACCTAAGCTCCTTGCTGGAGAAGGGACCAAAGGGAGTCCAATATGCTCGCCATGAACAGGAGGAAGGGTCCAGTCTTTGCCTCTGGCACCAAATGGAAAACCTCTTCCATTTGAAGGCGTAGCATTTTCTGGTCGACTTACAGGACGCCTCAACCACGTTGAGAACCTCGCGGAAAGATCCAAGGCCTGGAACCTAGCCAGGAACCAGGGCCGCCAGGGTGCAGGGGATTGAAGGTCCAGATGGAAAACCTTCCCTGATTAACGGACAGCAGGTCCGGCGGCTGGAAGCTGCCTCGGGAGCCTGGAGCTGAGGCTGAGGAGATCTGGTACCAGTACTGGCGGGCCAGTCTGGGGCTATCAGAATTACCTGCGCCTTTTGTCCCTCCTTGCTTTTGAGAAGCACCTTCAGTATCAAGGGGAACGGGGAAAGGCATAGAAGAGACCCGGGTCCACGGCCTCGAGAAGGCATCCCACTGCAGCGATCCTGCTGAGGAGGGCGGGCATGGAACAGGCTCAGCTTCAGATTCTCCCTGAGGCAAACAGGTCCACCTGAGGTGTGCCCCACTGTGGAGAATAAGATCTTGTACCACCTCCGCAGGAGAGACCACTGATGAGACGCAGCCCTATCCGCTTAGGCATCAGCCAGTGGTTGGGAGGCTCCTGCCACAGAATGGTTAGGAGATCTGGCCCAGGCTGGCACGAGTGACCAGATGTGGAGAGCTCTTGCATAGAAGCATGGAGCTGCCCACCCTGGCGGTTTAGACAGTACATGGTCGCGGGTGTTGTCCGCCTGACCCGACCACTCTGACCTCAAGAAACAGAGCAAAGGCGGTGAGAGCTAGGCGGACCGCCGAGCTCCAGCAGGTTGATGCCGTGGCATCGACCCCTCGGGACCAGAGGCTGAGGCGCCGGTGTTCCCCAGATGGGCACCCCAACCCATCAGAGGCATCGGGTCGACAGACCATCGGCTCGGGCGGATAAACGGGATGCCCTCCTGCAGATGAACTGGAACAGTCCACCACTGGAGAGCGCTCCACATCCCCTGAGTCACCGCCACCAGCTGGTCCAATGGATCGCAGCGCTACCACTGGCTGGCCAGCCCCACTGAAGGGGACGATGTTCCAGCGGCCCAACGGACTCACGCTGGTACAGGCCGCCATGAGACCCAGGAGGCGAGGAAGTCCCGGCAGAAGTGAATTCACCAACCAGAAATGATCGGGCAAAGGAGGAAAGAACTCGACCCTGTCCGCCGCTGGAGTCGTGCCCTGCTCAAGAGAGCTCGAGCTCTGCCCCGATGAAAAGAATCACCTGTCAGCTCGAGTTCTCACCTGGCCTCGGATGAAGAGGCCGACCTGAGAGCAACCTGAGGGCCAGGATTCTGGACCGCCCACCTCCTGTCTGAGGCTGCTATCAGCCATCGCCCAGGTAACGGCACCCCGACCCTCGCGCCAGTAGGAATGCTGTCACCACTGCTATGCATTTGGTGAAGACCCTGAGCTGGAGATAAGTCAAGGGCAGCTTGAACTCAAAAGGGATCCCTCCGCCGAAAGTGAAGGAACCTGATGTGACGGACGGATAGGAAAGAAAGAAGCCCTGCAGGTCCAGAGAGCAGAACCACACGCCGTGTTCCAAGGATGGTATTATCTGAGCCAGAGTGACCATCCTGAAGGTTCTGACCTTAGAACTTGTTTAGTCGTAGGTCGAGAATGGGGCGCCTGCACCCCGGTCCGCTGAACTAGAAGTACCTGACACGAACCTCGGGTTTGAGGGGGGGTCCGTCACCTCTTATCACCTCCTTCTCGAGGAGGAGAGCGATGTCGGCTCATCAGGCTGACAGGAGAAGCTGGACCCCGAGGCCTCAGGTGCGACGTGCTCTGAATGGTGGGGCCTGCTCAACTCAGAGGCAGGCCCTTCCACCACTTCCCAACACCCACCGTCTGTGGTGAGAACGACCAGCGGAAAGAAAGTGGCTGAGCCGCTTCTCCACGGGGGCACTTAAGTGAGTGCACGGGGTTAGGGTCACACCTCAACCCGTCACTGGGCAGGCTTGAGGAAGGACCGGCCGAGGGACCTCCAGGGCCTTTGGCACCCCAGCTTCCTGGAGGAGGAAGCTGGTTTGGGTTTGGGACGCCAACCATGTGCCTGCTGGCCCTGATGCTGGTCTGGACGTGCACGGCGGACGGACTTAAAGGGGTTGGTCCATGTCTGCCCTAGTCCCTCTGAGCGGATGAGACCGAGTCCAAAGTGGCATTGACTTTTCGATCCTTCTGAGGTGGCCTTCCACCCAAGGCCGAAGAGGTCAGTCCCAGAAAGGGACATCTGCCAATTTGTGCTGGGTATCCGCCAGAAGGTGGGTATCCTCAGCTACGCTCGACGGGCGACAGCCACTGCGCCGCGACTGACCCTGTGCGATGAGTCACGTGTCCAGAGCAGTCTGAAGTTGCTGCTTGGCCACCGCCCCTGCCCTGGTCCCGCACCTGCTCAACCATGGTCTGCAGGTCAGCGGAGATGAGGGACCATCGCCCAGGGAGCCCAACAGGTGGTGGAGAAATGTGCCATAGATCGGCCGAAGTTGGCCTGATGAAGGCCAAGGGAGGACGCAGCGAGACTTTTCGACCGGCATAGTCCAATTTCTGGACCTTTGTCAGGAGGTTTGTCTGACGCCCAGCGCTTTCCGCACGCCGGAAAACGCTGTCAGTAACTAACCCCTCGGTGAGGGATGTTCCGAGAACCGACAGGGAACCCAGGGATCAGATACTTCCTGGCCATCCTGGCCAAGGCGCATGCAGGAAGCTAGGGCGCCTGCCAGAGCTCCAAGGCCGGGCCTACAATGGCCTCGCCAGAGGAAAGGCCTATAGGGGAATCCCCGTCCAATATCTCCGTGAGGGGAAACTTAGCCCACTTGGATACGAGTTCGAGGCTGCATCCCGTGGACTCCGAGATGAGTCGAGCAAACCCAGGAAGGACGAGGGCTGTCGCCCAGCGACTGACCTCCAGAGGACTCCAAGTCCACTCGCCTGGAGAAAAGGGAGGAATCGTCATCGGACTCAGAAGAGTCCGCAAAGAGCTGCCTCGGGCCGGAGCCACCCTCCACCTGCCGAGGGCGATCGGGAGTGAGGGTGACCGACAGCCTATCGGGCAGACCCTGAGCCGACCGAGAGTTCTTGGTCGGAGCCCCAAACAGCGGCTGTGGAGGCTCCAATGGAATCGGTGGAGCAGCTGGTTTTGGCCGAACAACCGGCCTGGGAACAGGCTCCTAGGGTAAGACGAGAGGTTGTTTCGGCCCCGTGACAGCCACTCATGGTCGAAGGCGACGTGTCGGGTTGTTCCTGATCAGAAGGAGCGATTCATCAGGTCCTCGATCGTCGATTTAATCTCACGCCGAAGCCTCCCCTCATCCGGTGAGGAGGACGAGACGAGCCGGGCGGTGAGTCATTACTGCGCCGAGACCGCCTCAGACTGCGGATCGCGGTACCGCCAAGCAAATCAGAGACCGAGAACCCCGGCCTTTCCGAGGATGGTGCGGGAGGGACGGTGGAATTGGCCCTCCTCAGTTCGGAGGGTTCACCCGAGGGCCCGAACCGAGGCACTGGCAGCTCGCTGATTCTCAACTCCCACCGGGAACCGTGAGAGGATTTTCGCATTAGTCGAAAACCCGTCCAACGGGTCGAGAACTACAGGTTACTCACCTGTAACAGGAGTTCTAGGAATGGTATATGTTGTTCATCTACACTGTCTGGCAGGCATCCTTGCCGCTTTAAATCTTGCCGAAGGTCTTCAATCTGCCTCCACCCACCCGGTGGAAAACTTCCGGCTCACCATGACGCCAGATCTGCCCGCTGAAGCTCAGGTTGTGCGTCAAGCCGGGAGGTCGAGGGAATGTAGGGATGAACAATATATACCATTCCTAGAACTCCTGTTACAGGTGAGTAACCTGTATTTCTAGGGACATGGATATGTTGTTCATCCACACTTATTGGCAGACTCCTAGCAGTTCTCCGGGAGGAGGGAGGCAAGACACCCCATACTTAGGAAATAGAGACTGAAGAACCGAGGCCCCAAACCAGCATCCCGCGTGACTCAAGGTCGATGTGGTAATGGCTAATAAAGTTGGTGCTGACTTCCAGGTAGCAGCCCTGCAGATTTCTGGATAGGGACGCCCTGGAAGCAGCCACCGATGCAGCAGTATGGCGGGTAGAATGAGCCTTATCCTCTGGGAGGCTCCATGCCCGCCAACTTATAGCAGAGATCTATGCAGGAGGTGACCCACCTGCTTATCGTCCGCTTGGCTGCAGGTCTGCCAGGTGCGGCTTCAGCGTAGGTGACAAACAGCTGGCGAACCTCTCCTCGATTTCAGCCGTATGCCTTATAATAAGCGAGCGCCCTTCTAGGGTCCAGAGTATGGAGCCTGTATTCGCCTCCGAGGTGTGATTGGGGTAGAACACCGCAGAGTCAACACCTGATTAAGGTGAAACTCGACACCACCTTCGGAAGGAATTTCGGTGGGGCGAGGACATCCCTTGTCCCTGTGGAAGACCAGGTAAGGAGACTCAATGCAGAGCGCCTGAGTTCTCCCATCCTTCTGGCTGACGTGATAGCCACCAAGAAGGCGGTTGTTCTCACGACAGGTGAGAAAGTTCACACCTGTGCATTGGGTCGAATGGCTTGCCCATGAGCTTTGCCAGTACCAGCAGTAAATCCCATGGAGGTGGAGGTTCTCGCACCGAAGGGGAAATGTGATCAAGGCCTTTGAAAAAGCGCCAGACCACCTTCTCCTGCGCCACCGACTGCTCCCTGGCCCGCGCCCGGTAAGCAGAGATGGCTGCCAGGTGCACCTTTAGAGTCATCGACCTAAGCCCTTGACTAGAAAGGGACCATAAATAGTCGAAAATGCTTGCCAAGGAACAGGAGGAAGGGTCCAAGCCCTTGCCCTGACACCAAATGGAAAATCTCTTCCATTTGAAGGCATAGCATTTCCTGGTCGATTTACGGGACACCTCAACAACATTGAGGACCTCGTCGGAAAGACCCAAGGCCTGGAACTCTAGCCGCCAGGAACCAGGCCGTCAGGTGCAGGGATTGAAGGTCCGGATGGAACACCTTCCCCTGATTGACTGAGAGCAGGTCCGGCGCAGCCTCGCTGCCTCGGGAGCCTGGAGCTGAGGCTGAGGAGATCTGGGTACTAGAACTGGCGGGGCCAGTCTGGGGCTATCAGAATCACCTGTGCCTTGTCCCTGCTTGCCTTGAGAAGCACCTTGTGAATCAAGGAAAATGGGGGAAAGGCGTAAAAGAGGCCCAGGGTCCACAGCCTCGAGAAGGCATCCCCCTGCAGCGAACCCTGCTGAGGGGGGCGGGCATGAAACAGCCTCAGCTTCGCATTCTCCCTGGAGGCAAACAGGTCCACCTGAGGCGTGCCCCAGTGGGAGAACAGATCTTGTACTACCTCCGGCGAGAGACCACTGTGAGATGCAGCCCCCATCCGCCCACGGCATCGCCAGGGTGTTGGAGGCTCCTGCCACATGAATGGCTAGGAGATCCGCCTCCAGGCTGCGCATGACGAGTGACCAAATGCGGAGAGCTTCCTTGCATAGGAGCATGGAACGCCCCCACCTTGGCGGTTTAGGTAGTACATGGTCGTGGTATTGTCCGCCTGGACTCGGACCACTGACCCGGAGAAACGGAGCAAAGGCGGTGAGAGCTAGAGCGACCGCCTGAGCTCCAGCAGGTTGATGTGGCATCGACTTATCGGGACCAGAGGTCGTACTCGGTGTTCCCCAGATGTGGCACCCCAACCCATCAGAGAGGCATCGGCCGATAGAGAGACCGCCGGCTCGGGCGGACAAACGGGATGCCCTCCTGCAGATGATGGAACGGTCCACCACTGGAGAGCGTTCCACATCTCCTGGGTCACCATCACTAGCTGGTCCAATGGATCGCAGCTGTGTGACCACTGGCTGGCCAGTCCCCACTGAAGGGTGCGCATGTGCCAGCGAGCCCAACGGACCACGCTGGTACAGGCCGCCATGAGACCCAGGAGGCGCAGGAAGTCCCGGGCAAGACGCGATTGCCCAACCAGAAATGATTGGCAAGGGAGGTAAGAACCTCGGCCCTGTCCGCCGGGAGCCGTGCTCTGGCTCGAAGAGAGTCGAGCTCTGCCCCGATAAACAGAATCACCTGCTTGCTAGAGTCTGACTTGGCCTCGTTGATGAGAAGGCCGACTTGAGAGCAAACCTGGACGGCCAGATCTCTGGACCGCTCCACCTCCTGTCTGGAGGGGGCTGCTATCAGCCAATCGTCCAGGTAAGGGTACACCCGAACCCCTCGGCGCCGCAGGAAAGCTGTCACCACTGCAATGCATTTGGTGAAGACCCTGGGAGCTGGAGACAGGCCGAAGGGCATGGCTCGGAACTCGAAGAGGGATCCCTCCTCCGAAAGCGAAGGAATCTCCGGGGACGGATGGATAGGGACGTGAAAGAACGCGTCCTGCAGGTCCAGAGACAGAACCACACGCCGTGTTCCAGAGATTGTATTATCTGCGCCAGAGTGACCATCCTGAAGGTTCGAGACCTTAGGAACTTGTTCAGGTCGTGTAGGTCGAGAATGAAGGCCAGCCCCCGTCTGCTTTCGAACCAGGAAATACCTGGACACGAACCCGGTCTGGGGGGTCCTCTACCTCCTGATCACCTCCTTTGGACGAGGAGAGCTGGCGTCGGCTCGACGAGCCGACAGTGAGGCTGCAGACCCCGAGGTCCCCCAAGGTGCGACGGCTCTGAAGGGCGGGGCCTGCTCGAATTCCAG
Organism: Neoceratodus forsteri; assembly: GCA_016271365.2. Lineage (NCBI taxonomy): Eukaryota > Metazoa > Chordata > Ceratodontiformes > Ceratodontidae > Neoceratodus > Neoceratodus forsteri. The sequence goes on along the minus strand of CM057452.1, from coordinate 354,930,903 downwards.
AGGCAGGCCTTTTCCCACCACCTCCAGTACCCACCTGTCCGTGGTAACAGCGGACCAGGCGGAAAGGAAGTGTCGGAGCCGTCCCCCCATGGGGGGATCCAGGGGTGAGGTGACGGGATGGGGGCGACACCCCTCAGCCCGTCACTGGGCAGGCTTGGAGGAGGGACCGGCCGAGGGACCTCCTGGGCCTTTACCTCCTTGCTTCCTGTTGGAGGAAGCCGACGGCTTGGGTTTGGGATTCCAAGCCCGAGCCTGCTGGCCCTGACGTTGCTGGGCCGAGGCGCAGAAGGACGAAAGGGCTTAGGCTGTGGCTTGCGGCCTTTGTCCTTCTGAGCGGAAGAGACAGAGTCCAAGGTAGCATTGGACTTCTCGATCCTCTGCAGGTGGCCTTCCACCCCAGGGCCGAAGAGGTCAGTCCCCAAAAAGGGAACATCCGCCAACTTGTGCTGGGTATCCGAGGTAAAGGTGGATATCCTCAGCCAAGCCCAACGAACGATGGCAACTGTGGCGCTACAGACCTGGCAACATGAGTCCCAATGTCTAAAGCAGTCTGGAGCTGCTGTTTGGCCACTGCCCTGCCCCGGTCCCGCACCTGACCGTAGTCTGCAGATCCGCGGGAAGATGAGGGACGACCTCATCCAGGGAGCCCAACAGGGCATGGGAAAAATGTGCCATGAGGACGGCCGAACTGGCCTGACGAAGGCCGAGAGAGGACGCAGCATAGACTTTTCGCCCGGCATAATCCAATTTCTTGGATTCCTTGTCGGGAGGTTTGTCCACATCACTGCCGTTCCCGCACGCCGGAAAACGCTGTCAGTAACCAACCCTCAGCCAAGGGTGTCTGAAACCGGACAGGGAACCGTAGGGATCAGATACTTCCTGGCCAAAGGCGCAGGGCAGGAAGCAGGGCGCTGCCAAAGCTCCAAGGCCAGACTCCACTATGGCCTCGCCACCGAAAGGCCTCCGAGGGAATCCCCTGTCCAGAATTCCGTGAGGGGATACCTGGCCTGTTTAGAACGGGTTCAAGCTTCATCCCGTGGACCTGAGATGAGCCGGGCAATCCTAGGAAGGACGGGGCTATCGTCCACTGACTGTCCTTCCTGAGGACCCAAGTCCATGCGCTTGGAGAAAAGGGAGGAATCATCCTCGGACTCGGAAGAGTCCTCAAAGAGCTGCCTCGGGCCTGAGCCACCCTCCACCTGCCGAGGTCTATCGGGAGTGAGGGTGACAGACAGCCTATGGGGCAAACCCCGAGCCGACCGAGAACTTTTGGTCGGAGCCCCAACTAACGGCTGTGGAGGCGGAGGTTCCACCAGAATAGGTGGAGCAGCTGGAATTGGCTGAACAACCGGCCTGGGAACAGACTCCTCGGCTACGACGAGGGGTTGTTTCGGCCGCTCCGGTGACAGCCACTTAATGGCCGGGGAAGACGACTGGGTCGGCTTATTCCCGGTCAGAAGGAGTTGCTGCCACATGAGTTCCTCATATCTTCGACGCAACTTGCACCGAAGCCTCCCCTCGTCCGAGGAGGAGGAAGAGCGGCGGCAGCCGCTGTCAGCGGTGCCGAGACCGAGACCGCCATGACGCGGGATCGGCTGACCGCCAAGATGTCCGGAGATCGCAATCTTGCTAGGCCGAGGCTTAGCGGGAGGTGTCAGGAATCTGCACTCACCTCGGCTCGGACGATTCCACCGAAGGCTCCGGAACCGGAGGCACAGACGAGCCGACGGGATCCTCAACTCCCACCAGGGGAACCGGGGAGAGGGGATTCTCAGCTTCTCCAGCCGACAACCCGTCTAACGGGTCGAGAAAAATCTCGACCGCGTCGACGGAGTCTCGGTCACAACTGGCCTGACGGGACACCGTGAAGCCAGTGGCCGAGCTGAGGGGTCGCACCGTTCACTGTCGACAACAAGGGAAGGGGATCTTTCCGCCCCAAGAGCCGACGGTGAGACTTACTTTGCTCTTTTGGACCGAGAAAAGGTCCAGAGAAGTTGGACCCTCACCTTTGTCGAGAGGGTCAGACAGAGCTCCTTAAAGGAAGCCGAGTACGAGGCACCGAGAGAGAGCGGGACAAATGCCGCGGCCGAGGTAGAAGCGGCCCGCGCCGCCTCCTCTTCGACGGCGATCATCTGCTCGAGCTGATCCGCCGAGCCCGCCGCCGCGGGCACCGCCAACCAGGCCTCTTTAGATTTAACCGGAGGAATCAGTTTCTCGGGACGCCCCAGCTGTAGACTGGCAGCACGGTCTTCGAGGACGTAGGCCGAAAAAGAAGAGCACAGGTCGCAAGCCTGCGGGTCATGCTCCAGGCCTAAGCAGTAGATGCACGTGGAGTGCGGATCCGTCCCGAGACATCTTCTGCCCGCAAGGGCATCTCCGAAACCGGAGTCGATTGGTCCATCGCAGTCATGAGGGAAAGAAGACCAAGTCTTTTAGCAAAAACTTTTGATTTCAAGATTCAAGAATTAGGAACCAGTCTTATACACAGAGCGTTAAGGAGGAAACCTGAGCTTCCAAGCGGTAAGGAAGATCTGGCGTCATGGGGCGGAGCCAAGAGTTTTACCACCCGGGTGGGTGGGAGGAGCCAGCTTGAAGACCTTCCGGCAAGATTTAAAGCGGCAAGGATACCAGCCAGACAGTGTGGATGAACAACATATCCATGTCCCTAGAAAGATCTTGACTGCGTCAACAGGAGTCTCGGTCAACTGACCTGACGGGGACACCGTAAGACCAGTGGCCGAAGCTGAACGATCGACAGAAGTCGATGGCCGACAACCCGGGGAGAGGGACCTTTCCCGCTCTCAAGAGCGTCGACGAAGGGACTTACCCTGGTCTTTCTTCTTGGACCGAGAAGAAGGTCCAGCAGACGTTGGTCCCTCTCCTCTAGTGGAGAGGGACAGACAAAGCTCCTTAAAGGAAGCTGTGTAAGAGGAACCCAGGGAGAGCGGGATAAATGCCGCCGTCGCGGAAGATGCGGCCCGTGCCACCTCCTTCTTCGAGGGCGATCATCTGCCTAGCTGATCCGCCGAGCCCGCCGTCGAAACCGCCGACTGGCCTCTTTTGACTTCACCTGAGGAAAGCTTCTCACATGCCTAGGTGTAAACGGGCAGCACGGCCTCGGGAGGGACGAGGCTGAGAAGGAAGAGCACAGGTCACAAGCCCGCGGGTTGTGCTCAAGGCCTAAACAGTAGACACACGTGGAGTGCGGATCCGTCCGAGACATCTTCTGCTCGCAAGGGCACTTCCGAAACCGGAGTCGATTCTCCATTGCAGCCGAAGGGAGGAAGACCAAGTCTATAATGCAAAATCTTTTGAATTCGGAAAACCCAAGAATTAGGAACCAGTCTTATACGCAGAGCGCTAAGGAGGGAACCTGAGCTTCCAAGCGGTAAGGAAGATCTGGCATCATGGGGCGGAGCCGAGAGTTTTACCACCCGGGTGGGTGGGAGGAGCCAGCTTGAAGACCTTCCGGCAAGATTTAAAGCGGCAAGGATACCTGCCAGACAGTGTGGATGAACAACATATCCATGTCCCTAGAAAGGAAATTAAACTCAAACTGCAAAGACTACAGAGAGCTAAAGCTGAGAAGGCCCTACATTTCATTAAACAATCATACTATGAAGGTGGCCCAAGGGCCTCCCAGCTATTGGCCTACAGCTTGAAACAAGCAGCAGCTCGAGCCCATGTCACGGGCCTCCGCCATCCAGACATGGAATGTCTCCCATAGATGGGAGCAGACTGCAGACATCGCTACCATCCACAGGAAAACAGACACCTTAGGGGACGAAAAAGAATTCTTAAAGGGCCTAAAACTGCCCAAGTTGACTGCAACTCAAACGCAGGCGCTGATGGCCCCAATCTCCCAACCAGAGATCGCGAAAATACCATCAAAAATCTTAAGGTGCGCAAATGCCCGAGCCCTGATGGGTTCAGCAGTGAACTCTACAAAACCTTCACTGCTGAAACAGTCCCCTTACTGAAAAATGTATATAATCAGGTGTGGACTTAGGGTTAAGCAGTCCCCCACCTCTTGGAACTATACCTCCATAAAGAAGAAAAGACTTAAAAGACTGTGGCTCCTACAAACAGATATCTCCGTTAAATGTGGATTATTAAGTTTTCACGGCCATAATAGTTGTCAGACTTAACCCCCTTCTAGTAAATCTCATACATCCTGACCAAACAGGGTTCACAGCACGTAGGCAAGCCCCAGAAAGAGTCAGACGGACTATAGACATAATTGACATTATCAACAAACACATTCCCACTTGTATTATGAGTCTCAATGCCGAAAAGGCATCTGATCGAGTCACCTGGGAGCTTTCTTTTTATGGTCCTACAGACCATTGGCTTCCCTAAGGCTTTTCTAGAAGCAATCAGAGCACTTTATGCCTCCACACAAGAGTACATGAGGGTGAATGGAGGAATATCACAGAGATTTAACCTGAGCAGTGACACCAGACAAGGATGCCCACTATCATCTCTACTATTTGCCATTTACACAACCTCTGGCTCAAGCCATAAGAGAAGAACGGGAGGTGGAAGGACTTGTAATGATTGGGGGACGGGGGAGACATAAAATTTCACTATACGCGGATAATGTCCTTATGTACATAACTAATCCAGCAAAATCCATCCTCATATTATGGTCCATACTGGACAAATTCAGTCAGCTTTCAGGATACTCCATTAACAAACATAAAACAGAAGTGCTTAAACTCTTAAAACCCATCTCTAAACATAAAACAATTACTCCCCCTGAACTGGAATAGCCACAAAATAAAATACCTGGGGACCCAAATCCCAAAGAACCTCACATCATTTTACTCCATAAACTATGAGCCCCTGATAACTCAGATTAGACAAGATTTTAAAAGATGGGAAAGTACAGTTGCGTAGCAACTTCCCATAACAGTAGATCTTCGAGAGAGGTTCCTTCAGTAGGTTATCACTTATAGGACTGGCGCCACCTGAAGTCGGGCCGCACGGCAGACTTTTCTAGCAATCCCTGACAGGGAACCACCCACCCGTCACATGACTGTATATAGTAGGCGGTCCCCACCCTCACCTTCCAGTTCTCCTGCCAGAGCCAGGAAGAGGCCTGACAGCAGGATCTGGAGACCCTGTAAAACACAAATTGAGGGGAAGGAGGGAGGGAGGGAAAAATATGACCTACTTAAGCAAGCTCTCTCAAAGATCTTCTGTTATGGTAAGTTCCTATGTAACTGTACTATCTTACTTCGAGAGGGTTCCTTCAGTAGGTCATCACATATAGGACAGAGTCCCAAGCAGTCCCTCCAAAGAGAGACCGAGAGAAACTAGGGAGGAGGAAAAATAACTCCAACAGACAAACTGGAATCCAGAATGGACCCAGTCTAGGACAAAAGGCCCTGTAACACAGCTACGCTGAAACCAGCCCTCCGCCTAGAAGCAATGTGCAGACTGTAGTGTTTGGTAAAGATATGGACAGAACTCCCAAGTGGCTGTGGCACAGATATCAGCCGCAGAGACATTTCACAAAAAGACAGCAGAAGCAGCCATGCCCCTAGTAGAATGACCTCTGATGGTACCCGGCAGAGGTTTTTCATACTTCTGGTAACAATACCTAATGCAGTTGCCTAAACATTTAGAAAGGCCCTGCTTAGAAACCGGTTTGCCCTTCGATCTGGGGCGCAAAAGAAACCAGCTGATCACAGCTACGGAATTCTTTAGTCTGGTCAGTGTAACACCGAAGAATCCGATGTACATCCATGGCATGGAGGAGTGCCTCACCTCTGTTAGAGGGAGACAGACAGTATACAGGAAGCTCTACTGAGTGGTTCAGTGTGGCTTCTGACACCACCTTGGGAAGAAACTTCAGATTATTTCTGAGGACTGCCCAGTCCCTGTGGAAAAATCAGATAAGACTCCTTACAAACCAGAGTGTGAAGCTCCAAAAACCTCTGGGCTGACGCGATGGCAACCAAGAACAACGCCTTCCAGGAAAGGAAGTGCAAATCACAGTTCATAGCCGTCTCAAAAGGAGATAGGGTAAGCTTTTCCAAAATGAAGTTCAAATCCCAAGGAGGAGTTGGGCTGCAGATGTGGTGTTTCAGATGGAGAATACCTTTCAGAAAGGTTTTCGAGATTTCCAACTGAGCTATGAGAAATTCCAATACAAGATACTTTCAAGACAATTGCTATATGGAAGTCTACAATGCGACTGACACGAGGCGACAGCGGGAAAGAGCTGGAGGGCAGGCATGGGGGCCGCCCACTATATACAGTCACGCTGACAGTCACGTGATGTCGGATGGGTGGTCCCCCATCAGTAATTGCTAGAAAAGTCTGCACTGCGGCCCAATGCCAGGTGGCACCAGTCCTATAAGTGATGACCTGCTGAAGGAACCCTATCAAAGTAAGATCTTATGAACCTACCCCTACACTCAAAAGTTCATTCAGTAACAATGAACATACTCCCCAGATACCTCTACTTGTTCCAGTGCCTCCTGTTGAAAATCCACCACAACCAATTCCATAACTCGCAACGAATGATTACCAGATTCATCTGGAGTAAACAAGGGCCCAGGGACAGGAGTGCAGTCATGCAATCTAACAAAAAACATGGGGGCAGAAAAGTGCCCAACTTGGAAGACTACTTTCTCGCCTCGCAGCTGAAATGGGCTCTTCTGTGGTCCACAAAGAAGTGTAAGACCTGCTGGAAATCACTAGAGCTGGTCTGCACAGTAGGAGCACCTTTGGACGCCAGAGTAGTGATACCAGAAATGCAGGGCTTAGACAGTAACACTTTACCACTATCGGTTAGGAATACATCAAGGGCCCTGCAGCGCCTTTGGCCTAAACACAAACTTTCAAAAGAGACATGGCCCATGAGGTGGCTTGCTTGGGACCCTGAGTTTCCCCCAGCTACATAAGATCTCACTTTTAAAAGGTGGGAAAGAGTAGGTCTATACTCACTGCAATAATTTATTGAAACAACAATGTATTAGATTTCGCCCAAATTAAAGAAAGGTATTCCCTCAGGCAGGCAGACCATTTCAGATTCCACCAGATAAGAACCCATATTCAGACACTATGGGCCCAATATGGGAAGGTTCAAACAATGGGGGATCCAACAGGGATCATGGAAGAAATTATCAACTTCAAGACCAAGAGGTCATATTTCTGCTATTTACAAGGTACCAAGGGACAGGAGTACAGTCTCAACTCCAGAGAAAGTGGGAACTTGAAATGGGGGAAAAACTCTCAGATAAGGAGTGGAAGGTGAGCTTTATACAAGCCTCCAGAACAACACAATCCCCAAGATGGAAGGAGTTTGAATGGAAAGTTAGGATGAGGTATTTCATCACACCGATCATCAAGTGAAATGGGATAGGAATTCCTTTCTGACCTGCTGGAGGGGGTGCGGAGACAGGAGGGCAGACCATCTACATGTGTTCTAGTCGTGTCCAGATTTGGCACAATTTTGGAGGGACATAAAGAGTCTGAGAGAGCTTTTTGACTCCCTATAACTTAGTTCCCAAACACCTAATACTGTGAATACTACCCAGGGAAGTAAAAGGGAAAGACAGGATTTATCTGTGGAATATCCTGCTGACATCTGTGCAGAAAGCCAGTACAAGGAAGTGGCTTAACCCTGTCTCTCCCCCACCCCCAAAGTTGGTTATCCATTGTCCAGGAGATTCAGGATATGGAGGAAATGACCCATAAGGTAAATTTTCAGATGGCTAACTTTGTGGGCAGGTGGATGTCATGTATGTTCTGGAAGGACAGCATGCTACCTGCATCACAGGGTAAGGAAAGGACGACACCAGAGTGACTGACCTGAATGGATGACTGGTGGAGAAGAGCATTAAGACTGTTTTAATATGAGCAGGAACACGGAAACCCATCAGTGTCACAGTATTATAGGGTCCTGATGTTTGGAAATTGTATTTTAAATACTGGAATCTACTTTAGAACTCTGTAAACAGGAACAATGGTAAAGTGTCGTGCCATGTATTAACTTTTTTTTTTTTCAAATGGACTCAACTAAGTAATATAAAAATGAGATGTAAACTGTATAACTGTGCTTGATTATGCAATAAACTTGAATTTCAAAACAGAACTTAGGTTGATGAGGGAGTGAACAATTGTTACTGACTAGTGCATGGCACCACGTTTATGTGTGTGTGTGTGTGTGTGTGCGTGCGTGCGTGCGAAGGTACTGTGCCCGGCAGCCACTGCCAGCCCCCTGGTCAAAGCTTTGCTCCTGCAGGGTCCCAGTGCCTCCAGCACAGACCCATAATTGGGAATCGATGGAGACTGATTCATGGAAGATGAGATTTCTTACATTAAGGCCCAGTTTGCGAGCAATGGGTATCTTACATGCACTCTAACTTCCTACAAATCTAAGAATTACATATGCCAGTAAGATTTATCTTTACAGTACACTGCTGAGGCAGGGAAGAAAATTCAGACAATTAAAATTTTGCACTGCAACAGACTGCTACCAAATTGGAGGTGGGGGAGACAGACTATGTGCATTGTAACTATCTGATTTGAACTGTAATACCTGTATTTGGGGGTGTTATTCTGAGGGCAACAAATACATTACTATTTGCTGCCAATGGTATGGACAGAGAACGGTGAACCACCCAAAGCTACTTTTATTATGTTTAATTGGGTTTTGCTCCAAGTGGGGATATAGAAAGCTATAAAATGAGATCCTGCACATCTATCACAGTTCCACTGTTCTGAGAAAAAGGTCTAAATAAAAGATACTGCAGTTATTTATCAATTCCCTTCTCTTAAAAATCTGTGATTAAGGTGCCAGGGCACACAATAAAACTGCTGTATTCATGCCATTTATTGAAAATGTAACCTGTAGTAGAGGCCAGCAAAAAATATACAATAAAAAATAAAGCTCCAAACTGATGCTAATAGATGACAACAAGCTAGTATGTTAACACTGTGCAGTATAGTGATACGTACATTAGCAATACATGGCTCGATAGTCTGTAACGTCCTCTTCAGTAACATCTTGGAAAGTTCAAATGCTTGCCTATTTAGGTTCTGGAACAAAAGAAAATTTTAAGTTAAAAACATATGGATAGCAACAGGTGTCATGCAGAATAATTAAAAGAAGTAAAATTACAACTCCCATTAAGTTTCTGCCGATAATACAATTCATATCAGGGTATTAAGCGAAGAAACTGACTAGTAGTTTTAACACACAAAAGTGCTATTCAGTTGTGAACATGTGTAGCACTTTTTTTTGCACCATCTGTTTTACCTCCTCTGCCATAGCCATCCCCGCCACCTCATTCAGGTGGCCAGTCTCATACCGTCCGCTACCCCTCATCGTGTTGCTACGGTTGTCCCACTGTATCCCTTCTCGACGGGTGGGGGACTGAATTCTGTGCTGAAGGCATCTTCGCCTTGGGCCAGAGCACCTTGGGGGCGCAGCATTGGGGCTATCCCAGCAACCGCAGGATATGGGCCGCCATCACCTGGTGACAAAGAGGCCATTTTTCCTGTTTCCAGCCACTTCCCCTATTGGGTGTGCACCTCAGTGTGCAGAGTTGTCCGCGCATGCACCATGTGGTCACCCACGGTGCACTGCGTGGTGCCAAGCTCAGCCACCAGAGGCCACTCTAGAGCGGTGTGTTCCTGTCATCTCGAGGAGTGTGTCCAAGGGACACTCTGAGCCCTCCCTGCCGGCCTCCACTTATGCTGCCCCGGTTCGGACGTGAACCTGGGTCACCAGCGTGCCAGGCAAACCCCTATCACCTGATACCATGGAGCTGGCATATGTGTAGCACCTGACAGACTGATTTGCAAAATTTGAAAGAAAAAAATAATTTTTATTCATGATCTTACTTCAAGGGAATCTCTTGTATTAAGCCATACCAATCAAACTATAGCTGCCAGGCACTAGGGCCAAATGGAAACTTTTCTAGCTAGCAGTCTACAAAGGGACTGCCCATGAAGATGTCAATATAAACACGGGTGCCCCAAGTTGACCCCATGGCACTGAGGGCTGAGATGCTGGACGCCATACATCGCACCACACCGGGACCAGAGTTATGAACTGACTGCTGCTGTTTGGGAGTCAGTAGGACAAGAGAAGACTGAGCATCTGTAGACAGCCTCCTTTCTCGGGGGGGGGGGGATTGCACAGCGCGCTGTAGACTGACTCAACGATGCTTGGCTGTCAGCACAGGCACGCCACCAAGAACGGGGAGGGCCCACATCCAGGGCATTAGGCTGCCTCCACAGACGTGGAGCCAGCTGCTCTGCCCATTGCACAGTCGTGGGCTCAAGTTGCAAAGCGGCAAAAAAATCGGGAGCTAACAGGGTCCATGATGACCTCATTATCAGGTTGGAGGATGAGTCCCTCCCAGGAAGGGACCGGAGCTCCCTGTCAGCATCCCACAAAGAAAAAATTATAAAAAAAAAGTGGGTGGCCCCACACCCTCAGTTCTTTTCCTGCCATCGACCTTTACACGTCAGACCTTGCGGAGTCCCCGCCAGCTTCAGTCAATTGTCCTTGTTCTCTAAATGCATTACTTTATATTTTATTTTCCATCCATAGCGTTTTTAGTTTTAAAAACGCATGTCCTATGACTTACATGTAGCAGCACTGCTGTGCACTCATTTTCATCGCAGGCGATCGTTTTCTCCAGGCAGGCTTTCGGTACAGGCCTGCCAACTATGTAAACAACTTGGAATCTTCTCCCAGGGAGGGCGAGGGCCTCATGAAGAGTTCCCCAGGTTGCCAGACCTCTTGTTGGGCGGTTTGATCCCTGAGAGGTGGTGTGGATTCTCTTCGTTCAGGAAGCTATTTAAGGCTACAGATGAATGGGGGAGTGAGTCATCCCCTTCCCCCCAAGGTGCCTCCGGTCGCCACTTTTCTGACTCCAAACGGGTCTGCTCTGTCGTTCACTTGCATGACTCTCCAGGGTTCTGCTACTGCAGGCACGTTCTGGATGGTGAAGCTTCCGCCCCTCCTGTCCTACCCGTCCCCTTGTCACAATTTTGGTGGGTCGGGGCTAGGTCCTCTGCTTCCAGCTAGTCTTGGTTGGCATAGGCCCTCGACGGTGATGTCCTGTGCCTCCCTCACCAATCCAGCCCTCAGGATGGTGACTCTGCTGCCTCTCCCATTCCACCCACCTCCTTCGTAACCCCAGTGGACAGGGATTTGGTGGCTGCTCACTTGACTCTGCCTCAGTGAGCCTAGGCCTGATGTTGGCGGTGCCCCATGACTCACCCAGCACTGCATCCCCACCCCCACCTTCTGGGGTCGGAGGGTTCGGTCATTTCCCTAGGCTAGTTCGGGCCCATAATGGGTGGTGCCAGGGAGCCTAGTGCCTCCCCAGTCGCCATTATGCCCTCCTCTTTGCTATGCTGGAGAATCAGTCTGCTCGAAGGTTGGCACCCCCTTGCTTCCCCCATCCAGTCTTTCCTTGGAGCAAGCTGCCTTGTGCACCCCGCAGCTCTGCTTTAGTCTGTTTGGGATAGGCCGTGAACTGTGCCACATCGCCGTCTCTTTGGATCTGTGGGATGGCACAGTTTGGAAGTCTAGCGCTGCCCCCCATCTCCATGACTGGGGTATCATCCACCTTCCTGCTGCACGCAGCTCGGGATCTGTGTCAGTAGGTTACACCTTTGCCTCCGAGGCCAAAAGCTCAGTGGGCTCTGGGTGCAATCCCTTCACCAGGGACTTTGGTTTATTCCCATGACTGCCGCTAGTTCTAGTTCAGCATATGGGGTTACGGTGGACCCCTGAGGCTCAGCAGCAATGGCTTTTCATGAGGGTACCAGTCGGTGAAACCTCCCTCCCTCGGCTGTCCCTGGGATGCGTCATTCTCCCCTCCCTTTCTCAGTGGAGAGTCCTTTTATGCCTCCCCTAGGCCTGCAGCTTCCTGTCCACACCCAGGTGCTTGATGGAGACGTCCATGCTTCAACCCTGGTTCCGGGCTTGCGTGCTCAAACTGGGCCCTGGCTTGCCCCTTCTACTCTGGTTACAGAGCTGCCTACCAAGTGGCTGGCTTCCTCTTCCCCCTTATTTAGGTGAGGGAACCTTGGTATCTGACCTGGCCTGGGGCTTTCTGCACCATACCCCCTCTCAGGCACTGTGAGATCTAGCTGATGAACCCTGTAAAGAGGGGTGCAGGACATTCAGTCTTTCATATGACATGTTAAACCGAGGTCCCATCTGCCTGTTCTGGTGTTGGTTCGGGTGGATGTTAAAGATCCCATGGCACTTCTTGAAAAGAGCAGGGGAAATTTCCCCAGTGCCTTTGCCAAATTTCCCCCATTTCACTAAAAATACCACCAGCAGCTTAATCTTGATCAAGGTCAGTTGGCATTCATCTGTATTCCCCTCCCCAGGTCGTGCCTGAAAATGGGCAAGTTTTTCTAGTGCACTTACCCAGTCAACAAAATAAAAATTTCTAGCCCCGTTCCTCTGCTGGCTGAGGCCCATGTTGTACTGGGCCAGACTCATTTCTGCATCCTGGGTATGTGTAGGCCAGTATCTCTTGAGGTCCGCGTACCCACTGCTTCACCAGCTGCAATTGGCATCTGCCTTCCCAGGCATTCTTGCATCAAGGTTTTTGGGTTGGCTCCAGCTTCAACCCGTCCACCCCTTCAGCAGTTACAAGCTCTTTGGGGTGGAGGCACATGGTACACTTTCTGATCCGCAGGCCCCGGCCTAGACACTACAGTCAGTTTGGTCTCCATACCACACCCAGTCACGAAGTGGCTGGAGAGAGGACATATGTCATGCCACCCCCCAGATCGCACTAAGCACCTAGGCATGTGATGGCCTGCCACAGCCTGACCTCTCCTCCACTACTGGGCAGTCCCCGGCGGAGAGGGTGGCACTACCTCAGCATTTATCCTTGCTTGACCCCCCCCAATAATTTAGGACTAGTGGTGGGCGAGTGACAAAACTTTGCTACCGCAGGTAATCCACAAATTTTGCTGGTTTGAGGGCAAAATCGAAATTTTGCCTCTGAAACAGCAAATTTCCAAACGTGAAATTTCACCAAATATGGGAAATTTCTGATTACTCACTGTGGAAGTAAATCGGGCCACTACCGCAAATTTAAATTCGCTGCATCTCTATTCAGGGGCTTAGAGGTAGGTTTTCCCCTGCACTAGTACAGGTGGCTAGAGACCCCACCAGATGCTTGGGCTCCTGTAGCTCACACAGCAAGGCCACACCCTAGAACTCCTGAAGTGTCCTCACGAACAACCCCTAGTTCTTTTCAGCGACTTCCAATACTCGGCTTATTCTTGAATTGCCTCCCCCAAGCCAGTCAAGGCTGCATCCTCCTTTATGCAGATGATTCGGTTGTCTTCTCAAATGGCTCAGACCACAGTGCACTTGAGCAGCAACTACAGAGCAACTTCACCAGTGTAGAGACGTGGTTCAAAGATTATAAATTGATAATTAACTACAGTACAAGAAAACAAAAACCATGCTGTTTTCCTGCTCTCTAAACAAACAAAAACTACCCACTATCAATATGCAGTAGTGGCGGGGTTTCCCTTGAACTTGTTCAACATTTTAAATACCTTGGTATAACTATTGACAACTCGCTCTCCTATACTCTCCACATTGACAACACGGCCAAAACTATCAAAAAGCACATACGGCTACTTTATCATCACAAGCATAGCTGTTCACAGTTCTGTGGGTTCCCTGGTGGACTACAAGCTGCCTACAGATGGTTCTGCCACGGATACTGCTCTCTGGCACATAAAAACTGCATTCAACAAAGCCTGCCGGCTCACCTTAGGTGTGCACTGACCGACTCGCACCTGTGATCACTATGCCAGGGCACATTGGCTCATGCTCAATGGCCGACTAAAATATCAATCATGCCTTCTGGCCAAAAAGATCTGCCTTGGGCAGCTACTGCCAGGGGTCCAACAACTTCTGGTTCCCAGCAATAATCCACAGCGTACCTGTAACTCCGAACATTAGTCCTTCCTAACTCCGAAATGTCAAACATCTCGAGGACAAAGGTCCTTTGCTTACCATGCACGGCTGTAGTTCAACTCCCTCCGAGAACATTGCACACCTGCACACTCTGGGTACTTTCAAAACGAACTTGAAGCTCCTTATGATTCGTGAATCTCTATGTTTCCACCCCCCCATCACCACCTTTCCACCCCCCATCACCATTTCCATCCCCTACCCTCTCAACCCTTCCCTCTCCCCCTCAGTAGGCCCTCCTGCTCCCCCCACATACCCAGCACTGTCTCCCTCTGCCTCCAGTCTAGTCACCTCCCTCTGATCCCTACTGCTACACTGATATGACACTCCCCTTTTGCACATTACACTTAGGCTCCTCCCCACCACCCACCTCGCTCTGTTCATCAAGGACATAAGGGTAACAGAGGGCCAGAAGAAAGACAGGTAGACAGAGCTCCTGTGGGTAAAACACTGGATAAAAGGACAGGGGAATCCTTGAGACTGGGGTGATATATAGACTGCCTATTCAGGGGGAGGAAGGCGATAGACAGCGGATATAAGCAGTCACACAGATGGCTCTCAAAACTACAAAACTTCCAGATGACGACTTTGCAAGGTCTGTTGCCTCCCTTGCACAAGGGAGATTGGATATGCTCCCTCGACATGCTGGATGCATATCTTATCACGGTGTGCTCTCCACTAGCAATTTCTCCAATTCTAGCTTCAGGAACCCACTTCCAGTTCTGGACCTTGCCTCTGACTTTCCCATGGCTCCTCAGCTGTTTACTTGATGTCTGACAGTGGTGGAGGCAGCTCACAGGAAAGAGATACTCTATCTTCCTCTACCTGGACAACTGGCTACTCAAAGCGCAGTCCAGGGAGCACCCGATCCAGACCCTGGTGCATACCACAACTGTTCCAGGACCCGAGGATCACCGTCAACCTGCTCAAGTCCATTTTGAATGTCTGTCAGTGCCAACAGTACACATAGCAGTGGTCCTGGATAGGGCTTGGGGTATGGCTTTCCTGACGCAGGACAGGGCAGACCGCCTGATGGCTTAAGCCCTCCTGCTTTACATTAGCAGTTATGTTTCAGCCAGATCCTTATTCTGGCTCTTGGGCCTGATGGCTGTGGCTATAGTCACGTTTCCTCTAGACAGGCAGCACATGAGGAGTCCCCAGTGGACACTGATGGTCCAGTGGGATCACCGTACTGATGACCTATAACAGCAGGTCCTCCTCCTCTCAAAAAGGGTGTTGCTTTGGTGGATGAAACCCAGCAATCTGCAGAAAGGGTTCCTTTCTCATTCCTTCCCACAGCAAATTCTCACCCCAGATGCTGCAGGTTAGGGTGGGGTGGGGGGCTCATTTGGGGCCCCATCAGACTCATGGAATGTGGTCCAAAGTGGAGACTGCCCTCCACAACAATGCCCTGGTGATGAGGACAATTCTGTATGCTTTGCAAGCATTCCAGACTCAGCTGTCCCCAGGCCATCTGCTGGTGCATACGGACATCAGTGTGGTCCATTACATCAACAAGCAAGAGGGGAACCCACTCGTACCCTTTCTGTCAGGGAGTGATGAGGTTCTGGCACTTGGCTGCAGAACAGACTGTTCTGTCAATGTTACAGGCATTTAAAACATCCTGGCAGACAGACTCAGCCAGTTGCCATCTTGGATGCATGACTGGAAAATGATGACTTTTTTTTTGGTGATCCTGTTCGACAGGTAGGCTCATCTACAGTCCGTTCTTTTGCATCCCCACTGAATACAAAACTGCCACATTTCTGCTCACTCTTTCCAGCGCATGGAGTTTTCTGGCGAGACGCAATGTCCCTCTCTTGGAAAGGGTGGTTCCTATACGCCTTTCCTTCTTTTCCCCATTCCAGACAGTACAGATTAAGCTTCAGATGGAAAAGGCCATTATGGTCCTCATCGCCCCTTCTGGCTTCATCAAATGTGGTTCCCTTTACTGCAGCAGCTGGTAGTGGCTGCTTCAATGCCTCTACCCCTGTGGATAGGCTTGCTCTCCCAGGAGCAGGACACTGATCCATCTGGACCTCAAGTGTCTATATCTCCATGCTTGGCTCCAGAACACACAACCATAGCTAGATCTGTTGTGGTGGCTGCTAGGAAGCCCTTCACCAAGGCCCTTCCTTCCAAGAACTCACAGCGCTTTGTTCTGGGGGCAGCTACCCATCAGCTGGCTCTTTCATTTGCCATGTGAATAAGATTGTCAAGTACTTGCTGTCCATCTCAGATTCTGGTCTCAGTACTCCTTCATTAAGGTGCACTTATCTGGTATTTCAGCTTTCCATGTGCCCGTGCTGATGGCAATACAGTGGCACAACTTGAAGTGTCCATACATTCTGGGGGCTGCTGTTTCTTCTAAAGCCCACTGTTTACACCCCAGTCCCACCCTGGGACTTGCATTTTGTGTTGAGAATCATACTTTGGCTCTTTTGAGCCAGCTGCACAATGAAGGCTATGCTTTCTGTCAAGAGTCCCCCTAAGCACTTTATTTTAGCCACCAGAGCCCTGGCAGGCAGCTACGGCCTCTGAACGGAGGTACTCTCTCTCTCCGCTCCCGTGCTAAGTGCTCCCGGTAGTTCCCCTGCAGGGGCCAGGAGGAGGCTGCTGCCCCCTTCCCTTAAGGCCCAATCCGGACCTGGGAGCAATGGACTATTATCGAGCCTGCCAGGCTCATTTTCCCTTCCCCCAACCCACACTGCCCTCCAGCCACTGCCAAAGGGCAGTCAGCGAGTGGGACGACTAATCCCCCTCCCCACAAGAGAGGAGAACAGTCCTCCGGATGCTCAATCCTTCCCCCACCGCTCATTTCTGAACCTAGGTCGGTGGCATGGTGCAGAGTGTAGTGTCCAGCATCAACCCTCAGTGCCATCGGGCTGGCTGTGAAAGTATTATTTAGGTGCTATTACTTCTGCCCAAAGGATTTTGGTGCTGCAGGCCCTGTGTGTGCAACCTTATTAGCGTTTCCACCAAGACAGGGTGTCTTTGTGTGCGAATCCTAAGTGTCTTCCAGAGGTGGTGTCTGAGTTTACCCTAAATCAAACCTACCTGTTTATTATCCAGAGCATGCCAATCCAGGGGAAGCATTGCTCCACAACTTAGATGTGCATAGAATTCTGTGTTACTATACACATCATATGAAGGACTTCAGGAAGTCCTCGCAGCTGTTAGTTTCTTTTGCCCCTGGGAAAGAAGGCCTATTAGTTTTCATACAGTGCCTGTCCAAATGTTTGGCTAACTGTATTGCTTTTGGCTACAGGAAATACGGTGAGAACTTCCTGGAGTTGTTCATCCCATTCAGGCAGAGACGTGGTTCCTTCTGTTGCTTTTTTGGGAAGCTTTCCGCTGCAGACCTTTGCACAGCTGCAACTTGGTGTTCTGTCCTCACTTTCCCCACTTTCTAGAGACTGGACATTACCTTCAGAAGAGGGGAAAGGCTCTGGTATGGTTCTGCTTCAAAGCCTCTTGTCTTTGACCTATAGTCTCAAGCCACCCAGACTGTCTGAACTGCCTGGACTTGTTCTATTTGGGGTGGCCTGATGCAAGAGATTCCCTCGAGCAAAGACAGCACAGTTAAGAACTAACCGTAACAGTAGATCTTAGAGAGGCTCTCTTGCATCAGGCCACGTGTTCCCACCCCCCATCCCCTCAGTCTCAGTGTTCTTCTGTCTTTCCTTCTCCAGGATGGTTCACCTTCAGCTGTACCTTTCCATGGTGGGAACCTTAGCCTCTCCTCACTTCCCTGGCAGGTGTTCCTTTGCATATTGTCTCCAGCGGGAGAAATGAGGAGGGCGTGATTGCCACATTTATATGGGAAAGACATCGTGCATATCATGTCGCCGTGACCCCCCAAATAGACTGCTAGCTAGAAAAGTTTCCATGTGGTCTTAGTGCCTGGAGGCTATAGTTCCATTGGTGTGGCCCGATACAAAAGATCTTCTCTAAGATCTACTGTTAGGATAAGCTCTTGTGCAAGTCTACTATGTTTACTGTGCCACAGACTCACTTAAAATGGTTAGCAGTCTACCACAGCACGTTTCTCAAAATGGGTAGCGTTACCCTGTTTTGCATAGTATTTTGCTACACTGTATAACTTATTTACTACTCTGCATATAATAAAAATCAGATTTTGTGTTTTCATTTTTTTTCTGCCAAGACGTGTCCTCAAATCCTGGATATGTGGTCACTCTAACGAGTACAGACAGTTCCCTTGGAATTCTGTGGTTCTGTAATTACAGAACCTGCATCTTTTCATGGAACTCTTCAGTGGAATTCCATAATTTTTGCCATACTAAAGAGATCCACCAAGATTTGCCCCTGCACCCGATATATAGGTACCTTACCTCCACATCAGTAGCATAATGTGATGCTGTAACCAAAGAATTAATCTAATAAAGTTATTTCACCCACAGAAATCACAAAACCGGGTTCCAAGGATTTTCCATTTTTTCTCGGCTGCCCACGCACTCACTTGCGTGATGAGATGCTAATGAGAGCGCAGGGGCAGGCTCCATTACAGTCAATGGGAGCCAACTTTCAGATTGATTTTTAATATTAGAATTGGCCACTTAGTAATGAAATGTGGGCATCGGTCGATTAGCAAGGACCTTATTTGTACTGAAAAGCAAATTAGAGTTCATAGAAAAAAAGTATGATTTAAACTAAATCGGTGGGGGTAAAAAGGCACACCAAAAGACAGGAGAAATGGGGGGCCCTTTCAGCCTCACCACCCAGGAAAGAGATGAAATGGTAGGCACGAACATGCCCAAGGGTGGGTGTTTGGTTGGGGGGGACTGGTCAATGGGTTTAGCAGCCAATGCCAGAGGCTTGGGAAAAAAGATGTTGGACTTAGAGGGCATCATGGGGGGACAAAGGACTTGACATAGTAGCGATAAGCGAGACTTAGTGGACAGAACATCATGCCTGGGAAACTGCCATCACTGGATACAGGCTGTTTAAAAGGGACAGGACAGGTTGGGGGGGGGAGAGAGAGACTCGCGCTGTACATCAAGGACATAAGGGTAACAGAGGGCCAGGAGGAAGACAGAGCTCCTGGGGGTAAAACACTGGACAAAAGGACAGGGGAATCCTTGAGACTGGGGGTGATATACAGACCGCTTATTCAGGGGGAGGAAGAGAACAGACAGCTGATACAGGCAGTCATGCGGATGGCTCTCAAAGGGGAATTACACCAGGTGGGGGACCTAAATCTCCCAGACGTGGACAGGGTCATCCCAGCTGCAGTATCAGCTAGAAGCAAGGAAATACTAGAGGTGCTGCAGGGAGTGTTCTTGCAGTTCCTGGTCAGGGAGCCAGCAAGGGGCAACAACCAGCTGGACGAAGTCGTGACAAATGTGGAGAGTGTGGAGGAGGTGGGAGATGCACTGGGCAGAGACCACAAGATGGTAAGATTCAGGGTAAGGACAGGGAGGGAGGCAAACCAAACTAGCACAACAGTTATGCGGACTTCAGGTGCACGGACTTCCACAGGATGAGAAGGATGTTGAGGAAAGAGATGGTGGGAATGGAGAATATAAGGGATGCGGAGGAGTTATGGGAAACTATTAAAGGTGGGGTGCTGAAAGCAACGCAAATCTGCATAAAGAAGGTTAGGAAGAGCAGAAAGAGATCACCACTTTGGTTTACAAGGGAGGTGGCAAGAGCAGTCGGGGACAGGAGGAGGGCTTTCAGAAAATATAAGAGGACAAATAGAGGAGGACAGGGAGTCCTAGGGAGAAGAGGAGGCTAGCAGGGCAGAAGATAAGGAGGGCAAAGCCAGAAACTGAGGAGAGAATAGCTAGTCGGACAAAAAGGGGGAACAAGACATTTTTTTAAGATATGTGGGGGAAAAGAGAAAGGCAAGGCAGGGGACTGCAAGGCTGATGGGGAGGGAGGGAGGGAAAAAACTAGAAGGGGACTGTGAAAAAGCATAAGAGCTGAACAAATACTTTTGCTCTACGGAGGAGGAGGGCAGGGGGCCCAAGCTTAGGGGAAGGAGGAGGAGGACAAAAGGGCGGATCTGAGCCCATTCAGTGTAGAAAGAGTTAGGGCGGAACTAGGCAGGCTGAAGGTGGATTAGGCAATGGGGCTGAATGGGCTCCACCCAAGGGTGATCCAGGAGCTGGCTGCCCCACTGACGAGGCTTTTTAACTTGTCTCTGGATTCAGACAGGGTGCCAGAGGACTGGAAGAGGGCGCACATGGTGCCGCTACACAAAGTGGGTAGTAGGGAGGTGGCGGAGAAATATCGCCCAGTTAGCCTCACCTCAGTAGTGGGTAAGGTCATGGAGGCACTCGAAGAGGGTTGGGGACTACTTGGAGGATAGTGGCTTGCATGATGATAGGCAGCATGGCTTCACAAAAGAGAATTCATGACACACAAATCTGATTGAGTTCTCTGATTGGGTGACAGGTGGCCAAAGCGGGGGTGGGGGGCAGTGACATAGCCCATCTGGACTTCAGTATGGGTTTCAACACTGTCCACCACAGAAGGCTGGTGAGCAAGCTGGAAAGTGTAGGAGTAGGTGAGAAAATAACCAGGTGGGTGGAGAACTGGCTGGCAGGCAGAAGCCAAAGAGTGGTGGTAAACAGGGTGTACTCTCTGAGGGGGGTAACAAGCGGGGTGCCCCAAGGGTCAGTGCTGGGACCCCTCCTTTTAATATCTACATCAGTGACATAGCAGAGGGGCTGAGGGGAAGAGTGTGCCTGTTTGCTGATAATATGAAAACTGCAATAGGGTGAACACTGTGGGGGGGGGGGTATGAGGCAGGACCTGAAGACTCTAGAGGGATGGCCAGAGACTTGGCAACTGAAATTCAATGCCAAAAAGTGTGCAGTGATGCACTTGAGGAACAAGAGCCCAAAAGCAAGGTACACTCTTGGTGGGGAGGATATAGAGCAGGAGAGGGATCTGGGGATTATAGTATCATGTAACCTTAAGGTGAGAAACTAATGTAGCAGGGCAGTGGGGAAGGCCAATGGGATGTTGGCATGCACTGGCAGGGGCATCACTAGCTGAGGGGGGGGAAGGTATTGATGCCCCTCTTCAAAGTCATGGCAAGACCACACCAGGAGTACAGAGTCCAATTCTGGAGGTCACATCCACAAAAAGACATGTACGAGATAGAGATTTCAGAAAAAGGCAACCAGGATGGTGCAGGGTATGCAAGGGAAGACATGAGCAGAGATGTAAGGAATTCTATCAGTACATGTTGGAGACTAGAAGGGAGAGAGGAAACATGACAAACTTTTAAATATGTCAAGGGGATCAATAAAGTAAAAGAAGGATGGTTACTTAAAAGGAAGGAAGGGGTTGTAACTCGAGGGCATAGCCTAAGACTTCAGAGAGGAAGATACAGACGCAATGTGAGTGGATGATTCTTCACAGAGAGGGTGGTGGAGGCATGAAACAGGCATTCAGAGGAGGTAGTGGGGACTGAAACGGTGAAAGGATTCAAGAGAGCATGGGACAGTCATATGGGGGCTCTACAGCAAGGGGAAGGGGGTTCAAGGGGGGAGGGATGAGTAATGGGGGTAAAGGGCAGACTAGATGGGCTGGTGGGTCCTTTTCTGCCACCAAGATTCTATAAAGGGCATAAAGGACAAGCAGGTCCTGCTGCCAAGAACACATTATCAGCAATCATCACGCAAGTCCAGGAACAAGGGGGCTTGGCGCAAATCATTCTCTTCAAACCACTGTTTCTTTCTTAAAGATAATGTGCAAAGGTTTCTGCATAGTTATTAAAGCTTGAATTCAAGCCCCTGTGTCATGATTAGTGTTTCCTGAAAATGTCATGCTGTTCTGTTTTGTGGTTTTCTTTAAATCAGCGTTTAACTTGCTCTACAGTGGCTGGAAAAAAAAAAAAAAAAAACAGGTTACTCACCTGTAACAGTAGTTCTAGGAGTGGCATATGATGTTCATCCACACTTCTGGCAGTGTTCTTTCCCTTTAAGAGCTTCCCATCCACCCGGGTGGTAACTCCCTCGGCTCCGCCCCCTGGCGCCAGATCTTGCCCGCTGGAAACACAGGAGTGCACCAACGCCAGGGGAGGTTGGGTAGGTCCATGTGAAGTAACATCATATACCACTCCTAGAACTACTGTTACAGGGGAGTGACTTTTTCTAGGGACGTGGATATGATGTTCTACCCGCTCTTCTGGCAGACTCCTAGCAGTTCTCCGGGAGGAGAGAGGCAAGGCGCACATCTCCTATTTAAGGACCAAAGACTTGAAAACTGAGGCCCCAAAAACCAGCATCCCGGTGTGACTCGCAGTCAGTGTGGTAATGGGAAATGAAGGTGTGTGCTGACCACAACATAGCAGCCCTGCAGATTTCCTGGACAGGTACGTCCCTGGAAGCAGCCACCAAGGCAGCAGTATGGCAGGTGGAATGAGCCCTTCGCCCTCTGGGAGGATCGCTAGCCACCACCCTATAGCAGATATCAGTGCAGGATACAATCCACCTGTCAATTGACCACTTGGCTCCAGGTCTGCCAGGTGCGGCTTCAGCGTACGTGACAAACAGCTGGTGAATCTCTCCCCGAACTCCAGCCATGCGCTCTTTAAAATAAGTGAACACTTGGCGCAGGTCCAAAGTATGGAGCCTGTGCTCAGCCTACGAGGTGTGATTGGGAAGTACACTGGAAATTAAATCACCTAGTTAAAGTGAAACTCAGACACTACCTTTGGGAGGCACTTCGGGTTGGGGTGCAGGACAACCTTGTCCCTGTGGAAGACCAAGTAGGGTTGTCACAGTATACAGAGGTGTCAGAAGTCATGGTATTGATACCATGGACAATTTTTGATACCACAATAACCGTAATTCACGATATATCGCGGTATTGAGACTTTTCAACTAGGTTTTTTTTGCAATTTCAGGGACAACTGTCCCTTACATGGCAATTCTCCCTAATGCAAAAGAGTGAAGAGGCTTCTTTTCCGTGCAAAAATTGTTTTGTGGATGCGACATCCACTGTCTGCTGCAGTGCTCTACAGATTAGTAAGGTTAGGTTTAGATGTCCTCGCGTGTCCAATCCATAAGTGGACTGATGTCGCTTGAGAGACCTTCAATAAAATTTAAGTCCATCTTTTGACTTCTTCCTTCCATTTTTTTAATTTTCGATGTTCAGTTTCAGAAATTTTTTTTTTTTAATCCTCATGTAATTTGTGTCACACGCAGTGTTGGGTAAGTTACTTTTTCTATTACTTTCTATTATCTTTGGAAACTTGTTCCAGGAAGCTCTGTGCAGTCACTAGCAAGGATGGAGAAGTACTAGAAAAAGTAATACACCTTACAATTATAGTTACTTATTTCTTTTTATACAAATACAATAACTATAACAGATTACATTTTTTTTTTCTAAAGTAACAGGTTAGTTTCTAGTTACTTTCAAATAAATGAAGATGCCCTTTTGGATCCACATCTACTCCTGCAATTTGCAAGCACCCCAACTTCACTTCCCCTGCTGGTCCATGACAAATGCCACCCGCTGCACTACTCTATTCTTATCTGCCTTCCACCTCTCCTCTCTGTCCCCCCCACCTCCCCTTTTCTCCCATCCACTTAGTCTCCTGATTTCACCCTCCTTTCCTCCCCAAAGTTTCACCTTATTGTTCTTTTTTCATGTACAAGACTATGTGTTTTTTTTTTATTATTTTATAAACTGTTATCTTTGCTTATTATTATCTCAATTGTACCAATGACGTGGAACCTTTGTAAAAGAGCCTCGGCTCAAAGGTATTTGTAATCCTAGAACAAATAAAAAATGTAATCAGTTACAGTTATGTATTTCTTTTGTAAAAAAAAAAAAAAGACGCCAAGTAATTGTAACTGTAAGGTGTATTACTTTTTCCAGCACTTCTCCATCCTTGCTAGTGACTACACAGAGCTTTCTGGAACAAGTTTCCAAAAGTAATAGAAAAAGTAACTTACCCAACACTGGTCACACGGAGTGCCACACAAGGAACACAGAGGACAAGTGAGTATTAAGCCACCAGTGATATACAAGTAATAACTGCTTCTTTAATGGTAAATGATGAGAACAGACAGTGCACAACAGCAAACAAAAGTCAGTGTGAGTGCGACTGTATCACTCACACAGTGCACACTGATTGTGCAGCACACACGAAGTACAGCACACCGCTTGCACAAAAAGCCACAATGTAAATGCACAATGTGCATCATTATTGTCCTGTCCTCTGCTGTTCTTTTGGAACAGAAGCAGAAAATGATGTACTGGTTTCAAAATGAGTGATATCCCTCCAGAAAAGTTGAACAACAAAACACGTTTGCTGACGGTTACATCCCCCTTTGCGACAATTCCACAGCATCCAACACTATAGCGACAACAGCACCAGGTCGCTGTAGTGTCGGCATGGGACCCCACCACTGCATTCCGGGGTAATGCACCCCCTCCCCAAAACCATTCGGAGTTGGTTATTTAAGTAGCAGGGGGGACATATGAGTGTCGACCAGCCATCCTAAATCTGTTTGTTGATTGGGCTTGAGAGAGGGATCAGCAGCAGTAAACAGGCCCAGCACCAAAATCTGTTATATTATTTTGTTAACAGTAACACTGCGTAACATGTCGTCTGTCATGTCATGTAATGATCATGTAAAGTTTTCTTATCTTTATGGATAACAGTTTTAACAAACTGTCTGTGGTTGGTTGTCACTGCATGTACAGACTGGTCAGCCACCTCATCAGCGGGGCCAGTGTGACAGATGAGACAGCAGTGATCATTCATTCACATTACTGTTAACTGTTGTGATGCTGGTGCTCTGTCTCGAGTGGTCATGTGGGTTCATGTTCATTCACTGCAAGTCTGAACTATAGAGAGCAGGCAGTCCTGTCAGTCTGTTAGAGGCACAAAACTGTCAAGGTTAGTCAGACAGAGATGAGGTACACACAGAACTTTTTCAGGTTCATTTTTTATGTCGTCACACTTTTTCCTCTGGTTGAAGCGTTCCCCCCTGGCCCCCGGATTTGGTCTGGTGGCGAATTTATACGCCATCACACCGGCCCAACGGCAGGACCTCTAATAGGTACCTGAGGCATGGACTGTGTGAAGACGCCTCAAGTCCAGAGGCGCAGGGCTTGGCCATCAGCCGCAAAGGTCGCCCCATCTATTTTCCACTTTTCTCCCACTGAGAAGCCAGATGTGCAATGGCGTCAACGCACCTAACGTGCAGACGCCTGCCATGCTACTCCCCCCGTGTAAGCACGTGACTGCGGAGCACCCAGACTCCACTGGGTGTCACTACAGCGCAATGCAGATCCCTCTCTCACCCCGGAGGAAGGAGAACAGTCACAGGACGCTAGACCCTTCCTTCCTCCCCCCTTCCAGCCCCCGGTGGCCAGAGTCTGTTCCCGAACCCGGATCACCGCTGCAGCTCAAGGTGTGGCGTCCAGCGCCTCAACCCTCAGCGCCACTGTACCAGCTTCAGGTTCATTTTTTATTGTAAAATTATAACAAAAACTGTCATGATGCCAGTGCTATTTGCATTTGCAAATTGCAGCTTTGCGTTACACCTACATTCCGTGTTTTTCAGTTCCAGTGATAAGAACTGGCACTAGTAGTCTATGTTCCTTCAGTTTTCATTCCCAGTTGTTCCCTGCCCCTCTCTCCATCTAATTTTGCAGCACAAAGTCACTACTGCCCAGCACACCTGCAGTGTGGATAACGCATTTGACGCCCAACACATGCCATATCCAGAGTGCACTCTGCTCGCTAATCCAAATTCTCTGACATCTGCTGCTTTTGCTTCCTGACTCTGAGTCAGAGTCCACCCTCCCTGTCCTTCTAATGTGATTTGTGTTATGTTTAATACTTGGCATTGGCTATTCAGCTGAGCTAGCATATTTAGTGCCACTGCCCCCAGGTTTACCCACCTGGCAACACTAGGCAACTGACTCCTAGGGGTTTACCCACCTAGCTGCACTGGTCACCCATCCCCTAGGGAGTTTCCCCACTAGCCACAACAGTCCCCTGCCTACACTGTGCCCTTCTGCCTGTTTTTTATTCTATAGGTTACTGGTGTGTCACCTCACAGCCTTGTACATACAGTATATTTATTTCTATGCATGACGCACTGTATAGTTGTTACACACTGAATATGCTATGTTTACAACATGCCCACCCGAACTTTGTATCTACCTTTGACTACAACTGCTGTTTGTGTACTAAGCTGCAAACAGCTCTCGCTGTCACTCACTGGACTTGTACCACACCAATGTATTGTGCTTTAACTGCTGTATCTGAATCTATCTCCTTCATGTGTAATTAGTTGTTCACTCTGTATTCTCTGCCATACTGTGCAATGTACATGGCCTGGGTCGTGCCTGAAAACGGTCATGGGATCAGTACACTTACCCGGTTATCAAAGTGATAAATAAAAATATAAATGAAATTGTCTCATCTGTCTGCCTGATGCACCCAGAGTCCCTCCAGTCCAGTTCCACTGTGGAACACTTCACGTCTCCCTGTCTGCTCACCTGATGCCCCCAATTAGAGTGGTCCCTAAGATGGAGCGAGTCCTACTCCTGATGAGTCCTCTGACGGACTCATGTCATATGTGTCACAAAACTTTGGTTGGCTGGCTCAGCTGAGCTCTTGGCTGACTGTGGCTGGGAGCTACCCAACACAAAACCAATACGAGAAATTACTTTAATTGCATAATTACCCTTAGCCTAATAACTTAATTATAATCACTTGACTCCGCAGCCACCAACCATGGTGCTGAGGATATATAGGCTAATTCCTTTAATGCTATACACAACTTCAGTCCTCCCGAGTCACTCACCATATCACGAGACTTGAGTCACGAGTCCGAGGTGGTGACAAAATGACTTGAGTCACACTTTTTTTTTTTTTGGGGGCTACCTAAATGAAACCAATGGAAAAGTAATTTAAATTCATAAATTTCTTAATTACTTAAATAGCTAGTAACAGAAACAGACTGACAGCACTTAAGGAACGCTTGGTCCACCTAGTCTGCCCATTTCCCTACCTACAGGATAAGCTGCAGATCCTAGTTAACCAGACTATTTCTTCCTACCCCCCACAAGAACTGCCTTATGTCTGTCCCATGCATTCTTGAATTATCCCCCAGTTTTAGACCTCACAACTTCCTCCGGAAGACTGTTCCATGCAGCAACTACCCTCTCTGAAAAAATACTTCCTCACATTACCCCTGAGCCGACCCCACTATCTTCAAACTGTGTCCCCTTGTTCTTGCATATCTTTTTCTGAAAGATGCTACCCTCTTGGACTTTGTTGATTCCACTGAGGTACTTAAAAGTTTATATCATGTTTCCCCTTCTCCCTCCTTTCCTCAAGGGTATACATACATACATACTAAGCTCCCTTAGTCTCTCCTCGTATGGCTTCTCTTGCAAACCCTGTAGCATTTTAGTTGCCCTCCTCTGCCTCCATCCTGTCTATGTCCTTGTGGAGATGGGGTCTCCAGAGCTGGATGCAGTACTTCACATGCGGTCTCACCAACTGTCTATATAGAGGGACAACAACTTCCTGTTTTCTGCTGGTGATGCCTCTCCCTATACATCCCAGTACCCCCCAGCCCTCCCTACTGCCTTCTCACATTGCCCGCCAACCTTCAGGTCATCCAATATGATTACCCCAGGTCCCTTCCATTTTTGTTGCTACCTCCATTCTGTACTCTTCCCAGGTTTTGTTTCCCAGATGCATTATTTTGCACTTCTTTGCACTAAATACAAGCTGCCATACTTCTGACCATTTCTCCAACCTTGCCAAGTCCCTTCTCATCCTTTCCGCCTCCTTGTGCATCAACCCTCTTGCAGATCTTTGTGTCATCTGCAAAGAGGCATACTTTTCTTTGCAGTGCTCTGCAATGACACTTAAAGACATTAAAAAGGACTGGACCCAGTACTGAACCCTGTGGTACCCCACTAGCAACCCCCTTCTTCAGAGTGGACTCCGTTTACAATTACCTTCCGTGTCCTGTTGTCCAGCCAATGTTTTACCCTGGCTACCACCCTGGGTCCAACTCCCAGACTGGTTAATTTGATTATTAATCCTGAGTGTGTCAAATGCCTTGCTAAAGTCTAGGTAGGCCACATCCACAGCCCCTTCCTGGTCTACTACTTTGGCCACCCAGTCAAAGAAATCGATTAGATTTGTCTGATATGACCTTCGTGCTGTGAACCCATGCTGCCTTGGGTCCTGTGCCCCACTGGCCTCTAGGTACTCAACAATTCTTTCCTTCAGAAGTGGTTCCATCACTTTCCCTACCACAGACGTCAAACTGACAGGTCTGTAGTTTCCTGCCTGTCTTGCTCCCACTTTGTGAACGGGAATCACATCCGCCTTCCTCCAGTCCTCAGGTACCACACCATCCTCCCATGATTTGTTAAAAAGGGTAGTCAGTGGTGTCACTAGTTCTCCCCTTAATTCTTTTAGAATTCTGGGGTGAATCCTGTCAGCCCCATTGCTTAGTCCACCTTCAGTTTTAGGAGTTCTTTCAGAACCCTTTCTTCTGTGAAAGGACTGATCACTTCCATGTGCTTTTGAAAATTGGATTAGGTACCTCCTCCTCCTCTTTGTGAATATTAAGCAGAAAGGTCTGGGGATCGTGTTCGCTGCCTAGGCAGTAGATGCACGTGGTGTGCGGGTCCGTCCAGGACATCTTCTGCCCACACACACATTTCTTGGATCCCAGTGCAGACTTTAAGTTGTCCATAAGGGAGATGTTGAAGAAATCGCCCAAAGACTAAGCATTTCACAATCCCTAAAGTTTGAAAGCAAAGGGCCTACTCAGCGCAGAGAGCAGTAAGGAGGTAACCTTCTCTTCCAGCAGAAAGGAAAATCTGTCATGGGGCAGTGACGTGGGAGTTACCACCCAAGTGGGTGGGAGGAGCCAGCTTGAAGACTTTCAGGCAAGTCTTATAGGGAAAGGAACACTGCCAGAAGTGTGGATAAGTACACCATATCCATGTCCCAAGAAAAATGTTTTTTTCTGGAGGTGAGGCTATGGATGTCTATTCAGCAAACCAATTACGGCAGTTGCATATGTTCACAGGTTTCCTCTTTCTCTCCCTGAGGCAGTTATCTGCTACTGTGAGGGACAGAAAATATTGAGAAGGCACATGCAAAATCATCAATTTGGTTCATGGACTGGCAAGGGAGAGGAATGGATAGTGTTGGATCTAGGAGATGCCATGGCAGTAAATGTAGATCGAACAGGGGCCCCTTTGTGTCTGAATCCTATCCAACAGGCTTCCTGTTATTCCATCAGGCAGACAGCAAGAGGGCCAGTTGACGCAGCTCCCCGCATGGGCAGTTCTGTGCGATGTCATGGTGTTGCGGAATAAAACCACGGTGGCTGAGGCCTTCATCGCACACTCCACAGCTGACCTGGTCTGTATCACCAAAACATAGCTGGGAGATGACTCTGGTCCTGTACTGGAGGTGGCTAGCCTTGTTGGGTATTCCATGGTAACAGTTCCAAGCGGGGGGGGGGGGTCATCTGCCTTAGATCCAACTCTGGGACTAGCGGATTATTAACAGCATAACGAATTTCTGCAGGAATTGGCGAACCTCAGAGCTTACCTGGCTGGGGAGTCTCCCAGACTTTTTCTGTGGGGGGATTTTGATGCCTGTGTCTACAGTAAGGCCTTGCACTTTGATCAACACTGCATCCAATGGATGACTTTTCTGGGCTTTGCACAGGCAGCCGACAGAGGGATTCACCAGCTGGGCCACACCTTGGACTTGTCTTCTCACTGGGTCTCGACATTTGCAACGTCAGGGGTGATCTGGTCAGATGGTCGAATCATCATGTGATTTAGTTCCTCTGTAAAGCTCCTTGTTCGATCTCCACTCCTCTGGAGAAGATTAGTTTCTCCCCAGAGAGAAATCTAGAGCCTTGCAAACTCCTTGAGGAAGCAGCTCTCTCGATTATACTGAGTGTGAGACAAGGGAGATGAAAAAGATGCAGACAGCTACAGTGTGGCTCTTTACAGCCACTTTGGACTTCCTCGCTCCATACCGTGTCCTTCCAGATTTCCCACCAGAGCTCTCTCTGGAGGACAGACTGGAACAGAGGACTTATTACTACATATCAGCGGGCAATTACCATGAAAAAGAAAGAGTTCCTGTGACGGGCGATTGCTGCCATGAAGAACTCTTCCACACCATGGTTGTTAAATCCTTCCCCTCTTCGATCCCTAAGAGTCTTTTCAACAGCAGACTAATCTGTTCTTCCTGAACAAGATTACCTCCATTTGCTGCAGAATTGCCACAAGTGGCCTGTCATGGGCCAGTGATGTCAGTCCGGCCGAAGTAACCTCCAGCCTTGGGGCTGTCTGAGCCAGTGCTGATAGATGAGGTGGTCCGGGTGATTTCTGCGCTGTGCCCTTACTACTGTGTACTTAATCAAGGCCCAGCGTGGCTTATTTTGGGTTGTCGGTCAGGTGTTCTCTGAAGGAAGGTATTTTTCCCAGCTGCCCTGAAATTGGCCATTGTGGAAGCCCCTTTTGAAGAAGCACAGCTCTGGGTAATAATGCAGGTACCCGTGTCCTTTACGTGCATTTTGGGCCTTGGGAAGCTCCGGAATTTCAGCAGCAAGTCATAAAGACACTTGCACTACTAAGCCCTGGAGTCTCGCAGCTGCTGCTTTAAACAACGTGCCATGATTAATCTGCCTTCCAGCAGAGGAAAAAGCTCTGGCGGGGTCCTAGTGCCCCACTCCCTCGGACTCGTATGTATGAATCAATGGTGAAGACTGATTCTAGGAAGATCAACACCACTGCATTTGTTATGATCAAGTTAGGATCCCTTAGTAGGTAAGCTGGCAGCCAAGCGGAAACATATTTAGCCATATGTATTTTGCATTGATTCTTGCACCGTTTGCACATTGTGTTTTTGCTGCCCAGCTGAGTGGTACTCACTGCACTTTATTGTGAAATCTTATATGACATTTGCCACTGGAATGGTGCAATAAATCTGCAATACAACTACAATGGAGTGGTGGTGGTGTATAATCAGCAAGGTGGCTACCAGCCACCGTTAAATATAATTTGTGCATGCAATAAAAAGTCAGTGCCTTCAGTTAGCCAATTACCTCGAGTACTCTCTCTACTGTAGGAGTTAGGAGCCTCCACGCTCTTACCTGCTCCAAACTGGCATGACCTCAGAAAAGGACACTGAGGTCGCTGCCAATTTCAGCCTTGGTCCTAGCTTCCGGCAGCTATCTTTCAGCAAGGGCCTGCAAGCTAGGGGAACAGTCCCTAAGAGGACAATGACATAGAACCCATTCCCCTTACCATTCTTTCTATCTATGTGCACCCCTCCCAGGAGACACCCTCAGAGGCACTCTATCTTTTTTTTATACATATATATATATATATATATATATATAATTCCCCACAGAGCCGTCCCTTGGAGTCACCAATGGAACCCCTCCCTCCCTACCATTGACTTACCTGCTGCCTAGGGTCCCTCATCCTGCTACGGATTGCCCCCGAGCGGGACTCGGGAAGGGGCGAAACCCCTATACCTTAGTGTCCTCTCCGGTCCCTACGACAGTGGCAGTCAGTAGCACATCAGGACTGGGTTCGGCACTCCGTCTACACAGCTTTGGAGGGTGTTTTTCCCCTGTTCTGTGTGGTCAATGCTAGCCCATGACGTCAAGGCGCAGGTGCAGACATCCGCAACCTTCTACCCCCCCTTAATGATGCAGCCCCTGGAGAGGATTGGTTCAGTGGCCTCCGCCCATGACCAATCAAACCCCTGAGTTGCCGATGAACTGTAGTGCCCCCAGCTTCAGCCAGAGGTCACCGTTCACCGAGGTGGATCCCCACCCTCACACCGGAGAAGGCGTGCTGTCGGACGCTCAGCCCCCCCCCCCCGGCAACCAGAGTCCGCTCCCAAACCTGGGTCGCTGGCGTGGTGCGAGGTGTGGCGTCCAGTACCTCAACCCTCAGTGCCACTGGGCCGGCAGCACTCTACCATCCTATCTCCTATATATCTCCACACCAACTACTTCCTCCGTCCCCCACACAGTGGATTTCCCTATTACTAGTCCTCACCTTTCATGTAAATTAAAGCTGGTCTCTGATGTCTCCCTAGGGATAAACCTTGTATACTACTGGGAGCAACACATTGTCTCTGCCTTGAGGGGTATTGGATTGTCTCTGCCTTGAGGGGTATCGGACCTTCAGAGTCAAAGTAGACAAAACCAGTTCACTGACTCAAACCCAGGGACTCCACCCCTGCCCGAACAGACTCTTCCCCCCCCCTTGACAACTACAGCCCCCCACCAAAAGATCCATAAGTGTCCTTTGGGGAGGAGGAGGAGTACAAGCTGCCTGCAACAGCCCTGAGTCAGGCTTGTTCCAAAGAAGGTTATGTTCTGCACTTACAACGGCAAATTCTGCAGCAAGTGACTCAATCCTGCAGCATACTGGGCAGAACCAACATCTCCAGAGGGCCTCCTGTTTGAAGTGTCTTTTATATCCCATCAGGAGTACCCACTATTTACTACGTATCCAAAGCCCCCTTACCTGCACCACTCCTTCAGATAAGAGTTGAAAGGTGTGATCTGGAGAAGCCTCTTCCCTGCTCCAAACTGGCAGGACCTCAGAGGAGAATAACAGAGGTCACTACCAGCTTGAACCTCCCTCTCCTAACTTTCTGAAGCTATCCTTCACCTCCTTCAAGGGCCTGCAAGACAGGTTAAGAGTCCGTACAGGGGCAATGACACAGCCCATTCCCCCGACTATTCCTTCTACCCTTTGTGTATCCCTCCCAGGAGACACCCCACAGACGGCACCCAACTATCCAGTGTCACCGGTCTCCCGCACCCTCCATCTCGTTCATCCCCCAAATGATGGAGTCCCCCATGTCTACTATTTTTTTTACTCCTCACCTTCCTTGCGACTTCAAGATAGTCTCGGATGTCTCCCTAGGAACAGATCTGGTATACTGGGAGGCACCAGATTCGATCTCCACCTTCGCCGGGGAATGCCAGACCTATGGAGTCGCACAGGAGACAAAACCAGTTCACTGCCACAAACCCAAGGCCCTCACCCCTGCCCAAGTAGTCCCTTCTCCCCCTCATGACTTGATAAGTACAGTCCATACAGAACTAAACACCAATGGCTATGCCTAGGCAGTAAACGCAAGCATGAACACCGGTGACAGACATGGTGAACCTGGACATTACACACCCTTAAAACCCTGGTTGTCTCCTCTGCTCCCTCACAAACGTCAGCAGAGAAATAAGTTAGAGTGCACCAGACAGTTTAAAGGCAAATCAATACTGTATATGGAAGAAGCCTCTAAATTAGCCTAGAAACTAAATCCAAATTCACTAACAAGAGCTGTGAAGGAGACCTGTTCTTTCCAGTGGAAAAATCATCTGAGTGCAGTGGTAACAGAGCTGGAGTACTACTGGACGGGTGGTAGACATTGTCAAGCTTGAGCCCTTCAAGTGACTGAGCAAGCTAAGTGGATGACTGCCATAGAGTAAAAAGTGAACAATCTAGGCAGTTGTGAACAGTGATTTATAAAAGTGCTTCAGAATAAAAACATTTTTTTTTTAAACTTTGCTGTTACAGTTCCCAACTTTTTTACCACAATGATAAGGAAGACTGCTTAAAAACAACATACTGACCTTATGTGCAGGTATGAGGTTAATAAGAATAGAGTCTAGCAATTCTTGAGATACTCCATCCCCCTCCACAATTATGGAACTCATTAAGTCCAACATGTGCATTTGTATCTTCTGATTGTGGCTATTGCTAAAAGAAAACAAAGGACAATAATCAATTAACACAATGAAAACTTCTCCATCTTTCCACAACAATACACTGCAAGACAAATCTCTTTCTTTCGCAAGAACACATGTGATATTACTCTTGCTTTCCACTAAAGAAATCCTATTAAAACTGACCCTCTTAATACACATCTCACAGAAGCATGCTAAGCAGCTTGGTCCCCCATTCAACCATGTAGTAAGAGTATTTATTTGGTGGAGCTGGCTCTTTAAGGATTACAAATGCTGCCTGACTGCAGTCACTGCACTCTTTAAAGTAAGCAGCGCACACACTGGTGCTCACCATTTGCTCCAAACATTTTTGTTTTGGTTTTTGTGTTTTAATGTGCCAATTTTTTTTATTATCTGGTGCTGATTCCTGGCACTGAAAAATGGCTCTAAGCACAAACAAACTCCCTGTGTAGACCTGCACATTCAGGAGATGAGAAGTCTGCTGTGTGTGCTCACGAGCACAGCCGCGCACCAGATGTTGACGTGCATTTACAAGAGGAGCTGCATCCAACTCCTGCCTGTGGCCACACAGCCGACTCTGCTGGGCTTTGTCCAGTTATGATGAACTGCTCACTTGCAGTGATGTGAAGGAAAGTAGAAAAGGAGGATGGCTCAAAAAGTGGCTAGCCAATCACCCACTGCCCGTCCATTATATCTAATAAGATGAGTTGGTGTGCGTCAATCAAGAGAGGAAATGGGCAGGTATGAGCGTGCTGAATCACAGTGCGTCAGCAGCACTCAAGCAGAGAGGATCTCTCTGTTCAGGGACTCAACACTGATTTTTATTTACAAGACACTTCCAACACTCTGTTCTGCAGCAGGCAGCAAGAAGCCAAGGGGAGGAGGAATATTTGTCAGCAAAAAGAAAATCACAGGGCCAAAGAATTTGTGACTGGAGGAGAAATCTGTGCAGAGAAGGGGCAGCTGGCTGCATGAAGGCAGCTTACGCTGCATTTTGCCACAATAGCAACTAAGCCTCCTACAAAACAAAGATCTACAGCAGACAACAAGGGAGAAGGAATATTAGCCAGCACAAAAAAATAATTGTAGGAACTGGTGGCTAGTGGAGTGATCAGTATGGAGGAAGGGGCAAGGGCTGCATGAAAGCAGCTTAAGCCACATTTTGCCAGAACTACAACTGAGCCTCCTACAAAAAAAAAAAAAAAAATTGAAAACAGACATGCAAAAGGCAGCAACTTACAGGAGACAGAAAAATCTTAGAACTAAGAAAAAATGTCTCAATCAGAGGTGGAGTTGGTGGCCGTGGGAAAGAGTAAAATACAGGTAACTTATGCTTTATTTGAGCCAGAACAGCAACTTGGTAAAGGAAAAGACTTGTAGATTATCTGGAATCCAGTGGGTTGCAAGACCTGAGGCAGCACGGATTTCACGCGGGGGGGGGGCGCGTGTTAAAGAAACCTGATTGATTTCTTCGACTAGGTGACCAGAGAAACTGATTAGGTTGGGACAGCTGACATGGCCTACTTAAATTTCAGAAAGACCTTTGACGCCGTATCACATAGTAACATAGTGTTTGATGGCCGAGCATCCACCACCCTCTCTGTGAAGAACAACTTCCTCACATTTCCCCTTATCATGCCCCTTCATCCTTCTACAACTCTTGTACTAAAAGAAGTCACTCCCCTGCGCTTTGTTCAAGCCTTTAAGATACCTGAAGGTCTCCATCATATCCCCCCCCCCTTTCCCTCCTCTCTTAAAGTGTATACATACTAAGTAATCTGTCCTCACATGTTTTCTGATGCAAGCCCTGCACCATCTTGGTTGCCCTTCTCTGGACTACCCTCACCCTGTCTATGTTTTTGTGAAGATGCGGCCTCTAGAACTGAACACAGTATTCTAGATGAGGCCTCAACAGCATTTTTTTTATACAATGGCATCACCACCTCCCTTCTGCTAGTGATAGCCCTTCCTATGCAGCCCAACATCCCACTGGCCTTCCCCAAAGCCTTGGTATACTGTTTGGCCACCCTTACATCATCTGAGATGTTTATCCCTAAATCCCTTTTTTCCCTGGTGACTATCAGCATTCCCCCCGCTCCTCCTGTAGCTCTCCACAGGGTTTATTCGCCCCAGGTGCATGATTTTGCATTTTTTTTTTACATTAAATTTCAACTGCCACACCTCTGACAATTTTTCTCAGCTTTCCCAGATCCCTCCCTCATTCTTTTGACCCACAGAAACACAGATGCTGATATCAGATAAGGACTGCCAGGCCCATCCAGTCTGCCCATGTTACCTACCTGATGCATGTGCCCCAAGACTATTTCTAGTTCTCTGGTGTGTCTGTTGCAGATCTTGGTATAATCTGCAAATAGGCAAACCTTTTTAATTTTATTAAACTCTAGGATTACAAATACCTTTGAGCAGGAACTGCTAATTTACAAAGGTTCCACATCAAAGGATAAAGGGTAACATACATACAAAGGTCAACAATGGTTACAGTCTTAAAAACACAAAGATATGTAAGCATTTATTATACAGCCAAAAATGGAGAAAGACAACATAAGCCAGCTTCAGACAAGTTTCAGGGTGAACAGTATATAGTTAGTATACGGTAGGAACGAGTCAGGAAGAAGTAGGCAGGCTAAAGGGCTACTGTCAGAGGGTAGAGGTGGGTGGCAAAAGTGCAAGGTGGATGGGCTGAACCTTACCCTCCAGCAACATCACTGATGAAGACACTGAAAAGGACTGGTCCAAGGACCAATGCCTGAACCACCCCACTGGCAACCCTCTTTTCCTCGGATTTGATACCATTTACATAGAAACATAGAAGTTGACAGCAGATTAAGGACCGCAAGGCCCATCCAGTCTGCCCATTTCTTTTTCTACCTTATAATCAGGGCCACTGGAAAAACTGCAGAGCATTTTGCAAAAATTGTGGTAAATCGTGGGGGGTTCTACTATAGACCCCAAGTGCTTCACAATAAATCTTTTAATGTTTTCTGCAGCGTATATTAGTCTGTATACATTGCTAAATGAATACACTGACACCTGAATATGTTTAAAACATAAAGAAAAGTTTATGTTCTTAAAAAGAATACTAAACTGATAAGCTACCTTAAGCTTTGCCTATCTTCTAAAATTTAAAAAACATCTGCCTCATACAGTTCTAAATATATTCTATAAAGTGAGCCACAGCAAATCAATACTAAATAAATCGAGAAGGAATTTTTTTTGTTCATTTCTGGCTGTAGAATAATGAAGCCCAATCAACAGCTGTTTACAGTGCTCTGCCAGCTATTCACCCACTTTGGTACAAGAAAAACTAAAGTGGTGAATAATTGTGTTTTAGTAAAATGTTGTTAAAGTGTTTAATGGTCATAATTTGTACTGTACACTATTTTTGAAATGACATATTTAGACATTAAATCTGGGGGTAATTAGGGCTGGCAGTATAATCTAGAGGTACGAGTAACACACTGTGAATGAGCTGACGAGATCTAGCAGACCTGGGTTTGATTCCCACAACCTCCACTTGTATACTGTGCCATTCTGAGCAAGTCACAACCTCCTCAGTGCTCCTGCGTTCTACCTGAAAACAGTCACTTGTGCCTAGTGGACTTTATGTCATTACCAAAAAATGTAAAAAAAATACCAATATATTTTTACTGTATCATACAGTAGTCAGGGTACCCTGTAATTTACCTTTGTTTTACTCCGGCTGCAATGATTTTAATTAAAGATAAATGTTAAGATACATTTTGTGTTTTATAAGCTTGTTTTTAGACTTTAGTCAGGTTTTTATTGTAGTCTTTGCATGTGAGCATCTAAAGGGTAGTTGCCAAGACTGAGATCACTGTTAGCAACTAGCTTATTCGAGTTTAAAATCGGCAGGGCCATCATACATCCTCAGCTGTTTGAATCAAAACTAGCCTAAATGAAAGTATGCTCACAACTAATAACTTGCCCTGCCACTTAAAAAAAGGCTTCATAGTTAGCACTCCATTTAAGTGAATGGGATCATTTGCACCTTTTCTCCCATCTTTTGTTTCAGTCTGTGTGGCAACAAAACATTTTCTGGTAGACTGCTTCAACACAAAACAAATGTTAAGTGTTTAAGTGTCCTTATGCTTGGCCAGTGGATTTTGAAATCAAACAAGACAAGGATTCAAAAGAAATTAGTGTCACATAAAACCCTTGCCCTATCTTGCATTGCATTGTTTCAGCTAAACCCAAGTCTGCATGCAGAATTGTCAATATATTTAAGAGCATTTTATTAAAAATGTTAATTTTTACACAAGTCAATATAAAAACTCAAAAATTGCAAGAAATTGTGGAACATGCCAGGTTTTGCGGAGAATGGTGAAAACTGCGGATTCCGCAAAAAAAAAAACGTGGGTACAATTTTCCAGTGGCAGTGCTTATAATTGTGCCATCGGCCTTTCCATCACCCTCTGCTTCTTGTCCCTCAACCAGTTCCTTACCCAGTTTTCCACTTTGTAGCCCACCCCAGGCTCCCTAGCTTTATCACAGAAACATAGAAAGTGACAGCAGATGGGGACCAAAGATCCATCTAGTCTGCCCTGAGGGCTGCCCCCCCCCCCCCCTTTTTTTGTTATGTTTCATCAGTAAAGTTTATTAGCTTTATACATTATATTTCAGAAGCAAGCACCAATGTTTGGGACCAGATCACTAAGAACCATTTTTGGAGTTATGGGTTTTGATACAAAGCCCAGAACAGGTGTCCCCAGTCTGAGTATTAAAATTTAAAACTGGAACCAATACATCTTGCAAGACTGTTGTAAGCCATCCAGAAAGCAGATCTAGTCCACTAAGTGAGCAGGTTTTTAGATGAAAATCTGCTAGAAGTAGTTTCACTTATGGCTCACAAAGTTCCAGAACAGGGTCAGCCAGTATGGACCATGGTTTGTTCACACACTACCCTTCTAACAGTGAAGTGCAGAAGGTCCCTCCTTTGAACTTTTACATATTACATAGATATATAGACAGTGTCAGCAGATAAGGGCCTATGGCCCACCCAGTCTGCCCATTTGAGCTTGTAAGTTCAGTTTGTGTTTTCCTAGAAGTCTGTTGCCCCTTACCTCTGACCTCCAGAATTCCTTTATGTCTATCCCATGCATTCTTAAATCCCGAGATTGTTTCCACCCCAACCACTTCCTCTGGCAGGGTGTTCCACTTGTCCACCACCCGTTCTGTGAAGAAATTCTTCCTCACATTTCCTCTGAATCGTCTTCCCTCCAACTTCATCCCATGCCCTCTAGTCCTGGAACATCTTTTTCGCTTAAAAATTGTGTATTCCTGCACCCTGTTCCTCCCTGTAAGATACTTGTATGTCTCTATCATATCCCCTCTCTCCCTCCTCTCCTCCAGGAAGTACATGTTCAGTTCCTTC
The DNA here is from genome assembly GCA_016271365.2 of Neoceratodus forsteri. Lineage (NCBI taxonomy): Eukaryota > Metazoa > Chordata > Ceratodontiformes > Ceratodontidae > Neoceratodus > Neoceratodus forsteri. The sequence continues at coordinate 354,891,725 of CM057452.1, read as the reverse complement.
AACCTGTCCTCATAGGACTTGTGATGCAATCCATGCACCATCTTTGTTGTCCTCCTCTAAACCTTCTCTACCCTGTCCATGTCCTTACGTAGGTAAGGTCTCCAGAACTGTGCACTGTACTCCAGGTGGGGCTTCACCAGTGTCTTGTACAGTGGAATTATGACCTCCCTTTTCCTGCTGGTGATGCCCCTGCCTATGCATCCCAGCATCCTATTTACTTTACCTGCTGCCTTGTCGCACTGTTTCCCTACCTTGAGGTCATCAGAGAAAACCCCCAAGATCCCTTTCCTGCTTGGTGCATGCTATATCCTCACCCCTCAACTGATATTGCGCCAGGGTTTGTGTGCCCCATATGCATTATCTTGCACTTCTTTGCATTGAATTTCAACTGCCAAACCCCTGACCATTCTTCAAGTTTCTGCAGGTCCCTTCTCATTCTGTCTACACCCTCTGGTGTGTCTACTCTGTTACAGAGCTTTGTGTCATCAGCAACAGTGAAATTCTGCCTTCTAGGTCCGCATAATGTCACTGATGAAGATGTTGAATAGGACTGGTCCCAGCACTGATCCCTGTGGTACCCCACTGGACACTCTTCCCTCTGTGGAGTGACAGCCATTTACCACCACCCTCTGTGTCCTGCTGCCCAGCCAGTTACCTACCCCCACATTACTGTCCTGCCCACCCATATTCCCCAGTTTGTGTAATAGTCTTCTGTGTGGCACAGTGTCAAAGGCCTTGCTGAAGTCCAGATAGGCCATGTCCACTGCCCTCCCCTGATCCACCTCCCTAGTCACCCAGTCAAAAAATTCAACGAGGTTGGTCTGACATGACCTCCCCCTGGTGAAACCATGCTGCCTTGGGTCCTGTAGTCCATTGACAACCAGATGTTCCACCAATCTCTCCTTCAGTAGTGCTTCCATGATCTTCCCCACTACCGACGTGAGGCTGACTGGTCTGTAGTTCCCCACTTCCTCTTTGTTCCCACTTTTGTATAAGGGGACTACATCTGCTATCCTCCAGTCTTTGGGTACCTCCCCTGTTTCCAGTGATCAGCTAAACAGAATAGCCAGAGGTTCCGCCACCACCTCTCAGTTCTTTAAGGACCCTGGGGTGCACCCCATCTGGCCCCATTGCTTTATCAACTCTTATTACTTCTAGTTCCTTCAGGACCCTTTCTCGTGTAAAGGGACTGTGTCCATTTCTGACCATTCTCACCCCTGTACTCCTTCAGACCCATTACCTCCTCTTCTTCAGTAAAGACTGAGCAGAAATACCTGTTCAATATGTCAGCTTTACTGTTATCATCCTCCACGCGGCCCCCATCCTCCCCCTTCAGTCTCACTATCACTCCCTTTGCCTTTCTTTTTTCACTTATGTACCTGTAAAAGGTTTTGTCCCCTCTACCCACCGATTCTGCAATATGTTCTTCTGTCTGAGCTTTGGCTTCCCTTACTGACTTCCCTGCCTCCCTTTGCTTCTCCTGGTACTTCTCCCTGTCCCCTTCTGCCTGTGTCTTTTTGTATTGCCTGAATGCAATCTTTCTGGCTTTCACTTTCTTTGCTACCTCTTTGGAAAACCATAATGGTCTCCCCTTCCTTTTCCTCTTGCTAACCTGCTTAATGCATAATTCTGTTGCTCTTGTAATCCCCATTTTAAATACTGCCCACTGTTCCTCAACCCCCGATTCCTGCCCCATTCCCCTCAATGCCTCTCAAGTATCTCCCCATTTTCCCAAAGTCTGCCCCCCTAAAATCCAGGATACGTGTTTTTGTGTGGTTTGGTTCTGCTCTTTCTGTGATTTCAAACCACAATGACTGGTGGTCACTGTTCCTCAGGTGCTCCCCCACTGTTACCCCCATCACACTGTCCCTGTTTGTGAGCACAAGGTCCAATATTGCCTTCTGCAGAGTTGGTTCCATGACCAGTTGCTTGAGCAAGGCACCCTGAAGAGAGACCAGGATAAATCTGCTCCTAGTTGATGCTGCTGCTGGGATGCTCCAGTCCACGTCTGGAATACTGAAGTCTCCAAACAGTACTACCTCATTCTTGTCTGCCATCCTTTGGATGGCTAGCATCAGCTCCCTATCTGTTTCTTCCTCCTGGGCTGGTGGTCTATAGACCACACCTGTGTGGATGGCTGGCCCCATTTTCCTTTCCAGCTTAACCCACAGTATCTCTCCCCCATTTTGTTCCTCCTGGATCTCTGTGACCCTTATGTCATTTTTCACATACAGTGCCACTCCTCCCCCTTCCTGCCTGCCCTGTCTCTTCGAATATGTTGTAGCCAGGTATGACCATCTCCCAGTCGTGGTTATCATTACACCAGGTTTCAGTGATGGCCACAATGTCCAGGTCTGACTGCACCATGACAGCCTCCAGATCTTCCATCTTGTTGCTAAGGATCCTGGCATTGGCACACATGGCTTTCCATGATTTGACCTCCCTAGACTGTTTCGCTGTTCTACTCCAGCCCCTTCCTTGGTTGTCCTTTATACCTGGTTCTCCTTGCTGTCTGCCCTTCTGCTGAATTTTGCCACTTTTCTACCTATCCACCTCTTGGGCACTAATCTCCATCTTGGAGGTGTAGGCTCAATTCCTTCATATATCAAGCCCTAGGTAAATCGATATTTGCTGCATCAGCCACCCCAAAGTACTATAAATAACAAAGAATACTGGATTGGCCCCATTATTCACCCCAAGACCAACAGCTACATTTTTGCTCAAGTGAGCAGCTATAAAGTCCACTTTGTCTGATGACCTTAGCTCTCAGAGCAGTTCCTGAACAGTAAAGGAGGGGTCAACTTTTAGAGCTCAATTCCGCAACTGAATGTGCCAGTAAATTACAACTTAAGTATATAAAAAAGTATAAAATCACACATGCCCCCACAATGCAAAGCATCATGGGCTGCATATGCAAATCACCACAGAATGTTATGCTGGTCCAACTTTAAGCAGAATTGCATGGTGCCGAAAGGCCTCTCACATAGTTTGCAAAGGGTGCTAACAGAAGACATAGACACATGTTTCGTCCTACCAGGACTCATCAGTATGCCTCGTCTGTTTGACACCCCAGTGGAATGGACCAGCTACCCCAAGGCAGTGTGCCTGGGATATATTGTGGTGAACCCATTGCAATTCTGCTTAAAGTTGGACCAGCATAACATTCTGTGATGATTTGCATATGCAGCCCATGATGCTCTGCATTGTGGGGGCATGTGTAATTCTGTATTTTCTTGAAACTTGGCTTCCCAGCCAAATGCCCTTTGGGGTAACCCTTGCCTCAGTGTTTACGCACAGAGGTTCTTTGTCTTTTAAATAGTTTTTTATTTTAATGGGTTCACCACAATATATCCCAGGCACACTGCCTTAGGGGTAGCTGGTCCATTCCACTGGGGTGTCAAACAGACGAGGCATACTGACGAGTCCTGGTAGGACGAAACGTGTCTATGTCTTCTGTTAGCACCCTTTGCAAACTGTGTGAGAGGCCTTCCGGCACCATGCAATTCTGCTTAAAGTTGGACCAGCATAACATTCTGTGGTGATTTGCATATGCAGCCCATGATGCTTTGCATTGTAGGGGCATGTGTGATTTTATATTTTCTTGAAACTTGGCTTCCCAGCCAAATGCCCTTTGGGGTAACCCTTGCCTCAGTGTTTACGCACAGAGGTTCTTTGTCTTATAAAAAAGTATGATTGCCGGGGGGGGGAGAAGGACAATGACTGAAGCTTTTATTTTAAATATATGTAACTACAACTGAAAGTCCAGCCTAGTGACAGACAGCTAAGGCGCTGGGTACCTCACTTCATGTCCTGCCAGTGACCCAGATATGGAAACGGACATGTTTGGGAGCATACCGGGGGGGGGGGGAGAGAGACAGAGGATTGAGCGTCTGAGGACAGCTCTCCTCTCGAGGTGGGGTGGAGAGGAACAAGATACCTCATGGCTGCCACCTAGTGGTTCTGGGTGGCAGCAAGGTGACCCACCCATCGACACCAGGGCCGCAGCTGGAGGCATAGTGCAGACAATGGGTCACTGCACTTGACAAAGGCCCAGAACGCAAACCAAATCTGACCCTAGCAGGATGGTGGACTGGTCCCTCGCCGGCTCCAACCAGCTGAGGACAACAGGCAACATCGCAACAGGACTGAGGGTGACTGGTCCCGAGTGCAGTCAGGTTGACAGTAACTACTGATTTAAAAAAAAAAGGCAACCAGAAATCAGTGCATCATCTAATCTCCTACTGTGCTTTATTCCATTCAATTTGAATTCATGTTTGTCCCACTTTTAAGGGTCCATTACTTTGTTAGGCAACCCACAGTTAATGGTGCAAGATGAACCATGACGCCAAGGCACTCGGCAAACGCCCCGACCTTGTCCTACAAATGCACACCTCCTCAAGGAGGCATCCCTGAGGAAGCGCACATGCACAAAACTAGTCAGGGAATTCACCAAGCACCCCAGCATCAAGGCACATCCCGCACCACTAACTGCCAGTCACCCAATTTTTATTAAATTGCATGGTAAATACTCTAGCGGCTTGTGCCGTCTCTTCCGTGATCCTACTCCTATGCTTAAATGAGAAAAGAATGCTGTCAGCGGAGTAGCTTTTTGGTCCTGTGTCCACTACGTTGCCATTTTCCCCTGCCTGATATCAGATTTAACTATGGATCCGTTCCAAAACAGAGTTGTGTAGAGGCCCTGCAATGAAAACGTATCTGAAAATGTTTTTGGTGAGCTTCCTCTCAACTGTGTCACTGGGTTCCAAGACCTGGGTCACTAATTAAATCCCTGTTCACACCTGGAAATGTGATCGTCTTGTGTGCCCCCTTCCTAGTCAAAATTAGCAGGACTTGGACAGGAAAGTGGCAGTGTCAACAAGGGACCCAACCCAATGGACAATTTATTAACTATGGACAGTTGCACGAAAACATGATCACTGCCCCTTGTACGACCTGCTTTGGCAACGTCTCTACACCCATCATAATCTGTTTGACATAATTATCACCACAGCAGACAGTAATGTCAATCAGAAACGTAATGTCCAGAGTAGAAAATTCACCACAGCAAGTAGGAAAGAGACCTTGTTTTCATGCAAATGTCCTCAGTATTAAACAATCAGGAGTGTGAGTTAACAGAAAAACCATGAAAAAGTTTTAAATGTTAGATTTTTCAAATCTGTCCCAATGCTGTCGGGATCCCAATACCTTTTTCTGGACCAAAAAAAAAAAAGTCAGTGCACAGAGCCCTTAACAAAATTCAAAGTGACAAACAAAGGTGGGGGGGGGGGGCATTTGAGATCAAGAGGCTACATGTGCCCAATTTCCAATTACTGAAAAAAAATTGGGAAAAGTTTACGCCTTTTAGAACATGCAACCACCTCCAAAATGTGGGACACAAGTACGAACTATACAACGTTGCCCAACTTGGTTAGGAGACTGAACAAAAGACTTTACCTGTGTTCTGAGGGGTACGGTGTCGAAGCCCTTGCTGAAATCGAGGTAGGCAATATCCACCGCTTCTCCCTGATCCACCTCCTTCATCACCCAGTCAAAAAAGAATCAGATTTGTTTGACATGACCTTCCTGCTGTGAAACTATACTGCTTTGGATCCTCTGTTCCCATGGTTTCCAAGTGTTCCACAATCATACGAACATACAAAATTCCAGCAGAAACAGGCCTCACGGTCTATCGAGTCTGCCCGATCGTGCAGCTAGCCCAACATGCAGCTGCCCCACTATCCCCTCCCCTCCTATTAACTACCCCTCCCCCCACTCTGTACACCCTCTCTTAAATCCTCCCACCATTCTACACAATACCACCTCCTCGGGCAGTGTTTTCCACTTATCTACCACCATTTCTGTGAAGAAGTGTTTCCTGATTTCCCTCCTGAATCTCCCCCCTCCAATCTCAGTGTATGCCCTCTTGTGTCCCTCCCTAGTCTGATCTGAAGAATCCCTTCTGTATTAATCCTGTTAATACCCTTTAGGTACCTAAAGATTTCCATCATACACCCCCATCCCTCCTCTCTTCCAGGGAATACATCGGCAGCTCTCCCAGTCTCTCCTCGTAGGATTTACCCTTAAGTTCCTGTATCATCCTGGTTGCCCTATGCTGCACCCCCTCCAGCAATCTGATGTCCCTCTTCAGAAATGGATGCCAGTACTGCATGCAGTATTCCAGCTGCGGCCTGACCAGTGACCTGTACAGGGGTAGAGTTACTTCTCTGTGCGTGGAGGAGATTCCTCTTTCCTCTCACTATGTACCCCAGCATCTTGTTTACCACTACAGCCACCTTCCTGCGCTGAGCGGTGCATACTGCCCGTTGTTAGTACCCCTAGATCATTTTTCCTCCACTGTGCTTTCCACCTGTACCCCTCCCAACTGACATTTCCTCCCCTGGTTCTTTACCTCCAAAGTGCAGTATCTTGCACTTCTTAGCGTTGGACCCCAAATGTCATGTCTCTGACCATTCTTGTAGTATAGTCAGGTCTTCCTGCAGCCCCCTCCACCCCTTTGTGTTATCTACCACTGCACCGATTTTAGTATAATCTGCGAACAGACTGATCCTACTCTGGATCCCGTTTGAGATATCGGATATGAATATCCTGAATAGCACCAGTCCCAGTACTGAACCCTGGGTCACCTCACTTGTAATGTCCCTTGGTGATGAGAAGTCCCCCCCCCCAACCACCACCCTTTGCTGCCTACGCCTCAGTCAGTTGGTGATCCAGTTGACCATTGTTGTCCCCACCCCAATGTATTCCAGTTCTTCTCCCAGCATCCCATGCGGCCCTGAGTCAAAGGCCTTGCTGAAGTCCAAATATAGGACTTCTACTGCATGGTCAGTGTCCAGTTCCCTGGTAACCCAGTCGTAGTACTCTACTAGGTTTGTCTGGCAGAATCTGCCTGACACAAAACCGTGCTGATGGCTGTCTTGGAGCCCACTGTCCTCCAGAAAGATCACCAGTCTCTCTTTTAGGAATGACTCCATGAGTTTCCCCACGACTGAAGTGAGACTCACTGGTCTGTAGTTGCCTGATCATCCTTCGGGACGCTTTTATGAATGGGCACCACATGGGCCATCCTCCAGTCCTGTGGCACACATCCTGTGTCCAGTAATGTACTGAACAGGTCTGCCAGTGGTCCTGCCAGGATCTCCACTAGCTCCCTAAGTACACTAGGGTGAATGCCATCCGGACCCGGAGCCATGTCCACCCTCAGTGCCCTTAGTCCCTCCAGCACCCTGTCCTCCGTAACTCTGATATCAGTCCCCCCCCCCACTTTCCTTAAGCATAGCCTCCATAATCTTATCCACTACTGAGGTGAGGCTGACCGGCCTATACTTTCTTGCCTCCTCCCTGCCACCACTCTTGTAGAGAGGGACAACATTTTCCCCCTTCTAGTCTTCTGGAAACACCACTGTATCGAGCGACTCACTAAACAGGGCTGCCAGCAGTGCTCCTAGTACAGTCCGTAATTCCTTTAATATCCTGGGGTGTATATCATCTGGCCCTATCGCTTTGTCCACCCTTAATTTTGTGAGTTCCTCCCACTTCTGACACATCATTCTCGGGTCGTGCCTGAAAATAGTCTTTTGGCTAGTGCACCTACCCTCTTTTTTTTTTCTTTTTTTCCAATTGTTTAACCAGGTGAGACAAGCTAAGCTGAAAGCTTGTTTACAGGTGCAACCTGGGAGCACAGGGAAGATAAGTGACTTGCTCAGGGTCACACAGTATGCAGGTGGGGGCTGTGGGATTCAAACCCAGGTCTCCAGATTTGCAGGTCAGAGCCTTAAACCACTGCGCTATACTGCCTCCCTCTCTAAACCCTCTCTGCTGTAAAAGGACTGGTGTTTACCTCTCTCCCCCCCACAGTTTCTGCTGCCTAGCTGTGGTCGCTGTCCCTCACCTCTACCTTGAATACCGAACAGAAGTATTCATTCAGTAGCGATGCTTTTTCTAGGTCACCCTCTAAGCATACCCCTTCCTTCTCTTTAAGCCTTACAATCCCTCCCCTGGCCTCCCTTCTATCGCTAATGGATCTATAAAATGTCTTGTGCTCCCCCCTTTTCTGTCTGTGCTAATCTCTCCTCTGTTTGCGTCTTCGCACTCCTGCTTTCCCAACCTCCTTCTGCCTCTCTAGGTACACGGCCCTATCCTCACCCTTCTGAATCTCTTTGTATTTTCTGAAAGCCTCCTCTTTTGCCCCTTTCTCTGCCACTTCCTTTGTGAACTATAGTGGTTTGTTCCTTTTTCCCTTGTCACTCAGCCTAATAACAAGTACAAAGGAGGAGGTAATGTTGCCCCTCTATAAGTCACTGGCGAGGCCCCACCTCGAGTACTGTGTCCAGTTCTGGAGGCCCCATCTCAGAAAATACATCAACCAGGTGGAGACAGTGCAGGGAATAGCTACCAAAATGGTCCAGGACATGCATCAAAAAAAACTATGAGGAAAGGCTCAGGGAACTAAATATGTACTCACTGGAGGTAAGAAGGGAGAGGGAGGACATGATAGAAACATTCAAATATGCCAGAGAAATAAATAAAATAGGGGAGAGCAGATATCTACAGAAAAGGATGAGCACTAGGACTAGGGGTCATAATATGAGGCTAGAAGGGGGGAGACTCAGAGGCAATGTGAGGAAGTACTTCTTCACGGAGAGGGTAGTTGAACCTTGGAACAGGCTACCAGAGGAAGTGGTGGGTGAAGACACTGTGGTGACATTCAAGCATGCATGAGACTGACACCGGGGACTAGTGAGACTAGGACAGAGGGAAAGTATGGAAACCTATCCGGCAGAATCTTAAGTAAAGAAGTAAATTAAATTAAAACTAAACCAGGGTAGACTAGATGGACCAGGGGGTCCTTTTCTGTCGACTACTATGCAACTATATATGTAACTATGTAATACACTTATTTGTCGCCTCCACTATGGCTTCTTTTAGGTGTGCCCACTACTCCTCAACCCCTCCCCCCTGGATCCCTTCCCACCAGGGCTTCCTTGATCCCCCTCCCCATCCCAGCGAAGTCCACCCTCCTGAAATCCAGGACCTCTGTCTTTGTGTGGCTTTCCTGCAACACTGTACTGATGCTGAACCACACTGTATTGTGGTCATTGGACCCTAGGTACCCATCCACCCTGACTTCCTTTATCCCATCTCCATTGGTCAGCACAAGGTCCAACATCACCTTGCCTCTAGTGGGCTCTTGAACCAACTGCCTGAGGCCTTCCCCCTGCACGGAGTCTATGATGTCTCGGCTCCTGGTTGAAGCACCTGCCAGGATGGTCCAGTCCACGAATGGCATGTTAAAAATCACCCAGCAGCAGTACCTCTCCCTTTGCTGCAATCCTGTGTATTTGCTTCCAATATTGCCCTATCTACCTCCTCCCTCTGTGCCGGAGGCCTGTACATCACTCGTGTGAACTGTTGTGCCATTTCCTGGCTTAAGTGTGATCCACAGTGCCTTAGCCTCCCCATTTACCCTGCACTGCCGACACTAATACATTCTCTGATGTAGAGGGCCATCCCCTTTTTACCCTCCCTATCCCTCCTGTGTAGACCGTACCCTGTTACATTTATTTCCCAGTCATGGTTTTCAGTGTACCACGTCTCGGTATTTGCTGCTATGTCCAAGTTCCACCGCTGCCATCAAGGCTGCCAGGTCTGGGATTTTGTTTCCCAGACTACGGGCATTTGTACACGACTGTCCATGTCTCACAGCCTGTGCCCCCTGCATTTCTACCTTTGCCGTTTTGCTCCCTCCTTCCAACAGTTTTTTTTCTCCTGCTGCTCGTTTTCCTCTGCCTTATCTATTGTAATGAGCCAGTCATATCTGTCCATGTTTCCCAGTCTGTCCCTCTTGTACGTCTACTCTTGCTTTCCTGTTCCCCCATTCCAACCCTGGTTTCTTCCTTTTGTTGCCTCCCTCCCTCTGCCTTACCACCTTTTAATGAGCTAGGGAATATCTGTCCTCAACATTTCCTCCTGATCCATTCTGCTAGCTACTCTGACCTGTGAGGGTGGGCTGCCTAAGTCTCCCTGCTCCCAACTGCCCCCCCACGGGCAAGTTTAAACGCTTGGCAAGGAAGCATCTAAAACTTTTCATGGAGGACCACGGCCCCCTCCCTGGATGAAGGCTGCCCCCCCCGTACAGGTCCCCATCTCTCCAGGTGGGTCCCCAATCCCCAACAAAGCCAAAACCAGTATCTCTGCACCAGACCCTCAACCGAGTATTGAACTTGCTGATGCAGATATTTCAAGTGTCCCCCCCCGCGGATTGGTAGCACCTCCGAGAATGTTACAGAGCCTGTTGCCTTGCCAAGGTGCCTGCTACCAACCCTCTGAAGTCCCCCCTGCACCTACTCTATACTCACCTTCTCCTTGGCCAGGCAATTTGTCCCAAGATGGACCGTGACTTGTCCACCCTTCCTTGCTTGACACAAAGATCTGCAACAAGGTTGATACACAGGGTGGGGTGGAAAGGATGAGAAGGGACTTGGCAAGGTTAGAAGAATGGTCAAATGTATGGCAGCTTAGATTCAATGCAATAAAGTGCAAAGTAATGCACGTGGGAAACAAAAACCCAGGGGAAGAGTACACAATGGGGGGTGAGATACTGACAACAACAATAATGGAAAGGGACCTGGGGGTAGTCATATCGGACGACCTAAAGGTGGGCCAGCAATGTGAGAAGGCAGTAAGGAGGGCTGAGGGGATACTGGGATGCACAGGGAGAGGCATCACTAGTAGAAAACAGGAAGTTGTTGGCCCTCTGTACAGACAGTTGGCAAGACCACATCTGGAGTACTGTGTACAGTTCTGGAGACCCCGTCTCCGCAAAGACATAGACAGGGTGGAGGCTGTCCAGAGGAGGGCAACCAAAATGATGCAGGGTCTGCATCATAAGACATATGAAGAAAGACTAAAGGAACTAAAGATGTATAGCCTCGAGGAAAGAATGGAGAGGGGGGACATGATAGAAACTTTCACATATCTCAAGGGAATCAAAGTCCAAGAGGGTAGCATCTTTCAGAAAAAGATGTGCAATAACAAGGTGGCACAACTGCAAGATAGAGGGGAGACAGCTCAGAGGTAATGTGAGGATGTATTTCTTCACAGAGAGGGTTGTGGATACATGGAACAGTCTTCCTGAGGAGGTTGTAAAGTCAAAAACAGTGGGGGAATTCAAGAATGCATGGGACAGACATAAGGCAATTCTAGTGGGGGGGGTAGAAGGAAGTAGGCTGTTGGTTAACTAGGATCTGCAGCGTATCCGTTAGGTAGGGAAATGGGCAGATAAGATGGGCCAAGCGGTCCTTATCTGCCGTCAAATCTATTTTGCTACCGCTGTGGGGATAACCTGGATTTGCCCCCACCCACCCACGAGCTGTGCCTCCCAGAAGGCACTTGACCTCCACTCTCCTCCCTGCACCCAGATCCATTTCCCAGACTATTGGGTCCCCCACCAGAAGTAGCTTCCTCTGGGGTCCTCAACCTCCCGCCCCTGGTTCCCCCTCCTGGAGGACCCACTCATCCTCCCTGGCCTCAACCTCGGAACAGTTGGGGGGGGGGTCATAAGGTGGTAAATTGGGTATGAAATTGGTTGAGGGATAGGTGACAAATATTGTGGTAAATGGCACTCACTCTGGGGAAGGTGACCAGTGGGGTACTTCAGGGCTTAGTACTGGGAGCTGCCCTCTTTTACATCTTTATAAGGGACACTGCAGAACAGCTGAAAGGGAAAGTATTCTTCTTTGTAGAGGACACCAAATTCTGCCACAGGGTGGCAAGTCCTGAGGGAGGGGTTGAGAGAATGACCAGAGACCTGAGAAAACTCAAGCAGTGGTCTAAGGTATGGCAAATGGATTTCAATGCAAAAAAATTGCAAAACTATGCACCTAGAGCACAGAAATCCTGAGGTGGAGTATAAAGATGGTGTGGACGTACTGACGGTCACAAAACAGGAAAGCAGCCCTGAAGTAATCACACTGGAGGACTCCAAGGCGGCCAGACAGAGCAATAAGGCAGCAGGCAGGGCCAGAGGGATGCTGGGGTGCACAAGGAGAGATATCACCAGCAGAAAGCGAGAAGTGACCTGGCCACAGGGGACATCTCCTGTTGTAGGGGCTGTGGGGAACCAAAGGCCCATCCCTTACAAGCTGAACTGCAGTAGTTCTTTGGGAGACAGTCTGCCCAGAAAGCTGAGGTTTTCCTCCTACTTCAATTTCCCGGGGACAGTCAGAATTTCAATGCGAGATACCTTTTGGACATTTTTTTTTACTGCTGCTAAAACACTCATTACCAGGGCCTGTTTAACTCATTCAGGCCTAGGTAAGCATGTAGGTGGCATCTGAAAGCATAGCCACTCAGGCCAATAACGCCTGTAGATGTACTCAGCTGACTTTCACCCAGGCCAGAAAACATCTGAAGTCAGCAGTTTTTACCTAAATATTAAGCAAACCAAATTGCTTAGAATTGATTGCATAGCACCGTTAGAAAGGTAATTTTGTGCTGAACAATTTTTCTGCTGATACTTTGTGTCCATCACTTTAGGAGTGGTTCGCATTTGTTTAAGGTATGGTATACATGGCTGACATTTGTCGCTCAAGACTCACCTAAACACCTTGAATAAATCTGAAAGAAAATCCAGTTGCTTGGTATTTCAGCTAGTGTAAAATAAAAACTAAATGGATTACAACTGATTGTATAGCACCATTAGAAAGGTAATTTTGTGCTGAACAATTTTGCCACGGATACTTTGTGTCTACCACATATACTTTAGGAGTTATTCACATTTGTTTAAGGTATGGTGTGCATGGCTGACATTTGCCTCTCAAGCCTCACCTAAGAACCTTGAAAAAATCTGAAAAACAGTGTGGTATTTCAACTAGTGTAAAATAAAAACTGAATTGACTGCATAGCACCATTCGAAAGGTAATGTTGTGCTGAACAACTTTGCCACTCATACTTTGTGTGTAGCACTTACGGTTCAAGAGTTATTCACATTTGTTTGTGGCATGCTGATTATGGCTTGATTTTGCTTAGAAAGGCCTAGGATGCAGTGCTAAGAGTATACAGGGCACAAGTGGTGGAAGTCTTAAAGAGTTCTTGTGGTGTGAATGAGCTAATACCACAAATCCCAACACTGACCACTTGGTGGAACACTATCAATATGTACAGAATGGAGAAAATCCACTACCTTAATGACAGAGCTGAATGCTGCTCATCACACTGTACCCGGTGCCTGCTGCATGTAATGGGGAATGACAGGTACATTATCTTGTAATGATTTATCATCGCCCTTTCTCCACCTGCCCCATTAGTATACTTCAGTATCCCCATAATAACTGGATAAATTGCTCCCACCCCTCTGGCGCGTTGACGAAACTCCCAGTATAATGTGCCCCCACGAGGGGCAAGGGCATCTCTAGTACCCATCCCGCAAGTGTCCACCAGTTTGGGAAAACCTAGTCAAGATGGCACATTTAGTCTCTCTCCACCCCCAGCACTGTCCCTACTGAAGTTAGATTAGTACTGTTTCTGTGACTCCTTCAATGTAATAACGGACTCATGACTGCCTCTTGCTGTTGTAATCAGACTTTACTATACTGAAGTGAACTGAATCATGTTGACTATGAAAACTTGTTCAATAAAAATTATTTTAATCAAAAAAAAAAGGGGTGGGAAGTGGTGTTACCACTACACAGATTGATGGTGAGGCCCCACCTGGAGTACTGTGCCCACTTCTGGAGAACATATCTCAGGAAGGGAAAAGGCTGTCCAGAGGAGGACAGCTAAAATGATGCAGGGACTGCATCAGAAGCCCTCTGAGGAGAAACTAAGGGATCTCAACATGTACACCCTGGAAGAGAGGATGGAGGCAGAATACTTGACAGAGACCTATAAATATCCCATGAGGTGAAGGTACAGGAGGAGAGTATTCTTCAGACAAGAAGGCGCACGAGAAGAAAAAAAATTACTCACCTTAGTAATGTTGTTTCTTCTGATGGAGTCTTGCTGTATTCTGACAAATTGCAGTGAGGTCCAACCTTCGAACTGCCCCGGAGATGAAAGAGTTAACTTTCCATGCCAGGCATGGAACGCTGAGCTCGAGCTCGGTTGAGACTGTCTGTTGCTGTTTGAACTCAAACCGTCAGATCTTTACGACCTAAACTCACTGAGTGTCCTGTGTAGAAGCTGTAAGCCTATACTAGCCAACTGGCTACTAAATATAATAAACAGATTTTTTGGTCCCAAAACAAAGACTCAAGTCAGGAAACCCAAAAAATGAAATAAACACAACACCCATTCACCCAAAGAAAAAGGGGTGATAATAAAAAGGTGGGGCACCTCCTGAGTGCCAACACTGCTACTGCCCACCCACATCCCAAAAACAAAGGTTCTGAGAGGGGAAGGCATGGGGAGGTCAGAATACAGCAAGACTCCATTAGAAGAAACAACATTACTAAGGTGAGTAATTTTTTCTTCAAACAACATGAAGTCTTGCTGTATTCTGACAAATTGCAGACTACCAAGCAGTACCTCCATGGAGGAGGGACAGAACCTACTTAGGAAATAGGCTCTGAAGCACTGCTGTGCCAAACCGAGCATCACTCCTAGCCTGGATATCCAGAGAGTAATGCTTGCTAAAAGTGTGAACTGTTTTCCAGGTAGCTGCTTGACACATCTCTAAGATAGGAATATCCCTGGCAGCAACCAGGGAAGCAGCTGTACCTCTACCTCTGGTAGAGTGAGCCCTCAAGCCTGAGGGTGGAATCCTACCTAGTTTTTCATAGCAAAATTGAATGCAAGAGACAATCCACCTGGCAATGGATCTTTTAGTGGCAGGTTTTCCCTTACCAACCTCACCATAAGTGAGGAACAGTTGAAGGGAGTCAAACCTGTGACCCTTGGTACGCTCTATGTAGTAGCTAAGGGCTCTTTTCACATCCAAACTGTGCAGCCTCCTCTCACCAGAGGAGGAATGGTCAGTAAAGAACACAGGAAGAGACATAGATTGGTTAAGGTGGAAGTCTGAAACCACCTAAGGTAAAAACTTCCTGTTAGTCCTGAGGACCACCTTATCTCTATGGAAAGAGATAAAATCAGGCTCCACTGACAGGACTTGTAACTCGCTTATGCACCTGGCAGAAGTGATGGCCACCAATAAAACAGTTTTCCAAATCAAGTACTTAAGCTCTGCTGAGGACAAGGGCTCAAAAGGAGGTTGCATAAGCTGAGCAATGCAAACATTAAGGTCCCAAGCAGGGGCAGGGTCCCTGAATGGCGGATTGGTATGAAGCAATCCCTTGAAAAACTTGGAGAATACAGGATGAGCTGAAAGGGAAGAAGGCTTACCTGCTGAAAGAAAAGCAGAGACAGCTGCCAGATGCACTCTTAGTGTAGCTGGTCTGAGTCCCAAGCTATTCAGATGAACCATATAGTCAAGGACTGTGGGCAGGCTAGCAAACTCTGGAGAAATATGCTTCCCAGAGCACCATATGGAGAATCTTTTCCATTTGGAATTATAAGTGGTTCTGGTGGAAGGCTTCCGAGAAGCCTTTAGGATATCCATAACACCTTGAGAGAGGTGTAAATCAGCAAACTAACTCTTCAAGAGCCAGGCCTTAAGAGATTTGAGATTCGGGGTACCAAACCCTCCCCTGAGCACAGGTTAACAGGTTGTAATTCCTGGGAAGAGACGAGGGAAGGTGGACTGCTAAGGACAACAGGAGAGGGTACCAGGGCTGTCTGGCCCAGTCTGGAGCAATCAGAATCACCTTGCAGGGTTGAGACCTGATTTTGACTAGCACTTTGAACAGGAGAGGGAAGGGGGGAAAGCATACAGGAACTTCCCTTCCCAATTGAGAACTAGGGCATCCAGGGGGACTGAGCCCAACACTGGGGGCCTGCAGCAAAAGAGGGGAAGTTGGTGATTGTCTGGGGCTGCAAAAAGATCTATCTGTGGGGTGCCCCATCTGGAGATCATCACCTCCAAAACCATGGGATCCAGTGACCATTCGTGATGGCCCTGAGATATCCTGCTGAGGGCATCTGCCGGGATATTGTCCTTGCCTGGGAGGTGTACTGCTGTAAGAGAGGTGTTCAGGGAATAGGCCAGAGACCACAACTTCATTGCTTCTGTGCACAAGGCCACAGACCGAGTGCCCCCTTGCTTGCTGATATACCACATTGTGGTGGTATTGTCTGTCCTGATCTGAACTACTTTGTTCTGAACAGACTTGGAAAAAGCTTGAAGTGCTAGAAACACTGCTCTGAGTTCTAATAGATTGATGTGAAGCAGAGATTCCTGAGGAGACCACAACCCTTGGGAGGTCATGTCTCCCAAGTGGGCCCCCCCACCCCAAGAGGGAGGCATCTATAGTAAGGATTAAAGAGCGAGACTGAGTGACAAAAGGAACTCCCTGTCTTAGATTGTCCTGATCCTGCCACCACTGCAAAGCCTGGATCAGGGTGCGAGTCACTGGGATCAGTTTGGTCAGAGGATCCTTTTTCTGAGACCAAAAGGCTCTCAAGTGGAACTGAATGTCCCTCATCTGAAATCTTGCTCCCTGCATCACTGCTGTAGAAGCAGCCATGTGCCCCAGGAGCTGCAGAAAATGCCTTGCTGGTCGAGACACCTGTTACGGTGAATGAAGAGGCCAGTGTGATAAGAGTCCTTGCCCTGCCCAGGGGAAGGAAGGCTCTTGACTTTTCTGTATCTAGTTCTGCGCCTATGAAGGTGAGGAGCCGTACAGGCTCTAGAACTGACTTTGAAAGATTCAGAAGGAAACCTACAGCAGTGAGCAGTTGCCGAGTTATCTGAAGGTGTGACTTGACTTGGTCTGGGGACTGGCCTACTATGAGCCAGTCGTCCAGGTATGGGAAGATGGAAATCCTTTTCCTTCTTAGGAAAGCAACTACTACTGCCAGGCATTTTGTGAACACCCTTGGAGCAGAGGTTAGGCCGAAGGGCATTGCTCTGAATTGGTAATGGCCTGAGGGCAGCTCAAACCCGAGGTATTTTCGATGGGCGCTTCTGATGAGAATATGGAAATAGGCATCCTTGAGGTACAGAGAGACTAGAATTATTTCCAGAGTCACCATTTTGAACTTTGGCTTTAAAAGGTGCTTGTTTAAATATCTGAGAGCCAGGATGGGCTGCCATTCTCCTGTCTTTTTGGGGGTGAGGAAGTATCTGGAGTACAATCCTTTCCCTTTGTGTAGGGGTGGAACCCTTTCTACAGCTGTGAGAGCCAAGAGGGAAGAGACCTCCGCCTCTAGGGCAAGTGCCTCTGAAGGATTTGCAGGTGGAAAGGATCTGGTTCTCATCTTTGGAAATTTTCTGAAGCTGAGAACCAGTCCCTGGCTTACTACTTCCAGGACCCACTTGTCTGATGTTAAAGACATCCAGTCCTCGACAAAGTAAGCCAGCCTGCCCCCTACAGGTGGTGGAGAATCGGCCCTGGCAAACCCATCAGGGTGCCTGTTTGGCAGGGGGTTTAGGCTGAGGCGTGGAAGAAGGCCTGCATTTACCCCGTCTGCCTCTCCCTCTAAAGAACCCCCTATGAGCATAAGCAGAAGAGGGGGCCTGGGCTTGGTAGAAAGGCCTATGAAAAGACCTGCCCCTGCCCCTGGGATGCTGCCTCTGAGGAGTGGCTTGCCTTTCCTTGGCCTGAGCACTCCTATAGGTGGTCCTGTATTCATCCATTTTCTTCATGTAGTTCTCTTGTTTGCTCCCCGAACAGAGAATTACCCACAACAGGAAAATCCATGGCCTCAGTCTGGGTATCCTGAGACAGGCTAGTACATCTGAGCCAAGCCATCCTGCGAAGAGCCACAGATGTAGCCATGACTCTAGATGAAACATCACTGGAGTCCACTGCAGCATGGAATTGCACCTTGGATGCCTCAATACCATCTGCAGCTACCTGCTCCAGCTCCTTGGCAAGCTGGCCAGGGACCTGTTTAGCTAAAGCCATTACAGTGTCCCATCTAGATTTCTGATATCTAGCTGCATAGGCCATATAATTGGCCTGCCTGGGTCCCAAGGATGCTGCCATGTACTGTTTCTTTGCCATGGCATCAATCCTCCTAGAGTCCTTATCTTGGGGGTGTGAAGCCAAGGGTATATTTGCCTCATCACAGGCAGCAGCCTGCACTACCCCAACATGGCTGCATTGCTGGGTAAGGAACTCTGTATCCGAGCCTGAAAGAGTACACCTCTTGTCCATTCTCTTATCCACAGGAGGTATAGAATTAGGAGTCTTTAAAATCTTTGTCGGTTTCCCAAAGGACTTGTGAAGGGGAATAGACAGCCTCCTGGACTCTGGGATATACATAATTTCAACATAGTCAGGCTCTTCCTGGTCATCCACAGCTTCTTCCACAGGAAGCTGAAGGGTTTCAGCCACTTTCTTGTAAAACATGAAATGGAAGGGGGACTCAGAAAGCCTAGGAGGAGACACTCCTGAAGGTCTGTCTGGGGAGATGTCCGGGTCAATGGGCACATCCAGACTTTCATAATCACATTCACTTTCCTCATACTCTCCTTCCTCCTCCTCCGTTCATAAAATTCCTCCAAATCATAATCCGGAACCGGTGGAACCAACCGAACCGAGCGCCTTCCTGATGGTGCCGGTTCGGTCGGAACCGGGGATAGCGACTGAACAATTTTTATCGCTTTGGCTATTTCATCAGCGGTTGGAGAAGAAACTTTTGGATCCACACCGGCTGATTTATCCCTTCTTGTTCTCTTAACCGGAACAGACTCCTCGGAATCGGTTTTCCTTCTGCCCGAAGAAGTTTCGCCCTGGTCAGAGGGCACTCCTTCTGGTTCGGTTTGAACTGAACCAGGCTGGCCATCCCGGTCAGTGGACTTTTTGGCCTCCCTTTCCCTGAGCCTACCAACTCTTTTTTCTACGGTAGCTGCAGGAAAATTTTTACAAATCTGGCAGTCTGAATCGAGGTGGTCAAACCCCAGACAATAAACACAGGTGGTGTGGGGGTCAGCCTTAGCAAAGACTTCCCCACACACTACAGTGTTGAAACCCAGTGGGCCCGGTTTTTCTTTTGGGTTTCTCAGACATGGCCAGTCCTAAACAAAACTTACCCTTTTTATGGCAATCCGCCAGGCAAGACACTTATCGGTTCCTGACAGTGTTACGGGTCGTGGAAAAAAAAAACATAACAAAATCCTTTTTTTCTTTTTTTTTTTAGAACCGATAACCACACTCTAGAAGTAAAGATTTTTAAACAACCTGATCGGTTCAAACCAAACCGATTACACGTTTACAAGTTCCACACAGAATAGAAAACAATATAAACCTATCTAGTACTCACGAATACCACAGACAGAGACTGAACCGATAGGTTGCGGTTTAAATACGGTTGAAAACCGAGAAAAACTGTACTTTAACCGACAAACTGAACTGAGCAAAGGAGAAATCTCCGGAGCGACTGTTCAGTGAGGTGGAGTAAAGAATCTGATGGTTTGAGTTCAAACAGCAACAGACAGAGTCTCAGCGTTCCATGCCTGGCATGGAAAGTTAACTCTTTCATCTCCAGGACAGTTCGAAGGTTGGACCTCACTGCGATTTGTCAGAATACAGTAAGACTTCATGTTGTTTGAACAAGGGGGCATGCAATAAAGCTGGAAGAGGGAAAATGTAGGAGAGATGTAAGGAGGTACTTCTTCACTAAATGAGTGGTGGATGCCTGGAACAGTCTTCCAACAGAGAGGCAGTTGGTGTAAAAACAGTGGTGGCCTTCAAGCATGCACTGGATAGAGACAAGGGTATCCTGGTAGGAAAGCAAGGGTGGGTGGGTGGGTGGGGGAGAGAGAGTAGCCAGAGATCAAGTATTATCTATGGTGTCAGGATAGGCAAAGAAAAATGGGGAAACTAGGAGGGCCATGTTGTCCTTATCCGCCAGCAAATTCTATGTTTCTATACAGGGACAACAACAAAGTTACTGAATATGAAACAATAAAGTACACTAAAGCTGTTGAACTTCGGGTCTGACAAGTGGTGGACAGCAGAAGAAAGAACCGAGGAGCAATGGAGTCACCCATATTTTACAGGTGCAGAGTTGCACTTCATCAAAGGCAGCCCTTCAGACAGAAGAAAGTTTGAGTGGTCCTGATGCTGATGGCTTACAGTTCCAAAGGTATAACCGGATGCAGAGATATCCTCAATGAAGATTAGTAGAGATATTTCAAGGTTCATTTGATCATGTCAACCCACTACTCCCAACACAGTATGTGGCCCTGTCAGGCCTTGACACACGTCAACCCCTTGTGAGGGAAAGCTCCCCAGCGCACCACAAGCCGTTGTCTGTGCAGAACAATGCACAATCCCTTCCTAAGCTAGGAGTAGTGGCGCACAACAGCATTGGCCCTCATCCTCGTGCTGCTAATCCACTTTGCCAAGCTCATCCCCAAACACGAGTCATCAGCACAGGAACACAACACGCTACCTGCTGGGTCAATGGCTGGCCCTGAACATGTTTTTTCTTAACTAATTATTTATTTTTTTTTTTTTACATCTTGATTCCAGATTTTCAACACCATCTTTATGACAATCCCCTTCTGAAAATGACAAGTATTTATAAAATGGTGACCAAAATATAATTTTGTGCCACAAGTTCAAAAACACATTTTGGGCAGGATCTAAAAAAACAACAGCTGTCATGCTCATGAAGTGGTTTGAAGAAATTACTATGTTAAAGATCTGGAAGTCAAGATACTGAAGACTGACGAAGTTATGAGTAAGCGTTGAAAAATTCAGTATACACCTTCAAACGGGTCTTTTTTTTTTATATATATATTTTGACCCCAAATGTTCAAAAGTCTTCCTATGATCCATCTCACAACCAGGTACGTAAAATTTTTCAAATCTTACCTGAATGGTAATTTTGCAGAGCTTTCAGGGCAGATCTGAACATTTTCAACTACCCTGTTCGTGAGGCTGGATCCCAAAATGGCAATGTTGAAAATTTGGAGGAAAAATATTACAAAAGTGACTGGAGCCAGCCCGATGGCAACGAGGGTTGAGGCGCTGGATGCCACACTGCGCGTCACGCCAGCAACCCGGGTTCGGGAAAGACCACGGGAGCTGGGGATCGGCAGGAGTGGCAGGTGGATCGAGCATCTGGAGGACAGCTCTCCCCACTCCCTGGGGAGGGATTCTGGGGTTCCGCAGCGCAGCAGAGACACCGGGTGGTGACCGGAGGTAATGCTCGCGCGCAGGGACTGCAACTGGGGACCGGCGCGGTGGACGCTACAGGGCAGCCACATGCAGACGCTGTGGCATGGCTGCACTCGGGGACAGCATCACAAAGCGGAAAACACCTCTGGCCACCCGGGGAGATGACTGAGGCCCCGGTGGAGTGCCCACGTCCCTACACCGGCCCAGCGGACCCTGGTCTCTCCAAGGGCAACCTGCGACAGAGGTAAGTCCTTCACACACATAGGTACAAAGAGCTGCCAGGAGAAGGCAGACCCAGCCCTGGAGGTGATTGGGGTGGGGTTGGGGGTCGGTCATCCGGGGAAAGCAGGGGTTCAGGCCGGGAGTAGAGAGACATCAGAGTGGACACTCCTGAAGGATGCCCAGGTGGTCCAGAAGGAATAAAGAAAGTTTAAAAAAAAAAAAAAAAGTGACTGACTTATGCAGGGGCCAAAATAAGGATTTGGCAGTCAAGAGCCATGAATAGCTACTGGGTACCAACATTTTCCAGCTGACCAAGATCTACTCAGGCAAAGCCAGGACATCACATTAACACACAAAAATGCATTGGGATGTGGTAGAAGGGGAATAAAATGGAAGAACAGATAAATGCAGTTCTATACAGGAATCTTGAATAAATATTAAATGAGCTCTGTAAATTTGCCAGGTAAACATCACTTCAATAATCTAATAATTACATTGACACATTCTCACAGTAAAACTGCTCATTGGAAGGGTGCAGTTGGTCTAAACTGAGACATACAGAAGGAGGCATTTTGAAATTTGTCATACATTTGTTAAAGATGAGGAGAGAATCTGTTTAATTAAAAACTACACTAACAGATTCTCTCCTCTTCTTTAAACTAACTGGCAAATGTACAAGAGAAAAGGCGAAGTGCCTCCTCATGTATGTCTCAGTTTAGACCAACTGAACCATTTCAAATGAGCAGTTTTACTTCTATATAGGTGGACTGTGTAAATTCCTCATTTGCTTTTCTTTTCTCCATTTGATTTGTTTCACCTGTTGCTTTATTTTGTTAATCTCAGAGTTTACAGCTCTAGGAAATATTTTAAAGGACTAGAATAACTTTACTTAAAGGACAGAAAGGTATGGTGGTTCATGGTGCCAATGTTATTTCAGGACTGTCTGCTGCAGCTTCTTAAGACAGAGTGTAGGACACTTTTCCCACACACCCACCCGTTCGGTACCTCACTACATTGGTGTGACAATGATACTGTATTTTGCAACGAGACCACTGCCGCTGCAAGCCCACCCCGTCTCCAGCTGACATGCGGAGCATCTCCAGTTGAAGTTCTGAGAAGTATTTACTGTAACGCTGCTGAGACTCTCTCCCTGCACTCCCTCTCAAAACAGCTCCAAGACATCTCTCCATTCCCAGCACGACGCATACAGTACGCAATTCACCACCAAAGCTGCCCTGAAAATGCTGCAGCTAGCACCACTGATCCTCTTACTGACAGCACCAGGTGCTACTACAGAATTTGCAAGTACTAATTAGCACCCAGCACCCCCTGATTATGGGTAAAAGTTAAAAACACATTGGAAATACATTAACCGCATTTAACTTATGTCCTCAGTTCAGTGTCACTGTTTCAGGAGGAGGAGGAGGAGGAGGGCTTTCGGTTCGCAGACTGGATCTATGACAGTGGACGACCAATTTTAGGAGACGGGTGTGGGGGCGGTGGCAGGATTGGTGGGTGCTGAGCGGGTGGTCGGGGGGTGGGGAGAGAGGTTGGGACTGCAAAATACATCAATGGACTTTTCAATCACAAGGGTGTAGAGTATGCACATTTATAGAACCCAAACAAACACAAGAGAGAAAGAAATAAGTGCCCAGCTAAGGCAGTTACATCTTCTCTCTTCTGCTTGACATCGATGGAAGTCTTTTTTTTTTTTTTTTTTGGGGGGGGGAGGACAATATGGAATTGTTTTCTTTACTGCCACTATATTGGCTGGCTGTTCAGTGATTCTGGGGGTTGGGCACCCCAGTGTTGATACAAATCTGGAGGGAGACACGGACACGCAAAGCAGGGAGGGAGGGAGTCAAGTATGGGCGCACCGGGGGTAGATCACCAGTGCCACTTAATACTGAAGGGGTGAGATTATATGCCAGCACCAGGTGTTGGACACCCCTGTGTCAAAAACACATGTATAAACAGTGTCAGAAACACAAGTATAAGTACAATGGTGGGAATGGGCACAAACCATTCTGTCTGCAAAATGTAGGTCGGGGTAAGGGGTCCTGGCCAGACCATGCAATGATGTGGGGTTAGCCTGGGGAGCCAGGAATCAACATGTTTTTTCTTGGTTGTGTCCTGTTCCTCCAAATCAAATCCCATGGCAGCCTTTAACTGCTGCATCATGGTGATAAAAGATGGGTCCTCTGGAGGGGACCTTGGAGTGTAAACCAGAGTCCTCAATGCAAGTAGACACAGTGGAACTAGTTCTTTCATAAGGACTTTCTGCACAATCTCCAGCCTTCTCCTCCCCATCCTGCATCTTAAGATCAGGGCAGTACTCAGTCATCTGTCTGTCGACGGGTAGGAGGGACTGTGCCTGCGAAGCTGTCAGCGCTCGAGGAGGGCGCGGAGACATCACCCTAGGATGCATCAGAACATGGGCTTTGAATTACAGGCCCCATGGATGGACCTCCTGGCACAGGAGGAGGTGGTAAAAGGTACTTAATCATGTCCATAAAGGAGAAGAAAAACAGCCTGGACATAGCTGCCAGTAGGATCAATGGGAATGCAAGGCCCCTGGCATCAACAGCAACACACCAGCCACACTAGGCCTGGTGGTGCCTACAACGGTCCCTGACCTGGAAGTGAGGTAGACAGTCTGGGCGGCAGGCATCAGCGCCGACAGAGTGGTCGATGGCGCTGAAGTGATCATACCTGTGAGAAGGGACAACGAGGAACACACTGGGGAGGTTTCTCTCTTTCTTGTTCCCTCGTCCAATGTTCATGCTTATGGGACGCAGACAATTTCTCACAAGATTTTGAAAATTTGGACCCAGAGGAGTGAGCCTGCAATGCGGTGGAACTCTTTTGCTGGAGCTCCTTCTCCATTTGGGCTACCTGATGTTTTAAGAAAGTACAGTTACAGTTACAGTACATCTTTGAGAGAGGTTCCTTCAGTAGGTCATCACATATAGGACTGACGCCAACTGGCATCGGGCCGCACATCATACTTTTCTAGCAATACCTGATGGGGGACCGCCCACCCGACATCACGTGACTGTATATAGTGAGCGGTCTCCAAGCCCGCCCACCAGTTCTCCCGTCGGAGCCAAGAAGAGGCCCGACAGCAGGAGCGAATATGATTTGAAGTCCCTGTAAAAACAGAAATGAGTGGAAGGAGGGTGGGAAAAATATGACCTACTGAAGGAACCTCTCTCGAAGATCTACTGTTACAGTAAGTTCCTACGTAACTGTACTATCTTACTTCGAGAGAGTTCCTTCAGTAAGTCATCACATATAGGACAGAGTCCCAAGCGGTCCCTCTAAGGAGAAACCGAGAGAAACTAGGGAGGAGGAAAACTAACTCAAACGGAAAAAACTGAAATCCAAAATGAATCCAGTCTTAGGACAAAAGGCCCTGCAGGATGGCTAGGCCAAAGCCAGCCCTCTGCCTAGAAGAAATGTCCAGATTGTAATGCTTAGTAAAGGTATGGACAGAACTCCAAGTAACAGCAGCACAAATGTCGGCCGCAGAAACGTTCCGTAGGAAGGCCGTGGAGGCAGTCATGCCCCTAGTAGAATGACCTCTGATAGAACCCGGCAGAGGCTTTTCGTACTTTTGGTAGCAGAATCTAATGCAGTTGCCTAACCACTTGGACAGGACCTGCTTAGAAACCGGTTTGCCCTTCGATTTCGGGGCAAAGGATACAACTGGTCACAAGAGCGGAACTCTTTGGTCCAGTGGGTGTAACACCAGAGAATCCGATGGACATCCATTGTATGAAGGAGTGCCTCACCTCCGTTAGAGGAGGATGGGTAATACACCGGAAGCTCTACTGATTGATTCAGCGTGGCTTCTGACACCACCTTGGGAAGAAACTTTGGATGAGTGCTGAAGACTGCCCGGTCCCTATGGAAAGTCAGATAGGGTTCCTTGCAGACTACAGCATGACGCTCCGAAATCCTTCGGGCTGACTTGATAGCCACAAGAGAAAGCATCTTCCAAGACAGGAAGCACAAATCCCAGCTCATAGCCGGCTCTAAAGGAGGAAGGGTAAGCTTTTCCAGTATGAAGTTCAAGTCCCAAGGCGGAGTTGGGATGCGAATGGGGGATTTCAGATGGAGAATCCCTTTCAGAAAGGTTTTTGAGACCTCCAACTGAGCCATGGGTTTACCATTCACTAGCTCGTGGTACGCTGAGGTAGCGGAGATATGGACCTTCAAAGAAGAGTAGGACAGAACAGAGTCTGATAAGTGAAGGATGTATTCCATGACTTGTGGGACTGAACAAGAAAAGGGGTTCTAACCCTTAGCAGTCACCCAAATGGAAAACCACTTCCACTTCATGGCATAAGTGGAATGAGTAGAGGGCCTTCTAGCCTCAACGAGGACTTGAGCAACCCTGGAGGAAACTCCGAAACAGGAGACCGCTATGTCTGCAGAAGCCAAGCGTGGAGATGCAGGGTCCTGAGCCCCAGATGCAACAGATGATCATGATCCTGAGTCAGGAAGTCTTGAGTCACTGAAAGTGGTGGTTCCCTGGAAAGCTGCTGCAGCAGCGGGAACCAGATCTGTCTCAGCCAGAGAGGAGCGATGAGGATCATCTTTGCCTTCTCCACTTGAAGCTTGAGAAGAACCCTCTGCAGAATGGAAATGGAGGGAATGCATACAAACATTTCCCTGTCCAAGATAGAGACAATGCGTCATTCCAGAAAGCACCGTGCACTGGAACGGGCGAGCAAAAGCTGGGAAGTTTTGCGTTGGATTGGGAGGTGAAGAGGTCGATTTCCGGATGCCCCCAATGTTGGAAGATTGATTCCGCAACTTCCTGATGCATTTCCCACTCGTGAGCTAGTGTCCGAGATCTGCTGAGACTGTCCGCCAGGACATTTAAAACGCCCGGAACGTGCATAGCCACGAGGACCATATGGTGCTGGACTGCCCAGGGGGTACGACCGGGTTCCTCCTTGTTTGTTGATATACCAAACTACCGATATGTCGTCCATTTGGAGTAGCAGTGATCCCTTTGGAAGGAGAGTCTGAAAGGCCTGTAAGGCATACAGGACCACCCTCAACTCCAGAACTCTGATGTGCAAATGAGTTTTCACGCCGGACCATAGTCCCTGGGCTTGGTGCTCCCCAAGATGAGCTCCCCACCCCACCCCATATTCGAGGAATCAGTGGTGAGGGTAGCTAGAGGTGCAGGGCTCCGAAAGGGAAGTCCCACAGAAAGACTGCGAGAATCCATCCACCATTGTAATTCTCTCCGAACCGCAGAAGAGACCAGAACCAGATGGTCCAGGTCGTCCAGGAGCTGATACCACTGCACCCGCAATGACCACTGAGTGACCCTCATGTGAAGTCTTGCTAGGGGAACGGTTGTAATGGTGGCTGCCATCAGGCCCAGAAGGCAGAGGACCTCCCGAGCTGGGATGGTTCTGCAAGAAGCTACTTTGGAGGCCTGACCAATGACAGTCTCCACCCTGTCTGGAGGCAGGAAGGCTCTGCACTGGACCGTATCCAGGACTGCCCCAATGAATTGAAGTCTCTGGGCAGGGATAAGGGATGATTTGGGTACACTGACTATGATCCCTAATCTGCTGAAAAGGTCCAGTGTGAAGGTAAGAGCCTCCAACGAAGAATCCCTGGACGGGGCTGAAATCAACCAATCATCCAGGTAAGGGAGAATCGCACTACCCCTGCGGCGTAAGAACGCCGCGACCACCGCCAGGCACTTGGTAAAAACCTGTGGTGCCGAGGACAGACCAAAAGGGAGCGCTCGGAACTGGAAGTGTTCTCCTTGGAAGCGAAAATGCAGGAATCGGCGATGGCTGGGGAAGGTGGGAATGTGCAGGTAGGCATCCTGCATATCCAGGGCATATAGCCAGTGGTTCTCCATGAGAAGAGGGAGAAGGCTCTGGAGTGTCAGCATTCAAAACTTTTTGTACTCTACAAACTGGTTTAGCCGACAGAGTATGGGTCTGAAGTCCCCCGTCTTTTCTGGAACCAGGAAAAAGTGGGAGTAAAGTCCCTTTCCCCTTTGCCCGAAGGGGACCCGCTTGATTGCTTCTTTGAGCAAGAGCGAGTTTACCTCCTCGCGAACTAGGAGGGCCTGGTCCCGAGAACAGGAGAACTTCTGGGGCAGAGTTTCCGGAGGGATTTCCAGAAATTCTATGGTGTGTCCGACGGACACTACTTGCAGGAACCATTCGTCGGAGGTGATCGCTCTCCACTCCTGCACGTGGAGGGCGATCCTCACCCCCCACCTACTCCCTGTCGCAAGACTGAGGAGGCAGGGGCCGGGAGTCAAGAGGGCAGGACGCTCAGTGGAGGACCTCCTGAACGTGTCAAATTTTTGGAGGCACGAGGAGTGGCGGTACCCGTAGCCTTACGCTTTCCTTGGCGGCACGCCTGAGCATTCCTTCTCTGCCTCCAGGTCCTTTTCCTAAAGGGCTGCTGTTGTTGGGAGCCCGATCGGTACATTGACCTCAGAGACCTAAGTGCAAGGCCCTTGTCCTGTAGGTCTGTGATAATATCTTTGGTGTCCCCTCCAAAAAGTACCGAGCCCCTAAAAGGGTCATCCTGAATCGCCGACTGGACTTCGTTGGCGAGCCCAGAAAGGCAAAGCCAGGAATGCCATCTAAGGGCGACAGCCATTGCCGAGGTGCGAGCCACCGAGTCGACAGAGTCATAGGTGGCACGCAAGGCATGCCTACAAGAAACTTTGCAGAGGTGGAAATCCTGGACAAGTTCCTCCTTCAAAAGCGAGGGGTCCATGGACTGGACTCTCGCTTCGAGCCTGGCCAAGGTAGCCTTCTGGTGGGACACCATATGGGCCACGTAACTGAGGGATCGAAGGGCACATGTGGCCAACGAGTGCATCTTCTTTCCGAACTGGTCCACCTGCCTCAACTCTGTCAGGAGGAGAGGTGCTCGTGTGCTTTGGTGTTAAGGAGTGATCGTGAGCCACAGAGATAACCACAGAGTTAGACTGGGGATGAACCTTCAAGAACGGGGCATCCTTCGGCACCCAGTAAAGCCTGTCCGCATGTTTAGGGACAGCCGGGAGGGTATGAAGCATCTGCCAGATGGTAGTGGTGAGATCTTGGTGAGGTGCCACCCAGGGAGGAATGGGGACCGGAGACAAGAGATTCTAGGTCGAGATGCTCTGCCAGTCTCTGTCTCATGGGGTCCTGTTCCTCCGACTCCCAGTCGAAGTAATCCTTCATGGACCTCAACAAATCTGAAAAGGCAGGGTCCTCTGGTGGGGACTTCGGGGACTCCTTGCCTTTTGTGTCCTCTGGGCCCTCCGGAACCTCCTCAGAAGAATCGTCCGCCACCTCTGAAGTATCGTTGTCCACTCCCGACAGGACAATGTCTGGTATCTGGGGTGGGGAGAGACGTCCTGCCGAGTCTTCCCCAAGATGTGGACAGTGGCAATGGAAGAGCTGCTCGGGGAAGAAGACCTGGGGGACCACGGTTGTGGGAGCCTAGTCTCCAGGTCCGACACTAACTCCAACTGTGCCCCCTGCCACTAAGACTGGAGGAGGGGTGGGGGGGTGGTAGAGTAGGCAGAGGCTGAGGGGGAGAAGGAGGAGGAACCAGTGGAGGATAATAACCCTGGAATCCCTGAAAGTTCAAGTAGGGACTGGATCCAGGGTAGAATGGCTCAAAATTACTCCAGTCTGAAGCACAGCCTCCCGGGTAGCAGCCCCCAAGGATACCCTTGTGGGTACTGCGGGACAGTTCGGGGGCCGGTATAAACACTCATCAGATCTGGTATTGGGGCTACCCACGTTGGACCCGCCATTGTGTAAACAGGAAAAAGGTCCGACGTCGGGGCAGTCCATGTCAGGGGAACGGACATCAGGACCATCACCACCCGATCTGGCATGTGATCCAGACGAAGGGGCCCTGGCGGCAGGACCTAATCCGGTGTCAGAGGCAGAGGCCGGACAACCGGTCCATGCTGCGGAACTGTTGTTGGGACAACTGGCTTCGGAGGTGCCGGAAGCCTGCCAGAAGGTGGAGGAGGGGCCTCTATAATAAGGCCAGATGGCCAAAGAGAAGCCTCCTTCTCCTTGACCCTGAGAGGGGAAAGCGGAGCAGAACACAAGGCATCAACTGAGTCGAGGGGTTCTCCGTTGTCATCGCTGGAGGTACCCGCCGGAGAATTGGAGGATACAGGTGAGAAGGAGGAGGGGGCCTTCTCCCTCTGGTCCTACCGGACGTCGGGTGACGCGCCGTCAGGCTCTGACAGGGGAACCGTACCTGTGCGGTCATCAGGGACGGCTGACTTATTGAGTGGAGTCAGGCAGGGGAGGAGTCCCCGGCCGACTTATCAACTGGAGCCGGGCGAGTACCCACAGCCTGGGTAGTCGTGTTACCGGCTGCTGCACGGTCCCCGGAAGAGCCGGAGGCCGATTTATTGGCCAAGGCGATGCGGTCGCCGGAGAAGCAGACGGCCGTCTGACCCGCTGTAGATTTACCAGACTTACCATTCTTGCTGGGCAGCGGTTGGGCCTTGGTCAAGGGCCTGGCGTCGTCCACAGAGCACTCCCACTCCCTAGATTTCTCATGCTTTTTTAGAAGGAGAAGCCTCTTCAGACGAAGAATGTCTAAGGCAATCCAATTTCTTCTTGAGAGAAGTCAGGCAGGCTTTTAGCAGATGGGCCTCCAAAGCCTGCCGTCTCCTCTTTTTTGTGGCCTGATTAAAGGTCTGGCACTCAGGGCAAAAGGAGACTGGATGGTTCGGGCCTAAACAGAGGACACACTTGAGGTAACCATCTTTGTGCGGGATCTGCGTGCCACAGGATGAGCACTTCTTTGGAGAAGACATCAATAATAAACACGAAATTAGAGGACAAATTAGTGAGGGAAATTCCAATGCAAGACACTTTCTCAACTATCACTATATGGAAGTCTGCTATGCGTCTGACACGAGGTGACGGTGGGAAAGAACTGGAGGATGGGTGCGGGGACCGCCCACTATATACAGTCGTGCTGACGTCAGTCACGTGACGTCGGGTGGGCTGTCCTCCATCAGGTATTGCTATTAAAGTCTGCTGTGCGGCCAGACACCAGGTGGCGCCAGTCCAATATGTAATGACCTACTGAAGGAACCTTCTCGAAGTAATATGTGCTTTTCCAAAGCACCCTTTCAACGTCGCCAGGTGGCTGTGTTGAACCCTTTGCAAATTAGGCATGCCTGCACGCTATGGGACAGTGCTAGACTGCTTGCTAGGTAGCTCCTGGTGGTGGTTTGCAGTAGGCGTTCTTGGCGGCGTGAGCCTCAACACGCCGCTTAACACCCCACCCCCAGGATGCTACATCGGCCAGACCAGTATGTGGGTGGGATGGGGAGAAAACAGAAAAACTCGCTGTTCAGCCGACTGGATGACAGTAGTCCAGATCCCTTCACGCCATGAAGCCCTGGGATTAGCCTCCACAGCCGATCCCCCATTGTGCACCTGGCACAGATTGGGACCCTATGTCCCCTATCGTGCGCCCCTCCCGCCCCCCAAATGCATACGTCAGGTTGTCCAGAACATGACACATGGGGAATGACGGATGGCGCATGGGGACGATGTGGTGGGACGGGGGTCCAATGGCGTCCCGAAGGAATGGCCAGTGGCACAAAAAAAAAAGTCCACTACTGTTACAGGTGATTAACCTTCATTTCTAGGGGCATGGATATCGTGCACTTATCCATATTGATGGCAATCTCCTAGCAGGCCTCCAAATGGAGGGGAAAAGGAGCACATTACCACACCCCTACTTAGCAAACGGGGACTGGAGAACTGAGGTATCAAAAACAGCATCCCGGCATCACTTAAGGTTGATGTGGTGGTGGAAAATGAAGGTGTGTGCTGGCTTCCAGGCAGCAGCCGTGCAGATCTCCTGGATAGGAACATAGGCCTCTCTGACTCTAAATGTCAGAGTCCTTGCGGCCAGAGGAGGGGGGAAACAGTCCTCAGATTCCTCTGGATTAACACTTGATGAAGAGCAGGCAGCAGGACTAAAGGACCTTAGAAACCCTGGCTCCAGGTCATCAGGCTGAGTTATTCCAGGGTCAACGTGGTTGGTCCGGGGTAGCGAGTATCGGTCCCTAAGGGACAGAGCCATCCAGTGTCCGGACGGGTGACGGGTCTTCTGGTGTCAGCTGAATGCGTGTGCAGGCCCAGTCGACTAATTAGGAGGGTAGGGCAGCATCAGGTGCGCTGCATCAATGGCCAAGGCCGGCATCCATCCCTAAGGGATGGAGCCATCTGGTGTCTGGTCAGGGTCAGGCACTGGATGAATGCAGGCATCAGGCCCAGCCAGCGACATAGGAGGGTAGGGCAGTGTCGGGTGCGCCGTCCACAGAGCCGGTGTCGGAGGCTCACGCGTAGGCTGGCACCGGACTGGCTGCTCAGCTGGCCTCCATCAAAGCCGGAGAGGCCTGTTGGGGAGCTGGCTCTCAAGTGGGGTAGGGATGCCACTCTCCCAGGGAAGGTGGGAGTATGCCCCAGGTCTCGCCAGGAGAAGTCTGCCCCTGATGTTCGGGAGGACTTGGCAGACACCCTGGCAGGGAGGGCAACGGGCAGAGGCCCACCACCCAAAGATCCACCAGCCACGGCACCTGGCTTAGAACCCGCAGTGACAAAGGGCCTAAGCTCCAGAGGCGAAGAGGCAAGGGAAGAAGTCCTGAGCCCCTGGGAACCTCCTGCTGAGATGCCTGGAAAGGGGGGGGGGCCCTTCCACCAGGGACCTGAAGGCTGTGGCGGAAGGGGGTTGACCTCAAGCAGAAGGAAGGCCCAGAAGCGGTCACCAGTACGACCAGGAGCATGAAGGCGACTGGGGTTTCTCCTTGTTCTCCCGGTGCTTCGATTTCTCTCTGGTGAAGCTACTTCATCTCAGTGCTGAGCAGCAGGAGAGCCTTGCGGGTCTTCTGGTGGCGGAGCCAAGTCTTGGCGATGCTGGCAGGCCTCAGTGTCATGGTCTGGGCCTAGGCAGAGCCGGCTAGTCAAATGGCCATCCTACAAAGCATGTTGCAGAAACCACTGCTTGAAAGGGGAGGCTAGAGAAAAAGATTCCTGCAATAATCGCGGAAAATAAAGAAAATTATTATTTTTATAAAAACAAGAAAACGTGGTTGATCACGAAAAAAGGCAGTCGACTGAAGCAGAAGACGTCAGAGGAACCGATGTGCCCGGGTCAATGGCGGGGGAAAGAACAGAGGATGGGTTGGGATGGGCAGACGTCAGGGGTGGTCCCCTGCTATAGACTGCTAACAAAGTTTTCTGTGGGGTCCTGGTGCCTGCTGGCTTCAGTCCCAACGGTGTTACCTGCTGCAAGAGCCCCCTCGAAGTAAGATCCAATGGTACCCACCAGTGAGATGGATGGATTGGAATGTGTAAGAAGGCGTCCTGGAGATCCAGAGAGCAAAACCACGTACTCTGCTCCAGGGATGGAATGATAACTATCTGAAACTTATGCTTCTTCAGAAACTGACTGAGATCGTGCAGATCCAGTGTGGGGCCCAGTATAAAAAGCATGGTTTCACAAGGGGGAGGTCATGCCAGACCAACCTCATTTAATTTTTCGACTGGGTGACAAGGGAAATGGATCGGGGAGGGCAGTGGACGTGGCCTATCTGGACTTCAGCAAGGCCTCTGACACTGTGCCACACAGAAGGCTATTAAACAAACTGGGGAATATGGGAGTGGGCAGGATAGTAGTGCAGTGGGTGGGTAACTGGCTGGGCGGCAGGACATAGAGGGTGGTGGTAAACTGCTGTCACTCCACAGAGGGAAGAGTGACTAGTGGGCTACCGCAGGGATCAGTGCTGGGACAGGTCCTATTCAATGTTTTCAGTGACACTGTGCAGGATCTAGAAGGCAGAAATTCACTGTTTGCTGATGACATAAAGCTCTGTAACAGAGTGGATACGTCACAGGGAGTAGACAGAATGAGGAGGGACCTGCAGAAGCTTGAAGAATGGTCAAGAGTTTGGCAGTTGAAATGGTAAGCAAAGTGCAAGATAATGCATATGGGGCACAAAAATCCTGGAACAACATATTAGTTGGGGCTGAGGATATAGCATGCACCAAGCAGGAAAGGGACCTTGGGGTTGTCATCTCTGATGACCTCAAGGTAGGGAAACAGTGCGACAAGGCAGCAGGTAAAGCAACTAGGATGCTGGGATGCACAGGCAGGGGCATCACCAGCAGGAAAAGGGAGGTCATAATTCTACTGCACAAGACACTACTGAGGCCCCACCTGGAGTACAGTGTACAGTTCTGGAGACCTCACCTACGTAAGGACATGGACAGGGTAGAGAAAGTTCAGAGGAGGGCAACAAAGATGGTACAGGGATTGCATCACAAGTCCTATCAGGCTAGGCTGAAGGACTTGCATATGTACTCCCTGGAGGAGAGAAGAGTGTGGGGATAGGATATAGACATACAAGTACCTTACAGGGAGGAATAGGGTGCAGGAATACACTTTTCCAGCAAAAAAGATGTTCCAGGACTAGAGGGCATGGGATGACGTTCGAGGGACGGTGATTCAGAGTAAACATGAGGAAGAATTTCTTCACAGAAAGGGTGGTGGACAAATGGAACACCCTGTCACAGGAAGTGGTGGGGGCCGAAACAATCACGGCATTTAAGAATGCATGGGATAAACACAAGGGAATTCTGGAGATCAGGGGTAAGGGGCAACAGACTTCTAGAAAAACTTAAAAGGAACTTACAAGCTCAAATGAGCAGACTGGGTAGGCCATAGGCCCTTATCTGCCAACAGTGTCTATGTACCTATGTAAAAACTTAAATGAAATACTTCAGCTAAGCGAAATACTTGGTCTACCTCAAATGTAGCCTAAAAATGAGGCAAAAAGCCATCAGGCCCTGGGACTTTGTTCTTTAAGTCTTCAACCGCTGTTCTAATCTCAGTCTGGAATTGGCCTCTTAAAGATTGCTATGCTATCTTTGTCAACTTTTGGAAAATCAATGCCTTCACACAACTTCTCTAATTTGTCAACACTGTTCTCAGACTGCTTACAGTAAAGAACCTCCTAGAATTCCGTGAACTTTTCTCTAATTTCCTTGACGCCAAAGAGTAACATATTTTCTTCACTTTTAATACAAATAATGTTGGTATTACTTGTATCTTTTTTTTTTTTTTTTTTTAAACCAAATTCCTAGCATCCTGGAGGCTTTAGGACCTGAAACAGTATAATTCTTGACTTTTCTTATAGCGAACTCCACTTCCCTCTTAAAATGTTATAATGTACTCATAGCTTTAGACCAGTTTTTCCAATTTTCATCTGAGTTAGACATGGATAACTTATTTTACAAAGCTTTTATTGCCTCCAATTTTCTTTTCATATTAAAAGGTCTTCTTATGTTTGAAGCAATCCCAAGAAACTTCTTATAAAGCATTTATAAGCCTCCCAAGTGGTTGCCCAACTTGTGTCGCTGGGATGGTTCATATCAAAAAATTTTGTAATTTTATACTGAATTTTAATTTAGATACCTTTCTGCTGTGTGATAAAATTATTCCTCTTCCAGCTATTGTTGGAATTTAGATATGTTGATGAAATTTTAAGTAAAACTGGGAAATTATCAGACACCGACAAAGGAAGGATATTTGTTGACAGGACTTCACTTAAGCTGTCTTTATCTGGTATAAAGACTTATTAATCCTGGAAACTGTTTTGCAAGTGGTTGACAGAGGTTTGTTATTCTCGAAATATCAGTCACTCCAAGATTGTTTTCAATATCTATCAAATCATGAACTGATTTGGTAAGTGAGTAGAAAGTACCAGACTTATCCAAAACAGGATCACCAACACAGCTGGTGTCAACTGCCAGGATGATACAACTATCTAAAAAGGGAACTAAAATATCTAATATTTTAGAAAGAATTTCACCGAGTGCTGTTTCTGGGGCCATAAAAATTAACTAGTGTGACAAACTTACCATCCAATTTACCATATACCAATAGGAAGCACCAATATTAATGTACCTTCCTTTTTCTTTTGAGCCGTCTCCTTCCCCAAAGAGTTGTCCCACCCATTCCCTTTCTTTTCTTCAACTCAATTTTTTCGATTTTAAGTTTTGTGTAAGAAGACTATTTAAGAGATCTTGCTTCTTAAGGAAACAGAGTACTTTGTACCTTTTAATTTTATAATTTAGACTCTTAGATTCCAAGTGATGAAATTAATTCTAGCTGCTATTTGTAATATTTTTAACAAAATAATTCTTGCCTTTTCCCAAGGATAAACTTAAGATAGATACACATGCTTTGAAAAACCTGTATGAGAGCACATATAAAGCCATTCTAATCAGTATCGTCAACTGAAATATGTACTGTATATACAGACAGAGGGCAACCCTAGGAGGGATATGCCAAGTGCGGTCCAGCACCATGCCTTGCGGTCTGATTAGCTTCACTGATCTTCACCAACTATGAGAAAGACAAATCACAATGGGAAGGCAGACCCAGACAGGCACAAAGGCAGGGATTCCTTAACATCAGTTCTACCTGGGTGAATCCCCCTTGGAGTGCACAGTTCAGGGTCCTTTCTCCGCTGAGACTGCATCTCTCCTTGCTTGCTCTGCTCAGACCAAGCCAAGCACTGCTCTATCAGCATAATGAGCTGCTGTAACACTTACTCCACACCTCCTAAACATAAACACAAGTAGTTTTGTTTCTGTCCTATCAGTTCCGTGTGTACTTTGGTTTTATGTGCAGTTGATGTAACAAGGGTTTGGCACATCTAAAAGGCAGAATATTGCTGATTGTTTTTACAGGTAGCAGAAACAAAGGTTTTGCCCACCCAGCCTACCCCCTAATCCCACCCACCCTGGGTCTTCCTCCTTTACAGGTTCTTGTGGCCCCGCACCTTACTGCCTCTCCTAATTACAAAGGCGAGGTATACATACAATCCCTGTATTTCTAATTTCGTCTTCAGCCTCACATTTACTGAACAGCTCAGACACAAAGGGCACCCCTAGGAGGCATACACCAAGAGCGATCAAGCCCCTAGCCTTACTGTCTGCTGAGCTTCACTGATCTTCACCAACTGTTGTGCCCACAACTGTAATAGTGGTCTGCTAATAGAAAGCTCTCAGCCAGAAACAACCAGAAGCAACAGCTCAGACACAAAGGGCAACCCCACAAAGCTCAAGATCTTAATCTGCAATACAGAATACATGAATTCCTTCTCTTGTTTTCGTCCACAGGAACCATGGAAATAATAAGCTGCAGGCACTGTGGAACTCTTGTTCACAGATCCTTTGCAGCAAGGATGGGTCAATGTCCCACATGCAGGGAAATAGAGAAAGTACAGTTACGCAAGAACTTACCGTAACAGTAGATCTTCGAGAGGCTCTTGCAGTAGGTAATCACTGATAAGACTGCTCCCCCTGGCGTCAGGACAGCATGGAAACTTTTGCTAGCATTGTCTGATGGGGCACTGCCCACCTGACTTTACGTTACCAACATCAGCATGACAATATATAGTGGGCAGTCCCCACATCTGCCCTCCAGTTCTCATGCCAGAGACCTCCAAAGAGTCATGACAGGAGAATGGGAAGAGGCTCCTGAATCCAAATAAAGGCTTTCTGGAAAGACAGCTGTAAATAGAGAGGGGGAAGGTGGGTGGGAAAAGGTTACCTACTGCAAAAGTCTCTCTCGTCGATCTACTGTTATGTAAAGTTCTTACATAACTGTACTATCTTACTTCAAGAGGGCTCTTGCAGTAGGTAATCACTTCTAGGACCGAGTCCCAAGCAGTACAGAGTCCAAGGGACAAGAAAAAACACAGGAAGCTGGAATAAAATCCCAGTAGAAAGTTAGAACAGAAGTCCCTGCAGGACTGCTAGTCCAAAACCAGCCCTACGCCTCGAGTCAATGTCCAAGCTGTAGTGTTTCATTAAAGTGTGGATGGAACTCCAAGTAGCCGCCGCGCACATGTGTTTCTGAAACAGGCTGTGAAAGCCGCCATTCCCCTAGTAGAATGTTCTTTAACCCGCCCCGGAAGTACTGTACCATACTTCTGGTAAAAAGAAATTTAGTTTGCCAGCCATTTTGAAAGGCACTGTTTGGAAACTGCTGCACCCTCCTTTTTTGGTACGAAAGAAACAAAAACTGATTCGTCTTTCGAACATCTTTTGACCTGTGTGTAAAAACACAAAATTCTATGAACATCTACTTATGCAGAATGCGCCCCCCCCCCGACCCCCAATTAGAATGAACAGGGTAATACACCGGCAACTCTAGAGACTGATTAAGGGTAGCCTCTTAGGAACAATCTTCTGCTTTGTGCTCAGAGCCACCCAGTCTCTGTGAAAAATCAAATAAGGTACCTTACACATCAGGGCCTGGAGCTTAGAAATTCTACGAGCAGAGGAAACTGCAACTAAAAAGAGGGCTTTCCAGGACAAAAAGCACATATCACAAGTACCTGCCGGTTCTAAGGGAGAAAAGGTCAATTTCTCTAAAAGAAAATTAAGGTCCCACGGTGGAGTAGGGTTATGCACCGGGGGTTTCTGATGCGATGCAGAACACCTTTTAAGAAGGTCTTGGAGACCTTTAACTGAGCCAGTGTCTTGCCTCCCACTGGATCATGGCAAGCAGAGATGGCTGCTAGATGCACCTTCAGACACGAATAGCTCGAGCCCTGATCTGACAAATACAGAAGATACTCCATGACCTGGGAGGAAGGTCACGGGAAAAGATCCAAATCTTTCGAGGTGGCCCAAACAGTAAAGCGCTTCCACTTCATGGCGTAGGTAGCTCAGGCTGATGACTTTCGTGCCTCTCAAAATGTTAGCTACCGTTGGGGAAACCCCATACCTAGAAGCAGCTATGTCTTGAGGTGCCATGCATGTACAGTAGAGGAAAAGACTTTAGCCTCGGATGTACCAGTGTGCCCCTCCTCCTGAGTCAGGAGATCATAAGACAGAGGTAGAGAGATCTGAGGTTCCGCTGCTAGCTGCTGAAGCAGTGGGAACCAGATTTGTTGAGGCCAAAATGGAGCTAACGGTATCATGTGTGCTCCTTCTCACTAAAGCTTAATCAACACTTTCCAAGATTGGAAAAGGGAGGGAATGCGTACAGAAATTTCCCTGTCCAAGAAAGCGACAGTGCGTCCTGCCAGAAAGCACCATGCCTGGAATCGAGCGAGCAAAACTTGGGAAGTTTTGTGTTTGATGGGGCTGCAAAACAGATCCACTTTCGGAAGTCCGCAAAGTGGGAAGATGGGATCTAGAACTTCTTGCTTTACCTCCCATTCATGGCCTCTTACCCTGGTGCAACAGACTGTGAGAACGTTCTGCAGTGCTGGGACGTGGACCGCTAAGAGATGGACCCTGTACAGAACTACTAAGTTCAAGACCCACATCACTTCCCCGCAAAAAGGATAAGAGCTGGTGCCCCACCCCCCCCAGTTGATGTACCACACCATGCTCATGTTGTCAGTTTGGAACAACAGGGTTTCTTGTAGAAGGATGTGCTGAAAGGCCTGACGAGCATAAAGCACTGCTCTCATTTCTAGCACATTCATGTACAGGTGACCACAGGCCCTGGGTCCTGTGGCATCCCAAATGGGCACCCCATCCCTGTCCCGGTGCATCTGTATTGAGTATTTGGGAGTGACGAGGGGTCTGAAAAGGGAATCCTAGGATCAGGTTGCTGAAGTCCTGCCACCATAACAGATCTTGTTGCACTGGGCTGGAGACAAGGACCTGACTGTCCACGCTGTCCTCCCTCTGATCCCACTGGGACCTTAGAGTCCACTGTGAGATATGCATGTGAAGTCTGGCCAATGAGACCGTAAGAATAGGCACTGCCATGAGGCCAAGAAGACGAAGAACCACCCTGGCAGAGATGTGTCAGTTTAAGATACCAGCTTGACCTGTCACTGCAGAGTGTCCACCTTGTCTAGGGGGAGAAAGGCCATACCCTGCACTGTGTCCAGCACCGCCCCAATAAACTGAAGGTGCTGGGAAGGAGCAAGCTGGGACTTTGGGTAACTAACCGCGATACCTAGGCACTTGAAAAGGTGCAGACTAGCCGATAAGGAGCTTCTAACCCCTCCCTAGACAGTGCTATGCGCAGCCAATAGTCTAAGTAGGGAAAGACATAGTGCCCCTGACTCCTCAAGGAACTGCCACACCGCTAGGCACTTGGTAAAATCCCGCGGAGCGGAGGACAAGCCAAAAGGGAGAGCTCTAAACTGGTAATGTTCCCCTTGGAAAGAGAACCTGAGGAATTTGCGAAGTGAACTGAATATTGGGATGTGTAGATACACATCCTGCAAGTCCAGAGCACAAAGCCATCGTCCTTTGGAGAGGAGCGGCAGAATGCTTTGCAATGTTAGCATCCGAAACCTCTTGTACTCTATGAAGAAATCCAGAATCAGGCGCAAATCCAGTCTTTTTCGGTACTAGAAAGAAGTGGGAATAGAATCTCTTCCCGATCTGGTTTGCCGGCACTGGCTCTATTGCTTCTTTTTGAAGAAGAGCCATGATCTCCTCCCTCAGATGGGGGATATGCGCCCTTGGGTAATGAGAAGACCTCAGTGGATTGTTTGGAGATTTTTCCTCTAAATTCGAGAATGTGACCAAGCTTTATTAACAAGCACCCAGGCATCTGTTGTGAAGGACTCCCAGAAGCCTCACGAATCTTCCGTCCACCTGTTCCTCCAGCAGACTAGGAGGAGGGCGGACGGTCAGCAAGTAAGAATGGGGGGGGGGACCGCTCCTGAAGCCCTTTGTGTTCTGGCTGGAGGGGCAGCAGCAGTACTGGGAGCCCTACATTTGGGGGTAGTCTAACGGCAGCCCTGATCGGGGATAGCCTGATGGCCTTCCCAACGGAGGGAAGCCTGACAGCGGGCCACACGGAGGGACGCCGGATGGTCCTGTGGAAGGAAAACCCAGCAAAGGTCCTGAAAGATGAAGCCCCAAGGGAGGCCCTGAAGGGCAGAATACATGCTGGGAACCCCAACGGAGGAAGGCCCAATGGAGGTACTGGGGGAGACAAGAGGACCAGTGCGCACTGAGGAGGAGCAGGGTCTGGCACTGCTATAGGCGGTGTTGGAACTGCCATAAGGCCTGTTGGTGCCCCGTCAGGTAAACCTGGCAAAATGTGTTCATCCATCAGGACCTGCAGAGGTCCCGTGACAGCGGAGGAATCTCTGATGAAGCAGGAAATACAGGTTACTCACCTGTAACAGGAATTCTAGGAATGGTATATGTTGTTCATCCACACTGTCTGGCAGGTACCTTGCCACTTTAAATCTTGCCGGAAGGTCTTCAAGCTGGCTCCTCCCACCCACCCAGGTGGTAAAACTCTTGGCTCCGCCCCATGACGCCAGATCTAACCCGCTGGAAGCCAGGTTGTGCTCGAGGTTCGGGTAATATGTGGATGAACAACATATACCATTCCTAGAACTCTGTTACAGGTGAGTAAACCTGTATGTCTAGGGACATGGATATGTTGTTCATCCACACTGTCTGGCAGACTCTAGCAGTTCTCCGGGAAGGGAGGCAAGGCACACACCCCCTACTTAGGAAATAGAGACTGGAGAACAGAGGCCCCAAAACCAGCATCTCGGCGTGACTCAAGGTTGATGTGGTAGTGGGTGATGAAGGTGTGTGCTGACTTCCAGGTAGCAGCCCTGCAGATTTCCTGGATAGCGACATCCCTGGAAGCAACCACCGATGCAGTGGTATGGCGGGTAGAATGAGCTCTTATCCCTCTGGGAAGCTCCATGCCCGCCAACCAATAGCAGAGATCTATGCAGGAGGTGACCCACCTGCTTATCGTCCGCTTGGCTGCAGGTCTGCCAGGTGCGGATTCAGCGTAGGTGACAAACAGCTGGCGAACCTCTCCCTGAACTTCAGCCATCCGCTCCTTGTAATAAGGGAGTGCTCTTCTAGGGTCCAAAGTATGGAGCCTGTATTCGGCCTCCGAGATGTGACTGGGGTAGAACACCAGCACAGTCAACACCTGGTTAAGGTGAAACTCCGACACCACCTTCGGAAGGAATTTCGGTGGGGACGAGGACAACCTTGTCCCTGTGAAGACCAGATAAGGAGACTATGGAAAGTGCCTGGAGCTCTCCCATCCTTCTGGCTGACGGATAGCCACCAAGAATGCGGTCTTCCACGACAGGTGAGAGATGTCACACCTGTCATCAATTGAATGGCTTGCCCATGAGCTTAGCCAATACCAGCAGTAGATCCCACGGAGGTGGAGGTTCTCACACCGGAGGGGATATGTGATCAAGGCCTTTGAAAAAGCGCCCGACCACCTTCTCCTGAGCCACCGAC
Organism: Neoceratodus forsteri; assembly: GCA_016271365.2. Lineage (NCBI taxonomy): Eukaryota > Metazoa > Chordata > Ceratodontiformes > Ceratodontidae > Neoceratodus > Neoceratodus forsteri. Next base: position 354,849,973 of record CM057452.1, on the reverse strand, counting down.
TGCTTCCCGGCCCATGCCCGGTAAGCAGAGATGGCTGCCAGGTGCACCTTAAGGGTTGTCGACTGAAGTCCTAACTGAGAAAGGGACCACAGGTAGTCCAGTAAGCTTGCCAAGGAACAGGTGAAAGGGTCCAGGCCCTTGCCCCGACACCAAATGGAGAATCCTTTCCATTTGAAGGCGCAGCATTTTCTGGTTGACTCCTTACGGGACGCCTCAACGACGTTGAGGACCTCATCAGAAAGACCCAAGGCCTGGAACTCTAGCTGCTCAGAAACCAGGCCGTCAGGTGCAGGGATTGAAGGTCCGGATGGAATACCTTCCCCCGATTGACTGAGATCAGGTCCGGGCGGGCTGGAAGCCGCCCCGGGAGCCTGGAGCTGAGACTGAGGAGATCTGGATTCCAGAAAAGCGGGGCCAGTCTGGGGCTACCAGAATCACCTGCGCCTTGTCCCTCCTCACCTTGAGAAGCACCTTGTGGATCAAGGGAAATGGGGGAAAGGCGTAGAAGAGGCCCGGGGTCCACGGCCTCGGGAAGGCATCCGCGGGCAGCGAGCCCTGCTGAGGGGGGCGGGCATGAAACAGTCTCAGCTTCGCATTCTCCCTGGAGGCAAACAGGTCCGCCTGAGGCGTGCCCCAGTGGGAGAAGAGATCTTGTACTACCTCTGGCAGGACAGACCACTCGTGAGACGCGGCCCCTATCCGGCTTAGGGCATCGGCCAGGGTGTTGGAGGCTCCTGCCACGTGAATGGCGAGGAGATCCGCCTCCAGGCTGCGCACAAGAGACCAAATGCGGAAAGCGTCCCGCCCTGGCGGTTTAGGTAGTACATGGTCGTGGTATTGTCCATCTGGACCTGAACCACTTGACCCCGTAGAAATGGAGCGAAGGCAGTGAGGGCTAGACGAACCGCCCGAAGCTCCAGCAGGTTGATGTGGCATCGGGACTCCCAAGGGGACCAGAGGCCGTGCGCTCTGTGCTCCCCCAGAAGGGCACCCCAACTCAGAGAGGCATCGGTCGATAGACCGTCGGCTCGGGCCGGACAAACGGGATGCCCTCCTGCAGATGTGCCGGAACGGCCCACCACTGGACAGCGTTCCACATCCCCTGGGTCACTGTCACTAGCTGATCCAGCGGATTGAAGTGCTGTGACCACTGGCTGACCAGTCCCCATTGAAGGGGACGCATGTGTCAGCGGGCCCAACGGACCACGCTGATGCAGGCCATCAGGAGGCGCAGGAAGTCCCGGGCAAGGCGCGATTGCCCAACCTGAAATGATTGGGCAAAGGAGGAAAGTACCTTGGCCCTGTCCGCCGGGAGCCGTGCTCTGACTCGAAGAGAGTCGAGCTCTGCCCCGATGAAATGTATCGCCTGCTTTGGCACGAGTTCTGACTTGGCCTCGTTGATGAGGAGGCCAATCTGAGAGCAAACCTGGAGGGCCAGATCTCTGGACTGCTCCACCTCCGCTCTGGAGGGGGCTGCAATCAGCCAGTCATCCAGGTAGGGGTACACCTGGACCCTTCGGCGCCGCAGGAATGCCGTCACCACTGCCATGCATTTGGTGAAGACCCTGGGAGCTAGAGAGAGGCCAAGGGCATGGCCCAGAACAGAAGGATCCCTCCGCCTGAAGTGGAAGAATCTCTGATGGGACGATGGATTGGGACATGAAAGAACGATCCTGGAGGTCCAGGGAACAGAACCATATGCCTGCTCCAAGGATGGGATTATCTGAGCCAGAGTGACCATCCTGAAGGTCCAAGACCTTAGGAACCTGTTCAGGTCATGCAGGTCGAGAATGGGGCACCAGCCCCTGTCCGTTTTGGGACCACGAAATACCTGGACACAAACCCCGGGTCTGGAGGAGGATCCGCCACCTTCCTGATCACCTCTTCTTCGAGGAGCAGGGCAATATCGTCTCGATGGGCCGACAGCAAGGCTGCGGACCCCGTGGCCCCCCAAGGGGCGACGCCTCGAAAAGGTGGAGCCTGCTCGAACTCCAGAGGCAGGCCCTTTCCTACCACCTCCAACACCCAGCAGTCCGTGATGATAGCAGACCAGGCAGAAAGGAAGTGGCGGAGCCGTCCCCCACGGGGGGAACCCAGGGAGAGTGACGAGGCCGGGGGCGACACCCCTCAACCCGTCACTGGGCAGGCTTGGAGGAGGGACTGGCCAAGGGACCTCCTGGGCCTTTACCTCCCTGCTTCCTACTAGAGGAAGCCACGGGCTTGGGTTTGGGATGCCAAGCGCAAGCCTGCTGGCCCTGGTGCTGGTGGGCCGGACGTGCCGCAGGCGCAGAAGGACGAAAGGGCTTGTGCTGCTGCTGTCGGCGGCCTTTGTCCTTCTGGGCGGAGGTGACAGAGTCCAGAGTGGCACTGGACTTCTTGATCCGCTGGAGGTGACCTTCCACTCCAGGGCCAAAGAGGTCGGCCCCCAAGGAGGGGACGTCCGCCAATTTGTGCTGGGTATCCGCCGTGAAGGTGGATATCCTCAGCCATGCTCTGCGGCACATGGCCACCTCGGCTGCAACCGATCTGGCACAGGAGTCTCCTATGTCCAGAGCTGTTTGGAGCTGCTGCTTCGCCACCACCCTACCCTAGTCCCAAACCTGCCGGACCGTGGTCTGCAGGTCGGCCGGAAGATGAGGGATCACCTCATCTAGGGAGCCCATGAGGGCATGGGAGAAGTGTGCCATCAGCACGGTCGAGCTGGCCTGGCGGAGACCAAGGGAGGACGCAGCGTACACCTTGCGCCAGGCATAGTCCAGGTTTTTGGACTCCTTGTCGGGGGGCTTGTCTACGTCCCTAGCGTTCCCGGAATGCCGGAAAACGCTGTCTTTGACCAACCCCTCAGCAGAGGGGTGTTCCGAAAACCTGGGCAAAGAGCCGGTAGGGACCGCATACTTCCTGGCCATCCTGGAAGAGGGTGCAGGACAGAAAGCAGGCCGCTTCCAAAGATCCAAGGCTGGGCCTACAATGGCCTCAGCCACCGGAAAGGCCTCCGTGGGTGAATCCCCTCGGTCCAGTATCCCCATCAGGGGATACTTGGCCCATTTGGAAACGGGCTTGAGCTGCATCCCAGTGGACTCCGAGATGAGCCGAAGCAGACCCATGAAGGACGATGGGCTTTTGTCCAGTGACTGGCCCCCGGAGGACTCCACGTCAACCGGCCTGAAGAACAGAGAGGAGTCGGACTCTGAAGAGTCCGCCAAGAGCTGCCTAGGGCCTGAGCCACTCTCCACCTGCCGAGGACGGTCGGGAGTGAGGGTGACCGACAACCTGTGGGGCAGGCTTTGACCCGACCGAGAGTCCTTGGTCAGCACCCCCGATTTCAGTTGTGGAGGCAGAGATTCCACCATAATCGGTGAGGCAGCAGGTTTCGGCCGAACAACCAGCCCAGGTTTGGGCATCTCTACTGCAGCGAGAGGTTGTTTCGGCCGCTCGGGTTACAGCCACTTGATGGCCGGGAAAGGCGCCGGTGTCGACTTGCTCCCGGACAAAAGTAACTGCTGCCACATCAGGTCCTCATAGCGTCGATGCAATTTGCGCCAAAGCCTCTCCTCTTCTGAGGAGGAAGACGAGGATGAGAGGCGGCACCGCTTACCTTGGTGCCAAGACTGAAACCACCGATGTCGGTGGGATTGGCTGGCCGAGAAGAAGTCAGAGACCGAGATCCTCAGTGTTTCCGAGGACGGGCCTGGGAAGGAGCGGGGGACACCCGCTCTTCCCTCGACTCGGACACCTTAACTGGGGACTGCTGCACCGGGGGCGTAGGCAGATCCTCAGTCCCCACCAAGGGAACCGGTGAAGAAGGGTTATCGGCTTCACCAGTTGACAACCCGTCTGACGGGTTCAGAAAAATCTCGACCGCGTCCACGGGTGTCTCGGCCGGCTGACCTGACAGGGACGCCGTGAAGCCAGCGGCCTTAACCGCAACCTCGACCAAAGTCGACAGTCGGCTGTCCAGGGAAGGGGACTTCTCCCGCTCCCACGAACGCCGACGATGGGAATTACCCTTAGAATCCTTCTTTTTGGACCGAGAGGAATGTCCCGATGGCCCCTCTCCCTTCATGGAAAGGGACTGGCAAACCTCTTTGAACGAAGCAGAATACGAGGTACCCAAAGACAGCGGAATAAATGTCGCGACCGAGGAGGAGGAGGAGGAAGATGCGGCCTGGGCCACCTCCTCCTCGAGGGAGATCATCTGCTCAAGCTACTCAGCCGAGCCAGCCGCCGCGGTAACTGCCCAACAGGCCTCTTCCGACTTTACTGGCGGAGAGCGCTTCTCGGGGCGCCCAAGCTTTAACCGAGCTGCGCGGTCCTCCAGGACGTTGGCCGAGAACGAACAGCATGACTTGCAGGCCTGCGGGTCGTGTCCTAGGCCAAGGCAGTAGACGCATGTGAAGTGTGGATCCGTCCTGGACGTCTTCTGCCCACAAGGGCACCACCAAAACCTGGGAGTCGATTTGTCCATTGCAGCCTCGAGGGACAAGGATGACCGAAGTCTTGAAAATTTTAAAACAAGTTTCGGACGAACCGAAGAATTAGGATCCAATCTATCACGCAGAGCGTTAAGGAGGGAACCTGAGCTTCCAAGCGGTAAGGAAGATCTGGCGTCATGGGGCGAAGCCGAGAGTTTTACCACCCGGGTGGGTGGGAGAAGCCAGCTTGAAGACCTTCTGGCAAGATTTAAAGCGTCAAGAAACCTGCCAGACAGTGTGTATGAACATATCCATGTCCCTAGAAACGGGTGTTCTTTTGGAGGGAACCCCGGGGAGACCCTTGTCCTCCAGCCGGAACAGAGCTGTTATCCAGCAGCGTCTCATCAAAGCCTAAAGACATAAAGAGGTTGTGCGATCGTCAGAGGACCTGACGATCAGCTGATCAACCTGGGTCATACGGGAGTCTGAGGCCATGACTCCCAACTTACCAACCCCAGCCAGGCGTTTGCCGGAGGGTCCAACGGGCAGTGCATCAGCCGCGCCTGCCAACTTAGAGCCCGGAGTGGAAATGGGCCTAAGAGCAGTGGCAGCCTTGGACGGATACAAGCAGCCCGCCATCACCGTGACCAGTGGCAGCGGGGGAGGGGGCCCTGTTCTGAAGGCGGGAGCGCATGATTGGTCCTCCGAAGGGCCCATGGGTGGCTTCATTGGGGTGGGGTGGGGGGCTGCTTCCGGTCCCGATATTTTTCTTTGTCCCTTTTCTTCTTGTGTGGATCAGTCAGCGAGGAGGAAGCGTTTTTCAGCTTTTTAAGTTCTTTCTCCATCAAAGCCATTTTTGTTTCAGGAGATGGGTCTCGAAAGATTGTTGGTGCAGTTTCCGCGTGCCTGGCTGAACTGGGCACAGGCCATGCACTCCTCGACTTTGTGGTCAGGACTCAGGCAGAAGAGACAAAGAGTATGCGGTATGCTGGTCCTTATGCAGTAGCTGGACGCCACACGAACCGCACTTGTTTTTGGCTGTGGAGGCAGTTTCCCGCTCTTGATGCTTCTCCTCGTCCCTTGTCTTCTTGTGGCCTTCAAGGGAAGTGGACACCTGCCTTAATTGCTTTAGCTCCTTCTGCATGGATGCCATTCTTTTCTTGAGGGTATGGGCTTCCAGGGACTGCCGTCTTCTTTTCCAGGTAGTGGAGTAACATTTTTGGCAGTGTTGGCACTTCTCCACAGGATGGTCTGGGCCCAGGCAGAAGAGGCACAAGGAATGGTCGTCCTTGTGTGGCAGTTGGGAGCCACACGAGTGGCATTTATTTTTATGCAATTCGGAGAGCATCGGGGACGACATACACAGCGAATCAGGTTGTACGAGCAACCGAAATAGACAAAATTAGGTTGAAAAGTCCGAGAACTAACGACTGGCGAAAGACGACAAATGTTGAACTCTACCGCAAGGAACTTTCACAAGCTAACGGCGGGAAAGAACTGGAAGGCAGGTGGGGGGGGAACCGCCCCTTTATACTGACGTCGCATGACATCTGTCACCTGACGTGGGGGCGGTCCCACGCCAGAGACTGCTAGCTAGAATTTTTTCTGTGGGGTCCTGACGCCTGGCAAGTCAGTCCTATATGTAGATACCTACTGCAAGAGCCCGCTCGAAGTAAGATATAACGGATACTCACCTGAAAAAGGCATTTGAGCCGCTGCAACAAGCTTCAGTTGATCCAATATGCACAGGTCAACGGCAAGAAAGAACTGGAGGGCAGACGTGAGGGCCGCCCACTATATAGTGTCACGCTGACGTCGACTATGTGACAGGTGAGCGGTCCCCCGTCAGACACTGCTAGCAAAAGTTTCCGTACGGTCTTGATGCCAGGGGGCGCAGTCCTACAAGTGATTACCTACTGCAACAGCCCTCTCGAAGTAAGATCCTAAGATCTTAACTCCCATGTCGCTTGGAATGAGATAGCTCACCTATGTAAAAAGCTCCAGGAAACTGCACAACACATCTTTTCGTCACCTGCATATCACACCCCCATTCCAGCAGCACCCCTCCCACAGACAAATACGAGACCAGGAGGCTGGAATGACGTTAAACACACCAGTAAACACCTCAAACAGGTTTTCAGTACTGTGATCAGCGCCACCCGTCGAGGCAAGGGATGAGGTCTGCCAAAACCAGCAAAAGCCTAATGACAGGCACACTATTTATTTATTTATTGAAAATGTTTCACCAGGAAAGGCACACTGAGCAAAAGATGCTTGTCTCACGGTGCGACCTGGGGTTACAGAGGAGGCAGGTATACATACAATAGTTTAACTTACAGTAGCATAATATGGAAAATGTACATAGTTGGGAGAGATTACATTTCAACTTATTACATAAGCAGTGCAGTTCAGCACAGCGCAGGCACAGCAAGTACAGCTTATACAAATCGTAGTTACACAACGAGGTAAACAGTACAGAACATGATCGTAAGGCAAGGTATACAATACAAGGGTACACCTAGAGGCTAAACATGAAATACATAAGTGCCAGTTACAGAACAGAGGTAATAGCAGCAGAATTTGAATGTCAGTAGCGGAGGCTGAGCTTCAGAGAGATGCATAAAGTAGAAAGGAAGGATTTGGACAGCAAGATGGGGGGAGAGATGGAGAGTGTAGAAACGTAGGTGTATAGGGGAGAGGTCAAGGTGAGGAGGGAGGGAGTAGGGATGGGGAGCTTAGGTTGATTGGGAAGGGGGGAAGGGAGAAAATTGCGTGTGCGGGGTAGGTAATAGAGAGGGTATAAGTGTGCAGGGTAGCATATAAGCCAGACAATTAGGCGTGGCCAGGACGCTGGTCAGGCACGGGGGAGGGGGGGGCGCCAATGGGAGGGTGGTCAGGGGCAGCAGCAGTTAGGTGCAAGGAAGTTAGAGAGGGCATAGGAAAGGGAGAGCTTGGATGAAGAATGTCGGACCTGGGTGGGCAGGCCATTCCAGAGTTTAGGGAAGAGATAAGAGAATGCAGATTGCCCGGTGGTGGTCCTACGGTGAGGAATGAATAGCAGTCTAAGGTCGGTGGATCTGAGGGCGTGTGGAGGGGTGTGGGAGGTTAGGCGGGCGAGATAGGGAGGGAGGAGCCGAACCAGAAGTTGGAAGTGAATTTAGTGCAATGAATTAGGGGCCGGTTGCTCAGAGAAGGTAGGGACAGGGAACGATAAAGCATGCAGTGATGTGATCGGGGCATCGAGGGCAAAGCGGCAAAAAGCATTGAAGAGGGGGTCTAATCTGGCTAGGGTGGTCTGTGCAGCAGAACTGTAAACTACATCACAGTAGTCGAAGGAGGGTAGAATCATTTTCTGAACAATTTCGCGTCTGACAGGAAGAGGGACACTAGTGCGGTTTCTACAGAGGGCACCAAGTTTTGGGTGCAGTTTGGAAATGATGGCATCGACTTGAGTAGAAAAGGAGAGGTTGCGGTCAAGCCAAACCCCGAGATACCTGAAGGAGGGTACTTCGAGGACGGTATTATGTAGGGTGTGGCATCTCAGAGGGGAGTTGAGTTTGGAAAGGCGCTGTCTGGTGCCGAAAGTCATAGAGTTGGTTTTCTTAGCATTTAGGGAGAGTTGGTTGCTACTGAACCAGAGTTGGATTTTGTTGAAGTCAGTCTGAAGTTTGGAAGCGACTTCTTCATGGGTCCGGCCGGAGGTGAAGAGGACTGTGTCGTCTGCATACATGTGTATGGCGGAAGAGGAGCAGGAGTCTGGCAGGTCGTTTAGGAGGATGGAGAAGAGGATGGGGCCGAGAACTGAGCCTTGCAGAACGCTGGAGGTGATTGGGGGGATGCGGTCAGCTATTTTGGTGGATTGGGTTCTATTTAGAAGATAGGCGCTGAACCAGTTAATGGCGGATTCAGTTAAACCAGCTTCGGAAAGGCAGGATAGTAGGAGAGAATGGGAAACTGTGTCGAAGGCTTTTGCTAGGTCGATGAAAATAGCAGCAGTGGTGATTAGCCCTTTGTCCATTCCAGTGAGGATGTAGTCTGTGAGTCTGAGCAGGGAGGAGGTAGTGGAGTGGTGTTTTCTGAACCCGGACTGGAAAGGGGTAAAGAAGTTAGTTTCGGCGAGGAAATGGGAGAGTTGGGATAGCACAAGGTGTTCCTGGAGTTTTGCGAGGGTGGGGAGGAGGGAGATGGGGCGGTAGTTGGATGCAGAGGTAGAGTCACTGCCTTTGGGGAGGGGTAGAACAATGGCATGCTTCCATACAGAGGGGAGTGACTCGGTACTGAAGGATAGATTTAGTAGGGCTGCGAGGGGGGTAGCGATGGCTAATCAAACAGGTTTACAGCACGGTCTTTGTTGCCACCCACCGAGGCAAGGAATGAAGTTTGCCAAAACCTGGTATAGCCCAAAGACAGGCAGAAAGCAAACCACATTACTAACAAAGACACTAAAAAGCAAATCTTAATCATAGAAGACTTAATGATATGAGGAGTTGAGTCCCACATTCAGCAAAAGGGACAGTCAAGAGTTACGATAAGATGTCTCCTGGGGGCATCAGCATGGAGAGACACATAACGTATTGTTAAACTAGCACACAACACAGATATCATCTCACACATCCTCATCCATCTAGGAACAAATGACCTAGCCAAACACTCTGTGGAGGAAATCTAATCTGTCCACACTAGGAAAGAAATTATCTATTTTGTCCACCATATCATTCTCTGAGATTCTGCTTGTATTGGGGAAGGCTGGAAACAGGCAGAAGACCAAAGAACATCAAACCACTGAGCTCAACACATGGCTCAGGGATTGGTGCCAGGAAAAGGGCACTCGGTATGTGGGGAACTGGCAGGACTTCTGAGAAAGGGAGTTCTTTAAGTTTGATGTCCTGCACCTCACGAAGGAGGGGACCCGAGTGCTCGGACAGAAATTCAACGCTTTCCTAGACCATAAACTTATAGAAGGGGAGAGGTCCACATCACCTAGTGCATCAATATACACAACTTCTGACTCTCCCCAGTCACCATCTAAAATGCATGCCTCAATTCAAATGAAGATAAGACATTACTTACCACAGCAATCTTGTTTCTTCTAAGGGAATCTTACTGTATTCCGACATATGCAGTATGGTCCAACCACAGTACTGCCCTGGAGCTGAAAAGATTAATAGAACCAATGCAAAAGATAGAATGCTAGGCTCAAGCTCTGTTTTCAAACCACTGTCTCTGGTAAACAACCTATCAACCGTCAGATTCTAACGAAGCTTGCATAGGAAGCTATCTATACTAATCAGAGAACAATAATTCACCCCTCTTATAAACATCCCCTCATCTGAAAAGCAATAGTCATTCATCTTTAAGACTCAGGACACAGATGGCCTAAGGAAAAACCAGTTCAGGAGTCCACCACAGTTAAAGAGCTGTAGTGCAGTGCCCCCAGGGTTCTAGTAGGAGAGGAAGGGTGGGTGCCTCAGAATACAGTAAGATTCCCTTGGAAGAAACAAGATTACTATGGTAAGTAATGTCTTCTTCTAACCCTGGAAATCTTACTGTATTCTGACATATGCAGAATACACAAGCAGTGCCTCTGCAGGTGAGTACAGAACCCTTTTAGGGAACAGGATCTGCAGCACTGCTGTGCTAAATCTAGCACAATTCCCGACCTGTATATCCAGGCTATAATGCTTGACAAATGTGTGAACAGTTTTCCAGGTAGCTGCATTACATATTTCCAACAAAGGTACGTATCTTGCAGCTGCTATGGAAGCAGCTATGACCTCTGTGGAATGGGACCTGGGACCAACGGGGGCTCCTTGCCCACTGTGCTTTAACAAAACTGAATGCAAGCAATGGTTCTCTGAGGTAGGTTTTCCTTTTCCTGCCTCTCCATAAGTCAGGAAGAACAGAGTCCTTTACTGTCTATGACCATTGGTGTGCTGAAGGTAGTAGCTGATGGCTCTCCTGACAACCAAGCTGTGTAACCTGTGTTCCCCTGAACTGGACTGGTCAGTGAAAAAAGACTGGCAATGTGATACTGATTTAGATGAAAATCAGACCCCACTTTCGGAAGAAACTGTTTGTCCTCAGGACTACTTTGTCTCTGTGAAAAGAGATGCAATTCAGTTCTGTACACAGAGCCTGTAACTCACTGATCCTTCTGGCCGAGATGATGGCTATTAAGAACAGTTTTCCACGTGATGTAGTTCGGCTCTGCTGAAGACATGGGTTTAAAGTGTGGCTGTGTCAGTTGTCCAATACAGATGTTCAGATCCCATGCAGGAGTGGGCTCCCTGTGTGGAGGGTGCACATGCAAAAGTCCCAGGAAAAAAAAATTTTAACACGTCATTTGAAGCTAGGAAAGATTTCTTACCAGCTGAGGGATAGGTTGAGACTGCTGCTAAATGAACCTTTAAGGAAGAGGGCTTGAGGCAGAGAGAATGAAGGTGCACCAGGTAGTCCAATACTATTGATGAGCTTTCTGGCTTGAGTACTGACTACCTCCTGCTGCTGGCACCAGAGTTAAAAATCTCTTCCATTTTGAAGAGTAGGTTTCTTTTTTGTGAAAGGTTTTCTGGAGGCTCTGAGCACCTGAAGAACCTTTACTGATAACCTAAGGTCAGCATATTCTATGTCTTCAAGAGCCAGGCCTCGAGTCTGAGGGACTGTAGGCTGGGGTAAAGGATTCTGCCCTGTGAGGATGTTTGGAGATTGTGCCTCCTGGGTAGGGATATTGGTCTGCTCACTGACAGGAGCAGAAGCAGGGAGTACCATGGCTATCTGATTCTGGCCCAGTCTACGGCTATGAGGATCATGATTGTTGGATGTGTCCTGAGTTTGTTTGGGACTCAGACGTAGAGGGAAGGGGGGAATGCATACAGGAACTTCCCCATCCAGTCCGTCAGTAGTGCATCCGCTGACACTGTTCCCACTGCAGAAGGTCTGCAACAGAACTGTGGCAGTTGGTTATTGTCTGGGGCTGCAAACAGGTACACCTCTGGGGTGCCCCACCTTCTGAACACTGTTTGGAGAATCTGCTTTTTCAGTGTCCATTCGTGGTGGTTCTGATTGAACCTGCTCAGGGCATCTGCTAGAATATTGTTCTTCCCTAGCAGATACACAGCTGTTAGAGAGAGAGTCAGAGAATAAACCAACTTCTATATCAGCAAGGCTTCTGTGCACAGAGGCGAAGTACTTGTGCCCCCTTGCTTGTTTATATAGTACATAGTGGTTGTGTTGTCTGTCCTGACTTGCACAACCTTGCTTTTTAGTACCAAGGCTAAGACTGAATCCCCAGATGCACTGTCCTAAACTCCAGCAGATTTGTATGAAGGAAACTCTCCTTTCTGAGCCAAATCCTGTGAGCTGTCTGATCTATGTGTGCTCCCCACCCTAGGAGGGAGACATCTGTGGTCAATACCACTGAGGGAAGCTGCTGCAGGAAAGGTACACCTTGCCTTAGGCTTTCTCTTTCCTTCCACCACTGGAGCGCTAGGAATAGAGATTTGGTCACTGGTACCAGTTTGGACAAATGGTCCCTTTTTTGTGATCAATAAGACCTGAGGTGGAACTGAATGTCCCTCATTTGGAACCTGGCTCCTGAAACTGTTGCTGTTGCGGCCACCATGTGGCCTAACAGCTGAAGGAAGTGCCTTGCTGGCCTGGGACTGGACAACTGGAAAGAGCTGGCCAGCTGAATTAATGTTTCCACCCTTCCTTGAGGGGAAAAAGGCCTTTCCTGCCATTGTGTCTAGCTCGGCCCCTATGAAATGCAGTAGCTAAACTGGGGTCAACACTGACTTTTTAGGGTTTATAAGGAACCCTGGTGACTGTAGGATCCTTTGAACCAAGGTTAGGGAGTCAAACCTGCTGAGGAGACTGGCCCACTACCAGCCAGTCGTCCAGATAGGGGAAGACCAACAACCTGCCTTCTGAGGTGTGCCACTACCACTGCCAGGCATTTTGTAAGCACTCTTGATGCTGAGGAAAGGCCGAAGGGCACTGCACTGAACTGGTAGTTGCCTGATGTGAGCCTGAACCTGAGTAACTTTCGGTGTGATGGTCTGATGGGATACGGAAACAGGCATCTTTCAGATCTATTGAGGCCAGCTAGTCCCCTTGTCTGAGCGTGGGTAGGATGGTTTACAGAGTGATCATCTTGAATTTTGGTTTTGTCAGGTATTTGTTTAGTTGTCCGAGTTCCAGAATGGGTCACCACTCCCGTTTTCTTTACTGTAAGGAAGTATGTTGAGTAGAATCCCTTTCCCCTTTGAAGCAGGGGTAGGTCCTACTGCCTCATCCTTCAACAGCTTTCCTACCCCCTCCTCCAATAGTTGGGCTTCTGATAGAGAGGGAGGACCGAAGGCTCATGTCCTCAGCTCACTACCTCCAAGACCCACCTGTCTGTAGTTAACTGCCAGACCTGGAGGTAGTGGGTGAGCCTGTGCCCTACTGGGAGAGAGAAGGCGACTGACGGACTCTTCAGGGGTCTGCTTCACTTGTGGGGTTGGTTGAGGACTGGGTCCAGCCCGACCAGTACCCCTTCTACCCCTGCCCCTGAAATAGCCTCTCTGGGGTTGATAGGCCTGAAGGGCTTGGGTTTGGAAGAAAGGCCTGTAGTGAAGCCTAGCTCTCCCCTCTTCTGTTCTACTGCTTCTGTGAGGTAGCTGCTTTTTTTCCTTGGCAGCTGCACTTTTATAAGCCACCTTGCATTAATCCACCTTCTTCATATAGGTCACAATTAGTTGGCCAAAGAGGGGTGAAGGGTCGCATGGAAAATTCAGAGATTTCGTTTGTGTGTCCTGAGAGAGACTGGTAGTCCTAAGCCATGTAAATCTCCTCAGGGATACAGAGGTAGCCATGAACCTGGCTGCGGTATCATGGCATCCACAGCCTTTCAGAATTGGAATTTGGATGCCTCAATGCCCCTTTTGGCAGCATCTGCTAGGTCAGATGCTATTGGTGCTGGACAGGACTTAGAAATCTCTGCTACTGTGCTCCACAAGCTCTTCTGAAACCTGGCCACAGAAGCCATGTAGGTGGCCTGTCTAATGGCCAGAGAAGAACCCAGATAAATCATTCTGGCCACTGAGTCCATCTTCCTGGAATCTTTATCAGGAGGATGGGGTTCCAGGGTATACCAGCCTTATCACAGTCAGCAGCCTGTACCACCCCTTCATGGCTAGGGTGCCCAAAAAGGAATTCCACACCAGAGGTTTGGCCACCAAATACTTTTTATCCAGCTTTCTGACTACTGGAGGAATGGAAGTTGGCATCTGTAAAATGTTTTGCACATGCTTTGAGAGATTTATGGATGGAGAATAAAAGCTTCTTAGCTGGAGCCACACATCTCTACACAGTCGGCCTCCTCCTCGGTTGCTTCTTGAGTGGGGAGGACCAAGGTTTGAGCAACCTGCTACAGAAGAGCAAACAAGGTGCTGGCCCGGTGGTGCAGAGGGCTGAGGCACTGGACGCCACACCTCGCATCACACCATCGACCCGGGTTCAGAAACGGACCTGGGTGGCTGGGGGTCGGCGGGGGAGGAAGAGATTGAGCATCCAGAGGACTGCTCTCTCTTCCCAGGAGGGCTGGGCAGCGAGATGCTAATAGCACCTCTTGCGGAGGAGGTTGGTGGGGGTAGCCAAACGAGGCGTCGTGACGTATGCCAGGGAGTGGAGCCACGGCACACGCTGCTTTGGCAGCCAAGCTCCACAGGGGACGTAGCGCACAAGAGAGACAAAAAAAAAACCTCACGGCGGATAGGTGAAGGCGCCTCCCTCTACAGACCACTCTCCCAGTTACGGGCTCGGCTCTCAGGCTATCCCCCTCCTCTCCGGACTGGTGTCTCAAGACTTAAGAGAAAAAGCGCCCTGGGCGGGGGCAGCCCCTCCCTGGAGGGTAGACCAAGGGATGCCCGGTGCCGGAAAGGAGCCTGTGACCAACGAGCCACGTTGGGAGGTAGAGACTGTGAGCCAGGTCGTCGCCAGAGAGAGTTCAGAGATGCAAAAATAGAGTTTGAAAAAAAAAAAGGGGGGGGGGCAGACAAGGTAGTAATGTCCTCTGACCCCTTATCAGGAGAGTCAGGACGCTGGAGATCAGGGGAAAGAAAAAATTACTCACCTTAGTAATGTTGTTTCTTCTAATGGAGTCTTGCTATATTATGACTATTGCAGTTTGTCCCACCATTAGAACTGCTCCGGAGGTGAAAGAGTTAACTCCATTCTAAGAATGGAACTTAGAACTCGAGCTCTATTAGAGAAGCTCTGTCTTGGTTATTTCAAACTCAAACTGTCAGATCTTTACGAGCAAAAACTCACTAAGGTCTGTGTGGAAGCTGTAACCTACACTAGCCAACTGGCTACCTAAATAACACCCAATGCTGGTCCCAACACAGAGACTCAAGTCAAGGGACCAAAAGTAATAGTATAATATAATAATATGAGAAGTAATACAAGATAAAATAAAAACACCACACCCCAAAACCCCAAGAAGGGGTGGAAAATATATAATGGGCATAACTAGTGCCCACACTAGGCTGCCCACCCCATACCCAAGTAGAAGTTCTGAGAGGGGCAGGCTGGGGGGGAGGTCATAATATAGCAAGACTCCATTAGAAGAAACAACATTACTAAGGTGAGTAATTTTTTCTTCAAACAACATGAAGTCTTGCTATATTATGACTATTGCAGACTACACAGCAGTACCTCCATGGAGGAGGGACAGAACCTACTTAGGAATAGGCTCTGAAGCACAGCTGTGTTAAACCGAGCATTTCTCCTGGCCTGACATCCAGGAGTAATGCTTGGTGAAAGAGTGTACTGCTTTCCAGGTAGCTGCTTGACATATTTCTAAAATAGGGATGTCTCTAGCAGCAGCTACAGATGCCGCTGTACCTCTGGTAGAGTGAGCCCTCAGGCCTGAAGGGGGAACCTTCCCCAGTTTTTGATGACAAAATTGGATACAAGAGACAATCCACCTGGCAACTGATCTCTTAGTGGCAGGTCTCCCTTTTCTGACCTCACCATAAGTGAGAAAAAGTTGGAGGGATTCGAACCTGTGACCCTTGGTACGTTCTATATAGTAACTTAGGGCCCTCTTAACATCTAAACTGTGCAATCTCCTCTCGCCAGAGGAGAAATGATCAGTGAAAAACACTGGAAGGGAGATAGATTGGTTAAGATGGAAATCTGAAACCACCTTAGGCAAAAACTTCCTGTTAGTCCTGAGGACTACCTTATCCTTGTGGAAAGAAATAAAGTCAGTTTCTACTGACAAGGCTTGTAACTCACTTATGCGCCTGGCAGAAGTGATAGCCACTAGGAAAACAGTTTTCCAAGTTAAGTACTTAAGCTCTGCAGAAGACAGAGGTTCAAAAGGGGGTTGCATTAACTGAGCAATGCAAACATTAAGATCCCAGGCAGGGGCCGGATCCCTAAAAGGTGGATTAGTATGAAGTAATCCTTTAAAAAACTTGGAAAATACAGGGTGAGCGGAAAGAGAGGAGGGCTTTCCTGCTGAAACAAAAACAGAGACAGCTGCCAAATGTACTTTCAGGGTAGCTGGTCTCAGGCCCAAAGAATTAAGATGGACCATATAGTCCAAAACAATGGGCAAAGCAGCATATTCCGGGGAAATATGTTTCCCAGAACACCAGAAGGAAAAACTTTTCCACTTAGAATTATAAGTAGCCCTAGTGGAAGGCTTCCTAGAAGCCTTTAGGATTTCAAGAACACCTTGAGAAAGGTGTAGGTCAGCAAATTCTAGCTCCTCAACAGCCGGGCTTTGAGGTTGAGGGATTTGAGGTTCGGATACCAAACTCTCCCCTGGGCACAGGTTAACAGGTTGTGATTCCTGAGGGGACACAGGGGAAGACGGACTGCTAGGGACAGAAGGAGTGGGTACCAGGGCTGCCTGGCCCAATCTGGGGCAATCAGAATCACCCTGCAAGGCTGGGATCTGATTTTGACTAGCACCTTGAATAGGAGAGGGAAGGGGGAAGGCGTAAGAAACTTCCCTTCCCAATCTAGGAGAAAGGCATCCAGGGGACTAAGCCCAACACTGGGGTCTGCAACAGAACAGTGGAAGTTGGTGATTGTCTGGGGCTGCAAAAGATCTATCTGAGGGTGCCCCATCTGGCAGAAACTATCCCCAGTATTTGAGGATCCAGAGACCATTCGTGATGGCCCTGGGAAATCCTGCTGAGAGCATCTGCCAGGACATTGTCCTTTCCTGGAAGGTGAACTGCTATGCGGGAAGTGTTCAGGGAATAGGCCAGAGAGCACAACTTCATTGCCTCGGTGCACAAGGCCGAAGACCGAGTGCCCCCTTGCTTGTTGATGTACCACATTGTTGTGGTGTTCTCTGTTCTGACTTGTACCACTTTGTTCTGAACAGACACAGAAAACACTTGAAGTGCTAGAAAGACAGCTCTGAGCTCCAGCAAATTGATGTGGAGCAGAGATTCCTGAGGGGACCACACTCCCTGAGTGGAGAGGTCGCCCATGTGGGCTCCCCACCCCAGGAGGGATGCATCCGTAGTGAGGGTCAAGGAGTGAGACAGAGGAATGAAAGGGACCCCCAGCCTTAAATTGCTCTGATCCTGCCACCACTGGAGGGCCTGGATCAGGGTTCGAGTCACTGGGACCAACTTGGAAAGGTGGTCTCTTCTCTGAGACCAAAAGGCTCAAGTGAAACTGAATGTCCCTCATCTGAAATCTTGCTCCTTGCACTACAGCTGTGGACGCAGCCATGTGCCCCAGGAGCTGCAAGAAGTATCTTGCTGGTCGAGAGACCTGCAGAGTGAAGGAGGAGGCCAGAGCCACCAGGTTCCTTACCCTCTAGGAAGGCTCTAGGAAGGCTCTGGCCTGCTTTGTGTTCAATTCTGCACCTATGAAGGTGAGCACCTGAACAGGTTCCAGAACTGACTTTGGAAGATTGAGCAATAAGCTCAGAGAGGTGAGCAGCTGCTGGGTAACTCGCAGGTGAGATTTGACCTGTTCTGGGGACTGGCCTACAATGAGCCAGCCGTCCAGGTAGGGAAAGGCAGCAATCCTTTGCCTTCTTAAATGAGCAACTGCTACTGCCAGACATTTTGTGAATACCCTTGAGGCAGAGGAGAGGCCAAGGGCACTGCTCTGAACTGGTAGTGACCTGAGGGCAGTTCAATCTGAGGTACTTTCGGTGGGAGCTTCTGATTAGACATGAAAAATAGGGCATCCTTGAGGTCCAGGGAGGCTAGCCAGTCCCCTGGCCTAGAAAGGGTAAAATCATTGCCAGAGTTACCATTTTGAATTTTGGTTTCAAAAGGTGCTTGTTCAGATATCTCAGGTCTAAAATGGGCCGCCATTCTCCTGTCTTTTTTGGGGTAAGGAAATATCTGGAGTACAGACCCTTGCCCTGATGTAGGGGAGAAACCCTTTCTACAGCTCTGAGAGCCAGGAGGGATGAGACTTCTGTTTCTAAAGAAAAGGTCTCTAAAGGGTTTGCAGGTGGGAAAGATCTGATTCTCATCTTTGGAAATTTTTTGAAGCTGAGAACCAGACCCTGACCTACTACTTCCAGGACCCACTTGTCTGAAGTTAGAGACTCCCAGTTCCGAACGAAGTAAGCCAACCTGCCCTCTACAGGTAAAGGAGAATCGGCCCTGGGCACCCCAACAGGGTGCCTGTTTGGCAGGTGCTTTAGGCTGAGGGGTGGGAGCAGGCCTGCTCACACCCCGTCTGCCTCTCCCTCTGAAGAACCCCCTCTGAACATAAGCAGAGGAGGCCTGGGTTTGGTGAAAAGGCCTACCCCTGGGGGTCTGCCTCTGAGGAGTGGCTTGCCGCTCCTTGGCCTGAGCACTCTTATAGGTAGTCCTATATTCACCCATTTCCTTCATATAATTCTCTGTCTGCTCCCCAAACAGAGAATTCCCTACCACAGGAAAATCCATAGTCTTAGTCTGGGTATCCTATGACAAGCTAGTACACCTGAGCCAGGCCAACCTGTGAAAAGCTACAGATGTAGCCATGACTCTAGAGGATACATCATTAAAATCCACAGCAGCATTGGATGCCTCAATGCCATCAGCAGCCACCTGCTCCAGCTCATTAGCAAGCTGGCCAGAGGCCTGTTTGGCCAAAGCCATGACAGTGTCCCATCTACATTTTTGAAACCTTGCTACATAAGCCATGTAATTTGCTTGCCTGAGTCCCAAGGACGCTGCCATGTATTGTTTTTTTTTTTTGTTTGTTTTTTGCCATGGCATCAATCCTCCTGGAATCCTTGTCAGGAGGATGTGAAGCCAAGGGAATATTAGCTTTATCACAGGCTGCAGCCTGAACCACACCAACATGACTGCAATGCTGTGAAAGGAATTCTGTATCAGGACCTGACAGAGTGTACCTCCTGTCCATCTTTTTGTCCAGAGGAGGCACAGAATTAGGAGCTTTTAAAATTTTTTATTGTTTGTTTCCTAAATGAATTATGCCAGGAATAGACAATCTCCAGACTCTGAATATCCATCCTTTCTACAAAATCAGGTTCCTCTTGCTCATCCACAGCTTCCTCCAATGGGAGCTGGAGGATTCAGCAACCTTTTGTAAAACAAAAATAAGAAGGGACTCAGGAAGCATAGGGGAGATTCTAGGGTCAGTCTGGGGAGATGTCCGGTTCAATGGGCACATCCAGACTCTCAAAGTCACATTCACACTGTTCATAATCCTCCTCCCCTCCTCTGGTTCATAAAATCTCCAATATCATATTCTTGAACTGTGGAACCGGCCAACCAACCTTTTACTAGACAGAGGCGTTCGGACGGAACCGAGAAAGTGACTGTACAATTTGTATAGCTTTTGTTATTTCTGCAGCAGTTGGGGAAGGAATTTTGGACTCCTACCTGCTGATTTTTAGTTTTCTTAGCTGGAACTGGCTCCTCAGAGCCAGCTTTACGTTTGCCTGAGAAAGTCTCACCCTGGTCAGAGGGCACTCCCTCCGGTTCGGTTGGCACCGAACCAGGCTGGCCATCCGGGTCAGCAGACTTTTTGGCCTCTCGTTCCCTGAGCCTGCCCACTCTCTTATCCAGGATGGCTGCAGGGAAATTTTTACCAATCTGGCAGTCTGAATTGAGGTGGTCAACCCCAGACAAACACATGTAGTGTGTGGGTCAGCCTTGGCAAAGGCTTCCCCACAGACACTACAGTGTTGAAACCCAGTGGGCCCGTTTTTTTCTTTTGGGTTTCTCAGACATGATGCCAGCCTAACCAAGAAATTTGCCCTTTTAACGGCAGTGCCAGGCAAGACACCTTATCGGGTTCCCAACCGTCACGTCGCGCGGAAACCGCACGAAACTGCTTTTTTAGAACCGATAAGAACCTGAACCGCACTCTAAAAGCTTTAAAATGCTTACTTTTTAAAGTTTTAACTAACCTGATCGTTCGAACCGAACCGATAAACATTTACAAGTTCCACACAGAAATAAAACCTGTCTATTACTTACAATACCACAGACAGAGCTTGAACTGATCGGTTTGCAGTTAAAATAATAATACTCGCGGTTGAATTTAACCGAGAAAATACTGTTTAAACTGAGAAATGAACCGAGCAGTAGGAGAAATCTCCGGAGCGACTGTTCAGTGAGGCGGAGTAAAGAATCTGACAGTTTGAGTTTGAAATAACCAAGACAGAGCTTCTCTAATAGAGCTCGAGTTCTACGTTCCATTCTTAGAATGGAGTTAACTCTTTCACCTCCGGAGCAGTTCTAATGGTGGGACAAACTGCAATAGTCATAATATAGCAAGACTTCATGTTGTTTGAACATCTGGTTCCAGAGACTCCCCTATGTCCTCATCTTCATCATAATACTCATCATCCTCATCATCCCCGAAGCCCTCAGCTTCAAAACTGTGGGGACCATGAACCGGGGAAGACCTGGGGGCAGAACCGCAGGATTCTGAACAGAGGACTGAGGAACCGAACCAGCAGGAGTTTGAAGGGATTGAATAATCAGTATCGCCTTAGTTAGCTCCTCTGTGGTCAGAACCGTTAGGTTCAACGGTTGCAGTTCTTTTGGCTCATGCTTCTCCTTCCTCTTTCTTACCCCTGGTTGCTGGCTCACTGATACTTTTCCCCCTGCGAACTGGTACCTTGGTCATGGGGTGTTTCACCCAGTTCGTCAGTAACTTTTGAGGCAGGAGATTTCTCTGTAACCAGGTCAGTGGTTGTTTCGGACATCTTTTCCTTCAGTCAGTTCATGCACCTATCCAGCGCTGACTGAGGAAAACTTTTATGCATCTCACAATCTGTCTTTAAGTGGTCAAGCCCAAGACAGAAAATACACACAAAATGGGGATCAGACTTAACAAAAGGTTCCCCGCACTCACTACAGTGCTGGAAACCTGTTGGACTGGTTCTTTTCTTAGGAGTCTGAGACATAGCCAATAGAGAGGTTGATGAACCCCTTTTTGACAAAGCTTTTTTTTTTTTTTTTGGTCGGTTCAGTTACCGAAGAAAGAAAGTACAGTTACGTAAGAACTTACCGTAACAGTAGATCTTCGAGACAGGCTCTTGCAGTAGGTAATTACATATAGGACTGACATCGGCAGGCGGCAGGACCCCACTGAAAAAATTTCTAGCTAGCAGTCCCTGCCGGGGACTGCCCCCACGTCAGGTGACCGGCGTCAGACGACGTCTGTATAAAGGGGCGGTCCCGGACGCCCGCCTTCCAGTTCTTTCCCGCCACAGGCCCGGATGAGAGAGAAGCAGATATTTCCTCGATGGAAAAGGAGCTGAAAAAGCCTAGGGGATGGAGGGCGGAAGAGGTTATTTACTGCAAGAGCCTCTCGAAGATCTACTGTTACGGTAAGTTCTGCTAACTGTACTATCTTACTCAAGAGGGCTCTGCAGTAGGTACTACATATAGGACAGAATCCAAGCAGTCTGGAACAAATGAAAGGCACCGGGAGGAGGAACTACTCCAAGAATTAGCAAACAACCTTGCAAACCTCAAGATAGGAGGCCTTGCAAGACAGCTAACCTGAAGCCTGCTCTACGGTGAGAGGCAACGTCCAAACTGTAATGTTTCGTAAAAGTATGGACGGAAGTCCAAGTGGTGGCAACACAGATGTCTGCCGCAGACACATTCTTGAAACAAGCCACAGAGGCTGCTACTCCACGAATGAAGTGACCTCTGACTTGACCCGGTAGGGTCTTGTACTTGTCTTAACAGAAAGTGATGCAATGAGCCAACCACTTTGATAGGCATTGCTTGGAGACAGCATTGCCTTCCCTTTTGTGAGCAAAAGAGACGAACAACTGATCAGTCTTTCGGAGATCCTTCGTCCTATCGGTGTATATCTCAGAATCCTGTGGACATCCATGGTATGGAGCAAGTATTCTCCCTGGTTGCAGTACTGCGTGAAAAAGGCAGGTAACTCAATAGACTGATTTAAGGTAGACTCCGCTACCACTTTCGGAAGAAACTTAGGATTCATGCGAAGAGCTACTCGTTCTTTGTGAAAAATCAGATATGGGATTTTACACATAAGGGCCTGGAGCTCGGAAATTCTGTAAGCAGAAGTAATGGCCACCAAGAAGAGCGTCTTCCACAATAAGAACTTCAAGTCTGCGGAAGCCGCAGGCTCAAAGGGAGGAAGGGTAAGTTTCTCGAGGACAAAGTTCAAGTCCCAAGGGGGAGCCGGAGTCCAAATAGGGGGCCTGAGATGAAGGACCCATCTGATAAAGATCTTGGATACCTCCAATTGGGCAAATGCTTCATCAGCGAAGGGAACATGGTAGGCTGAAATAGCAGCCATGCGAACCTTCAAAGAGGAGTGACTGAGACCCAGGTCGAAAAGATGACACAAATAACCAAGCAGAACGGCCACTGGACAGGAGAAAGGCTCCACGCTCCTGGAGGCTGCCCAAATGGAAAATCTCTTCCATTTCATAGCGTAGGTGGACCTAGTGGAGGGTTTTCTAGCCTCCACCAGAATCTCGGCCACCTTAGGAGAGACGCCAAATTGGGCTAGGTCTACAGGAGCCATGCATGAAGTTGGAGACTTGAGTCCCGGATGGACCAGGGTCCCCTGATCCTGGGTCAGCAATCCTCGAGATAAAGGAAGAGGAAGAGGAGGAACCTCTGAGTATTGTTGTAGAAGAGAGAACCAGATATGCCTGGGCCAGAAAGGAGCGATCAGAATCATTCTTGCTCCTTCCAATGCAAGTTTCTGCAGCACACGAGGGACCAGAGGAATTGGGGGAAAGCATAGATGAATCTGTCCTTCCAGCTTAGAGACAGAGCGTCACTCCAGAAAGCGCCTCGCTCTGGAGCGAGCGAGCTAAAGTTTGCAAGCTTTGCGTTTTGGGAGGAGGCAACCAGGTCTATCTGTGGAGTCCCCCAAATCTGGAAGATGCTTTTTAGAACTTTTTGGTCCAGTTCCCACTCGTGTGGTAGAGCCGAAGAACGATTTAGCTTGTCTGCCAGGACACTGTCGACTCCCGGAACATGGATTGCCATGAGGTGAAGGTTGTGAAGCGTTTCCCATTCCCAAACCCTCATCGCTTCCCTGCACAGTGGGTAGGACAGAGTCCCTCCCTGCTTGTTGATGTACCACACCACGCACATGTTGTCTGTTTGGACAGCTAGGTGACCGGGAAGGGTGTATTGGTGAAGGGCCTGGAGAGCATACAGCACTGCTCGTAGCTCGAGCACAATGATGTGGAGAGCTAACTCCAGTCTGGACCATAACCCCTGGGTTCGGTGAGGACCCAGATGGGCTCCCCAACCTTCGCCTGATGCGTCCGTGGTCAGTCTGGGCGGGGGGAGGATGAAAGAAGAGGACCCCCCGGAATAGGTTCTCTTGAACCATCTACCATGGCAAGTCTCTTGTCATCGGCGAGGAGATCAGCAGCAGATGATCTAGGTCATCTACAAGTTGATCCCACTGAGAGCAGAGAGTCCACTGAGAGATCCTCATGTGGAGGCGCACACGCGGAACCATCGGGATGGCAGCCGCCATAAGCCCCAGAAGACGGAGCACCGACCTCGCCGGAACCTTCTTGTGTTCCGAAAGAAGGGAAGTCTGGGACTGGAGGGAGGTCCCCCTGTCCGAAGACAGGAAGGCCCTGCACACTGTCGTATCGAGGATTGCCCCGATGGACTGGAGTCTCTGGGAAGGGTCCAGATGAGACTTGGAATGGTTGATGGTGATACCCAGACCAGTGAAAACCTGCTGGGTGAGAGAGAGAAAATACAGGAGTTCCTCCCTGGACGAGGCCGCCAGGAGCCAGTCATCCAGGTAGGGAAAAACCTGAACTCCCAAAGTAAGCAGGTGGGCCGCTACCACCACAAGGCATTTGGTAAAAACTCGGGGAGCCGAGGAAAGACCAAAAGGGAGCACCCGGAATTGGTAATGGTCCCCCTGGAACGGAAACCTGAGGTACTTTCGGTGCGAGGGGCTAATGGGGATGTGCAGGTATGCATCCTGCATATCCAGTGCACAAAGCCGTTGGCCCGGCCGGAGAAGGGGCAAGAGGGTTTGAAGGGAGAGCATCCTGAACGTTTTGTATTCCACATAGAAGTTCAGGGAGCTGAGATCGAGAATAGGTCTGAGATCTCCCGTCTTCTTTGGTACAAGAAAGAAATGGGAATAGTAACCCATCCCGTGAAGGTGAGGGGGGACGGGTTCTATGGCCTGCTTCGCGAGGAGAGCAGATATTTCTTCCCTGACCAAAGGAAGATGGTCCCTTGAGTAAGAGGAGTTCAGAAGGGGGGGAACGTGGAGGTTTCTGCAGAAACTCTATAGAGTGCCCCTCTATGATATGATCTGAAGCACCCATGAATCCGATGTTATCCTCTCCCAACTCGGAAGGTGGAGGGAGAATCTCCCTCCTACCGGTTCCTTCGGGGAGTCCAGAGGCGGTGGGAGAGGGAAGGAGTCGGGTGGTGTGAGGCAGCGCCGCAGCTGGGGCACCCGCTGCGTTTTTGGGCGGCGGTGCCTGGCAGCTGGGGGGCCCGACGTTTAGTGGCCCGCCTTCCCTGGGGTTTCGCTCGAGACCGGCTGCGTCTGCGAAAAGGACGGTGCTGCGGGGGATGGGGACGGTACATGGAATCCACAGATTTGAGGGCCATCCCCTTCTCCTACAAGTCGGTGATGATGTCCTTGATATCACCACCGAAAGCACCGAACTTCTGAAAGATGCTTCTTGAATTGCCGACTGCACCTCCGGGACCAGACCTGACACACGGAGCCATGCGTGACGCCGAAGACTTACGCCGAACGCGGAGCTCCGTCCTGCTGTGTCCACTGCATTGTAGGTCGTCCTCAGAATGTGACAACTGGCCAAACGAGCAGAACGGACAAGGTCAGCTAACTCCTGCTTGACTTGGGAGTCAGGCAAGGAGTCAATCTTAGATTCCGCCTGGGTAAGGACAGCCTTCTGGTAATCCCCCATATGTGCTACATAATTTAGGGCCCTCATCCCCAGTGTGGATGAAGCATAGATCTTCCTTCCATACTGATCCAGAGGGCGAGATTCCTTATCCGGGGAAGATGAGCTCAAATGTTTCAGGTGTGCTGACTGTCCGTGAACGGCGCTAATCACAACCGAGTCTGCATGGGGGTGAGAGTCTAGAAAGTCTACACCCTCCGGAGCCTAGTATAGCCTGTTGGACTTCCGAGGAAGTGGGGCTAAAGCCGACGGTTGTTTCCAAATGGTGGAAACAAGGTGGGCATGAGGCTCGATCCAGGGTGGCACTGGAGTAAGGGCCGTAAGGGGCAAGTCCAGATGTTCGACGAGTTTAAGCCGCTGAGGATCTGGCTCTAAGGAACGCCACTGATGGACTTTCTGGATCTTCCTGAGCAACTCCGTGAAGGAAGGATCCTCTGGAGGAGTCCTCGGCCGGGGCTTGGACGGAGAGCGAGGCTCGTCGTCTTTCTCGGAGCATCCGTCGGAGGAATCCGAGAGAGAAGAAGAAGAAGAATTTGAAGCAGAGTAAGATTCCCTAGCTCGTCTAGGGGGAGGAACGGGTTCCTTAGGGGGGATCCCTGGACGCGTGTCCTGCCCCTCTGGATCTCGAGGGGAGAGCTCGGGAATCCGGAGGCGGAGAGGGAGTGTGCCGTCTGGGGCGTACGGGAGCTGGAGGTGGCACAGTCGCCGTGAGGCGGCTCTCGACTTCCTTGGTGAGCTGAGCCTTGGCCTCAGCCCACCAGGAGGCTAGAGTCTCCTAAAGATCCACCGCCGGCCTGGGGGGCGGTGGAGGAGGAGGAGGGGGATAGTTGTACGGATTATATCCTTAAGGTGAGTATCCATAACCCGGCTGCGGGAATACCAGAGCTGGGTATTGCGGCGTCAGGGGAGTCGGTGCCGGGTACTGCGGTGCAGGATACTGTGGACCCGGGTAAACCGGCGTTGGATAGGATGGCGGATACCCAGGTACCGGAGGAGCTGCCGGAGCAGATGGCCCAGTAGGGAACTCCACCGGCGGATCAACAGTGATAGGCCCGTGGGGTGGAGGGCCCGATGGGAGAGGAATATCCCCGCCGGGCGTTGGAGGTGCTGGCGTCGGTGGAGCTGGCGTCAGATCCGGTTCTGTAGGAGGAGGATCTGACGGTGGAAAAGCATCCCGAGCATCGCCTGGGGACGGAGGAGAGAAGTCCACAGGGTCAGGCAAGGGGGGACTCTGGCTCCCCGGACGGCAGCGAAGGCTGCGGGGAACCTGGAACGACAGACAATGAAGGGTCTGTTGTAGGCTCCGATGCCCGGCGCACATCGGAGGAGCCGACGTGCGACTTAGGGGCCGAATCCCGACCGACGCCAGAGGAGCCGGCGTCCGACTTAGGGGGTCCCTTGCCAGAGGCGGGCCGAGGGTGGGAAGCGGCCCAGTCCGAGGGGGACACTGCCGTGCGCCGCCCCGGAGGATCGGGCGTCTTAGCGGCCTTCTCCCGGCGGACGACGGAGGAGCCAACGTCCGGCTTATGGGAGGCGCCCGCACCAGTAGGCCGCAAGCCTGCGGCAGTACTGGGGGCAGAAGCTCCTTTGCCCGGGAGGGGACCTTATGGCTCGAACGCTAACCCACTGGCGACCCCCGGAGGGAGCCCAGCATTTTAGCCGCGGCTCCAGCCGGAGTCGCGGGAAGAGGAGGCCTTCTCCCGGTGCCTTTCTTTGTGCTGCTTCTTGTGTCCTTCTGTGGAGGTCGACGCCTGCCTAAGCTTCTTCAACTCCTTCTCCATTGCGGACATTTTTTTAAGGAGGACGGCTTCCAAGGACTGCTGGCTGCCTGCGGGTGGCCGCGTTGAAATGCAGGCAATGCGGGCACTTGTCAACAGCGTGGTTGGGGCCTAAACAAAAAAGGCAGAGGGAGTGACCGTTTTTGTGAGGCAGTTGGGCGCGGCACGAGTCGCACATTTTTTGAAGGGGACGACATAAACCGACGTTCACCTGACGAATAAATTGCAAAATACTGATATTGTCGGTAAAAACGACGAAGCAACAGGGCCTAACCCTAACTTCACCGCGAGGATGCTGCCGTAGAGCTGACGCCGGAAAGAACTGGGCGGCTCTGGGACCGCCTCTTTATACCGATGTCGTCCGACGCACGGTCACCTGACGTGAGGGCGGTCCCCACCAGGGACTGCTAGCTAGAAATTTTTTCCGTGGAGTCCTGCCGCCTGCCGACGTCAGTCCTATATGTAATTACCTACTGCAAGAGCCCTCTCGAAGTAAGATCTGAGGTTTAGCCTGGTAGCATTCCCACAAAAAATTAGAAAATGTTTAAGAATTACCTTAACAAAAGTAAGAAAACAAAAATCTCAGTTCCCAACCAGCAAAACCGTACAGAAACCAAGAACTTACCAAATATTTCCTAATCTGGACTCTGGACCTCAGCTGTTGATAATTTCTTTTGGCTTATGACTTAACCACCAGGTATCTACAAGATGCTAAAATCCTTTCTCCTACAAATTCTCCTTATGCTGATCCTGCTCTCAGGAAATGTTCACCCCAACCCAGGACCACCTGGGCAGCCAGCAGTGGAACCAAGCAGGAGGACAGGGACACTCACCATGGCATCCATCAACGCCTGCAGCATCCTCAACAAACTTGATTCCCTCCAAACATGGATCCTACAGCACAACCCTGATGTCCTCTCAGTTGTGGAAACATGGCTAAACCCTAAAATCCCTGATACCTTAGTCTCTATCCCTGGCTACTGCATTTTCAGGCAAGACAGGATTGCTAAACGGGCCGGGGGCTGCGCCATCTATCTTAAGGATACCCTTATGGGTCACATCATCCTATCCCCTAGCCTGAGCAACTCCTCTCAGGTCCTCACAATCAAAATCCTCCTTGGTGCACATAACAAGGAACTCACTGTCATCTCAGTTTGCCTACCCCCAAGAGACCAGGCTGCTGGCTTCCATAGCATTATGGAATATCTAAGGGTCCAGCAACATAATTCTGAAACCATAATCATGGGTGATTTGAACATTAACTGTCTCTCCGTTGAGGCCGCTACCTATAAGGATGCAGCCGCGGCGCATCACCTCACTCAACTGGTCAATGCCCCCACTAGGTGTAACTGTAGGACAGACTCCCTTACACTTCTAGACTGGATTCTATCTAACCGCCCTGAACGCATCTCCAATGTTTCTGTACTCCCGGATACAATAAATGACCACTCGCCTGTCATCTGCTCATGGTCAAACAAATACCACAAGCCCCCTCCTAAGCTTATCTATGCCAGGGTTATCAAACAAGGGCACCTCCAGCTGTTAAAATCCCATCTAACCAGGCTGAACTGGGCAGTGCTTGACTCCCTCAATGACACCAACAAAGCTCTGGACCTATTTATCAAACGTTTCAACAAAGCCTGTGACATCTATGCACCAGTGAAAAAGATGAAGGTCAAAGGACAGACCAACCCCTGGGTTACTACTGACCTTTTAACTCTGCTCAAGCACAGAGACCACCTCTGGCATTGTGCTCAGGCAACCCGATGCGAAGTAAACATAATACAAAGCAATAGAATGATTGCCCTTAAAATACTGAATGCTAAACACAGCTATTACAAAGAGGCTCTGACCAACTCTTGGGGCCAGGGAAACAAATTCTGGAACAACATGAAAGAACTCACAGGTAAGGATCCTAAAGCACCACCCACTATGCTCAACCTTCATGGCACTCCTACAGTCGACCTAGGTACCATCACCAGCACTTTTAATAATGCATTTACAAACCTGGACACTGTCCTTCCACGAAATTTTTTCAACGACCTCCCTTCCAGCTCCTCTCAAGTTACCCCCCAACTAGAACGTACAACCCGAAAGTTTTTTTTTTTTGTTTTTTTTTTTTTAAGGAGGTCCCACCACAAGTAGCTAGAAAATACATTCAAGAGGCCATCGGCAAACAAGGGTACAGTGGTGACTCCCTTGACCTGAAACTGCTGACAAGTCCTCGATGAAATCTTAGAACCACTTACAAAGATCTTTAATCTTTCACTTAGACTGGGCCATTTCCCCTCTCTCTGGAAGAAAGCCACTGTCACACCGGTTCACAAAAGCGGAGATAGGACACTGCACACCAATTACAGACCTATCTCACTCCTCCCCCCAATACCCAAAGCGCTGGAGCGAATAGTATCGGACCAACTAGCCGAATTCCTGGATAAGTACAATGTACAGTGCCCAGAGCAGCATGGCTTCAGAAAAGGGCACAGCATCACCACTGCACTACTGGAATTTATAACCTTCATTCATGCCACGCTTGACAAAGGGAATTGTGGAGGGGCAGTATTTATAGACCTTACCAAGGCATTCGACAGTTAACCACCCCTACTGCTCAAGCAACTGTCCTCCACTGGGATCTCCAGCAATGCCCTTCCATGGTTCACCAGCTACCTTGATAATCTGATGCAACGTAAGGACTGCAGGGATCTCTTCGATGAGAAACCGTCCACCGGAGTCCCCCAGGGGCTATTCTGGGCCCTCTACTCTCTCCTCTTCATCAACAATCTCCCAGTGCCTGCCACCAAAAATATTACTATACGCAGACGATGCAGTCCTATTTTCCAGCCACCATGACATTACAGTCCTTGAATCCCAGTTGCAGCTCGACTTCAAGCGCATCGAAGACTGGTTCAATTCTCATAAACTTGTCCTGAACCACAGCAAGACTAAAGCCATGTCCTTCTGTAACCGACAGAGCAGGCACAACTCTGTCCCCCACTATCAAGAACCACGCTGGGAACCCACTCGAACATGTCAAGGAGTTCAAGTACCTTGGTATTACCCTGGATAGTACCCTCTCCTACACTCGGCATATTGACACTGTTGCCAAGACCGCCAATATACGGATTGGACTACTACACAAACTCAAGCACTGTATGCCTGCAGATGCCCTTAAACTAGCCATCTAGAGCTCTGTCATCTCTATCATTGACTACGGCCTTACCATCTACGGCTCTGCCTCAACAAGTGCCCTCTGCAGGATCTCAGTTGCTCTCAACAAAGCCTGTAGACTACCGACGGGTGCAGCGCAACAAACTCACACCTGTTACCTCTATGCACAGGCCAGCTGGCTACCCCTACGCAGCAGAATACAATACCAGACCTGTTTACTTGCCAAAAAGATTCTCCTTGGTCTCATGCCACCTGGTGTTAGCTCACTCCTTACTACCTTCAGTAGCACTCAACAAACACGTGGTGCCCAATCTCTAACCTTTCAGGTTCCCAGATGTCGTACCTCCATGGGTCAGCGGTCCTTTATTGAGGGAACTGAACCATTGAGCAGCTCTACAGATCAAGAAGCACTTTCCTCTACTACACTTGAACCCTTCAAAAGGAATCTCAAACTTTACCTCACCTCTACCACTCAATGTGACTGCTTCTCTGAACAGAGATCTCTCTAAACACCTCCCAGCTCACTCATGTCTCACAGCCCGCCCTTTCCCAGTCTCATTCCCTCTGGCACTGGGCCTTCCTTGTGACTCCTTTCCTGCTCCACATCTCCACTGGTACAAGACATTTTCCACCACCATCGGACAGTGGCCCATTAGCCTGCCAACTTCCTCTCCCGGTCGCACGCCTGCAATACTAACTGCCTATGGTGCCCTCTATCTCTTATTGTTACCGCAGCCAGCTACCTACTCAAGCTGCTCGTTATATGAATATTATCTCAAAGTATGTTACAACTAAGTATCTTTATTTTTTCTTTTAGTTGTTTTGGTTGTTTATTGTGCATTCTTTTACTACCTCTGTATGTATGCTGACCCTCATCCTTTGACGTGGAACCTTTGTAAACGAGCAGTTTCTGCTCAAAGGTATTTGTAATCCGAGAATTTAATAAATAAATAAATAAAAATTAACAAAAATAATCTAAACTACTCTATCTGTATACCAGAGACTGTGGTTAAAAAACAAAATTTTTAAACAGTAAAAACCGAGAAAATAAAACTATATTGAGTAAAGATGCAGAGGCTTCTCGGAGGCGTCTGACTAGTCAACCGGAGTGAAGAATCTGACGGTTGACAGGTCGTTTACCAGAGAGTGGTTTGAAAAACGAGCCTAGCATTCTATCATTTTTATAGATTCTATTAACCTTTTCAGCTCCGGGGCAGTACTATGGTGGGATCATACAACATACAGTATGTCAGAATACAGTAAGATTTCCTGGGGTTAGAAACAACCGCCATCATTCAAAACTAACACACACAATCGGACCCATGTAGTACAGCTAAACACAAAATGCACAGAAATAACAGCATCCGGAGATTAACACGGATGGCGAGCAATGTGCATCAATTATCGCAGTCTTGTAAACAAAATCCCTGATCTCAATGCCATGACAATAGACTCACAACTGGATTTAGTTACAGTAACGGAAACATTGTTCAATGACAATCGCACCTGGGACGTAGCTATCCCGGGCTATACCTCTCAGGAAGGAAAAGGGGTGGTGGGGGGGGGGAAGAGAGTGTAGTTCTGTATGTCAGAAATGATATCAAAGCCATAGAATTTCAGGCTGCATCCATGGAAGCTGAAGCCCTGTGGATCACCCTTGGATAAGAGGATAAAGACCCTATTCGAGTCAGCGTAGTCTACAGACCCCCAACTCAAAATAATGACACATAAAAGGACTTCTAGAGAATATCTTAACTATGACCGACAAGAAAAAATTGCTCACCTTAGTAATCATGTTTCTTCTAGTGGAGTCCTGCTGTATTCTGACATATGCAGTTAGGTCCTGCCTTTCAACTGCCCTGGAAAACAAAGGGTTAACTTACCTATGCCTTGCATAGAACGTTCATCACAAGCTCAGTTGAAGCCCCTGTCTGCTGCTGTTTAAACTGCAACCGTCAGATCTTTATGAGCAAAGACTCACTAGGTGTTCTGTGTGGAAACTGTAAAATTCTTACTAGCCAACTGGCAAATATACAAAATATTTTTGGTTTCAAAGGATGACTCGAGTCAGGAAACCCAAAAACAAAACAAAAACAAAAACAAAAACAAACAAAAAAAAAAACACATCCAAAACACAACATCCCACCCAAACAAAAAAGAGGGTGTAAAAAGAACACCCCTAGGGTGCCAACACTGCTCCTGCCCACCCACATCCCAAAAACTAGGTGCTAAGAGGGACGGCGGGGAGCTCAGAATACAGCAAGACTCCACTAGAAGAAACATAATTACTAAAGTGAGTATTTTTTTCTTCAAACAACATGAAGTCTTGCTGTATTCTGACATATGCATACAACCAAGCAGTACCTCCATGGAGGAAGGACAGAACCTACTTTGGGAATAGGCTCTGAAGTACTGTTGTGCCAAACCGAGCATCACTCCTAGCCTGGACATCCAGAGAGTAATGCTTGGAGAAAGTATGGACTGTTTTCCAAGTGGCTGCTTGACAAATTTCTAAGAGGACTATCCCTGGCAGCAGCCAGGGAAGCAGCTGTTCCCTCTTATGGAATGAGCCCTCAGGCTTGAGGGCGGAGTTCTACCAGGCTTTTCATAGCAGAATTGTATACAAGAGACAATCTACCTGGCAATAGACCTCTTAGTGGCAGGTTTGCCTTTTCCAACTTCTCCATAAGTACGGAACAACTGGAGGGATTCAAACCTGTGACCCTGGGTACGCTCTATGTAGTAGCTAAGGGCTTTTAACATCCAAACTGTGTAGCCTCCTCTCTCCTGAGGAGGAACGGTCAGTGAAGAAAACAGGGAGAGATAGACTGGTTGAGGTGGAAATATGAAACCACTTTAGATAACTTTCTGTTAGTTCAAAGGACCACTCCATCTCTGTGAAATGAGATGAAATCAGATTCAACTGACAGGGCTTCCAATTCACTGATACGTCTGGCAGAAGTAATGGCTACCAAACACAGAGTTTTCCAAGTCAAGTACTTAAGCTCTGCTGAGGACAAAGGCTCAAAGTGGGGTTGCATGAGCTGAGCAATGCAAACATTAAGGTCCCAAGCAGGAGCAGGATCCCTAAAGGGGGGATTGGTGTGAAGCAATCCCTGGAAAAACTTACAGAATACAGGATGGGATGACAGAGAGGAACACTTGCCTACTGACAGAAAAGCAGAAACAGCTGCCAAGTGTACTTTGAGAGTAGCTGGTCTGAGGCCTAGGCCATTAAGATGGACCATATAATCCAGAACAGTAGGCAATTCAGCAGAGTCTGGAGAAATATTCTTCTTAGAACACCAAATGCTGAATCTTTTCCATTTGGAGTTGTAAGTCTTCCTGGTGGAAGGCATTAGAGAAGCCTTAAGGATATCCAGAACCCCTTGGGAAAGATGCAGAACTGCAAACTCTTAACTCTTCAAGAGCCAAGCCTTGAGATTGAGAGACTGAAGATTCAGGTGCCAAATCCTCCCCTGAGAGGGTGTTAATAGGTTGTAATTCCTGGGAAGAGACAGGGGAAGGTGGACTGTTAGGGACAGTAACAAGGGATACCATGGCTGTCTGGCCCAGTCTGGAGCAATCAGAATCACTTTGCATAGTTGTGACCTTATCTTGACTAACACTCTGAACAGGAGAGGGAAGGGGGAGCATACAGAAATTTCCCTTCCCAGTTCAGAATCAGAGCATCCAGGGGGACTGAGTCCGAGACTGGGGCTCTGCAACAAAAGAGAGGAAGTTGGTGATTGTCTGGGGCTGCAAAAAGATCCATCTCTGGAGTGCCCCATCTCGAGAAAATCACTTTCAAAACCAGAGGATCCAGGGTCCATTCGTGATGGCCCTGGGAGGTGAACTGTTATCAGAGAGGTTTGCAGGGAATAGGCTAGGGAACACAACTTCATTGCTTCTGTGCACAAGGCTGTAGACCAAGTGCCTCCTTGCTTGCTGATGTACCACATGGTGGTAGTGTTGTCTGTTCTGACCTGATAAGAGGAGGCAGTATAGCACAGTGGTCTAAGGCTCTGAGTTGCAAATCTGGTGACATCCAACAAACCAGACCTGGGGTTTGAATCCCACAGCTTCCACTTGCATACTGTGTGACCCTGACCAAGTCACTTAACTTCCTTGTGCTCCCAGATTGCTCCTGTAAAAAAGCTTTCAGCTTAGTGTG
Organism: Neoceratodus forsteri; assembly: GCA_016271365.2. Taxonomy (NCBI): domain Eukaryota; kingdom Metazoa; phylum Chordata; order Ceratodontiformes; family Ceratodontidae; genus Neoceratodus; species Neoceratodus forsteri. The sequence continues at coordinate 354,816,019 of CM057452.1, read as the reverse complement.
CTATACCTGGTTAAACAACTGAACTGAACTGAACCACCTTGTTCTGTACAGATTCGGAAAAAGCTTGCAATGCCAGAAACACTGCTCCGAGTTCCAAGAGACTGATGTGAAGCAGAGATTCCTAAGGTGACCACAGTCCTTGGGTGGTAAGATCCCCCAAATGGGCTCCCCAGCCCAGCAGAGAAGCATCTGTGGTGAGTATCACTGAATGAGACTGAGTGACAAATGGAAACCCTTGTCTCAAATTGTCCTGATCCTGCCACCATTGCAAGGCTTGGATCAAGGCTCGAGTCACTTGGATTAGTTTGGTAAGGGAATCCTTTCTTTGGGACCAAAAGGCTCTTAAGTGGAACTGAATGTCCCTCATCTGGAATCTTGCTCCCTGGACCACTGCTGTGGAGGCTGCCATGTGGCCCAGTAGCTGAAGGAAATGCCTTGCTAGTCGAGACACCTTAAGGGTGAATGAAGAGGCTAGTTCCATAAGGGTCCTTGCCCTTTCCAGGGGAAGGAAGGCTCTCGCCTTTACCGTATCCAGTTCTGCACCTATGAAGGTGAGGAGCTGCACTTGTTCGAGAACTGACTTTGGTAGGTTGAGAAGGAATCCTAAGGAAGTGAGCACTTGCTGGGTCACTTACAGATGTGACTTGACTTGGTCTGGAGAATGACCTACTATGAGTTAGTCGCCCAGGTATGGGAAAATGGAGATCTTTTGTCTTCTTAGGAAGGCAACAACTACTGCCAGGCACTTTCTGAAAACCCTTGGGGCTGATGTTAGGCCAAAGGGCATTGCTCTGAATTGATAGTGGCCCGAGGGCAACTTGAACCTGAGGTACTTTCTGTGGGAGCACCTGATGGTAATGTGAAAGTAGGCCTCTCTGAGGTCCAGGGAGGCTAGCCAGTCCCCTGGCCTTAGAAAGGAATGGATAATTCCCAGAGTTACCATTTTGAATTTTGGCTTTAAAAGATGTTTGTTCCAATATCTTAAGTCCAGGATGGGTCGCCACCTTCCTGTCTTTTTGGGGGCTAGGAAGTACCTGGAGTACAATCCTTTGCCCCAGTGTAGGGTGGGAACTCTCTCTATAGCTCTGAGAGCTAGGAGAGAAGAAACCTCTGCCTCTGGGGCAAGGGTCACAGAGATTTGCAGGTGGAAAAGATCTGGCTCTCATCTTGGGAAATTTTTTGAAGCAGAGAACCAGTCCCTGGCTTATTACTTCCAGGACCCACTTGTCTGATGTAGGAGACATCCAGTCCTGGACAAAGTAAGCCAGCCTGCCCCCTACTGGTATAGAAGAATCGACCCGGGCAGACCCATCAGGATGTCTGCTTGGCAGGTGCTTTAGGCTGAGGGGTGGATGCAGGCCAGCTCTTCCCCCTTCTGCCGCTCCCTCTAAAAACACCCTCTGCGAAAAGGAAGAGGAGGAGGCCTGCCCCTGCCCCTGGACTGCTGCCTTTGAGGAGTTGCTTGCCTTTCCTTGGCCTGAGCACTCCTGTAAGTGGTCCTGTACTCATCCATCTTCTTCGTGTAATTCTCTGTCTGCTCCCCAAACAGAGAATTACCCACTTCAGGAAAATCCATGGCCTTAGCCTGGGTAACCTGTGAGAGGTTAGTACATCTGAGCCAAGCCATCCTCCGAAGAGCCAAATATGTAGCCATGACTCTTGATACATCATTGGAGTCCACAGCAGCATGAAACTGTACTTTCGATGCCTCAGTCCCATCTGCAGCCACCTGCTCCAGCTCCTTGGCAAGCTGGTCGGGAGCCTGTTTAGCCAGTGCCAGTACAGTGTCCCAACTGGACTTCTGGTACCTGGCTGTGTAGGCCAAATAGTTAGCCTGTCTGAGTCCCAAAGATGCTGCCATGTATTGTTTCTTTGCTATGGCATCAATCTTCCTGGAGTCCTTGTCTGGGGGGTGTGATGCCAAGGGAATGTTTGCCTCATCACAGGCAGCAGCCTGCACAACCCCAACATGGCTGCATTGCTGAAAAAGGAACTATGTGTCTGAGCCTGAGAGAGTGTACCTCTTGTCCATTCATCTGTCCACAGGAGGTATAGAATTAGGAGACTTAAGAATTTTTTGTGTCTGTTTCCCAAAGGATTTGTGGAGGGGAACAGACAGTCTCCTGGACTCTGGGATGTCCATCATCTCAACATAATCAGGCTCTTTCTGATCCTCTACTGCTTCCTCCACAGGAAGCTGGAGGGTATCAGCCACTTTTTTGTAGAACATGTAGTGTGAAGGGGACTCTGAAAGCCTAGGAGGAGAAACACCTGAAGGTCTGTCTGGGGAGATGTCTGGGTCAATAGGCACAACCAGACTTTCACCATCATCATCCTCATCCTCCTCCGGTTCATAAAATTCTTCCAAAGTATAATCCGGAACCAGGGGAACCAACCGAACCGAGCCCCTGCCAGATGGTGCCAATTCGGTCGGAACCAAACTAAACGATTGCACAATTCTAATCGCCTTGGCCATCTCATCAGCAGTCGTAATATGAAATTCTGGGTCCGAACTGGGCGATTTGTCTTTCCTTTTTGTCGGAACAGATTCCTCGGAATCAGCTCTCCTTTTGCCTGAAGTATCGCCCTGGTCAGAGGCCACTCCTTCTGGTTCGGTCGGAATCGAACCAGGCTGGCCATCCGGGTCAGTGGACTTCCGGTCTCCCTTTCCCTCAGTTTACCCAATCTCTTTTCCAGGGTAGATTTGGGAAAATTCTTGCAAATTTGGCAGTCTGAATTGAGGTGGTCAAACCCCAGACAAACACAGGTGGTGTAGGGATCAGCCTTAGCAAAGACCTCCCCACACACACTGCAGTGTTGAAACCCAGTGGGCCCGTTTTCTTTCTTAGGTTTCTCAGACATGGCCAATCCTAACCAAAAACGTACCCTTTTTTTGGCAATCCGCCAGGCAAGACTCCCCTATCTGTTCCTGACCGTGTCATGGGTCTTGGAAAAAAAAACATAATTAAATCCTTTTTTTTTTTTTTTTTTTTTAGAACTTATAACCACACTAAAGTAAAGCACAAGTTTTTACCTCAAATTAATCGGTTCGGCCACAGTTTAGAAATTCCACACAGAAAACAGAACAAAATCCTATCTAGTACTCATGGTACCACAGACAGAGACTTGAACCGACTATGCAGAAACAACAATTTGGTAGAAACCGACCGAAAACAGACACTTCAACCGACTTTTGAACCGAGCAGCTGGAGAAATCTCCAGAGCGACTGTTCAGTGAGGCGGAGCAAAAAGTCTAGCGGTTGCAGTTTAAACAACAGCAGACAGGGGCTTCAACTGAGCTCGTGATGAACGTTCTATGCAAGGCATAGAAAAGTTAACCCTTTGTTCTCCGGGGCAGTTGAAAGGCAGGACCTAACTGCATATGTCATAATACAGGAAGACTTCATGTTGTTTGAAAGGAGATCTGGTACTGTTCAGGGACTTCAATCTACCCGACACAGATTGGACATCATCCAAGAGAAGCACAGAATTCATGCTAGCACTACTTGTTTGGAGACAGGGGACTAGTACAACTAGTGACCCCCGAAAAACTGTACTAGACCTCGTGGTCAAACAGCGACAGAATCTCCGACGTTCACATAAGAACCCATCTAGGATCTAGCAACCACAATCAGTCTGGATCACCATCAGGAAATCTGAGGAAATCAGTCAACAAAACTGAAGATCCTAGACTTTAGAAAGGCTGACTTCGCCAGAATGAAAGAAACATTAAAATCCTTGCTGGCATGCAATACAGGAGAAAATGCTGAAGGAAGATAAAGAATGCACTAACATCAGTAACATCACAATGCACAAAGTTTGTCAGTTAAAAAAAAAAAGAGGAAGACACTCTGGTTCACAAAGGAAGTAGCATCAAAAATCAAAGATTAAAAAAATGGCATTTCAAAATTTTAAGGTAACAAACAAGACAGTGATAAGGAAAACTACATAATCAAACTCAAAGAAGCAGGTAAACAATTCAGAAAAGCAAAGGCACAAGCTAAGGAGAAAATTGCACAGGAGGTAAAAAAAAAAAAAAAGAAAAGGGATAAATCATTTTACAGATTTATCAAGGGAAGGAGAAAAACCAAGGGGCGGGGGTCATCCGCCTGACTACCAAGGAAGGACTACACACAGAAAGACAAGGAGAAAGCAGAGATCTTAAATAACTTTTTCTGCTCAGTCTTAAAGGAGGATCATGGAAATGGACCAACACTAATCAAAGAAGACAGACCCACGATAGGGGCAGACACCAGTCCATTTACTAAAAAAAAGGCCTGAAGGAACTGAAGAAGCTAAAAACAGACAACACAATGGGCCCAGATGAGATACACATCAGGATGCTTTAAGAGCTAGCAAAGGAGCTCGCCACACCACAAGCAGCACTGTTCAATGATTCCCTAAGCAGTGGTGACATATCACAGGACTGGAAAGAGGCCACAGCAGTTCCCCTTTACAAAAGTGGGAGCAAGGAGTAGGCTGGGAACTATCGCCCGGTCAGTCTAACTTCAGTGGTGGTAAAATGATGGAAGCATTCCTTAAATAATGGATAGTGGAAAATGTAAAGATTAGCAGGCAATTAGATCCCAAACAGCACGGTTTCATGGCAGGATGGTCATGCCAGACCAATATGATCGATTTCTTCGATTGGGTGACCAACACAGTGGACCAAGGTGGGGCTGTAGAAATCATATATTTAGATTTTAGCGAGGCATTCAACTCTGTCCCTAATAGAAAGCTGGTTAAGCTGGACTACGCAGGTGTAGGGCCTAAAATCGTCAGCTGGGTAACAAATTGGCTACAGGACACAAAGGGTTCTGGTCAATGGGACGATGTCTACCAAGTGCAAGGTGATCAGTGGGGTGCCACAATGACTGGTCTTGGGGCCGATCCTCTTCCATATATTTATCAATATCAGTGGACTCGCTGGAGGGGAAGGTATGCCTGTTTGCAGATGACAAAGATCTGCAACAGAGTGGACATACACAGGAGAGCACCATGAAAATGGTGTCTGACCTCAAAAAACTGGAAGAATGGTCTACAAACTAGCAGTTGAAATTCAGAAACAAAAAATGTGAAGTAAAGCACCTTGGAAAACAAAACCCAAAGGTGACATACACCCTTGGGGGGACAGATTACAGAGATCAAAAAGGAACAAGACCTTGGTGTTATAATTTCGGATGACTTAAAGAGTAGGAAGACTGTGTGAAAAAAACGCTTATAAAGCCAGCAGCATTCTTGGATGTATAGGCAGGGGCATTACAAGTAGAAAACACAAAGTAATAATTCCCACTATACAGGTCCCCGGTGAGGCCACATCTGGAGTACTGTGTCCAGTTTTAGACACCTCACTTAAAAAGAGACAAACCACCTAGAAACAGTACAAAGGAGGGATACAAAGATGGTACAGGATCTACATCACGAGCCGTACAAAAACAGACTAAAACAACTACAGTTATACTCACTGGAACAAAGGATGGACAGAGAAAATATGATAGAAACCTTTAAATACATTAAGGGAATAAATTCAGTGCACAAGGAAGACCTCTTCCACTCATACGAGACTACTCGCACCAAAAGGCACTGCATGCGGCTAAAGGGAGGTATGTTCAAAAGCAACACTACGAAGTACTTCTTCACAGAACGGGAGGACATAGACACATTACTGTTAGAAGATGTACAAAACATGACAGCTAAAGGGGAAGTTCTGATAATGGGATACTTCAACATGCCAGATACAGATTGGTCAATATCAGCAGGAACATCTGCCAGAACTAAACACATGGTGGATTCCCTGCAGGTGGAGGGCCTCAAACAACTGGTACAACAACCCACAAGAGCCAGGACTATCCTAGATCTAGTACTGATCAACAGGGAAGGGATCACAGATCTCCAGGTAGAAGGTTACCTGGGGGCCAGTGACCATCACATGGTATGGTTCAATTTGGCCACTACATCTAAATCCAAGGCAAAAATATGGGACTTCAGAGGAGCTGACTTTGATAAGATGGCCAACAGAGTTAGGCTAGCCCTGGCAAAAAGAAACACACGGGAGGGGATACAGGCAAAGTGGGCAAACATTAAGGATGCAATACTTGAAGCAACATCCCATTGTGTTAGAAAAGGAAGTGCAAAAGAAGAAGGAAACCACTTTGGTTCTCAAATACAGTAGCAGAAAAGGTCAGAGCCAAAAGGCTGGCCTTTAGGAAATATAAGGGAACACAGCGAGATAAAGATAGGAGGCATACCGAACTGCCTCAAGGGAAGCAGGGAAGGCAGTAAGGCAGGCAAAGTCCCAAACTGAGGAAACACTAGCACGGACAGTAAAAGAAGGTGACAAGACTTTCTATAGATACATTAGTGAAAGGAGAAAGTCCAGAGGGGGTATTGCTAAGCTCAAAGGAGAAAAGGGGTCATGTGAGAAGGAGGACCCTGTAAAAGCATCTATCCTAAATAGATACTTTTGCTCAGTATTTACTGAAGAGAAGGTAGGGCAGGGCCAACAGCTCAGCACCATGGACACAGGTGGGAGGGAGGGAGGTGAGCACTACTCCCTTCACAAAAGAAAGGGTCCTACAAGAGCTCGATAAGCTCAGGGTGGACAAGGCAATGGGACCTGATGGCATACATCCCAGGGTACTTAAGGAACCAAGGGTGGAACTAGCAGAGCCATTAGCAGAACTGTTTAGTGCGTCTCTGAGCACAGGAGAGGTCCCAGAAGACTGGAGAAGGGCTCATGTGATCCCGCTCCACAAGAGTGGTAGCAGGGAGGAGGCAGGGAACTACAGACCAGTCAGTCTTACCTCAGTAGTGGGCAAAATTATGGAGGCACTCCTTAAGGAAAGTACAGTGCAACACCTGGAATCCATAGGAGCACAGGATCCAAGACAGCATGGGTTTACAAAAGGAAGGTCCTGTCAAACTAATCTCATAGATTTCTTTGACTGGGTAACCAGAATGGTGGACCAAGGGGGAGCATTTGATGTCGCCTACCTACCTTAACTTCAGCAAAGCTTTCGACACTGTTCCACATAGAAGACTAATAAATAAGCTGGGTAGGCTCAGGTGGGACAGAAGTTGGTCAACTGGGTGGCAAACTGGTTGACTGGCAGAAAACAGAGAGTGGTGATAAATGATATACAGTCAGAAGTGATGCAAGTCACAAGTGGAGTACCTCAGGGATTAGTCCTGGGGCCAGTCCTCTTCAATATCTTCATTAGTGACATTGCAGATGGACTAGTGGGTAAGGCTTGTCTGTTTGCAGATGACACCAAGATCTGCAACACAGCAGATGACCCAGATGGGGTGGGCAGAATGAGAAGATATCTGGATAAACTAGCAAAATGGTCAGAAGAGTGGCAACTGGGATTTAATGCAAAGAAGTGCAAGATCATGCACATAGGGAAGAGAAACGCTAAAGCCACCTATAGGCTGGGAGGGGGTTGCTGGCAGTCACAAAGGAAGAGAGAGAGACTTGGGCATCATCATCAATGATGACCTGAAATCATCCAAGCAGACCTCTAAAGCAGTAGGTAAGGCTAGGGGGACGTTAGGGTGTATTAGTAGGGGTATCACAAGTCATAAGAGGGAGGTAATAATCCCTCTTTACAAGACACTGGTTAGGCCCCATCTGGAGTACTGCATGCAGTACTTGAGGCCACACCTCCACAAGGACATTAACCAAATTGAGGCAGTCCAGAGCAGGGCAACTAAAATGGTGCAGGGACTGCATCAGAAGACATATAAGAATAGATTAACGGAGCTCAATATGTATACCCTTGAGCAAAGGAGGGAGAGAGGTGATATGATCGAAACATTCAAATACCTTAAGGGCATTAACAAGGTGAAAGTGTCTCACGTGTTTAAATATAAGAAAAATAGCAGGACAAGAGGACACAGCATGAGACTAGAGGGAGGCCGATTAAGGGGGAATTTGAGGAAATTATTTTTCACAGAAAGGGTGGTGGATGCATGTAATGGCCAACCTCAGGAAGTGGTGGCTATGAATACAGTGCAGGGCTTCAAACAGGCATGGGATAGGCATAAGGGAGGAAGCAATACAAAACAGTGTGAACAGATAGGCCACTGACAAAGCAAAGGCCAATGGCACATTTATAAGGTAGAAAAAGAAATGGGCAAACTGGATGGGCCTTGTGGTCCTTATCTGCCCTTGACTTCTATGTGTCTGTTTCTATGTTGCGAACCCCTGGAATAGTCTGCCGCAAGAAGTGGTTGACTAAGACAGTCACAGAGTTGTAGTTGGCATGGGAAAGGTGCTAAGGAAACCAGACGAGAAATAATTAGCTGGGTGGTGGGGGTAGCAAGAAAAATAGGGCAGACTAGATGGACCAAAAGGTCCCCTTTCTACCGTCACTTTTCTTATGTTCTTCTTGTATACCCTCCTTGAATGAGACAAGATAGATTTCTCCTAAATAGTCTTGTATTAATCAAATTTGAAAAGAAAAGTCCACAAAAAAAAAAAAAGATTGAGATAGTATATAACTGCATTCAGCATAAAAATGCAGCTAATGGGACAGAAAAGATAAAATAAAAAAAGGAGAGAGTGGAAATATAGCAAGATAGACAATTTGCATAAACAGTTTAAAACAAAAATCTCAACTTGGGCAAGGTTAAGCTTCACAGGAAAAATATAAAACAAAAATTCAAAACTGGATGACTAGATATTTTTATTTATTTATAAGTTTGTGACTGGGAAAGGCACACTGAGCAACCGTGGGTGGGGGTGGGGGGACGACAATACGGAGGGAAATACAAGGTAAAATATACATTCATAGATAAAATCATTACATTAGAGTGAGTGCAGCACCTGGGTAGGTGTTAGGAATACATTGAGAATTTTTGTTTTGTGTACAGGCAGAATTAAAACATCAGGACATTTCAGCATTTAAGAGTTCTGCAGCTAAATACAGATGTTGAATGCAACGATAGAGGCGATATAAGCAAAAGGAGGCAGAGTAACAAGCAGGAGGGAGGCATAGGGTAGAGAGGGGGTATAAGTAGGCTAGGTGGGAGGGGGCGGTGAGGAGGAGTGGTAGCAGCAATTGGAAGTTGGGAAGGAGACGAAGGTTGGACTTCAAAGAGGTGAGCTGGTTACAGAGAAGAGGGAGGCAATAGGAGACTGTATGCTGTCCCGCCCTAGAGTGAGGGTGGGGAAGGAAGAAACAGCGAAAATCCCTGGAGTGGAAGGAGTAGGTAGAAGGGTGAGCAGAAGATTAGATAGGGAGGTAGAGTCTTAAACCAGTACCTGGCAATGAGGAAGAGGCAGTGGAGCACCCTTCTGTGGGAAAGAGGGGTGATGGAGAGGGAGGAGAAGAGGAGACAGTGGTGAGTAAGGAGCGGGGAGGAGGTAGCAAAGCAACAGAATCAGCTTAGGAGAGTATCAAATTTTGAGAGTAAGGTAGCAGGAGCAGAGGCGTAAACAACATCGACGTAATCAAATATGGGCAGAATGGTTTTTGTAAAAAGGTCATAGCGTGTAGATAGTGGGAGGCAGTCTGTGTTACAGTAAAGGATGCCAAGTTTTGGGCAGAGTTTGGTGCAAATGGCATCTATATGGGAGGAAAAATCTAGATGGCTGTCCAGCCAAACTCCTAGGTATTGGAAGGTGCTGCCCACTTCTAGGGAGGAGCCGTTCAGTGTGACCATGGTGGAGGGGACAGGAGACAAGCCAGCCTCTGTCTGTAGCCGAATACCATAGAAACAATTTTTTTTGGTGTCAAGTTTCAGTTGGTTTTCCTAAAACCAGTGTTGGACTTTAGTAAAGTCTTGCTTTAGGAGGGTAAATACATCGCTGGTGGGGGAACCAGAGGAGATCATGGTTTCGTCCACGTACATCTGTTTGTGGGAGCAGACAGAGGGAAGATCATTTATAAAGAGAACAAGATAGGTCTGAATACGGTACCTTAGGGAATGCCGGGCTAGGATGGGGAGGGGTGAGTAGAGGGCATTTCCAAATTGGACTGATTGCTGTCTGTTGAGTACACAGGAGTTGAACCAACTGACTGCAGGTTAGGATAACCCAGACATGTGTAGTTTATGGATCAGGAGGTGGTGGGAATCAAAGGCCTTGACCAGGTCCACAAAGATGGCAGTGGTGACATGTCCTTGATCCACTGCAGAATGGATATGGTCTGTGACTCGCAGCAGAGAGGAAATAGAGTGGTGTTTCCTGAAGCCCGACTAGTTGGAGGAAGAGTACCAGTGGCTGTTAGAGGGTCCAGGAACCTACAGTATATCAGTGTTTTTGAAATTTGGCAAGAAAAGGCAGGCGTGAGATGGTCTGTAGTTGATGGGCGAGGCTGGATCCCCACCTTTGTGGAAAGGCACCACTTTTGAAAGTACCCATGCCTGGGGGACCGTACCTGATGAGGGAGAGGTTTAGGAGGTGGGCAAGGGGGATAGGTTGTGGCTCAGGCTGAAATGCAGAGGAGTCTAAGATGGAGTCTGTCAGGGCTAAATTTTGCTGGATTCAAGAACATGAGAGCCTGACAGACTTCTGTGGATGATATGGGAGTGGTGGGAGTTAAATCCAGGGTCATGTAGAGGGGTAGGGGATCTCGGTGGGGCGGTAGAGGGCTAGTCTGGGGGAGTGCAGGTAATAAATCTGTTGAAAGATTTGGCTAGAGAGAGGTCGGGTCAAAGGCAGTCGAGCCACAGAAACTGAGGGCCAGTGGGGCTAGATTTGCAGGTGGGTCCATGAGTGAGTATTACCTTCCAGAAAGTAGCTGGTACGATGCCATTTGCAACTTGAAGCAGACAGCTTTGACTTGAACTGCCTTGTTGCAGGCATTTGTCTGATTTGTAGAGTTAAATGTGAGCAGGGGACATGGAGGATTTGAATAGTGCCCAAGATTTATCCTTGGTTCTGTAGAGGGATAAAAGGTCTATTGTGATCCAGACATGGTAGATCACGGCTTGACCTGGCCTTTTTTTTTTTTTTTTTTTTTTAAGGGCATGGGTGTTCCAGATCCGAAGGTTGTCTGTGAAGATGTAGAAGGCCGTGTATGTCGGAGGCCTGGAACACAGGGGACCAGTCAGCACAGTGTAGGTCTTAGAGGAGAGTAAGAGAATCCAGAGTGCAGAGAGGGTGATACCAGATGTATTTGGGAGTTGACTGAGGGGTGACCACTTTTCTTACACAATAGGTAATACAGTGGTCGCTGAGAGTGTCCAGCAGGACACCAACAGCAGTGAAGCGATGGGGTGTGAGGATAGCACCCAATCTAGGAGGGAATGGTTTGTGGACTTGGGATTTAGGAGAGTTGGTTCCAAGATCAATTGAGAGAGGTTTAAGTTCTCAATCTTGAGGAGGGTTGATTCTGAGGAAGGGTAGTAGCAGTCTATATTTAAATCACCAAAAAGGATGAACTCTCCTTTGTCAACATGGGAGGAAATAGGAGATACAGGCAACAAGAGAGTCGTGAGCCACTTTTGGGGGAGAATACAGAACACCAATGTAGACAGGGGAAGAGGAGAGCAAAGAGGAGTTTGTGGGAGAAGGGAAAATATTTCCAGAAAGCAACAGAGGTTGACAGACACTGGCATATGTACAGTGCTAAACCACCACCGCACTTGCCTCAATCCTGGAAGTAAAGGGTGAAGTCAGGGACTAAGAGGGAAGAGTTGTGAATCCTGGCAGGCAACCAGGTTTTAACGATACATACAGCGTCACAAACATGCTGGATGAACCAGACTTTAAGGGTGTCCATTTTTGGTAGGAGACTCCTGTCATTTAGGTGAAAAAGACAGACCCTTTGAAGGGACAGGGGATTATGGGGGCCCGGAGTTAGGCTCAATGTAACTGCCTGCAAGTAAGAGGGAGACAGCAAGGAGGAAGCGCGTCAAGCATATGGGGTGAGGCATTGCAAGGATGCAGCAGCAGATACGTTTAAGCAGGAGGTATGCAATAGGGAACCATTTTCTGTGCAGTAGAGGTAACGAGTTGTGAAAGCACTTGAGAGGGTTGACTAGGGTGTTTGATAAGGAAAAATTTGTTAGATTGGGGGACTTGTCAGGAGAAAGGTCTGTGTACAGAGTGCCTGATATGAACAGTAATGCAGCTAGGGCTTTGAGGAAAGCAGCTGTCTGGCACAGCCTGTCCATACTGTTAGGGGAGCGTGCGTGATTTAACACAAAATATGGTGGAGAAGATGCCCAAGGAGTGAACTACCTGTTTAATGTGCTGGCATGCTGTACTACGTGGCCCAGACAAGAATCAACATGTCCTACCCAAGGGTAGGAAAGAAAAAGTACAGTTGCTTAAGAACTTACTGTAATAGTAAATCTTAGAGAGAAATCTCTTGCAGGAGATCATTAGTTATAGAATGAGTTCCCAGCAGTTGGGAGGAGGCAAAACAAAATTAAGAGTTGAAGACAACAGTCCTCGAACAACAGCCCGGACAAAGCTGGTTCACTTTTTGGACGCAGTGTCCAGGCAGTAATGTTTAGTGATGGTATGAACAGTGGGGCATGTAGCAGCTTCACAAATATCAATTGCTTTAACGCCTCTAAAGCGTGCCGCTGAGGCAGCCATATCACCTGTGGAGTGAGACTATCACACCCAGGAGTGGTTTCTTGTATGTTAAAAAGTAATGCAGCTGGCCAACCAGGTGGGCAAGCACTGCATGGAAAAAGGAATGCCCTCTTTTCCAGGGGCGAAAGAAACAAAGAGATGCACTGATCTGCTCAAAAGTTTGGTATGAAGGAGATAATATTGTAATATTCTATGTACATTCAAAGAAAGGAGCAGAGATTCTCCTGGATTAGCTGGCTCCATGTAGTACGCTTGTAAGTGAGTGGTTTGATTCAAAGTCAGATAATGCTTTTTGGCAAAAATGTAGGATTAGTACGTAAAGATACCCTATCCTTGTGAGAATTCAGGTAGGGTTCCTTGCACATTAGTGCACGCACAGTACCTCCAAAATAAGTCTACCTAATGTAATAACTAAAAAAATAGTTTTCCAGGAGAGAAAACGCAGCTCACAAGAGGCTGCGGGTTCAAAAGGCAAGTCAAGTCAGACTATTTTTAAAAAGCACTTTTCCTATACCAAAACGCTTGTACATCATTAAAACAAATATTCACAGCTAAAACATGCAAATTAATACAGGCAGCGCAATAAATTATCCTGTAAACAGTATCCATGAATGCTAAATCAAATAAATAGGTTTTCAATGCGAACTTAAAAGTCTCAATGCACAGGCGCACTCTAATCAGACGAGGCAGAGAATTCCACAGGGTCAGGGCCACGTAGGAAAAAGCCCTGATCACCGAGGTCTGAAGGTGGACCCTGGGAATCTCTACCAATCCTTCATCGGAGCGGAATGGGTAGTAAGATCGAAGGAGGTCTTGCAGTTAACGTGGTCCTTGTAGGTCAGCAAAGCAACCTTGAAGGTGATCCTCCACTGCACAGGCAGCCAGTGCAGTTCTCGAAACACAGGTGAGACATGGCTAGATCGACAAACCCGTCAACAACCTGGCTGCTACGTTCTTCACCACCTGCAGGCGACGGATGTTCACCCCGGTAACCCTATATAGAGAGCACTGCAGTAGTCAAGGTGCAAGGTTACAAAGGCATGTACAGACGTTGGAAGGTCATCAACATAGAAACAAAGACTTTGATGGCAGATAAGGACCACTTGGCCCACCCAGTCTGTCCATTTCCCTACCTACTGGATAAGCTGCAGATTCTAGTTGACCAACAGCCTACTTCCTGCCAACCCCCACTACAATTGCCTTGTGTCTGTCCCATGCATGTTTGAATTCCCCCACTGTTTTAGCCCCAACAACCTCCCCAGGAAGGCAGTTCCATGCATCCACCACTCTCTCCATGAAAAAAGAAGATTTCCTCACATTACCCCGAGCCATCCCCCCTCTATCTTTAAATTGTGTCCCCTGGTTCTTACACATCTCTTTCTGAAAGAACAAGGTGCTTTATCTGGGTGATGTTCCTCAGATGGTAGATAGAGGACTTGATGACTGCTGACACCTGAGATTTAAGAGTTAGCTCGCCACCAAGCACAGCGCCCAGATTCCGCACCCTTTTAGAGGATCTCAACTGGCTGCCCCCCAGCATAAAGCCAGACTGCTGACCAGAAGATAACTCCTTTACCTGACGACCTGGATCCACCACCAACACCTCAGTCTTATCAGGATTCAACCTCAACCAGCTGGCACTCATCCAGCCCTGAATCCCGGCTAGGCAGTTGTTGAAGATCGAGATAGCAACATTCTGTTCAGGTACAAAGGGACATATACAGCAGAGTATCATCTGCACAGCAGTAAAACTCAGCCCATACCACCTTATAATGTCTCCCAACGGCAGCATGTACCCTGCGAACAACATGGGGGACAGCACGGAACCCTGCAGCACCTCACGTGGCAGGGAGAGGGGGCCATGGAAAAAAATCCGACACCACCCTCCGAGTCCTGCCTGTGAGGAAAGAATGGAATCACCCGAGGACTGTCCCAGACAGTCCATAGAACAGTCGCAGGTGTTCCAGCAACACCCCATGGTCCACAGTTAAACGTTGCAGAGAGATCAAGAAGCACCAAGATCGAGCAGCTCCTCCGATCTCTCACTTTTAACATAAGTTTTTCAAGCACAAAATTTATGTCCCAAGGAGGGACTGGGTCCCTAACAGAGGGACTGAGATGAAGGATACCCTTTAAAAAGGTTTTCATTACTTGTAGTTAGGGTAGAGGTTTGTCATCCACAAAAAAGACTGAAGGCAGAAATCACAGACAAAAGTATTTTGATGGAGGAGTACTTGAGGCCGCTCTCTCAGAGGGAGAGCAAAGAGTCCAGCACGCATTGTGGTAGACAGGAATACAAGTCCAAATTGTGATCTTTTGACCACAGGTTGAATAGGACAAGGGGTAGAAGGTTTACGAGCCACCTGCAGATTGTCCACCACTTTTGGGGAGATCTGGAATTTGGAAAGGACTTTGTCCTCAGGAGCCAGGCATGGAGATTTAAGTAACGGAGGTTGGGATGAAGCAGAGTACCTCCTGCCAGAGTCAAAAGTGCAGGACAAACTGGAAGTGAATGAGGGTCCTGGACAGTCAACTGTTCTAACAATGGGAACCAGACCTGTCTTGGCCACAGAGGCGCGATGAGTGTTCATGGCTGCCTTGTCCCAGAATAGTTTGAGCAGAACCCTCTGTATGAGAGGGAAGGGAGGGAAAGCGTTAACAAAAATCATCCTGTCTAGGAATGAGATAACGTGTCCAACCATAAAGTTCCAGGGCCTGGCTCTAGTGAGCAATAGTTAGGCAACAGGAGGTCATCTGGGATGCTAGCAGAATGAGTCTGTCCGGCTGATCCTTGGGCAGGAAGGCTAAACCCAGAGAGATATTGAGTACAGCTCCTACGTATTGGAGACATTGTGTGAAATCCATTTTGGACTTCGGCACGTTTATCGTGATTCTCACAGAGGAAAACATCTGAAGTGTCTGGGACAGTGTGGCTGCCAGCTGAGCACTGGATGAAGCTTTCAGAAGCCAATCATCCAAGTAGGGGAAGACGTACAGGTCTTTTCTGCACACAGCAGCCGCTATCACCGCAAGACACTTTGTGAAGACCCTGGGGGTTGAGGACAGATAGAAAGGAAGTGCTCTGAACTGGTAATCATGACCCTGAAAATAGAACCATAGAAAGCATCGTGAGCCAAACGAATCATGATATGGAGGTAAGCATCCTTCAGATCCACAGAATAGAGCCAATCCCCCTTGTCTATAAGAGGCAGGAGGGTCTGCAGGGTCACCATCCTGAACCTTTTGTACTCTATGGAGAGACTGAGGTTTCTGAGATTCAGAATGGGACCCAATCTCCCGTCCATTTTGGGACAAGAAAAAAATGGCAGTAGAAACTCCCACCCTCCTGGGAAAGAGGAACTGGTTCTATTGCCTGTTTTGTTCCCAAGGCTTGACTTTCTCCTGCCAATACTAATGCTTGATCGGGAGGGTAGTGAGAGGCCCTTGGGGCCATATGAGGTGGGGTCTTAATTAATTCCAAGGTGTGACCTGATTGTATTAGTTGAAGGACCCCGGCATCCGAGGTTATGTTTTGCCAACCTTGAAGATGTAGGCAGAATATGCCCCCAAATGCTGTGGGATGGGCCCCCAAACCCACAGGCGAGGGGGAGATTTCAGTCAGTAGGCTGTCCCGATTGGGGGATTTGGGGGGGACGTGACAGGTAACCTTTGGATTGGCACATGGTTCTGGCAGAGAGACTTGAGCTTTTCTCTTATTATTGGGCTGCAGGCTGGAAGCAGATCTTTGTCTGTTCGCAGGCCTGCAAAAATTACCCTTATAACTGGGTTTTGTCCGAGTATGGCAGAGAGAGCGTACAGACTGCAAGGTATGACCAGGAGGCCTGCAAAGATGTTAGAATATCCAGTGACTGAGGTCTAAACAGTTTGTCTCCCTTAAAAGGAGCATTGAGAATGGACTGCTGGACACCCAAAGCCCGGCATAACGCCCAAGACAAATGCCAGCCGAAGAAGCCCTGGCTGTGAAGTCAACGGAATTACAGGGTATAGCAGATGGCTTTTGCAGGCAGCCATAATGGCATCTTCATATGCATCAAGTAAAGGAGGAATGACCAATGAAGGACAATCAGGAAGGCCCAGATAATTGACCAGCTTCCTCCGGGAGGCGTTTTGCTTAGTCTCCTGGAACCCAAAAGTCTTTTGAAGATGAATCATATCATCAGAAAAACTAGGGTCATCAGGAGGGGAACAAAGAAGGGCAGGAGAAGACTTATCCTGAACTGAGGAGGCAGAAGAAACCAATAAAGGAGACAGCGGTTCTCGCTCTAAAGCATCCCCCTGATCTTCCAATTCCCAATCTTGTAAATCAGGGTCCTCCATGTCAACGTCCTGATGAAGTGGACCTTGAGATGCTGGGGAGGAACGGACGTTCTAGAAACAGAGGAGTGTCTAGAAGGCAGGGAGACTGGAACCGAAGGCTCCCATAGAAGACAGGAGTTGACTTTGTGAGACCCAGAATAGTCAGCACAAGGGCCTGGACATTCACCATAGCCAGCTGAGGAGAGGAGGCAGAACTCTGTGTGGAATGCACAGACTGTATGGGCACAACCGAAAAGACTGTTTGGTTGTGGCGCCAATCTAGCCTTCAACGAAGGGTGGACAAAAGCACCCAGCAATGTCCATGATAAAACAGGTACTCAAACTGTGCTGACCAAGCCATGCAGTCATGATCAGACAACACCGATGGAGTCAACAGACAATAATGAGATCCAAGACAGGGGCGGCAGCGCTGGAAGCTGCAGCTAAGGAAAACCAGCCAAAGTCCTTGACAGCTCGGTAGAAGAATGGCCAGAGATAATCGACGGTGTGGAAGACAACTTAGCAGCTGCTTCAGAAAGAGCAGCTAAAACCATTTTAGTTTTAAAGATTCCCTGCTCTGTAGAGCGGGAAGAAGGCAGGCTGGCCATCGTCGGAGAGGAGACAGGAGTAGCATTCTTATTCTTCAAAGAGTGTTTCTTAGGCTTCTCCAGAGTGTCAACCTTCCCTGTCGATGAGGAATCCTTACCGAAATGGCAGGATCCAGAGAACAAGGACACTTTAGACTTTGAGTGCTGTTAACCGTTTCAGGACGGCAACTTTCTGCTCCCTGAGGAGCTCTTGAAGCATCTGGAGTCGTCGACATTTGGTGGCTTAAGTAAACCGTTAAAACAGGACAAAAGCACAAGTACTGTGTGCTGGACCCAGGCACTTCACAAAGAATTTGTGCAGGTCCTTTGTCACGATTTTCTGGCCACAGGAACACTTTGTAAAAAGAGAATCCAAAGACGACATGGATCAGTAATAGGGACGCAACAATTCTGGAAACACCGCAGTTGAAAGCAGACTTTAACTTTTTGTCAACTGAAGCTGAACTCTGGACAGAGAACATGCAGGTCGTGGTAGAAAAATAACTGAAGAGCATCTGGGACCCCCCACCTTTTTATATCTGTCAGGACACAACACGTGGTGGTGTTGGTCAGTCCCAGATAGACTGCTGATAAATCATCCGGATGGAATCATGCCTGCGACTGTAATATTCCTATATGTAATGATCTGCTGCAAGAGATTTCATCGATGATGATTTATTCAAATTACCTTCATGTAGCAAAGAGCAATGTGTTAGTGAAAGACAGATTTTGTTCAATAAAATGCATTAAGGGTTCAACTTACTTGACTACAGAGAAGAGAGTCCTAAAAAGCTGGATGAAGATCTCATTGCAATCCTCTAGCTCAAAACAGATGTTGTACGATTTCACCCAGGCTAAGTTCTACATACCAGAAAAAGAAATTGAAAAAATAATTAAAACAAAAACCTATAGTAATTCAAGCATGCCAGCAACCCAAATGTGTGCAATTTAATGTTCCATACTATCACTTATACAGTGCGCAGAAAATTAAAAGTTGCAGTGCCTCTAACAAGGTCATATCTGACATTTTTTGTTGAAGCATACCTTACCTCTAACAAATAAAAGTATCGGTTAAACTGTGGACTTTTGTTGTCTTCCAACCCCTTTAGCTGCCTTGTGATGAACAAGAAGATCTCCTGTCAGTGGAACAAAAATGTTACAATAATTAAACTCAACTAATTCTATGTAGTGCAATCCATAGACAATACATAGTATTGATACTGACACTGCACAATAAAAGGCACAGTAAACATTTACCCCCTCCTCACCCCAGCAAATGAAACACTGACTGGATGGCAGGAGTTGCCAGTCAACATAGGCATGATATGTACTCTCCCTTCCTCTCCTCCAAGTCTTTCCCCGAGTCCTTATATTTTTCTTTTTAATCGCTGTACTTTATTTTTCTCTCAACAACCCCTTTCCTTTTTTCCCCTCCATGGTCACACAGATGTCGTACCTGCAAGAAGACTGGATATCAAGGCTCTTACACCAAGAGGGAAAGATGAGGGCGGCTTGCAAAAGCATGGCGGCATAAATGCCACTGCCAGTGTCTATGGCTCAGTAGGTATCACTTGTTTCTGGGACCAGAATATCACTGTGACTTCCAATCCCACACCAGGAACCTGTGCCAACTACTAACACTGTGCCGCAGCACTGGAGGAGAGGCTTTTTCAGGCATGATTCGGGGGGGGGGGCCAGCTGCAAGAACATACAGAGTTGTCTGCATGAAACACATGGATCATAAATAAGGCATCCTTACACATATGGAACACAACATATAACGGCAACAAACATCGATGTCAGCTATACACCGATCTAAACTGCCCCCAAAAAACTATCAACTGCTCTCCTTTGGCACACTGGTGGATAGCATTATTAGAACCAATGTCACAGCATCTCTTGCCCCCTTCCTCCTACGGCTTCCAGTCCTCCGATCAATCCCTACTCCAATTGCGAGATGCAAAACCTCCAAAGGAACCTGTGCTTTCTTCTCTGCTGCCCCCAAACAGAGGAACTCTCTTCCTCTAGATGTCCGTCTGTGCCTAGCCATCCGTGTTTTAAGAAAGCTTATCGTCTCACCTCTGCAAACTACCCTTCCACGTGTTTTGACCCCCCAACTTCTCTGCTACATCCCTTCTCTTACTCCTGGACCCTTGTCATCTTTCTGCTCCTATTTTCACTAACCATGTTTTGATTTTGTTAAATGGATTTTAGCGGCTTACTAGCTTAGCTCTTATGCAATGTATTTGTTCGATTTGCCTCTGGCACTTACCCTGGGCCTGTACTAGTTCCTGTCGGCCAGGCAATTATGGTTATCTACACCTTATCCACTATTTGTAAAATACCACCGTAAATCTGTATCCTACTGTTATCAGATTGTTCTTTCACCACCTTTGTATTCTGTTTAACTGTACCATGCTGCTACTGTCTAAAGCTGTACCCTACCATTACCTTGTACTGTACTGTTTGTAACCTCCTGGGTCGTGTCTGAAAATAGTCATTTCTATGGCTAGCACACTTATCCAGTAAACAAAAACTAAATAGATAAATACAAATCATATAAAACACACCTTCATTACCCACTACCACATCGACCTTAAGTCATGCCGGGATGCTGGTTTTGGGGCCTCGGTTCTCCAGTCATTATTCCCTAAGCAGGGGGTGTGTGTCTTGCCTCCCTCCTCCCGGAGAACTGCTAGGAGTCTGCCAGACAGTGTGGATGAACAACATATCCATGTCCCTAGAAATACAGGTTACTCACCTGTAACAGGAGTTCTAGGAATGGTATATGTTGTTCATTCACACAACCCACCCAGCCTCCCTGGATTCGGCGCACAACCTGGCTTCCGGCAGGCTAGATCTGGCGTCATGGGGCAGAGTCGAGAGTTTTACCACCCGTGGAAGAATCTGACCGAAGTCTTGAGAATTTTAAAACTATTTTCGGGCGAACCGAAAAGTTAGGATCCAGTCTATACGCAGAGCGTTAAGGAGGGAACCTGAGCTTCCAAGCAGTATGAAGATCTAGCATCATGGGGCGGAGCCGAGAGTTTTACCACCCGGGTGGGTGGGAGGAGCCAGCTTGAAGACCTTCCAGCAAGATTTAAAGCAGCAAGGAACCTGCCAGACAGTGTGGATGAACAACATATCCATGTCCCTAGAAAAGAATTTAGACATTCCCCACCCCCACATCCCAAATTTAACAACCCATAACTCTTGTCAATATTTGGAGTCAAGGAACAATCTATATATCAAAATAAAGGTCTTAAAGCATACTACAACACATACCCCCCTCCAAATATTTAGAGGCCATGATAAAAAAAGCACAGAAAATAAAAAGGTACAATTCCCAAAAGATAACACTGCAACTTTAACAAGCTGTAACTCTGCCAATCTTTGAAGTTAAAGGACAAAGTATATACTGTATCAATAAAAAGGACTTAATGGCTACTGCAACACTAAGCCGGGGGGGGGGTATTTATTTTAAACACAAAGCAGCACATAAATTGCTTTTCTGGGAGAATGGAGGACCATGCACTTCCACACTCACATGCACATGTGGATAAATGGAGGCACAGAAGGCCAGCCCAGTGGCACTGAGGGCTGAGACGCCAGTGACCTGGGTTCGGGAGACAGCATGGGTCGCCGAGGGCGGTCAGGGGAGGAGAGGATAGAGCATCCGATTGACTTCTCTTCCCCTCTCTCTGGGAGACCACAACGTTGGCATCCGACTGCCCCTAAGGCTGGAGGCTGGGGATCGGGGACGCATGCTATACACTGGGGAGGAGTCAAGGGCAGACGCCTGGACGTGGGCGCGCATCCACTGGAATCACTGCACGCCCTCGGACTCCTGGGAATTAAGAACAGGGAAAATGGCACCGGTTGCATCGGCTTGATGGCCATTCGGCGGGACGCCTGGCTCCTAGGTCTCATTGCGGTGACTGGATACTGGGTCAGCAAAGATAGGGGGTCTCTCTGCACCCTGCCGTGGGGGGTGGGGGCAAGCCGCAGGGGTATGCAGTGCAGCCCAGGGTGGGAGCCGGAGTGGTCTGGACAGCAGCCAAAGGAGGTGGATGCCTGGACATGGATGGCAGACCGGGGGCTAAGGTAACAAAAAGGACAAAAAAAAAAAAAAAGGGAGGCACAGAAGCACTGGGCCCAGAGGGCCCTGCACTTCAGTGATCACATAGATATGTTCACACAGGTCCCAAAGTAACCTGCATGAATGATACAATTCTATTTCAGAATCTGAGTCTTGGTAAATCAGGTCTGGGGTCTTCCTTGGGGTTATCAACACTAATGCTCACTCCATTCTCACATAGTCTGCACATCTCAGCTTATTTGCTGATGGAATGGGGGAAAGTGTTAGGGTTGATAACCAAGGAAGACGCCAGGCCTGATCTGTTGGTACACTGACAAAGTTTATTTTGCAATGAACTGATTAGTAAAAGTAGTAAGGGTGCTGCCAGACAGACTGAACTACAACACATATGTGTGTGTGTGTGTGTATGTATGTCGGGGATGTAATTAAGATTAGATGTGGAGAAAAAAGTTATTATAAGCAAAGATATGGAGAGACAGGGAAACTAGGACACGGGGCTGAGAGAGGTGCAGAAGCATGAACAGTAAGAATCATTATGAAACTGGGGGAACAGGTGGAGAGGCAGACAAGTAGAGGGAGGCTGTCCAGATGTTAGGAATGCAAACTCAGAAGGCAGACTGAGCAGTGGAAAGTTTACATGTAAAAGTAAGGTACATTCTGTCCATCTCTGGTCACTGTCAAAGACTCAAGTTAAAGATCCCATGGCACCTATTAGAGGATTTTTCCAGTGTCCTGACCAACACTCCCTGTCAACAAAACAGTTCTATGTAACCCAGCCACAGGGCACACCTGGAAATGAGCTGCCATAGCTTAGTCTTTCTTGGTCAATACTTTCAAATAAAAATGTTTTCGCGGAACCATGTAAAATACAAAAAAAAATACAACATCCCCACGAGTGACTGAGGTAAGATCAATGACTCACGAGTGGCTATGGTCAGACAAGATGGCAGATGGGCTACTAGACGAGTAGTAGCAGTAGCCTCTTACTTCACAACCAAAGAATGGAGGCACGCTCAGAGAGAGACAGGTGCACAATAGACAAGGTAGATCACAAGCAAACAAGGAAAGCAATTCTGAAAGAGACAGTTTTAATGCTCTGATGCTAATCCAAACAGGATTACAAAAACAACAGTGACAACAGTGGACTATCAAACTGAACAGTCTTCTGTTGTCAAGCTGTTATTTTTGTAATCCTGTTTGGATTAGCACTACAGCATTGACACAGACTCTTTCAGAACTGTGGGAGTGCTTTCCTTTGTTCTCTTTTGGTCTCTTAACTTCCCCTCCCTTGGGCTGTTAAGTATGGAGGGTATAACTTGGTACCAGGACACTGGTCAGCAGTGACTGGTAATCAAAAACATTTCTGATTAGCAATCACTCTGGTCTGAAGAGCAATTTATAAAAATGTTCTACTGTAGCACATCAGTACAGAATGTTTTTTAATGTACCAAAAAGCCGAAAGCACGGTTGTCATTTTTTTCCCCTGTTCAGTCTGCCGAACGGACCTCTTTTTTTCTTATAAGCAAAAGTTAAGTCCTCTAAAGCAATACCAGCTCACTCATGCAAAATACAAAACTAAAAGCACTACTCAGTAAACAAATATTTTGTTTTAAAGTACTCAAAAAATGAAACTCACCACATAAAAATACTTGTTCTTAGAACAAAGCACCTTTACTGTCTCCAAACTGGATACACAAAATTTTTGCTTGCTAACCACCAGGTCTGTCAAGCTAACAGTTCCAGAACACAGACTTTTTAGCTCACGCATTCAAGGTCTTGATGATGTTCAGTTCTGCACTTAACTTGTGTTGTGTAATGACTCAAGACAGCAGGCATGGCTTTTTCCTTAACCAAAAGCAAAAGCAGCTCAATCAGTAATACAAGTTGTAACAGGTAACTGATAAGCAGCAGGAAAGTCCCAGCCTCCCCCTACAAAACAGGGTACTAAATGAGAAAAAGACCAAGGCAGAAAGGTCAGTAGGGGGTGCTGCTACAGAAGGTAAAGCCATAAAAAAATGGAGAGCAATGAGTACCAATGCCCGCAGTCTGGGTAACAAGCTTCCTGAATTAGTGGCCTTGATGGAGGAACAACATCTGGATATCGTGGCAGTCACAGAAACATGGTACACACAGAACCATGACTGGGACGTAAACATACCAGGATACACCATCTACAGGAGGGACAAGGAGGACAAGAGAGGAGGAGGAGTAGCTCTCTACATAAGGGAAGGAATCAAAGCAACAGAACGAAAGGGTAAACAGGGAGGAGGAGGAGAAGAAGCACTGTGGGCCAATTTGGAGGCAGGCAACGGCACCACAATCCGCACAGGGATTGTATATAGACCCTCTCAGGGGGAGTGAAATGGACAAGAAATGATAGAAAGTATACTAGAATGGCAGATAAAGGGAGATATTGCTGATGGGTGATCTGAATATGCCAGATGTTAACTGAAGTGCAGTTGCAGCAGCCACTTCTGAGGTGGTTATTCTAGATGCCCCACAGGGGCATCCCTTAGACAACTAGCATTGGAACCCACTCGAGATGGAGCAATCTTAGACCTGGTTCTCTCAAATGGAAATGGAGAGAGAATCACAGATGTAGAAATGGGTAGCCATCTGGGAACTAGCGACCATCGAACAGTATGGTTCACAATAAACACAGCAATAGAGTCAAGCCATACAAAGGTAAAAGTACTGGACTTTAGGAGGGCGGACTTTGCCAAAATGGGTGAGTGCCTAAGGAATGCACTAGCAAATGGGCAGGAAGGAGGGGTGGAAGAACAATGGGGAATAATAAAAAGTGCCATCACAGAGGTAACAAGCCTTTGTGTGAAGCAAATAAAACAAAACGATGTCAGAAACCACTACGGTTCTCAAAGGAGGTGGCAGTGAAGGTTCAAGAGAAAAAGAAAGCATTCAGAAAGTACAAGGAATCACAGGAGGAGCAGGACAGAGAATTGTATCAGTTAAAGCAAAAGGAAGCTGGGAAGTCAGTCAGAGCAGCAAAGGCCCGAACCGAGGAAAAGATAGCCAACTCAGTTAAGAAGGGGGATAAAACCTTTTTTAGGTACATCAGGGAGTGAAGGAAGACCAAGGGAGGGATAGTGAGGCTTAATAAACGGGAGGGGGGTAGGCAGAAGGTGACGGTGAAAAGGCAGAGATACTAAACAAATATTTTTGCTCAGTACTTACAAATGAAGAGGGGGAGGTACATAAAACAAACAACAGAAACACTCTGGATACAGCAGATGATACCAGCGCATTCACAGAAGGAAGGGTTCTGAAAGAACACTTAAAACTGAAGGTGGACAAAGCAATGGGGCCTGATGGGATTCATCCCAGAATTCTAAAAGAACTAAGGGTAGAACTAGTGACACCACTGACTACCCTCTTTAACAAATCATGGAAGGATGGGGTGGTACCTGAGGACTGGAGGAGGGCAGATGTGATTCCCCTTCACAAAAGTGAGAGCAGGGCAGAAGCAGGAAACTACAGACCTGTTAGTTTAACCTCAGTGATAGGGAAAATGATGGAATCACTTCTAAAGGAAAGAACTATTGAGTACCTAGAGGCCAGAGGGGCACAGGACCCAAGGCAGCATGGATTCACAGCAGGAAGGTCATGCCAGACAAATCTAAGAGATTTCTTTGACTGGGTGACCAAAGTAGTAGATCAGGGAGGGGCTGTGGACATGGCCTACCTAGACTTTAGCAAGGCATTTGACACAGTCCCACACAAAAGATTAATATACAAGTTAGCCAGCCTTGGAGTGGGTCCCAAGATGATAGCCTGGTAAAGAATTGGCTGGAGAATAGACACAGAGGGTAATAGTAAATGAAGTCCACTCTGAAGAAAGGGGTTACTAGTGGGCTACATGAAGTTCAGTATTAGGACCTGTGCTCTTCAATGTCTTTATAAGCGACATTGCAGAGGGACTGGAAGGAAAAGTATATCTCTCTGATGACACAAAGATCTGCAACAGAGTTGATGCACAAGGTGGGGTGGAAAGGATGAGAAGGGACTTGGCAAGGTTAGAGGAATGGTCAAATGTATGGCAGCTTAGATTCAATGCTAAGAAGTGCAAGGTAATGCACCAGGGAAACAAAAACCCAGGGGAAAGAGTACACAATGGGGGAGTGAGATACTAACAAAAAAAATGGAAAGGGACCTGGGGGTAGTCATATCAGATGACAATGGTGGGCAAGCAATGTGAGAGGGCAGTAAGGAGGGCTGGGGGGATACTGGGATGCATAGGGAGAGACATCACCAGTTGGAAACAGGAAGTTGTTATCCCTCTGTACAGACAGCTGGTGAGATCCCATCTGGTGTACTGTGTGCAGTTCTGGAGACCCAGTCTCCGCAAGGACATACTAAAATGCCAGCAGAATAGGCCTAACAGTCGTTCGTGTCTGCTCGTTTGGTCAGCTCCCACCCTGGGTGCTGACCTTGCTGCCCCCCTCGCCTTCTCTGGCTTCTCCCTTCCCAGTTCCGGATATTCTTGCTGCATTGGATTTTGCTTCCAGAACCCTTCCCTGTACCTGTCCCACTCCCTCTAAACCCCTCCACTGTCTCTGCCTCCACCAGCCCCTAGGCAGTGCATTCCATGGCTCCACCACCCTCTCAGTGAAGTAGCACCTCCTCCTTTCTCCCTGAATCTTCCCTCCAGCTTCCACCCATGCCCTCTAGTGGCCCCCTCCTCCTTCCTTGGAAGCACCCTGACTGTTCCTCCCCTATTTACCCTCTTCATGTACCTGAAGACCTCTATCATGTCCCCTCGGTCCCTTCTCTCTTCCAGTGTGTACATATTTAGCTCTTCGAGCCTCTCCTCATAGGTCCTGTCTGCCAAGCCCCAAATCATTTTGGTTGCCCTGCTCTGGACCCTCTCCAGGAGGTTAATGTCCCTCTTTAAGTGTGGCCTCCAAAACTGCACGCAGTACTCAAGGTGTGGCCTCACCAAGCAGTTATAAAGAGGAAGTATCACTTCCCTCCTTCTGGAGGTGATCCCCCTAGCGATGCATCCCAGCATCCTGTTGGCCTTGGCTGCTGCCCCCCTACAAGTCTCAGAGTTGTTCATCTTGACATCCACCACCACCCCCAAGTCCCTCTCAGCCATCGAGACTTGTAGCATCCCCAGGGTGTACACTTGGCCCGGTTTCTGGCCCCCAGGTGGAGTACCTTGCATTTCCCTGCATTGAACCTCAGCTTCCACTTTCTAGACCATCTTTCCAGAGCCTCCAGGTCCCCTGTAGGGCCACCCTCCCCTCTCCCATCCACCACGCCCCCAGTTTCGAGTCATCCGCAAGAGACTCATCTCACTCCCGATTCCTGTCCTATGTTCAGAGGCGTGGCGCTGAACAGAAGGGCCCAGGACATCTCTCGGGACCCCACTAATGACCCTCCTTGGGGATGAGACTATCCCGCTAATCCACACCCTCTGGGTCCGGTCCTGAAGCCAATTGCCTATCCATCTGATTCCGCACCCCCATTTCACCCAGCTTATCCAACAGGCCCACGTGAGGAACAGAGTCAAATGCCTTGCTGAAGACTAGAAAGAGGACGTCCACTGGTCTACCCAGGTCCAAGGCACTCGTCACCCAGTCATAGAACTCCACCAGGTTTGTCTGACACGATTTCCTCTGGATGAATCCATGCTGTCTATTGTTCAGGCACCCTGACTTATCCAGGTCCCCCCCAGCCTCTCCTTGACAATGCCCTCCATCACCTTGCCCACCACCGATATCAGGCTGACAGGCCTGTAGTTTCTCACCTCCCTTGATCCCCCTTGTGGATGGAAAATTATATGTGCACCTTCCAGTCCTGGGACACCTACCCTGTCCTCAGAAAGATGGTGAAAGCTCCGTCAGGGGTTTGCCAGGACATCCATAAGTTCCTTCAGCACTCTGGGATGTAATTTTTCGGCCAGTGCTTTCTCCGTCTTAAGGAGCTGAGGCTTCCCTCACTCTCTGCTGTGATTTCCATTTCGGTACCTCTTCTCCTGCTTAGCCCTCCCCTCCTGCCAGTGATGCCCCCTCTCCCCAGACCACGCCGATCGGGAGAGGTCCCCCTCCTCAGTATCTGTCTCCTCCCATGTGATGCAGCACCCCCATTTTCCTTGGAAAAAACTGAGGTGAAGTACGCATTTAGTACCTCAGCCTGCTCCCCCGGGTCTTGTGCCCATCTCTCCCCTGATTTAATCCTGCTAATCTGCCCCTTCACCCTTCATTTTTCCCCAACGTATCTAAAGAACCCCTTGTTCCCTCTCCTAATTTCCCTGGCCAGGTTCTGCTCCTTCCTTGCCTTAGCCGCCCTCACCACCATAGTGGCCCTTCTAGCCATCAGCTCGTACTCCCCTCGATCCCTTTCACTCCTTGAGCACTTGAATTGCTTATAGGCTGCCTTCTTTCCCTGCACCACCTCCTGGACCTCCTTGGTCCACCAGCAGGGTTTTGGGCCCTACCGCATTTTAGTCTTACTCTTGCACAGGTGCTGGTAGCATCCTGCACCTCTCCTGATGATTTCCACCTACTATCAGCGTCCATGTCTGACCCAATCCCATCCAAATGCTCCTTAAGGATCCTTCCCATTTCCTTAAAATCCACCCCCCTGAAGTCGGTTACTTCTGTCTTTGTGCAGCCTTCTACCCCTCCTAGGTCCAGGCAGAACCAGACCGTGGCATGGTCACTCCCCGCCAATGGGTCCCTTACCTCTAGGCCCCCAATCTGGTCACTGTCTGCCAGGACCCCATCCAGTACCCGAGCCTCCCTGGTCGGTTCCCTCACCTGCTGAGTTAGGAATGCGTCTTGAAAGACATCCAACAACCTCTGTTCCCTGGTCACAGAGGATGTCAGTCTCCCAGTCTGTTCCTGGCATGTTTAAGTCCCCCAACACCACCACCACCGTTCCTCTGCCCAGTCTGCAGTGTCTTCCAACATCTGCCACCAGACTGTCCTCCAGCTCCTCAGCTCCTCCACCAGGGCAGGGGTCTACACACCACTCCTATTTTACTCTCTGCCCCCCGTTATCAAGGTGACCAAATGCCTCCATGGTTCCCTCCGCCTCCTCTACTCCCCTATGCCAATGCAGTTTTTGACTATCATTGCTACCCCTCCTCCCCTCCCCTCCCTCCCCTGTCCTTCCTGAACATAGTGTAACCCTCCAGGTTCAGGTCCCAGTCATGTCCTGCAGTGGCCCAAGTCTCAGTGACCGCTGCCACATCCACTGCTCCCTCAGTTAGCATCGCCTGCAGCTCAGGCATTTTATTGCCCAAGCTCCTGGCATTTAGCAGGACTACCTTCCACCCTTTCCCTATAGTTCCATTTCCCCTGCTCGTGTTCCCATGGGGATTCTGTTTTCCCCTGGTCTGCACTTTGCCAGTCGGCCTTTTCCCGCAATCCTCCAGCTCCCCAGGGGGGTGGAGACAGAGTCCCTCCTTTATCGGCACCCCCTTGACAGCCTTTTCTCCCATCCCTCCCCCTCACAAGTTTAAACCCCACTTTTCACCAATGAACCCCTCTATTTTCAACTTAAGGATTCCCTTCCCCTCCAAATTGAGATGGAGTCCATCTCTAGCATACAGCTCCTTATCCTCCCAGGTCTCCCCCAATCCCCATCAACCCATACCCTAGGGCCTCACACCACTCCCTGAGCCACTGGTTTATCTCCTAATCTTCCTTTTGTGTTTCCCCACTAGCCCTTGGCACCGGCAGGATTTCTGAGACGGAAGCTGTGCATCCTATGTCATGACAGACCCTGGCAAGCTCCCTGAATCTTGCCTGTATCTCTAGCTCGCTATTTCCCTCAATGTCATTTGTACCCAGGTGGACCAGTATGTCCAGGGAACCCCCACAATCCTTTGCAAGCTGATATACCTCGTGCTTAGCCCTGTGCACCATTAGTCCAGGGAAGCATCTTGTTCTAACTAGCCAGGCTTCTCCCTCCCTATCCCATTTGATACCCCGATCATAGAATCCCCCAACAGGAGCACTCTGACTGCTCCTTTGCCTCCATTTCCCCCCTTCAATGTCCCTCATCCTTTCTACCGGCCCCTCCACCCAGCCAGCTCCTTGTTCCTCCCCCTATCTGGCTGCCACATGCCACCCCCTCCTTATTTACCATGGCCACTCCCTCCCCTCCAGTCCTATGCCTCTCCTCCTCCTGAGTATCCTTCTGTACCTTGCTAATTTCCCCCCTCACTGCTCGTGACTGGTCCGTCTCCCCCATCTGCTAAACTAGCCTGGCTCATCCTCCCTTCCTTCCTGTCTCCATTTAGTTCCTCCTTGCTCGTCGTGCTCCCCTGGCCTAAACCCTCAGCTCCCTTTACTGAATCCTCCTTGTACTTCTGGTCCTTTCTTACCTTCCTCCCAACTGGTCCTTCTCCTTGCGCTTTCCTCCCTCTTCCCCCTGCCCCTCCTGCTCTGATTCACTGCTCCCCATTTTCCTGCATTCCAGGTCCCCCCGTTCTTCCTGCTATCTGCCCCTGCCTCCTGCCCCCCACTCCCTTTCCGTCTCTAACCACCCCTGTCGTGGCTACATCACCCCCCTCATCCTCGAGCAGAAGAAGAGATTTGAAGCAGTTACTGAGTGTAAGGTCTGATCCACCTCCCCGCCTTGCTTCCTTCTGTCCAGCCCTGGCCATCTGCCTACTTCCCTGAGAATGTTGTCCCTCCGTCCCTCCTTTGTGAGGGTCCCCAGTTACCTGCCTGCTTCCTTGGTAGTGTCCTTTTGGACCCCCTCTGCCAGGGTCCCTATGTGACCCCTGAGTATTCTCCTGCACTCCTTTCCCTATGCCCCCGCCCCCAGTGCTTGGTGCAACCCCGTGGGAGATCCCCAGCCCCCTTCCCCAACCATACCGCCCCCCTTCCCCAACTGTCTCCTAATCCCTGCAACCTCCTCCCTAAGCTGTGCCAGCTGGTAGCACACTGGGCAACCACCGAGCTTTCAAGCCCAGTCCAGTATCATGGCTGCTCCACACCCTGTGCACCCCACCACCCTCCCAAAGATGCCGGCCCTAATGACGTGTGGTTCCATCCCCTTCCAAATAAGTTTCCTTGGGTTCCCAGGTTCCCCCCTAGTCCAAGATACACCCTACTGCCTAATCAGGTCACCCACTAATCTTAGAGACAGTCCCACTGTACACCAGTAACCCTGTTACTAGGTGCAGTACAACACATTAAACTTATAAGGGAAATGAAAAACTCCCTAAGCTCCTCTCTCCCAGCCTTTAAATCCAACCCCCAGTGGCTAGAGCTACAGGAGCTGCACCTGCAGCCTTTTCCTCCAATTGCAGGGCAGGTGTTCCCCTATAAATTGGCAGAATTCTGGTGGGGGAGGGCGGGTCTTGGGCAGACACCTGACTCAAGAGAGTGTATCAGCCCTGTGTCTCCCCTCCAAGCCCAGCAGCCAAAGAACCAGGCCCAAGCAAATCCCACCAAATAGGTTTTAAATCAGAAGAAATAGGCCTCCACCAGCGCAGCCTGTTACACAGTGAAACATCCATAAAATGAGCCCACTTACAGCCACCAAATCAGTTTTCAAACTTCCGGCAGCCCCCAAAACAATACCCTGCTAGCCCCTTAGAAGTAAGAAAGAAAAGAACTAACCTTCTACCAAGTAAAATCCACAAGAACCCTGTGAAAACAACAAGCAGCAGCTACTGTCCTGGAACACAACTGATCCTGTCCCCTTCCAGTTCTTTCCCCCACAGACAAGATGGAAGCTGTCCAAAGGAGGGCAACTAAAATGGTGCAGGGTCTGCACCAGAAGACGTATGAAGAGAGACTAAAGGAGCTTAATATGTATAGCCTCAAGAAGGGGGGGGGGAGGAGAAGACACATGATAGAAACTTTTAAGTAACTCAAGGGAATCAACAAAGTCCTAGATGGTAACATCTTTCAAAAGAGAGGTGTACAAAGGAGGGGCACAATTTGAAGATTGATGCGGGGGCTCAGTGGTAATGTAAGGAAGTATTTGTTTCACACAGAGGGTTGTGGATGCATGGAACAGCCTTCCGGAGGTTGTGGAGTCAAAAACAGTGATTGAATTCAAGCATGCATGGGACAGTCATAAGGCAATTCTAGGGGGTGGGGGTAGAAAGAAGTAGGCTGCTGGTTAACTAGGATCTGCAGCTTATACATTAGGTAGGGAAATGGGCAGACTAGGTGGGCCAAGCGGTCCTTATCTGCTGTCAAATTCTATGTTTCTATGTTTAGGTACTAGAGCAACAAAGGAATACGAGCAGCGCTAAGGTCAGTCAAAATAGAAAAGAAGTTTATTTACTCACATGTTCCATAATAATAGCAGCGGTGCAAAAAAGTGCAAACGCATAGCGATGCACAATATAATGATTTTGGCTGAGCCAGACCAGAAGCATGGGACACACCTGTAACAGACCCCAACTGGTTCTGTGCTACTAGCACCTCTTCAGAAGTCCCTTCTCCTTTCCTGGGTACTGGCAGTCATGATCACTCTCAACACCCAAGGTGACTGGTTCCATTCTCTCAGCTGAGCTCACCAACTGACTGTGCTATATTGCTATTTGCACAGGGCAACTCGCTCCTTCTCCCGCCATGTCTGCAAATGCCTCGGGGACAAACTGGTCGGTTACACACCGTAACAATCAGGAAAGGAGCGAATGGGTGGGTACATATGCAAGTGGATAGGTGGAAAGGGAGGAGGGGTAGAGGGGATTGGCCAGAAATAACTCAGAAGGGGGAAAAGACTGCCACTTTTAAAACAGAAATGACCCAGAGGCTGATTGCAACTGTTGCTGATGAAGCCTCAATTGATTCGCTACTGCCATTTTCTGGGTCGCAAACTGCAATGTGAACCCACTTATTTTATGCTTTGAGTATGACACAGCCACCATAACAGGTTGAAGAAAACAAATGAGAAGACAGCACCTTGACTGTTAAGGGTCTGTCAGTCTGGTATGAGAGTGTCAAGACAAAGGAGACCCAACAAAGTGGCAGACATCAACACTAGCACATGTCTAATGGCAAATATTAGAGCTGTGACGCTGCCAAAGTAATCGGGCACTCTGTTTCAAGCCCCAAACTTCCAAACATGCCACAATGGCCACTGATGCTGTTGTAGGGTTGAAAAAACCCTCTTGGGAAATGAAGCAAAGGCTAGCCACCAAACCACGCTGGAACAAATTGCTGCGGAGAAGAGCTGTGCTACTGGTCTGGTCCCGGCGGCTGTAGTAAGAAATGAAAAGGTCAAGGAGGGAACATCTGATGTGCATGGAGTAAAGCAAATTGAACAACTCTAGAAACAGAGCTCAGAGCGCACTGTTTCACACTTAAGGAAGGAGGATATGAACAGGTAATGCCAATAGTTGAATGGTCAAGGACACAGCCAGTTAAGGGTCCCCCCACCTTCCTCTGGAGCAATGGGAGAGGAAGGGTGTCTTTCTTCTATCTCATTTATTTAATAATGACACCTTATTAAGTTTTCCTGAATTAAGACAATCATATGATATTCACCCTTCGCACTATCTTATTTATGTGGTAATAAGGTCCAGGTTGCTTAAATTAACTGGGATAAAAGGAAGTGAACCATCCTTGAATAGAACATCCCTGGAGGAGATTTTTCAACATTGTAAAAAGCATGCTGGTGTGAAACCACTGTCAGTAACTATATAAAGCTTTATTAGGGGCTCAACCAGACAAGACGCAAAAACTAAAGGAAAGCTGGGATAAAGATCTGGGCAGAAACATGTTAACTGGAGGGGACTGGAACTTGGCTCTTCGGAGTGGCAAGGCTGTCTCAGTAAATAATAGGCTACGAATTATTAACTATAATATTGTGAATAGCATTTATTATACCCCAGCTCTGGCACATAGGATTAATCCCCAGATTTCGGATCAATGCCCTAACTGTTGTGTTCAGAGATTTACGTTTTACCACTTGGTTTGGGCATGTCCAAAAGTAGGAATATACTGGAATGAGATGAATCAAATTCTAAACAAGGTTTTGGAATGTGAAATTCGACTTGATCCTGTGGATATTTTACTGGGGTTAACTAGGAATAAAGGGGGCCAGTCAAAAGCCTTGCATCCCCTGAGAAGATTGGCTCTGGCTGTGGGTAAACAGATTCTAGCTCAAAATTGGATGGCCCAGGCCATGCCTACCATCGCCCAATGGGCAAAAGCCCTGTTAAATAATATGAAATTAGAGCATATCCAGTATAACGTTTTGGAACGCCTAGATAAATATGATTTGATATGGTCTCCCCTTGAGAGGGCACTGGGTAAGGAATGGTTTCTGCTTTTTAAGAAGTCCTCTACTGTTATGACATTAATCTCTGCACAGATTGTGGGGGTCCACTGGCTCTGGAACGTGGGATGGGTTGCAATAAATTGTTGGAGTACCTCAGTATCCAGCTGGGTAAATTGAGGGCCCTTTGGTAAAGGAAAAAAAAAAGAGAAAAAAGAAAAGTCAAAATGAACCATAGTTAATATGTTTCACTGTGTAAGATGGGGATATAGACGGATCATGGATTGTACCCTAAATGATCTGTACATGTAATAAGATGTAAGTGATCAAGATGTCTTTGCTTTCCTGTTTCTGTAGAGCTCTTCTCGGTCCACTGCACTGACTCTTCAATAAATAGTTTAAAAAAAAAAAAAAAAAAAAGGACACAGCCAGTCCAGGTGCCGATAAGAGAAAAGGACAGGAGTTCATAGAAATCAGCACTTAAGTGTACTTCACTTCTGTCAAATTTAAATATCTGAGAAGCAAAGTAAAAGTGCTTGGGCAGTGCTCAAACTGGCAGAAAGAAAGCAGTTCGAACAAACATGCAGCAGTAGGACAGGGGCATTTAATTAGGAAAGCAAGTCACTAGGTTTCAAATCAAGAGCTCATTTTAACAAAAAATCTGCCACTATCCCCAACCTGGGCTTTCACCCTATCAATAGGAATGACCATTTTGTCTGGAAAAAAAAATTAAGGGACTGGACTTGCTTTAAAATAATTAAGACTCTATTCAAGTAACTCTGGGATCTGTATTATCCGAGACTAAACCTTATAGCACACATAAATGAAGCCCAGAAAGTGGTCTCACATTTGCAGGATAATCTGGAATCAGTTAAATAAGCATTAACGCATACTGGAGTGTGCTATTAATGGGGATAAATGCACACCTCATGTGTGTTCTGAGGCATGAGGACGCAGGCCAAGTGCCCTCACACCACCCAAAGTGTGTGTTAACGCCCGTTACCAGCATACCCTGTCATGCGTTAATGCACTTAATATGGGGTTTTAAGCAACAAAAACATAACAAAAAAGGTGCTTTTTGCTGTTTAAACAGCAAAAATGTACTGTATCCTGTTTCCTTGCAAAATAGTCCCTAACAAAGACTGCATGCTGCATTGCTGTGATGGGCACAGAAATGACAACACATACAGTAATGAGATGTGACACTGCTTTGTCCATCACAGTCTCTGCTACCTTGCCTATCTTTCCTTTATGCCCCCTCAAAACCCAGAGGTCCACATGCACCTCAGACGTTAAAGGGAGACGCCCTGCTGACTCTCAACACAGTACTGACACCTAAATGAGTGACAACTTTACAGTGCAGCAATTCATATCGAGACACACACATACAGCAGCGAGGTGAAAGGGAGTATTACATTTAGCCTCTGTGATGCACCTTTTTACTGTTTGCATGACTTCTGTGTGAGGCCCCCCCTCACCCAAACAAACAAACAAATAATACTGCCATGCATTGCCACACACACAGGAGAGGTGAGAGTCAACCACAACACACGTTCACTTACTTTAACACTGTTTCTCTCGAACACAGCACGGCACAGGTATGGCTTGCCACCGATCACTGTATGGCTGCTCTCCTAGCTCTCTCGCTCTCTGTGCCTGGCTGTGGCAGGAGGGATCGCTGCAGGCAGTCGGAACACAGTGAAATGCCAAACAAGGAGACACACAGATACATAGACAAAACACAGGCATACATGACACTATCCGCTCTCTGCGGCCGTCACAGTGTGGCTCGCGCTGTCTCTCTTTCTTGGACTCTACATCACACAGATTTGCCGGTCCTGAATTCTCACCGTTTCCATTCCTATGAGGAAAGCAACTGCCACACCACTGTGGCCGATGGCGACCACCTGCACTGCATACAAGTGACGGGCGACACAGGGAACACGACAATACATGCTCATCAAAAGTCACACACAGACCACTGTTTCCGTGATCGGTGTGTCTCACCCTGTGTCTGTTACTGTCTGCCAACTCCATGACTTTGTATCTCACTCTCTGACTGTGACCCAATAGCGACAGAAGGGCCTGAGAAAAAACTTTATGTCTCTGCTGCTGATGGTTTCTCACCTTTATTTGTACGGCTCCGTTCATAGGTCTCTCACTGCAGCAGGAACGACTCTCAGAAGGCAGATCAGGAGGTGCATTAATAAGGTAGATCGGGAGCGTTATGTGGCACACAGGACGGGGGGTGGCATGAAGGACACCAGAGAGAGAGTGAAACCGAGGAATTCTCACACACAGCTGAGGCAGTGCCGCCCCCCCATTCACCATCTGCTAGGTCCCCAGATAAACACGGGTCAGGTAGGTGGGTAGCAACAGACTGCCATGGGGAACACCAGTCACAGACAAGAGATGGCAGGGTTTCACTGAGTCATCCGTGGACAGGTGGGTGTCCATGCAGCGGCACGGGAAGAAGTATTCAAACATGCTTCGGCTATGCTGTCGCTGTGCAGCTCTCTTACTGTAATACAGTGGCAGCAGCCGACGGCGTTTAGAACGGGGCGGCCACCCTTGGCCACACTGAGCTGTACTGTGTGTGCAGGCAAGCACTGGTGGTTTCACTTGCTCCCTCATGTGCAGCTGCACGTCTGGCTTTTGCAGTACTGTGTGTTGAACATGCATCGTCTGCATGGGACAGACAAGGCAATTTTTGTTGTGGGTAGGAAGAAATAGGCTGTTGGTTAAATAGGATCTGCAGCTTATCCTCTAGGTAGGGACATGGGCATACTAGGTGGGCCAAGCGGTCCTTATCTGCCGTCAAAGTCTATGTTTCTATGTTTACAGCACAGTACCAGACATGTGCCTCTGACGAGAGATCCCCGGGCTCTGTCTTACTGGGACTCGTGTAGCGAGGATTGCAAATGGCTGCATTTCAATAATGATTTTCCCCTATACAAGTGCAGGTCTGCCCAAGGATCTCCGTCAGAGGCTCATCTCTGCTACTCTGCTGCTAATATGCATTAATGCACAGTCATGTGGTACTGTTCATCCAATCACTTGCCTACTTTTCCCTGCCCATGTTATAAGAGCCATTACACAACAGGAAGGAATATTTGCAGAGCTTCTGAACAAGCTCCAAGGATTCTAAAAGACAGGTTCATAGGAAAAACAGGGTAGCAAGGATCCAAAAAATCTAGGAAGCATTCAAAAAACCCTCATGTGTCTTTACTCCGTAT
This sequence comes from Neoceratodus forsteri, assembly GCA_016271365.2. Taxonomy (NCBI): domain Eukaryota; kingdom Metazoa; phylum Chordata; order Ceratodontiformes; family Ceratodontidae; genus Neoceratodus; species Neoceratodus forsteri. Next base: position 354,779,011 of record CM057452.1, on the reverse strand, counting down.
CTGGTTAGTCATCAGGTTAACTTCCAAACGATACAGGTAAAGGTTTTTATACTTCAGGACTCAGAGCTTTATTTGATAAAGCTGTCCTGTGGGAGGTTACATATGACATTATGAGTGCATTTCATTTTCTTTTGTTTTTCAGGTAAGTACACTGGAATACAATTCTGTTTACAGGTACGACCCAAGGTCAGATACAGAGGCTATCTCAACAAACAGTTATGAATAGAGACCAAGAGTTCCACATCAGCTAATCAACAGTTAGGTGCAACAGTACAGTGAGAGATAGGGACAATGAAGTTCCACGTCAATTAGACAATACAATAATTTGGTACAAAGTATTAGAAACATTCACATAGATGAAGCTCACAGGTCTCTGCGCCTAAAATCAGAGCAAGAAAGTCCACCAAAAGCTGTAATCTTTTTTTTTTTTTTTTTTATTAATTAAATGGGTATAATGACAGAGTGACGGCACCAGTCAAGAAAGGTATCAAGCAGCAAGGAATGGACATTTCAATCTATAGTAATCTTACCCCTGACACTATGGCAACTTAGAAATATTCTGATGATCTTAGGTTTTTTGGACAATAATCTTAAAGCAACTAGGATGAAATAGATATTGAATGGACAGAGATTGGCTTATAACTCAGGCGAACAAGTGGAAATGGACTTCAAAATCAAACAGACCCATTTTGCATGTGTGTAATTTGATTGCCTATCTGTTGTCCTTTATACTAATTGTACTTATCTGATGATTCTATTGCACTTGCTTAGCTTGAATGAACTGTGACAGATTTGGGTCCTTTACTGTTTTTTCCCTATCTACGTAAAGTTTATTTTTTATACTTGTAAGCAGGTGAGTAATCTACCCATTCACACTTGCAACTAGTACATATATAAACAAAACAGCACACACAAAAAAATTTAACAAACATGTAAGCAGACCAGAAAAAAATTACCCATCATAATGTTTCTTCTAATGGAGTCTTGCTGGATTCTGACTATATGCCAAAATGCAATAAACAGATTTTTAGGGTCCAAAAGACAAGTCGAGAACCCCAAAAGGAATCCAAGTAGGTAGTAAAACTTAATAATATATATATTAAAAGTAATAACAAAAACCTCATTCTAAGAAGAGGTAACCCAGGCACACCTCTTGGGTATAGCACTGAGCCCGACAACCCACATTCCAAAACAACTATGTTCCAGGAGGGGAGGCAGGGAGGAAGGTCAGAATACAGCAAGACTCCATTAGAAGAAACATTACTATGGTGAGTCATTTTTTTCTTCAAACATGAAGTCTTGCTGTATTCTGCCTATATGCAGACAACCAGGTAGTACCCACTTGGAGGAGGAGTTACAGAACCAATTTTGGGAACAAGTTCTGCAACACTGCTGTGCCAAACCTAGCATTACTTCTTGACTGGATGTCAAGAGAATAATGCTTGGTAAATGTGTGAACAGTTTTCCAGGTGGCTGCTTTATAGATTTCCACTAGGGGTATGTCTAGTTGCTGCGACCAAAGCAGCTGTACCTCTAGTGGAGTGAGCCCTCAGGACTTAGGGTGGCTCCTTCTCCAACTCTGAATAGCAGAACTGGATACAGAAGACAACCCACCTGGCAATAGTCCTCTCAGTGGCAGGTTTACCTTTTCCCACTTCTCCATAAGTGAGAAACAGATGTGAACAATCATTTCTATGGGCCTTAGCGTGTTCCAAATAATAACCAAGGGCCCTCTTTACATCAAGACTGTGCAGTCTTACCTCCCCAAAGGAAGAATGGTCAGTAAAAAATACATGCAATGACAGACTGGTTCAAATGAAAGTATGATACCACCACGGGGAGGAACTTTGTTTGTTCGTCCGAAGGACCACCTTATCCCTGTGAAATGAAATGACATCAGGTTCCACTGACAAAACCTGTAATTCCCGGATTCTCCTGGCAGAGGTAATGGCTACCAGGAACACAGTTTTTTAAGTCAAGAATGTTAGCTCAGCTGAAGATAATGGCTCAACGAGGGGCTGCATAAGCTGTGCAATACAGGTATTCATATCCCAAACAGGAGTAGGGAAACTAAAGGGAGGACTGATATGAACCAGACCTTTGAAGAATTTCTTGAAAACTGGATGAGAGGCTAAGGAAGAGCCCTTCCCAGCTGAAATGAAGGCAGAGATGGCTGCCAAATGCACTTTGAGAGTAGTAGGCCTGAGGCCTAAACTGTTAAGATGTACCAGCCACCAAATAGTCCAAAGCAGTGGCAGTGACAGCTGAATTTGGCTGAATATGCCTCTGAGAACACCAGAAACCAAATCTCTTCTATTTGGAATTGTAAGTTTTTCTAGTGGAAGGTTTTCTACTAACCTTAAGAATGTCCAAGACTGAATGGGAAAGATGCAGGCTTGCATATTCTAGTTGAAGAGCCAAGCTTTGAGTCAGAGTCTGAAGGTTGAAATACAGTACCCTCCCCTGCGAGGAGGTGAGGAGATTGTACTGTCTGGGAAGACACAGTGGAAATGTCACTGACATTGACAACAGTAGGGGGTACCATGGCTGCCTGGCCCAGTCTAGAGCCACTAGGATCACTGTGCAAGGACGAGATCTGATCTTGACCAGAACTCTGAATATTAGAGGAAAAGGAGGAAAGATACAGAAACCTGCTTGTCCAATCCAACAGGAGAACATCTTGGGGAACGGACCCCAAAAGAGGGGTCCGCAGCAGAATACAGAAAGCTGGTAACTGTCTGGGGCTGCAAACAGAGCCATCTCTGGAGTGCTCCACCTCTTGGAAATGACTTGAAGAATTAGGGGATTCAGAGCCCATTCATAGTGACCTTGAGAAATCCTACTGAGAGCATCTTCCAGTACACTGTCCTTCCCTGGTAGATGCACAGCTATCGGGGAAACCTGAAGGGAATAAGCTAGTGACCATATTTTCATGGCTTCGGTGCACAAGGCCGAGAACAGAGTGCCCCCCTGCTTGTTGAAGCAGCACATGGTTGTGGTGTTGTCTATCCTGATCTGCACCACTTTCCAATGAATTGTGTCCGAGAATGTCTAAAGTGCTAGAAAAACAGCCCTGCATTCAAGACGATTTATGTGCAGGAGAGTGTCAAAGGGTGTGGGTGCAATGACGGACACTGAGACCACAGTAAGGTGGCAAGGCCAATGTTACCAAGCCAAATCTTTTATTAAGTAGAGACAAGTAAATAACCAAATAAAACTTGCGAACTTGCAACGTCAAAAGAAATACAAAAGATACAAAAAAACAAAACAATACTCCAGTCTTCCAAGGACTATTCCAGCAATGAGCTGTCCTGGATTCAAAAAGAATCTTAGTCTGAAGAGTTGCAGACTAACACTTTGGACCAGCACCTACTGATCCTCCAACGAAATTGACTGTTCCACAGGATGAGTTCCCTTTATACTAGGAACCCATCAGGTGACCACATCAGACTCCACCCTTCCTACACTTACACACAGCATAAAAATGGAGTGGAGAGGGATGGCTGGCTCTAGCAGAACATAGCAGGGATCTGAACAGGTCCCAAACAGACCCACCTCTGTTACCAGGCTTGGATTTCTCATTATTTGGTAAGAACTGCTTACTTCATGTCTTAGAAATGAGACCAAACACTTGTTACTAAGGCAGGTGACTTACACATTTTCAACCTGTTTGAACTTCTGTTTACAATTGTCTGAATTTCTAACTTGAACTAGTAAAGAGGGCAGGCAAGGCTAGCAAGTAGCACACACAGCAGTAGTTACATGGCTCACTTCACTCAGCCTCAGTCACAATATATTAAAGAAAATACTTAATGTTGCATTTGTTTGTTTAGTAGCATTGCTATGAAAAGCACTGGACTTAGCAGCAAAACCTTTTGGATTGGACAACCAACCTAGTCTGGTACTAAACTGTTAGTACACTACATATTATACCTTTCTTCTTCTTCATAGAAACAAAAAATATAAACAAACTGGAAAAACAAAAGCAAAATAGCAGCAGACATTCCTGTGCCTCAATAAATAAATGTTTTAAGGCTGCAGACTGCTGCACCAGCATTATTTATGGTTTGTTGCTTGGGGGGGGAGTACCACAATTCCACATCTGCAGAAAGACAGTGAAGGATTTAGCAAGAAAGGAGATGTCCCATTCCAGGTGGCCAGTCTGGAATAAGGAACGAGGGATAGACCAGAAAGAAAAGGAATAGCATGGTCACACACATATGCTACTGCAGTAGGCTTCACACATACAAAGTGAGCAGAATTATGGAAGGGTACTAGTGCTCCCTCACAGAGAGACTGCTGATGACACCATGTTCCCTGAGCAGTGAGCTGGTCCAGATGGGCTCCCCATCCCAGTAGGGAAGCATCCGTGGTGAGAATCACTGTAGGAACCTGACTGAGGAAAGGGACACCTTGCCTTAGATTATCCTCCTCCAGCCACCACTAGAGAGCTTGAACCAGAGTTTGAGACACTGGAACTAACTTGGAGAGAGGGTATTTTTTCTGAGACCAAAAAGATTTTAGGTGAAACTGAAAATCTCTCATTTGAAATCTTGCAACTTGCAGTACTGCAGTGGAAGCTGCCATGTGGACTAGCAACTGTAAGAAGTGCCTGGTTGGTCGAGACACTAGTGGACAAAAAGAGGAAGCCAGGGTGATGAGGGACTGTGCCCTTAAAAGAGGAAATCTAGATTTAGTAGTTGCCGTATTGGTCCTTGCAAGAATAGATCCAGAAGCAAATGATTTGATACCTTTTAATGGACCAACATAGATGTAACAACAAGAACAAAGTGCTCTAGCTTTCGGACCAACCAGTCCTTCTTCAGAAGCTCATGGCAGTTGTTTAGAAAATACAATACTTATAACAGCTAGATAATGCAGAGAAAAACAGAAAAAAATCCCCATTGGTTTAAAATACTCATTTAAAAAACCAGAAGATGATGTCAGAGAAGTTTAACAGTACAATACTGCCCTCAGTCCGAATGAACCTTGGGTTCAGATGTGTTTGGTGCAACACACATGCAAAGAATCCTACTGCACATAAATTTAATTGACATAAGATAAGTATTGTATTTTCTAAACAACTGCCATGAGCTTCTGAAGAAGGACTGGTTGGTCCGAAAGCTAGAGCACTTTGTTCTTGTTGTTACATCTATGTTGGTCCATTAAAAGGTATCAAATCATTTGCTTCTGGATCTTAAAAGAGGAAGAAAGGCCTTTGCCTGGACAATGTCCAGTTCCACCCCTATAAATGTGAGAAGCTGGGCTAGTACCAGAACAGACTTGTCTAGATTTAGGATGAATCCTAAGGAATCCAGAAGCTTTCAACTGACCTCTAGAGTAGACTTTACTTGGTCTGAGAACCAACCCACTATGATCCAGTTGTCCTGGTAAGGTAACAGTAAGATGCCCTGAGAAAGGCCACCACTACTGACAGACACTTGAACACCCTTGGAGCAGATGCTAGGCTGGAAGGCATTGCTCTGAACTGGTAGTGACCTGAGGGCAACTCAAACCTGAGGTATTTTTGTGGGAATGTCTGATAGGTATGGCGGCAATAGGCATCCTTGAGATCAAAGGAGGCCAGCCAGTCTCCTGGTCTCAGAGAGGGAAGAATTACTCCCAGAGTCACCATTTTGAACCTTGGGTTTAGTATACGTTTGTTTAGGTATCTTAGATCTAGGATGGGTCGCCACTCCCCTGTCTTTTTTTGGGTGAAGAAGTATCTGGAATACAGTCCTTTTCCCCTGTGACAAAGAGGTATCTTCTCTGCTGCTTGCAGAAGTAGTAAAGATGACACTTCAGCGTTTAAGGCCTTTGTCTCCTAGAGAGAGGGAAGGCTGAAAGACTTTACTCTCATTTTTGGGAACCTTTTGAAACAGAGAAAGTCCCTGGCTCACTACTTCCAGGACCCATTTGTCTGAAGTAATAGACTTCCAGGCCTGGAAAAAGTGAGCCAACCTGCCCCCTACTGGAACTGAGGAGGCAACCCTGACACCTCAGGGTGTCTGTTTGGCAGGGGGCTTAGACTGAGTGGAGGATGGAGTTCTCCTGGTCATCCCTCTTCTGCCTCTTCCCCTAAAGAACCCCCTCTGCTGGAAGAAAGAGGAAGCCTGGGCTTGGTAAAAATGCCTATGAAAAGGCCTGCCCCTGCCAGCCCTAGATTGCCGCTTCTGAGGAGTGACCTGCTTTTCCTTGGCTGCAGCACTCCTGTAGGTGGTCCTGTATTCGTCCATCTTTTTCATGTAAGCCTCTGTTTGCTCACGAAACAGAGAATTACCCGTGACAGGAAAATCCATGGCCTTGGTCTAGGTCTGGGTATCCTGTGACAGACTGGTACACCTGAGCCAAGCAAATCTCCTCAGGGAGACAGATGTAGCCATAACCCTGGAATGTACATAATTCAAGTTGACAGCAGCATGAAACTGGACCTTTGATGCCTCAATACTATCCACAGCCACCTGCTCCAGCTCCTTGGCCAACTGGAGAGGGGCATTCTTAGCCAGCTCCATAACCGTATCCCACATAGATTTCTGGTATCTGGCTGTATATGCCATGTAAGTAACTTGCCTGAGCCCCAAAGAGGATTACACCCTTTTCAGGAAAGATCGGGTAGGTAAGCGTGGAGGTGGTTGTGCTGTCTACATGCGTGACTCCCTCCTTGGACATGCACTTCCACCACCCAAGCTTGATAACAGGGCGCAAGCCCTCACGCTAAAAATCTCTCCCAACCCTGGTAAGGGCCCACTCTCTCACCGTTGCCTATATTCCCCCCAGAAAGCAAGACCTCGCTGGCCTACCGCCCAAAATGGCCCAGATAATTGTTGGTGACCTGAATATCAACTGGCTCTCTGCCACAGCCTCCCAAACCAGAGATATCTTTGCCACCCTTGAGATGTCTGTCACCACCCCAACTAGATTCAACCCCTCTACTGACTCCAGCACCCTCCTGGATATCGCCATTACCAACCGCCCCCTGGAGAGTGCTTGATATCAGTGTACTTCCCAACTCACATAGTGACCACTCCCCAGTCGTATTCTCTTGGTCCACTGCCAACAGCAAACCTGCACCACAAACCACCCAGTGACGTCGCCTACTCCCAGGCGGCCTGTGTCACCTTAAACTGTACCTCTCACAACTGGATTGGTCCCCAATCAGGCTTGCACAGTCCACAGACGAGACACTGGAATTTTTTCACTCGCACTTTTAACACTACCTGTGACCTCTATGCCCCCCTTGCTAGAAATTGCACCAAAAAGCAAAGCACGCCCTGGGTTATCCCTTCCCTTCTTCAAACTTAAAATGAGAGACAACCTATGGCACACTGCTGAGGAATCCGGCAGGCCAGCTGATAGGCAAGCGCACAACGCTGAGCGCAGTAAGTGTACTTGGGTCATTTGACAGGCCAAAGCCCAGTACTACCAATCTGCTCTTGTCTCCTCCTGAGGGATGGCTAGAAACTTTTGGTATAATGTAAAGGAGCTGAATGGGAAATTCCGCTCCCCACCACCCTCTCAACTCTCCTTTAGTGGAACGGTCTGCTCTGACCCCCTTGGCATTGCAGACTGTCTAAACCACACTTTCTCACACCTTAGTTCAGTCCTGCCAAGTAACTTCTTTCAACCCATCCCAGCAGCACCCCTGCCCACTCTCCAGAGACCTCCATTCTACCTACATACCATCTCCCCGTTACAGGCTAGACCCCTTCTGCAAAAAGCCATTAGTAGCAACAACTCTGACACCGACCTACTGGACACTAGGCTACTTCGTCTGACGTTGGATGCTATCCTGGTCCCACTTCCCGAGCTGTTCAACCACTCTGTGCCTGGAGTAGTTCCCCAGCACATGGAAAACCGCCATCATCACTCCCATCCTAAAGAGCGGCGATTGAGCGACCCCGGGTAACTATCTACCTATCTCCATCCTCCCCCCACTCTGTAAGGCCCTTGAAAAAGTAGTTGCCAACCAGCTTGCCGAATACCTGGCTATGCACAATATCCTGTGCCCTGAACAACATGGCTTTCGTGCAAGTCACAGCACCACAACCACGCTACTTGAATTCTCCAACTTCCTGCACTCTGCTCTTGATGCCGAAAGTCCTGCCGGTGCCGTGTTCATTGACATCTCCAAGGCCTTTGACACGGTTTGCCATCCCTTCCTGCTTGACTCCCTCAGATGCCTTGGTTTCTCCCCCGGCCCTCTTGCATGGTTCACCAGCTACCTCTCTGACAGAACTCAGTGTGAAAAAATCAATAGCATCCTATCTGGCACACGACCTGTCTGCTTTGGGGTTCCCCAGGGCTCCATTTTAGGCCCTCTCCTCTTCAGTCTCTACCTCAACTGCCTCCCCTTGGCCTGCCCAAGTAAGATCCTCCTCTACGCGGAGGACGCTGTGCTCTTCGCCTCTGACCCCAATTCCAACACACTCCAGGGCACCCTCCAACAAGCTTTTGATAAAGCTGAGCATTAGTTCACATCATGAAGGCTACTCCTGAAACTAAAAAAAGACCAAAGCTATGCTCTTCTCGCATCACGAAAGCAAAGCCAGTGATGCCCCTCTCGTGATGCTGCCTAGCACACTAAACCCCATTGAGCAGGTTTCCTCCTACAAGTATCTGAGCATTACCTTTGATTCGGCACTCTCCTTCCATTCCCATATCAATGCCCTTTCTGCTGCCACCAATGTCAGGATTGGACTGTTATACTGCCATAGGGACTGCCTACCACAAGAGGCCCTTAGACTGGCAATCACCTCATCTGTCCAGTCACTAAATCGACTATGGGCTGCCCAGCTATGCTGCAGATGACAACACTGCACTTGCAAGAATCCAGCTCTCTATAAACAAGGCCTGCAGGCTAATGCTGGGAGCCCCTAGGCACACCCATACGCGCCTGCTGTACTCCACCACCAACTTGCTCAATCTTGAAGATAGACTCCACTTCCAAACCTGCCTTCTGGTAAAAAAGACCCTGCTAGGGCGCCCCCCCCCCCCCGGGTCACCACCTCCCTGCAATGTGCCTCCCCCTCAGTCTCCACCCGCAGCAATGTCAAAACCTCCCTCATTGTCCCCAGGGTAAGGACCTCTATGGTTAAAAGATCCTTTTGCTATCGGGCTCCCTCCTGGTTCAATTCCCTCTCAGCCAACATAGCTGACTCCACTAAGCTTGGTCCTTTTAAGATCTCCCTCGGAAGCCATCTGACAAGCATTCGCTGCTGCAACTGCACAGAATCCCCCATCTGCCCATTACCCTCACCACTAGGCTGGGTCTACCCTGTCTACTTTTGCTGTATATACCTGGGGTCTTAGGCAACATCTGCTGACTAATGTAATAAAATATCTTTGGTTGCTATCTGACCTGGTATTCACGTACCTATATTATAACTACTGTGATCTACCCATTACCAAGCGTGTACCACTAGTGAATGCCTGTAACACTAGATTTTTTTTTAATCTAAGCATTATGTACTGTTTTGCTTGCTGTGATGTACTGCTCTCTTGACCAGGTGCCTTTGTGAATGAGTCTTTGACTCAAAGGTCTGTAAACCGATGATCTAATAAATAAATAAAATAAACAAATACTGTTTCTTTGCCAAGGCTTCCACTTTCCTGGAATCTTTATCTGGAGGTGAGATGGCAGGGGGAATGTTAGCCTTGTCACAGGCTGCAGCTTGCACTACCTCAACATGGTTGCAATGATTTGTAAGGAATTCTGTCCCATGACCTGACAAGGTATACCTCCTGTCCAACTTTTTATCCACACGAGGTATGGATGTTGGAAACTGAAGAATTTTTTTGTCTGTTTATCCAGGGATTTATGCAGAGGGATAGACACCCTTTTGGACTCTGGGACATCCACCATCTCAACATAGTCAGGTTCCTCCTGATCCTGTTCAGCCTCTTCCACTGGAAGCTGAAGAGTATCAGCCACTTTCTTGTAGAACAAGAAATGGGAGGGGGACTCAAAGTCTGGGAGGAGACACATTAGAAGGCCCTGTCTGGGGAGATGCCAGGCTCTACTGGCTCATCTACACCTTCATAATAGTCATCTTCTTCATAATCTTCTCCTTCCCAATCACCCTCATAAAATGCTTCAGGATCATATTCAGAAGCAGAAGCTTTAGACTTAACCGATCGTCTGAGTCAGTTTGGTCGGAACCAGGTAAAGTGATTGTACAATAGTAAACGCATAGCTATTTCTTCAGTGGTCGGAACATGGGGACCGGGATCCCGAACCGGCTGACTTGCACTTTTTCTTAGATGGAACAGATTCCTCAAAATTGGCTCTCCTTTTGCCCGAGGAGGTATTGCCCAGGTCAGTGGGCAAACCCCCTCAGGTTCGGTCAGAACCTAACCGGGCTGGCCAGCCGGGTCAGCGGACTTCTCGGACTCCCTTTCCTTTAGCCTACTTTAACGTTTATCTGAAGAGGCTTTGGGAAAGCTTTTGCATATCTGACACTCTTCCTTGAGGTGGTCAAACCCCAGACAATAAACACAGACGAGGTGGGGGATCAACCTTAGCAAAGGCCTCCCCATACTCAGTGCAGTGCTGAAACCCAGTAGGACTGGTTTTCTTTTTGGGTTTCTCAGACATGCCCATAAAATAATAAGTTACCCTTACCAGCTGTTAAGCCAGGCAACTACACGCCTATTGGTTTCAACTGTGTCACATGTTGGTTAAAAAAAAAAAGAACATTTTTTTTTTTTTAAGGATCCGACAGGTACCAGAAACCACAGCACAAAAGGTAGAAAAAAAAAATACAAAGAAAAACCAATACAGAATTTGCTTCGGTCCCTAACTGGACCTACCAGGAAGAAACCAACCAAAAACAATTTCTACCAACAAAATTAACTACCTACTAAATACACTTACTGTACCGTAGACCGATATCTGAATACCGAAAAAAATAAGAAAACTGTTGAAAAACCGACCGATTTTTACTTGAACCAAACCAAAGAGAAGGAGAAGATATCCGGACTGACTTCAGTTAGGCGGAGGAAAGAATCTGACAGTTACACTGAGGAGTACCAGGGACAGAGGTTTGAAAACCGAGCTCAACGTTCTATGCCTTGGTATAGAGTTAACCCTTTCCTCTCCGGAGCAGTTCAAGTGCTGTGGCTAACTGCATATAGTCATAATGCAGCAAGACTTAATGTTGTTTGAATATCATTCAAAAACAGTCACAAACATTCTTTTGAGCTAACCATTTTTTTCAAATTAGTTTTAAAAGTCCCTAAACGGGAACTGTTAATATCAGACGGCAATGAATTATTTTTATAAAATGAGGGGGCCTTATACAATTATGATCTCTGACACAGACTTACAAAAAAAAAAAAAAAAAAAAAAAAAATAGGAATTTTCAAAAGATTCCTACTCTAATCCAGTGTCTTGCGATCCTCTAAGCCCTAGGGAAAAGGACAGCAACTGTAGTGGGAAATTTCTCCAGAAACATCTTATGGAGCAAAATCCCCAGGGTTTTAAATAATTGATTAGCAGTTCTTTTCTTGGGACTATACTAACTGTACAGGAAGTATTTATATAGATTTTCTAGAAGTGCTGTGTTTGTTAAACACATTGAGGCATGAGCTACACATTTTCACAAAGATTTAGCACTTTTATGAACAAAACGCTAATCAATTTTTAGAGTTAAATAAATCCCTGATCCCCATGCTGACGTTTTATCTTTTTTTCAAGGGACAGGCACCCAGTGGCCCAATATAGGTGGCAGTGATAAGTAAATCTAGGCAACTCAGTAAGAAAGTGCCAAAAGCTATGGCAAGTGACCCTCAATTTGGTCAACACCTTTCACTGGTACCCACATAAATGGGAAGCCCATAATCAAGGACAGAAAGCAGTAAACTGTTTGCAAGTAGTGCCCTCAATTCGGGGATCAAACACCCACTTAACCGAAATAAAACACCCATCCTTTGATGTATTATCTCAGTCACTTGTACATGGGGTTCAAATTAAAGAGCCCTATCCAGCACAGCCCCTAAATATTTGAAGGATTCCACCAACTCAATTACTTCACCTTTTAGGTACACAAAAGCAAGATCTGCACCATTTTCACTCCTGGGCCAACAAATTGAATAAATATTGCTTTTTTATTCAAAACCCGCTTCCTGATCTATAGCCAGTGCTGGAAAGAATCAAAGTCCTCCTGCAAACTACCAATCATCTCCTTAATTTTAGGGTCTGTGCTAAACATAACTGCAACCAGCATCAAGTATTACTTCTGATTATTTACAAGATGCAGATACCAAATTTAGAATAAAAAAAAATTAGGGGCCAAGATTCAACCCTGTAGCACTCCACACCTATATTCAGTTCTGACAAAAGGCCATGGATTGAGCTTCGACATGGTAAGCAAGGGAAATGGCGGTTGACTGTAGCGCGGCGTCCGCTAAGGTCCAACGTGCACAGGCAGACGGCGGGTAAAGAATGGAGATAGAGGGGCATGGCTAGCAGCCGACAGTAGTCAGTCACATTCTAGACAGCTCCTGCACTACCTCCGCTAACCCCTACTTTCTCAAATTTAAGAGGTGGGAACTGCATTAATAGATTAACAACTTTAAGTTAGATGATAGTAGCAGTTAATTTACAATTCTTAGGACCGTGTGTAATGGGGAGCCCTCAAAAGGCTGGACAATCAGATTCAGGCAGAGGGAAACATGACAAACTGCCTGATGGCGCCTCTCAGCATGCCCTCATAGATGAAGATACTGGAGACTCCAAGCCCTCAAATACCGCCATTCTACAAGCGGTCCAAGCCCTAGACAGATCAATGTAAGCATCTGATGCAAAAATGGATCTATTCAACAAGAGGGTAAACGACCTGGAGATTAAAATGGAAACCATCTCCACGCAGTCACGGCTGGCGAAGGATTCGGCAGACAAAACCTCCACTGTGACAGCAGGACTAATTGCTGAGAATAAAATTCTTCAGCTCCCTTTGGAGCATGTCGAGAACAGAGCTCGTTTAGCGCACGTTCGTTTACCTGCTGTTCCTGAAGGCCATGAAGGGGAGGACTTAAGACATTGTTTCTCAACTGCTCTTTACTAAGTTTGCTCTCTCCCTTAATGAGCTCATCTTCAATGCATACCAAATTACACCCCGGAGGAAAAATGTGGATCAAGATTTACCTCATACCATACTGATAATCACTGTGGGGCAACATAACAGGGAGAAAATATGTCAAACAGCAACAAATAAGGGCCCTCTACAGTTGCCAGATAGCTCTAGGATTTTCTATTTCCCAGATGTCAGCTACAGTACTTGCCAACGACCAAAGGCCTTTGAAAGTTCCTTAAGAAAAAGGTTTTTCTTTCTTCTGCTTCCATAATTATGGAGTTCTTGAACAATGTTTACTTAAGTAGAATGTTGGTTGTTTTGGGGGAGTGTAGACTCTATGGTCCGCTCCACTTACCCAAACAGTAGTCTGAATTAATACATGGACTTTATTTTAAAGTCACTGGTTGACTTAACAGGTCTTGTACCACGGGACTTTATTGGACTTTTGATTATTTAGCAAATAGTTCATGGTCTTGGCTACATTTAGCATTTTGTTAAACCTTTCTTATACATGCTGTATACTCTGTAGTACTTCCCCCAACTATGATGTAACCCTGGGTGAAAAGTAACATATCCTGATGTAATGAATTTACCTTTATTACTTGCTAATACTTTGATCCAAGTATGAACCTATATCAGCTCTGATAAAATGATTTTAAAAATAAAGTATAAAAAAAAAAAAAAGAACTGAAATAGGTGTGGGGGACCACCCCCTTTATAGGTTAGGCTGATGTCAAGGGTGGGCGATCCCCCATAGTACACTGCTAGCTAAAACTTTTCCATGTGGTCTGGGCGCCTGGTGGCTTAGTCCTACCACTGTAGCCTGCTGCAAGAGCCTTCCTCAAAGTAAGATCAGCAACACACACATATAGCACTGTTCTGTAAGAAATTATCGTAACAGCAGATCTTCAATAGGATCTCTTGCAGCAGGCCACACCTATGGAACTACAACCACCAGGCACTAGGACCACACGGAACCTTTTCTAGCTAGCAGCCAAACAGGGGGCCAACCACTCCAACACCAATACGCTGACTTCAGCCTATCCTGTAGAGTGGGAGGGGGTTCCCCCATGCCCTCCTCAGTTCTCCCAGGGACCAGCAGAGGGAACCAAGAAGGAATAGAAGGTTCCCGCAAAAGAAACAAGGATAAAGAAGGCAGTACAGACATAGAAGGGCCTCCCAGGCCTGGGGGAAGGAGGTAGGGACGGCATGGCCTGCTACTAGAGATCCTCTCAAAGATCTACTGTTACATTAAGTTCTTCTGTAACTGTACTATCTTACTTCAAGGGCATCTCTTGCAGCAGGCCACGCCTATGGAATGCGTCCCAAGCAGCTCCATCAGTAGACAGCACAGTCTGGTTGGAGGAAACGTCAAACCTAAGAAAGTACGCCCTGGAGGACAGCTAGACCATAGCTGGCCCTACGCCTAGAAACAATGTCCAGACTGTAGTGCTTGGTGGACAGACCTCCAAATAGCAGCAGCACAGATCTCTGTAGCAGGCACATTACATGGAAACATATAAGTCAACGGCACATAAGTACCGCAAGGCCCATCCAGTCAGCCAAATTCTTTTTCTACCTTATGAATGTGCCATTGGCCTTTGCTCTGTCAATGGCCGCACTATGAATACTCATCTGTATTGCTCCCTTATGCATATCCCATGCCTGTTTGAAGCCCTGCACTGTATTCATATCCACCACTTTGAGGTAGGCCGTTCCATGCATCCACCACCCTTTCTGTGAAAAAGAACTTCCTCACATGACCCCTTACTCGGCCTCCTCTAATCTCATGCTGTGTCTTTTTGTCCTGTCATTTTTCTTATACTGAAACATGTTATACTCTCACCTTGTTAATGCCCTTAAGGTTTTTGAATGTTTCAATCATATCACCTCTCTCCCTCCTTTGCTCTAGGGTACACATACTGAGCTCTGTTAATCTGTCCTCATGTGTTTTCTGATGCAGTCCCTGCACCATTTTGGTTGCCCTTCTCTGGACTGCCGCAATCTGGTTAATGTCCTTGTGAAGGTGCGGCCTCCAGTAACTGCACGCTGTACTCCAGATGGGGCCTAACCAGTGTCTTGGAAAGAGGGATTATTACCTCCCTCTTCTGACTTGTGATACTCCTGCTAATACACCCCAACATCCCTTAAGCCTTACCTACTGCTTTAGTGATCTGCTTGGATGATTTCAGGTCATCGGTGATGATGATGACGCCCAAGTCTCCTCCTTCCCTTGTGACTGCCAGCAACTCCCCTCCCAGCCTATAGGTGCTTCATGGTTTCTCTTCCCTATGTGCATGATCTTGCACTTCTTTGTGTTGAACTCCAGTTGCCACTCTTCCGACCATTTTGCTAGTTTATCCAGATCTCTTCTCATTCTGTCCACCCCACCTGGATCTTCTACTTTGTTGCAGATCTTGGTGTCATCTGCAAACAGACAAACCTTACCCCCTCTAGTCTATCTGCAATGTCACTGACGAAGATACTGAAGAGGACTGGCCCCAGGACTGAACCCTGAGGTACCCCACTTGTAACTTGCATCTCTTCTGACTGTATACCATTTACCACCACTCTGTTTTCTGCCCATCAACCAGTTTGCCACCCAGATGACCAACCAGAGTCTACTCAGCTTATCAATCAATCTTCTATGTGGAACAGCATCGAAAACTTTGCTGAAGTCAAGGTAGGTAACATCAACTGCCCCACCTTGGTCCACCACTCTGGTTACCCAGTCAAACAAATCTATGAGATTAGTTTGACAGGACTTTTTTTTTTTGTAAACCCATGCTGTCTTGGATCCTGTGCTCCTATGGATTCCAGGTGTTGCACCATCCTTTCATTCCTGAAACAGGCAATAGAAGAGGCCATGCTTCTGGTAGAATGAACACGGGCAACGCCATAAGATCTTTGCCTAACTTCCAGTAGCAATAAGTGATGCAGTTGGCCAACCGTCTGGACAAGCACCATTTTGAAACAGGGACACCCTCTTTCCCCAGCCCAAACTGGAGACATATGTGGTGAGGATTTTCTGGGGGGAGGAAACCAGGAAGGTGGCCCCTTGAAACAGATTCCATGGATCCATCCACCACTGAAGCACCCTGCAGACCAAGGAGAAGTCCACCATTAACTGATTTTATTCATCCGTGGATTGGTCCCACTGCACTCAGAGTCCACTGAAGGACCCGCATGTGCAACCTGGCTAAGAGAACTGTGGGAATGGCCGCAGCCATCAGGCCCAAAATCTCAGTTATACGCTGGCCATGACAGACTGGCTCTGTGCGACCTCCTGAGCTTGGACGATGAGGCACTCCACCTTGTTTTGAGGTAGGAAGGCCCTGCCCTGTGCAGAGTCCAGGACAGCCCCTATGTATTGCAGCCTGCGGGATGGGGTCAGAAGAGACTTGGGCAGGTTGACTGTGATGCCCAGGGAAGAAACGGCTGAAGGGTTCTTTCCAGAGTCTGAAGGAGCTTTTAGGAGCCAGTCGTCCAGATAGGGGAAAATAGCAGTTACATAAGAACTTACCGTAACAGTAGATCTTCGAGAGAAGTTCCTGCAGTAGGTCTTCACATGTAGAAATGAACCCCTTGGTGTCAGGACTGTACAGCAAGAAAAAATTACTCACCTTAGTAATGTTGTTTCTTCTAATGGAGTCTTGCTATATTATGACAATTGCAGTTTGTCCCACCATTAGAACTGCTCCGGAGGTGAAAGAGTTGACTCCCATTCTAAGAATGGAACTTAGAGCACGAGCTCTGTTAGAGAAGCTCTGTCTGGGTTATTTCAAACCCAAACTGTCAGATCTTTACGAGCAAAAACTCACTAAGGTCTGTGTGGAAGCTGTAACCTACACTAGCCAACTGGCTACCTAAACATTAACACCTATTGCTGGTCCCAACACAAAGACTCAAGTCAGGGGACCAAAAGTAATAATACAATATAAAATAAAAACACCACATCCCGAAAAAACCCCAAGAAGGGGTGGAAAACATAATGGGCATAACTAGTCCCCAAACTAGGCTGCCCACCCCATACCCAAGTAGAAGTTCTGAGAGGGGCAGACTGGGCGGGAGGTCATAATATAGCAAGACTCCATTAGAAGAAACATTACTAAGGTGAGTAATTTTTTCTTCAAACAACATGAAGTCTTGCTATATTATGACAATTGCAGACTACACAGCAGTACCTCCATGGAGGAGGGACAGAACCTACTTAGGAATAGGCTCTGAAGCACAGCTGAGCTAAACCCAGCATCTCTCCTGGCCTGGACATCCAGGGAGTAATGCTTGGGAAAGTGTGTACCGCTTTTCCAGGTAGCAGCTTGACATATCTCTAAGATAGGATGTGTCTGGCAGCAGCTAGAGACGCGGCTGTACCTCTGGTAGAATGAGCCCTCAGGCCAGAGGGGAACTCTCCCCAGTTTCTGATAACAAATTGGATACAAGAGACAATCCACCTGGCAATTGATCTCTTAGTGGCAGGTCTCCTTTTCCGACCTCACCGAAAGTGAGAAAAGTTGGAGGATTCAACCTGTGACCCTTGGTACGTTCTATATAGTAACTTAGGGGCCGCCTTAACATCTAAACTGTGCAATCTCCTCTCACCAGAGGAAGAATGTTCAGTGAAAAACACTGGAAGGGAGATAGATTGGTTAAGATGGAAATCTGAGACCACCTTAGGCAAAAACTTCCTGTTAGTCCTGAGGACTACCTTATCCCGGTGGAAAGAAATAAAGTCAATTTCTACTGACAAGGCCTGCAACTCACTTATGCGCCTGGCAGAAGTGATAGCCACTAGGAAAACAGTTTTCCAAGTTAAGTACTTAAACTCTGCAGAAGACAGAGGCTCAAAAGGGGGTTGCATTAACTGGGCAATGCAAACATTAAGGTCCCAGGCAGGGGCCGGATCCCTAAAAGGTGGATTAGTATGAAGTAATCCCTTAAAAAACTTGGAAAATACAGGGTGAGCGGAAAGAGAGGAGGGCTTTCCTGCTGAAACAAAAGCAGAGACGGCTGCCAAATGTACTTTCAGGGTAGCTGGTCTCAGGCCCAAAGAATTAAGATGGACCATATAGTCCAAAACAATGGGCAAATCAGCAGATTCCGGGGAAATATGTTTCCCAGCACACCGAATGGAAAACCTTTTCCACTTAGAATTATAAGTAGCCCTAGTGGAAGGCTTCCTAGAAGCCTTTAGGATTTCAAGAACACCCTGAGAAAGGTGTAGGTCAGCAAATTCTAACTCCTCAAGAGCCAGGCATTGAGGTTGAGGGATTTGAGGTTCGGATACCAAACTCTCCCCTGGGCACAGGTTAACAGGTTGTGATTCCTGAGGAGACACAGGGGAAGATGGACTGTTAGGGACAGAAGGAGTGGGTACCAGGGCTGCCTGGCCCAATCTGGGGCAATCAGAATCACCCTGCAAGGCTGGGATCTGATTTTGACTAGCACCTTGAATAGGAGAGGGAAGGAGGAAGGCATAAAGAAACTTCCCTTCCCAATCTAGGAGAAAGGCATCCAGGGGGACTGAGCCCAACACTGGGGGCCTGCAACAGAAAAGTGGAAGTTTGTGATTGTCTGGGGCTGCAAAAAGATCTATCTGTGGGGTGCCCCATCTGGCAAAAACTATCCCCAGTACTTGAGGATCCAGAGACCATTCGTGATGGCCCTGGGAAATCCTGCTGAGAGCATCTGCTAGGACATTGTCCTTTCCTGGAAGATGAACTGCTATGAGGGAAGTGTTCAGGGAATAGGCCAGAGACCACAACTTCATTGCCTCGGTGCACAAGGCCGAAGACAGAGTGCCCCCCTGCTTGTTGATGTACCACATTGTTGTGGTGTGGTCTGTTCTGACTTGTGCCACTTTGTTCTGAACAGGCGCAGAAAACACTTGAAGTGCTAAAAAGACAGCTCTGAGTTCCAGCAAATTGATGTGGAGCAGAGATTCCTGGGGACCACTCCCTGAGTGGAGAGGTCGCCATGTGGCCTCCCCACCCCAGGAGGGAAGCATCTGTAGTGAGGGTCAAGGAGTGAGACAGAGGAATGAAGGGAACCCCCAGTCTTAAATTGCTCTGATCCTGCCACCACTGGAGGGCCTGGATCAGGGTTCGGGTCACTGGGACCAACTTGGAAAGGTGGTCTCTTTTCTGAGACCAAAAGGCTCTCAAGTGAAACTGAATGTCCCTCATCTGAAATCTTGCTCCTTGCACTATGGCTGTGGACGCAGCCATGTGCCCCAGGAGCTGCAAAAAGTGTCTTGCTGGTCGAGAGACCTGCAGAGTGAAGGAGGAGGCTAGAGCCACCAGGTTCCTTACCCTCTCTAAGGGTAGGAAGGCTCTGGCCTGCTTTGTGTCCAATTCTGCACCTATGAAGGTGAGCACCTGAACTAGTTCCAGAACTGACTTTGGAAGATTGTACAAGAAGCCCAGGGAGGTGAGCAGCTGCTCGGTAACTTGCAGGTGAGATTTTACCTGTTCTGGGGACTGGCCTACAATGAGCCAGTCGTCCAGATAGGGAAAGACAACAATCCTTTGCCTCCTTAAATGAGCAACTGCTACTGCCAGACATTTTGTGAATACCCTTGGGGCAGAGGTGAGGCCGAAGGCATTGCTCTGAACTGGTAGTGACCTGAGGGCAGTTCAAATCTGAGGTACTTTCGGTGGGAGCTTCTGATTAGGGCGTGAAAATAGGCATCCTTGAGGTCCAGGAGGCTAGCCAGTCCCCTGGCCTTAGAGAGGGTAAAATCATTGCCAGAGTTACCATTCTGAACTTTGGTTTCAAAAGGTGTTTGTTCAGATATCTGAGGTCTAAAATGGGCCGCCATTCTCCTGTCTTTTTTGGAGTAAGGAAATATCTGGAGTACAGACCCTTGCCCTGGTGTAGGGGAGAAACCCCTTCTACAGCTCTGAGAGCCAGGAGGGTTGAGACTTCTGTTTCTAGAGTAAAGGTCTCTAAAGAGTTTGCAGGTGGGAAAGATCTGATTCTCATCTTTGGGAACTTTTGAAGCTGAGAACAGATCCTGGCTTACTACTTCCAGGACCCACTTGTCTGAAGTTAGAGACACCCAGTTCTGAATGAAGTAAGCCAACCTGCCCCCTACGGGTAAAGGAGAATCGGCCCTGGGCACCCCATCAGGGTGTCTGTTTGGCAGGTGCTTTAGGCTGAGAGGTGGGAGCAGGCCTGCCCACACCCCGTCTGCCTCTGCCTCTGAAGAAGCCCCTCTGAGCATAAGCAGAGGAGGCCTGGGTTTGGTAAAAAGGCCTGTGAAAAGGCCTACCCCTACCCCTGGGGGTCTGCCTCTGAGGAGTGGCTTGCCGCTCCTTGGTGACACTCTTATAGGTAGTCCTATATTCATCCATTTCTTCATATAATTCTCTGTCTGCTCCCCAAACAGAGAATTTCCCCTACAGGAAAATCCATAGCCCTGGTCTGGGTATCCTGTGACAAGCTAGTACACCTGAGCCAGGCCACCCTCTGAAAAGCTACAGACGTAGCCATGACCCTAGAGGATACATCATTTAAAATCCACAGCAGCATGAAACTGCACCTTGGATGCCTCAATGCCATCAGCAGCCACCTGTTCCAGCTCATTAGCAAGCTGGCCAGAGGCCTGTTTGGCCAAAGCCATGACAGTGTCCCATCTAGATTTTTGATACCTTGCTACATAAGCCATGTAATTTGCTTGCCTGAGTCCCAAGGATGCTGCCATGTATTGTTTTTTAGCCATGGCATCAATCTTCCTGGAATCCTTGTCAGGAGGATGTGAAGCCAGGGGAATATTAGCTTTATCTCAGGCTGCAGCCTGAACCACTCCAACATGACTGCATTGCTGTGAGAGGAATTCTGTGTCAGGACCCGACAGTGTGTACCTCCTGTCCATCTTTTTATCCACAGGAAGCACAGAATTAGGAGTTTTTAAAATTGTTATTGTTTGTTTCCTAAATGATTTATGCAAAGGAATAGACAATCTCCTAGACTCTGGTATATCCATCATTTCTACAAAATCAGGTTCCTCTTGCTCATCCACAGCTTCCTCCAATGGGAGCTGGAGGGTTTCAGCAACTTTTTTGTAAAACAAAGTGAGAGGGGGACTCAGAAAGCATAGGGGGAGATTCTAAAGGTCTGTCTGGGGAGATGTCCGGTTCAATGGGCACACCCAGACCCTCCAAGTCACATTCATACTGTTCATAATCATCCTCCCCCTCCTCTGGTTCATAAAACTCCTCAAAATCATATTCCTGAACCGGTGGAACCGACCGAACCGACCTTTTACCAGACAGTGGCGGTTCGGACGGAACCGGAGAAAGTGACTGGACAATCTGAATAGCTCTTGCTATCTCTGCAGCAGTTGGAGAAGGAATTTTGGGCTCCACACCTGCTGATTTTCTTGTTTTCTTTACTGGAACTGGCTCATCCGAGCCAGCTTTGCGTTTGCCCGAGGAAGTCTCGCCCTGGTCAGAGGGCACTCCCTCCGGTTCGGTTGGCACCAAACCGGGCTGGCCATCCAGGTCAGCGGACTTTTTGGCCTCTCGTTCCCTGAGCCTGCCACTCTCTTATCCAGGGTGGCTGCAGGGAAATTTTTACAAATCTGACAGTCTGAATTGAGGTGGTCAAACCCCAGACAATATACATGTGGTGTGGGTCAGCCTTGCGAGACTTCCCCACAAACATCACAGTGTTGAAACCCAGTGGGCCCGGTTTTTCTTTTGGGTTTCTCAGACATAATGCCAGCCTAACCAAAAACTTGCCCTTTTAACAGCAGTGCCAGGCAAGACACCCTTATCGGTTCCTAACCGTGTCACGGGTCTTGGAAAAAAACGTAATGAATTCAGTTTTTTTTTTAGAACCGATAAGAACCGGGAACCGCACTCTAAAACCTCTAACATTTGTAACTTCAAGTTTTAAAGCAAGCTGATCAGTTCAAAACCGAACCGATAACATTTACGAGTTCCACACAGAAATTAAACTGAAATTACTTACGATACCACAGACAGAGCTTGAACCGATCGGTTTTGCGGTTAAAATAATAATATTCTCGGTTGATTTGACCCGAGAAAACACTGTTTAAACAGGGAATGAACCGAGCAGTAGGAGAAATCTCCGGAGCGACTGTTCAGTGAGGCAGAGTAAAGAATCTGACAGTTTGGGTTTGAAATAACCCAGACAGAGCTTCTCTAACCGAGCTCGTGCTCTAAGTTCCATTCTTAGAATGGGAGTTAACTCTTTCACCTCCAGAGCAGTTCTAATGGTGGGACAAACTGCAACTGTCATAATATAGCAAGACTTCATGTTTGAAAACTGTAGCTAGCAATCATCAGCGGGGACCATCCCCGGTGTCAGGTGACGGATGTCAGCGTGACTATAAATAGTGGCAGTCCCCGACCCGCTCTCCAGTTCTTTCGACAGAGATCTCTAAAGAGGAAGCAGAAAAAAAAGGAGAGGAAGCTCCTGGGACACTGAGCCCTGGATAAAACAAAGTCCTGGGAAGGGAATAAAGAGGAAAAAACATAGGAGCTGGGGAAAAGGGGTTGGGAAATCTAGACCTACTGCAGGAACCTCTCTCAAAGATCTACTGTTACGGTAAGTTCTTACGCAACTGCTATATCTTACTTTGAGAGGGTTACTGCAGTAGGTCTTCACAAGTAGGACTTAATACCAAGCAGTCAACTAAAAAGGAGGAGTCGGAGATGAGGTTCCAGGAGGAGGAAAATGTCTGCCAACTACAGGTCACTAATGACAAGTCCTTGCAGGACTCCTAGACCAAAGCCAGCCCTGCGCCTAGAAGCAAAGTCCAGACTGTAATGTTTTGTGAAAGTGTGAATGGAAGACCAAGTGGCCGCTGCACACATGTCCGCAGTGGACACATTCCTAAGAGAGGCAGTGGAAGTGCCCATTCCCCTAGTTGAGTGGCACTTAACTGTCCCTGGAAGGGGCTTTTCGTACTTCTGATAAAGGTAATGTATACAATTTGCCAGCCACCTAGACAGGGTGGAAAAATACGAACGCAACTACGCGAAAAAATGGCAGGTGACTGAAGCTGTTTCTACACGAGGTCCGGCGATTCAAGTCGGCCGGGGAAATAACAGGTGGGCGGGTGGGGGATTGCCCCTACTTACAGTCATGCTGACGTCCGTCACCTGACACCAGGGGCGGTCCCCGCTTATGACTGCTAGCTACAATTTTGCTGTGCAGTCCTGAAGCCAGGGGCGCAGTCCTACTTGTGAAGACATACTGCAGGAACCCTCTCGAAGTAAGATCATACAGTCCCTCCCTTCTGAGAGCTACAGTCATTACTGCTAACCACGAAGTAAAGATCCACAGCGTAAAGAACAAGCCATAGGGCAATACCTTGAATTGGTAGTGCTCGCCCTGAAAATGAACCTACTTTCCACATCCAACATTGATTTTCAAATAACATTGTAATATGAAAAGGTAAATCTAGTATTACAATACGGAAGAGATGGGACACATTGTATTTGTTTGGAGATAAGGTACAGCCACACACTTTAATGCCGTTGATTCAGACTCTTCAGCCACAAACACATATCAAACTGCGACATCCACATCAGAAGAAAGATTTTCTGAGTCGTCTTGTCTCACAGTTATGCCTCATTCAACAATGGAGAGAAAAAAATTGTCTGCACATAAAGTCTTCAAACTTAAGTATGACAATAAATAGAAACTGAATATTACAGTTATAAATTCATGCAGAACTTTATCTACACAACCTATTAATCACTGGCATACAGACTGGGCAAAAACAGCAGTTCTGAGAATTATTTCCTGTAACTTATCCAAATCTCCACCTCTTGGTAAATTTTGTGTGCATGTCAAAAAATGCAAGTTTTTTCAAAATTATAACAGCAGGGCTTATATTAATTACATGAAACACTGTAGGAGTAGTATAAAGAGCAGTGTTTATGTGGTGACCACTAAATATGGAGATTTGGATAAGCTACTCCGTAAAATAGAATCATTTTGGATGTTTACTTTGGGAAGTTTAATGGCACCAGGGTTAAACGAATGGTTTAAAATATCACCGTATCTTTAAAGAAACCTGTTTTGGAGGTCTCCCTCTGCCACCTGATTATATACAGGGAATACTGAAGACTTGGTTTGCTGGCCAAGGCACCTAGCTTCACCTGAGCTCTTTCCTTCTAAGATTGATTGAAAGGACAGAGCAGAGAACCTTACCAGAACAAGGAAAAAGAATTAAGACTTCTTTTGGCTAAGCAGATTAACTGTGTGTTATTTTTTATTTTGTACTCACAGGGACTGCTGCTGTTTGTTGCTAACATTGCATTGCTTTATTCTTCTCTGATTCAAATTGTTGTCGCTGGTATACCTTCTTCTGCATGATTACAAGGTGTGCCTACAGGTGTGTGCTAACAGATTACTGCTGTAATTTTCTGATTCAAATTGTCTTTTGCAAGGTATATCTTCTGTTACTGCTTTATTTTTTTCTGTAGCAAAGTGATTCTTACAGGTGGTGCTTTACAGGTTTTACAGTTTTATCTAACATTAGGATAAGCTTTCAGGGTTACTGCATTTGTTGTTGACTGTTTCTGCTCTTACTTCCTTGTTCTTTCATCCGTGGTTGTTCTTTTTTGGCAGGAGAAGGGCCTAGCCACCCACCCCACACTACACTCCTGTTATAGGCTACCACAGTTGTGACATTTCCTGTGGCAAAGCAGGAAGGGGCGGATCAGTGGGGCATCCACAAGGTGAGCTCATTTCCAGAGGCACTAGTAATTTAACTTGTTATAACAAGTTATACGAAAACAAAACAAAATCAAACCATTACTTGCATTCCCTTCCATCTAATTACCCTGACCAGGTTATAAACCCAGCTACTTATCTGGAATGGATATCATTAACTGCAGGTACTGTGGAACACTTTTCAGAAGGACAGTCTTACAGGATTTAGGACACTGTCCTACATGCTGGGCCATTGGGAGATCTTAGGGCTCAGCTCCGGGCAGCATGGTCAGAGACTGCGTGCCTCAGATTTCATATTCAAGAGGAATTACATTAAAAGAACCACCCACCATTTCCCCAACATCCAACAGAAGAACCTCGACCGCAAAGAGTAGTTGGTCCAGGAGGTTGGCAGGTGGTTAGGAGGTGCAAACCGGGTGCCCCATCACTCTGTGCTCTCCAAAATATTACCTCCAAAAACCATAAAAACACTACAAACAGATATCTGCCTCTATCTCCAAAATCAAATAACGGGGCAGAGGACACTGCAACACAGTAGCTAGCACAACAAAACTCACCCAAATCAGGAACCAAGACAAAAAAAGCAAAAAGGAAATCCAAAAAACTTCTGAACATAGGAGACTCCATGATTTGGGGAGTAGATACCCATCTCCAGCCAGGGGTAATGGTCAGATGTCTCCCAGGTACATCAGCGTGGAGAGACACTGACCGCATTACTAAAATTGTTCAGAAAGCAGGAGAAAACATTGACGTCCTGGTACACATAAGGACTAATGATCTCGCCAGCCGGTCAGTTGTGGAGACCAAGGAACACCTGACCAGGCTGGTGACAAACTCATCCATTTCGTCCGACATCTCCTTCTCTGAGATCCTGCCAGTCTGGGACAGGGGGGCAGATGGACGGAAGGTCAGAGAAGGGGAGATAGGGGAGCTAAACATGTGGCTCAAGGGCTGGTGCCAGGAAAAAGGACACAGATTTGCAGGGAACTGGCAACAGTTCTGGGAGCAAAAGTTCTTTTAATTTTATGGACTGCATCTGACTAAGGAGGGAGTCAGTACACTGGGGCAGAAGTTTGACATCTTTGCAGAATATTTAAACTAGCAAATGGGAAGAGGGGTGCAGCACATCACATGTCGAATGGGAAGAACACCCTTCCCCCCTCAGCTAGTGGTCAAACAGGGATTCAGCATGTTTGCAGTTCATTTGCATCACCAGGTAAGAAAAAAGGTCCGTCATCCCATACGACACACAGGGGAAATGCCAAACCTCACCCAACTAACACCGAAATCTGGCCAATGGAAAATCATGTACACAAATGCTCAGAGCCTGGGAAATAAGATCCCAGACCTGCAGGCAATAAAATGTGAGGCTAAACTGGACATAGTAGCAATTAGCGAGACGTGGTTCACCAGTAATCACGCTTGGGAAACTTCAGTACCTGGCTATGTACTGTTCAGAAGAGATCGAGGTGCAAAAAGGTGGGGTGGAGTGACCCTGTATGTCAATGAAAATATCAAAGCTACAGAAATTCAGAATACACATAAAGAGCCAGAAGAACTGTGGGTCACCTTGGAAACAGGAAATGGGACAGCCATAAGAACTGGGGTTGTCTACAGGCCCCCCAGACCAGGAGGAGGACATAGACACACTACTGTTAAAAGATGTACAAAACATGACAGCTAAAGGGGAGGTTCTGATAATGGGAGACTTCAACATGCCAGATACAGATTGGTCAATACCAGCAGGAATATCTGCCAGAACTAGACACGTGGTGAATTCCCTGCAGGGGGAGGGCCTCAAACAACTGGTACAACAACCCCCAAGAACCAGGACTATCCCAGATCTAGTACTGATTAACAGGGAAGGGATCACAGATCTCCAGGTAGACTGTCACCTGGGGGCCAGTGACCATCACATGGTATGGTTCAATTTGGCCACCACATCTAAATCATCCCATTTCAAGGCAAAAATATGGGACTTCAGAGAAGCTGACTTTGATAAGATGGCCAACAGAGTTAAGCTAGCTCTGGCAAAAAGAAACACAGGTGTGGGGGTACAGGCAAAGTGGGCAAGCATTAAGGATGCAATACTTGAAGCAACATCCCATTGTGTTAGAAAAGGAAGTGCAAAAGAAGAAGAAAACCAGTTTGGTTCTCAAATACAGTAGCAGAAAAGGTCAGAGCCAAAAGGCTGGCCTTCAGGAAATATAAGGGAACACAGCAGGATAAAGATAGGGAGGCATACCAAACTGCCCTAAGGGAAGCAGGGAAGGCAGTAAGGCAGGCAAAGTCCCAAACTGAGAAAATACTAGCACGAACACTAAAAGAAGGTGACAAGACTTTCTACAGATACATTAGTGAAAGGAGAAAGTCCACAGGGGGTATCGCTAAGCTCAAAGGAGAAAAGGGGGCGTGTGAGAAGGAGGACCCTGTAAAAGCATCTATCCTAAATAAATACTTCTGCTCAGTATTTACTGAAGAGAAGGTAGGGTAGGGCCCACAGCTCAGCACCATGGACACAGGGGGGAGGGAGGGCGGTGAGCACTACACCCTTCACAAAAGAAAGGGTCCTACAAGAGCTCGCTAAGCTCAGGGTGGACAAGGCAATGGGACCTGATGGAATAAAAAAAAGCCATTAGGGCTGCCAAAAGTAACTTCTGTAAATCGGCACTACTTAGCTTTGTCAGAGATCCTAGGAGGTTCTGGAGGAACATTAAATCCCTCGTCAGTGGGCCCTCTCACTCGGGTGTTGTGGACATGATTATTGATGGAGTCTCGTGCAATAAACCCCACACTATAGCCGAACACCTCAATCTCCACTTCTCCAACCTTTCGGCCCTCACCTCTCATTTCACGACAGATGGGGGTCGCTCGCTTAATATCCCTTCGATGCAGAGTGAACATCCTCCTCGGAGAGTATTTAATCTTAAGGCCGTGTCTGTCCTTGATGTCTGGAACCGCTGGCTGCCCTCTCCCAGCACTCCAGTGCAGGGCCTGACAACCTTGAGCCCAGGCTTC
This sequence comes from Neoceratodus forsteri, assembly GCA_016271365.2. Lineage (NCBI taxonomy): Eukaryota > Metazoa > Chordata > Ceratodontiformes > Ceratodontidae > Neoceratodus > Neoceratodus forsteri. The sequence goes on along the minus strand of CM057452.1, from coordinate 354,751,205 downwards.
TCAAGCTGGGAGCAGCTTATATGCCCTTTGACTGCCCATATCTTTAACCTATCCCTTAGCTCGGGATAATCCTGACATCTGGAAGGAGGCAAGGATAGTCCCTGTTTTGAAGCAGGAAATCCCAAACCCTGACAACTATCACCCTATTGCTATTCTCCCATCCCTTGGTAAACTCCTGGAAAGGTGGTGGCGGAGCAACTCTCGAGTACGTGGATACCCATGAGCTGCTTTCTGGGGCCCAACATGGTTTCCGAAGGTCATAGTACCACTACTGCCCTGATTACTGTAACCTCTAGTTTTAGATCCACCATGGATCAGGGCAAACTGTCAGGTGCTATATTTATTGACTTGTCAAAAGCTTTTGACCTTGTCAACCATGACCTACTGGGGGAGCAGCTCAGGGCTCTCGGGTTCTCTCCGCATGCCATGAGTTGGATGATGGGCTACCTAATGGGTAGAAAGCAGCGCACCTGCTTTAACAAGGTCCTCTCGGAGCCTAGGGCTGTGACCATGGGAGTTCCCCAGGGATCGGTACTTGGACCTCTCCTATTCTCACTTTTTATTAATCAACTCCCACAGCTGACCTCTCGTTGACAAGTCACACTTTATGCAGATGACCTTGTGCTAGTGGCCCATGCTCGTAATGCTGCTGACCTTAACCAGTGCCTATCTGAAGACTTCAGAAGAGTCTCGGCCTGGATTACCAACCACAGACTGGTATTGAATCCTAACAAAACTCAGGCTATGCTCTTTGGTTCCACGGCCACGTTAAAAGCCCCATCAGCTATGCTCAAAATAGCTTGTGATGGAGGCTCCCTGTTGCCAACAGCAAGCTCAATTAAATATCTTGGGGTCACCCTCGACCCACAACTTGACATGCGAAGCCATATCCAAAACACCTGCAGAACCACCAGGTGTTTGGCCTTGCCTACAGGGCCAAATACAACCTGACTCCGGGAGCGAGGCTGGCACTTGTGAGGGGAGTGCTTCTCCCCTCCCTTAGTTATGGATACCACCTATTTGCCAGGTCACCTCAAATTCATCTTAAAATCGGTGGAACACGGCAAATAATGATATCTGTCGGTTTGCACTTGCTGCTCCCAAACTCACCCACCGATGTGAGCTCTATGACAAACTCAGCTGGCTCCCCCCTGCGGAATTCCTGATCCTTTGTGTAGGAAACTTCACCAGGAAAGTGCTTGCCACGGGCATACTGTCGGGACTGGCACATCTCCTCCCAAAAGTGGGCGCCATCCCCTACCAGCTCAGGTCACAGACCGCCCGAGGTTGCTTAAAGTTCCCCTACTCGGGACCCCTCATGGGATCGTGACGTTACGCTTTTGTGCCTAGGCTCTCGAACTCCATTCCGGACTCTGTTCGCTCTGCCCCTTCCCATGGGACCTTTCGCTCCTCCCTGTGGTCCCACCTAAAACAAACGACAAGATGTGACTGCTCCTAGTATCTGTAATGTAATACTCTGCAGTCCACTATTGTCCACTCCGAGTCCATGATGGTCTATGAAATATGTATTCAGTGATTCTACTGTCTATGTCCTGTAATAATTTGTACTATGTGTGGCAGTATCTCTGCCCTTATACAAGCGTTGTTACAGCTGTTTTTTACTGTATCATGCTGTTTCTCCAAAGTTGCCATGTATCTATACTGTATGTTTTGTGCTCTCCCAGGTCGTTCCTGAAAATAGGCATACTACTTGTCTAGTGTACTTACCCGGTAAACAAAAGCTAAATAAATAAATAAATACATCCCAGGGTACTTAAGGAGCTAAAGGTGAAACTAGCACAGCCATTAGCAGAACTGTTTAGTGAGTCTCTGAGCATAGGAGAGGCCCCAGAAGACTGGAGAAGGGCTCATGTGATTCCACTCCACAAGAGTGGTAGCAGGAAGGAGGCAGGGAACTACAGACCAGTCAGTCTTACCTCAGTAGGGGGCAAGATTATGGAGGCACTCCTTAAGGAAAGGATAGTACAACACCTGTAATCCATAGGGGCACAGGATCCAAGACAGCATGGGTTTACAAAAGGAAGGTCCTGTCAAACTAATCTCATAGATTTCCTTGACTGGGTAACCAGAGTGGTGGACCACGGGGGAGCAGTTGATGTCACCTACCTTGACTTCAGCAAAGCTTTCGACACTGTTCCACAAAGAAGATTGATAAATAAGCTGGGTAGGCTCGGGGTGGGTCAGAAGTTGGTCAACTGGGTGACAAACTGGTTGACGGGCAGAAAACAGAGAGTGGTGGTAAATGGTATAGTCAGAAGAGATGCAAGTCACAAGTGGGGTACCTCAGAGACCAGTCCTCTTCAGTATCTTCATTAGTGACCTTGCAGATAGACTAGAGGGTAAGGCTTGTCTGCTTGCAGATGACACCAAGCTCTGCAACAGAGTAGATGATCCAGATGGGGTGGGCAGAATGAGAAGAGATCTGGATAAACTAGCAAAATGGTCAGAAGAGTGGCAACTGGGATTTAATGCAAAGAAGTGCAAGATCATGCACATAGGGAAGAGAAACCCTGAAGCCACCTACAGGCTGGAAGGGGAGTTGCTGGCAGTCACAAAAGAAGAAAGAGATTGGGCATCATCATCACCGATGACCTGAAATCATCCAAGCAGACCTCTAAAGCAGTAGGTAAGGCTAGGGGGATGTTAGGGTGTATTAGTAGGGGTATCACAAGTCGTAAGAGGGAGGTAATAATCCCTCTTACAAGACACTGGTTAGGCTCCCATCTGGAGTAACAAGGTGGCACACCGAGTACACCTCCACAAGGACATTAACCAAATCTGAGGCAGTCCAGAAGAAGGGCAACCAAAATGGTGCAGGGACTGCATCAGAAGACATACAGGACAGATTAACAGAGCTCAATATGTACACCCTTGGGCAAAAGGAGGAGAGAGGTGATATGATCGAAAACATTCAAACACCTTAAGGGCATTAACAAGGTGAAAGAGTCTAACATGTTTAAATATAAGAAAAATAGCAGGACAAGAGGACACAGTATGAGATTAGAGGGAGGCTGAATAAGGGGGAATGTGAGGAAATTCTTTTTCACAGAAAGGGTGGTGGATGCATGGAACGGTCTACCTTTGGAGGTGGTGGCTATGAATACAGTGCAAGGCTTCAAACAGGCATGGGATAGGCATAAGGGAGCAATGCAGATGAGTATGAATAGATAGGCCACTGACAGAGCAAAGGTCGATGGCACATTTATAAGGTAGAAAAAGAAATGGGCAGACTGGATGGGCTTTGCGGTCCTTATCTGCCGTCAACTTCTTTGTTTCTATGAATAATTCTCAGAACTGCTGTTTTTGCCCAACCTGTATGTGGGTGATTAATAGGCTGTATAAAGAAAGTTTTATATGAATTTATAGAGAATAATGCCTAGCACACAGGTGATAACCACAGTGTAATCATCTCGAATGGCTGCTAGGGCAGCAGTAAACCTCGAGAGGTTTACTGCAATCCTAGCAACCACGAGAGGAGATTTCATCGTGGTTGTCACCTGTGTGCTAGGCATCATCTTTTATAGCATATTTGGGCTCCAGAAACATATCCTGCAAGTTCATAACACCCCCCCCCCATCTACAATAAGGTTATTCACCCTACCTGTAAGAATTATCGTCACAGACACCAGAAAAAATGTAATGCTGGCTAACAGTGACATTCTTTTTTTAAACCCACTGACATGACATAGATGAGATGGGTTTATAAGGTGTACACGTCATGCCAGTGGGTTTACAGGTTTGTAAACCGATCGATTTCAGGTAATAAGAGACGTTCCAAATACATTATAACTAATATATTCACACGGTATTGTCATACTTGGGTTTGAAGAGTTTATGTGCAAACAATTTTTTCTTTCCATTGTTGAGTGAGGCATATCTCAGAGACAAGTAGAGTCAGAAAATCCTTCCTTCTCATGTTGACGCTGCAATTCGACGTGTGTTTGCGGATGAAAAGCCTGAATCAACTGGATAAAACAGTGTTTGGCTGTACCTTGTCTCCACAGAAACAAATACAATATGGAAGAGATGGGACACACACATCTTGGACTTACATTTCCATACTACAAGGTTATTTTAAAATCAATGTTAGATGCGGAAAGTAGGTTTTAATTCCACTATGGGATAGAGAAACTACTGTTATATATGTATTAAGTATTAATACTTGGCCTCTTTCTTGATATTTGTACTATGGATTAGAATTCTTGAGCTGCAGATGTTTTTGTGTACTTATGCGTATTTATAAAATCGAGTTCACCAAGTATATTTGCAGTAATTCTTACTGATGTCACAGTTCTTTAGATATCTAAACAGCTCCTGGTGGTATCAGCATTACCCCGATAAAGTGCCATGTAAAAGCACGAAACGCAGTCAGGTTTTTACAAACATACTAAAATGCCAGCACAATAGGCTAAACGATCATTTGTGTCTGCTCATTTGGTCAGCCTCCACCCTGGGAGCTGACCTCGCTAAAGCTCGCCCTCTCTGGCTTCTCCCTTCCCAGTCCAGAATATTCTCACTGCACAGTACTTTGCTTCCAAAGCCCTTCCCCTGTACCTGTCCCACCGCCCCCCCGAACCCCTCCACTGTCTTTGCCTCCACTAGCCCCCTAGGCAGCACATTCCATGGCTCCACCACCCTCTCAGTAAAGTAGCACCTCCTCCTTTCTCCCCTGAATCTCCCCCCTCCAGCTTCCACCCATGCCCTCTAGTTGCCCCAAATCCTTCCTTCAGAGCACCCTGACTGCTCCTCCCCTTATTTACCCACTTCATGTACCTGAAGACCTCCATCATGTCCCCCCTGTCCCTTCTCTCTTCCAGTGTGTACATATGTAGCTCTTCGAGCCTCTCCCCATAGGTCCTGTCCCCCAAGCCCTAGATCATTTGGGTTGCCCTCCTCTGGACCCTCTCCAGGAGTTCAATGTCCCTCTTTAAGTGTGGCCTCCAAAACTGCACGCAGTACTCGAGGTGCGGCCTCACCAAGCAGTTATACAGAGGGAGCATTACTTCCCTCCTTCTGGAGGTGATCCCCCTAGCAATGCATCCCAGCATCCTGCTGGCCTTGGCTGCTGCCCTCCTACAAGTCTCCCAGCTGTTCATCTTGACATCCACCACCACCCCCAGGTCCCTCTCAGTCACTGGGACTTGTAGCATCCCCCCAGGTGTACACTTTTCCCGGGTTTCTGGCACCCAGGTGCAGTACCTTGCATTGCCCTGCATTGAACCTCAGCTTCCACTTCCTAGACCACCTTCCCAGAGCCTCCAGGTCCCCCTGTAGGACCACCCTCCCTTCCCCTTCTCCCCATCCACCACTGCCCCCAGTTTTCAGTCATCCGCAAAGAGACTCATCTCACTCCTGATACCTGTCCTTGTCGGAGACGTAGACATGGAACAAGAGGGGCCCAAGGACCGATCCCTGAGGGACCCCACTAATAACCCTCCTAGGGGATGAGACGATCCTGCCAATCTGGTCATGAAGCCAATTTCCTATCCATCTGACCATCTGGTTCCCCACCCCCCATTTCTCCCTGCTTATCCAACAAGCCCCCCATGAGGAATAGAGTCAAACGCCTTACTGAAGTCAAGAAAGAGGATGTCCACAGGTCTACCGATGTCAAAGGCAATCGTCACCCAGTCATAGAACACCATAAGGTTTGTCTAACATGATTTCCCCGGGACGAATCCATGCTGTCTATCGTCCAGGCACCCCTACTTTTCCAGGTCCCCCCTAGCCTCTCCGTGACAATGCCCTCCATCACCTTGCCCACCACCAATGTCAGGCTAATGGGCCTGTAGTTCCCTGCCACCTACCTTGATTCCCCCCCTTGTGGACAGGTACTATATGCACCATCTTCCAGTCCTGGGGCACCCACCCTGTCCTCAGAGAGATGCTGTAAAGCTCCACCAGGGGATTCGCCAGGATCTCTGCCAGTTCCTTCAGTACTCTGGGATGTAATTTATCCGGCCCTGGTGCTTTCTCTGTCTTAAGGGACCTGAGGGCTTCCCTCACACACTCTGCCATGATTTCCACCTCCACTACCTCATCCCCCTGCTTTGCCTTCCCCCCTCCTGCCAGTGATGGCCCCCCTCTCCCCAGACCCACCGATCGGTCAGGCCCCTCTTCAGTTTCATTGTCTCCTCCCATGTATGATGCGGTCCCCCCATTTTCCTTAGTGAAAACTGAGGAAAAGTACTCATTTAGTACCCAAGTCTGTTCCCCCGGGTCTTGTGCCCATCCCTCCCCATTTTGCGCAGGTTGAGGGTGTGCTATCACAGATGACTATCTTATCTTTTTTGTGAGTAATGTAAATAATATAATCCTTTTTACTTCCATTCCTATCATGGCATAGCGTGCGTTCTAGAAACTTTTTGGGTTGGTATGTGCAAACCCACAGCCCCCACTTGCATTCTGTGTGACGCTGAGCAAGTCACAATTTCCTTGCGCTCCCAGGTTGCACGTGTAAACAACCTTTCAGCTTAGTGTGTCTCACCTGGTTTAAAAAAAAAAAAACTTCCTCTTGCTGTGTGTTTGCTCCTCTTGCTTTACGCATCACATGCTCTTGTGGCGAGACCCCTCCTTGTTTAGTTTTTTTTTTAAGCCACTATCAATCCTATTAGGGGAAATTGTGGTATTTATTTTTGATGGTCTAACTGGCAGTGTCACACTATGGAATGCATTTAAGGCAGTTAGTTACTTGTGGACTTCCAACATGCACAAATTGGCAAAATAAAAGGATTAAACAGAAGTAAGAGCCGGCCTGGTGGCACAGAGGGTTGAGGCGCAGGACGCCACACCTCACACCGGCAATCCAAGTTCGGGAGTGAGCTTGGGCACCGTGCGTCGGCAGGGGAGAGATCAGATTGAGCACCCGGCAGGCTACTATACTGTCCCGCATTGGGGTGCCCAGTGCTCTGGCGGCCCCTGGTGGAGAGCGGGGGTGGCGCAATAGCGGCAGCGGGTGGCACGTTACAGCATGCTTGACGCTGACAGGGTTGCTGTGTGCCAAGCATCGGGAGGTGCGCACGCAAGAGGGAGGGATGGCCAGAAAAATAAAAAAAAACTGATTGGAGGGATAGCCGATGGCACCTATCCTCCATGCCCAACGCCAGATCAGACTCAGCCGGGCCTCATCACTCCTCCACCCGGGCCCCGCCTGCTTGCCAGAGTCTGCCTAATTAAGGAGCTCAAGTAAGGAATCTGGCTACCCTCCCCAGGGGTGGGTTAAACCAGGGATGCTGGCAGCGGGGGTTTAGAGAGGGTTCTAGGCTGCAGAGGATCTCAGGCGGGCAGACATGAGGATCGGATGCCTGAGAGAGATCCCCCCACGAGCCGTGACCAGAGGGGAAAAGTCAACAAAAGTAAGAGACTGAAATCAAAAGGTTGTCCAGTCAATGGCACAGAATAATTCTCTTTACTATACTGACTGGCTAGTCAGGCAATTGGAGAAACATGATATTATATATAAAGTAGTAGCCAAGAAGGTAAAACTAAAGAAATCAATACAGTTCCATGGTGATTAAAGTGGGAAACTGCTAACATATGACTAAAAAAATTAAATAGCAGGCCTATAAGAGGGAATTATTTAATGATCGATTTGACTTTGGAAGATTTGAACAGGGGCATTTTGGACCATTTCCAAAACGTCTACAAATGCCCGTAAGTCCCTGTGGAAGGAGACCTCTCTGGGTATTCAAATTCCATTTAATTTAATAACATTAATTACTGTAAAGACTCCATGATAGAGAAAACAAAACTACCAATTTCTGAGTTAAGTGTAAACCCCCAAGTTCGGATGTATTTACCCCAGATTTTTTTAGAACATAGGCTAAATATTTTAGCACCATGGATTATGTTGATGGAGCAAGAATTGGCATACGATTCCGGGTATATCCCTACCTCAGTGCAGAAAGCGAGGGTGGTATGAATTTCAAAGCAGGGCATGGAGCATACAATAAAAACAGAATAAATGGGTGTGCAACGAGAACTTAACACCCCCGAGGGGTTTGATGCTACATAAACTACGAGAGCGAAGCTCAAGGGGTTTATGTATAGCATCTAACCCCAAGGGTGTGTGTAAACGTCAGAGTTTACACACCCAGACCCATATTTTATGTTATACAACTGCTGGTTTCTTTCTGCACCAGCAATTCTTATAAAAACAAAACGGTTGCTGTAATGGCCATGGTCGGATTAAGTCATGGGTGACGGCCCGCGGGTCAGGTTTCACTATGTAAATGCCCCCCCAAACATTGTAAGGTTGGTTGATCCACTAAGCCATGCAGTCATATTTAAGTTTATATTACTTACTATCGAGTGTTCATAGCAGTTTCTCTTCGTGTCGGGTTTGTGGTTCGGGAAGAAGACAGTGACCTAGAATCGAGGAGCTCAAGCAGGCGCATGAGCAGAGTGGGGGAAACCGTGCGCGTGTTTGCCGTAATAAACACTCCATTATTACGGCAAATAAATACAGGTTACTCACCTGTAACAGGAATTCTAGGAATGGTATATGTTGTTCATCCACACTGTCTGGCAGTTCCTTGCCGCTTTAAATCTTGCCGGAAGGTCTTCATGCTGGCTCCTCCCACCCACGCGGGTGGTAAACCTCTCGGCTCTGCCACATGATGCCAGATCTAGCCCGCTGGAAGCCAGGTTGTGCGTCGAAGCCGGGAAGGCCAGGTGGGTTACGTGGATGAACAACATACACCATTCCTAGAACTCCTGTTACAGGTGAGTAACCTGTACTATATTTCTAGGGACATGGATATGTTGTTCATCCACACTGTCTGGAAGACTCTTAGCAGTTCTCCGGGAGGAGGGAGGCAAGGTGCACACCGTCTACTTAGGGAATAAGGACTGGAGAACCGAGGTCCCAAAACCAGCATCCTGGCGTGACTCAAGGTCAATGTGGTAAGGGGAAATAAAGGTGTGTGCGACTTCCAGGTAGCAGCCCTGCAGACTTCCGGATAGGGACGCCCTGAAGCAGCCACCGAAGCAGCGGTATGGCGGGTAGAATGAGCTCTTATCCCTTTGGGAGGCTCCATGCCCGCCAACCTACAGCAGAGATCTTTGCAGAAGGTGACCCACCTGTCTATCGTCCGCTTGGCTGCAGGTCTGCCAGGTGCGGCTTAGGTGTAGGTGACAAACAGCTGGCGAACCTCTCCCCGAACTTCAGCCGTCCGCTCCTTATAATAAGAGAGCACTCTTCTAGGGTCCAGAGTATGGAGCATATATTCGGCCTCCGAGGTACGATTGGTGTAGAACACCGGCACAGTCAACACCTGGTTAAGGTGAAACTCCAACACCACCTTCGGAAGGAATTTCGGTTGGGGGCACAGGACAACCTTGTCCCTGTGGAAGGCCAGATAAGGAGATTCGATGGAAAGCGCCTGGAGCTCTCCCATCCGTCTGGCTGACGTGATAGCCACCAAGAAGGTGGTCTTCCACTACAGGCGAGAGATGTCACACCTGTGCATCGGTTCGAATGGCTTGTCCATGGGCTTAGCCATTACCAGCAGTAGAACCCACGGAGGTTGAGGTTCTCACACCGGAGGGGATATGTGATCAAGGCCTTTGAAAAAGCGCCTGACCACCTTCTCCTGCGCCACCGACTGCTTCCCGGCCCGCGCCCAGTAAGCAGAGATGACTGCCAGGTGCACCTTAAGGGTCGTCGACCGATGCCCTAATAGAGACCACAGGTAGTCCAGAATGCTTGCCAAGGAACAGGAAGAAGGGTCCAGCCCCTTGCCCTGACACCAAATGGAGAATGTCTTCCATTTAAAGGTATAGCATTTCCTGGTCGACTCCTTACAGGATGCCTCAATGACGTTGAGGACCTTGTCGGAAAGACCCAAGGCCTGGAACTCTAGCCATTCAGGAACCAGGCCGTCAGGTGCAGGGATTGAAGGTCCAGATGGAATACCTTCCCCTGGTTGAATGAGATCAGGTCCGGGCAGGCTGGAAGCCGCCTCGGGAGCCTGGGGCTGAGGCTGAGGAGATCTGGATACCAGAACTGGAGGGGCCAGTCTGGGGCTACCAGAATCACCTGCGCCTTGTCCCTCCTCGCCTTGAGAAGCACCTTGTGGATCAAGGGAAATGGGGGAAAGCGGAGAAGAGGCCCGGGGTCCACGGCCTCGGGAAGGCATCCCCCTGCAGTGAGCCCTGCCGAGGGGAGCGGGCATGAAACAGCCTCAGCTTCGCATTCTCCCTGGAGGCAAACAGGCCCACCTGAGGTGTGCCCCAGTGGGAGAACAGATCTTGCACTACCTCCAGTAGGAGAGACCACTCGTGGAACGCAGTCCTATCTGGCTTAGGGCATCGGCCAGAATGTTGGAGGCTCCTGCCACATGGATGGCAAGGAGATCTGCCTCCAGGCTGCACACGAGGGACCAAGTGCGGTAAGCTTCCTGCACAGAGACATGGAGCGCATCCCGCCCTGGTGGTTTAGGTAGTACATGGTCGTGGTATTGTCTGTCTGGACCTGGACCAGGACCACTTGACCCCGTACAAACGGAGCGAAGGCGGTGAGGGCTAGACAAACCGCTCAAAGCTCCAGCAGGTTGATGTGGCATCGGGACTCCCGAGGGGACCAGAAGCCGTGGGCTCTGGGCTCCCTCTGATGGGCATCCCAACCCATCAGAGAGGCGTCTCAGAGTGACTGTCGACTCGGGGCGGACAAATGGGATACCCTCCTGCAGATGAGCTGGAAAGAACCACCACTGGAGACCGTTCCACATCTCCTGGGTCATGGTCACTGGCTGGTCCAGAGGACCGGCGCGCTGTGACCACTGGCGGGCCAGCCCCCACTGCAGGGGACACATATGCCAGCGGGCCCAACAGACCACGCTGGTGCAGGCCACCATGAGGCCCAGAAGGCGAAGGAAGTCCCGGGAAGGGTGCAACTGCCCAACCAGAAATGATTGGGCAAAGGAGGAAAGGACCTTGGCCTGTCCGCTGGGAGCCATGCTCTGCTCAAGAGAGTCGAGGCTGCCCGATGAACTGAATCACCTGCGAGATGAGTTCCAACTTGGCCTCATTGATGAGGAGGCCAACCTGAGAGCAGACCTGGAGGCCACATCCTCGGACCGCTCCACCTCCAACCTTGGAGGGGCTGCAATCAGCCATCGCCCAGGGTGGGTACACCCGCATTTCGCGCCGCAGAATGCTGTCACCACTGCCATGCATTTGGTGAAGACCCTGGGAGCGGGAGAGAGGCCGAAGGGCATGGTCCGGAACTCGTAAAGGGATCCCTCTGCCCTGAAGCGGAGGAATCGCTGACGAGACGGACGGATTGGGACGTGAAAGAACGCATTCTGAAGGTCCAGAGAACAGAAACACACGCCTCGTTCCAAGGATGGAATGATCTGAGCCAGAGGGACCATCCTGAAGGTGTGAGACCTTAGGACCTTGTTCAGGTCGTGTAGGTAGAGAATGGGGGGCCAGCCCCCAGTCTGTTTCGGGACCAGAAAGTACCTGGACACAAACCCTGGACTGCTCGAATTCCAGAGGCAGACCCCTGCCTACCACCTCCAACACCCAGCGGTACATGGTGATATCGGACCAGGCAGAAAGGAAGTGGCAGAGCCATCCCCCCACGGGGGGAACCTGGAGAGGAGTGACGAGGTTGGGGGCGACACCCCTCAACCCATCACTGGGCAGGCTTGGATAAGGGCTGGCCAAGGAGCCACCTGGGCCTTTTCCTCCTGGCTTCCTGCTGGAGGAAGCAGTAGGCTTGGCTTTGGGGTGCCAAATACGAGCCTGCTGGCCCTGATGTGCCGCAGGGGCTGAAGGACAAAATGGCTTACATTGCTGCTGGAGGCCTTTGTCCTTGTGGGAAGACGTGACAGAGTCCAAGGTGGCACTGGACTTCTCGATCCGTTGGAGATAACCCTCCACCCCGGGTCCAAACAAGTCGGTACCCAGGAAGGGGACATCTGCCAGCTTGTGCTGGGTATCAGCCATAAAGGTGAAGATCCGCAGCCAAACTCTGCGACACGTGGCCACTGCGGCTGCTACTGACCAAGCACACAAATCAGCGATGTCCAATGAAGTTTGGAGCTGCTGTTTAGCTACCACCCTTCCCTGATCCTACACCTGCTTGACCGTCGTTTGAAGGTCAGCCGGAAGATGAAGAATCACCTCATCCAGGGAGCCCAAAAGGGCGTGTGAAAAGTGTGCCATAAGAACGTCCGAGCTAGCCTGACGAAGGCCTAGGGAGGAAGCAACATATACCTTCCGCCCAGAGTAATCCAATTTCTTGGACTACTTATCGGGTGGTTTGTCCACATCCCAAGCATTCCCAAAACACAGGAAAACGCTGTCTGTCACTAACCCCTCCACAGAGGGGTGCTCCGAGAAACCAGAGAAAGAACCTGTAGGGACCGCATACTTTCGGGCCATCCTGGCCGAAGGTGTGGGACAAGATGCTGGCCGCTGCCACACCATCCAGGGCTGGGCCAACAATGGCTTTGGCCACTGGAAAGGCCTCCGTAGGGGAATCCCCTCGGTCCAGTATCTCAGTGAGGGGATACTTGGCCCATTTTGAAACGGGTTTGAAGCTTCATCCCAGTGGACTCGGAGATGAGTAGAAGCATTCCTAAAATAGAGGATGGGCTCTCATCCACCAACTGACCCTGTAGACTCCAGGTCAGGCCGGCCTGAGAAATGAAAATTACGACTCACCGTGATTCTTGATCTCTTGACCTAGGCTCCACCACTCATTCACACTAGTGGGATTAGCGCCCGGAGGCACTAGGACCCATCGGGAGCAACCCTTTGCTGGAGGTCGGCTGAGAGATGGCGCCATGAACGGGCGCCACAGCAGCTGCCCGAGCGGTAATGACTATCTCCACGACGCACCCTCCCCAAACTGCCCAGTACCTTTTTTACCAAGGAGGTGCAGCACAACTAACGGAAAGAGAAATGTAACTTAAAAACGGACATAAGATAGTCCGCATGAACCTGAAAGAAGGGTCATCAAAGAAGTCTCACGCCTAAAGATTTGAGGGAGTGAAGACCAACACAGCGTGTGAGCTCGGATGGAGGGTGGGTATTGAATGAGTGGTGAGACCGTCTCTAAGAAGATCAAGAATTACGGTAGGTAACGTAATTTTCATATCTCGCTGGACATAAGTCTCCACCACTCATTCACACCGTGGAGAGTACCAAGCTGGATAATCCCCAAAAGGGCGTGCAGGAGAGCCAGAGCTCACGCGACTAAGACAGAAGTCCACTGAGGATAGTTCTGCCGACGGGAGGACGCTAGCATGAATATCCAGTGCATAGTGCTTAACCTAAGGTATGCACTGAGCTCCAGGTGGTGCGCTTGCAGATATCTGCAATTGGAACATTGCGACTTCCCGCTTGGATGCCGTGACTGACTTAGTAGAGTGAGCGACTCTACCTCTAATTTAACTTGAACCATGGAATAGCAATGTCGAGACATGCCACCAACCATGATGAGATGTATCTGATAGCGACATGTTGACCTAGCCGGTGTCGCTTGAAAGAAACAAACAGTTGCTGAGTCTTGTAAACATCCTTGGTTCTATCTAAATAGAACCGCAAGGCTCTCTTAACATCCAAGGAATGAAGAGCTCGGTTCCTCTCATTTTGGAAATTAGCAAGCGTGGAAGTACCAGAGGTTGGTTTAGATGGAATTCTGACACAACCTTGGGAAGAAATTTAGGATGAGTACGGAGAACTACTTTTGTCTTTATGAATACTGTATAATGAGGGTCCGTAACTGGGACATGTGTCTCAGAGACCCTCATGGCTGAGGTAATGGCCACTCAGGAAGGAAGCCTTCCAGGTAAGAAATTTTAGCTCACAGGTAGCTAGGGGTTCGAAAGGCTTCCGAGTGAGCATGTCCAGCACCAGGTTAATGTCCCAGGCTGCAACTGGACGCTTAACAGGGGGTCTGGTATGAAGAATCCCCTTAAGAAATCTCTTCACCATAGGTAACTGAGCCAGAGTCAAGGAAGAAACCGGCTCATGGAATGCTGAGATGGCACTAAGGTGAACTTTAACTGTGGAGTACTGGAGACCTGAGTTTGATAGGTCCAAAAGATACTCCAGAACCTTGTCAGGAGGACAGGAAAAGGGATTCAAGAGGACCTCAAGATTAATTAGAGAGAAAAACGTTTCCATTTGGAAGTTACGCTTTTTCGGGTGGCTGGCTTCCCAGCAGCCAGAAGGATGTCATGAGACTCTACGAGAGACGCTGAACCGATTCACTTCTATCTCCTTCAGGAGCCAAGCATGAAGGTGAAGTGATTTCAGGTTGGATGGACCAACTAACCCTGAGAGTCAAAAGATTGATTTGACGGAAGTGGTCTCGAGAGGCTGCCAACATACCTGTTGAGTAGAGGAAACCATAGTTGCTGGCTGAGGCCAGGAGGGAGCAATGAGAATCATCTGGTCCCTAGACTCGAACTTGAGGAGATTCCTGGATTAGAGAAAGTGGAAAGGCGAAGAAAGCTGCTTTTGTCCACTGCAGCCTGAACGCATCCTGACAGAAAATGCTAGGCCCTGGATTTCTGGAGCAGAAGAGAGGCAGTTTGTTGAGGGGATGCAAAAGGTCCAGGTCTGGAGTCCCCCACTTTTTGAACAGAGACTGAGCTATGGCTGGACTGAAGAGACCACCTCGTGAGGGTCTGCCTGCCTGCTTGCTGAGGTGATCTGCAAGGTCGTTTGTATACCTGGCAGATAAACCGCTTGAATCAGAGACTTGTGCCCAAGCACACTCCCCACACCCTCATTGCTTCCCTGCAAAGGGATAAGAATGAGCACCGCCTTGCTTGTTGATGGGCTATCACAGCTTGTTGTCCGTTTGAAGGAGAATGTTCTGTGATAAAGCGACATCCCCAGAGCTCGGATCGCATAGAGGACCGCCTCATCTCCAGGACATTTTGTGGAGATGAGTTTGAACTGAGTCCATACACCTTGAGTGTGGAGGGAGGACAGTGAGCTCCCATCCCATTAGCGATGCGCCTGTGGTGATGGAGTCTGAGTGATCCGGGGTGCGGGAATCTTCCAGAGATTGTTTTCTTGAGACCACCAGGTGAGAGAGACTTCGGCGGGGCGCCGCCACCTTGATGGGATAAGACTGGGTGAGAGGTGTTGAGACCACTGAGTGAGAACGTCATTGGGTGGTTCTCGTGCAACTGGGCCAAGGGTATAGTGAACACTGGGGCGCCATGAGACCCAACATGCGCTGCATCGAGAGAGCTGTAAACCGGCTGGTTTCTCCCGATGTAACGGCCATCCGGAAGCGATGTCGAGGTCTTCTGTCCTCTGGAGGAAAGCCTTGGCGGAGGGTGTCTAGAAGCGTCCCTATGATAAGTGAGCCTCTGGGAGGGCTGGCAGTTGATTTTTTTTCAAATTCAGCAGAACTCCCCATGGACTTGAGAAGATTTAGAAGTCGATGCATCGGCTTCAAAGTCCTTTGCTGGAAGGGCTTGCTAGAAGTTAATCATTCAGGTAGGGAAACACTGAGTCCAATCTTCCTGTAGATGCTATGATGAGAACTGCACACTTTGTAAAACTTGCGGGCGCAGGATAAGCCCAAAGCAAGCAGGACTCTGAACTGATAATGCTGGACCCAAAGCCAAACGAGGAACTTATGTGGGCCGGGTGGACGATGTTGCAAGCATCCTGCATATCCAGAGAGGCTAGCCAGTCGTGGTTGATGCAGCAAGGGTAACAGGGTACCTAGAAATCATTTGAATTTCTCCTTGGGGAGAAATTTGTTTAGCTTGAGGTCTAGAATGGGATGCATCCCCAGATTTCTTTGGAACCAGAAAGTAAAGGGAGTAGAATCCTGTGTTTCTGCAGATGCGGGGGCACCAGTTTTATTGCCCTGTTGTTCAGAAGGCCCTGACCGGGCGTGGGAGGAGGTTCGATTGAGTAGTCACAACCCAAGAAAGTCAGCCTGGAGGACAATTCGGGGTTTCTAAGAACATCAGAGAATAACCTCGCTAATTATCCGGGCGGACCCATTTGTCCGGGTTATGGACTCCACTGCTGTAGAAGTACATCAGACGACCTCCTACTGAGGAGAAAGTTCCACCCCGGCAGAGAGGATGGAACTTGGGGCAGCAATTATAAGGTGCTTTGGGGGCCTAGCCCTGCGCTTTGCTGCGCCTTCTTGAGGTTGGCAGGCTGGCTTTTGGTGAAGCTTCCCTGCCTCTACCTGAAAGGGCTGACTACTATGAAACTGGATGCCTGTTCACATGCCCCTAGAGGGGTAGGTGAGGTCTGGCCAATTTAATGGCCGATCTAGTCTTCTGAGTGGCCTCTGAGCTTGCTCACCTGAGGGCCAAAAGATAGGAGCCATCAAAGCGGCAGCCATTACCCTGCTGAGCATCATTCGTAGCTTTTGTAAGCACGCAGCCAGGAATGGCGCCGAGTACAACCCTGCGCGGCTGGAGCGAAGCTGTGTCGAAGCGCCGATGGCGCTTTGACCTGTTGGTTACTGACCTCAATACCTCTATAACGGCCGAAGAAGCACTGACTTGGAGTCCGAATTCGAAGAGCTTCAACCATTCTTTTCATAGAGTGCCACAGGATACTCATACTGAGAAAAATAGCCTTGATAACTGGCAATACGTATACTAGAGTGGAGGCAAAGACCTCTTACCTAATGAATCAATCTTACGACTTTTGTTAATAGGTCTCAGCTGTAGTAGTTTGAGGAAGAACGACCTTGTCATTCTCTTCACAGGACTGGTTAACAGGATCCCAGCGTTTGGACACGCCAAAATGGGACGATCCTTGGGAGCTGAATACTTCTTATCAATGGATTTAGCCACTGAGGGAATAAGAGCAGGATTATTCCATACCATTTGAGACCAGCGCCTCAAGGAAGGCTGGATCGGAGGAGTCAAACTGAGGGATCTCCCAAGCATGAAGATACTGGAGTCTTAATATCTTCCCAGGATCGATGTCTGTAGTCTGAGAGAAAGAGGATCTCAGGTTCTTCAACAGAGACTTAAAGGACAGGTCCTCGACCACAGGCTCTGTAGCAAGAAAGATCCTGTTTCTCCACTTCATCACCCAACCAAGGTCTGGGTCAGGGCTCAACATCATCTCCTGATGGTCCAGAAAGGACTGTTTGACAGGAAAGGAGGAAAATTAGAGAGGAGGAAACAGCAGAAAAGCAAGGAGAGTCCTCTTAGGCCCCGTGCGCTGAAGACGGCAAAAACGGGTTGAAAATCGGTGATCAAGGAGGGCGACACGGCGCCGAAGAGGTATCGCTGGCATCAAGACCCGCTTCTCCGCGGCGCCAAACGGCACCGCTGGATGGCACCACCGCCGACTTGTATCGCAGACGTTGCCTGCAAGACCCAGCAGCACCAAACGGCGCCTTATAAGCAAACAGACCTCGTGGAAGGCGCCGAAGAGCCCAGGAACCTGGAAAGCTAGAGAAGGAAAAACCAGGAGATAAAGGCATCGTGAGGCCCTCGCGCCGCAGCCATGTGGAGGGGGGAACATTTGCGACGGAGCCGCATGGCACTCAAGAAGGCGCCACACTACTAGGAATGTCCAACCGCCTACCTGATCGCCGGAGGGGCCCGAGGGCTCTGCAAGGCGACCGCGTCAGGCAGAAGAAACAACCTCCGAGCCCATTGCTCCATGCGAGCGCGCCACTGATGAAACTGCTCATCTGGGTCCCACCTATGGGCGAGAGGGCTCCGATGTCGAGGATAACGATTACGGAAGTTGGCGACTCCAAGAAGTAGACCGGCAACTACAACGATAACCGGCCGACGCGCAGACATACACAGAGGGTGACCTCGGTGATGCCTTCTTTTTTGACCTGTGGGCGAAGAAGAGCTCGAGGCGAACGGTGCGAGAACGCGACCTGTTTATTTTATGCTGGCGGGGACCACCCATCCCCGGCATCGGATCGACCTGTCTGAACCCCGCTGAGGAGAAGGAGGCTGACCGACCCAGCCCGCTGACTGAACAGCTTACACTGAAGTCTCCTACCGTCACCTGACCTGCTCATGGTCGACTTCGCCCAGTAGGCCGAGACTTCTTCAAGTAAAAATTTAAATATTCAAAAAATTTAACGAAAATAGAATAAAATTGCTGATACTATCGTGATAAAGTTACAAAAACAAACTGAAAACTATGCGCTAGTTTGAAGTTTGACTCCGGCAGGCCAGGCGGCGGCGTCGTCACTGAAGCGCACTCGGCGGGAAAAAAGGAATCTGAAGGGTTGGAGGGTCGTCGCGGAGATAGTCATTACCGCTCGAGCCGCCAGTTTCCGCGCCGGCGCCTGGGGCGCCATTTCCTCTCGCTACGACCTCCAGCAAAGTTTGCTCCCGATGGGCCTAGGTGCCTCCGCCAATCCCACTAGTGTGAATGAGTGGTGAGACTTATGTCCAGGAAGATCAAGGAGTCATCGTCAGACTCAGAGTCGCCGCGAACAGCTGCCGAGCGCCTGTGCCACCCTCCACATGCAGAGGTCGATCGGGAGTGAGGGTGAATGAACCTATGGGGCAAACCCTGACCCAACCGAGAATCCTTGGTCGGAGCCCCAGTTTTCGGTTATGGAGGTGGAGGTTCCACCACAATGGGTGGAACAGTCAGTTTCAGCTGAACAATCGGTGCCGGTTTCGGCTGCTCGACTATGAGGGCTTGTTTCTGCTGCTCAGGTGACAGCCACTTAATGGCCGGATAAGGCGATGAAGTCTGCTTATTCCCGGACAATAAGAGCTGCTGCCACATTAAATCCTCTTAGCGCCGACGCAACTTGCGCCAGGGCCTATCCTCTTATAAGGACGACGAAGATGAGCCGCGCCACCGCTTTCCATGGTGCAGAGCGAGACCGCCCGATATCGGCGCGGGACCGGATGTACCTAGAAGGGTCGAGACCGAGACCTTCCAGGAATTCAAGGGTGGGTCAGAAGGGACGGTGAAAACGCGCTCATCCCTTGGTTCAGGGATCTTAACCGGGGACTCTGGCACAGGAGGCACAGGCAAGTCCTCTGTTTCCACCAGGGAAACTGGTGAAGTAGGGTTGTCGGCATCACCAGTCAACAAACTGTCCCACGGGTCGTGAAAAATCTCAACTGCGTCGACGGATGTCTCGGCCAGCTGACCCGACAGTGACACTGTGAAGCCAGCGGCCTTCGCCGCAACCTCGACCGAAGTCGGAAAGCCGACCATCTGGTGAAGGGAATCTCTCCCACTCCCACGAATGTCGACAGTGGGACTTACCTTTGGAGTCCTTCTTTTTGGACCTACTGGAATGTCCCGATGGTCCTTCTCCCTAGGTGGAGAGGGATTGGCAAAGCTCCTTAGAAGAAGCTGTATATGAAGAGCCCAAGGAAAGCGGAATAAATGCCACGACCGAGGAGGAAGAAGCTGCGGCCTGGGCCGCCTCCTCCTCGAGGGCGATCATCTGCTCCAATTGATCCGCGGAGCCCACAGCCGCGGACACCGCCCAATGGGCCTCCTTCGACTTCACCAGTGGATACCGTTTTTCAGGGCGTTCCAAAAGAAGTCGAGCAGCGTGGTCCTCCAAGACTGAAGCTGAAAAGAATTTGCACAAATCGCAAGCCTGCAAATCGTGGCAGAGTCCTAGGCAGTAATAGCACGTGGAGTGCGGGTGGGTCCGGGGATATCATCTGATCTACAGGCAGACGTAAATCCGGGAGTTGATCTGTCCAATGCGTATTAATGAGGGAAAAAGACCGAAGTCTTGTAAATTTGAGAATAAGTTTCGGATTAACTGAAGAGAGTGTGGATCCAGGCCTAAAATGCAGAGCGCTAAGGAGGGAACCTGGGCTTCCAAGCGGTAAGGAAGATCTGGCGTTACCACCCGGGTGGGTGGGAGCAGCCAGCTTGAAGACCTTCTGGCAAGATTTATAGCGGCAAGGAACCTGCCTATAAGTGTGTATTAAACAACATATCCACGTCCCTAGAATCTCATTTCCAAGGGGGTCTCACACAGCGCTAGGTCTGCTCCTCATAAAGACGAAACCTGAAATGTTAGTATGATAGACCCTTTTTTGACACTGTCGAGTTAACAGACATGTAAACAATAATCTGGATCCTTACAAATTTAGCAATCATGTGATCTCATGTGTGAGATTTGAAATGTAAGAAAATCATGAGGTTTGTAACCTGTCCATAGTTTGTTGTCTAAGTAGTGTGGATCATCAAGTTTGATATATCTTGCAGTTTATACAGGTTTTATGTATTCACCATGTCCTGTCTGTCCAGACAGTAGAAAAGAAAAAATTACTCACCTTAGTAATGTTGTTTCTTCTAATGGAGTCTTGCTGTATTCTGACTATTGCAGTTGGGTCCTGCCTTTCAACTGCCCCAGAGAACAAAGAGTTAACTTTCCATGGCCAGCATGGAACGTTCAGCGCGAGCTCGGTAGAAGCCCCTGTCTGCTGCTGTTTAAACTGCAACCGCTGATCTTTACGAGCAATACTACTAGAAGTTCTGTGTGGAAACTGTAAACCTCACACTAGCCAACTGGCAACTAAATTTATTAAAGGTTTTTTTGGTTTCAAAGCAAAGACTCAAGTCAGGAAACCCAAAAAACAAAACACAACACCCCCCCAAAATAAAGGAGGGTGAAAAGGGGCACCTCTAGGGTGCAAACACTGCTCCTGCCCACCCACATCCCAAAAACCAGGTTCTGAGAGGGGAGGCGGAGGGGAGGTCAGAATACAGCAAGACTTCATTAGAAGAAACAAAATTACTAAGGTGAGTAATTTTTCTTCAAACAACATGAAGTCTTGCTGTATTCTGACTATTGCAGACTACCAAGCAGTACCTCCATGGAGGAGGGACAGAACCTACTTTGGGAATAGGCTCTGAAGTACTACTGTGCCAAACCAAGCATCTCTCCTAGCCTGGATATCCAGAGAGTAATACTTGGTGAATGTATGGACTGTTTTCCAGGTGGCTACTTGACAAATTTCTAAGATAGGAATATCCCTGGCAGCAGCCAGGGAAGCAGCTGTACCTCTAGTAGAGTGAGCCTTCAGGCCTGACAGTGGGGTTCTACCCAGTTTTTCATAGCAGAATTGTATGCAAGAGACAATCCACCTGGCAATAGATCTTATAGTGGCAGGTTCGCCCTTACCAACCTCTCCATATGTGAGGAACAACTGGAGGGACTCAAACCTGTGACCCTTGGTGCGCTCTATGTAGTAGCTGAGAGCCCTTTTAACATCCAAGCTGTGCAGCCTCCTCTCTCCAGAGGAGGAATGGTCAGTGAAGAAAACAGGGAGAGACAGACTGATTAAGGTGGGAATCTGAAACCACCTCAGGCAAAAACTTCCTGTTAGTTCTTAGGACCACTTTATCTCTATGGAAAGAGATAAATCAAGCTCCACTGACAGGGCTTGCAATTCATTGATATGCCTGGCAGAAGTAATGGCTACCAAAAACACAGTTTTCCAAGTCAAGTACTTAAGCTCTGCAGAGGACAAAGGCTCAAAGAGTGGTTGCATAAGCTGAGCAATGCAAACATTAAGGTCCCAAGCAGGAGCAGGGTCCCTAAAGGGGGGATTGGTGTGCAGCAATCCCTGAAGAACTTACAAAAACACAGGATGGGCTGACAGAGGAGAGGACTTGCCTACTGACAAGAAGGCAGAAACAGCTGCCAGATGCACTTTAAGTGTAGCTGGCCTAAGTCCCAAGCCATTAAGATGAACCATATAGTCCAGGACTGTAGGCAACCCAGCAGATTCTGGAGAAATATGCTTATTAGAGCACCAAATAGTGAACCTTTTCCATTTGGAGTTATAAGACCTTCTGGTGGAAGGCTTTTGAGAAGCCTTAAGGATATCCAGAACCCCTTGAGAAGGGCGTAGATCAGCAAACTCTAACTCTTCAAGAGTCATGCATTGAGATTGAGAGATTTGAGGTTCGGATACCAAATCCTCCCCTGAGAGGATGTCAACAGGCTGTAATTCCTGGGAAGAGACAAGGGAAGGTGGACTGCTAAGGACAGCAACAGTGGGTACCAGGGCTGTCTGGCCCAGTCTGGAGCAATCAGAATCACTTTGCATGGTTGAGACCTGATCTTGACTAACACTTTGGACAGGAGAGGGAAGGGGGGGAAAGCATACAGGAATTTCCCTTCCCAATTCAGAAAAAGAGCATCCAGGGGGACTGAGCCCAAGACTGGGGGTCTGCAACAAAAGAGAGGAAGTTGGTGATTGTCTGGGGCTGCAAAAAGATCTCTCTCTGGAGTGCCCCATCTCGGGAAAATCACTTTCAAAACCAGAGGATCCAGGGTCCCTTCGTGATGGCCTTGGGATATTCTGCTCGGTGCATCTGCTAGGACATTGTTCTTCCCTGGGAGGTGAACTGCTATCAGAGAGGTTTGCAGAGAATAGGCCAGAGACCACAACTTCATTGCTTCTGTGCACAAGCCGTAGACCGAATGCCTCCTTGCTTGTTGATGTACCACATTGTGGTGGTATTGTCTGTTCTGATCTGGACCACCTTGTTCTGTACATATTTGGAAAAGGCTTGCAGTGCCAGAAACACTGCTCTGAGTTCCAAGAGACTGATGTTAAGCAGAGATTCTTGAGGTAACCACAGCCCTTGGGTGGTAAGATCCCCCAAGTGGGCTCCCCAGCCCAGCAGGGAGGCAACTGTGGTGAGTATCACTGAATGAGACTAAATGACAAAAGGAACTCCCTGTCTTAAACTGTCCTGATCCTGCCACCATTGCAAAGCCTGGATCAGGGTTCGAGTCACTGGGACTAGTTTGGTAAGGGAATCCTTTCTTTGGGACCAGAAGGCTGTTAAGTGGAACTGAATGTCCCTCATCTGGAATCTTGCCACCTGGACCACTGCTGTAGAGGCTGCCATGTGGCCCAGGAGCTGCAGGAAATGCCTTGCTGGTCGAGACACCAGAAAGGTGAATGAAGAGGCCAGTTCTATAAGGGTCCTTGCCCTGTCCAGGGGAAGGAAGGCTCTTGCCCTTATTGTATCCAGCTCTGCCCCTATAAAGGTGAGGAGCTGTACTGGCTCGAGAAATGACTTTGGAAAGTTGAGGAGGAATCCTAAGGAAGTGAGCACTTGCTGAGTTATTAGCAGATGTGACTTGACTTGGTCTGGAGACTGACCCACTATGAGCCAGTCGTCCAAGTATGGAAAGACGGAAATCTTTTTTCTCCTTAGGAAAACAACCACTACTGCCAGGCACTTTGTGAACACCCTTGGGGCTGATGTTAGGCCAAAAGGCATTGCTCTGAATTGATAATGGCCTGAGAGCAACTCGAACCTGAGGTACTTTCTGTGGAAGCACCTGACAGGAATGTGAAAATAAGCATCTTTGAGGTCCAGGGAGGCTAGCCAGTCCCCTGGCCTTAGAGAGAGCAGAATTATTCCCAGAGTCACCATTCTGAATTTTGGTTTTAAAAGGTGCTTGTTCAGATATCGTGATCCAGGATGGGCCGCCATTCTCCTGTTTTTTGGGGTTAGGAAGTACCTGGAGTACAACTTTGCCCTGTGTAGGGTAGGAACCCTTTCTATGGCTCTGAGACCCAGGAGGAAGAAACCTCTGCCTCTAGGGCAAGGGTCTCTGATGGATTTGCAGGTGGAAAGATCTGGTTCTCATCTTGGAAATTTTTGAAGCTGAGAACCAGTCCTTGGCTTACTACTTCCAGGACCCACTTGTCTGATGTCAGAGACTTCCAGTCCTGGACAGTAAGCCAACCTGCCCCCTACAGGTATTGGAGAATCGGCCCAGGCAGACCCATCAGGGTGTCTGCTTGGCAGGGGCTTTAGGCTGAGGGGTGGAAGCAGGCCTGCTCTTTCCCCATCTGCCTCTCCCTCTGAAGAACCCCATCTGAGCATAAGCAGAAGAGGAAGTCTGGGCTTGGTAAAAAGGCCTTTGAAAGGGCCTGCCCCTGCCCCTGGAATGCTGTCTGAGGAGTGGCTTGCCTTTCTTTGGCCTGAGCACTCCTGTAGGTGGTCCTGTACTCGTCCATCTTTTTCATGTAGTTCTCTGTCTGCTCCCCAAACAGAGAATTACAAATGACAGGGAAATCCATGGCCTTAGCCTGGGTATCCTGTGATAGGCTAGTACATCTGAGCCAAGCCATCCTCTGAAGGGCCACAGATGTAGCCATGACTCTAGATGAAACATCACTGGAGTACACAGCAGCATGAAACTGCACCTTGGATGCCTCAATCCCATCCGCAGCCACCTGCTCCAGCTCCTTGGCAAGCTGGTCAGGGGCCTGTTTAGCCAGAGCCAGCACAGTGTCCCACCTGGACTTCTGGTATCTAGCTGTGTAGGCCATACAGTTAGCCTGCCTGAGTCCCAAAGATGCTGCCATGTACTGCTTCTTTGCCATGGCATCAATCCTCCTGGAGTCCTTATCTGGGGGGTGTGATGCCAAGGGAATATTTGCCTTATCACAGGCAGCAGCCTGCACTACCCCAACATGGCTGCATTGCTGGGAAAGGAACTCCGTGTCCGAGCCTGAAAGGGTATACCTCTTGTCCATTCTTCTGTCCACAGGAGGTATGGAATTAGGAGTCTTTAAAATTTTAAATGTCTGTTTCCTATAAGATTTATGGAGGGGAATAGATGATCTCCTGGACTCTGGGATGTCCATCATCTCAACAAAATCAGGCCCCTCCTGATCCTCTACTGCTTCTTTCATTGGAAGCTGGAGGGTTTCAGCCACTTTCTTGTAAAACAAAGTGGGAAGGGGATTCAGAAAGCCTACGAGGAGAAACATCTGAAGGTCTGTCTGGGGAGAGGTCTGGGTCAATAGGCACATCCAGACTTTCATAATCACCATCATCATCATTATCCTCATACTCTCCCTCCTCCTCCGGTTCATAAAATTCTTCTGAAGTATAATCCGGAACCGGGGGAACCGACCGAACCCCTGCCAGACGGTGCTGGTTCGGACGGAACCGAAGTTAGTGAATGAACTATCCTTATCGCTTTGGCTAGTTAATCAGCGGTCGAAGAAAGAATTTGTGGATCTGAACCGGATGATTTTTCTCTTCTCTTTCTTTTAACCGGAACCAACTCCTCAGAATCGGCTCTCCTTTTGCCCAAAGAAGTTTCGCCCTGGTCAGAGGGCACACCTTCTGGTTCGGTCAGAACCGAACCAGGCTGGCCATCTGGGTCAGCGGACTTCTCGGCCTCCCTTTCCCTCAGTTTACCTACTCTCTTATCCAGGGTAGCTTTGGGAAAACTTTTACAAATTTGGCAGTCTGAATCGAGGTGGTCAATTCCCAGACAATAAACACAGGTGGTGTGGGGATCAGCCTTAGCAAAGGCTTCTCCACACACACACTACAGTGTTGAAACCCAGTGGGCCCGTTTTTTTTTCTTGGGTTTCTCAGACATGGCCAATCCTATCCAAAACGTACTGTTTCTTCAGCAATCCGCCAGGCAAGACACCCCTATCGGTTCCTGACTGTGTTATGGGTCTTGGAAAAAAACGTAATTAAATCAGGTTTTTTTTGTTTGTTTGTTTGCTTAAAGAACCGATACGGACCAGTTACCACACTCTAATAAATTCAAAACTTTAAGACCAATCTGATCGGTTCAAACTGAACCGATCCAATACTTACAAGTTCCACACAGAAACTAAATGCAAACCCTATCTAGTACTCACGGTACCACAGACAGAGACTTAAACAGACAGGTTCAGTAGCAGAAATTCGGTAGAAACCAAGCGAAAAAACGATACTTTAACCAACTTTTTTGAACCGAGCAAAGGAGAAATCTCCAGAGCGACTGTTCAGTGAGGCGGAGTAAAGAATCTGACGGTTGGAGTTTAAACAGCAGCAGACAGGGGCTTCAACTGAGCTCGCGCTGAACATTCCATGCTAGCCATGGAAAGTTAACTTTGTTCTCCGAGGCAGTTGAAAGGCAGGACGTAACTGCAATAGTCAGAATACAGCAATACTTCATGTTGTTTGAATGTAACCATTTAGTACAAATAGGATACAGAAGTAGCAGATAATGTTGCAAAATTAAACAATGTATCTGTGACATACAGGAAGTCAGGGATTCTTAGAATCAGGAGCTATAACCAATCTTGCAGGTGGTTTAGAGAACATTTAAAGTAACAGAGTGCTGTTGATATTTCCTTCTTATATTAATAATCTTACTTACAAGGGGGTCCCAGGTATGTCACGGCCTGCAACCTTTTTGGGCATAAATCTGATATGTTCGTATGAGGAGTCCATTATGTGTACTGTTTGGACAACAGAATTTAAAATAATCAATATAATCGAAATCATAAGGTGGTAGGTCTCATTCCTGAGCTTACAGAAACATGTGTATGTATACACTTTTTTTTGACCAAGTAAAAAAGACATGCAGAATTTTTAAGACTTATAATCTGTGTATAGGTACTCACCCTTGGTTATGTTGTCAAGTGAAAGCTGCTTATAGCAGAAAAAGAATATAATCCATACCAGGTCATATTGATTGCCTCAGCATGCGAGTAGTAGTAGGTAGACCTGTACATGAGGAACATGGAGTCCGGTGCACAACAGGCAGAGAGGCATCTCGATGGAATGGCCGTGATGGTCCGACAGTGATACCTCTGAAAATATGGCTACATGTATAAAGCCTGATGAAAAAAGGCCTTAGTGTTCAGTTGAAGTCTTTAGTGAGAAGAAGAGATGCCCGGACGGCCAGAGGGGCGGTCATGGGTTTAGAGGCTTGTAGGTTATCCAGTATTGTTTGAGCCAAAAAGATGGTCGCCTTAAAAAGGGGCATTAGCCACATTCCGCTGAATATCAGGTGCTGGCCCTGAGAGTTTGAACCATGCTTGACGGCGTAGAAAGAACGGCTGCAGAGGCTCAAGCTGAAGCATTGGTAATGTTGCGTCCTGATCTTTTGCAGTGGATGCAGGCAGTCTATTTATAAGGTCAACAGCAGAGGTACCTAACAGATGCTGGTTATAGTTCTTGTATGTTCAGGTATGACAGTGCAGTCGTGAGCAGCTGCAAAACCACAGAATCCGTAGTGTCCATCTTTGTTAAATACGGCTAGTCAAAGAGGAGCCTGATATAACCTGTGTGCTTTGCTAGGAAACTCCTGTGCCATTATGGGTTAACGCCATGCTTCAGTAATCGTATTTCTGAATATTATAGTAGTCAGTCATCCCAGATAGATGGTACATCATAATGGGACTTATATTCTCCTGAATATTCATCAAGAGACATGATAGGTGGGCAGGCCAGCCCAGTGCATGCCAGTGTCGATGGAGGCTGAGACACAGTCTGTGATAAATGGTGTTTGACTATCATGCATGAGAACAGATGAGGCTGGTATGCCCCTGCGTTCTGTAGCATATAATTATTTTCTAGTGATGTAGCCCCATAGTATCTTTTGATGCATGTTGTTGAAAGTATTCATGGAAGTCCATGGTAAACTTGTAATAAGGATTCTCCAAAATTGTATTATATGCAAGTAAAGGTACTGTTCTATAATGGAGGGGCTGCTCAGTTGATGGTGGCATCAGCCTCATCAACGGAAGAGGAGGAGAAGCATGCCTCGATGATGGTGCACTATGTCTTTATAGATGAAGGGTAAGTAAAAGCATACTCCATCGACAGTGGAATATACTCCATCGACGATAAGAAAGACAGTACATGCTTCATCGACGATGGAAATGCAGTCGACTATGAAAAGGTGAATGCATGCCCCGTGGACGGTGAAGCTTTGGAGCACGCCCAGTCAACGGGGAGGCAGCCCAGTTGACTATGGAGCATGTAGTGTGTGTTTCGTCCACGGAGGAGGCGTTTTCATCGATGAGGATGTCTTGTAGAGCCCTCCCGTCGACAGGGGAGTATGCCCTGTCGATGGGGAAAGTAGAAGGACCTCAGTCATTGATGGTGAGGGTAGCCTCGTCGACGGGGCAGCTGAAGAATGAAGCTCCGTCAACAAGGAATGTTCCTCTGATGAAGAGCAACGTGCCGTCGTCGGGGGTGAATGCCTGTCTGTGCTCTTTTGATGAGGTAGTGCCTGTCGTCGACGGGGGTGAATGCCCGTCAATGATTAATGTCTTCTAGATGATCTTTGTTTCAGAGGTATGACTGTTGTATCGTGGTCAGGTAGGACATTAGGTGAAGGGGTTTCCTTCCCTGTGTTAGTCATTGAATGGGACTCTGTTCATAAGCCCCTTAAATTAGTACCCTGCATGTGTGACAGGGAGACATCCATTGTAGTAGTCTTATCTAGTACAGGATCTAGGTGCCTTGTATGAAGTTCAGGCACCCCAGGCTATATTTTCAATCTACTTCGTATACTGCTGTAGAAGGGATGCTGCCAGAGCTGAAGCCAGCGGGGAAAATGAACGCAGATTACCAGGGACCACCCACTTTTATAGGTACAGCCCAAGAAGTGAGGTCGTGTGGGTGGTCCCTGGTGTGGAGACTGCTGGAAGAAACTTCTGTGCTGGAGCACCACCTATCGGAAACCCCCAGAAGTAATGACTTACTGCAAGAGACCATTCCATGGATGATCAACAGTTACAGGTGAGTAACCTATACTTCTAAGGGTGTGAATACAGTTCACTACCCACACTTTGGCAGACTCCTAGCAGTTCTCCAGCAGGAGTGGGAAAGGTGCAAATGCCCTTTTTGGCAAACAAAGAACTGAGAACCAAGGACACAAAAGCAACCCAACGATGAGGCATGTCAATGTTGTAATGGGATATGAAGGTGTGTATGCTTTATGACATGTGGCAGCCCTACAGCTCTCCAGTATCAGAATGTCTCTTGAAGCAGCGGTATGTCTGGTGGAATGACTCCCAATCCCTTTGGAAAGCTCCCTAACAGCCAACCTATAGCAAAGGTCAAAGTCGGATGTTATCCACTTGATAACATAGGTTTTCTCAGTCTGCCAGGCATTGCTTCAGAGTACAGTTGTGGCCAAAAATATTGGCACCCTTGCACTTGTTCAAATAAATCACAATTTCCTCTAAACATAAGTTGAAATTAACAACAGTACAGTATTTGGTCTCCATAATTCTTTATTTCTCTGTTAATATTACAGAACCTTTGTTTTTGATTCAGAATTTAATATATCCTTTTAAATCTGAAAATGGAAAGAAATGGCATTGACAAAATTATTGACACCCTAGACTTAATATTTGGTAGCACAGCCTTTGGTCAAAATAACTGCAATCAACGCTTCCTATAGCCATGGATGAGCTTCCTGCACCTCTCTACTGGCAGTCTGGCCCACTCTCTTGTGCAAACTGCTCCAGTTCTCCCAGACTTGAAGGGTGCCTTCTCCCAACTGCTGTTTTCAGATCTCTCCACAGGTTTTCAATGGGATTAAGATCTGGACTCATTGCTGGCCACTTCAGAACAGTCCAGCGTCTTGTCTTGAACCATTCCTGGGTGCTTTTTTAAGTGTGTTTGGGGTCATTGTCCTGCTGGAAGACCCATGACCTTCGACAGAGACCCAGCTTTCTGACACTGGGTTCAACACTGCGCTCCAAAATGGCCTTTTAATCTCCAGATTTCATGATGCCATGCACACGTTCAAGGCACCCAGTGCCAGAGGCAGCACAGCAACCCCAAAACATCACTGAACCTCCTCCATGTTTGACTGTAGGGAAGGTGTTCTTTTCTTTGAAGGCTTCATTTTGTTTTCTGTAAACAGAGATGATGTGCTTTACCAAAAAGCTCTAATTTGGTCTCACCTGTCCACAGGACATTCTCCCAGAAGTATTTTGGCTTGTTCAGATGTGTTCTGGCAAACCCCTGTTGGGCTTTCTTATGTCTCTCTCTCAGCAGTGGGGGTCCTCCTGGGCCTCCTACCATATAACCCCCTTTCATTGAGTTGGCGACGGATGGTGTGAGTTTAAACTGTTGTACCTTGTGTCTGAAGGTCAGCTTGAATCTGTTTGGCAGTTGATCGAGGTGCTTTCTCCACCATTCGAACAATCCTGTGCTGCAATCTTCGATCAAGTTCTCTCTTGCGGCCACGTCCAGGGAGGTTGGCTACAGTGCCATGGGCCTTAAACATCCTGATAACATTACGTATGGTGGAAACAGGAACATCAAAGTCTCTGGAGATTGATTTGTAGCCTTGAGATTGTCCATGCTTGGCTACAATCTTCTGTCTGACCTCCTCAGACAATTCTCTGGCTGTCCTTTTCTCCATGCTCATTGCGGTACACACAGTGACACAAAACAGGAGACTTAGTCCTTTTCTCTATTCAAACTGGTTGAATGAGTGATTTTTATATTGCAGGCACCTGCAACTCACCACAGGTGAGTTCAGTTCCAAAGTGAAGGAGAATCACCTGCTTGAAATCTAATTATTTCTAACTACTTCTAAAAGGTGCCAATAATTTTGCCTCGGCCATTTAAGGATTTCTGTGTGGAATAAGCTAAGACTTAGTAAATGTTTCTGCTTTTTGTGTTTTATTCCACTGCAAACCAAAGAAATACATATGTGGATACCACAATATTTTTTAATTTCAACAATTTTCTGGAAGGAATGGTGCATTATTAGAAAAAACTGCAAGGGTACCAATATTTTTGGCCACGACTATGTTACAACTAGTGAACCTCACTCTGAACTTCAGTTCTACTCTTATTAAATAAGTCCATGCTCTCCACAGGTCCAAAGTATGGAGCCTGCGACTGGCCTCCAAAAATGGGCTGTTAAAATATACTAGAAGGTCTATCCCCACTTGAGGTTAAACTCTAATACTACCTCTGGGAAGAACTTTGTGGGGGGATGAAGAACAACCTTGTCAGTGCCACCCCCAAGCCCTCTCTGGCCAGACTGGATACTCTCTAACTCCTCCTGCCTCTTCGCTCTTGATGCTCCCTCACAGACCCATCACTGAGAGCTCCATCACGCCCTGTCCTTTATCCCGCTCGCTAACATATGCCTCTCCCACTGTGCTAAATTCACCTCAAAACACTTGTTGGGAGAACTCGCTCCTTACCCCTCTCTCTCAACCCCACCTCCCCATTCCCTCAGATCCTCAGACACTCTTACTCTGGCGGTCCCCCATCACCCCACACTAATTGGGCAGTCTGTCTTTTCCTATCGCTTCCCTAAAGCCTGGAACTCTCTAGCCCAACAAATACATCACTCCTCTCAGAGAAGCCCTACACTAGCAGCCCTGTACTTCTCCTCTACCTGTCTGCCCCTCCTCCCGCCTTACTTCTCTCTCATCCCCTTCTCGTGCCTCTTACTATCTTCACTTACTAGGATTCCTCCCCTAAGTTAACTATTCAATCCCTTATTAGCACTAAAATGTTCAATCTGTCATGTTTTCTTTTTCAAAGCAAACTGTGGTGTAATTTTAGATCTTGTACAGCTCCTGTTTTATCTTTTCCTACTCTGTTATTGCAACCTTCTTGTTTTTTAGCTACTTTTTGCAATCTGCTTGTATGCTGTGGTCAACGATTTTTTTGTACTTTTATTGGAATGTCTTTCCTGTATTGTTGTACTGTACCCTCCCGGGTCGTGCCTGAAAACAGTCATTGCTATGGCTAGTGCACTTACCCAGTAAACAAAAACTAAATAAATACACAACTCTCTCTCCTCTAACTGTTCCTGCTATAATTTACTAGTTTACTAGGCTTAATATGGAAAGAAAAGAAGGCCGTGGCCCATCTGGATTCTTTCCCCCACACCTGTGAGCTAATATAAAGATGCCGGATTAGACTTTGCCCAGTTGTCAGAATGGTTTTCGAATGTATTAGCATTAGAAATATCAACCAATACTTGAGGTAATAAATTCCAGAGTCTAGTTGCACTTATAGTTACGTAGTTATTCTTTTTATTTATATTAGCCTTCTTAATAATAATCTGTTTATTGTGTGATCTAAGTGTTTATTAATACAAATAGAAAAGTTACACATGGCCAAAGATGGAGACTAACACCTTATGAATGAACAAAATGTCACCCCTACAGCATCTAATTTGTAGAGTCTGGAGTCCAGTTCCCTCCAATCTCTCAGTATACGATTGACTTTTCAACCCAGAGACCATTTGTGTAGCTCTGCGCTGAACGCCCTCCAGCAATACCACATCCTTGACCAGATATGGGATCCATAGTCCAGATGGGGCTTATCCACCTTAATTATCCTCCCCTACCATCCCTTTACTCAAATCCTGGCTCCACTACCTTTACTCCTTCTCAACGCCCCTACTAATTTCTTCTCTCCTTACCTGAATCCTATTCCTCCTTAGCACCCCTTCCCTTTTCCCCCCAACTGTCTACTAGCCGATTCCCTCCTGATGTTCCTACTCCCCCCGTCACTGCCTACTACTTGCTTCCCTCCTGATGTGCTCTACCTCTGCCTTGTGCAGGCAGGGTTCTCAACATCCTGGAGGGGACAGACCCTAGCAGACCTCTCTCCTCCTCCTCATCCATCTTCCTTCCCCTCCTCCTCCATTGCCTGTCCTGACCCCTTACGGAGTTCTCAGCTCTCCTAGGGTTTTAGCTCTTGTAAGCCCTTACCCTCTCCACTATCCTCGCCTCCTCCCTACTTCTCTCCACTACTAGTCTCTAAAGCCACCTTTATCCTTGCCTGCTCCATCCCCTGGCAGGGTTCTCAGAAACACAGAATCTGACGGCAGATAAGGACCGCTTGGCCCACCTACTCTGCCCATTTCCCTACCTGATGGATGAGCTGCAGATTCTAGTTAAACAGCTTACTTCCTCCTACCCCCACTAGAATTGCCTAATCACTGTCCCTGCACGCTTGAATTCTCCCACTGTTCCCTGACTCCACAACCGCCTCAGGAAGGCTGTTCCATGCATTCACAACCCTTTCTGTGAAAAAATACTTTGTAAAATTAACTCTGGGCCATCCCCCCATCTTTAAATTGTGCCCCTTTGTTCTTGCACACCTCTTTTTCTGAAAGATGCTACCCTGCTGTACTTTGTTAATTCCCTTGAGATACCTGAAAGTTTCTATCATGTCTCCCCTCTCCCTCCTTTCCTCAAGAGTATACAAATTAAGCTGCTTTAGTCTCTCCTCTTATGTATTCTGGTGCAGATCCTGCACCATTTTGGTTGCCCTCCTCTTAATAGCCTCCACTCTGTCTACGTCTTTGCAGAAATGTGATCTCCAGAATTGCATGCAGTACCCCAGATGGGGTGTCACCAACTGTTTGTATAGAGGGATAACTTCCTGTTTTCTACTGGTGATGCCTCTCCCTATGCATCCCAGTATCCCCCAGCCCTCCTTACTGCCTTCTCATGTTGCTTGCCCACCTTTAAGTCATCTGATATAATTACTCATAGGTCTCAATTTTTGCTATCTCACCCCCCACTGTGTAATCTTCCCTTGGGTTTCTGTTTCCCAGGTGCATTACCTTGCACTTCTTTGCATTAAATCTGAGCTGCCATATATTTGACCATTCCTACAACCTTGTCAAGTCCCTTTTCATCCTTTTCACCCCACCTTGTGTATCAACCCTGTTGCAGATCTTGTGTGGTCTGCAAAGAGACATACTTTTCCTTCCAGGTGCTCTCCAATGTCACTTATAAAGACATTAAAGAGGACCGGTCCCAGTACCAAACCCTGCAGTACCCCACTAGTTACACTCCTTTCTTCACTGTGGACTCAGTTTACTATTCTATTCCCTTTTGCGTCCTTTTGTCCAGCCATTTTTTTTAATCCATGCTACTACCTTGGGACCCACTCCAAGGCTGGCTAACTTGTATATTAACCTCAGCATCCTGAAGGAACCAGAAGTGGTCAAGCTTCTTTCCTCCCCAATCCTCCTTCCACCCACCCTTCTCTCTGCCTCCTATCTCCCTACTTTGCACTCATCCCTTCCTCTATCCTTGCCCTGAATCGACCCCCTGGCAGGGTTCCTAGTATCCTGAAAGGGTTGAAACTTGTTATGCCTCCCACCTCCCCCATTACTCAGTCCTATTAATGGCTGCCCTAAATCTCTACTGCACTTGTAGACTATTTGTACTTCTGGTATACCTTAGCTAACTTGTGCGGTCTGTGTTACTCCTCACCAGCTTGACCTAGATCTAACTACTACTATTCCATTCAGTCATTTCCTACACAGATAGGAGTCACTTAGTGCTTGCATTCTAATGTAAACATTGTGCTATTTTATCTATTTCAGTTGTTTATCATCCAGCTCCCTAGTTCAAAACTGTTAGCATTCCACTATTTCATTGCTCACTGTGCAGTCTACTCACTTTTATTTGAATGTATTCAAATGTAAATCTCATGTTAATCTTTGTTATTGTACCAAACCTCTGCATTCAATTCCTCATGTTCCCCTACCCTCAGGTCACACCAGAAGACGAGCAGCTTGTTCAGTGTGCCTTCCTCATGAAACATTTCAATAAATAAAAGACTCCACAGAGCGCGCCTGGCGCTCCCTAGTACTTGCGGCTGACGGTATGGTCAACAGGAAGGCAGTCTCCCATGATGAATGTGACAGCTTCCACCTGTTCACAGGCTGAAGTGGACTGCCCTTGAGCACAGCCAGCACACCAGCAGTAGAGGTCTCAAGGTGGAGGAGGCCCACACACCCCTAGGGACAAGTTGTCAGGGCCCTTGAAAAAGTGGCCAACTACTTTCTCCTGGGCCACAGTCAACTTACCAGCCCACACCCCACAAGCAGAGAGAGGTCCCAGGTAAATTTTTAGGGTTATCGCTCACCAGAGGAGCACGAGGCCACAACACTGAAGTGTCCATCAAAGGAGACCAAACATATAACTTCAGTCACCACCAGGAATCTCTACTGTCCAGGGGAGACAGCTGGGGGTGGGAGGCACAGAAAACAAAAATATAGTCAGACTGCTGCAGTCATTCACAGTAGGGGAGCTCTGCAAATGCTCCCTGCTGTTACTCCCAGGAGAAGACAAGAACTGGCTTTCTGGAAGGAGCAGCCAGCAGATATAGCTTGGAGGCGAGCACCAGCATGCAAATCAAATTTAAAGATGGGTGTGCCTCCAAGTCTCTCTCATGAGGAGACTAACCATCTTGTAACTGCTGCTGGAGAGAAGGACATGGGAACAAAACAAATGAGCTAACTGCCTATTTAACAACGTATTTAACAGGTAGGAGACATGCTCTTTTAAGCACAGCTTGTAAAATTTTGACATCACTTCCTGTCTCAAGCTTCTATAATATGGCTGTTGCCTTGTTTAAATTTGTTGCCCATTTTGATATAATTATCTCCAGACTACTGAACATCACCAACTAAACAAAATACTTCCTGTATGTTTTGAGATTAGATGGAGTAGAGTTAGTTGTGTAACGATGAAAGTAACACTCAAATACACAAATATATACATACAACCCAGTTTGGGCTCACTGTCCGAAAAGTATATAAAGCATCACTACTTTACCCAACCACAAGCTACATAACAAACTTTTAGAGTAATAACAGAGGTAATTCTTCAAAGGCAGTTTTACCTTTAGTTTATCATGAGAAGTATATGGTGCTTCCGGAGCATATATTCTAAAGATGTCAGCCAGGCAGCAAGCCACAAGCAATCGTACATCCTTGTTGGGGTTCCTGAGGAAGAATTCTGATGCTAAGTGCAATGCCAGTGGGAGGTACTGCTGCTTTTCATCTTCAGAGTCCTGATCCATGTCCATAAATGTTTTTACAACCATCTGTAGAGGAAGAAATATTTAAAAAAATAAACTTTACAGATCTTTTAAGGAGTGTTTACAATTGTAATTTCAGAGGTTAAATAAACATACAAACACAGACAATGCCAGCTGAAAACAAAAATGGGTCCATCTAGTCTGCCAAGTTTTGCACTACCCTGCCCCCTTACCCTCTAGGCAGCTGTTCCGCCCACTCTCGACCCCCCTGCCTTACTCATAACCCTCTGAGAAACTATTAAGCCCTTTATTGTTGCAGCAATGCTGGAGCCCATTAATGGTTTGTGTGCCCACTACCTCTGCCAGTAGGCTGTTCCACAGTTCATCCACTCCCTCCGTAAAAATCAAACTTCTTGCACGTTCCACCACCAGTCAACATTCAGATCCCCTTCTTTTCAACAAGCTATTCCAGCTAAATAGTTCCCAACAGTTTACCCTGTCTATTCCTTTCAGGAACCTAACAGTTGCTATCATGTCACCCCTCTCCCTTCTGACCTCCAGCAAGTACTTTTCAGTACCCTGAGCCACAA
Source organism: Neoceratodus forsteri (assembly GCA_016271365.2). Taxonomy (NCBI): domain Eukaryota; kingdom Metazoa; phylum Chordata; order Ceratodontiformes; family Ceratodontidae; genus Neoceratodus; species Neoceratodus forsteri. The sequence continues at coordinate 354,715,056 of CM057452.1, read as the reverse complement.
CCAGTGGTGCAAGTGGTAGACAAGAAGTACAGGAACTCAGGCACTGGCTAGTCTGAAACAAAACAAAGAATTAAGTTCCTCAATCTGAAGGACAACTGTATAGATACTATAGGATTCAATTAGGGATGTTCAAGTATTTCTAGGAAAATATCATTGTTTAAACAAGTCAAATTTTGTGATGGAATCCCTAATTTCAGGTCACAGGCCTAGAAACTGTCATTTTGCTGGCTGAAGAATTTCAGTTCCAATATCAGTGGGAAGAACAGGAACTCTGTTCCTATTGCAAAAAAGGTACAGGAACTGAGTTCCTGTAAACTCATTAATGGCTACAACCACAGCTGGGAAGTGGCCATACCAGGTTACACCATATTCCAGAAGAGCAGGACAGGAAGGAAAGGTGAGTGTGTTTTATACGTGAGGGAAGGTATAAAAGCCACAGTACAAAGACACCTGAGGGATAAGGAAGGGTTGGAGAAACTATTGGGCCAGCTTAGAGAGGTAGGGTACTGGGCCTTTATCTGCCTGGGGATGATGTACAAACTATCAACACAGTAGGAGTTGGTCAATGTTTTGGGGGGAAGCCACCGACAGAATGGCAAGCAAGGGGGACGTACTGACTATGGTAAAACTTTGATTTGCCAGATATAGATGGGAACATTCTGGCCACAGCTACTAGAAGCAGGGCTATCCTCAACTCCCTACAGGGGTTATTTCTCAGGCAGCTGATAATGGAACCCACTAGAGATGAGGACTGCTGAACCTGATATTTATGAACAGGGTCAGCACTGTAGACATCACAGGGGGTACTCCTCTGGGTACAAGTGATCACCATACTGCGTGGACGGGCATACAGATTAGGCAAGAGAAAAACTACACCAAGACGAGGGTCATGAACTTGAGGAGGGCAGATTAAAAAAAAAAAAAAAAAAAAAAAAGGGTGACCACCTCAGTAAAGACCTCAAAGGAGGGGATGGCGGGGGTGCAGGTGGAAGTGGAGACCCGATGGAAAAATATCAAGGAGAGAATAGCTAAAGCAATGGCATGTTGTCTGAAGCACGTAAAGCAAAGCAAATTTATAAAGCACCCATTCCCATGGGCTCTGAGTGCTATGCAATGCCAGAGCATTTACATACAACACACATATATAAAAAGGAATAACCACAAAACCAACCAATAAAAACATTAGAACACAATCGGACTATAAAAGAAATTAACTAGGAAAAAGGAAAGATCAGAAATAAAATACAGTAAAATATGATGAAGTTTATAGCCAAAACGCTAGGATAAACCAAAAGCTGCTGTAATAAGGTGGGACTTCAGACCCCTTTTGAAGGCTTCCAGTGAAGGGCCTCCCTCAGAGATCTGAGACGCAAGTTTCACAGGATCAGGCCAGCAACATCAAAGGCCTTCTCAACCAAAGATTTTAACTGCACCCTGGGAACCGCAGCAAGGCCTGCCTCAGAGGAATAGAGGTGTCGGGAGGTCTGGTGAGGAAAATAACAGTTACGAAGGAACTTACCGTAACAGCAGATCTTCGAGAGAGGTTCCTGCAGTAGGTCATCACAGATAGGACTGTGCCCCCTGGCGTCAGGACCACACGGCAAACTTCTAGCTAGCAATCCATAGCTGGGGACCTCCCCCAGCATCACCCGACGGGACATCAGCATGACAAGGGGTTGGTCCCCACGCCCACCCTCCAGTTCTCCCGCCAGAAGAGATCTGAAAGGTAGAAAGGAGAACAGAGAAAAAAAATCCTTAAGCCCCGAGCTGCTAAAAACGCACTGTGGGAAAGGAAAGAGCAAGCAAAAGCTGGGGGAAGGTGGAAGGGAAAATATGACCTACCGTAGGAACCTCTCTCAAAGATCTACGGTTACAGCAAGTTCTTGCCTAACTGTTATATCTTACTTTGAGAGGGTTCCTGCAGTAGGTCATTACAGATAGGACTGAATTCCAAGTAGTCAAGAAGGGTCAGCCAGCCCGATGGCAAGGAGGGTTGAGATGCTGGACGCCACACCTCGCGCCATGCCAGCGTCCCGAGTACAGGAACAAGCTCAGGCCACCAGGGCAGGACAGAATAGGCGTCCGGACGACTGCTCTCCTCCCTGGGAGGGTGGGTGGGTGGATGACTCCACCGACATTGCGACTCCCACCTGTGGCTGGGATGCACCAACCAGGGGATCATGTTGGTATCGGGAGGAGCTTCAGCGGACGTCTGCAGATAGGGTACAGGAGCACACCCGGTTGCACTGGAAGTCACTGCATGTTCGTACTCCTGGGGGGGGGGGGAGAAGAGGGATCATGCTCACAAACACAGGGAAACTCCCACTGGTTGGGAGGAAGATGTCATCTGCCCCCACCTCTCATCACCGGATCCTGCCCACTGGATTCCGTCTCACCAATCACCTCTGCCCAATGAGCATCAGGCCCCGCTCGGGGGGGGGGGCGCCATGGACCAGGGGTTACTCCAGATGCGTGTTGCAGGTGATGGAAGACCTAGGATACAGCTGGGAGGATCTCAGGTAGGAGGGGAACAGGCAGGTTCATTGATGGGGCCCCAGCCAGTGGCGAGAGGAGGGAAAAATAAGGGTTTAAAAAAAAAAAAAAAAACAGCAGTCAGAGACTGAGGTCCGGGAAGTAGAAAAGGTCTGCAGAGCAGGACGCAAGCTTGGACAGTAGGCCCTAAACAACGGCCAGTCCAAAACCATCTCTGCGCCTAGAGGCAACGTCCAGACTGTAGTGTTTCGTGAAAGTATGGACTGTACTCCACATGACCGCAGCACAGATGTCAGAGGACGACACATTTCTTTAAAAGGCAGTAGAGGCAGCCATGCCATGAGTAGAATGCCCCTTGACCTCCCCTGGAAGTGGTTTCTCTTACTTCTGATAGATGAAGGTAATGCAGTTAGCCAACCACTTGGAAAGGCATTGTTTGCACCCAGCATTACCCTGACGTTTGGACGCAAAAGAAAAACTGGTCCAATGTGCGCACCTCCTTGGTCAGAGAAATGTAGCAATGTAGAACTCCATGCACATCCAGAGGGTTCAAGAGGTGTTCCCCCTCTACTGGAATATTCGGGATAGTAGACCAGCAGTTGGATATCCTGGTTTAAAGTCACCTCAGATACCACCTCTGGGAGAAAACAAGGATTAGTCCTCTGAGCCACCCTGTCTCTGTGGAAAATTAAATAAGGCTCCTTACAAACTAGGGCCTGAAGCTCGAAAAATTCTTCGAGCTGAGGTAATAGCAACCAAAAATAGCACTTTTCCAAGACAGGCAGTGCATAATCACAGCTTGCTGCTGGCTCGAAAGGGGATAAAGTAAGCTTCTCTAACATAAAATTCAAATCCCATGGGGGAACTGGACTATGGACCAGAGATTTCAAGTGAAGGATCCCCTTAAAAAGGGTTCTGGAGACCTCCAACTGAGCAATATTCTTGCCTTCCACCCGAACATGATAGGCAGATATTGCAGAAAGATGAATCTTCAGTGAGGAACAGCTGAAGCCCAAATCAGAAAGATACAAGAGGTACTCAAGGACCTGGTGCACTGGGCAAGAAAAAGGATCCATATCCCTGGCAGTTGCCCAGATATTGAATCTCTTCCACTTCATAGCGTACATAGTCATGTGGAGGGTTTTCTGGCTTCAACCAGAACTCTGGCTACTTGGGAGTAAACCCAGAAACATGACACCACTACGCCCAGAGGTGCCACGCATGCAGATGGAGAGATTCGAGTCCTGGATGCACCAGTCTGCCCTGCTCCTGAGAGAGAAGGTCATGGAGAAGAGGTAGAGGTACTAGGTGTTTTAACGCTAGCTGCTGCAGCAGGGGGGACCATATCTGCCAAGGCCATAGAAGGGCAATGAGAATCATGTGTGCACCCCTCTGCATGGAGTTTCAGCAGAACTTTCTGCAGAATTGGGAAGGGAGGGAAGGCAAACAGAAATCTCCCTGTCTAACAAAGTGACAGCGCGTCTCGCCAAATAACACCATGCCTGGGAATGAGCAAGCACAGCCATTGATCCTTGAGGAGCAGGGGTAGGAGTCCCTGGAGAGTCAACATGCGGAACCTCTTGTACTCTACAAAGAGGTTCAGTAGGCTGAGATCCAAGATGGGTCTTGGATCTCCCGTCTTTTTTGGTACCAGGAAGAAGTGGGAGTAATACTCTCTTCCCTCCAGAGTCTGGGCTGGGGAACTGGCTCTATGGCCGATTTTGACATAAGAGCTAGAATTTCTTCCCACACTACCACAAGGTGTGTTGACGGGTAATGCGACAGTCCTGAAGGATTGTCTGAGGGTCAGTCCAGGAACGCGACTGAGTGCCCTCTTGCCATCATCTGTAACACCCAAGCATCTGAGGTGATTGCCTCCCACTCTCTGAGGTGGAGGGCGAACCTTCTCCCCACTGGTTCCATCGGCAGATCTGGAAAGGGTGAACAGGAGTCCTGGTCCTGCAACTCAGGAAGCAGACGGGAGGGCTGGCTGGTGGCCTCCAACTGCCCTGTGGGATTTGGCTGGGGGGAGAATGGCGCCCCAGAGTCCGGGGCTCAACGTCTGCCCAGACATCTGTTCCTTTTCGTGGCTGGCGGCAAAAGGCTGCTTGGATCCAGCACTGGAGCGATAGAGGGCGCAGACAACTCTGAGGGACCTACCACCGTCCTGAAGCTCCATGATGATGTCCTTTACACCACCCCCAAAAAAAAACAGGACAAAGCCCCTGAAGGGGCATCCAGTAGGGTGGATTGGACATCCTGTGCCAAGCCTGCCAAGCGCAGCCATGCAAGTCTTTTAAAGCAAACACCTGAGGCAGTAGTACGTGCCACAAAGTCTACGGAATCGTAGGTGGCGCACAATGCATGGCAATAGGAGGACTTAAGTCTCACCTTTTTAAGGAGTCTGTCCCTAAGATCTTGGTCTGAAATGGCCAGAATGTCTGATTCCAGGTCTGAAAGGGACGATTTCTGGAAGGAAATCATAAGGGCCACGTAATCCAGTGACCTCAGAGCACAAGTGGAGGAGGCATAAACTTTGCAGCCATATTGGCCCATTTGTTTGGACTCCTTATCAGACAGAGAGGCACTAAGGTGCTTCGGCTTGGGCGACCTGTTGTGGGCAGCTGTGATCACTATAGGGTCTGCCATGGGCTGCATAGTGAGGTGAGAAACCCTTCCGGAGTCAGTCGGCTTCTTAGAGACCACAGGTATAGAGGAAGTTGCTGCCAAATGGTAGAGTTAAGTCCTCTTGTGGCCCGTCAAAGGAGGGAAGGGTAGGGGGTCCACACCAGAGATGTCCAGGTGCTCAGTGAGCCTTTTTCTCTTGGGATCAGATTCTTGGGTTGCCCATCCACATGTGGTCTGAACATACCGGAGGTGGTCGGCGATCGAAGGGTCCAGGGTGGGGGTGGGGAGACGGGACTTGGGGGACTCCTTCGGCTGGGGCTCTATAATAGACCAGGATCCAGAACACTCTGAAGAATCGGAATCAGAGTCTGAGTCGGATGATATTGGTCTGCTGGGAGACGAGACTTTATCCAATGTGCCCTCTATGAGTCTATCACCAGGCAAGGTTCTCTGAGGGCACCTGGCAGGCTCCCTGTCCGACGTCCAGGGGTCAGCAGGGGAAAGACTCCTGGGGGCTCACCAGGGAGCTGGTGTAGGAACAGGTATAAGCTTCACTCGAGCCAACTCCTATAAGAGCTGGGACTCTGCATCCTTCCACCAAGCGGGAATGGATCCTGGCTTGCCAGCCTGGGACCTGTCTGAAGCCAGAGGCTGTGGAGCAGGTGGAGTTGATAGGGGTGGAGGAAGTGACTGGTACCCTGGGAACCCCAAATGAGGTACGAGGGGTAGCCCGAGTAAGGACAGCCATAAGAGTAGCCCTTTGGGTTATAACCCTGAAAGAACTGGCCCTGTGGCAAGTACCCGGTCACATAGGCAGGCGACGGGTAGCCTGGAGACTGATATCCTGACACTGCATGATAGGGATATTGTGGTGCTGGGTAGCCCAGGACCATGCCCGATGGAGGGGGGGGACCACCGGACTAGTAGGGGGCGGAGCCTGAGGACTGCTAGGCTTTGAGGGGCCAGACGGCAGATCTTGAGGGGTAGGGACACCGGAGGGACCTGGTGGCAGCTCAGATGTCTGAGCATGATGCGTAGGAGCACTGTAGAGCCAGCAGGCAGTGGGATGTCGACCAGCACACCCGCAATCGTTGGGTCAGGAAGGTCAACAAATCGGGGAAGAGCTCAGCGTTGTCAGTTTCCCCCATGGTATCAGACATCAAGGGGTTAAGCATCAGAGGGAACAACGAATCTGAAGGCAGATCTTTAGTGTGCGAGAGGGATCTGGGAAGGGTGACCCCACCCCCACGACAGGTCCGCTGGGACAGTGGAAGATACAGCCAGCAAAGTACACGACATTGGAGAAGAAATCCCAAAGGGCACACCACTCATCTCCTGTAAGTAATCAAGGGAGAACGAGGGTCCGGGTTGCATCAGGGGCAAAGAATCCCTGGAGGGAGAACCCTCGGGGAATAGGGTCTGGCAGCTGGCTCTGATCACCATCGGAAAATCCCAAGGTCCGATGGGAGTCTCAGTCGAGCAGGCGACAGAGCCCGGCGACCTACTTGCTCCGGTCCAGGGTCGGCCCTTCGGCCCGCTGACAACTGGGGGTCGCATGACCGATTCACCAAGGCTTTGACAGAGACCACCGGCAGGAGGGATAATTTCAGAGGCTGCTTCTTTGGTCTGGCAGCACTGGATGGAGGGGGACAGATTCCGGTTCCGGCGGTTCTCCTTTCACTCAGCAGTTCTACAGGAAGCATATTCTCACAGCTCCTTTTCCATGGAAGCCAGGTGCTTCTTTAGCAGATGGGCTTCGAGGGCTTTTTGACATCTACCTCGTGTGGTCCTGTTGAGGGAGAGGCAACTCAAGCAGTCCTGGGCTTGGTGTTTTGGGCCTAGGCAAAGGATGCAGTGGAAGTGGTCGTCCCTGTGCGGGATTCGAGCGCCACATTTGTCACATTTCTTCGCGCAACAGGTAAGACATGCAACAGCGACAAAAGGAACTAGGAAGACAGAAAAAAATTAACCATTAGCCGGACAAATGGCAGCTGACTGAGGCGAAGTTCTCCGCGAGGTTCTACTGACTCAGGTCGGCAGCATTTAGAACAGAGACCGCACCCTGTAGCCCTTGTGCAAATGACATGTACAGCTGGGTATCATCTGCACGGCAGTGAAAACCCACCCTGCAACATCTAATGACATGCCCCAGGGGTAGAGCACGTACACAGTGAATAACATGGGTGAGAGGATTGAACCCTAGGGAACTGCACAGAACATGGGGACCCGGCTCAGCGCTCCGTCTTCCCGGCTCTGAGGGGTGTTTTTCCCTGTTCTGCAAGGGATGTTGCCAGCCTCTGACGTCAAGGCACAAGTGCTGACATCCGCAATGTCCTCCCCCTAGATGATGCAGCCCCTAGAGGTGACTGGTGTGTAGGCCTCTGCCCACGACCAAACCAACCCCCGAGGTGCAGATGCGCTGTCATCCCCAGCCTCCGCGTGCCATGGTAGAATTCCCACCCTCCCCCAGAGAAGGCGAGCCATTGGCGGATGCTCAGCCAGCCATTCTCCCGGCCGGCCCCGGCTCCCCAAGTCCGCTCCCAAACCTGGATCGCCGGCGTGGTGCGAGGTGTGGCATCCAGCGCCTCAACCCTCAGCGCCACCGGGCCGGCTCCTCCAAAATGGTTGAAGGATAGCAGGCAGAGGGTGGTGGCAACTGGCAGACACTCGGGGGACAGGAGAGTGACTAGCAGGGTGCTGCATGGATCAGTACTGACACCAGTCCTCTTCAATGTCTTCGTAAGTGACACCGTGAAGTGGAGGAGAAGGTGCGTTTCATTGCGGATAACACAAAAATCTACACAGGGTGGAGGGAAACTAGAGGAGTTGTCTATGGCATCACAGCTGAGGATTCAATGCCAGAAAGTGCCAAGTCATGCATCTGGGGCAGGGGAAACCAAGAGCTGTGTATAACATTTTGTTTGGGGGAGGGGGGTTTACTGGCAGTCACCAAGCAAGAAAGGGATCTCGGAGTAATCATATCTGATGATCTCTAGATGGTAGGGCAGAGTTACAAGGCAGTAGGCAAGGCTAGTGGGATGCTGACGTGCATAGGGAGGGGGGTTCTAACAGGAGGAAGGAGGGAATGTTGCCACTGTATCACTCACTAGTGGGACCACACCTAGAGTACAGCATCCAGTTATGGAGGCCGCAACTCCGCAAGGACACTGATGGGGTGGAAGCAGACCAGATGAGGGCTAACACAATGGTATGGGGCTGCACAAGAAGCTATAAGGGGAGAGGCTGCGGGATCTCAACATGTACTCCCAGGAAAACAGGAGAGTGAGAGGCGACAGGATTGAGACCTGCAAGTACCTCAAGCCACAGGGGTAAAAAATGTGCAGGTGGAAGGTCTCTTTCAGAGGAGGAGAAGCACCAGAAGACAGGCATGCAATGAAGTGGGGGGAGGAGGGGAGTTTAAGAGGGATGTAAAGAAATATTTCTTCACAGAAAGGGTGGTGGACATCTAGAACAACCTGCTGGAAGATGCTGTGGGGTCAAAAACAATGGGGAGCTTCAAGCATGCATGGGACAGGCACACGGATGTAATAAGCAGAAGAAATGGAGGCAAGAGGCATGCCAGTGACCAAACAGGGTCCAAGGTGTCACAACAGGCAGAGAAAAATAAGGCAGGCTGGATGGACCTATTGGTCCTCATCTGCCAACAAATTCTATGTTTCTAAGTTTTGGATTTTGGAGCCGATCCTCACAGGATCTGCTCTGCTGCCTCTGAATCTGTTTGGTTAGATGTCCTCTACCACTGCCGCCATACAGTTCATGACAAACCTACCCTACCGAACCCACCATTGCGATTTGTACCTAGCCGCTGGCTGGACATCACTCTCAACAAGACGTACACTTCATGCTGGTATTTGGACTCTTAAGCTACTCCTGAACAAGCTCCCAAACTATCTCAACCCTTTTCCGCATTTCCCATAGCGCCTACACTCTCAGGAAAGATGACCTCCTCCTCCTCCTCGATGTATCGAGAACTTGCACCTCACTTGGCAAGCGGGCCATATTGAGCATACTCCCAACTATCTGGAACCAGCTCCAAGGTGTACTGAAGCTTCCCCGGTACTGTCCCAGTCAGCCTACTTAAAAGGTTGGCTGCAGCAAAAATCAAAGATACGTGCAGCTGTTTCTAAATCTCAGCTCACTGCTCTAACCCTAGCCCACTGCTTCCTCTTACTTGCCTAGAGATTAGCTGTCTTGATACTCTGAAACAAGCACTTTGTAACCTTTTTTTCTGTACTTGTATTTTTCTGTCATTTTTATGCAATATGTTAATGATTGCCCATAATTCTGTACTTGAATTTGTACTTTTTTTCCCCCGATTATGCAGTCTGTAACTACCTATCTGTGTCAAAGGACCTCCTTGTGAATGAGCTTGCTCAACGGAGTTTTCCTACAATAAACAAAACTTGAACTCTACACTGCACTCTCTTCAGCCAGTCTCATTTATCAGGTGGGGTTTGGGCACAGTATTACAAATGGTGTCTGTTACCTAGAGAGATGAAATATTACCTCTTTGCTCCTACTACAGAAACCCCTTCCAGTACAAATATTTATAGACCTTGTTATATTGGCTAGTTTGTTTTTGATTGTCACTTAATGATTACCTCCAGGTCCCTTTCCTCTGAAGTAGAGGCCAACTTAATCCCTTCCCTCCAGTATTCCTTCCTGGGGTTCCAGTTCCCCTTAACCTTTCTGGTATTGAATTTAAACACCCAGACTGTGGGCCACATTTTCTTACCTTTGCAGGTACCTCTGCAACTTCCTTGCCCCCCTCCTCACTGCCTATCCTAGCACACAGCTTAGTGTCATCTGCGAAGGGACCGATCTTGCCCTATATTCCTTCTTCTATGTCACTGATGAACATATTGATTCTCAGAAAGCGCAGCTGCACGAAACACTCAGGGTAAAGTTGCTGGAGCTGGCCACTGCTCCGTAGACTGAATGTTGAATAAAGCACCTTTCACTGTATTTTTTGCATTAAGTATTGTTTGTGGTCAGAAAGTAAGACATCACATCCAAACTTCACGGAGCCTTTATCACCATACCATAAAAGTATTTTTGCTTTGGTCACTTGTGCCTCGCAGAAATCAGTCTTGTGTGAAAAATGACATTTCTCCACAAAACAAAAGGGAACTGCCCACATAAACTGTCAAACAAACTTTACAACCCTGAAATCAGTCTCAAGTACAAATTGTTAATGCGTAGTTACCAGCATTGGCAACGGTCTTGAACCCAAATAAACTGCATAGTCAGAAAAGTGAATCAAAAAACCTAATTAATGAAACAAAAAAATTATTTGTGGTTTTGGCAATCATAAATTTTCAAAATGCTCATTAATGTTAAAAATGACAATACTTAATGGATGACAACTAAAAAGGAATACTTCTTTCACCCTAATATGTCAACTGCTCAAAACAGAAACCAACCATCCATTTGGGAACGGACCTAGGAGTCAGAGGGCCGGCCGGGCGTAGATGGATTGGCCCTAAGTGTCAGCTCTAGTTCTCCAGGGGTGGGGGGTGAGTGCCGGCACATCAGACAGTCCTAGCGGAGGCTGAGAGTTAAGTGAGGGACCGATGCCGGACGTTGTGGGAGACAGGACAGCCATTGGGTATGCCCGCTGGCGTCACCCGTCTGGCCTCAAGGAATAACATACTAAAAAATTTGGCTCAATCCATGATGTCCTGCCTCTGCCCCCACCCTGGGGGCAAACCAGGGCCGAGACAGTTGTCAGTGGGGAGGGCCCTGCCCAGGGGGTTAAGCGGAGGGGCAGAATGTAAGGCAGGAGCTGAACCTCAGCCCGGAATGGGTCAAGAAACCATCCCTCCTCTTCAATTTTCTGTTTTCAGTGCACAAAGTGTGTGTGTGTGTGTGTGTTTGGGGAAGGGGGGTCTGGCCACCAAGTGTTGCAAAATGTTATTCCCACTGGCCCTCACAAAACCAACTATGATTGACAAACCCATTTAAAAAGTTTCGTAAAAATATTAGGTTGGGGGCGCTGTGGAGCACACCTACTGATCAGTCGTGTTTCAGATCAGCTCATCATATGGCAATATTACATAAAAATGTCAACTTCATTCCACAAAGAAATATATTTTCCTTGGCAGAAGTGTGTTCTCCTGGCTTTCCTGCTTCATTTGGTACGTTTCCTGGACCATGGGATGCACAAATAAAGGTCCTGCGAACGGCTCTAAGAATCGGCCTATGGAGGTGGAGGTGGAGAAACCGCAAGACTCAGTAGCTGAACCAGTCTTCAAGAATGAGCCACCCGTGGAAGACCCTACAGCGGTCGATGCAGGCCATTGACGACAAAGTCAAGTCCATTTTGGCCAGATTTCTGGAACAGGACACCAAAATCGAGGCTGCAGTTAAAACAGCATTGAATGCAGAATCCTTGGCTACAAAAGCACTGGCCACGACCTCTAATTTGACAAGTAAATACCCAAGTGCGCTATCACTTGGAAAAAATGGAAAACTCCCAAAGGGCATCCAATGTGTGCATCGTGGGCTTGCCAGAAAATTGAGATGGTGAAGGCTTACTTAATTTCCTCCAGCGCTGGTTACCAGGTGCCCTAAAATTGCCTTCGAAGGTCAAGACGAAGAACTTTATTCGTGCATACTGGATTTCCCCAAGGTCGGCAGCTCCAAGTTCAGAAATGCCTTGTACTGCCCTGCTGGTCACATCGGGCCCTGGTATTCGGGATAAAATTCTCCAAGCAGCAAGGGATTCAGATCGGTTACACTTTCAAGGAACGACTATCCATCTCTTCCCCGATCTATCGTACACCACTAGGACCCACAATAAAAAATATTTGACGGTGTCCGAGCGAAGCTACAGAATCTAGGAGTATCCCACTCCCTGCCTATGCCAGCGAGGCTCCAGGTGCACTATGGGGGCCGCACCTTCCAGTACACAGACCCAGAGGAGGCAGGCAAGAAAGCAGAGGCCACTGTGAGGGAATTTGATCACACTGAACATCGAGAGCCAACGGAATCAGAAGATAATCCACTGGAATTGAGTGACTACTTTTTCTTTAAATTTTCTTATTGGGGCTCAAATAAAACTGAAGTTGGCTTAGTAACTAATGTCAAAATGCAGAGCTGAGGGGCCGCTTTGTTTTGGGCTGTTAGCCTCTTGGGGTTTTGTATTTTTATAGTATATACAAATGTTGGGTTTTTCTAACCTTTGAAGCCACTGGTCCTGAACTAGTGTATGGCTTTCCAGAATGCCACATGGAAGGCCTGTTCGTTTAGTTGGACACAGAGCTATTTCTTCTCTTTTTCTAAGGAACATATTGTTTCCCTGTTCTAATGTTGCCGGGTGGGGAAGCGCCGAATCTGTATAAACACATACCATGTGTAAGGGCAAAATGATTGCATCAGGGATCATAACACAGGCTGCTGCGTTGTTGCTCGGAATTTTACATTTGGGAAAATGATTACTCACAAGTCTTGTAGGGTGCAGCCTATCTTGGACATCATTATTTTATCCGGACTATTGATTTATAGTAATACCCCCATATCCAAAAGCAAGATTACTTAGACTAACATATACTGATACAGTGGATGCATTTCTTGGATTATATAATCTGACATGAGAATACTGTATGTTTTATGTAAAACAAAATATAATTTAAAAAAATGTAGGTTATCCTTGGAATGTAAAGTAACAAACACAGGAAAATGTACTAAAACTAATTTGTGGAGTATCATTCTTGGGCCAAACTATCAAACCTGAACCAGATGCCAGTTCTTTTCATTTGCTCATCAATAGCACAAAAAGTCTTAATTTTATGTATTGTTTAGCCTTCTAGAGCTTTGCTCCCACTACATAGAGCATTATGAAATTTCCAGGATCCAGAGATCCTGGCACTGTCTCCATGCATGCCCACTGGTGAATCAGTCAGATGATAATGATATTAAAGAGCAAAACAAGAATGTTAACGTTAAACTGCCTATTCAACACTAATACATAGTCACAATATATATATTCTATTGTATTTTTCATTTCACGTACTTCTAAAATCAGCTCCAAGGCCTCAAGTGTTAGTAATACCTGCTGCTCTAACTGCCCCCACCCCAACCCCCGACACTCTTGAAAACTAGCCATGTCACCTAAATAAGGATATCCTGCTATGCAGAAATTAAAAAAAATATATATTTGTATAAATTCAACAAATGAAAGTGAAAAACTGTGAGGACCGGAAAGATGAAGAACAATGGTACCATGGTACATACGGATGACTTCACGATAAACAAGGAATAAAATAGTAGTAAGAATCTTCATCAGGGTTGGCTCTGCGGCTCACCACTGCAGCAGAAATGTATTTTTTTTAAATGGTAATTTCTAAAGCTATTTGGCACCATTAAATAGAAATGAAAATATATCTGCCTTCCAAATAACACAACATAATATAGTTTGGTAAATGTACTGGTGCAAAAAAAAAAATAGAAAGCCAAGGCAAGTCCCGTTTATTGCTAGGTAGTAAATCATCCTTAAGGCACCTACACCTTTCTTACAAGGTGGTCCTGCTGTATAAAACACTAGTTATGTTGTAACTCAATAGAGACCTAATATAAAAAATACAAACATATATCACACAATTGTTTCATTCAGCAGGTACACTGTGAAAAAGAAGATCATCTTATAACGACTTTGGTTCAGTACTAAATAATGTTAAGGTCCTGGCGATACCCAATATGTAACAGTCGGCTTCTATTTCTTGGCGGTATTATATGCCCTTGTCATTTTTACTGTGTCTTGATTTTTTCATCTGCCTGATTCCATAGACTCACTACAGCATAGAAGGCTGTCTCCCCAAATCGATTTTTGGGCTTCTGTTCATGATCTTCCCTCTCTTTTTACAAGGCAACAATTAGTTTTGGAAACTTGATTAGCAGTATTTGCAAATCAAAAAATTTGTGATCAGCAACCAGTCAGGTTTGAGGAGTAATTTCACAAAATGGTTACTTTTATTGATAGGATACAGTTCAGCAGAGTGCAGCTGTGGTGAAAAAGTGTCAAACTGCAAGATAAATTACCCCAATTCTGCACTTTTCACCACAGCTGCAGGAAAACAGTACTGCAATTTGGAAATTTTTACCACAATGCAGTAAATCAGATAATTGGCAACTTCTGCTAATCAAAGCTGCACTTGATTAGCAAATGACAGGTTTTGCATAGCAAATTGCTACACAAGCCTGCTTATTTTATGCTTTGCTTTATTATCCTTCAAGCAACAGATGTGCTCCTTTTTATCCAATTTTTCCACCAAGCACACGTACTTACTTTGTGCCAAGATTTTAAACACTTGGTTTGCCCAAATCAGTTTTCTCCCGTGTTTTGGTGATAATCGCCAAACTTTCTCTTTCATCTAGTAGTAGCGAATCTTACAAAGAGAACAGATCTTGCTAGCCGACTACATGTAACCCCTGCTTTTTATGTTTGCTTGCACGCATGTGCAAGAAACACAGTGCCACCATATGAGTTTTCGTAGGTGTGCCTCCCCCACTTCCAATGCCCTGCTCCCTTTTGCAGGCCCGGCTGTACCGCGCCAATGAATATCCGAGCCGTCTATGACAGCCGTTCAAATGCAGTGGCATACGGCTGAAAGGAAAACGCCACAGACGATTTTCATACGGCCGGCGGCAGTATGCAAACTGCCTACATCGGCACTGCATCAGAACTGTCTGTCATAGACAGTTCTTCCCCATACCCCCACGAACACACAGGTGCATGCTGGGAGGCCACCCCAGTATGCTCATGCGCTCCCCCCATCTTTTGGCCGACGGGGGTGCCCAATCCCACATCGGCTCCACTGCTCGCCCCAAACACACTTCCAGGTGCAACGCTGGGAGCCCACCCCAGCATGGCAAATGTCCGTATAGCAACAGGGTGCCCAATCCCCAGTCTGCTCCACTGTCCCCCCCACCCAAAAGAAAACACTTCCAGCTGCCATGCTGGGAGACCACCCCAGCGTGGCAAAAGTCCCACACAGTCTTCCTGCACAAGGGAAAAAAATAACCTATAAATACAAAACGGTCCCTCGTTGACTGTCTTGCCACCCAACCCGCCCCCACCTCTCCACACACACACACACACACACACCCACACACCCACACACACACACACACACACACCCACCCACCCCCATACTTACCTCCGGAGTCTGGCACGATGATCTTCGGTGGACCGGGAACACGTCTGCACTCTTCAAAGCCGACCGTAAACTGAAGAAATGCTGGTAAGCTATATAATGGCATAATTTTTTTTTTTTTTTTTAAACTTTGGTGCATATCTCAGCCATTTTGGGGAATACAATTTTCAACATGGGGTTTTTGGGGGCCCACCTCATGAACCCGGTCACTGTCATTTTGTTATTCGGTCCCGAAAGGAGATTTCACAGTCACTGCACAGAACCACCTTTTGGGACCAACTAACGAACAGACAGTGGCACAGTTCATGAGGTAGCGCCCCCCCAAAACCCTAAGTTGAAAATCTGATTTTCAACATTGCCATTTTATCACACCTCCTTATGAGCAGTACAGCTGTCATTTTACGCATCTCACCCATAAAGTTTTTTCGCGCATGCAGCACACAATGGCGCAGTCAGTGCACGAAATCAATGTTTGGGACAGATTAAGAAAAATCAGTGACACTGTTCATGAGCAGAGGTCTTAAAATGGCTATGTTAAAAAGTTGGAGACAAAAGTCCATAAAATGACTGTGTTAAGAGCAAGCATTGCACAGTTTCCACGCATCCTCGTAAGTTCATGAATTTGTAACACTTTCAGTATAGATTTTCAACACTAGCATTTTTCCACACCTCCTTATAAACAGTACAGCTGTCATTTTTAACACCATGGCTGAAATGCGTTTTTGCACTTCCAGCGGAGAAATCTGTGGTCGCTGTGGGAAATCACTGTTCGGGGCAGAGTAAGAAAATCACAATTGACACTGTTCATGAGCGGAGGTCCCAAAATGCCTGTGTTGGCAATCTGCTGTAAAAAAAAAAAAAAAATCCCCAAAAGTACACTGACGTAAGAACTTACCGTAACAGTAGATCTTCGAGAGAGGCTCTTGCAGTAGGTAATAACATAGGACTGACGCCGGCCAGCGACAGGACCCCACAGAAAAATTCTCTAGTTAGCAGTCCCTGGTGTGGGACCACCCCCTCATCAGGTGACCAGCGTCATGCGACGTCGGTATAAAGGGGTGGTCGCAGACACCCGCCTTCCAGTTCTTTCCCGCCACAGGCCCGGAAGGCCAGGACGAGAGAGAAGCAGATATTTCCCTCAATGGAAAAGGAGCTGAAAAAGCCTAGGGATGGCGTATGGATAGACATTGATTGTAAGAGCCTCTCTCAAGATCTACTCACGGTAAGTTCTTTCGAATTGTACTATCTTACTTCGAGAGGGCTCGCAGTAGGTAAACATATAGGACAGAATCCCAAGCAGTCTGGAACCAGTAAGAAAGGCACTGGAGGAGGAACTACTCAGATAAGTAGTAGGAAAGCTTGCAACCTCAAGAAAGGAGGCCTTGCAAGACCGCCAACCCGAAGCCTGCTCTACGACAAGAGGCAATGTCCAAACTGTAATGTTTAGTGAAAGTATGGACGGAAGTCCAAGTGGCGGCAGCACAAATGTCTGCCGCGGACACATTCTTGAAACAAGCCGCAGAGGCAGCAACTCCACGAGTGGAGTGACCTCTTACTTGACCCGGAAGGGTCTTGTTATACTTGTCATAACAGAAAGTGATGCAATGAGCCAACCACTTTGACAGGCATTGCTTGGAAACAGCACTGCCTTCTCTTTTGTGAGCGAAAGAGACAAACAACTGATCAGTCTTTCTGAGATCTTTCGTCCTATTGGTATAATATCTCAGAATCCTGTGAACGTCCATGGTGTGAAGCAAGTATTCTCCATGATTGGAGTATTGTGAAAAGGCAGGTAGTTCAATAGACTGATTCAAAGTAGATGCAGCTACCACCTTGGAGAAACTTAGGGTTTGTGCAGAGAGCTACTGCGTTCTTTGTGGAAGATCAAGTAAGGTTTTGCACATAAGGGCCTGAAGCTCGGAAATTCTTCGAGCTGAGGTAATGGCCACTAAGAAAAGCGTCTTCCACGATAAAAACTTCAAGTATGCAGAAGCTGCAGGCTCGAAGGGGGGAAGAGTAAGTTTCTCAAGGACAAAATTTAAGTCCCAAGGTGGAGCTGGGGTCCGGATCGGGGGTCTGAGATGAAGGACCCCTGTAAGGAAGGTTTTGGATACCTCTAACTGGGCAAAAGCCTTATCAGCGAAAGGTACGTGGTAGGCAGAGATAGTTGCCATGTGAACCTTCAGAGAGGAGTGACTGAGACCCAGGTCGAAGAGATGATGTATGTGATCCAGCAAAGTGGTTACGGGGCAGGAAAAGGGTTCCTCATTCCTGGACGCGGCCCAGATGGAAAATCTCTTCCATTTCATGGCATAAGTGGACCTAGTGGAGGGCTTTCTAGCCTCTACCAAAATCTCGGCTACCTTAGGGGATACTCCCAAGCGAGATTTAACTAGGTCTGAAGGAGCCATGCATGAAGTTGAAGGGACTTGAGTCCCGGATGGACCAGGGTCCCCTGATCCTGAGTCAGCAATCCCGGAGATAAGGGAAGAGGAAGAGGAAGAGGAGGAACCTCTGAGTATTGTTGTAGAAGAGAGAACCAAATTTGCCTGGGCCAGAAAGGAGCAATTAGAATCATTTTTGCTCCTTCTAGAGCCAGTTTCTGTAACACACGTGGGACCAGTGGAATTGGGGGGAAAAGCACAGACGAATCTGTCCTTCCAGCTTAGAGACAGAGCATCTCTCCAGAAAGCTCCTCGCTCTGCAGCGAGCGAGCAAAAGATTGGAAGTTCTGCATTTTGGGAGGAGGCGAATAGGTCTATTTGAGGAGTCCCCCAAGCCTGAAAAATGCTGTTTAGGACTATTCCGTCTAATTTCCACTCATGTGGAAGAGCTGACTAGCGACTTAGCCTGTCTGCTAGGACATTGTCTACTCCCGGAACATGGATCACCGTGAGGTGAAGGTTGTGGAGGGTGGCCCACTCCCAGACCCTCATCGCTTCCCTGCATAGCGGGTAGGATAGAGTTCCTCCCTGCTTGTTGATGTACCACACCACGCACATGTTGTCCGTTTGGACAGCTAGGTGACCGGGAAGGATGTATTGATGAAGGGCCTGGAGTGCATAAAGCACCGCTCGGAGCTCGAGAACACTGATGTGGAAAGCTACCTCCAATTTCGACCAAAGTCCTTGAGTTCGATGAGGACCAAGATGGGCCCCCCAACCTTCGCCGGAGGCGTCCGTAGTCAAGGTCTGATCAGGGGGAGGATGAAAGAAGGAGACCCCCCGGAAGAGGTTCTCTTGTACCATCCACCACTTTAAGTCTCTGACCATCGGCGAGGAGGTCAGGATCGGAAGATCTAGGTCGTCTACTCGTTGGTCCCACTGAGATCAAAGAGTCCATTGAGATATTCTCATGTGGAGGTGTGCTCATGGGATCATCGGGATGGCAGCCGCCATGAGCCCCAGTAGACGGAGCACCGACCTTGCCGGGACCCTCTTGAAGTTCAGTAGGAGGGAAATCTGTGACTGGAGGGAAACCCCCTGATCCGGAGGCAGAAAAGCTTTGCATAAAGTTGTGTCGAGAATCACCCCAATAAACTGGAGCCTCTGAGAAGGCTCCAGAAGAGACGGAGAGGTTGATGGTAATACCCAGGTTGGTAAAACTGCGGGTGAGGAGAGGAAATGCAGGAGTTCCTCCCTGACGGAGCCGCAGGAGCCAATCGTCCAGGTAGGGAAAACCTGAGCTCCCAAAGAACGAGGTGGGCCGCTACCACCGCCAGGCATTTGGTAAAGACTCGAGGAGCCGAGGAAAGGCCAAACGCAGGCGCCGGAGTTGTGAATGGACCCCTGGAGCGCAAATCTGAGGTACTTGCGGTGCGAAGGCAAATGGGGATGTGCAGGTATGCATCCTGCATATCCAGTGCACAAAGCTACTGGCCCGGCCAAGTAGGGCAGAAGGATTGAAGGGAGAGCATCCTGAACCTTTTGTATTCCACAAACAGGTTCAAGGAGCTGAGATCGAGAATCGGTCTGAGATCTCCCGTCTTCTTTGGTACAAGGAAGAAGTGGGAATAGTATCCCGTTCCGTAGAGGTGAGGAGGAACGGGTTCTATAGTCCGTTTTGTAAGAAGAGCTGAGATTTTTTCCCTGACCAGAGAAAGATGGTCCCTTGAATAAGCGGAATTCAGAGGGGGGTGACGTGGCGGTTTCTGCAGAAACTCTATGGAGTGTCCCTCTGCGATGATTTGAAGCACCCATGAATCCGAAGTTATCCTCTCCCACTCCGGGAGGTGGAGGGAGAACCTCCCTCCTACCGGTTCCTCCAGAGTGTCCGGAGGCGGTGGGAGAGGGGAGGAGTCAGGTGGTGTGAGGCAGCGCCACAGCTGGAGTGCCCGTCGCTTTTTTGGGCGGAGGGGCCCTGGCAGCTGCGGGGGCCCGGCGTTTAGTGGCCCGCCTTCCCTGGGGTTTCGCCTGAGGCCGGCTGCGTCTGCGAAAGGGACGGCGCTGCGGAGGATGGGGACGGTACAGTGAATCCACGGATTTAAGGGCTGTTCCCTTCTCCTGCAAGTCACTGATGTCCTTGACATCACCACCGAAAAGCATGGAACCCCTGAAAGGTGCCTCTTGAATGGTGGATTGCACCTCCGGGACCAGACCTGACACGCAAAGCCATGCGTGGCGCCGAAGGCTAATGGCAAACGCAGAGCTTCGTCCAGCAGTGTCCACTGCATCGTATGCCGTCCTTAGCATGCGACGACTGGCCGAACAAGCAGAGCGGACTAGATCGGCCAACTCCTGCTTGAGTTGGGAGTCTGGCAAGGAGTCGATCTTGGATTCCGCCTGGGTAAGGACGGCCTTCTGGTAATCCCCCATGTGAGCTACATAGTTCAGGGCCCTTATACCCAGTGTGGAGGAAGCGTAAATCTTATTTCAAACTGATCCAGAAGGCGAGATTCCTTATCCGGGGGAGACGAGCTCAAATGTTTAGGATGTGCGGACCGCCGTGAGCGGGCGCTGATCACGCACCAAGTCAGCACGGGGTGAGGATCTAAGAAGTCTACACCCTCCAGAGCCTGGTATAGCCTGTTTGACTTCCTAGGAAGTGGGGCTAAAGCCGACGGTTGTTTCCAAATAGTGGAAACAAGGTGGGCATGAGGTTCGATCCAGGGTGGCACTAAAGTAGGGGCCGAGGGGCAAATCCAGATGTTCGGCGAGTTTCACCCGCTGAGGATCTGGATCTAAGGACTGCCACTGATGGACCTCCTGGATTTTCTTAAGTAACTCCGTGAAAGAAGGATCCTCCGGAGACCTCGGAGGAGTCCTCGGCGGGGTTTGGACGGAGAACGTAGCTTGTCTTTATCGGAAACTCCCGCGGAGGCTTCCGAGGAGTCCGAAAGGACCCCAGAGGAAGAATCCGAGGCAGAAAAAGACTCCCTCACCTGTCTAGGGGGAGGAACGTGTTCCATGGGAAGAGACCCAGAAGGCGTGTCCTGCCCCTCTCTGGAACCCGAGGGGAGGCCCGGAGAACTGGAGGAGGGAGGGAGAGCGCCCTAGGGCGACGGGAACCGTGTGGAGGCACCGCTGTCATAAGACGGCTCTCGATTTCTCTGGTGAGCTGAGCCTTGGCCTCAGCCCACCAGGAGGCAAGAGTCTCCTGCAAATCCACCGGTGGCCTGAGGGGGCGGTGGAGGAGGAGGAAGGGATAGTGAAATGGAGGATATCCATAGGGAGAGTACCCAAGATTCGTCTGTGGATAAGTCGGAGACGGGTAGTGAGGTGTAGGGTACTGCGGAGCCGGAGGATTCAGCGCGGGGTACTGCGGGCCCGGGAAGACCAGCGTCGGGTATGACGGCAGGTACCAAGGCGCTGGAGGAGCTGCTGGAGCAGACGGCCCAGCCGGGCACTCCAGGGGCGGATCAGCCGGAAAAGGCCCCTGGGGTGGAGGGCCCAAAGGAGGGAGAAAATCCCCCTGCTGGCGTCGGAGAGGCCGGTGTCGGGTCCGCGACAGCGGGCCAAGGCCGGAGGTGCTGGCATCGGGGAACCGCGCCAGATCCGGTTTCAATAGGGGATCTGACAGCAGCCCAGGATCCCTAATCTCATCCGGGGAAGGAGGTGAAAACCCTGAGTCAGGCAGGGACTGGGGCTCCTGACGGGCGGAGGCTGCGGAGAGCCTGGCATGACGGAAGAGGTGGTTCTGACGTAGGTTTCAGGACCCGACGCACGCCGGAGGAGCTGACGAGTGACTTATGGGGTCGAAACCGCGGACGCCGGAGGAGCCGGCGTCCACTTCGGGGCTCTCGCATGCGAGACGGGCCGAGGAAGGGGAGAGGCCCGGTCGGAGGGAGAGACAGCCCGGCGCCGCCCCGAAGGGTCGGGCGACTTAGGGGCCTTCTCCCGGCGGACATCAGAGGAGCCGACACCTGGCTTATGGGAGGCGCCCGCGCCAGTAGGCCAAGGATGTGAGACCGTACTGGGGGCTAGAGTCTCCTTTATCCCGGAGACACCCGACAGACCCGAACTCGAGCCTGAAGGGCGGGCCGATGCCTCCTCCAAACCCTTGGAGGCTGCCATTGGAGGATCCCCCGGAGAAGTTACCTTGCCCGCGACTCTGGCCGGAGTCGCAGAAGAGGAGGCCTTCTCCCGGTGCCTATCCTTGTCCTTTTTATGCCCTTCCGGAGAAGCTGACGCCTGCCTTAACTTTCTCAGCTCTTTCTCCATCGCAGACATCTTTTTCTTCAGGAAATGGGCTTCGAGGGACTGCTGGCATCGCTTGCGGGTTGCCGCGTTGAACCGGAGGCAGTGCGGACAGTTATCCACCGCCTGGTCAGGGCCTAGGCAGAGGAGGCAGAGGGAGTGACCGTCCTTGTGTGGCAGTTGGGCGCCGCACGAATTGTACTTGTTTTTAGAGGGGACCACATAAAACGCATGCCACCTGACGAACAGAAAAATCAGAAGCCGAAAACGATCAAGAGACAGAACTGGCAACAAACTTAACCGCGAGGTGCTACCAGAGCTGTAACGCGGAAAAGAACGCGGGTGTCTGGGACCGCCTCTTCACCGATGTCGATGATGCCGGTCACCTGATTAGTGGGGCGGTCCACGCCAGGGACTGCTAGCGAGAATTTTTCCGTGGGTCCTGCCTCCCGGTCAAGGCCAGTCCTATATGTTATTACCTACTGCAAGAGCCCTCTCGGCAAGATCTAATTACATTACGGGAGCGCTACGCAGTTTCTCACGCACGCCGTGACTTCACCTTTTTACATTTTCACTGCAGAATTTCAACATTGCCATTTTTTTTTTTTTTTTTTTTACACCTCCCATAAACGGTACAGCAGTCATTTTCACATTTTGTTTGAAGTGCTGCACTAGTGGTGCTAAGTGGTGAAGTCGCTGTGCAAAATCAACTTTCCGCTAACAAACTGATATTGCCACTGTTCATGAGGTGGGGGTCACAAAAAAAACATGTTTAAAATTTGGAGTGAAAATACCAATGAACACCGGCTGGGACGTTAGGATTTCCAACCATAACGCCCCACCCTGTAGAAACAGACAGGCATGAGGTATGTGACTTGGGATTGTCACATGTAATACGCCTGCCATTCCACCCCCACCCACACCCTGTAGCCAGTGACAGGCATCAAGGAGTGCCTTGGACTATTTGGCCCCAAAGTTCACCCCATTCTTCTATACTGCATCCATCTCAGTATTTCTTATGGAATGGGGTGAGCATAAGGCCCAAAGACTCCAAGGCACACTGTAACACTTGCCAGTGTCTGCAGGACAGGGTGTGGTGAAATGGCATGGCCGTTATGCCTGATGACCCAAAGGCACACCCCAGTGCCTGTCAGTCTCTGCAGGGTGGTGGTGGGGTTAGCTTCAGTTCAATACTTCACTGCCATTCCTATTATGCATCTCTCCAACTGCTACACTACCAATGCCAACAAGCAAACATTCAGCATTGACAAATGCTTGTTTAAAGAAGTGGTGCTACTACCAAAACCGCTACGTGGCTTCCGTAGTCAGTGACCGGGATCATAAGCCAATTTACAATGGTCGATTTCATATTTTCACTGATGCAGTAACTTATGCGTCTAAATACCCCTATTCTATTATTCAATCCTTGGTGGTCACCTTGATGTGATAATTTAAGCTCAAGTATTGGTCCGCCCAAACTCCTAGATATGCATGTTCTGGGACCTTGTAACTTTTAAAATATTATTTAGTACTAATTTAGAGCTGGGAAACCACAAATGTAAAACTGAAAGATCAATTTGTGGTTTTCTTTCTACTTTGTCTTATCTAGATGACATCAACACAGTGTCGTCCACTTAAAGGCATATCTTAGTATTTTGAATGTAATTTGGCAAACAATACATGTAAACTAAAAATAATGGGCCCAAAATGGTGACCTGTGGTATTAGGGTGGACAAACATCAGCAATCTTCGATAAGAAGAATATCGGGAGACCAAAGAGGGGAACGCAACCCAGTAGCCCATAAAGAGAGTACTGGGTGGCCAGAGAGGGACTAGGAGCAGAACAGGACGGAGTAAACAGAGCTGTTTGAGTGAGCTTTAAGAGGAGGAGCACCAGAGCGGAGGGGGTCAAGAGGGAGCGAAGGCAGAAGGAGAAGGCAGTTCACCCACCCTAGTTTACAGTGCAGCACAGCAAAAAAGAGTCAGCAGCTCAAAGAGGTAGGTGCATGGGGGAGAGGGAGGATAACCAGAATTTGGAGAGAAGTGGAGCAATGGGAGAGGCAGACTGACATAAGTGGAGGTAGAGACAGGTTAGTGTAGAGTAAGCAGTGATGGGTGAGGGAAGAAGAACTGGTAGTAAAACAGCAGAAAGCATAGAAATCAGGGTCAAAGTCTGGCAAGGGAGGAAATGGGGGCAGTACCACAGACCACATCAGTTAAGTAAAACACTAAGAATTTGCAGTACACCAAAAGTCATCAGTAATATCAAGTCCTTCCCATAGGTCTCAGCATCTGCCCACTAGAGCAGGATTTTTCAACCGGGTGTCTGTGGCCCCCTGGGGAGCCCCAAGCAAGACATAGGCGGTCTGTGAAGTGAGCAGACAAAAGGTTTAAGATCATGTACAAGATTTACAGCTATTGCAGCTGTGTTAAATGCTGTGGAGATTTATGGCACAATTTCTATCTGCTTAACCCGTAAAAAAATATCTGAAAATGACTTATTTTATTGCAGGCAATTTTGATTGCAGTGTCATTTTCTTCATAGCAAGTGAACAGCTAAGAACGAGTCATTCGCGGTTTTATCAATGGTCGGTGTTTGTTGTGCTCTGATGCCACCTAGTGGTACGACACTATCATGCCTATAAGAGTATAGGCAAAGCCAGATGGCTGTCTCGCGCTCGGTGCGATTATCTTTCATTTCTATGTTCACTGCGGTCTGTCATTTTAAGAAAAAACAATCTGCCTTTAAGACCAGATTTCCTAATGGAGCTGCCTAGAAATAGTCACGTCAAAGACAATGGCACTTATCTGGATAAACTTAAACAGGTTGGCCGTCAAGCGCGCAGTTGGATTTCCGCTCACGGCGCGGCAGCCAGGTTTGAAAGCGGACCAGGGTTGCTGAAGGGCTGGCAGGGGAGAGGGATAGAACGTCCTATGGACTGCTCTGCTTCTTCTGGTGCAGCCGCATGGGACTTGGCGAGGACGGAGTCGACAGCCACGCGCTCAATTCAGACAGGAGGCGGAGCGGATGCTGGACGTCACTGCACGGCCCCGCCTCCCCCAGAAAACAGAAAAAGAACAGCCACCAGCCTCCCTGCACAGAGCCCTGCCACGGCTTCAATTAGCCCCTCAGGCTAGGGCCTTCCAACCTATCTGAAGGTCTGCGGCGTGCAGGGAGAGCACCGCAGCCCTGCCGTGGGGGGAAAGAAACGGGGCTTCGGAGGGACCCAGTGGCCGATATGAGGGGTGGAAGTCGTGGCTCCGTGACCGGACCGAAAATACCGGGTGGCTAGCGGCTTGGGGGAGTAAAAAAAAAGAAACTTAACCCCCCAGCCTCTGTCCGCTGTTGCAGGTAGAGGGTCCTTGCTACTACTGACTTTCGCTCTGGGAGTCTGCACACAAAAAGGTTGAAACCCCCTGAACTAGAAAAATGCATTGCAGACTGAACGCATTAGAAGTAATATAGCTAGTTCTTTCTTAGGACTTCAATGTATAAATAATTTTTTGTCAAAACTGCCAGTTTGAGCAGCAATATTTACCTTGCTATTTGTGCCACAATTATGTGGTTTATCCCTTCTCTTAAATATTTACCTCCTTCTCTCCTACGATTCTCCTCCTTAGGCTGCACAGAATAGCTATGCAAGGTGCAGTGCAATCAATTGCAAAAGGGAAGTGAAAGCAGAACTGCTGAATACCAAGTTCAGCATCCACAAGTGGAACTGCATTGCCTCATTAGTATGCAACCAATCATGTTGCTATCCTGTTCCATCCCACTGAAAAAAATTTGCAGTCATCTCGATTTGTTTTCTGTCTACATTCAAAATAGTCCTATTCACAACCGCCAATCCTACCAACCTCCTGATCGTTTCCTGCATTCAACCACCCAGTTGCCATCCATTGAGTACTACCAACCCCTCTGGCGAGTGATGCCACCCACCTGCTGCTCTAGTGAATGCTACAACTCTCTGGTGTCTACCTTCCATTATGGAGCGGCCAGTTTAATGCCATGTAAAACTAAACAGAAATACTCTAATTTTCTTTGAGTCGAATCAGCTGGCTAAACTTAGCTGACTGCACTACTCTAGTAATAATAGTGCCAGCGAAAACGAAACAAGCTCTTCTGTATTATCCGAGGTTCTTTATTTCTTGTAATTTTTGGTAACCTGGTAAGGCCCACTAGCCACAAGTGCCTGTTTTCAGAGATGACTAGAGAGCACTGGGGAAGTTAAAGGACTTGCTCAGAGTCGCACAGTATGCAAGTAGAGGCTGTGGGACTCTAACCTAAATCTGCTGTATGTGCCAAGCACATTCAGCTCGTTACTCTAATCTCTAGGATATACTGCCAGCCCCAATTCAAATGGCCTTACCAGAGTGAGCCTGCTGCAAGTAGTTAAAACTATGCCTACTAAGAGGGTTCTATGGACTGGGCAGGAACTCCTGCATCTAATGGCAGCTGACCATTTGTGGACCCCCAGTCACACTGCTATTCCAAATTGGTTACTCCCTCCTGACCAGATGGGATTTCCTTCTGCTCAAGACAGCCCAACACGACACCCCGTCACACCTCCAGTCCATTCATATAACTAAGGTGGGGGGGGGAGAGAGCACCCTAGTGGCAGAAACAAGAAAGGCAAGCAATAAATATACTGTAACACCGTCAATTTACCGGTTGTCAATGGGACAACCATTTGCCTGCTGCACACCTGCCCCTGCTAGTGCATGGACAGTCTGTGATATATGGGATTTGTCAAACCTTTCCTCTGGCTCCACCCCTTATATGTTTGCACCCTGGAGTCAGGAAACTGGGCGCCATCTGCCAGGGAAGGTTGGTTGAGTTGTGTGGATGTGAACCGTGTACCACCAGCAGAACTAGGGTTATAGATGAGTTCCCAATATTTGTAACAAAGTGGGTACAGTTCACCATCTACACTCTGGCTGACTCCAAGCAGTCCTGCAGAAGGAGGGGGCAAGGCGCACACCCATTTGCTGAACAGAGACTGGAGGACTGAGGCCCCAAAAGCAGCATCATGATTACTCAATTTCAAAGTTTACTGTTCGACACACTTTATCATTACACACACAGATCACAATTACAATAGGTTTGTTTCATATTTAAACATTTTGTAGTACATCAAAAAGTTTACAAGAAAAGTTTAAAGGATACATTTTGTTAAAATATAAAAAATTCCAAAACATGAACCACCAAGAGTAGGCCTGACTTCCTAAGATTTGTAGTTAGCCATCCTAGGATATATTTATACATTTAAAAATTTCTGAATATATGTCTTCCTGACTTTAGTAATTTTTATGAAATATATTGCTAGATCATTTAATACATCGTTTTCTGAGCTGAACAATAAATATAGGACAAATCTAGGGTGAAAACTTTTATCTTTACAATTTTCTCCTAGAAATTTGTGTCCAAGTCCTGAGTACTAGGGACAACTGAGAGTTGCATGAACAAGGTCTTCCTCTTCATTAAAAGCACAACAGCAAGTAGTCCTGGTTGTTTTCCTTTGTTATATTTACTCTTTGGAATACTACTAGGGAGTACCTCAAATCTGAATTTAGTCAGAATAAATCGGCATTCTTGAAGATGGAAGGAATACAGATATTTTAGACTGTGTTTCTCTGTATTATTTACAAGACAAGGAGCCACTTTCAAATTTTTCATTTCTTCTAAATCTTTTTCTTTTTATTTGTTCTGGATATGTCTAAATATCTTCTTACAATATGCTAAATTTAATTGAATGCTCTTTTCAACCCAGATATTTAAGTGATTTAATTCATAGATTCCTAAGAGAGAATACACAGTTGGTAACCAGCCATCTTTATTCACTAAAAAGTAGTATTTTCTTCTCCAAGAGAGCTTTCCCAAGTACTGATTTTTTTATTTTCCGAGGACAATTTAACCCAGAAATGTATCAGTCTAGTATGGACCAGATGCTCAAATTTAACTTGTCCAATTTCTGTTGTCACTAAAAGTGCTTGGCATACCTTGACAATAATCGTAACATTTGTTTATAGGTTTTATGATTCTTTAACATTTTCTAATCCCCAAACTTCTGCCAAATACAGAGCTTGGTTGATTTTTGCATTTATTGCCTTAATCATTGGAGTCAGTGCCAATCCACCATAAATGTTGCTAAATCTTTGAAGCGCTTTTACAGAATTCTCCAGCTTGTTTTTCATCCAGGTTACATGTTTTGTCCATTTAGTACTACTAGCAAAAATAATTCCCAAATATGGGAACTCCTGGAAAAATCCAGATTTTTCTGTTCAAGTGTTAATTTCCTGTACTTCTTGAAAGAAGTAAAAATCATTATTTTAGTTTTGATTGTGTTTGGCTTAAGATTATGTTTTGGGCAGAGTACTTCTAGCTTATCCAGTGCTCTTTGAAGGCCAAGTCTTGTGTCGATATTATTGCTAAATCGTCTGCATAGGCAAGTACTGGAATTCTTTTTTGTAGAATTGTAGGGGAGTGGAATGACTGATTATCCAGTTGGGCAAGAATATACATATTGAACAGTGTTAGGGTTAACAAAAATCCTTGCCTTACTCCTACTTTTGTAAATATTTTATGTAAGAGCACCAAAGTTAGTTCTGGATCAAGTGTTTGTGTACAATCTTTATAGTATATGGTTACCCTTTGTTATGTATAAAAATCAGCCTGCTCAAAATCCTTGTTAAGCACATTCTTAACTGTTATGCACATTCCAAAGTGCTGTTATGTGCATTCCGAACAGTTGTTATGCACAGTTCAAAGGTCATACAATTTTAAATTTCTCATTTATTCTACGCATAGCTACTTACTAACCACCCAGTGCCCAAACTCATACCTTGTACCTTTCAAAAGTCTGGAAATTTGATTTTGTTATGCGAGTAGAACAAAGAAATAGCAAGATTTTTTGTTTTCACTTAGTGGGGGGTCTGTCACTCTAGTATAAAGAAACATACTATAAAGAAATAAAATATGGTCAACCACACACAACTCGGCATGTGTTTCCATCTCGGGGGTTGAGATGACAGCATGGACCACTCGAGCTTCGTTCTCGAGGTTCATATGCGGTCATCTCAACCCCTCTATGGAAACACAGCCTTGTTGTGTATGGTTGCCCATACATTATTCTCTATTTATTAAAACTATAAGATTATTGTCAAGGCACAGATCTTCCATTTTCTCCCACAAGAATGATCTCAGAATAGTATGGAAAGTCAAGGGAAAAAATCCACAAAAGCCATGAATAGTCTTTGCTTCTATTCTTTAGAGTATTTTTCTATTAAATGGGATAAAATCAAGACCAGAGTTCCTGTACCAGTACCCTTTTTAAATCCTGCTTGGAATTCTGAAATGATTCTATTTTGATTGAGAAATGCTAATCTATTTAAAAGTACCTTAGCATAGATTTTTGCCATAGCATCTAGAAGGCTGATAGGCCTATAATTTGTAGGATCAGAGTGAGATCCTTTCTTATAGATCGGGATTATAAAATTCCCAAGCCAAGAATCCGGAACAAAAGCATATATAGGAGCTTTATTATAAAAGTCAGCTAAAGTAGCTGACCACCAGTTTAGGTTGTTTATAAAAATCAACCAGAATATTGTCAGGTCCAGGAGGGTTATTATTCTTAGAAGTATCTATAGCTGCCCTAACTTCTTGTGAGGTGAACCAACTAAAATCTTCATTCAATTCCCATATCTACACTGTCTGAACAGAACTAGCTTTGCGAAAATAGCTGCAAAAAAATTCTCCCAAATATCTGGAGCTATATATGAATCTAGTTGTGATTTGTAGGTACAGGTTTCCCCTAGTAATCAAAGCCCAACATTTTTAATCATCTTTCTCTTTGATTGTTTCAAGCATGAAATCCCGTAGTTCTTTTTGATGCTGCATACAGTGGAAGTTGACAGTTTTTATATTGTTTCCTTGCTGTATTCAGTTCTTTTAAATTAATTATTGGGTTCTTTCTAACCTTCCTGATTAGTCTGGATAATTTCCTTCTTTCAATCCTGCAATTTTTTTTTTTTTATAGAACCAACTACCATATTGTGATTTAATAATATTTTTGTTCCGATTCTGATTATTAGTACGAGCCTGAAAAGTTGTAATAATCTGATTATATTAGGTTCTAACAGGTTTCAAATCCTAGGGCTAAGGTTCCTAATTATATGTTCATTTATGCAGACTGCTTTTTTGTATATTTCTGGATCCCATCTGATCTTATTCTTTACTATCTATATTTTCAATAGTTTCTGAGTCTTTAGTCAAAATGAACTTTTGTTTGTAGAGTACTATTGGTAGATGGATCACTTTCAATTCTATGTACAATTTTTAGATCACTGTATTTATAATAATTATATTGGGACAAGAGCATAATATATTACTGTGGGGCCTCATATTTGTACCAGTGATTTTCCCTTCACTATCTGACAGAAGTCTGCCATTAAGGATTAGTAATGCACAGTTGGTCTTGTAGTCCTGTGTACAACCACTAAAAACAAGAAACGTTCCATTTGAGCACTTTTATTTGTGTCATATTAAAAAGCCTCCTTAAGCTCTGCGTTTTCCAACCCACCCAGCAACCCAAAGGGGTATCGCTTACTCGCTGCAAAAGTGACTCTTCGTGAAGGCAAAAGAAACGCTCAATTTGAACTCTTGTTACATATTACAAAGCCTCCCACCTACACACCCCCAAAGAAGCGTCACTTAGTCATCGCAAAACTTACTCGTTAGTGAATAAAGGGATACATCGACAAAACAGCAGTGGGTGCAAAGTACCTTAAGTAGTATTCATTGTGTTTCTTTCTCATTATTTGTAGGGCACGCTGAAACCACTGGTAGAGTTAGGTAGAACGTTTTATTTATGCAGTTGAAGTTAGGAAGTGTGATGTGGAGCAGTTATCAAAAAAGCAACGCATCGGAAGAGCACCTCAGTGCAGAGAGCGCATGGCATGTGTTAAACAGAAAAATGGGAGCATTTTTTGTTAGTCGTGCAAAACGCATGTATAAGAAACTTTTGTTTTGTGTGTACTTAAATTTCCCATCTTACAAAGAGCATCAGGTAGCAGAGAAATCGAAGCAACGCTGCCTGCAGATATCCATGACTACTGTCACTCAATGCATCAGCCTATTAGCAATCTAAGGGCATGTTACAAGTAAGATAGTACAGCAAATCAACCATTTTCAAATATTTATAAATGTTATGTGCTTTAGCAACATCATTGTAACAAAGTAGTTGTATCAGGTTTTTTTGGTCAGTAGTAACCACACGATGTGTAGTACGTTGTGTGCCTGGTGGCCAGCTGTTATTGAACAAATCTCCGAAGTACCATGAAACTGTCTGGGTCATTATTACTGAAAACATAATTTGTTACTGCATTTATTACTCAACACAATATTCCACATGGCACACAATAGTGCCATGTTACAAGTGCATTAAGGCACTCCAAAGGAATGTTCTACTATGGAGTTTAAGCATGGTTGGGTGGTTGTAGGCACACAGCGCCCCCCCCCCAACCATGCATTAATTCCATAGTAGGATTCTCCTTTGTCGTACTTTAATGCTTACTCAACTGCAGTGAATCTATTAGATATTCCATTTGTTTGTGTCAGAATTGTTTATGTCTTCAGAACATCTAACTGGAATGTTTAAGCCTAAGATAGTGAGTCATTTGGATCCAGAGTAGTTCTTTTCCCAAATCTAATATTTCGTTCATAATTAAGATTTCTATTTGTTCATTGTTTTAATCAAAATGTTATGTCCTGTACTATATTACT
Organism: Neoceratodus forsteri; assembly: GCA_016271365.2. NCBI lineage: Eukaryota > Metazoa > Chordata > Ceratodontiformes > Ceratodontidae > Neoceratodus > Neoceratodus forsteri. The sequence goes on along the minus strand of CM057452.1, from coordinate 354,683,347 downwards.
GCACAATAACTTATACAATTAAGATTTCACAGGAGGGTTATATACAATGATTACTCAGTACATCAATGCAGTAGTGGGAGATGAAGGTGTGTGCTTTGAACCAGATTGCAGCCCTGGATATCTCCTCAAAAGGATATGGAAGCAGCCACCAAGGCAGCAGCATGTCTGGTGGAATGAGCATTAAGTCCCTTGGGCATCTCCACATCAGCCAACCTGTAGCACAGGTCATTGCAGGATGGAAGCCACCTGGCAATTGTCCGCTTAGTTGCTGGTCTGCCAGGTGCAGCTTCAGCACAGGCGACAAAAACAGCCAGCGAGCCTCCCCAAGAATCCCCACTGTGCACTACTTGTAAGAGAGCACCCTTTGTAGGTCAAGGGTATGAAGCCTACAATCAGCATTTGAGGTCAGGTTACTGAAGTACACCGGGCGGTTAACCACCTGGTTCAGTAAAACTCCAACATGATCTTCAGGAAGAATTTTGAATGAGGGCCAAAGACAACCCTGTCCTTGTGGAAGACCAAGAAGGGAGACTTCACAGAGTGTGCCTGGAGCTCACTCATCCTTCTGACTGACATGATGGCCACTAAGAAGGTGGTCTTCCATGACAAGTGTGAGAGCTTATACTTGTGCACAGATTCAAACGGCTTACCCAGGAACACAGTCGGAACCACCATTAGGACAGGGCACATGCAGAAGTACCTGGCATTAGTAACTAGCTTAATGCATGGGGACACAAATGTACTTACAATATATATTCCAGTAAAATTAACTTCCTGGATTTATTTTTGCCTAATGCAACAGAAGGTGGAACCAAAACGTATAGTTTTGGTAAACCAACTGCAGGAAACACATCATTGGCTAGCAGTGCCCAGCCATGTAAAACAACTGAAAATACCCAGTTTAATCAATTTTTGCATCTATGGTGCAACTGCACAAACACTAATAAGCTCCATAAAGGATCCAGGGATCTAATAACTGGTTTTCAAAACAGAGGCTATAAATTAAAAACCTTGTTGAAAGCCACCAAAAAGCTGAAAAATAAATGAGTTATTACATCCTAAGGAAAATAAATGGATAAAAATTGTCAAGCCACGGTATTTGTCACAGAATACAATCGGATTTCAAATGATGTGATGTCTGTTGCCAAACTGGAACATTTTACAAACAAATAAAATAATGATGTGCTTAAACCCATAATCGGGATTAAACCAACTGCTGCATACAGCAGAGCATCTAACCTTGTAGATGTACTAACTCCCAGTCATTTTACTGATAGATCAGTTTACTAATGAAAGTAGAAAAAGAGATTTTGTAATTGTGACCCATGCTCTGCATGTAAATGTGCAATGAAATGTCAACAGTTCATTCACCCTGCATCACAAAAGACAGACATAACTTAGTAACTGCCAAGAGTACATTTATTATTTATGCAACCTGTTGCAACTTAAAAGTGTACATCAGAAAAACAGTCAGTGAGAGTCAAACAAGAATTTTGACCATCTCAGATCAGTACATCTAACAAAGTGTGATAATGCAGTATGGCAACACTTTAAAGATGTACACACAGAGGTGATGTTTTGTTTGATGGTGCCTCACAAATACCGTGAGGCAGTGATGGAGGTAAAAAGCCAGAGAAATTAAGAGTCACAATGAATATTCAAGCTTACAAAAATGGGTAGAGAGTTTTCTGTGTACTGATTTGTCAGGATTTATTGAAATAGTTTCATAAGGAAAGGCACACTGAGCAACAAGATGCTAGTCTCCCAATGCGACCTTGGAGGAGGGGGTACAAGGGGGTTGGATAACACGCAGGTTATCAACTGAGCAAATAGAGGCAAATAGCAGCATACAACTGCATTAAACTACAAGCAACAACACATGGAGTACATTGGCTATTGTATGGAGCATATAACAATTACCTGACATATAGCAGCAATACAAGGGAAAAATTTCACACACAGTAATATGCAGGTATAAGCAACAGGAGACACACAACACATGATGGTGCAGGACAAAATGGCACAGGACAAAAGTGCATAGGTTGGGGCTATATGCCAGCATTTATAGCAAAGCTAAGGCCGCTGATCGAGCAGTGGGGAGGGGAGCGGAGCAACTGGCGCATGGCCAAATCAGGTACAGGAGCAATTAGTGGTGAGGAAGTTAGTTAGGACGGTAGAAGGATAGTGGGCAGAGGAGGAATGCTGAATTTGAGGTGGGAGATCATTCCATAGCTTGGGTAACCAGAGTGAGAAGATGGCTTGCCTAGCAGTAGTCTTCCGCCTAGGGTCTGATGGTCGGCGATAATCGCAGTATCTAAGATAATGGTTGGGGAAGGGGGCAGCTGAGAGCAAGGAGGAGAGGTAGGAAGGGATGGTTACAAGCCACAGGTTAGATACATATTTAGCACAGTGTGAAATGCGGCGGTTTCTGAGGGACGGTAGTGCCAGGGCAGGGTTTTATTTAACTCCAAAAACTGATTCGCGTTTTGCTCATAAAAGCGCTAAAACTTTGTGAAAATACATAGCACTTGCCTCACCATGGTTAACAAACATAACACTTCTAGAAAACCTATATAAATACTTTCTGTACAGTTAGCATTGTCCCAAGAAAAAACTGCTAATCAATTATTTAAAACCCTGCACAGAACGGTAGAGGTTGCAGTGGTGGGTAAGGGGTGAGGCGTTGAGAGCAAAACAGCAGAAGGCATTAAAAAGTGTGTCCAGCTTAGATTAGATAGGATCCATATCCCTATAGGACAACAACCTTGAAGGCAGCCTTTTTTTTGCCAAGTTGGACGTAGCACAGCCCACATATCCATGCCTGTCAGAAAATTTTGAAAAAAATTCTGTCTGTCATGTTAGAGTAAAATGCAGTAAAGCCCACTACTTGCCCTCTCATATATAAACATGTATGTTACACTTTTTAATACCTCCTCACCCCCACACAACTATTTGTACATTAATGCAAGGTTAAATCTATTCATTCACATCCTGATTATGTTTTCGTTTTTCTTTTGCTGTATTCCTGTAATCCATGATTTCTGTGTAAATGACCTCCCATGCCGATCATCTTTGCTCCTGCTCACTCCAGTCTGGCCCTTGCAGACCTTACTCCTGCAGCGATGCTCTCCAAAGACCAGCATCTACACCGCCCACCCCCAAAAAATTAAGACAGCTGGTACAAAAAAAAAATAAATAAAAAGCTTGACGGAAGTACAGTTCCCCTCATGCTTGGCAATGAAACACCTTCTGCTGCCACCACACCATCAGCGAGTGATGCTCGACAATGACCTGCACTAGTGAGCAACTTGATATTTTTTGTCAACTAATACATAATACGATCCATGGAGCACACAGATCAGTAAAATCGGGAGTCACTCCCCAAAGATGCAGAGACACTAAAAACTTCTACTAAGCTAACTTATCGATTTCCATAACAAAATACATAATTATCTACAGTGGGGGTGCTGGGAGGGAGAATGATACAAGGTGAATACAAAGACATGGGAAGGGGTACAACATGTGAGGACTTCCTTGCAATCTTCACTGTATAAGCACCCTCTACTGGCAACCATGGAACTACATTACACAAAAAACAAATAAAAATAAATTAAACGTTCAACTTTTTTTTTTTTATCTTCAAACATTAACTCCATTTCATAATCGCAGCAAGACTTTGAGGATGTGAGTTGTTGCCTTGTGCCTCACTATGCACCTGGGGCATGCCCTTACCAGGCAAAAACCCACTCCCTGTGTGTCTCAACTGCTTACTTGATACCCTGACCCCGAATGGATTAGAGTATGACATTAATTTCATTCAGTTTCTGTAACTTTGCCAGAATACTGAACTGCTGTTATGGCACAAAATGTGCCCTCCAGACTTTTATCACATTACTGAATTATGTTTTTTCTGAGATTTTCTGATATAATTCTTTTCTGAATAAGAAAAGAATTATGCACAAATATCACAATAAGATGCGACTTTCCTTAAAAAAAAAAAGTATTGTGATACATGAACTTAGTGCTGCATCGTGATTATCAAAGCTGATATACTCGAACATGTGTACATCTTTTTAGCCCCATGAAAAAGTATTTTTAGAAAAATGTAAAACAATTAAATAATTGATTAGATGTTTTTTTCCTTGGGACAATACTAACTGTATAGAAAGTATTTATACAGGTTTTCTAGAAATGGTGTTTGTTAAACAGTGAGGCAAGTGCTATGCATTTTCACAATGTTTTAGCATTTTATGAGCAAAACGCTAATCAATTTTTAGAGTTAAATAAAACCTGTGAAAAATAATGTACTGGATTTAAATACAAGAGGTGTAATTACTATAGTAATATGGAGACCATGGTTCTATTTTTTGGTCTTTTTTGAGAAATACTTAAAGTATTATTTGTAACTTAAAAATCTTCTTTGGGGATTTTTCTCACCCTAAATTGGCACTTTGGCTTTTTAGTATTATGCATAGTACTTGGCACAGAATGATTAAAAAAAAAAAAAGGAAAATTTTAATCCAGTTTTTCTACTGTGCCATGGCCTTGCTCCAAAAATAGTTAGTCTATTACTATGCATTTCTGGAAATGGTTAGCATTACCTCTTGTTTTGCGTAACATTTTGCTATGCTATACCAGTTATTTAATACCCAGTAAATGAACATCTTACAATGATGGATGTCAAAGACACCTTAGTACAAATCTCAATAATCTATTGTAAGTGACATCCAGTTTTTCTAAGAGATGTTTGTTTGCAAACTGGCATACCACACTCCTGTACTCTAGAATGGGTAAGAGCAGCTGGGTGGCTAAAGCAGCCCTAGGCTGTATTGGTATAGCATACACATTTCTGCAAAATGCTCAGAGTCAATTATTTATTTTAAGTGTAGTATTAATGAGAGTTTCAAATTCTAAATTTTCACAGTTCCAACTTTGATATTTGAATGTTTTGTATTTAAGTTCCACTCCTAGTATTCTTATATTTAGTTTCTGCCATGTATTATATTTTTCTGTATTCATACTAAAGCACATTATACTAACATACTAAAAAGCCAGCGGAATAGGCCTAATGGTCTGTCGTGTCTGCTTGATAGCCAGCCACCTAATGGTTGCTCGCTTTCCCGCACCCCCCACCAGCCCCAAGAGAGTCATCTTTGGATTTAGTTTTCTTTTGTACCTGCCCCACTCCTTCTTGAAGCCCTCCACTTTGCCTTCCTTCACCAGCCTCTCAGGCAGCACATTCCATGGCTCTGCCACCCTCTCAGTGAAATAATGCCTCCTACATTCCCCCCATAATTTCCCCCCTCCAGCATCCACTCATGCCCCTTAGTTGTCCCCCCCTTCTTTAGTGTAAACAGCTCCTTCGTTCCACTCTCAGTTATTCCTTTTACATACCTGAAAACTCATATCATGTCTCCCCTGTCCCTCCTCTCCTCCAGTGTGTACATCCCAAGCTCTTCCAAACTCTTCTCATAGGGTCTCCCCTCCATTTCCTCAATCATCTTGGTCGCTCTCCTCTGGACTGTCTCCAACAGTGCTCTGTCCTTCTTCAGGTGGAGTCTCCAGAACTGAACACATTACTCGAGTTGCTGCCTGACCAAGGCATTATATATAGAGGAAGGATCACCTCCCTCTTTCTGGACGTAATTCCCCTGGCTATGCAGCCCAGTATCCCGTTTGCTTTGGCTGCAGCAGTTCTACCATTTTCTGAGTTATTCATTTTGACGTCTACCATCACCCCAAATCACGCTCACCCACTGTGACTTGCAGCCCCCACAGGTGTAAACATGGCCCAGATTTCTGACCCCAAATGAAGTACCTTACATTTCCTGGCATTAAATTTCAATCCCCACCTCCTTGACCACCCCTCCAGGGTATCCAGATCCCCTTGGACCGCCTCCCTCACTTCTTCCCAGTCCACCAGTGCTCCCAGTTTGGAATCATTTGCAAAGAGACTTGGCCTACTCCCAACCCCCCTCCCTATATCTGAGACATAGGTATTGAACAGGAGTGGCCCCAATACTGAACGTTGGGGACCCCACTGACTACCTTCCTGGGGAGGAGACTATCCCACTGACCATTATCCTCTGTATTCGCCCCCAAAGCCAATTTTCAACCTACTTGAGCTCCTGTCCTCCCACTCCCATCTCCCCCAGCTTTGCTATCAGCCCTTTGTGGGGTTATTATGGGATTATAACATGGGTTACCTTTTTCAGGAGCAGTGATTGGGTGGGAGGTGACAAGTGACCGTTGATTAAATTCTCTATTTAATACACAGTTCAGTAGCCTGATCCGGTTTCTGAGGTGTTGTAAAACCTGATAACATGGTGTATTAATCCCCACAGTCCACTGAAACCGCAATAAGAAGTAGACATTTTTCCCCCTCCGTTTAGCGAGTGGAGTAGACTGTGTGAAATAACCATTACACAGTGATTCCTCCGCAGTTGGGCAGCAACATATACATTTTTTTTTCTTTAGTAGTTTAACCAGAAGTAGGACACTAAGCTGAAAGTTTTTTTTTTTTTTTTTTTTTAAAAACAGGTGCGGCCTGGGAGCACAGGGAAGTTAAGTGACTTGCTCAGGGTCAAATTAGTGGGTGAAAGTTAACTTTCCTAACGTGAAGCCTGTTGTTCCTAAAGGAAAGAACACAAAAGTTCTGCAGATGGCTCTTACATCTAGCGGTTTGTCAAGCTGTGCAGGAGCCTTACCAGAAATTTATGAACGGGGCAGGAAAGTTGCGAGTGAAGATACTGGTCCGGAGCAGGCAGTGTGGTTGTCATCTTTGTGCTTGCTGGTGGAATGAGTGGTACAGGATAACTGTCCAAGTTCTGAGTAGAAGTGGTGATCTGCTCACAGTCAGAATGTCAGGGGTGTACTGTAGAGGAACGCATCAGAGATCCATGAGCTTCTATCCCCAGCGCAGGGCATCCCGCCACGCCGCCGTTAACTTTTAGTCAGTGGTTGACATACGGACAGAGGGAGTCACAGAGTTAGGACAGTACATTGCTTTTAAAAGGCACACTGTCAACATCACTGTGAAGGACAGAACGTGGAAATATGTAAAAGCTGCTATCTGCGGTTAGTCGGAAATGCGGTTTTGGGGGGGCATTGTATACACCAACATGATCAATGCTTGTAGATGTTCTGCAGGAGTAAACAAAGCAGTCTCAAAAAAGCAATAATACAGGGCCTGATAGTACCAGAAACACGGAGTCCCTCTTACTAGTACTGTTCAGAAGCGCTATCCTGTCACTTCACAGGACATATAGTGATGTCTTCAGTGTACGTCCTACATCGTGCACTGTTTCTTGGGGCACAAAAATCACAGATGGCATAGGTAGTATGGCAGGAGCCATTGAGGAGAATTGCGTGCAATATAAACAGATAGTAGGCAAGGAGAGGTAGCAAAATATACTGCTTTTCCTTACTGTCTGTTCCTCTTATTGCCGACAAAGTATGTAGCGCTGTAAACCTCACTAGTCAGCAGGCAGCAATGAGCACAGGCAACTGTCAATGTGGAACACTGTTCCCCTGCAGCAGTCATCTCGTGTATAGGAGTGGCATATACAGTATGTGCCCCCACTCTCCCCATGTGTTGTATCCCCTGTGCACCTCCACACATGCCTGTAAAAAGTGGCAACCTGCATTGCTGTCACCCCCCCCCCCCGTGAAAAGGCATGTTACCGATCAGAAATGGTTGAACACCGTGGGCCATGCCTAACTTTTAGCAGTTGGCTCCCGTAAGAAATCTTATATTAAATAGAAGTCTGATAGAGTTGAGCAAGAGGTACCAGCCACCGAACTGACAGCAAAAGTCGATTCATGCCAGCTGCCGATTAGCTTCTTATAGCACTGGCTGTGATATCAATGAGCACTGCAAAATACGAGAGCAGTCCTTGAGTCACTGACAGAGGTGCACAGTGTTAACAGGACCCCGTGGCAATTACGTAAGAGCACAACTCCGTGTAATGTGGGAACTGATGACTGGTCAGTTGTATGCGCATGCATTTAGTGGCCATCTTTAAGTGCAGTAAACAGCACTGTAATCTGCAGAAGCAGTGGTGAAATGGAGTTTAATTTTTCATTGTTTACTCCATCAAATGTTGAGCAGGGACTCACACAGAAGTTTCCAGATGGAGAAGCTGTTTTACCACAGCGGGACACAGAGCAGCAGTCATCTAACAATATACTGGGAAGTCATGGTGTCAGCAGTGAAGTTGAGAAGAGACAGATGAAGTAAAAGACTCATTACGTCACTGAGTGTGGCATGGTTGGAAACACCTCCTCTTTTCTGTCTGAGTGGTTGTGTCAGGAGCGGCCAATAACAGCAGAAACCGCAAGTAGGCGACAACCTGTATAAGGTTTGCTGACGTCACATTGTGTGTGTCCAACCTACTGACAACATCCAGAGACGAAAGGATAAATAAGAAAAGTGACAATCTGGGCACAGGATCAGAATGGCACAAAATAGCTGTTCTGGAAGTAGCAACGATATTACTGTCAGTGGCAGTCTGATTGCTTTTTTCTCTTCCTTCAGTGCCTCACAGCAGTCTCTGGCAGTTGTCACTCAAGGACAAAGTTATCAAACTGTTAATGAGAGTCTTAGTACCAAAAAGGAGTCATCACAACGATATGTGCATCCAGAATCAGTAAACAGTGAAGACGTGCACAACGAAAAGTGCACAGATATCAGTGTCTCAAAGGATGCAATCACTACAGAGTATGACAGTGCAAATAGCACAGTTGGTGCTGTATCTGGCCATGTGATCACTGAGTATAACTTCTCATTGTATCATTCGCAAAAAAGTAAGGCAGCATTGTCTTCTTTGGAGAAGTCTTTCAATCGTCCCAGTCAGCCAGAAATGGAAAATGCAGCAGAACTGCAGGATTGTACCAACAGTGATTCATCAGTGGCAAATAAACCTGAACACCAAAGATGCATAATTGATCCCTTAACAGGACATATTGTGACGAAGACGGACTTTTCAATGTGTGAGACAGACAGCAGTACTGCAGAGCAGTACTTGCAACAGACACGATACAGTTCCCAAAAAGCAACACAGAAGTGGTGCAACTGTAAGGGAAAGGACTCCATGTGATTCAACAGCATGGTTCTGTGTCCCACAGACAGTGAGACACAGTGAGAAGACAGGAAGTACTGTATATCACAGTACATAGAACGATGACACAGCTAATATCACAATAGGAACAGTGTGGGAGCGTGGTATCAGAGTACTGCATCAGTAAAGAAATGTCTTCCAAGTAGTTCATCAACATGTACAAAAAACAGTAAGCAGTTACATGGAAAGAGAGAGAGGACATAAGGAGAAACGATGTCTGATATTGAGAGCCCACAAGACAGTGGCAGTGGGTCGTGGCACAGTACAGTCCCCACGCATAGTAACAGATAATGGATCTGCACGAGCAGCAAGGATGCTACGTGCACCGACACAGCAAGCCAAATTCAGGGCTTGGTATGCAACTCAGTACAAATACACTGTATGAAGCACAGCACAGTGATAGAAGTCCTGTACCATATAGCAGTACACACGATGTGGGACAATGTCAAGAGAGGCAAGACAGAGTAAGAGATATGTATCAACAAAATGTTTTGACTGCAAAAAAACATTCCTAACAATATTCCACAGTGCATATATAAGCAGTTAAAACTGGGTGCCACAGCCAACAGAACTATTCAAATTGAAGAGGGCAGTGCAGCAGAACAGCGTGACACAGAAGTAAGTAGTACTGTAGAGAGCCATGAGGACCCAACGATCAGCAGTTGTACTGAAGCTTCAAGTACTGTATTAACAAATATTGTAGTACAATCAGAGAAACGAGGAGAAAAATCAAAGGGAAAGTGTTCTCACAGTGCAGCCAGAGACACAGATGTGGTACGCTCTACTGTTTCAGATGAAGAAGGCCAGCAGAGACATGTGGCTTTATCAGCTGAAGATGTAGATATGTTAGAGAAAGCTAAAGATGAGTGGAATACACAGAAAAGCACTCTGTGGGCAGTCAATGTCTTCAATAATTAGCTGTCCAGCAAAGACATCACAATAAATTTGAAAGATGTAGCTACAGATGTGTTAAGTTCTCTTCTGAAACAGTTCTATGCCCTCCATAACAGGATTTCAGGGGAAACAGTACACACTTGGCAGCTTGTTGTGCCTCAGAGCAGGTATAAATCAGTATGTTAATAGCACTGAGATCAACCGTTGCATGAACATATGCACAGACCCTGCATTTTGCAATGCTAACAATGTATTTATTGGTGTCTTAAAGCAAATTAGGAAAGACGGCCAAGATCACTCAGTCCATCACCCTGCCAGTGAATCAGATCTCAAGAAATTCAGAAGTTGTGAGACAATGATGTCACCAGAGATGCCATCAGGTCTTGTCAAACGTGTCTAGTCTGCGCTACAGTTGGAGCTTGCATGACAGGGGTGTGAAGGAGTGAGAGAACTAAAGCAAGACACTCGCAGTAAAAAAAAATATAAAAAAATACAGCCGTGGAAAAGAGTATATGACCCGGACATGTAATCCGCACAGGAAGAATCACGCAGATATTCATGAAGCCAACAAAGAAAGTTAATGTGGTTTCATCTTTGCTGACCCCTGCAATCCATGTTGCCCAGTACAGTTATAGAAGAAGTACATTAACAGCTGTCCTCCTACGCTTCAAGCCCTTTACCTTCACCCCAAACATGTGGTCAACCCCTTGGATGAACACTGGTACACATAGCAGCCGATGGGTGTAAATTACCTAGGGGACTCAATGGCAAGAATCTCGGTAGAGGCTGGAGTAAGTCAAAGGTATACTAATCACTGTATATGTAGTACAGCTGTGCAAATATTTTCAGAAGCTGGACTAGCTTCGCAGGAGAGGATGGCTATTACAGGGCACCACTGTGAAAACAGTCTTAAAAATTATTGGGCGGCATCATCCCCAGACCGTGAAGAGTGGAATAAGCTTTTACTGTCATATGGTCAAGAGAGAAGAGCAAAGCAATCAAAAAGCAGCAGTGCAGCAACATTTGCATAACAGCATACAGGCAACTCCAGGGGATCACTAACCATTGAATCCAGAACAGAAGCAGTACGTAGCTCAGCAGTACTGTCAGCAGAAGCGACAGTGGCAATCCGTGCAGATCCCAATGTAGTACACATCACATTGCACAGACTGAACAAAAATCATCTACGGAGACAACAGGAGAGGTATTCATCCCCACGAAGGGCAGAATGTTTGCAGCGTTTGATCTACAAAACTTTTCAAACCATGGAACTGTTCAATTTCACTATCATAATCAGTAGTAGAACAGTGACATGGCAAAATCAACATGAAGTGGAACTATCACATTCTCGTGACATACAAATGTGAATCTTGTTAATGTACTGTGCAGCACTGTACAAAACAGCACATGTAGCGACCACATAGCAGTGCACATGTACGTTATACTGCAGGTCAGTAAGCAATCATGGACAAGGTGCGTCTGTTATTCTAAGTGTTCAGCCTTAGTACATGCAGACATAGTACTGGGTGCCGTGAAGTTAACGCGCACAGTACAGATGTCAATATCTCTGTAGTCATCAGCAATGTTGTCTGGACTACATGGCACAAGAGTTGTGCAATGTCCTCATATGAATCACGTAATTCTGTCTTTGTGGGAATATCTGAGTGTTGTAGTTAGGAACTATATAAAGTATTGGAAGTAGTTCCACCTGCATTACTTCTCTATAGCACAATGCACAGTACAGCAGTAAGACAGCAACTTCCAGAAGTCGTCCACATATTCATCTGTAAAACCACTGAAATGTATACGTTAGAAAGTTTAACATTATGTGCAGTAGTGCACTCATCTACACTAATACCATGAGTGAAAAGCTTATGTGTGCTGTGAACATAACATGCACAGAATAAGTATCATGTGTGTATTGTGACAGTACAATTAACGGTACAGTGGGTTACATAAAGCCACAGTAGTGATTCAAGGCAATATGAGTCTTAATATAGTACTGCAGTGTTATAATGCAACAGTACCAATGGGTCACAGTTATCAACAGCCGCCCAGATGCAGAACCCATGTCATCATAAGCAGTGTAATAGTGGGACATGATTCCAGTTACTACTGAAGGTGTTTGTGCCACACAGTGAAATTTTCAGTATCCAGGTACAGTGGTATACAGTGTTTCAGCTGCACATACAAGTAGTAATCATGAAACACATACCAGTTGTGATTAGAAATGATGTAGTAGAATGCAAAGTTCAGATCTCTGTGGTTTTGCAACAGGTTTTGTCTAGAGATGTGACATTCTGTTTAGAACCTGCTCTATTATTGAAACTAATACTCTGTTCAATAAAACAGTGTTGCAGGAATTGGTAGTGTTTCTGTATATGAAAGAATAGTGCTACTAACTTGCTAGTGGTAAAATACACATCATCAGAATATGAGCAGTAGGTATTGTGCTAGAAAACCAGTTGGAGAGACATTCATCTAAAGTTGTATACTGTGGTCGCTTAAATCAAAAGTCTCCTTAATAAGAGAGCCACGTGCAAACATGCAGTGCCAAGGATAAAGGCTGCGGTGCTCGTCTCTGTGAATCTGTAGTGCGTATAGTAAATGACGATCAGCTCACAGACGGGTAGAATGGAGGTTATCATGTCATCTGTTGTTAGGCAACAAAACCAGCTTGCTAAGCAACCAGCAGGAGTTGAGTGAACAGAGACCCTGAACTCTGCTTACACTACAAGACTTGTGGGCTAAGGAAACTTGACGCAGACAGTAGGAAATACAGATAGCAGGCGGAAATATATCTGTGTATGTTACAGGAGTGGTGGAATACTGAGAATAGTAGTACTCTTTTACTGGTTGGAGACACAGCACACTGCATGTGTATGTCATTCAGCACATAACAGCGAAGTAGAAATGATGCAGCTCACTATCAGAAGTTATAGAACCTCTGTAGTGCACACTGTATTTCTGTTGTATAGTGGTGTTACAGCAGAAATAAAGTGGTGTACGCTGTGTAGCCATGAAAACATTTTTCTAGTTAAGACACCGAAGTGTTTTGCATGCCACACATAAATCCGAAACTGTCAAATCATTCGCTTCAAGTAAGCGCATGGTAGTATGGTGTTTGTCAGTGAAACACCTTGTCACACATGTAGTCATACACCATGCATGTATGTGATGTCATCTATGCTGCCTAGCAACCTGTATGGCAAGTGCTGACTCGCAGTTTGCTGTCATAGCCGCGCGCACATCTGCTGCTCTAGTAAGTTTCCTCTTTAGAAAGTAGTAGATGCATAGTGTGGCAAGCGTGAACCGCACTGATTTATACGCTCAACACACTTATCCATATGTTATGAAACTGTCCTACAAGGAGTCATTACTGGGCCACTGTAAGTGTGTCAGAACACAGAATCATTCTGAGTGTATAGTTTTTTGACATACATGAGAAGATCTCACCGGTGTCTTATTACTCCTCACTGCACACTGTAACATCAGAGTCGATGTATTGAGAACCGAATCACACAGAAGGCACAGACAGTAGTCAAGTTCCAGCTTCAGAACCCAGGCATCTAGCTACAAATTACTGTTAGGATAAGAAACTGTTCAACTTTCTCAGCACGGCAGAAGAGGAGAAGTAAAGCAGTGTCTTCCCATCGCAGGCTGTAATAGTAAGCAGAGACCGAACATTATCATACCAAACGTTTTGATTGTGTCATACAGCACGCTGTGTAAGTTGTGGTGGTACTGATGTTACAGTCGTCGCTATTCACAGCAGTACCTCGCTTAACAGCAGTACTACGGAACGCACATGTTCTCTTCACGATCTGTATTCTGCGTCGGACAGCTTTACTTATAGGTACAGCACATAATATAGATGGAATCTATGTGTTACAAGAGAAAGAATGTAGATTACACAGAGGCACAGCTAAAGTACAAAAAAATATGCAGCCACCATCATCGTTTAGGTAGTGTACTCCATGTACAAAACAGCTAGCATGCACATAATGGTGTACAGCTGTAATCCACAGTAATGAGAAAGTTACAACTGTTGTATATCTCAGTAGTATAGAAATGAAAGAATGACTGTCTGCACTGCAACTCTATAACCTGTTAGAAATATCACAAATAGTGTTACAGCACATGAATTGTACTTCAAAAATAAAGACGCTAATCTTTCTAAGGAACTATTTTTTCCAGTGGAAGGCTAATACTGCTCTTAAATAAGAAAATAAATACGTCAATTTTTGGGGGGTTCCGTGCTATTGGGAGGGGTAACCCATGTTATAAGCACAATAACCCACTTCAGGGTGTGCGGTTATAGGTGTGAACCCCCAAAACACCCGGGGTTACAAGTATCCCAGTTAGATCTAGTCACAGGCAGGGAAGGCAGCTTGTGAAATTCCAGTTAAATGGATTTTTACACTGTCTCACTCTGTTCTCAGTCTCAGCTGAGCTGGAAGGATGACATCATATAGAATTCTCCCAGCAGCATAAGCCACATTGGAATGTTGCAGCTGGGAGTTAGAACGTTGGGAGGTTTTGAATTGAGTTGTGCAGTCTGCAGTGTAGGGAGGAGGTGCACTGCAGTGTGCAGTCCCTCAGAGCCCTCAGCTCTGACCAGAGCTACCTGTTGTTGTGGGTGGGTGTTCTCGCCCCTAGATAGAGACATAGAAATACTGTTTGGAAGTGGTTGAGACCATCTCCCAGTTGTTCCAGAGCCCCATCCCTGAGAGGGATGGGGGGGATCCAGACCAGCTGGCAGGAGAGAAGCTGCCTTTAAGATTTGTGCTGAGGCACCAATAAATATTTCCGGTTTTCCTGTGGAAGAAGCCTGTGGGCACCTGCAAACCAGGGTGAGTTGCTCTGCCAGACAGCCATGTTTCACCAAGAATGTTGTTCAAGTATCTGCTACTGTGGGTCAGGAAAGGACTGCAAAGTACAGTGCTTAAGGAGTATGTGATTTGAACGTCTTTAATATATGGGGGTCTAAAGGGATGGACATGGCCACTTAGAAAAGTACATCACAAGTCAGTACATTGGAGTGCCAGAGACCGTAGATTATGAGTGTGATATACATTTGAAGTGTTTATCTACAAACTCAGAGTTTTCAGTTAAGAGGTGTTTGAGACCAAATGAATAGAAACAGAGGTTGACGGCACATGAGGACCGCAAGGCCCATCCAGTCTGCCCATTTCTTTTTCTACCTTATAAATGTGCCATCGGCCTGTGCTCCGTCAGTGGCCTATCTATTCATACTCATCTGTATTGCTCCCTTATGCCTATCTCATGCCTGTCTGAAGCCCTGCACTGTATTCATAGCCACCACTTCCTGAGGTAGGCCGTTCCATCGTCCACCACTCTTTCTGTGAAAAGAACATCCTCACATTACCCCTTAACGGCCTCCTCTAATCTCATGCTTGCTGTGTCCTCTTGTCCTGCTATTTTTCTTATATTTAAACATGTTAGACTCTCACCTTGTTAATGCCCTTAAGGTGTTTGAATGTTTCGTTCATATCACCTCTCTCCCTCCTTTGCTCAAAGGTATACATATTAAGCTCCGTTAATCTATCCTCATATGTCTTCTGATGCAGTCCCTGCACCATTTTGGTTGCCCTTCTCTGGACTGCTTCAATTTGGTTAATGTCCTTGTGAAGGTGTGGCCTCCAGTACTGCACGCAGTACTCCAGATGGGGCCTAACCAGTGTCTTGTAAAGAAGGATTATTACCTCCCTCTTACAACTTGTGATACCCCTACTAATACACCCCAACATCCCCCTAGCCTTACCTACTGCATTAGAGGTCTGCTTGGATGATTTTAGGTCATCAGTGATGATGATGCCCAAGTCTCTCTCTTCCTTTGTGACTGCCAGCAACTCTCCTCCAAGCCTATAGGTGGCTTCAGGGTTTCTCTTCCCTATGTGCATGATCTTGCACTTCTTTGCATATAAATCCCAGTTGCCACTCTTCTGACCATTCTGCTAGTTTATCCAGATCTCTTCTCATTCTGCCCACCCCATCTGGATCATCTACTCTGTTGCAGATCTTGGTGTCATCTGCAAACAGACACGCCTTACCCTCTAGTCCATCTGCAATGTCACTAATGAAGATACTGAAGAGGACTGGCCCCAGGACTGATCCCTGAGGTACCCCACTTGTGAGTTGCATCTCTTCTGACTGTATACCATTTACCACCACTCTGTTTTCTGTCAGTCAACCAGTTTGCCACCCAGTTGACCAACTTCTGACCCACCCCGAGCCTACCCAGCTTATTTATCAATCTTCTATGTGGAACAGTGTCGAAAGTCAAGGTAGGCAACATCAACTGTTCCCCCTTGGTCCACCACTCTGGTTACCCAGTCAAAGAAATCTATGAGATTAGTTTGACAGGACCTTCCTTTTGTAAACCCATGCTGTCTTGGATCTTGTGCCCCTATGGATTCCAGGTATTGCACTATCCTTTCCTTATGGAGTGCCTCCATAATCTTGCCCACTACTGAGGTAAAACTGACTGGTCTGTAGTTCCCTGCCTCCTCCCTGCTACCACTCTTGTGGAGCGGGATCACATGAGCCCTTCTCCAGTCTTCTGGGGCCTCTCCTGTCCTCAGAGACTCACTAAACAGTTCTGCTAATGGCTCTGCTAGTTCCACCCTTAGCTCCTTAAGTACCCTGGGATGTATGCCATCTAGGCCCCACTGCCTTGTCCACCCTGAGCTTAGCGAGCTCTTGTAGGACCCTTTCTTTTGTGAAGGGAGTAGTGCTCACCTCCCTCCCCCTGTGTCCATGGTGCTGAGATGTGGGCCCAGCCCTACCTTCTCTTCAGTAAATACTGAGCAAAAGAATATATTTAGGATAGATGCTTTCACAGGGTCCTCCTCCTCACATGCCCCCTTTTCTCCTTTGAGCTTAGAAATACCCCCTCTGGACTTTCTCCTTTCACTAATGTATCTATAGAAAGTCTTGTCACCTTCTTTTACTGTTCATGCTAGTGTTTCCTCAGTTTGGGACTTTGCCTGCCTTACTGCCTTCCCTGCTTCCCTTAGAGCAGTTTGGTATGCCTCCCTATCTTCATCCTACTGTGTTCCCTTATATTTCCTGAATGCCAGACGTTTGGCTCTGACCTTTTCTGCTACTGTATTTGAGAACCAAAGTGGTTTCCTTCTTTTGCACTTCCTTTTCTGTCCAACACAATGGGATGTTGCTTCATGAATGGCCAGGTATGAATTGTGGGAGACCCCCATCAAGAGTAACCAGATTCACCTCTACGGGTTCACTTTGGGACACCTGTTGCTTTCTTCCGGGCATCTGGCCAGTGTTCGGGGAAGTACCCAGACGTGGGATTAGATGGAAGATGTTTTCCTTTCTTGGAGCCTGTATGTGCTCATGGGTGGTTTAGGAAGCCACCGAGTAATGTTCTATGCCATAAGGGAAATGGTCCAGTTGCAGGCCGGATGTGCCATGCAGGGAAGTAGTCCAAGGCTGGTTGGATGTGCCAGGCCAGGGAAATCCAGAGAAGAATACAAGTTTGGGTTGAGTGCTCACTGTTTCTAAACCTGAGGGTTACAGTGTGTAGAAGATGTGTTCTTATTTCCGTAAATCTGCATTACCAGGAGTGTAGCCCCATGGGGGTCCATCTATGCTTTGTTATTCTGTTTGGTTGTGAATAAAAGCCACACTCTAGAATCCCACTCTTGGTTTGGACAGTACAGTTATTGCTTCCTGTGTACGGAGTTACTTGGGTGCCCCTGACTAGAAGTCAAACCTAGCCAAACAGGGGTCGAATTTAACATACCCAGCCTGTTCCAAATGCAAGTAGGAACAGGCTGGTGCAAGTAGTTTTATTTTTTGACTGCACCATAGTGCATGTGCTGTTATTTTGTGCTTTAGGCTGCCATTCCAAGAGAGCCACTAGGGGTATGATGCTGATTACACAGGCAGATTTATTTATTTATTTTTGGCCTTGATATTGTGATCAGCAGCGTCTGCTTCCTTCTCTGAAGATGACTCGGGAGAGCAGGCATCTTAGCCTGTCTCCGAACAGCAGGAGCAACACAAGCCGAGCCTGGAGGTCGAGGAGTGCCACAAAGGAGGAGGCAGGACACTGGCAGCAGGACTTTGAATAATGCCACATTAAAGTAGGCTGGGCTGACTGGGATGCTTTTGGTGATTGGGTAGAAGGGTTTGGGGTGGGCATGGACACTGCACTGGGGCGGGCAGGCACGCTGCAGCATTAGACATGGGAGTTTTGCCAATGGGGCGGGTGGACGGTCACTCGGGAGGTGCTCTGACAAAAAACTGGCTTGACTGGCATCTGGCATACTATGTTAACTATATTGTACCACGTGTGTCTCTTTCTGTAATGCACGTGGTACAATAAGGTTCATATACACATCCACAGTAACTCGCGGTTGTGATAGAGTTTTCAGAGAGTACAGTCGCTGGCGGGAAGCTCCGTGAAGGAACTGAATTTTTTTTCTGGGCCAACAAAAAGCAGTTTTAGCTGTTTGTAGGCAGGAAGAGGTGTTTAGTAAGCTAAAGAGTGCAGTTAAAGGGAAAATATACTTGTATCTGGAGATTGTCAGACAGAACAAAAGTAAATTGGGGCTTCACCACCCCACCCCCTGACCCCAAGCAAGGGAGGGGATTTTCAGTACTGTGGTTTAATTAAACAGAGAGCAGTACCACAGTTGCTTTTGTTGAATATAGAGTATCTAAAAGGTAAAGAAACTGAGGATTTATCTGTCTCAGATTGTCTGTACTAGTGATACTTTGATGGACCTGGTGTTTCTTTGCTTTTGTTTGTGGGGCAGTTAATATATTAGCAGCAGGAGCTGCAGCAGACAAATCCTCAGAGTGTGTGTGGGTCAGTCAGTCAACCCCAGGCCAGCAGACATTTAACAAAAAGCAATCAAAGGAAGTACTGTTGTCTCCAGTCCAGCAGCAGTACCAGTCCAGTTTGTCTAGATGTGCGTGGGGGGAAAAAGCCTGGAAATCATAAACAAATAAAAAAATACTTGTGTGTGATAGGAAAATAACCAGTTTAAGCAAAGACTGCCTTTCAGTGTCAGATTTCCTGCAGCCCAAGCAGTTGCTGTTTATTTTCCAATCTAATCTAAAGAAAGGGTCTGCCTGTTGAGGTAGCAAGCAAGCAAAGCAGTACTGTGGGGTTCTCAGAGCCTACCTAGCCTAGCCAGTAGTAACTATAGCCACACTCTGAATTGATTTCAATCCCCAGTCATTTATTTTTGTGTAAAAAGAACAAAAAAAAAAAAAAAACCTTGGCATTAACTTCAAGTGGGTGTTTCAGTCTGTGTAAAAGTTCTTTAAATATATATTAACAGTCAGGAGCTCCGAGCTTAGCTGTAGCAGAGGTGTAGGTCTGGTCAGTCAGTGATCAGCTCAGTCCTATATAACACTTGATTAAAGCGTAGACTCTTCCAACCTCCAGTTCAGTCCAGTCCTCCTCCAGTAACCGTCCAGTAAAGTTATTCTGTGACTTAATAGCTGAGGAGGGAAAAACGGAAATCATTAAACAAATACCAGTCAGTGTCTAAGTGTGTGTGTGTTATAAATAAATCATTTAAGCAAAGGTAGTGTGAGATTGCAGTTTGCTCACAGCCAGCCAGCCTAGGCAGCGGGCAGTTTTGATTTGATGTTACTTTTTCCCCAATCTTATATAAAGTAAGGGTCTGCTGCTCTGCTGCTGCTTCCTTTTTCCCAGTTCCCAATCCCACCACAACCTTGCCACATTCTGAGACTACCTGAATTGATGAACCTGTTCTGGTCTGGACCCACAGTCATTTAACCTGAGTTGTGTGTGTCTCCGTGAGTTCGCCATCCGTCAGTGTCTCCAGCGTCTGTCAGAAACAAAGTAAAATAAATATCTGTGTGTGTGTGTGTGTGTGCTTGTGTGCTAGTAATATAGCAGTATAATACTGCATATGGAAACACTGATTTTGACAGCAGATGGACTACCTGGCTAAGGCTTACCTAGTCTACTGTATGTGTACTGTACTATTATGTGTATGTCTAGTGTCTCTGTGTCTGTCTGAAATTGTTTATATTATAACCTAACCATTGTCCTGACCTGTCCCTTCTCTCTGTCTGTAGCTTGAGTGTAAAGTTAAATTTTTTTTTTTTTGTGTGAGACACTGACAAAAATAAATATACAGTAACAGTACATTACTACTACCGGTCACAGTGCCACCACTGCACTGGCTACCTAACCTGGCCCTGGTTCAGCCTAAGAAAGAGCCTTGTTGTGTTGTGGAGTAAGGTCAGGACAGACTTATTGTATTCTAAGGAATTTACCTTCTACCATAATTGTTGCAGAGTAGAATCTCTGCTGTGCAGTGAGTGTGAGCGTCCTATGCTTTGTGTGCTACCTAGAGTACCGTCCTGTCCACTACCTACGCCAGTCTAACTGGGATTGGATACTACTAATTTTGTGAGAAAACTTAAAAAATCCTGCCTGATCCAGCTAAGCCTTGTAGACTTAGTGTGCAGTCAGTGGTGCAAAGAATTTGTCTACAAAGTAATAAAAAATAACGACACGCTTTTATTCTGACGGACAACAATTTTATTGACATTTAAATTAAAACATAAAAGAGACGCCAAATTGTAAAAGCTCAGTTTATTAGACATTGTTAAAATTACACCATGCCACCCAAGAAAGTTTTACCCAAACCAGTGAATACTCTTTTTCGCTACAATTTTAGCAAAACAAACGTGAAAGTGCAGCAGATGCTGCAGCAGCTCCTGCAGCTGACCACAATCAAAGCCAGATCCATTCAGAGTCTTGTGTGACAGTGACAGTAACAGGTTCTCAGTCTTCAGCACTGATAAGTCTCTGGTGTATGAATCCGACTCGATTCCTGCCACTTCCAGCCACTTCCAGCCTGTCTATAGCAGAATCTAACTCATGTGGTACTTCTGAATGTGCTGCTGTTCTCCTCCCACCTACTCATGTTCCAGTGCCCGTGCCTAGTCCTAGCCCCATTGTTGTCTCTCTGTGCTCCTCAGTGCCTCCTCCGCAGCCTCCTAGTCCTACTACTAATGAGACAACTGATGGAGAGCCCCCCTTAAAAAAGAAAAAAACATATAAATTTGTGGACTCATGGAAACAGAATCGTAAGTGGCTAAAGCATGACAGTGAATTGAACATCATGAAATGTGAGTGGTGTGAACTATTTGATAAATCTGGAAAAAATAATTCCTTCCAGGATGGGTGTTCATCATTTAGAAAGGCAAATGTAGAGTTTCATGAGTCATCTGATTTACATGAGGCATCCAGAAAAGCATTTTTTGCTCACTCTATAACCCCTGCAGAGCAGCCATTAATGAAACTTGTCCAAAAAATGGAAGAAAAAGAATTTGAACAAATGAAGGTTCTCTTCAGAACAACTTTTTTTCTTGCTAAAAAAGCACGGCCTTTTACTGATTTAAAAGATGAAGTAAACTTATTACGTGCGAATGGGGTCTCGGTCAGTGACACCTACTGCAATGACAAACAAGCGAGAGTATTCACGGAATATATTTACAAAGATAAGATGGAAGATCTTATCACATTGGTGAAATTGCAAGATTTCTTTTCTATTTTGTCAGATGGCTCAACAGACAAAAGTATTACAGAAGAGGAGGTAGTTTATCTCCGCATCTTGGAGAAGGGCATCCCTGTTACTAAATTTGTAGCGCTTAAGCCTCTTGAAAAGGCAGACGCAGAAAGTATAACATCAACATTACAAAATACCATGGAAATTGACCTCCAAATACCAGACTGGAGAAATAAGTTAGTTGCTGCTTGTTTTGATGGGGCATCAGTCATGATGGGCAGCAAAACGGGAGTAGCCAAAAGGCTGAAAGAGGAGGCCAGACTTTTAAAAGTGGTGCACTGCTGTGCACATAGACTTGAGTTGGTCACTAAATATGTGATCAAGGGGACACCCCTGTACTCTGCAGTGGAGGATTTGCTTTCCTCACTGCACAGTTTCTATAAGCACTCTGCTTTAAACTGGTCAGGCTTACAGGCTGCGGGGGAGGCACTGGGCATCAGGGTACTGCGCCCTGTAAATACTGGGGGAACAAGGTGGCTGCCACATCACCAGCGTGCTGTTAAAGTGATGCAGACAAATTATCCGCTACTGTTACACATCTGGAGGACCTATCGGTAAATGGTACAGGGATAAAGAGAAAGGCCACTGCAATTCTGAAGCAGATAAAATCACCTAAGGTTTTATATTTCGTCAACTTCTAGAATTCTACATAGCAGTCATGTCCAGACTAACGCTGACATTCCAGCAAAATAACTTAATGGTAGACTCTGTGCAAGCTAAAGTTCTGTCTCTCATGAAGAAACTAAAACTCTTAGAGATTCAGAGACTATTGATTGCCTTGAAACAGGAATCAGTATTGTGGATGGTAAGCTGCATTACAAAGGTGTGGAGCTTAGTTCCTCTGGTTCAGCAAGACGCAGCAGCAGATCAGATCCTGACGAAGATGCAAACAGTGCCAAGAGCAGCGTAGTGTCTATTGTAAAGAAAGTGCTAGATTCCACATTAAATCAAATGGAAATTTGTTTTTCTGAATTTGTCAGTGATCCTGTCATTGCTGAAATGAGAATTTTCAACTTGTCTAACTGGCCTAACTCTGAAGATTCCTTGGCAGAGTATGGAGACGCAGAAGTAAAGTCATTATCTTACTACAGTGACATTCTGGAACCAAAGGGGTACAGTGCTGTTTCAGCACTCTTGCAGTGGTCGGAACTGAAAGCATATGTCCACAACCTAAATGCAGCTCACCATCCACCTTTAGATTCCACTACTATGTGGGTAGAGTTCTTCGAAGAAAGGATGACCTCAAAGATATTCTAGCTTTGCTGAAAATATTTCTTATAATTCCATCTTCAACTGCAGAATGTGAACGAGGTTTCTCATTAATGTCACGAATAAAAAAAATGACTGGAGGGCAAACCTGAGACCAGAAACTGTGTCCGCTTTAATGGCCATTAATCTGAGCAGTGAGACCGTGTCCACATACTCACCAGATAGTGCCATAGCTAGGTGGTGGACATCAGGAAAGAGAACAAGGAGACCTCAGATTGCTCCTTATGGTTCAAGAAAAGAGGAAGAAAAAAGCTGGGAAAGTGAAGAAGACACTGAAATGTAGAACAGTATATAAATATACTGCAGTTGTTCCATATACTACTATTTCAAAATTCAGTATCTTTTTTTTTCAAGTTTTATTTTTCTCTACCCCGGTGCAGGTAACCTGACTGTGGTGCATGTAACTTTTGTCGTCACATGCACCGTAGTGCAGGTACCGAAAAAAGTTAATTTCTATCCCTGTAGCCAAAATACCAAGTAACAGTTTTCTCCCCAAACCCAGGTCCCAGGTATGGGGTTACATACGGAAGCTCTGCACAGCGCTAATAACACAAAGATACCATCAACCCAACCCCTGGGGTTACATAGGCATTTAATCCATGCCTGGGCACTGTGAGACACTCTGCCTGCGGCCTCGTGCCTCACAATGCACCCTAGGCATGGATTAAATCGAAATTTAAATACCTGTAAATTTTCTTTCTCAGACGGCTAGTCTCCGAACTTCCTTACTCCTGGGCTGCACCTCCTGACACCACCATGCAGGCAGGAACCAGACCTCTGCAGCAGGGGACATCCAACCCTCCACTTCCTGTCTCCCTAAGTTCTTCCTAAAGCAGACCAATGTGGTAATACTACAAGAACTTGGAAACAGAAAACAAGAATTTTAAGGCATTTATGACCGTGCGACCAGCCAACTAAATACATTCTGGGAGGGAATCCGAGGCCCGGAGACCAGCCGGAGAAAGAAAATTTACAGGTATTTAAATTTCGATTTCTCTCTCCTAAGCTGGTCTCTGGGCTTCCTTACTCCTGGGATATACAAAAGCAGTAGGTCCCCAGATGTCCCAGGTGGGAAGAATGTCAGGAGCCCTTAAAGATCCACCACCGCTTGAAGCACACTGCGGCCAAAGGATGCCTCAACCGAGGGCCTCGCTTCCAGCAAATAAAATGCTGAAAATGTGTGAAACTAATTATCAAGCAGCCGCCCTGCATAAGTACGCTGTCAATGCTTCTCTGAAGTACGCCCACAAAGGGGACATAGCTCTGGTGGAATGGGCTGTCCTTGGGCCAGGCAAGCTACTCTGGCCTGATCGCCCACGAAGGGGCCATAGCTCTGGTGGAATGGGCTCTCCTTGGGCCAGGCAAGCTACTCTGGCCTGATCGTAAGCCCTGGAAGTGGCTGAGAGAATCAGTCTGGCTACAGAGTCTATTGAATCCTCGTTCCCCATAATCTGGGCCAATAGCGGACATGAACCAACCTGGAGTTTTGCGAATAGCTTCCTGTCTCTCTAATATACATTTTTGTCAAGGGCAGACTGGATGGGCCTCGAGGTCCCCATCCTCAACCTCCACATCTCTATGTTTCTATCACACCTGCCGGCACTAGAGAATGCAATTCCCTCTCCTTATTGCTTTTTGAGAGTGGGCAGAAAGAAGGAAGAATGAAGTCTTGATTGTAAAGGCACGGAGCATAACTTTGGCGAAAAACCTGGAACTGTTCAAGCCTGATGAAAGAGAGTATGGCTCTTGGGTAAGCAATGCCTTTAGATTACTGATGCTCCTGGCTGAAGCAATAGCTATGAGAAAAAAGGTGACCTTTATTTCAAAACGCTTGATGGATAACCCCTTGATAGGCCCAAAGGGGGGGCCTTGGCCACAGACTTGAGAACCGGCAGCTTTGGTGGGATGGAAGGCATCTTAATGTTGCTGTCTTTAGAAACCTATAGACATGGGTATATGAATTCAACAATTCCCCTGAATCCGACAACAAGAGTGCCCAGAGTGTAAAAACCTGAACTTGTAGGGTGGCTGGTTGCCATCCTTTGTCCACACATCTAAAAGAAACTGCAGTAGAACAGGCAATTATGTTGGATAGTTCTATATGTGTTTTGAATGAAGTCAGAACCAAAGATTTCTCCAGATTCAATAATACACTTTGGAGGAAGAAGAGAGACAAGTTCCCCATCATGTCAATAACAGGAGCCATGTAGTCAAGCTCCTTTAAAGTTTTTCCCTCTCAATCTCCAGGCCTAGAGAGATAAGTTGTTTAAACCAGATGCAAAGCCGGACCTCGATGGAGAATGCCCAGGCTGAACTTGAATGTTAGGCATGGTCACCTTGACAGACAAATAATAATTGGGAGCTATATGCGGAGAAATCATAAGGGGCAGACTACAAACATGACTGTTGTGCCCTGAACCACTATGTGAAGGACTTTTGATAGACGCAGTATTGGAGGAAAAGCGTACAGGAGACCAAAGTCATCCCAATTTAGGGGAAAAGGTGTCCTGAGCCACCGCTGGTTCATCCTTGGCCAGGGAGCAGAACTGCTTTACCTTGGGGTACCACCAGCAGGCGAAAAAAAAAAATCTGAGGATTGCCCCATGTCAAGATGTAGAAGGTACTATCCTTCGGCTCCCAGTCTCCTGTTCGACCAACCTTGCAACTAAGCTAGTCTGCCATATCGTTTACCCATCCTGGTATATACATCACTCAGTGGTGCTCGGACCACTGGAAGAGAAGGGGTTCCTTAGGCTTTTTTTTTTTTTTGAGCTTCTTGTGCCGCCTTGACAGTTGATGTATGCCAACGTTAATGGATTGTCAGCTAGAACCAGATTATCCTGATTGGCGAATTGCTATTCAGACTGCCTCCCGGCATAGCCTACTGTTCACATGTCGAGAACATTTATGCTGTATCTTGTGCCTCTGACAGTGACCACCTGCCCAGTGCCAACAGCTGATGCAGGTGATCCTTCCCCAGCTCCCGCAGCTTGTGTCTGTCTCGATTCGGATTTGGTGAGGATGGCCGAACTTGCGACCCTTCATGACCTCTGTCCTTCAAGACCGTCACTGAGGAGGGTTTACTTTGTCTCAAGGAGCTGTATGAAAAAAGATAAGCAGGCAGCTGAGGAGTTAAACTCCTTGATGAACTGTAGCAGAGTCCGAGAATTTAGTTTTCGGGGGAACCTTGGGACATGTTACCCGCCCCCAGAAGGATCAATGCCTGGTTTGGAATTAGGGAATTCTTTCTCCAGTTGATGAGAAAACCGTGTGTCGGCAGGTACCAGACCATCTGTACCACTGCTTGAAATGTTTGTTTGAGCTGTGGGGCCTTTATGTGGACTATGACTGGTACTAGCACCTTCAATTCCGTCCGTGGGTCTGAGGAAGACCCCCAATGGCAGAGACTGAATTGAAGTATTGCTCTGCCACTCTGACCCTGCGATCATGCGTGTGACATTACTGAGTGGGAAAGGTAAACAGGCCTCTTGCAATTCTCTGAATTGATAACAAGGTTTCCCCCTTGTAGGGTTTGTTACGGACAAACCTATTCAAAAATTCTAGAACTAGGACTGGCCTGAATCCCTCGTGTGTTTGGCATGATGAGAAAATGAGAACTGGCCCATCTGCAGGCATCCCATAATGGCCTGTAGCGCTGGCC
Organism: Neoceratodus forsteri; assembly: GCA_016271365.2. Lineage (NCBI taxonomy): Eukaryota > Metazoa > Chordata > Ceratodontiformes > Ceratodontidae > Neoceratodus > Neoceratodus forsteri. The sequence goes on along the minus strand of CM057452.1, from coordinate 354,656,795 downwards.
GTCTTTCAGATGGGTTGCCCATGATGGTGGAGGGCACGAAATAAGGTAGTGGGGGCTTGTATTAGGAGCTGAGAGGGTCTATGACTCCCCCTGTCCGACTTAGTTTGGGCCCATTCCTCGAGAAGTTATAGAAACCTGCCCCTCTCTTGTAACCTAGGTAATGCAAAAAGCATCTGGAGCCTAAGAATGAAGACTGACCCCTGCCTCTTGATGTGGGATGTGCACCTTGGTCTCTCCTCGTAATCCCTCACTACCTCCTTGAGGTCTGAGACAAACAGGAGATTACCTATACTGGGTTAGTTAACCGACTGGCTCTTGTAGAGAAGGGAGCCTGCCAGACCCCAAGTCAGGGCCTGCATCGAGCTGAAGTTGGATACATGGTTCGCACCTGACCACCTCCCCAGGAACAGTGGCTGATTAAGAATAGGTCCGTTCCTCTCTGGATCCCTTACATGCAAATAAAAGGCTAAAATTGGGATCCCAGCAGAGCTTTCTCTGGTTGTCTGCCTAAGACGTTGTTGATGCTTGCAGGACCCAGTTGAGCGAGGCATCCCCAACCTTATGCACTGGGTCTCTGAGAGAAGCCCCTCCTTCGGCTGGGATTACCTACTTCTTGGTCAGGTTTGAAATTGGAGGGTCGATGCTGGGGCAGTCTAACCTCTTTTTAGATTGCTTCTTGCCAGACTTGAGAAGTTAAGCAATCCGCCAAGCCACTGGATAGGTGTATTCTGGACTTTGCCATTCCTCCACAGCAAGTCCCCGTTGGCTGGGGGAATATGAAAGATTGAGGCTGGTTTGTTGCCGCTGTAAGGTGAAAGCCTGTTTCGGCCGGGTCAGAGCCTCCGAGAAAGATCTGAGATGAATCCCAGCTATAACTGTAAACACATTACAAAAAAGACTGAGGGCCTCCAGTCTAAAAATAAGCACCATGAACTGAATACTGAGGAATCTGTGTGGACGTTCCCTGCAACACTAATGAGAGGACTACTGCTCCTCTTCGAATGAGGATGGGGCTTTAGTTTGCCTTCTTATGCGGTCTCCTATCTGGTGACCCCAGAGGTTGCCCGTGAGGAAATGCTGGGTCCAGGGCAAAGGTCCTGAATTTATCTGTCAAAGAGGGCTAGAGCCAGAAAGGATCAGTCTGAGTCAAGGAAGAAGCCACCTCCTTTGAGCCATTGGCATTCACAGATGCTGCCTTCTTACTTCTTAGGCAAGACAACCCAGCAAAAGGATTAGAAGTGGGGGTGCATCCTCACTGGCATGTACTTGCCCCTGGAAGGTTGTACACAGCTGCTTCCCATTTAACCAGCTCCAGGTTAAAGTGGCATGAAATGCTGCTGGCCCTTTAAGGGCAAGACTGAGCAGCAGGGATTGCTGCTAACCAGTACGTATAATGACAAAGATTCATCTTGCCCCTTGATGTCGTCGGGGGGGGTGGGCCCTGAGCTCCGTTGGTCCCTTTAAGGAAGGGGGGGATTCCCAAGGGCTGCACCCTTCCTTTAGTAGGGATACCTGCTCGTTTTGTAGGCCTAAGTGCCGAGCTCTGCAATCTGCAGGAATGCCCCTACAGTGCTACTGGCTATCCTAAGTGCTCCTCCGAGTGAATCCTTCCAGCGATGCAGCCCAGTCGGCGACTGGGACCACTGCTGAACGTTGAGGAGCAGCCTGGCGCTCCCCTCAGCGATCTGGCACTCCCCGGAGCGCCCTTCTCCGTGCTGTAGCCTGGCGCTCTCCTCAGCACTTGACGACGAGAGGCCATGCGCTGTCCTCCACGCTCGATGAGAAAGCTGACATTCCAGGAGCCACTCAACTCGCTGCCTGAATCAGCGTAGAGGAGCTGCGACTCAACAAACTGCAGATATTTCCACCAAGCCATTAAATGCTAGGAGGCCTTTGTCCTCAGGAAGCAGTCCAGAGCGCAACCTGTGGTCCCGCCAGCCTTGCGACTCGCTGCCTGAATCTGTGTCGCGGAGCTGCCCATCGCCGAGTGGCTGAAAATTTCCCCGAGCCACTCGTAAGTAAACAGGCAGTTGACCCCAGAAAAATCATTTAAATTTAACTGTGCAGCTGCCTGCTGGTAGCGTTGCCAGCTGCTGGGAGCCTCGATACTGCCGCCGTGAACGTGCTGCTCTGCCCTCGAATCAATCGTGGCTGGTTTCCATTGCAGGCAGCACTCCCAGTGTAGCATCCTCTCCGCTGCTATGAGCCCCCCTTGTTTTATTCTCTCTGGTGGGGGAGATGCTGCTAAGTCCGTTAGTGCGGGAGCAAGAAAATGGCATACCAGCTTGCTCAGAATGCATGCTGAGCCTGTGGCTGCGCGAGAGAAAAGCTAAGAGAGATCGGTCTGTCCAGCAAGCACAGCTGAGACCAGTAACCCCTAAATGCAGAGACAGCATTAATATGGTTCCACTGGCATTAAATCTTTAGCGATGAAAAAGAAAGAAAGCAGTAATATGGGCAAATGAGAGGGGCCAGTCTGTCCAGCATGCACGGCTGAGACTGGGACCCAACAGGAGCATAAAAAAGAGCATTGACTCTTTATCCACCCATTCCTGCTCTCTGTGGATGCGTCCAGTAAGCAAAAAATATCCAAACTTACAGTCCTGAAGTCTTCAGCCCTGTCACCACAGTGACAGAGCTCTGCTGCAGAGTACCTGCTCTTTGCAAGGCAGGAAGTAAACTGAGGGAGACAGGAAGTGGAGGGCTTGATGCCCCCTGCTGCAGAGGTCTGGTTCCTGCCTGCATGTTGGTGTCAGGAGGTGCAGCCCAGGAGTAAGGAAGCCCGGAGACCAGCTTAGGAGAGAGAGAAATGCCTATAACCCCACATCCTGTCACCCTGTCGTGGGTTACTGCTTACTTGTTTGAGTTTTCTTTTTACTGAGAGCCATTTTAGCTTTATAGAACACACAAAAGAGCACACTGTCAAATTTAAAATCCACAAAACCAGAAACAGTGCTGAAGGTTACAGGCTCACCTACAGAATGATGTGTTGAGTCTGCTTTAGAACAGTGATTACATACCATTATGTCATGAAAGTTAAAAAGATGGATAGAAATGTAACAAAAAAAGTTTTCTATTCAAACCCCACGCTCAACTAAATGCATAAAACAACAACGTTGTTGTGCAATTATTTCAATGGAGTGACAGCGCTCCAGAATAATCATCCACTTCGTACAGGGACCTTATAAACAAACTCTTACCATAACATTAAGGATTGTGTTTCCCCTCAAAATCCATTATTGTGAGAAAACGCGCACAACTAAGATCTAACCTGGAGGAAACTCTGCATTTCCTGCAAACAGCGCATAAACAGGGCGATAATTCAGTACTCCCACAGTTAAAACAAGTTAAACAAGATCTGGACAGATTGGTACTGCAACAGACAGAAATATCTTTAACCTTCCTTCGCCAGAGATACTACGAAGTGGGGCTCAGGGCCAGTAGACTTCTAGCATACCAAATAAGAAGACAAAAGAAGAGTTCAGCCATTAAAACAGTACGTCATCCAGTTAGTGGAGCCCCCCAGAGCAAACTTAGTGATATAGTTGAGGCATTCACCGCGTATTATTCAACCCTTTACTCTCCAGAAAACCCTGTACCCGCAGATGAGATAAGTGAGTTTATGCAAACCCTGTCCCTCCCAAGGATCACCCCTAAGCAGGGGGAGCAGTTGCTGGCACTGGCACCTATCACAACACAGGAGCTGGCGAATGTTATTTCTCAGGCAAAAACAATGAAAGCACCAGGACCAGACGGTTATGGTGCCGAATTCTATAAATCCATGAGAAACATACTCTTGCCATCTCTCCTAGGGACCTGTAACTCAGTCATGAAGGACCTCCCCGGCTTATGCCACAATTTCTGGTAAAACCTCAATTTTACGAGTCATATCGGCCGATCTCTGTTTTAAATTCAGACTATAAGATATTCATGGGGATACTAGCCCGTCAATTAGAAACAGTACTCCCTCAAGTAATACACAGAGATCAAGCGGGGTTTGTGGGAGGACGTACTACCACAGATAATATAAAGAGAACCTACCATATAATACGTAAGATGCATACTGTTAATCACCCAGCAGCCTTAGTAAGCCTTGATGCTGAAAAGGCATTTGATAGAGTCCATTGGCCCTTCTTATATGCAGTTATGAACTCCATGGGGATTCCAGGGACATTAATTCAGGTAGTAGCAAACATTTATTCAGCACCAAGGGCTTGGGTACGGGTTGCAGGACATCACTCAGGGTCTTTCAAGTTGGGCAGGGGTACTAGGCAGGGGTGCCCTCTTTCTCCCCTCTTGTTCGCTATGTCTATTGAGCCTCTAGCCCAGCTGATTAGGCAAGCCGGTGGCCTGAGGGGAATCGAGCTAGGTGGAGAGGAACACCGTATAGCATTATATGCCGACGATGTCCTCTTATATTTGCAGAACCCGGCAGCCTCTCTCCCGATAATTAATGAATTATTAAAACAATTCGGGCACCTCTCTGGCTATAAAGTCAATGTTACAAAAACGGAAATATTGACTTTCCACTACACACCGAATACTGCAATGCGAGAACAATTTCCATGTAAGTGGGAATTGCAAAAGGTGAAATACTTAGGGGTCAGCCCGACAAGAGACCTGAGGGATGCCTATAAACAAAACTATGTTCCCTTCACTGCTCAGTTGATTGAAGACTTAGCCCATTGGGGTACTCTCCCACTAAGCCTGTCTAAAAAGATAGAGCTTATTAGAATGGTTACCCTACCCAGGGCACTATACCTTTTTAACAACGTTCCAATTTCTTTACCCAGATCATTATTCCGGAGTTGGGAAAGGGCAATCTCTAAATTTATTTGGAAAGGCCGCAAGCCCCGGGTCAGGCTGCCACTCCTAACGGAGCCGAGGAGCTCGGGGGGACTAGCACTACCTGATTTATATTGGTATTACCAGGCGGTTCAACTCACACACGTGATGGCCAGACAGATTCTGAACAGCGACATGCACTGGGCGGAACTAGAGCAAGCGGATGTCCCCGATGTGGAATACTATACCCTGCTATATAATAATACCGGGCCCTCGAAACGTAGAGTAATCCCAAATACGGAACTCCAACATAGGGTTGCGGCCTGGTGGCAGGTCAGAGGGCAGCTCTCATTATCCCACTTTACACCACTAATATGCCCAATTGGAGCACTCCCAAATTTCCAACCTAGATTATTGGATCATGCGTATCGACAATGGACCAGATATGGACTTAATTATCTGGCGCAAATCACAACAGGAAGGATAATGACCACATTTCAGGAAATAAAGGAGAAATTTGGGCTTCCTGATTCACATTATTATAGATATTTACAGTGGAGGCATTATTATGAAGCGTTACCAGCCATAGTTCGCACACCAGAGGGCTGGCCCCCGATAACCAGTCTGCAACAACTAATTGCTTCCCCGGGGCAGAAACACTTAATATCAACTTTGTACCGGACCTTAAAGCTATCCTCAAATTCATCCTCGGCTGACACCCGGGAAAGATGGCAACAGGAACTAGGGTCCCACATTGATGCAAAACAGTGGGAGCAGGCATGTTGGCAAGTCGCACATACATCAAGTTCACACCAGTGGCGAGAATTCGCATGGAAATTCTTGGTCCGCTATTTCCACGCCCCAGAGATTACTAGCCATTACACCACAGGGCGCTCCGCTGCTTGCTGGAGGCTCTGTGGGGAAGATAGGGCTCACCTCACACATGTAATATACTCATGCCCCAAGCTACAGCCGTTTATCCAACATCTTCAAGCGGAACTCCAAGAGATCTTTGGTGAGCCTGTACCCCTATCCCCTCAGGTATTTATCCTATTAATCTTCACCGACAACTTCAGGGATCGGGGTGCTCGATACCTGATGGCTATTTTGCTTTCAGCAGCTAAGAAAGCCATCACCAAAATGTGGTCCTCCCCTGGTATCCCTACAGTGAAAGACTGGTGGACTATCACCAAACAGATCTACCAACTGGAAAAGCTAACATACAGATTAAATGGTAGTGAAGAGAAATTTAAGACCAGATGGAATAGATGGCTTCTGTATTACATGCTTAGAGATCGAGCCTTTGTTCCATAACCTGCAGTAGGTTGCCAGCGTCCTCTTCCCTCCTCCCCTGCACAGTTCCTGTATCCCCTTTTAAATCAAAGCGTGAATAGGGATCTGTGTGGTGGCTCGGGGTCCTCCCCCCCTCATCTCCTCTTCGTTTATACCGTCCCATCTTCAGAAAGTCTCCAATGGGTCCAAAGATTTGTGTAATCAAATAGAGTGCTGTGGTGTATGTACCTTTGAATTGTTTGTTGACAATTACCAGCTGTATATTTTGCCAAATGTGAGATTCACTAAGGTACCCTGGAGGAACAGAGGGAAGAACTGAGGGACTAATGAAAGAGTGCACTCAAGGACTGGAATAACTTTTTAAAAAAAGGACAATCTTTATTGGAGACATTGTTAATTAACTCGAAATGTTATGGTAGAGCTTTTGAATTAGGAACCTGTTATTAATCAACTGCACAATCATATGTAAAGAAAATAAATTTAAATAAAGATGAGAATAACCCAAAAAAAAATCCATTATTGTGCAGGTGTGATAACCTTTTCACACATGCACAGTAAAGGATTCTGAGGAGAAACACAATCTTAATGTTATGGCAAGAGTATATTTATAAGGTCCATATACCTAGTGTATGAACATACCAGGGTGCTGCCGCTCAACTATAGTCATTCTGCAGTGATGCCCCAGCCATTTTAGGCATTTATTCAAGCTTGGTGTTTGAACCAAACTCTTTGTTAAGATCTGTATCCACCTTTTAAACATGACTAAACAGTATTAAAATCACTATCCTAATACAAACTGAGCACATCATTCTATAGGTAAGCCTGTAACCAAAGACCTATGTTTTCATGTTTTGCACATTTGGAATGTTAGAAAAGCCTATATACTTGTCCTTTCAAGGGACACAGTCAGCTTTGTGATGAATTTTCAGTACCCCGTACCGATTGTGTCTGATGAGATCTAGCAAGTAACTGGTTACATTAGATCTCAAATCCCTAGTTATTGAATTCAGGGCTCCAGATAAGGGGAGTACCGACCTATTTTACTCACCTTATTTTAGAAAATACTCCTCAGAAAATGTTTTTAATTAGTACTGATACTCACCCAACATTTGTAAATACTCCAAGGAATACTGCTTCATAGGTGATTCGAAAGGAGCAGCCCCCCTAGATTTACAGCACTCACACCCATCCCAATTTTGTATTACTCACTATATTTTAAATCTGGTGACTAAATTACTCCAACCTGCCAACATTACCTGCAGCATTGTTGGTACCTCATCAATTCTTATCTAGGAAAATTTTTTTTTTTTTTTTTTTTTTTTTTTTTTTAAACAATTCACTTCCCACTTTACTCCATCCAGACATTTGTATGCATCTGAATTTGGTTTTACTCACCTCACTTTCAAAATGAGAGTACAGTACTCATCCCAAAATAATCTTATCTGGAGCCCTGGTTGCATTTATTCAGTATTTTCACAAAAATGCCAGTTTAGTTGTCCCAGCCTTATGTACGTGGTCCGCTCCTTCCTGCACATCCCCAGAGTGAAGATGTTGAATTGCACCAAACTCATGCATGAACACACATCAAGTAAATACCAAGCTGTATTACATGAATTGCACCAATTTCTGCACTACTACTAGTTTTACAAACTGAGGGGTATTTTTAAGAGAAAATCACTTTAAAACAGTTAAACAGGGACTCAGCGCATGTGCATCAGCATCGGCACTGATGTGTATGAGCCAAATCTCAGTTTCAGTATTGTAACAGAAATTTCTATCTCAGATAACCCTTGGTTGCAATTTCTATCTCCCTTAGTTTGCAAAACAAGTAGTATTGCTGAAATCAGCGCATTTCATGTAATACAGCCTGGTATTTACTTCATATGGCTCTGAAATCACCAAACTCTGCCCCCATCGAGGGCACGCAGGAAGGAGCTGTACTTAAGGTCAGGATGACTAAAATGGCATTTTTGTGAAAATACTGAATAAATGTAACAACCAGAGATCTGAAATCTAATGTAACCAATTACCTGCTAGAACTCTATTACCAAGCACAACCAGTACAGGGGTACTGAAAATTAATCAAAAGGCTGATAGTGTTCCTTTAAGAAACCAGATCTGTAAAGTATGTATGTGTGTAGTATATACACACACACACAAAAATCAGACTGAAGAATTTTTTTCCATTTGAATACGACTGTTTGCCTTCGCTATGAACATTATCATCTGCATACAGTTTTATTGCCGAGTGGGGCATCTGTCCAGGGAGGTCACTGAACTAAATCAGAAACACTAATGGTTCCAAACAATTGAGCTTTGTGGCATACCCTGCACATGTATCCCACTCAGACAAGGTGTTTATGCACACTGCGTTTACAATCAAATAAGATAAGAGTCATCAATGACACTCATTCACTCCCATACTTTTAAGCTTGTTCAGTAGAATTTTATGATCGATCATATCAAATGCCTTTGAACAGTACGACGTGGCCAGAAAAGCAATGCAGGAGGTAAGTTATGAGGACATACTCCAATATGACCTAAACTGAAGAGCGGATTCGGCACGACCTACAACCTGCAAGGCACAGATAAAAATGAGGATGAAGCTACAGGCAATTCATGGAAGACACCACGTGAGGTGCCTTTGCTTTCTGCCAACTCTCCTGTTTGCAGAAATGGATGATCTCCCATGCACAAGGAGTGACAGATGCACTCTGCACTGGAGAAGGTGAGTCTTTAGGGGATCAGGTTAACACATTAGCCAGTGTCTGCATCAGGAGCCTATCTTTATTGCCGATATATACAGGTTACTCACCTGTAACAGGAGTTCTAGGAATGGTATATGTTGTTCATCCACACTTATTGGCAGGTCCCTTGCCGCTTTAAATCTTGCCGGAAGGTCTTCAAGCTGGCTCCTCCCACCCACCCGGGTGGTAAAACTCTCGGCTCCACCCCATGATGCTAGATCTAGCCCGCTGGAAGCCAGGTTGTGTGTCGAAGCCGGGAGGCCGGATGGGTTAGGATGAACAACATATACCATTCCTATAACTCCTGTTACAGGTGAGTAACCTGTATTTCTAGGGACATGGATATGTTGTTCATCCACACTTATTGGCAGACTCCTAGCAGTTCTCCGGGAGGAGGAGGCAAGCACACCCCTACTTAGGTAGAAAGACTGGAGAACCGAGGCCCGACCAGCATCCCGGCGCGACCCAAGGTCGATGTGGAAGGGAGCAGTGTAAGCCTGCTTCGGACAGAAGCCCTGCGGATGCGCTGGACGGAGTATCCTCGAGCAGCCACCGATGCAGCGGACCCGGACGAGTAAAGAGCGCTTATCCTCTGGGAGGCTCCATGCCCGCCCGCCTATAGTGGAGACCTATGCAGGGGTGACCCGCCCGCTTATCGCCCACTGGGTTGCAATCTGCTAGATGCTGCTTCAGCGAAGATGATGAACAGCTGGCTAACCTCTCCTAACTTTAGCTTTACGCCCTAGATAGGTGAAGGCGAAACCGGTTCCTATGGAACCTGTATACGGCCTCAGGAGGTGTGAATGGGATACACCTGCAGAGGCAATACCCCCGGCGGGAAGACCTGCCACCGCCGGAAGGATTTCGGTGGGGCACAGGACAACCTAGTCCCTGTGGAAGACCGAGAGGGAGGTTAAAGGAGCACCTGGAACTCTCCCCACCTTCTGGATGGCGGAGTGGCCCCAAGAAGGTGTTCTTCCACAACAGGTGGGGGAAACTCGCACCTGTGCAAAAGGTTCGGATGGCTTGCTCATGAGCTAAGCCCATACCAGCAAGGATCCCACAGAAATGGGGATACTCTCCCAAAAAGGGGAGGCGTGATCGAGGCTTAGAAGTGCCAGACCACCTTCTCCGCACCACCAACTGCCTCCCGGCCCGCGCCCGGAAGACAGGGGTGACCCGCAGAAGCACCTAGGGGGTCGTCGGCCGAAGCCCTGGTTTAAGGATGGACCGCAGATGGTCCGGAATGCTCGCCCAGGGACGGGGGAGGGCACGGCCCTATCCCATCATCAAAAAGGGAGAACTTCTCCCAGAGAACGAGCATCTTGGCCGATTTCTTAGCAGGACGCCTCGAAGGTCGAGGACCTTGCCGAAAGACCCTAGGCCTGGCCCCTAGCCGCACAGGGGTCGGCCTACAGGTGCAGGAATTGAAGGTCCAGATGGATAACCTTCCCCTGAAAAGGAAGACAGGGCCGGGCGGACTAGAGGCCACCTCGGGAGCCTGAGGCTGAGACTGAGGAGAGCTGGATACCAGAACTGGCAATCCAGTCTGGGGCTACCAGCATCACCTGCGCCAAGTCCCTCCTCGCCTTGCCCGTAGGTCAAGGGAAATGGGGGGAGAGGCACGGAGGGGCCCAGGGTCCGAGGCCCCGATGGCATCCCCTGCAGCAGACCTTGCTGAGGGGCGGGCAAAAAAACAGTCTCGGCCTCGTATTCTCCCCGGAGGGAAGAGGGAGAAGATCCTGTGCTACCTCCGGCAGGGGAGACCACTCATGAGGCGCAGCCTATGCCCGGCTTAGGGCAGCAGCCAGGGAATTGGGGCCCTGCCATCAAATGGCGGGAAACCCTCATCAAGCAACAACCCAATGTGGAGAACTTCCTGCACCGAGACAAGGGATCGACCGAACCTGGAGCGGGTAGGTAGCACATGGTCGTGGTGTTGTCCTACTTGGACTTAGACCTCTAGACCCCGTACAAGCGGAGCGAGCGGTGCAGGCTAAGCGGACCGCCTGTGCTCCAGCGAGCAGGAAGGACATCGGGACTCGCGAGAGGACCAGAAGCGAAGCACTCTGTATTCCCCAAGATGGGCACCCCACCCATCCGAGAAGCATCGGTCGGAGAAGACCGCCGACTCAGGGCGAACGAACAGGATGTTCTCCTGCCAAAGTTGGAATAGTCCAAGGGAGCGTTCTCTTAACTCCTGGGCTGTTAGCCACAAACTGGTCCAAGGGACGCAGCGCTATGACCCCTGGCTGGCCCCTCCCACTAAGGGAAGGCCGCCCTGAGGCCCAGGAGGAGCAGGAGGTCCTGGTAAGACATAATTACCCGGCCAACCCGACCGCGCAAAGGAGGAAGAACCTCAGCCCTGTCAGCCCGGAGCCGAGCTCGGACTCAAGAGTCGAGCTTAGTCCTGAAGAAGCTTCACCGCTAAGGTAAGAGTTCCCACTTGGCTCCTGAAACGGGAGACCAGTCTGCCTTCTGGGTGGGGTTACATCCGACCCTTCAGTGCTGCAGAGACTGCTGAGCAAAGAAGGGCCTGGCTAGGAACTCGTAAGGAGATCCCCCGCAAGAAGGGGTGGAGCCTCCCAAGAAACGGACGGAACGAGGAGTAGGTACATCCTGGAGACCCAGGAAACAGCTACACGCCACGTTCTGAGGATGGGATATCTGAAGTAGAGACCATCCAGGCGTGCGGGAGAATGGGCGCGAGCCCCCGTCCGTTTGAGGCCAGGAATACCTGGACACGAACCCAGGGTTGAATGGGGGTCCGCAGCCTTCCTGATCACCTCTAACTAGAGGGCCAGGCATGTCGGTACGACCGACACAGAGGCAGAGGACCCAAGATCCCCATGGGGCAACGGCTCAAAAAGGGGAAACCGCTTGCAACCTGCGACAGGATCCACCCTTAAATACCTCCAGAACGAGGTGCGGAGCCGTCCCCCCATGGGGAAACCCCGGCAGGGACAACGGGTCCGGGGCAGTGCCCCTTGGCCCGTCACTGAGCAGGCTTAGAGGGGGAAGGAGCCGAGGGGCCTCTCTGTTTCCTGCCTCCCTGCTTTCTTTTGGAGGAAGACGCTGGACTGGCAACAGGCCGCCCAGCGCATGCCTGCTGGCCCTTATGCTGGGCCGGTGGAGCCCCAGGGCTCAGGGGCAAAGGGCTTACGAAGGCTGATGAGCTGCCTTGACCCTCCGGGCGAGAGGACCGAGTCTGAGTGGCATCGGACTTCTCGGCCCATGGATATGTCCCTCCACTCCAGGGCGAAAGGTCAATCCCCAAGAAGGGGATGTCCGCCAACTCGTGCTGGGTTTCCAAGAGAAGGAGGATAACCTCAGCCATGCCCTGCGGCGCATGGCCACTGGTACACCGATCTGGCACAGGAGTCGCCTAGATCCAGAGCTGTCTGGAGCTGCTGCTGCCACCGCCCTACCCTGGTCCCGCACCTGCCGAACCGTGGTCCGCAGGTCGGCCGGGAGATGAGGGAGGACCTCGTCCAGGGAGCCCAAAAGGGCGTGGGAGAAATGTGCCATCAGTGCAGCCGAGCTGGCCTGACGGAGGCCTAGGGAGGATGCAGCGTAAACCTTGCGCCCGACGTAGTCCATCCTTCTGGACTCTTGTCAGGGGGTCTATCCACATCCCCAGCGTTTTCAAGACATTGGAAAACGTCGTCGGTGACTACCCCTTCAGCCAGGGGTGCTCCGAGAAACTGGGCAGAGAACCGACAGGGACAGGGTACCTCCGAGCCACCCTGGCCGAAGGCGCAGGGCAGGAAGTTGGCCGCCGCCATAGCTCCAAGGCTGGGCCCACGATAGCCTCAGCCACTGGGAAGGCCTCCGAGGGAGAACCCCCTCGTTCCAGAATCTCTGTAAGGGGGTAAGGTGCCCGTTTGGAGACGGGCTCGAGCTGCATCCCAGTGAATTCTGAAATGAGCTGAAGCAGACCCTTCAAAGACTATGGGCTGTCGTCTACTGAATGTTCCTGGGAAGACCCCAGGTCCTCCCTGCTAGGAAACATAGCAGAGCCTGCTTCAGGCTCCGAAGGGTCTGCAAAAGCCTGCCGCAGGCCCGAGGCACTCTTCGTCCGCTGGGGGCGGGCAGGAGTGAGGGGACCGAGTGACCTGAAGAACAGGTCATGGCCTGGCCTGAACCCCGCCGAAGGCGGAGGGGCAGCGAGGGTCGGACGAGCAACCGGCCCTGGAGAGGGCTCCTCGACCGATTCGAACGGCTGCCGACCGAGCGGCGGCTGCTTGCTATCCGGAGAATGAATTGGGGTCGATTGATACCGGACAACTGCTGTCCATACATAAGTTTCGTAACAGGGCGTAGCGGCATCAAAACGCTCCTCATCCGAGGGGACGAGACGACGGCAAGCCACCTAACTCGGTGCCTCGACCGAGAACGCCGAGATCGGCGTGAGCGGCTAGACCGAGAGGTTGACCGAGACCTAAATCCTCGGGGGGACTGAGGGCGGGCCTGGGAAGGAGCAGGACGGACCCGCTCCTCCCTCGGCTCGGAAGAAAGGACTGAGGGCTGTCGACCCGAAGGGGAGGACAGAGCCTCAGCCTCAGCCGGAGGCGGAGGGATGGCGGCACCAGAAGACCCCCCAAAAGACGGGTGGAGAGACTCGACAACGTCGACGGGGGACCTGGCCAGCTGACCTGACGGGGATACCGTGAGGCCAGTGGCTGAAGCCGAATCCTCGACCGAAGTCGAGCGTCGGACGATGAGGGAGGGGGAAAGTTCCCACTCCCACCAAAGAGACCCCGCCTGTGGCCCTTTAGCCTTAGGCCCAGCGGCAGGGCTCCAGGGTCCCTCTACCTTGGAGGAGAGGGAATGATGAAGCTCCTTGAACGAAGCTGCATGAGTTTAATCCAAGGAGAGCGGGATAAGCGCCGCAACCGAAGGGGGGGGGACCGCCCCTTCCCCGGCAGGATCAAACTGCAGAGAAACAGTCGAAGCGGACACCCGCCGGTCCGAGGGAATCTCCAGAGCAGAAAAACTACCGGATGTCCAAGCCCCGAACGGGCCGCGCGGTCCTCCAGAGAGCTGACCGAAAGGGCAGAACAGAAATTGCAAGCCTGAGGATCGTGATCCAAGTCCAGGCAATAAACGCACGTGGAATGAGAGTCCCTCCTGGAGGAACTAACCGTGCGCCTCTCGGGGCCGGAAAACTGAGCCATCGCCGTAGCGAAGAAGAAAAGATCGAAGATTCAGAAAGGACACTTCAATGAATTCGAAGACCGAAATTTTCAGGAACCAGTCGAAAACGCAGAGCGCTAAGGAGGGAACCTGAGCTTCCAAGCGGTAAGGAAGATCTGGCGTCATGGGGCGGAGCCGAGAGTTTTACCACCCGGGTGGGTGGGAGGAGCCAGCTTGAATTCCTTCCGGCAAGATTTAAAGCGGCAAGGGACCTGCCAATAAGTGTGGATGAACAACATATCCATGTCCCTAGAACTAATGTTGCCCAGGTATCAAGCCCTCTGACTCTACTGACCTCATCACCTCTACAGCTTCTGTCTCACACAAAGGTGAGCTTTATGTATTAGGTGATGTAAATCTAAACTGGCCATCACCAACCACTTCTAAGACACAAAGTGGTATCTCTGCCCTAAATCTCTCCCAGCTCATCCAAGAGCCTACCTGACAATCACAAAACCCAAAACCACTCACTGTTAGACTGGGCTCTCACCTCCAACCCTCACAGAGTCATTAAGTCTGGCGTTCCTCCCGGATGCCCTCGTGTTCACCACCCTATTTTCGTGTTCAGGAAGGTCCAGAGACCTAAACCGCCACATAAAATCCTGCAACTCCGCTCTTTTAGTTCTCTTAATTTAAACCCTCTCCTCAATGATGTATCAAATTCTGACTGGTCCCCAGTTGCATCTGCCACTTCAACCGACCAAGCCCTCACTTACTTCAAAGACAGATTTATAGCTACCTGGGACTTCCATGCCCCCTTTCAAATGCACTAGAATCAGAGTTATATATCACCCCTGAATTAATGACCTGCCTCAGGGAGCATGATAAAGCATGGAGGAAACACAAGGCCTCAGCTCCCATCAGCCCTTACTATCGCAGGCTAAGAAACACTAATACCAAAGTAATCAGCCTTGCCTAGGCTGAATATTTTAAATCCTCTTTCCTCAATAACAAACTCCCTCTCCAAATTTTGGAAAGTAGTCCACTAACTATTCTCCCCCCCCCCCCTTCGCATCCCCCACTCCCAGTGCTCAATATAAACACACTAGAGTCTGAACCTTGTATAGTGGCTCAGGGTTCAACTCCTACTACACCTCCTGTGCCTCAAACCTTCTAAAATTCCTTCACTCAAGCCTCTCCTCACTCAATCCCCCAAGTACCCATGCTCCCCTTTCTGATTCTGTCCTATCTGCCCTGAGGAGACGCTAACAGCCCTTCGCTCTCTCTCAAACCCTCCAAAGACTCCTCTCTGGATGACCTTAACCCTAAAACTTCTGTACCTCTCAGCCCCAGCTACTGCCTACCCCCATCTCCCCAATTCTAAATCTCTCCTTTACGTCCTCCTCTATCCCTGCGCCCTGGAAACATGCGGTGGTCCTCCCTCTCTCCAAGGATGGCGATCTCTCCTCCCCTGCCAACTACTGCCCAATCTTCCTCCTCCCTGCCTTTGCTAAGCTCCAAGAACACCCGGTCCTCTCTCAACTAATCTCTTTTCTTGCTGACTCCTCCTTCTTCATCCCGTTCCAATCCGATTTTCTGAAGAACCACTTCACTACCACCTCCCCCCTTAGGCTCACTGATTCCACCCTTACTGAGATGGACAATGGCCTCATCACCTCTGCCATCTTTGTCGACCTCCTCAAGGCATTTGACAGTGGTTTGTCTACTCCTGCTCTCACCTGATTTAGAGCTTACCTCACAGGCAAAACACAATCAGTCAGGATTCAGAATGCAATCTCTCCACCCTTCCCAATCTCCACAGGAGTCCCACAGGGCTCTGTGCTTGGCCCGATCCTTTTCTCAATCTTCCTAAATTACCTTCCCTCAGTCTGCTCCCTTTCCTCTTCTATCCATGTGTATGCTGATGACACAGTCTTGTTCACCTCTGGTAAAACCACCACTGATGTAGCAACCACTCGAGAGCATGACTTCCACCAGGTTCAGCTCTGGTTTGCCTCACATCAACTATTCCTA
This sequence comes from Neoceratodus forsteri, assembly GCA_016271365.2. Lineage (NCBI taxonomy): Eukaryota > Metazoa > Chordata > Ceratodontiformes > Ceratodontidae > Neoceratodus > Neoceratodus forsteri. The sequence continues at coordinate 354,640,800 of CM057452.1, read as the reverse complement.
AATGCCAAAAACACAGTCCATAACCTTCAGCACTAGGCAAAGACTCTCTAGGCTCCACCCCTTACCCTCTTTCCACACCCCTGATGGGACCATCCTTGAGGACACCCCCTCTTTCAGATACCTTTTTCTCAGCTTCTCTGGCCACACCAACACCATTCTAAAAAAACTGTGCCCCAAGCTCGGAGCCCATTACAGGAACCATAGTTGCACCCCTCCTATGGCCCGGCGAAAACCTGTCCAGAAGATGATCCTCTCCATTTCTGACTACAGTGATGTAGTCTATGGTGCCGCTCCCATATCTTCCCTTACCAAACAGGACTCTTCAACTCCTGTTGACTAGTTTTTGACGTCCCATCTTGAACCCATCACTGTGACCTTTACTGTGTCCTGCCCCCCTTGCTAACAGACACCTGGCTCACTGTGCTAAGCTAATTTCCAAACTTTGGCTTGGTGTACTTCCTTCCTGCCTCTCATGCTCCCTCCCCCCACCTTCTTCCCACTCCCTCAGATCCTCAGACATTCGCACCCTGCTAGTCCCCAGTCGTATCACCCTCATCGGCTAGTCGGGCTTCTCCCATCACTTCCCCAAAATCTGGAACTCGCTCCCACCTCAAATACGACACTCCTCCTCCTCCTCCCTTGCCTCTGCCATACGTAACTTTCTCTGCTAGCTGCTCCTGCTACAATCCTCAACTTGTTCCCCTATGAGCCTGCTACAGCTGCACACCCACCTCTTTCCTGCAAAACCCTCCCCCCAGCACCTCTTCCTTTCCACCTTACTCCCACCCCCCAGTTCCCTCCTCTGTACACAAGCTTACCCTCACTACCCACTCGCCATTGCTTCGCCTAGGACCCTGGCAGGGTTCTCTGCATCCTGGAGGGATCCAGAACCTAGGCAAACATCTTCCTCACCTCCTACTCACACCCCATTCTTTACTGAAAGGGTTGGGTCTCGGCCCCTCTTCTCTCACACCTCCCTCTCGCTTAATCCTTCTGAAGCCTACTCCCCATCGCTGCCTACTTCCCTCCTGTCGTGCTCTACCTCTGCTGCCTACAATCTGCTTCCCTCCTGTTCATGCTTGACCTCTGCCTGGTGCAGGCAGGGTTCTCAGCGTTCTGGAGGGGTCAAGCCCTGGCAGACCCTCCTTCTCTACCCCTTGCCTTCCCCTCCTCCAAATCCCCCCTTTCCACCCCAAGCTCTTTGTCTATATGCCCCCCACCCACCTTTCCCCGATTTCTTCCTAGCCACAGTTGCTGGCTAATCCCTAATCTCTAATGCACTTAGTCAACCTTGCACTTTCGTTACACCTTGCATATTTGTTTCTATCTGTGTCTCCTCGCAATCTTGCCCTAGAGTTCAACCTCCTTGCAATCTATGCAGACATTTTCTAACTACAAAGCTATGTCCCACCAAGTGTTTGTCAAAGATAATTGTGCTACCGTTCAATCTAGTTCAAGACAGTTAGCATTGTATTCCATCTAGTTCATACCTGTTAGCATTCCTCCTTTTCAGTATTTCTGTATAGTCTGCTCACTCTATTGAATGTAATCAAACTGTATATCTATGTTGTGTACCAAATCTCTGTATGCTATCCTCATGTTCCCCTACCCCCCATGTCACACCAGGAGACGAGCAACTTGTTGCTCAGCATGCCTTCCTGGTGAAATATTTCAATAAATAAATAAAATCAAAACAAGAGGAGGCTCAAAGGGTTTAGTTACGTCTAGTCCACCCCTGAACTGCACTTCAGGATACAAATAAAGCCAGTAGCAGCTTTAGAAACATACATCTTTAGCCTCACAGCCTATAAGACTGACATGCAGGTTTCACCACTCAGCAACAGGAAAAAATCTCCATTCGCTGATTTGAAATGTTTAGTATTTCTGCTATTGCAGTTTATCACCACTAGAGGGCACCTTGGTACAAGGTCACTGGCTGCTTTTACATTTGTTTATTTTATTGATGACAGAAAAATTAAGACCAATAGTTCCACTTTTGAAACTGTCTGGGTTAAGAAGCTCTAGGTGGCGAGCACTACCCCACTTTCAAAAAGTGGGGAATCAGTACTAACTGTCCTTCATTTGGCACGCTCATGATGAAAGCCTACAGAAACCCAAGGCTCAGTGGATCCACCTATTCTTCCCAGGCACGCACTATCATTAAACCCCTATGGAGTGAACATAACCACTAGCGTACCTTACTGTTTAATTATTGCTTTGGAATTCCAGGATGGAATGCTGAAAACACAGGCTCCATGCAAGACGCATTATACAATGGCAAGAAAGAATCCTGGACCGTGATTGGTCAATCTGGGGCTGAACTCATGGCGTTATCCCAGAATAACACCACAGCTCTAGTATCAGCCTCATATTGCTTTTCTTTTTTCCATCTCCTGTTAAGAAACAAAAATATTTTTCCACACTAATAAAAACATTCTTTAAAATAATTTTTTATTCTATATATAACAAGCCATTGTACTATACGAATAATGCACTCCAGGGTGTGTGTCGTGCTGGGATAACACCACGCCTGCAGCCTCGTGCCCAACCCCCCAAGGCGTGGCGTTATCCCAGCACGACATACACCCTGTCATGCATTTTTCCTTTAGAGAATAATGAACCCACCTCCATGAAGGAGAAGCTAGTAACCTTACAATAAGTGAGGTTGTTGACATCATGGACATGTGAGCGAAGCTCACGTGCCTTCAGAATGTCAGCCTCATGAGGCATGAGGTTATCATCAAGTTCCTCATGGAAAGGGGGAGAAGCAGCCCGTTTCTGAAACAAATTTGGCAAGGTTATTTTTCTACCATTTCATTATGTGACGCATATGTTGTGAGTTTATTACAGTACTGACAGCCATTTGAAACTCAGCACTTGTGAAGGAGGAATCCATCTGTCCTAATCACCTTCTGCTCCAGGCCATGCTTCTGGGTGACTGGAGTGTGATTCTGACTAGAGCAACTGTTCTGAGAAATAATTCACCTTCTAAACCGTGAATTATTTCTCTGACCATTCTGAAAGGTGGATTACAGAATGCAGAAACAGGCTGATCAAATATTATACAGGGATTTTGAGAGACAAAATTAAAGCTGTCCCTCAGTATTGGACACTTCAGAGGTATGGGTCCCAAAGGCAGTGGCTCTCACTATTCAGCTCACAGGTTCCTGATCTCAAGAACTAATGCAAGTGTTTCTTTTACTTCCAGTTACCACCACAAGAGGACACCCAATTACACATCCATTCGTGGACTGCTTTTTTACCTGGAGAGATTCCTCCTCAATTTCGAAAAAAAAAAAACCTAAAACACACACTCTCACATCCATTAAGACTCTTGGCAGGATTTGGATGCAAATGGATGCGCTTCCAGGGAGAAAGGTGGAGGAAGGCACAGTGGAGGGTTTCAAGAAGGGGTGAGACAGGTACAAGGAGAAACTGAAAGTAAAGAAGACCCTCTTGGGGGTTGGTAAGGCGAGCAACCACTAGGTTGCTGGCTTTCGAGCAGACAAGACAGACCATTTGGCCTATTCTGCTGGCTTTTAGTATGTCAGTATGTTAAAAACCCTGTTTTTTGGATCAATTCATAAGAAAATCTGAAGAAACAGAGCTCTTGTTAGGATTTTCATTTTGAGGTCCCTGTCCGGGGACTAGGGTGCCAGGTAAAATGTAGTGTTCAGAGTATCACTCAAGGAAAAATATGCCATATTGCATAAAATCATTACCATATTTGAGCACTTATTTTTATTTAATTTTAACCACAAATGGGGGGTGGGGTGGGGGACAGAGTACCACAATTTTGTAGGGGAAGTTCAAATTGCAGGAATACATTTTTTTCTTCAGATATTTTTATAACAGCTTTAATTACTAATTTTGTAATTAAGATGGCCGCTACTAGCGTCCTCTTTTTCAGTCTACCTTTTGACTGTACACATTAGATTAATACTATGGATGTACAGTACTAGGAAGGTGCTAGCACGTTTCACACAGTGAACACAGCAAAACTGGAGGACATAGTCCTGCCCTCTGCCTTAGACAGGTCTGCTACCCCTCTTACCATGCTCTCCCTGCCTCACTCTGCACACCCCCTTCCTCACCCCTTCCCTGGCACTTATGGACAACTATCCCGCCCCTTCCTTTCTCCTGGAGTACTCCTTCCACTCGCCCCTTACCCTATGACAATGGCCTTCCTGCCTGCATACCCCCACCCTCCCTATCTACACGCCAACAGCACTTATTTCTAAGTTTATCTCTAAGTTTGCCCTTGCACATTTTGAGGTACTGTAATTAACTATGCCTCAGCCGCTTATTCTTTTTTCTTCATTTTTACTATGTAATTATGTATAATCCTGCCAACCTTTGTATGTATGTTTACCTACCATTTCGAAGTGGAACCTTTGTAAACAAGCAGTTCTTGCTCCAAGGTATTTGTAATCCTAGATTTCGATAAATAAAGAAAGGAAAAAAAGTCCAAACTTACAGTCCTGAAGTCTTCAGACCTGTCACCACAGTTACAGAGCTCTGCTACAGAGCACCTGCCCCTTGGAAGGCAGGAAGTAAACTGGCGGTCACAGGAAGTGGAGGGGAGGATATCCAGGCTGCAGAGCTTTGTGTGTTCCTGCCTGTCACGTGGCAAGAGGTGGTGCCTCCCAGTAGTAATGAAGCCTGGAGACCAGCATAAGGACAGAGAATACAACATTTATACTACTAACCTACTTAGTACTTGATTATTAAACTGCAAGATGCCTACACCCAATTAAAGTCAATACCCCAAAATGGGCCCTTGCTCAATGATTATAATCTTGAAGGTGCCATTACACTGTGGTGAAAAAATAAAATGGCAAAGTAAGGCCCACTACAAAAGTTTACAGTTATATATGAACATATGAAGAAGCCAGCAGAAGAAGGCCATTTGTTCCATCAAGACTACTCGTGTTGCAGAGTCCATAACTTGAGCTACTGTCCCTGCCCCCTCTCCCCAATCTTCCCATTCCCCCTATCCATGACCCTTACCCTCCCCCTATACCTGTCCCAGCCTCTCAAAGTTGCCCACTGTCTTCAACGAGATTACCTCTTCTGGCAATGCATTCCAAGTGGCCACCACCCTCTCTGTGAAGAAGTGCTTCCTGACCTCCCTCCTAAACCACCCACCCTCCAGCTTAAGACTGTGCCCCCTCAAGTCATGGTTGCCACTCGGCTTAGAGAGACTCTCCTTATCAACCTTATCTATCCCTTTCAAGTACTTGAAGGTCCCAATCATGTCCCCTCTCTCTCTCTCTCATTTTCTAGGGAGTACATGTTCAGTGCCCTCAACCTCTCCTCATTATGCCTTACCCTGCTGACCAGCTATCATCTTTGTAGCTCTCCTCTGGACCTAGTTCTAGAAAATTGAATGTGGCTGCCTCTAGTCCTTCTACTAGTGACGACGAAAATTCTAGTATTTGGTCTACTCTTGATGAAACTGAAATTATGTTTTAAAAAAAAAAAAAATGGACAGCATCAGGAACTAGACACTAGACCCGAGGTGTCCCATCTTCTTACACAAGAAAAGATAGTCCCTTAGAGATTCAGGAGTTGCGCGACCAGCACTGTACCTAGGCATTTTTTTTTCATAGACAAGAAGTTATTGAGCATTTGTAATGTGCATGACGACTGCTATTAGGGAGAATTAAGCATCATATTCCTGTAAGAGTTACTTCTCTTTTTAAAAAGAAATGGACACCTCTTTCTGTAACTATCTGCAACTTTTGAATGTTTGCAATGTTGTTCATTTTCATTTTGCAATGAAAGGAATGAAGAGTTTAAAGGGAAAGTCAGACATTACAATCATGTTTATTTATTTATTTACTTAGTTTTTGTTTACCGGGTAAGTGCGCTAGTCAACAGGTGATTATTTTCAGGCACGACCCGGGAGAGTACAATACAACATAACACATGGAAGCAAACAATACAACTTAGGCAAACAACCATACATAGTACATTTCTAGTCATATAGAGACGGTTCCAGCTAGTCTAACATGGTTTAGTCTATACTAAGCATGACCAGCAGGCCAAGAGCAGCTTCAGGGGAGTATTGGTATAGGTGGCAGGTAAGGAAGGGGTATAGGACCCGAGGGACTGCTAGCTGCTTTCCCGGGGAATGCATAGGGAGACTGCCGGGTTAGAGGTTTCCAACCGGGCAGGAAAGGACAGGAGGAGGGGTAGAGGGAACCATGACCTGGCGGCCTTCGACAGCCAGCCTAAGCAGCAGCAGAGTACCCAGGGGGAGTAAGGGGAAATAAGGGGGATGCCAAGAACATCCAGTGGCAGGCTGGAGGATGCCAGGTTCATGGCCCCATAGTGGGGGTAGAGAAAGGAGAGGGATGGACGGTGAGAGAGGCTAAAGATGGACTTTGGCAGTGAAGGCGGGTAGGGTGCAGCCGGCAGGTGGTTCCTAGACTGGGCATAAGGACCGGTGGCAGTCCCAGGCCATTTATGTCTAGCGGCAGAGGCAGATAAGAGAAAGGGGAGGGAGGAGGTATAGCCAACATGCACCTACGGCAAGTATGGGCAGAGCCCCGGTAGCGCAGAGGGTAAGAGCCGGGGGAAGAGTGAGAGGTGCCGTAAACTGTCAGCCGTCAGCAGCCAGCCCGTGCAGCCTCAGGGGGTCCAGGGGATGTAAGAGAGGATCCCGACGGCAAGCTAGAGGGACACCAGGTTCATGTCCCGCGCGGATGAAGAAAAAAGGGGTGGGGAAAGGCAGCATAAAAATACGGCTTTAGCGGTAGTAGGCGGGAAGGTGCGGCCGGGCTCGTGGTTCCGAGGCTGGGCATAAAGGCAAGGTGTCAGTCCCTAGCCGAGGATCTCAATCGGTAATGGAGGACAAGTGAATGGGAGGGAGGAGGTGGGGCCTTACAGTACCAACATCCACCTGTAGTAAGTTTGGGCAGTGCCAAGGTAGCACAGAGGATACAAACAGTACATAATACACAGTAAATGTAGGTAGTAGTAGGTAAGTGCAAACATTCATAAAAACTTATACATGATTATAACGATAATGAGTTTGAGGAGAGGGGTTGGATTCAGGGAAGAGAGAACAAAGGAGGGTGGTATGGAGACCAGTAGCAGGGGAGTGGGGAGCAGGGGCAGGGAAGATACGGGAATCAGGTTGGATCAAAGCAGGTGCATGGATCCATGGCAGCCAGGTGTAGTTTCAGTCCACGTTTGAAAGAGGGATGGGAGGGTGCATGCCTGAGGTCCAGAGGGAGCTGGTTCCATAACTTGGGGGCTGCATGTTGGAAGGAGCCTGTTCCTTTGTTGGTGCGGCAGCGAGGAATTTCCAGCAGGTCTTTGTCAGCAGATCTGAGCATGCAGTTAGGAATCGCAGGAAGAAGGAGCTTCGCAAGGGCAGCAGGCTGACTGTCTCAGTATTTAGTCATTTAGGCATGCCAGGAAATAGCTCCTGATGGCCGAGGGGGAGAGCCACCCAAGGTCCTTACATAGCTGGCAGTGATGAAGAAGCCGTGGGGATTGTAAGGCGTATCGGCATATGTTATTGTAGGTAACATCCCATTTGTGCAGTGCAGATTTGTGGGCAGAGATAAGTATAGGCGCACAGTAGGTAAGCGTTGGTTGCAGGATCCCTCTGGCTATGGCAAGCTTAGCGGAGGAGGTAAGCATGTAACTTGTTCTATAGGCTGCTCCTAACTTGCAGTTAACGTTTTTGCAAGTGGCTTGGATATGAAGGTTTAAAATCAAGCGATTGGTCTAGTAGGAAGCCCAGGTAACGAAAGGTGGTAACTATCTGCAGAGGATCGCCATTTAAATCTATGATGCTCAGGGGAGTGGAACACATACGGATCTTTTGAGTGGTGCCTAGTAGCATGGCATTAGTTTTGGAGGAATTCAGAATGAGGCGGTGGGAGTTTAACCAATTCTGGACACTGGAGTAGGCTCTATTTAGCGAGGTGTTAATGTGCTCTACATTGGGTGAGCTGGCATAGATAATTAAGTCATCTGCGTAGAGGAGCGATGAACAGGCAGGTATTTCGTCTGGTAGGTTATTGATGAATAGAATGAATAGAAGAGGACCCAGAATGGAGCCTTGTGGCACTCCAATGTTCGTTTCCACAGTGGAGGAGATGGCCGAGTTGAATTCAACAGCCTGGGACCTGTTGGTCAGGTAGCTCCTGAACCATTCAAGCACAGGGAACGAGCATCCTATTTCGCTTAGGGTGGATAGGAGCAGGGGGTGGTCAACAAGGTCAAATGCCTTAGTTAGGTCTATAAAGACAGCCCCTGTGAGCTTTCCTTGATCCATGCCAGTGAGGATGTCAGTGGTGAACTTAGCTAGAGCCGTCGCAGTACTGTGGTTTTTCCTGAATCCATGTTGTGCATCATTGAGCTGTTTAGTGGTTTCAAGGAATTCCTGGATCTGTGTGGCAACCAGTTTTTCAAGGATTTTGCTGAGTGGGGATAGTATTGCAATAGGCCTGTAATTAGAGATATCTTTCTTGTTCCCTTTTTTGAAGATAGGGGAGATCCTGGCCATTTTCCATAGTTCTGGGGCTGCACCGCTGGTGAGGGACAAGGTGAAAATTCTAGCTAGAGGTTTGGAGATAAAATGCGCAGCTAGTTTTAAAAGGCGAGGTTCAAGCTGGTCAGAGCCAGGACTAGTGAATTCCGACAGTTTTTTTAGATGGTACAGAACCTGAGAGCTGGTGATGCCTTTGAAATAGAGGAGGTGTGGTATAGGTTTTGAATCACTGGCGGAGGTGGCAGGGTCAGTAAGAGGCACAGTGTCGGCAGTGGAGGCTGCTGGTGGCAGAGTGCTGGTATAGAGGGAGAGATCAGAGAACATGCTATTGAAGGCGTTTGCTATGGTGATGGGGTTATTGCAATGAGAGCCACTTATTACCATGTCAGAGGGTGTAACTGATTGAGGTGTCCCCAGGAAAGTTTTTGTGTGGCCCCAAAATTTACGGGGGTCATGGGCTGAGTTCTTTAGCCGGTTCTGATAATACACGCTTTTTGCAAGCCTTATGTTCTTCCTGCAATAATTTCTTTTTTGCCTGTAGTTTGCGTAGTCCCTAGTCGATTTAGAGTTTTTGAAGGTTTTCCAGAGCTTGTCCCTGTATCTTAGTTGTTTTAGGAGATCTTTATGTAGCCATCTAGTTTGTTTTCCCCTGACTCTACGCGTGGTTTTTGGAGCATGCTTGTTTTGTACAGGGAGATAATGTTGTAGGAATGTGTTCAGGGCATCCTCTACATTCTCTGCCCGGTATATATTCGACCAGTCAATGTTTGAGATGTCCCGGAGGAAGGAGTCTGTATCCAAGTTTGCAAAATTCGGTAAGGTGACCTGCCGAGGTGGGGGGGTGGCTGCCCGGCCCTCCACTGGCAGTAGATAGGGGAGTGATCAGTGATAGTATCTGCCAAGATCCCAGAGCAGGTCATGTGTTCAGGTCTGTTTGTCATGATCCAGTCAATAAGTGTGCCAGACTGTGGCCCAGACAGTCTAGTGATTTCCGTTATTTGTTGATGAAAGTTTAGACCTTGCACTAGTGAAGCCAGGTAATTGTGCGAAGGACCTAGCCAGTTCAAGTTGACATCACAGAGGATGATAGCTTCATTTTTGTTGATGCGTTTTAGGGTGAGCTGGAGTGCTTCCTGAAGCCCATTTACTCCCCCAGAGGGTGGATTATAAATACAGATTATGTGAAGTTTTTTTTTTGTTTTTTTTTTTTTTAGAGCCAAGGGACAAGAGCGCGTGCATTGATTCACTTGTGGTTTGGGGGTTTGAGTCAGTGATGATACTAACATCCAGGTGAGATTTATGGTAGAGGGCAACTCCTCCACCCCTCTTTGACCCCGGTCTGTCCTTCCGAATAAATTAGTAGCCAGGTACGGTGCACAAGGTATCAGGTGTTCCAGGTTTCAGCCAGGTCTCTGACAGGCACAGTATGTCGGGATCGTGTACACTGAGCCATGCTTCTACTTCAGGCAGGTGATTTAAGAGACTTCTGATGTTCATATGCGATATGAAAAATCCCTTGAATTTGTTGAAAGATCCATTCGGGGGATCCCCACTGCTGGGCGGGCCAGGGTTCAGCTCAATATCCCCAGAAAGTATTATCAGGAGTGATGCTAGGTACAGAAGCAGTGTGCTAAGGAGGTCTGGAGCATTCTTGCAACTCCTCCATTTATTTCTGAGGGAGGACAGAGCTCGATAAGTGCAGCCTTTGTGGAGGAGAAGGTGTTCCCAGGAAGGTTTCGGTCTAAGATCTGCAGTCATGAGGTTGGAGAAACTGAAATCAGTGGCTGAGGGGGGAGTTCTGAGATTGTCGCAGCTGACAGAGAGACTGCTTTATGCCCCAGAGGAGGAGAGGAAGATCAGGAAGATAATCCTATTCAGTCTGCCATGGGGACATGATGCTGTGTAGGCGAGGAGGACATGATTCACACTTAGGACCCAACACTTTTGAATGTGCAGCTGAGAGGTTTTTACAGGGGTGAGCTGGGGAGTGGTAGAATAGGAGCAAGGTTCCTAGGAATTAAGTTAGAGCAGGTAGGGGGAAGAGAAAGGAAAACAGTGGCGCTAATGAGAGGGGAAAGTTTAGGAGTGAGTATATATAAACGAAACCGTTCGGTGTACGCAGGAGGAAAAGGATACGAGGAGGACGATTTGGCGTGGGGGAGGTTACGAACTTTTGGTGCGAGGAGGATTATGAAAAGTTTAGACAGACGTTAGGGGTAGATCACCCCCAGCAGTGAGAGAGTATAAGGGACCAATGGGAAAGTGGGCACTTAGTCATATGACGCTCGGAGAGCTATAAATCTAAAGGGCTACCAGGGTGGGTGAGCTGGGGAGGAGGGAGCGGGCAAGAAGCGCAAGGGACAAACTGCCACCAAGGGCTGTAGCACTGAGTCTTGAATCCACTGGAGTTAACCTGAAGCGGGTAGGAGGCGCATGAAGCGCGCCTGTAGTCCCAGTCCAAGAAAGTTCCCTCATGGCCAGCAGTTCAGGTGAAAACAGCCGCTTCCTGAGGGAGTACAGCCAGGAAGCACTGCAGACTGAGCTGGAGGCAACCGCAGCTGGAAAGCGGTGAAAAGCACCTGGCGGCTTTTATGCCTTTAAGCGGGTCAAAGGACCAGGGTGCAGCCGAGCTCGTGGTTCTCCTTCTGGGCGTGTGTATCAGCGGACGGCCCCTGTCAACAGGTTTCCTGGAAGGGCTGGGCACAGGACTTTGGCGGTTGCGGCAGGGCTGGCGGCTCTTCGGAGGTACCTGGGCAGGCAGGCGGAGGGTCCTCAGCAGCACTGGGGGTCTCGATGGCGGGTTCCTAAGCCCCGTCGGTCTAGGAGAGGACCTAAGGAGAGCAGCAAGGGAGAGACTTAAGTAAGAGAAGCTGAAGGACAAGGCGCGGTCAGAGGACAAAGAAAAAGGGCGGGAGTGTGAGATTAGGGAGGGGATCCAAGGAAAACAGTGAGAGAGAGGGGCTGTAACACACTATAGGCAGGTAAGTCAAGCTCTAAGTTAGTTACAAGATTACTCTACAGGTTATGACTTAGGCTCTATGAAATACAAGTACTAGGCAGTAAAAAGGACTAACTACACAGAAAAATAGCTGGGGTATACGCTGTTGCTGCAGTTCATAAGGAAGCCAACATGAGGCTGACAGGGCAAAAAGGTGCTCAACAGTGCAGATGAGACACTGAAACTGCTGCTTTCTACTTCTGACTAAGATTAGAATACAATTTGGTTTTATACAATGTCTCTGATACACACTCTACCTAATATCACTTTAAAAACCAATGAGATAAATGCTGGTAGTGCAGAAGAACTGCATGCAGGGCTCTCAGGAACATGTGCACGCACATCTGGCAATTCAAGATGGGGTGCTTCTCCAACGTGCAACTCCAACTTGTGAAATTTCTTGCAACAGTAATTAAATTTTACTCGACTGCAGTTATATTCCCCCTCCACACACACACACAAAATTCCGGGCTGCTTGCCACAGGCAAGTCAAACACACTGCTATCTATTTACGAGGGATAACAGACTACTCAAACAGCTACAACATGGCAGTCTCAGCTACACAAGGTTCACTAGCTAATAGTTTGTCATAACTGACCACATACTGGGCTGTTAACCATTGTAAGTGCCAGCCCAACAGAGCAGTGGGATACTGCTATTTCCTTATGCAGCATCAGGGGGTCTTGAAGATCAAGTGGTTTTGACACCACACAGCAGTTCTTACATTTCAATTACGATATCCACTGCTAAACTTTACAGTTGGTTTATGCTGGGGGAGGGCACACTGGACTTCAGTGTCACACAGCAGCATCAATCCATCAATCTTTATTTTATACTGGAAAGTATGTGGGCAAAAATGCCTGTTTTCACAAATGTCCAGTTGTAAAGGATGATTTTCCAAAAAAGAAATAGGCTAATACATCGTACAGAGCGCAGAGGTAAAATACGGTATATACACTACATTAGCACACTTTATTCCAATGGGAGAAAATACATGGAGAACATTTTATACAGAGGCTAGAAATCCTTAGGCTACGGGTTAGGGAGAGCAGCTATGGAGTAGGGGAGACATAGGGTCAACTGAGTTAAATCAGCAATAACTTGTGTGGTTTTTTTGCCCCTAAATCGAGTGTGAGTGTGTGTTTGTTTCTACACTCGAGAGGGCCATCACAAATATGACAAAGCATAACAACCCTGTATGCACAATACGTCCCAGGGAAAAACAGTGAACTACAGGCAGACAAAATAAACACTTGGTCTTTTTCTGACATCAATATCTATGTTTCTATACTACTGAGGACTTTAGGGCCTGGATGCCCTCAGCAGCACTGGCTTTGCCACCGGCCCGGTCTCCTGGTGCTCCAGCTACTTGTCTGACCTCTCTCAGCGTGTTAAAATTAACGGAACCCTCTCCAATTCATGTCTCATCCGTTCGGGTGTCCCCCAGGGTTCTATCCTTGGTCCTCTTCTCTTCTCACTCTACCTCAACACCATGCCCAAAGCCTGCACTGGTAAAATCCTGCTGTACGCAGATGCCGCCATTCGGAAGCACCCAATCGTAACCCCATTTCCCTTCAAGACACCTTGCAAATAGCCTTCAATGATGCTGAAGGCCTGGTTCAGAGAGCACAGACTAGTAATCAATCTAAAAGACCAAAGCCATGCTCTTCGCCCATCCCCAAAGCAAATCCAGTAATTTCCCACTCCGCATCCTCCCTAGCTCCAAGCATCCTCTCAATCAAGTGCGCTTGTACAAGTACTCGTGTCTCCTTTGACTCAGCACTCACATTCCATGACCACAGTGATACTCTAGCCTCAGCTACAAATGCACGGCTAGGTATCCCTTACCGCTACAAGCACTGCCTCCCCGATGCCCTCCGACTAGCAGTCACCTCCTCAATAATGTCCCTTGTGGACTATGGCCTGCCAGTCTATGGTGCCGCAGACACGACTGCCCTTAATAAAATCTGACTCACCCTGAATAAGGCCTGTAGGTTAATTACGGGAGCTCCTAGGCTCACTCATACCTGCCAACTATATGATGAGGCTAGGCTGCTTAATCAGGACGAACGGCTCAGGTACCACACCTGCCTCTTAGTGGAAAAAAAAAAATACTCCTTGGAATCTCCCCGCCCGGACTGACAGACTCTATCCTTCTTGCACAACCCTTAGTCCAAACTCGTACCTCCTCTAAGACCACCCTCCTAGTCCCTAGGTCCAGGACCACACACGGTCAAAGGTCCTTCTGTTACAGAGCTCCCTCCTGGTACAATACTATTCCATCCTCCATCTCCGATACACCTACAATCGCCCGCTTCAAAACCGCACTTCGGAGTCAGCTATTTAACATGCGTAGCTGTGCCTGTCCGTAGGTGATCTAGCACACCATGCCCTTACAAAACTCCCCGAGTGGCTCCTCAACAAACCAACTGACAACACTCTCTGAGTGGCTCCCCGCCCAAACTTAACAGCTGTGCCCTTACCACCTGTATTATTCACTTCTTGCTGTTTCCATTCTAGACTACCTGTCTGCACTACCAATGTATGCTTCATCTCTCAATCTGTTCCCAATTACTGTACTAGCTTGTGAATACCAAACCTGTAACACTCATATTGTAACAAAGATATAACTGCATATATCTACCAAGACTGTAACCGCAATGATGTAAAAACTAACTGCAATGTGCAACTAAATGTTGTACTGTATGTGTCCTCTTTGTGACGAGGTACCTTTGGAAACGAGCTTCTGGCTCAAAGGTTGTAAACCGATGTACAAACAAACTCCCAAATCTTTGCCTAACAAATACATTTTCAGGAAATGTTTCAATGCAAAACCATTTAGTTTTACCCCAACTATCATCATCCAAGTAGTGATTTTCTTATTTATTTATTTAGTTTTTGTTGACCGGGTAAGTGCACTAGACAAATCCTGCCTATTTTCAGGCACGACCCGGGGGGAAGGGGATACAGATGAATACCAACTGACCTTGAACCAGATTAAGCTGTTGGTGGTATTTTTAGTGAATGAGGGAAGTTTGGCCAGGACACCGGGGAAATTCCCCTACTCTTTTCGATAAGTGCCATGGGATCTTTAACATCCATCTGAACTACCACCAATCCACGCAGATGGGACCTTGGTTTATCATCTCATCCGAAAGACGGCACCTCAGAAGTGCAGCACCCCTCATGCTGCACTACAGTGTCAGTACTGGGATATTAACCCAAGTGCCAGATGTGGGAACTGAACCCACAGCCCTCTGATCTCCCGGCCTCAGAGGCGAGTGTGCTACCTACTGAGCCACTGACACTGATAATCTTACACGGAGTCAATGTGAATTCCTCAAATAGTAACACAAAAGGTATATTTACACAGCCACCTTTGCACCACAACGATCTGAGCATGTGGGTTGCAGCTGTGTAAAGGTGGCCATGTGGACACTTAGCATAGTGCGATGAGAAGTCCTCTCGTCCTCTTCCCTGAGCCAGTGCAGGAGTAGGGACTCGTTACAGAGCGAGCAGCTTAAGCAGCTGTGTGGACAGGTTGCACCACTCACTCTAGCACACAACTAAGCCCGACTTCCTCCCCCAGCTCAAGCCAATGTCACTTGTCCCATGCACTGCCCCTCTGCAGTGTAACCTGCATCAGCGTGGAGGGGGCAGTGTAAACAGAGACCTGAGTTGACATGACAGTTCGGGGCAGGACAGGTGTGGTAGGAAACTACAAGCAGTAGTTGGCCCGCCAGGGAGGGGAATCTGGCATCCTAGAGGACACACACACCCTCAGGGAAGGGAGGACCACTTGGCTCTGCTACAACAATGCCACCTGGATGACCATGGGTGGCAGTGCAGTGGAGCTGCAATGGTTGGGTAGGCACTTTTTGGCCAGGATGTCTGTACACGTGCACGGACATCCACTTGGCCCTAGCCCACAGAGCACTCGGGAGAGGGAACAGAGGAAGAAAGCACCTCCTCACCTGCAAGTAGCATGACGCCACTTCTCCTCTGCAGGCTCCCCACCGCAGTCCAGCTCTAATACCTCCTGAACTTGAGGAACCCAGGAAGCACTGCCAGAAGGGGTGGCAATTTGTGAGGCACTGACTGGTCAGAAGGGAAGTCCCAAGGACAGTGGCTGATAGGGCTGGGAAGAGAGGACAGCCGAAGTCAGCCAGCCAGAATGGCAGAAGGTACAATAAATGAAAAAAAGGATATCGCAAGTGTAGAGCAGCCAAAGTGTGTGTGTGAACATACATGCTCAAGTCCATTCATGTGCTACCAGCAGCAAAGAGGGTCAACTATTTACTGTTGCAAGCTTATCTCCCCGCTTATGGGGGAATTCAAGAATGCACTGGCCAGACATAAGGCAATTCTTGTTTTTTTTGGGGGTTTAGGAAGAAGAAGTAGGCTGTTGGATAACTAGGATCTGCAGCTTATCCAATAGGTAGGGAAATGGGCAGACTAGGTGGGCCAAGTGGTCCTCATCTGCCGTCAAAGTCTCTGTTTCTATGTTTCCCCTTCTGTACACAGAACAAAGACATTCAATAAGAAGGGTACAAAGAAAAGCTCAAATGCTTTTATGCAACTTCTTGTTTAATGCTGAAAATATATTTAGTTTACTATATCCTTAATTACTAATCATATAATTTTATAAGACAAACATAAAAGTAAGCAATTTCATAGTAAATTCTTCATGTATGCTTAGATTTTAAAGTGATTTTATGGACCTAAGGTACCACTTTCAGGATATGGTACTTTAGGTTCACGATTAGTCCCTTTTGTGTAAGTTTTAATATTTTATTTTGGGCCTTTACTTAAAGGTAAGGGATAGTAGTTTGGCCCCGACAAGATAGCCAGCTTATCCCTTCCACTTCCTGATTCAGCTACAGACCCCATGCACTCAGTCATGTTACGATGTGCAGCGAGGACAGCGCAGGGGCAAGCCCCATTGAAATGAATGGTACTGATGGGAGTTGAGATACGAAGGCCACCGCTACACAAGGCCTTTGTTAGTAGAGCAGTGGCCTTCATTAATCTCCAACTCACCATCATAATGTATTAAAGAGTAAGGAAAATTCACACCAGCCCGGTGGTGTCAAGGGTTGAGATGATGGACGTCACACTTTGTGCGTCGGCAACCCGGGTTCGGGTCGTCGGTCAGCAGGGAGGAGCTGGATCGAGCCGCAGAACGGCAGGTCTCCTCTGTTTTTTACAACACTTTTCCCCTTTCAGTTCACGGTCAGAGGAGCCTCTCTCGGGCATCCAACCCGATCCTGCCCAGCCCGAAGTCCGCCTGCCTGATCCTCCTCTCTCCTCCCCCCTCATCTCGCAGCTGGCACTGCCATCTTGACCCCTCCGGGGTCAGGCCGCCCCACCTCTCTAGGTGCACTTACATACACAGACACAAAAGAAATACTGGAGACCTAAGGTACTACCAAACTGCAACTGGTGGCATGGAGAAGTCGTTTTGCAAAGGGAATGCCAGCTCGATAAAAATGTCACTCTGGCTGAAAAACTGATATACAAAACACAGCAGGCTACCGTTAATTTCCAGTCCAGTCTAATATTTTAAGCAGTAGAATGTTAGAGTTTTACAAGTGTAACTGTCTTCAGGGTTTTAAATAATTGATCAGCAGTTTTTTTCTTGGGACAATACTAACTGTACAGAAAGCATTTATATAGGTTTTCTAGAAGTGTTATATTTGTTAACCACGTGAGGCAAGTGCTATGCATTTTCATAATGTTTTAGAACTTTTATGAGCAAGACACTAATCAGTTTTTAGAGTTAAATAAAACCCTGGTCTTGATCTGCTAGTCTGAGGTGTGTCCCCCTCACTGACCTTCTTGGAAACTGTGTGTTGCGCCTAACTAAGGCTATCCTAAGGTATGTAAATTCTAGATAAATACTATAGTTTATACTATGGAACCTTGGACGGAAGAAAACTGATGCGGCCTGCGCCCATTATGAGTACTCCCAACCTTTGGCTCTGGGATTTACAATTCCGGATTTCTTGAAGCCATGCACTTTTCTACACCAGATTTAAAAACAGCAAAGCATGCTGTTTTAACCAACGCATCAGATAAACTGTTCCCTATCCCCAACACCCTCTGTGCATTCAAGTATCAGGGGTTGAACATTTTTTTGGGGATGCATAAGTCCAGGACTTATGGTACATTTTTTGGGTAAGTCCATATCAGGATCCAGTAAGTCACATTTTTCATATTATTACGAGAAAAAAATTATTATTTATTTTTTCCCCCTTTTAGGATGCGCCAGTGACAGTCAGAGAAAGGTTACAGAGAGGCAGAGAGAATATTATAAGACAGCAATAGTACTGCAGCTTGCTTCAGGCTGATTTTCTTCTTCTTTTGATGGACATTTGTGACCAGAGGAATGGATAGTACCCAGACTACTGTCAAGCCAGTACTTTATTGATGGCAGTGGATCAAATTCAGAGACGGATGGTCCTGTAGTCATGATAAGCAGCTGGTTCTCTAAAGACTGTTGTGTCAGGGTTGTTCGTAATTTGTTTTTAATGAAATTAGCTTTTGAAAATCCTCTCTTTCACATTCACTTGTGGAAGGGGAAATCGTGAGCAGAATCTCTAAGCTTTTGCATAGGGCCCTTCGTGGAGTCTGGGCCACGTTCACCAATTTTCATTTGTAACACCAACTGGTACATAGTTATGAGAGGTTTGGTTTCGGAATCGAGCAAGGTATAACTTCAGCTGCACCCACTCATCTATAGCAGAATCTTTATCAAGTTCTGAGAAGAGAAAGGGCAATCTGTGATGAGTTCAATTAGTTCAGCATTGCCAAATGTTGCTAGATCTTCCTTTTCCAGTGGCCAGTTGTGATCATTCAAAATCTGAAGTAAAGACAAAGGTTTCTCTGAGAGAACACCAAACCTGTTCTGGATGTACGTGACAGTATTGTTAACAAATGTGTGAAGTTCAGCTTCACTTCCAGGTGTTCCGTGAACTTTTGTTTTGCCAAACATACATTCTTCTGCGTTGTACTGTTCCTGGAATTTTGTAAGATATTTTCCAGGAGTACTTTTAAGTGCTTCTAGCTGCAGAATGGCTTTCTCTATATGTTCTGGAATCTCAACAATTAAGTAGTCTGCCAACTGGAAAGTTTTTGATAATCTAGCAACAACTAGCAAAAAATCTAATAAGAAATAAAGAACGTTAATGAAATGCATAGAGGTCAGTTCCTTGAGGTACCCCTTAGCTCTGTTAGCATCGTCTGCCTTGTTGCCATCCACAAATCTGTGCTCCAGATGCATTGTCACAATGTCCAGGTTTTTTCTAATGCCACAACTGCTCTCTTTGCTTGCTAGCCACCTGACTTGCTTTACAGCCGTGAAATGTGCCAGATGCTCATCGAGAACTTCAGCAATTTTTAAGTTCTCTCCTGCACTTTGGAGACCAAAAATAAAAACTGAAAATGCCTTTTAAACACTCTTCAAATTTGGCCATGTATTTGAAATGTTTATTTGCATCCAAAATGGCAAGCTCAAGTTTGTGAGCAACACAGTGAATGCCAAAAATGTCTGGCAAAAGTGATTTGAGTCTAGTAATGACTCCTGTCCGTTCACCAAGATTAACTGATGCACCATCAAAATTAGCACATACAAGTGCTGGATGTGCACTGCCTGTCAGTTCTGGTAATGGCAAACCCACTGATTGTAAGGCTTTCTCAATAGCATTAAATATGCCCTCAGCACTTGCAGTTTCAAGTGGTGACACAGATATTAGATGTGTGTGACTGGCAAACAGCACCTACATATCTCAGGTAGACAATTTCTTGTTCAACGATGGAGTGGTCTGTACTTCCATCTGCAAGAATACTCACAAAGGAGGCATTTTTTACCTCTTCAATTATTGCTGAACGTATTGTTTTAGCTATGTTGTCCACAAACAAGCAGCAACCTGCTATATTCATGTCATTGTTGCCAACATTTAAACCATTTTTACGCTGGATCTCACAAATGATTTCAAAATCAGAAAAAGGTTTCCCATTCTTTGCCACGGTGTATGCAGTGTTAAATAAAATTTTGTATTTCTCAACTTCTTTTGTTGTTGTGTCTTTTTTGAAATGACTGACCCAGAGCAGTTTCTGACAGACGAATGGGTGGTACTTTAGCAGTATCCTTTAAGTAATGTTTTGTGCAAGTGATGTGTTCCCTCATCAAATCATGCCTCTTTATGGGGTCTAACTTAAGATCTCCTGAACCTTTTACCATAGCTGAGTTAGGATCACAGATTTGGGGGTAGGCTTTACAATATATGCAGTACATTACAGATTTTTCTTCACTGTAATCCAGCCATGGAAATTCTTTTTTCCATTCAGGATGGAAATTCCTGACCCTTTTTTCTCTGTCATATCTTTGATCCTTGGTAAGGCCATCGTTAGAACTTTTACGTTTAGCAGAACTGGATGTTGTAGCACTACTAGTACTTGCTCCACTAGATTTTGAGAAACCAAATTTTAATAAGCTAATTTTGCTGTGAGAAACTGCTCTGGGTAAGATCAGAAGAAGTTTTTGTAATAGAAATGTTTACTTTAATGAGCAAGGATGGAAATACACATGAGGCACTATTATGGCCCAGAAGTATTGGCTTAGGTTAGCAAGTTAGGGCAGACAGACAGAACACAACTGAGTAAATGACTGACAATGAGATGATGCTAAGGGGTGACACTATGAAATGTTTTATCAGTCACAAGGGAAAAGAGGTGTGCTTCTGCAAACTTTTTCAGTGACACACTGATAACTTCAGAAAAATATTTAGTGACTGACTTACTTCTCTCTCAAACTAATACAGACCGAGACAGGTTTTGCTTCATCCCAGAAAAATATTTAGTGACAGTACTGACTTCTCTAGTAATATACAACACAGGTTTTGCTTCAGCCCAGAAAAATATTTAGTGACTCTAGTGACTTCACTCTCAAAATAATAGTCGCAGGCTTTGCTTCAGCCCAGAAAAATATTTAGTGTCTGTAGTGACTTCTCTCTCAAACTAATACAGACCGAGACAGGTTTTGCTTCAGCCCAGAAAAATATTTAGTGACAGTACTGACTTCTCTAGTAATATACGACACAGGTGTTGCTTCAGCCCAGAAAAATATTTAGTGACTTCTGTCTCAAACTATTATATTGACACAGGCTTTGCTTCAGAATAATTATAAGTCTGAATGTAAATGTAGTGGCTCAGTATGTCAGTCAGGCACACTGGCTCGCAGTAATTGGCTCCAAATTAAATTCTGAAATAATGCACCACTGTTTCACAGACTTGCTGCAGGCATCCTTTAGACAGACAGTGCACTAATAATTGTGTCAGGGTTAAACTAATTTTTTTTTTTTTTTTTACTTATTTGTGTAGCCCACTAGCGCCCTAGGCAGCCAGATCTCAGACAGACAGTGGTAACTCAAAGGAAAAATATCCCTGACAGATTGTCCCAAATCGTGCTTTTTTTTTTTTTTTTTTTTAAAAACCTCCTCAAGTGACCAACTCAAAAGACTGTTGCTGCTTAAAAGCTGCCTCCAAACTGTCTGATCACTATTTCAGCTGCAGCTCGAGCGATCCTTTCTAGCTCCCTGAGAAGTCACACATAGATTTTTCACCCCAAAAATGACCCCAAATCATCTATTTAGCCCTTTTTTTGTGCCCAAAGCAAGACTAACATGCCAGACTAGTGAGCAAGAGATCCAGATTTTTTTTTTTTTTTTTGCACGCAATACTGACAACGGACTGCCTAACCAGACGCTCTTTCCCTCTAACAGCCAGCTCAGCAGTGTTACAAGAGTTCTGTTTAATTGGACACATGCGCAGATCAGCCACAGACCACCTGATCACTGATTGTCACACATGTGATCCCCTGTGGCTGATCTCGCAATGTGCCGACTACGCGAGACTCTCTGCTGTGCTGTCTGGATTGCCAAAGCTGCTCCTGTGTCATCAGAGCATGTAGGAGGATCCTGAAGCCCTGCCAACCCCGCCCCACGTTTCCGTGACCCCACCCCACGTAATCGGAAGCCCTGCAAACACCGCCCCATGTTTGGAGACAGGAGCTTCCTACTGAGCTTTCCCTACCCCCAGCGCATTCCTGAGGACCCGAGAGGTAAGCGCTTGGGGGGGGCGCCCGCAGAACACAGCAGGGACAGTAAGGGAACTGCACATAGCTGCAGGAACTGCACAGCAAGTCCATTGGACTTTACAAGTCTGTGCAGTTCAAGTCCTGCTGCTGCTAATGTGCGTCCCGGACCTCGGACTTGGGGATTTTTCATCCCCTGAGTATCGTCTCTTCTCAGTTCTAAATAACTTCCTTGGAAATGGTAACTGTGCCCTCAATTCTTATTATTTTAATCTAACTCATATGTTGTTGCTTTCACAAAATTTCACAAATGAAATACGTGGATCTGTATATTGAAGCATAAAACATGGCAGAACGATCTCATAGAAGATGATGGTTAAAGTTTGCATCTTATCTGTCCAGCTTCTTACTTGCCAGCTATGTCCTATATTACTAGTACACCATAGGTGGAGTGCAACATCTGTGCCTTGAATACAGTATATAAAAATATGAAGAGCTAAATATAGCCACAAGATCTAGACTTGTAGTTTAATCCACAGGAAAAATTCCATGACAATTAAAGCCCCAGGACGCATCTGGAATAGAGCGGTACTCCGCTCAGTATGCCTTCCTGGTAAAACTCTTAAATATATAAGCATACAGGCTGAGGTACACAGAACAAGTGAATTCATACACTGAAAGCAATTGAAATCAACAGACTAAATACTACTTTAACAAAATCTGGAACCCTTTACATTCATGTAGGCTAACTTTACACTATATTATAAAGGAAAACAAATAATAATGACCATAGGATTGCAGCAGAAGTTTAAAAAAAAATTGAATTCTGACTATTGCACATCTAAGTACAGGTGACGTGAGAACTCAGTTTGGCACAACTGCTGTAACTAACTGGTGAAAAATTGCAGGAAAACCCTCCATTTTGGAGTCTTCTATTTTTCAGCACATTATTTTGCTGCCTTACGATGCACCCAAACCACACTTTTAAACCTAAAAGAGGTTCTCTATCTACAATGCAAGTCTTTACAAATATTTAGTAAAAATTAATTTATCTAATACAATGTATTCAAAAATGGTAGGCAGAGTGAGAACTTGTAAGTTACTGGGGTCCAGTCACCAAAACACCATATAGCCCTGGGTACCAATTAAGTTTGCCAACAGTCACGTATTTTAAGGGACATCCCATATTTTAATAAAAAGAAATTTCCTCTCCATATGAGATCAATGCTGGACACCTTTTATCCTGTATTTCGTGTTGGTTAAGTTGCCCATATAGCATAGAATCAGTTTCTTACTTTTCCCAGCATCTAACCTTAGCCTCAGTTTTTTGTCTGGGTAACAAAGGTTGTTGACTGGGGGGAGCAGTGGATGTTGCCTACCTTGACTTCGGCAAGGCCTTCAACATCGTACCACACAGAAGGCTGGTAAACAAGCTCGCTAGCCTGGGGGTGGGACAAAAGGTAGTAAATTGGGTCAGGAACTGGCTGGAGGATAGAAAGCAGAGGATTGTGGTAAATGGAAACCAATCCAAGGAAAAAGGGGTGGAAACCAGTGGGGTAACTCAGGGATCATATCTGGGACCAGCCCTTTTCAATGTTTTTATCAGTGACATTGCAGAAGGGCTAGTAGGAAAGGTTTGCCTATTTGCAGATGACACCAACATCTGCAATAGAGTTGACAAACCACAGGGGGTGGACAATATGAAGAGGGACCTGGATAAGCTTGAAGAGTGGTCCAAAGCGTGGCATACGAACAAGCCAGCAGAAGAAAGTCATTTGGTCTATCAAGTCTGCTCGTTTTACAGGGTCCACAGCTTGAGCTAATGTCCCTGCCCTCTCTAGGGTTACCACCTTTTAGGAAGCCCAAAGTGGGACATTTCTTACTGAAACTGGATTTTTCGCAGGACAATGTCATCTCAACCAATGCAACAGACATGTTTTCTCTAAATAATCAGAATTAAGACCATGCATTGTAGTTCTTCAGTTATTTCTTGTGTTTTTATTATTTTAAGGTATTTTAGTTAAGGTATTATAGTTTTTTGCAACATTTAGAGGAAAATCAGAAAATATATTTTTCTCTACAATAATGTCATGACATTTAGCATTTTTCATGTTTTCTGCAGGACACAGCTGCCCAAATCAAGACTGTCCTGCGAAATTAGGGACAGGTGGTAACCCTAGACCTCTCTCCCCACTCCTCCCATCCTCCCTACCCATGATTCTCATCTTCCCCCATGTCTATCCCAGCCTCTCAAAGTTGCTCACTGTCTTTAACGAGATGACCTCTTCCGACAGCGCAGTCCAAGTGTCTACCACCCTTTCTGTGAAGAAGTGCTTCCTGAAATCCCTCCCAAACCTTCCACCCTCCAGCTTAAGACTGTGCTCCCTCGAGATATGGTTGCCACTCAGCTTAGACACTTTGCTTATCAACATTATTTATCCCTTTCAAGTACTTGAATGTCCCAATCATGTCACCTCTCTCTCTCTCCTGTCTTCCAGGGAGTACATGTTCAATGCCCTCAACCTCTCCTCGTATGGCAACCGAATTTCAATGCAAAAAAGTGCAAAATCATGCACCTAGGGCAAAAAAAACTGCAACGAGCTACAGGCTTTGGGGGAGAGACTGCTAACTGCCACCAGGAAAGAGATAGATTTGGGGATTATCATCACAGTTGACCTTAAAGTGGCCAAACAATGTACAAAAGATGTAGGGAAAGCCAATGGCATGTTGGGGTGTATAGGAAGGGGCATCACAAGCAGGAGAAGGGAGGTGGTGATGCCGCTGTACAAAACGCTGGTGAGGCCTCATCTGGAGTACTGTGTACAATTCTGGAGGCCACATCTTCTAAGGACATTGACAGGGTGGAAGCAGTCCAAAGAAGGGCAACTAAGATGGTACAGGGCTTGCACCAGAAAACATACAAGGAGAGATTAAAAGGCCTTAACATGTATACGCTGGAAGACAGGAGGGAACACGATGACATGATTGAGACCTTCAAGTATCTAAAAAGGCATAAATAAGGTGCAGGTGGAAGACATGCTTGAGTATCAGAGAGGGGAAAGAACAGGACGACAACAAGAGATTGGAATGGGGAAGACTGAGGGGAAACGTGAACAAGTCTTTCGTCACTGAAAGGGTAGTGCATACATGGAATAGCCTGCCACAAGCCGGCCTGGTGGCGCTGAGGCGCTGGTCACCACACCTCGCGCTGCGCCGGCGACCCGGGTTCGGGAACGGACTCGGGTGGCCAGGAGTCGGCAGGGGGAGGGAGGATCGAGCGTCCCAACGGATGCTCTCCTCCCTCAGGGGTGTGGAACCAAAGAACGCCTGTTCTACATCACCTCGTGAGCCGTGGAGCAACCGACAATAGAGGGGAAGGCGTTCCGCCCAACGGAGTCGTGGGAGGGGGACGCCGCCGGCCACACGAGGTGCCTGGCGCAAGGCCAGCACGCCATCACTCTGGACGATCGTCCCAGCGCTCGGCGCCCCAGAGGGTAGGGAACCAGGGAGAAGGGAGAAAACCACAAAATCCCCTCCGGCAGCCCTAGATGAAGGCCGCCCTAAGTCCACCCGGACCACCTACAGGACAGACCCCACTGTGCAAGGAGAGGAGGATGGGCACTCTAGGGGCAGATCCCTAAGGTTGGTAACGGGGGACATGAGCGGACAGAAGGAGGGGGCACCGGAGGCAGGAAGGAGGATAAAGACGAAAAGTAAAAAAAAAGGAATAGCCTGCCACAGGAAGTGGTGGAGGCAAGCAAAGCGGGAGATTCAAACACGCATGGGATAGGTATAAAGGAACACTAGATATTTGGGGGCTAGACTGGTGACCACACAGGATTACAGTCAGAAGATTCAGGTAAGGAAAATGGGTAAACTGGATGGACCTAACGATCTTTATCTGCTGGCATTGTTCTATGTTTCTATGTTCTGTGCACCATTATGCATGCTGGGACGACAGGAATGTAGCCTGAAGCAGGAATCTGATTGTCAACGTCATCAGGAGCAGCAGAGAGCGAGCGGATTGGCTTGCTGAAAATAGAGGGAGAGTGTTCAAGACCGTGGCAAAAAAAAAAAAATGTAAGTTACAGGTCATTTCTTTTGTGCACTGTCCTCCTGCATGGCAGTCCTGTAGCGCATTAGCTTTTTTTTTTATCAGCAAGCGGGAGGGGTTGTTTAAATCAGAGTAAGAACAGGAAACAAATGCAATTCAAGCTCCTCATCTTAAAGTCCAAAGCTGGAATGGATATTCCTTTCTTTTTTTGACCCACGAAGAGAGCTCAGCCCACCGACACACCACCCAGGCTTACCTCTGGTGGGCCCTCCCACAATCTGAAGTGTGCCAGTGGCTTACCCCCAGAATAGGCCCCCAATCAGCGGACACTGTTGGCAGCAGAGGAAGCAGAACAGGACATCATGCTTGGGGCCAGAATTTTTATTGGGTGCACAGTGCATTGGGGGCAGGGGCGCTGCAATGACAAACCGTGTCCGCCCCTGCTCCCCTCGGATGACGGGTGCAGGCACAAATGGATCCCCAGCTCTACCAGAGGGCAGTGGTGACACAATCCCCTTGGAAAGAACAGTCTCTAGGATGCTCAGTTCTTCCCCACCAGCGGCCTTCCGACAGCCTGAGTCAGTTTCTGAACCCGGGTCATCAGCGTTACAGACGGACGTCCTGCCTCTGCACCAGCAAGTTAGACGGAATATTCTTTTCTTCATGGCACAGCCAGACTAGTACTGTAATTGGAATGCACATTATATCAACATTTATTATTCATAGTTTTTTTTTTTTTTATTCTGTAAAAAGGCAAAGACAGGCAAGAGATGGTAATGTGTAGTGCCTTTAAGGCAGATACTATGAAAAATCGTCTTAAGGCTCTGAACATGTGCTCTCTGAAGATCGGAACGGTGATACAGTAGACACCTTCAACTTCTTGATAAGAATGTACAAGGATGAGGAAATATCCAGCAGGAATGCCGAATGAATAACATGAGAACGCGAGTAGAAGTTGACGGGGGAAAGGCAGTAACAAATTGAGAAAGTTTTATTTTATAGAGTGGCTGAGAAATGGAAAAGTCAACCAGCAGAAGTAGTAGATGTTAAGAATCAATGGTTTCAAACAGTTGGAACTGTGTAAAAGGCTTAATAATTAAAACAGGGGGAAACAGTAGGGTAAAGGGGAGGTGAGGGGAGATAACCCTCCTAAACAACAGTGTTTTAAATACCCAGTATCACATCGCACTTCACGATGCAAACCAGCTGGTCGTGTGAACCAATATGCTGAATGGATTGCAGAAAAGTGCAATCCATTTTACAGCGCCTCCCCCTCCCCCCCATTTTAATGTGGTTAAGTCTAACGGGCAAATCCTGGATGCAGTGCTGAATAGTGCCTGTGTAGCGGAGGTTATCGCCGTGGTTAGCAGTCAGAACAGTCAGGTGATCCACTTTTTAGTTTACGATCGGACCCTGTGTTTTGAAACCACTGCAACAGTATGGTGTGAGAAAAAGGCCACACCTTTCCTGGAATGGCCAGACTTGTTTAATGACCCGACAGCGTCTAGCAAGCTGCAACCCTGAACTGAAGCTGACCTAGCCAAGAATGAGGGAGCTTCATTGGGAGCAGAGGACGAGGGAAGCAAATGACTGTTTTGATGGCATAATACACGAGTACTGTATGTGCACAGGGCTTTCACTCCAACCGAGCAGAATGAACATTATAAACATTTCCTCTTTCTCCTTGAGGTCACTTAAACCCCAGTATACTGGTCTGAACCAAATCCCACCCTTTCTGGACTACAGAGGTGATTAGATGCAGCCTCGTTCATGAGATTTACATTGCCTTTCTTCATTACTCTGATCTAAATCTAGATTCTATTATAACTGATGGGTCACAACATCTTGTTACAGTAGTCGGGGGGGGGGGGTGTCAACTGTCTGTGCTCACACAATGTCCCTGTCTTTACTGAGCAATTCAAGATTTTCATGCAGTCATTTGCAGTGCGCCTGTTTAACTAATCCTCTTATGCAGTTAAATGTAGTTTGTTATTTCTAATATAGCCTTTAGGTTCACCTTCGGGATGATAGCTCTCAAAGTGATTATTCTCTGTTTTAATGCATGTGGGACACTAATTTGAAGGCTTACTGCCACTACTACAAGAATGGAATCTCTTTTCTGTTTATCTGTTAATGTAGTCCATGTAATGGCTCTGTGCAGTTATAAGCTTTGGGATAATATACAAAATTAATGTTTTGTGGGTACTCCCCCCAATGTTGCCCCTCGAGGGAGTGTGTCAAGTTCTGCCTTTGTAAGAGGAGTGTATTGCTGACTCAATTAACATGCCCCTTCATGTGTTACTTTAAAGTACCCTCTGTACAGACAGTTGGTGAGACCCCATCTGGAGTACTGTGTGCAGTTCTGGAGACCCCATCTCCGCAAAGACAGAGACAGAGTGGAGGCTGTCCAGAGGAGGGCAACCAAAATGGTGCAGGGTCTGCACCAGAATACATACGAAGAAAGACTAAAGGAGCTTAATATGTATACCCTTGAGGAAAGAAGGGAGAAAGGGGACATGATAGAAACTTTCAAGTACCTCAAGGGAATTAAAGTCCAAGAGGGTAGCATCTTCCAGAAAAAGAGATGTGCAAGAACAAGGGGGCACAATTTGAAGATAGAAGGGGGGGCACCGGAGGTAATGTGAGGAAGTATTTTTTCACTGAGAGGGTTGTGGATGCATGGAACAGCCTCCCTGAGGAGGTCGTGGGGTCAAGAACAGTGGGGGACTTCGAGAATGCATGGGACACGCATAAGGCAGTCCTAGTGGGGGGTAGGAGGAAGTAAGCTGTTGGTTAACTAGGATCTGCAGCTTATCTGTTAGGTAGGAAAATGGGCAGACTAGGTGGGCCAAGCGGTCCTTATCTGCCGTCAAATTCTATGTTTTTATTATAAGTTTTTGATGAAACTTATAAATACAACATAAACAGTGTGGTGTGCAATTGGGGGGGGGGCCTTAAGTGAGCTGCACTTGAGTAAAAGCCATTTCAGGCAAAACTGAAAAGTTCTCTGGGCCCTGGGACGTCTGAAGGGCATATCCTGGGGATTTTTCTGTACAAGTCTGAAAGCCATTGCAAATGGGCTGTTGTAGTTGTTAAACTTTTATGTTTAAATTGCCATGCCAGAGGGCTCACGATGCCAATGTGTAAATGCTTTTGCATGTGTTGGTAGTTAGGCTTGCTGATAACAGTCATTGTCAACACTTACTACCCACACATGAAAAAGTGAGTCAAACAGAATTTACAGATTGGCACCATGAGACCTCTGCATGGCAATTTAAACAAACTTTTAAATGCAACAACTACAACAGCCCATCTGTAATGGCTTTCAGACTTGTGCCTCATAACAGAACCTCAGGTATGCTCCCCCCACAAAGTGGCAGGGAGAAAGGAGAAAAAAAACAAACACAATGCATATCATCTCATATAAGTATGACAAGTTTCTCATTTTGCTAATCAGTTTGATCCCACTGCTACACATTTGCTACACTGAGCAGCACTCTTCCACACCAAAGTGCTAATAAATCAAAAATGTTTATGGGGTCCGAAGCGGTAAAGTAAGGCAGACTGGATGGACCAATTGTCTTTTTCTGATGACATCATGTATGTCTATGTAATGCAACAATGAAAAATAAACTTTATCATGTGCTAGTTCTGCTTTTAGAGATTAACTTTTTCATATTTTCATTCTGCAAAATGTTGGACATAGGTCTATTTTTAATCCAAGCTCAACAGCAAGTGGCACATTCTGTACCTAAGAATTAACCCATGAGAAAGGAAGGATCTACTGTGGAATTAATCCATGTTTGGGCCCCCCCTCCCCGGGGGGGGGGGTTGAGGCACAAGGCCGAAAGCAGAGTGCTTCCAAAGATTTAGTTTTGTAATGCTTTATGCTGAACTATTAAACATGGTGTACACACAGTACCAAATAACTGGAACACACCTATTGGAAATATTGTGGCTATTTAACTTTTGCAGAACCAGCTTTCATTACAAGCTTTAAGCTTTCTAACATCGAAACTTTTATTTTTTTTGGTGTATTTATCTTTTTATCCCCTCCTACGCGCTCTGGGGCCGCCTCTCCTCCGGGCCGCCATGACCACAGACATACACCTACTATCTCCCAGTCAGTCACTTACCTCATATCTGCAGCCTACACGAGGTAGCCTGGTGTAACCCTTTGTCATCGGGGTGGGTCCCCCTCCTTCAAGGGAGGAGGCACCGGTAGACTTTTTTTCTTCGGTCCCAGTTGCTGCCGAGTTGTTTCTTGGCTTCTGGGGAGTCTTCAGAGGTACCCAGGGTCAGCGGCAGTCATCCGGCAGTCTGCGGAGCAATTTCCTGTTTTTCACAGTCCCCAAAGCGCCACTCATATAGTGCCCCCAATCTCCACCAGGGGCCGCTACCAAGCGAGGCCATCCCCAATCCCACCCCAGGATAGGAGAGCAATCTATTGGACACTTGATCCTATCCTCCCCCTGCCGACCCCCGGCAACCCAAGTCCGTTCCTGAATCTGGGTCGAGGTAAGGCACCAGTGCCTCAACCCTCTATGCCACTCGGCCAGCAAAACATATTTTAAAACTTTTCAAAAACTTGTAGTTAACTTTCTATGCTAGGTTCTTCGATTTTCATCTGTGCGTATTACAAGATATGGGTTGCACTGCATGATGGGAGTGCGCTACGGTAGATCTTTCTGTTTTGTTCCCCCAGTTCCCTTGGTAGACCAACAGATGGCTGTGAAACAAAGCTAGCAACACAACACTTTTTCAAATGTACTGAATTCAGCCAATCAGAAGAAACTTTCATAGACCAAGTACTATTTTTCTGAGTATTAACTTCACTTTTTTCTCTCGAAATTATCTAGCTCAGCAGGAGGCATTTGCTTCCAAGCAGTCCCTATCCGCACCGATGCAAGACACACTGGAGAGGGGCTGGGAGTCTAGCAGTGGTCGGCTAAAAACAGCCAAAACATGGCTGCAGGGTCTGGTGCGATGGAGTGAGTGGTACAGCCTGTCCACACGGCCGCTTAAACCTCTTGCTCCAGAACGCGTTTCCAGACTTTCTGGGACTGCGGGAGAGGAGTAATGATAGACTTACTCATGTCCAGTAGTACCCATGACGTAGAGCTTATAACCGCAGCAACCCAAGCGCTCGGGTTGCTGCGGTGCAAATGCCGCCATGTAAACAGGGTTAAAAGTTGACATTAAAAACAGAAATTTAAATACCTGCAAATTTTCTTTCTCCAACTGCTGGTCTCTGGGCTCATTATTTCTGGGAGGTCCTTCCAGGTACCAGGTGACATGCAGGATACAAAACAAACTTCTGTAGGACACCCATACCCTCCCACTCGTTTTCCTCCAGACGTCAATACTTCTATAGCAGTTGTCCCCTGAGGAAACGCACAACTTGGGAACAAACAGAAGCGGTTAGTCTAACTTGCGGCCAGCGGCAGACTTTCAACATTCTGGGAGGGATGGAGCCCAGAGACCAGAAGTCTGAGAAAGAAAATTTACAGATATTTAAATTTATATTTCCCTCTCCTAAAGCTGGTCTTCAGGCTCATCACTTCTGGGATATACTCAAACAGTACATCCCCCCGCGTCCAGAGTGGGAAGAATGCCCATAGTCTCTTATGGGTCCACCACAGCCTGGAGGACCCTGCAGCCAAAGGACACCTCAGTGGAGGCGGAAACATCCACCTTGTAGAACTTTGTGAAGGTATGGATGAATGACCAAGTGGCCGTTCTACACAAGTGCGCCCAGGACATAGCCATTGCTTTGGGTGTGTGAGCCCTCACTGGTCCCAGCAGGTCGATCCCGGCCTTCTGGTAATCCATGGCAATGGTGGAATGAATCCACCTAGCAAGAGAGTCCTTTGCTTTCTTACCCATATTCGGGCCTGATGTAAGGACAAACAGACTTGAAGTTTTACGAATTGACTCAGATTTCTTGATGTAAATTTTGAGAGCCCTCCTTGGATCAAGCATGTGATTTCTCTCCTCCTCATTCTTGGGATGAGGAGGGAAGGTTCAAGACTTGGTTGCAGTGAAAGGAAGACATCACCTTTGGTAAAAAGGCAAAATCTGTCCACATAACCACAGAGTCCTGATGACAGATAGTGTACGATTCTTTAGATGACAGGGCTCCTATCTCACTGATGCGGCGGACTGAGGTTATTGCAGTAAGAAAGACAACCTTCCAGGGTTTTAAATAATTGATTAGCAGTATTTTTTTTTTGCGACAATACTAACTGTACAGAAAATATTTATTAAGATTTTCTAGAAGTGCTATGTTTGTTAAACACAGTGAGGCAAGTGCTATGCATTTTCACAATGGTTTAGAACTTTTATGAGCAAAACACTAATCAATTTTAGAGTTAAATAAAACGCTGTCTTCATAGTGAGATGAAGCAAGGATGCCTCCTCTAAGAGCTCAAAAGGGGCTCTGGTGAGTGCTTTAAGTACCAGGTTGAGCCTCCAGGGTGGAACTACGGCTTTATTAGAGGTCATTTCAATGTTGCTGCTCTCAGGAATCGTCAAACATGTAGTAGTGCTCTAAAGTCCCCAGAGTCTGCCAACATGAGTGCCCTAAAGCAGAAACCTGGACTCTTAAGGTAGCTGGGTAAGAGGCCCTTGTCACAATCCTCCGGAAGGAATTGAAGGATAGTAAGCAGAGACAGTCATCTGGTAGAGAGGTGGTCCGTAAACAAAACAGGAATTTTCTCCAGACTCTATAATAAACCCTTGAGGACAAGGCACGTCTGGATTGAATCATCTTTTCAATGATAGGTGCAGAAAAACCTAACTCCGTGAGAGTTTCCCACTCGATCTGCACGCCAAGAAGGATAGATTGTGAGGACTGGGGTGCAGCACCAGTCCCTGATGTAGCAGGTCTGGGCTTTCTTGGAACACCAGAGCAGGGTGTAGACACATTTGGACTAAGGGAGGAAACCACGGTCTGCGGGGCCAGCGTGGGCAAACCAGAATCATCTCTGCTTGATCTTGGGCAATCTTGTGCAGTACCCTTGACAGTATCGGAGGAAAGGCATACAGAAGATCAAACATCCCAGTTGAGTGAGAAGGCGTCCCTGCTAAGGCCCTCCCGCCCTGATGAGAGAGCAGAACTAGGAACCTTGGTAATTTTTCAGCAGTTAAAAGATCTACTCATGGGCAGCCCAACTGTGCTCAGATGAGGCAGAAGGTGCTGTCCTCAAGTTCCCACTCGCCTGGCAGGATGTTCTTTCGACTTAGCCAATCTGCTGTGACATTTTCCTGGCCTGGGATGTATGTGGCCCTTAGACTTCCCAAGTTGCCTCCCGCCCACTGAAAGAGTAAAAGAGTCTCTTTCAACATCAGAGAGCTCTCTGTGCCTCCCTAGCTATTGATGTTGGCCATTGTTGTCAGATTGTCCGTAAGAATGAGAATGTCCCAGTTGGTGAGCTGTGCCTTGAACTGCTGAAATGCCAGGCGGACTGCCCGCATCTCTAGCACATTGATGCTGTAGCGAGACTCCAGTGACCACTTGCCCCGTGCCGAGAGTTGTTCCGAGTGCACCCCCCAGCCCCAGAGGCTGGCATCGGTGGTGACTCATCTGGTGAGGATGTCCCAGTTTGAGACCCCTCATGATGTTACAAAGTTGAGTCCAGTACATAAGGGAATCTTACCTGGTGAGAAATCTGAATCCCCTGTCCCACTGTGTCCCTCGATTGGGGGCCACTTATGGAGGCGGCCTCACTGGAGAGGGCGCATGTGGACTAGTGCCCAGGGACAGAGTGTGCCATGGAGACCATCGTCCCTATGAGCTGCATGAAGGAGCAAGCCAGCAGGGACTGGGCTGCTTGCAATTTGCTGATGAGTGCACTCAGTTCCTTGAATTTCAACTGTGGGGTAAAACTTCGTTTTGGATCGTGTTAATATTCACCACTAGATGATTCAGAGACTGATGGTCGCAGGGAGCACTTCTGCTTGATTACGAACCCCAGAGAGGAGAAGCACTGGACGACCTCAGTCACTGCCTGGACTGCTTGATCGTACTGTAGGGCTTTGATGAGAATGTCATCCAGGTACGGGAAGAGCTAGCTCCCTTGCATTATGAGTCGAGCGACCACTGTCACAAGGACTTTGGAGAAAACCCTGAGGGCAGTGGACAGTTTGAAGGGCAACATCGTGAATTGAAAGTGGTGTTCTTTCACTCTGAACCCGAGGAACTGCCGGTGTGCCCTCCAGATGGGGATATGCAGATAAGCACCTTGTAAATCTCCTGAGGCCAAAAATTCCCCTGGTCGATTTCTCGGATGATGGAAGACAGGGTCTCCATCTTGAATGTCCTGTGGCGAATAAAACCATTTAGAAACTTGAGGTCTAACACTAGCTAGAAATCTCCTGAGCGTTTTGGTACTATGAAGAATACAGAGTACATTCCTTTGTTCCTTTCTTGAATGGGAACTTGTTCGATCGCTGCTGCCTGTATAAGATCTGTGATCACTTGCAGTGTTGCCACTCTTTTTACCGGGTTATTTGAGATTGGCGAGGGCACTATGTCGGCAGTGAGGGCCTGGACTTGAACTCTAGGAAGTAACCCTCACGAATTACGTCTAGCATCCACTTGTCCATGGTGGTGTGAACCAATTCCTCAAAAAAGCTGGAAAGCCCGCCCCCTACAACGTGGATGGGTCCGTGAGTCCTCACTGTGATTTTCTGGAGTCGCCCCCGGCATCTCGGGAGTCATCCTTGCCACCCCGGAAGCTGTGCTGGTTGCAAGAAGTGAACCAGTATTGTCTGCCTGCAAATGACTTATTCTGACACCGGGAATGATTCTGGGCACAAAAATTCTATCTGGATCCCAAAGTCCAGGGCCTGTTCCTTCCCCGGGATTGTGGTATTCATACTTTTGCTGTTTCCCCGGATTCCTTGACCGCCTCCTTTAGAGCTGATCCAAAAAGCAGGCCTCCTTCATAAGGGGTATTCACCAAATGCATCTTCGAGGAGGCATTCGCCTGCCATGCCCGTAAATTGCGTAGAGCTGAGGTCTGGTAAAACATAGCTCTTGCTGTACACCTGACTGCCTCCTCAGATAGGTCAGCAGAGTAGGCCGGAGCTAGCCCTATTAGCAGCAGGTGCTGTAAAATGGATTTATTCTTCTCTGGCTCATCAGCTAACTGGAATGCCAGATCAATGGCCCAGGAGACAGCAGCCCGAGCTGAGAAGAGGTTAGCCATAGCTGCCTTGAGAGAGGTTGCGGTTGGCTGAAAGGCTTTCTTTAGGGAGGTGTCTACTTTCCTATCCACTGGTCCCTAAGGGAGGTTCCACCCTCTGCTGGGATAACAGTCTTTGTAGTGAGGTTGGAGATTAGTGGGTTGATCTTGGGACAGTCTGGCCATCTCACCGAAGGTTTCTTGTTGAATTTCATTAACTTGGTGAGGCGGCATGGGGCTGGGTAGGAACGCTATGGCCCCTTCCATTCTTCCCTTAATAGGTCCTCTATGGACAAGGGAGAGGGATGGGGAAAGTCGTAGTGGCTTCGAAGCAAGCCTGAAAGCTGGCTATACTCACTTGGGATCTGGAGAAGATGGATTCAGGTGAATCCCGTCAGACACCTGTTTAATAAAAAAATCTAGGTCATCCAAATCAAAGTTTTTGGCTGGGAAGGAGTCCGAGTTGGAATCCGAGTGCGGGATTTCCCCCTCCTCTGGCGATGAATAGCCAGACACGGAGGGTGACCTGTCCCGTCTGTGCTTGTCATGGGTGGCATCCCTGGGTCTGAGTCTGCTTCTGGATGTGGACCTCTTCTTCCTTCTGTCGCATCGTGGGAAGTGGGGAGAGTCCTCATCAGAGGATGGGGAGGGGTGCGCTTCCGAGTAGCTTTCCTATAGGCCCTAAGCTCCGGTGACTTTTGAAGAGCGTCAAAATATGATGGGTTGAGGGCGAAGGCCCTGTTCAACTCATCTATTAGATCCAGGGCTAGAGCCCTAGGTGAGTGGCAGCACCCCTCTGAAGTGGAAGACTGCCCCGACCCATGGGCTGGTTTTGTAGGTCCTGAGATTCGGAGGCAGACACTTCGTCGGTCCCCTCCAAGGCTGGGGACGTTGCGCTGTCACATCAGACACACATAGACCCTGCAAATGTTGCCAGCATGGGGGTTCTGTACTTGTGGCACTTTCTGCCTCGGGGATGGGGGGGGCAGTCCTATTTTGCTGAGGACATTCTCACAATTTTTATTTTTATCCTGAGTTTAAAAAACCTTTAATTGCTTGTGCTGAATCCAGTCCCTTTAATGCTCAGAGGACGAGCTGATCAAGTGAAGATGATCCTGAGGCGCCCCATCAACAAAATGCCAGGCAATGCTAGTTGACGAGCAGTTTAATGCTCTGCCCCTTTCCCGCTCCAAATAATCTGCCTCTCCACCTGCAAAAGAGCAAGCACACTCTGAGAATAGTCTCACAGCGTCGGAGGGCCCGAGAAGACCAAGCGGCTCTCTGGCTGGCAGTCGCGTCAACAACGCAAGTCTTCAGTCGTCGTCGACAGGGGAGAAAAGCTCTGGGCGTCTGGCACAGTCGATGAGCTGGAATTCCTCAAGGGCTCGTCAACGAGGAAGGTGCCGATCCCTTTCCACTCAGTGAAAAACTCCTAGGAGCCTTGAGAGACCCTCCGAACGACCCGGGCCAACTGGTCTCTGGCCCCTGATTAACGTTTGCTCCATCTGCTTTTGCGGGGGGCGGGGGGCCCTAGCATGGGAGAGGGAGCCTGTCTGTACAGCTCGCAAGGCTGATATAGGGGTCCCTGCTTAAGTGCTGAGATGCAGATGCAATCCGGTCCAAAAACAGAAGAAATGCTCACACTTACAGTCTGGTCTTTGGCTCTGTCACTCCTGTGGCAGATGTCCTGCAGCAATCCTACCTCTTGACAGGCAGGAATTAAACTGATGTCTGGAGGAAACAAGCAGGAGGGTATGGCTGTCCTGCAGAAGTCTGTTTGCTTCCTGCCTGTCACGTGGTACCAGGAAGGACTCCCCAGAAGTAATGAGCCCCGGAGACCAGCTTTAGGAGAGAAAATTATGCACTGCTCTCCTTCGGTGCTTCACTTGTGAATGGTGATCCACTGGGTGAGTGGCAAAATTAGGGAATTCTGCTGTTTTACAATGGCTGTGAAATGATGTTAGTAGCACAGCACTGTTTTACAGCCATCTGTTGGGCTGCCATGGGAACTGCACTTGAACAAAAAATTGCTGGAGCAAGCAGAAACAACAAAATATCTGCATACACTGTTTTTACTTGTGTACTGCTTCTGCCTATGGTGGTTCGTCAAGGTACTACATCACAAACCATGGTCTACTTGGGAATTAGACCATGGTCGAAGAAGTACCACCTGTTATGTTTGAGCCATTAGAAAATACAGGTTACTCACCTGTAACAGGAGTTCTAGGAATGGTATATGTTGTTCATCCACACTCATTGGCAGTATCCTTGCCGCTTTAAATCTTGCCGGAAGGTCTTCAAGCTTGCTCCTCCCACCCACCCGGGTGGTATAACTCTCGGCTCCGCCCCATGGCGCCAGATCTGGCCCGCTGGAAGCTCAGGTTATGCGTCGAGCTGAGGGTCGGGTGAGTGGTGGATGAACAATATATACCATTCCTAGAACTCCTGTTACAGGTGAGTAACCTGTATTTCTAGGACATGGATATGTTGTTCATCCACACTCATTGGCGAACTCTAGCAGTTCTCCGGGAGGAGGAGGCAAGGCAGCACACCCCATATACTTACTTGGGAAAAGAGACTGAGAACGCAGGCCCCAAAACCAGCATCCCAGGCGTGACTCAAGGTCGATGTGGTAGTGGGTAATGAAGGTGTTTGCTGACTTCCAGGTAGCAGCCCTGCAGATTTCCTGGATAGGGACGCCCCTGGAAGCAGCCACCGCGCAGCAGTATGGCGGGTAGAATGAGCTCTTATCCCTCTGGGAGGCTCCATGCCGCTAACTTATAGCAGAGATCTATGCAGGAGGTTACCCACCTGCTTATCGTCCGCTTGGCTGCAGGTCTGCCAGATGCGGCTTCAGCGTAGGTGACAAACAGCTGGCGAACCTCTCCTCAATTTCAGCCGTGGCTCCTTATAATAAGCGCGCCTCTTCTAGGATCCAGAGTATGGAGCCTATATTCGCCTCCGAGGTGTGATTGGGGTAGAACAGCAGAGTCAACACCTGGTTAAGGTGAAACTCCACACCACCTTCGAAGGAATTTCGGTGGGGGCGCAGGACAACCTTGTCCCTGTGGAAGACCAGGTAAGACACGAGCGGAGCGCCTTGAGCCTCCCATCCTTCTGGCTGGACGTGATAGCCACCAAGAAGGCGGTCTTCCACGACAGGTGAGAGAGAGCACACCTGTGCATAGGTTCGAATGGCTTGCCCATGAGCTTTGCCAGTACCAGCAGTAGATCCCACGGAGGTGGGGTTCCCGACTGAGGAAATGTGATCAAGGCCTTGAAAAAGCGCCCAGACCACCTTCCTCCTGCGCCACCGACTGCTTCCCGCCCGCGCCTGCAAGCAGAGATGGCTGCCAGGTGCACCCTTAGGGTCGTCGACCTAAGCCCTTGACTAGAAAGGGACCATAAATAGTCCAAGATGCTTGCCAAGGAACAGGAGGAAGGGTCCAAGCCTCTGTTCTGACACCAAATGGAAAACCTTTCCATTTGAAGGCATAGCATTTTCTGGTCGACTCTTACGGGACGCCCAACTACATTGAGGACCTCGCCGGAAAGACCCAAAGCCTGGAACTCTAGCCGCTCAGGAACCAGGCCGTCAGGTGCAGGGATTGAAGGTCCGGATGGAACACCTTCCCTGATTGACTGAGAGCAGGTCCGGGCGAGCTGGAAGCTGCCGAGTCCTGGAGCTGAGACTGAGGAGATCTGGTACCAGAACTGGCGAGGCCAGTCTGGGGCTATCAGAATCACCTCGCCTTGTCCCTCCTCGCCTTGAGAGAAGCACCTTGTGGATCAAGGAAATGGGGAAAGGCGTAAAAGAGGCCCGGGTCCATTGCCTCGAAGGCATCCCCTGCAGCGAGCCCCGCTGAGGGGGGCGGGCATGGAACAGACTCAGCTTCATGCTCTCCATGGAGGCAAACAGGTCCACCTGAGGTGTGCCCCAAAGGGAGAACAGATGCTGTACTACCTCCGGCGGGAGAGACCATCGTGGGATGCAGCCCCCATCCGCTCAGGGCATCGCCAGGGTGTTGGAGGCTCCTGCCACGTGAATGGCTAGGAGATCCGCCTCCAGGCTGCGCAGACGCAGTGACCAAATGCGGAGAGCCTTGCATAGAAGCATGGAGCGCTGGCCCCCCACCTGGCGGGTTTAGATAGTACATGGTCGTGGGTATTGTCCGCTCCGGACTCGGACCACTTGACCCCGGAGGAACGGAGCAAAGGCGGTGAGAGCTAGGCGGACCGCCGGAGCTCCAGCAGGTTGATGTGGCATCGACTCCCGGGACCAGAGGCCATGAGCCCGTGTTCCCCAGATGGGCACCCCAACCCATCAGAGGCATCGGTCGACAGAGAGCCGTCGGCTCGGGCGGACGAACGGGATGCCCTCTGCAATGAATCTGGAACGGTCCACCACTGGAGTATCTGCCATCCCTGTGTCACCGACACAAGCTGGTCCAAGGGATCGTAGCTGCAGGACCACTGGCTGGCCAGTCCTCACTGAAGGGGACGTATGTTCCAGCGGGCCCAACGGACCACGCTGGTACAGGCCGCCATGAGACCCAGGAGGCGAGGAAGTCCCGGCAGGGCGACTGCCCAACCAGAAATGATCGGGCAAGGAGGAAAGAACCTCGGCCCTGTCCGCGGGAGCCGCTCTGGCTCGAGGAGAGTCGAGCTGCGCCCATGAATAAAATCACCTGCTTGCTCGAGTTCCGACTTGGCCTTCGTTGATAAGGAGGCCCAGTTGAGAGCAGACCTGGAGGGCCAGATCTCTGACCACCCGCCTCCTTCCTGGAGGAGCTGCTATCAGCCAGTCGTCCAGGTAAGGGCACACCGGACCCCTCGGCGCCACAGGGAATGCTGTCACCACTGCCATGCATTTGTGAAGACCCTGGGAGCTGGAGACAAGCCAAGGGCATGGCTTGAATCAAGAGAGATCCTTCCGCTCGAAGCGAAGGAATCTCTGGTGAGACGGACGGATAGGGACGTGAAAAACGCTGGCCCTGCAAGTCCAGAGAGCAGAACCACACGCCTGCTCCAAGGATGGTATTATCTGAGCAGAGTGACCATCCTGAAGGTTCGAGACCTTAGGAACTTGTTTAGGTCGGTAGGTTTAGAATGGGGCCAGCCCCCGTCCTCTCTGGAACCAGGAAGTACCTGGACACAAACCCTGGGTCTGAAGGAGGGTCCACCACCTCTCTACCACCTCCTTCTGGAGGAGGAGAGTGATGTCG
This sequence comes from Neoceratodus forsteri, assembly GCA_016271365.2. NCBI lineage: Eukaryota > Metazoa > Chordata > Ceratodontiformes > Ceratodontidae > Neoceratodus > Neoceratodus forsteri. The sequence continues at coordinate 354,600,730 of CM057452.1, read as the reverse complement.
GTCGACGACGCCAGTGAGGCTGGGATCCTGCCTCGGGAGGCGACGGCTCTGGAAGGGTGGTGCCTGCCTCGAATCCAGAGGCAGGCCTCTCCCACCACCTCCAAGACCCACCTGTCCGTGGTAACAGCGGACCAGGCGGAACGGAAGTGCCGGAGCGCTCCCCACGGGGACCCAGGGGTAAGGTGACGGGATGGGGCAACACCCTCAGCCTGTCCACTGGGCAGGCTTGGAGGAGGGACCGCCGAGGGACCTCCTGGGCCCTTTCCTCCTGCCTCCTGTTAGAGAAGCCGGGCGGCTTGGGTTTGGGATGCCAAGGCCGAGCCTGCTGGCCCTGGCGCTGCTGGGCGGGGCGCGCCGAGGGCACAGAAGGACCGAAAGGGCTTAGGCTGTGGTTGTGCCTTGTCCTTTCTGAGCTGAAGAGACCGAGTCCAAGGTGGCATTGGACTTCTCGATCCTCTGCAGGTGACCTTCCACCCCAGGGCAAGAGGTCAGTCCCCAAAAAGGAACATCCGCCAACTTGTGCTGGTATCCTGGCAAAGGTGGATATCCTCAGCTAAGCCCGCCGACGATAGCCACTGCGTCGCCACCGATCTGGCACATGAGTCCCCTACATCCAAAGCAGTCTGGAGCTGCTGTTTGGCCACTGCTCCGCTCTGGTCCCGCACCTGCTTAACCGTAGTCTGCAGATCGGCGGGAAGATGAGGGATGACCCCATCCAGGAGCCAACAGGGCATGAGAAAAATGCCATGAGGACGGCCGAACTGGCCTGACGGGCTCGAGAGAGGACGCAGCGAGACTTTTCGCCCCGACATAGTCCAATTTCTTGGACTCCTTGTCAGAGGTTTGTCCACATCCTGCGTGCCGGTCGCTACCGAAAACGCTTGTCGGTAACCAACCCTCAGCAGAGGGGTGTTCCAAAACCGACAAGGAACCGTAGGGACCGCGATACTTCCTGGCCATCCTGGCCGGGCGCAGGGCAGGAAGCAGGGCGCTGCCAAAGTTCCAGTGCTGGACCCACTATGGCCTCGGCCACCGAAAGGCCTCCGTCGGAGAATCTCTCGGTCCAGAATCTCCGTGGAGGGGATACCGGTCTGCTTGGAACGGGTTCGAGCTCCATCCCGTAGACTCCGAGATGAGCCAAGCAGTCCTAGGAAGGACGACGGGCTATCGTCCCATTGGCTGACTCCTGAAGACTCCAAGTCCAGTCGCTTGAGAAGAAGGAGGAATCATCTTCGGACTCGAAGAGTCCTCAAGAGCTGCCTCTGGCCTGAGCCACCCTTCACCTGCCGAGGTCGGTCGGGAGTGAGGGTAACTGACAGCGATGGGGTAAACCCTTAGCCGATCGAGAATCCTGGGTGGAGCCCCAATTGGTGGCTGGAGGCGGAGGTTCCACCGCAATCGTGGAGCTAGCTGGTTTTGGCCGAACAACCGCCTGGGTATAGGCTCTCGGGCAAGTCGAGGGTTGTGTCGGCCGCTCCGTGACAGCACTTAATGGCCGGGAAGGCGCTGGAGTCGCTTTATTCCCGCCAGGAGGAGCTGTTGCAACATAAGGTCTCCGCATCGGCCGACGCACTTACGCCAAGCCTCCCTCATCCGAGGAGGAGGACGAGGACGAGCGGCGCCGCCGCTTACCGCGGTGCCGAGACCGAGACCGCCTATGACGGTGGGAACGGCTGGACCGCGAAGAGGTCCGAGACCGAGACCGAGAGTCCCGGAATTTCCGGGGTCGGTGCAGGAGGTGTCGGCCGAACCGACACCTTCCGCTCGGAAGGTCCATCCGAGGGCCCGGAACCGGAGGCACAGGCGAGCCCACGGATCCTCAACCCTCCCGGGGAACCGGGAGAGGGGAATCTCGGCTGCTAGCGCGACAGTCTGTTTAATGGGTCGAGAAAATCTGACTTCATCAGTGGGAGTCTCGGTCAACTGACCTGACGGGACACCGTGAGGCCAGTGGCCGAAGCTAGTGTCGATCAGCCGACGGTCGACGGCCCGGGAGAGGGACCTTTCCGCCCCAAGAGCGCGACGGAGGGACTTACCCTTGTCCTTCTTTTGGACCGAGAAAAGGTCCAGCAGACCGAGGCCCTTCTCCTTTAGTGGAGAGGGACAGACAAAGCTCCTTAAAGGAAGCCGTAGGAAGAACCCAGAAGGCGGGATAAATGCCGGCCGAGGAAGATCCGGCCCGCGCCGCCTCCTCTTCGAGGGCGACCATCCGCCGAGCTGATCCGCCGAAACCCCGCCGACACCGCCAACCGGGCCTCTTGACTTCACCGAGGGAACGCTCGGACGGCCCAGTTGCACTCCGGCAGCACGGTCTTCGAGGACGAGGTGAAAGATGAGCACAGGTCGCAAGCCCGCGGGTCGTGCTCGGAAGCGCCTAAGCAGTAGACACACGGGAGTGTGGATCCGTCCGAGACATCTTCTGCCCAAGAAGGGCATCTCCAAACTGAGTCGATTTATCCATCGTAGCCGCGAGGGATCGAAGACTGAAGTCTTTTTGCAAAGTATTATTTTTAAATCCGCAAACGGAGAAATAGGAACCAGTCACAAACGCAGAGCGTTAAGGAGGGAACCTGAGCTTCCAAGCGGTAAGGAAGATCTGGCGTCATGGGGCGGAGCCGAGAGTTATACCACCCGGGTGGGTGGGAGGAGCAAGCTTGAAGACCTTCCGGCAAGATTTAAAGCGGCAAGGATACTGCCAATGAGTGTGGATGAACAACATATCCATGTCCCTAGAATTCAATATTTTAGTGTACAGATTTAAAAAATGTATTAGTTAACAGCAACAGCTAAGCTACAATTCACTTTGGACTGTATTACATTTAAGGCCTTAAGATAACCCAGATTCGATGGTTACGCAAGGCTAGAAATTAATGATATTCTGCCCTGTGTTGCATACCAGTTTTCCATGCAGAATTCCAACTGGAATACCACTTCTCCATACCAACACTCTGCAGTTTAATCTATGGCACTGATCTTTTGTACAATACCAAACCGTGAGAGATTATGAAATGGGTAGAAAAATGCTTGCTCCTCACTAGCCAAGAGATACTTTCGGCTGGGCTATTATCCCAGCAAAACAGCCAGGCTGAAAGTGGCTCAACAAAAATATGTTTAAAGAATACATTCAATAAAGGACTCATTTCATAATCACAATAAGGGCACTCCAGGGACTGCATTACTGTGGGCTAATGGCCCTTCTCAGTGGTGGAAGCACTCAGCTTTGCCTTGTGCTTCAACCCACCCAAGATGGGCCACTATTCGCACAGAGCCCAGCCAGAAAAAGCAGTGGCGCCACTGGCTGCAGCAGGACTGCACTCCCGAAATCCGCTTCTCCACTGAAGCAACCACAATATGTTGTCTGCGCTGCGTGCAAGATGACATAAAAATCTAAAATAAAAAATCCCTGTCTAATCCCAGGCTATTCACAGGACATACAGTCAGGGAAAGGAACTTGAGTTGAAATCTCTTAGCTGCACTTTGGTGATGGCTACTGTGTGTATAAACAAACATAATTCCTGACCTTCTAACTGCAATTAACCTAGAGTAAAGGGGATCTTTGAGGGTAAACCTCTGTCTGCTCTAAATGTGTATATTAAAAAAATTAAAATCTGATGATTCCTGCATTCTAAACTTCTCTCTGTGCCCTACAGTAAGGGGATCCTTTGGGGAGACACTGTCGGAGACTGTGTGTGTGCATGATGAAAAAAAAAAAAAAAAAGAATTCTGCTTTCTAAACTATTCTGCCCTACCATAAGGGATCCTTGTGGTGACTTCTGTCGGAGACCTGTGTGTGTATTAAAAAAATAAAAATAAAACATAATTCCTGCATTCTTAACTACCCTCTGCCCTACCATAAGGGGATTCTTGTGGAGGGGAACACTTTCTCAAAGCTACTGTGTGTATTAAAAACAATTAAAACACTATATTACCTGCTGCTACCACTACATTACAGAACAGTGGGGAAGTCTGTGTCCGTTCTGACCTATTTTTAATTGTTGACTAAAAGAAAGAGAGACCACACAAGTCAGTTTAAGAAAAATGTTTATTAGCAGCAACAGTTTCGCAGATCAAATAAGCATGTCTCTTCTTAGAGTTGGTTTTACCAAAACAAATACTGTGTAAGAATTACCACAGCCAGGTCCATCTTCCTCCACCAAACCTGATAGCACCCCTGACAGTAGTTTCATGCCTTCTGTGGAGACAAGTACAGTGGAGACCCCTCCACCCACCAAAATAATGATGCTTGGGACCTAAACCAAGGGAAAATGTCTCAAAAATAAAGAGTATGAAAAACAAAGAACCAGACACTTCAAGAGTCATGGAAAAAAAGGATAGAGAATGTTTTTTAGTAAATAATGACCGAACTGAGATGTACTGCGAGTACTGCAGAAAAATATTTCCAAATGACAAAGGTTAATTTGTGGCTGGCTACAAAACCATGATGCTGGGCATAATAAAAACGAACCAAACTAGTCACATTCATTGCGAGTCAGGCAGCCGTACTGCTGCTCAAGGTCACCCTAGCAAAAGCCCAACTGTCAGATGGTTGCAGTCAATGGATAAGAGACAATAGAAATCTTGATCCATAGGATCCTGACCGCTTTTAAGGTTGCTAAAGCAGGGCAACCATTCACAAGTCTTGTACAAGATATAGAACTATTGTCATGGATAGGGAAACAGGAAAAGACTGGGTTGAGGTGCACCTGTGACAAGGCCTGTGCCAGTTTTACTAAATTCATCAGTAAGGATATGAAGGCACAACTTACAGAGGTGGTTAGGCAGTCCAAATATTCTTCAGCGTTGTGTGATGGTAGTACCGACTCGGCTGTAATACAGGAAGAGCTAATTTATATAAGCTATGTGAAGGCTGGTGAACCTGTGCAACATTTCTCACCATCACAGACATAGGCAGGCCTACTTCAGGTAATATTTTCCATGCAGTTATGAACAGTATAAAAGAAAATGCAAAAGTAAAGGATTACTCCTGCATGGTAGGATTTGTCTACGATGATGGTGCAGCAGTAGATTTTGGACTTCATAATGGGGTTGCCAAAAAAGTTCAGGATCAGGTTCCTCACGTAGTCTCAGTCCACTGGTCAGCCCATCGCTTTGAACTAGCATTGCAAGATGCGGCCAAGCCTCGCTCTTTAGTACAGCAAATTGATGGTCATCTTGCAATGCTAGTTCAAAGCGATGGGCTGACCAGTGGACTGAGACTACGTGAGGAACCTGATTCTGAACTTTTTTGGCAAGCAGCTAATATAGATCAGACTTGTTTAATATGGTGGTATTGAGCTAACTGTGCTTGTTACTGAAGGCATTAGGTTAGCTGGGTCCTAGTGGGACCTCATTTTGGAATAGCCCTGTTTGCTTAGAGTGGAGCTCCTTTGTGTAAGTCACAACATATTCTCCCGCTGCATAGTAATGAGGCGCTTTGTTTTCTCCACAACATAGGCAGCTCCCCAAGCTAGGCACTGGACAATCAAGCAACTGAAGCACAAGCAGCTCACCTGAGTAGCTGAGGAAGCCAAATCTCCAGCCTGATAACTTTCGAGGTAAAGCCTCTTCTCTTTGTCTGGAGGCCTGCAGGGTGCTAGCCAAGCCGCCCCGTCTCCCTCGCCCAACCACCTCCCACCCAGGGGCTGTCAATTATGATCCACCCCGTGACATCACATCCGGTGATATCACGTCCTGTTGCTCTCCCCACTTTCCCATTTGCAGGTTATACCTGCTGGCCACTAGAGGGACCTATGCTCCCTCACTACTTCCTACTCCTACCTGTACAGCACTACTTCCCTGGGATCTTGCTCACCACAATGTATTGGCCCTGCCTCACGCTCTGCCTGTGCCTATCCCCACTAGCAGTGCACTTACCCACTTACCCATCTGCTAGTTCACACTGTGCCCTGGCACCCCTCCCTCCCCTTGCTCCTGAACCTCCTCTCCTGCCCCTTGGGACCTCTGTCGTCCCGTCCGCCCTGCCTCCCCTAGCTTCTCTTCACCTCAGGCACATCTGGGTGTCTTCTTATTCTTGCTTTCCCTCCTGTACCTCCCTGCCCACCCCTGCTCCTTAGCCTTCCCTCCCTCCCTCTCATGTCAATCGTAGGAAAACCTTCACCATCTCCCAGCCAGGTGTTAGTCATGCTACTACTCCTGATGGGAACATTCATCAAACCCTGGCCCAGTTCCCAGGAGCTCCCCAACTCACACCACAGGCCTATGCATGGTCTCCATGAATATCTGTAGCCTCCTAAAAAAGTTTGACTCACTACAATGCCTGGTCACATCAATTAACCCTGATTTCATCACCCTGGTTGAGACTTGGCTGTCAAAATCTTCCCCTGACTCCCTAGTCTCCCTTCCTGGTTTCACCCTTTTCCGGTCCGACCGTGTTGGGAGACGGGGCGGCTGCTGCGCTATTTATGTCAAGGAATCTCTCCCCGTACTAGCCCTGCCCACTCCCATCCTTGACTCCAGGGCCCAGGTGCTTATGCTGAAACTAACCCCTGACCCTTTAAAGGGACCCCTTTATCTGACTACTGCATACGTGCGCCCAGGGACCAAACGCAGGCCATTGCCTCTCTTACAGAATACCTTACCTCTCTACCTCCTTCCGCTGATCAAATTCTGGTGGGTGACTTAAATGTCAACTGGCTCAGCCCCTCCTCCTCCTCTACCGAGACTCCTTTCTGCAATAGACCTAGCACACTAGTTACCCACCCTACCAGGACTAACCCCAAGAGAGGCTCCAGTACCCTGCTTGATGTGGTACTCACCAACCACCCTAATCGGATCCCCAATGTACAAGTCCTCCCAGACTCTCTCAGCGATCACCCCCATTCTATTCCACTGGCCAACCTCAGTCCCCAAACCCATAGCACAGTCCACATGCCGGCGTGCCTAATACCTGGTGGACTGATAAAACTTAAGGAACTTGTCCCAAATTGACTGGTCTCCTATACAGGCAACTCCTGACATCGACACAGCTCTCTCCTTCTTTACCCAAACTTTTAATAATGCCTGTGATATCTTTGCCCCAGTGTTGACCCGCCGTTCTAAAAGGAAGAATGCCCTAGGTTACCCCAGCTTTGATCCACCAGCTCAAACATAGGGACAACTATGGCACCATGCCATTGAGACTGGCGGCCCAATGACAGAGCGGTTATGCTGCCGCCGAAACAAGTGCACTCGGCCATCAGAAAGGCCAAGTCTGAGCACTATCGGTCCTCACTCTCTGCCTCATGGGGAATCCAGAACCTTCTGGGATAACATTAAACAGTTAAATGGGAGGCACACTCCCACCCACCCAGATCAACATTAATGGGTGTGATCTCCTCAGACCCAGCCTCATTGCCAACCACCTCAACACCTCATTCACTGACCTTAGCCCTATCCTCCCTACAAATTTTTGACCTCCTCCCCAGCACCTGCCGTAAATCTTTCTCACCCTTATTTTCTCCTCCGTGTTTCTGCCCAAGAACTTAGGCCGACCTTGTCACTGCCCTCAAGGTAATAGTACAGGCAGTGACACCCTGGATCCGTGTATCCCACGGGCTGGTCTTAGACACAGTCCTTACCCGATCACATGCCTCAACCACTCTCTTGCCTGGGGAAGGTTCCAACTGCCTGAAAGTCACCACTGTCACCCCTATCTTTAAAGGTGGTGATAGGACTGTGGCTGGAAACTATCGACCGATCTCCATTCTCTCTCCTCTCTCCAAGGCCTTGGAAAAAGTGGTGGCCTCTCAAATCTCTGACTACCTCTTCACCTACAATGTCCTTTGTCCTGAGCAGCATGGCTTCCGAGCGGGCCACAGTACCAACACAGCCCTCCTAGAGTTCTCCAACTTTCTCCACTCCTCCTTAGACACTGGTTCTCTGGCTGGTGCTGTCTTCATTGACCTCTCAAAGCTTTCGGCACTGTCTCCCACCCCTCCTTCTTGATGCCCTTAGTCTCTCTGGTTTTGCTGCTGGGCCTATCTCCTGGTGCACCAGTTATCTGTCTGACCGCTCATGGCGTAGCAAAATTAATGGGACCTACTCAGACATCTGTCCCATTCTTTTCTGGGGTTCCCAGGGCTCCATTCTGGGCCTTACTATTATCCCTTTACTCTAACACCCTTCCACGCTCTTGCTCGGGAACATTCTATTGTACGCTGATGATGCAGTCATCTTTGCCTCAAGTCGTAACCCTACTGCCCTCCAGGACTCGCTGCAGAAGTCCTTCACTGAAGCCGAGGGCTGGTTCAAGGAACATAGATTGGTGATAAATCTTAAAAACAAAACCATGTTCTTCACTCATCCCCAAAACAAGTCCTGCAACTTCAAACTCCTCATTCACTCTGGGTCCTCATTCCCACCGACAATTTGCTCCTATAAATACCTAGGGATCCATTTTGACCCCTCCCTCTCCTTCCATGGACACATCGCTGCCCTAGCCACTGCCACTAATATCCGATTGGGCATCTTACATCGGATAAACACTGCCTCCCCGAGGCTCTTCGACTCGAGTCACCTCTATCCTGTCCCTAGTGGACTATGGACTGCCGTGTATGGTGCTGCTGATCAGACCGCACTCCATAAAATTAGCACTACTCTGAATAAGGCCTGCAGGTTAATTACTGGAGCACCTAGGATGACACACACCTGTCTACTGTATGCTAAAGTGCTGGTATTTGATCTCAACGAGCGCCTCAAATATCTTACCTGTACCCCTTACAAAGACCCTCCTTGGGCTTTCCCACCAGGATTGACCACCACCATACCGCCTGTCCCACTAGTTCATACTCGACCTCTGGGAAAACCTCTCGTTATCCCTAGAGCTAGGACCTCTCACGGCCAAAGAGCCTTCAGCTTTAGGCCCCTCCTGGTTCAACACACTGCCCTCCATCTCCGAGCTCCAACTATATGGGCTTCAAAACTTACTTACGTAACCACCTTATTAACACCGATGCTGTAACTGCCACTAGTCAAAGCCATACTCAATACTTATGACAAAGCTTATTATTAAGCTGCTAAGGACGACATAACTCTGGTATTGTTTGCATCCATCCTACCTGTACCAGCTTGTTTGTATCTATGTCTTAATTTTACTGTTATACTTATGTGTTGTACTGCTATACTGTGTATTTTGGTTTGTCTTACTGTGACAAGGTACCTTTGTAAATGAGCCTATGGCTCAAAGGTTTTCCAAACTGCTGTTTAAATAAAATAAAAATAAATATTACAACTGACTTTCTGGTACTACCATTCATCAGCTGTTATGCGTAATGGACTAAAACAAACATCCTCTGTTCTGGGTCTCCAGTACCTTGTGCATGTGAAATGTGATGGTTAGCCCACAGAGTTAGAGTATTAAATGTGCTCATTAAAATGTGGAAAAGCACTGTTGTGCATGTGACAGGTTAGTGATGGTCAGGTTAGTACTAATGGCCATGTGGACACCCAAATGAAAGCTGCTAAGCTGAAAAGTCTTGTCTCACTTAAATGCCTCATTGCAATACATCTAATCCACAAACTTTTACAGATGATTGTGTCTGTATCTTTGGCATTTCAACAAGAAAAGCTGCTAATTTTCCAAACTGCATAAAATGTTGAGGCTGATGTTCTTTCCTTAGAACATTATGACATACAGCAGGCCTGTGAGCGCCTCCTTGCTGTCAACAACATTTCTGCTGAAAGAATGGAATTTAAAGATGAGGTACTTGCGTTGGAATGGGGGAAACAGATCACTGGCACTGTTTGTACTGTTTCAAAGGAGGTGACCCATTTCAGAGATGAAATTGTTAAGTCCATGAAACAGTGTTTCAGTAACATAAGTCAGTCACCAGGGGAAGACAGTGATGAACAGCTTAATGTTGCACAAGCCTGTCAAATTTTCAATCCAAACAACTTGCCAGCAGTGCATCCTGACAGCAATGAGATGATGCTGCACATGGCAAAAAAGATGCGACATTCCTAGCAGAGCACTTTTCTAAAGCACTTGAAGGCCAAGGCCTTAACCCAACATTATGTTTTGTGGAATTCTGTCTGCTAATGAAATATGCCCTCCAACTGCTTGCTCTTGAATCAGTACTGGCTAACGATCCTCACGCACTACTTAAAAAGTTGTTTAGAAAACAGGATGACTTGCCCACCATCATAACTCTGCTGAGCACTGTGTTTGTATTAAGTTCCAGTTCAAGCATTGTTGAGTCTGGGTTTTCAGTTATGAAATGTATTAAAACTGACTTGAGATCATGCTCGACTCCAGAGATGCTAGGGCATTTTATGAATGTCAAACCAAGTCCAACACAAATCAAGGAGTTCGATCCAACTGGTGTGTTGTCCCTGTGGGCACTGGAGAAAGAGAGGAGACCAGAGACTGCACCGTACAAAAGAAAAAAAACAAAGTGTTCCAAAAAACACATGGAATACAACTTATCAAGCAGTTCCTCCGAGGGAGACAGTGAAGGTGAAACGTGAATTATGTTCCATGGACAACTCTGTTTTTGCTGTTAATTTGTTATAATATTCTATTATTTTTAATGTGGAAATGTACAATTTGGTCAGGAAATATATGGTGAACCAACCACATTTCCAGTGGAAATGTACCCTTTCGGACACCATTTCAAACCCTGAACTTCACTGCTAGCCCCCCCAAGCCCTGAAAGAGAGGTATTTAAAACTTATTTGTCTATGTGCCATCCTTAAAAAGAACTTGATTATCCACAATACCTCAAAATCAAATTCTGAATACCTGTAAATTTTCGTTCTCCAATGGCTGGTCTCTGGACTTCCTTACACCTGGGCTGTACCTCCTGATGCTGGATGGAGGCAAGACTAAAACTCTGCAGCAGGGGAACAAGTAGCCCTCCACATCCGGTTATCTTCAGTTGTTCCTAACACAGTCCCCAAGTGGCAATTCTACAAGAACTTGGAAGCAAAAAACTCAAGACGTTAAGGCATAAATGGCCTTGAAGCAAGCCAACTACGTACATTCTGTGACAGAATCCAAAGCCCAGAGACCAGCCGTCGGAGAAAGAAAATTTATAGGTATTCAGATTTCAATTTCTCTCCCCTAAGCTGGTCTCCAGGCTTCCTTACGCCTGGGATATACAAAAAGCAGTACATCCCTAGATGTCCCGGTTGGGAAGAATGTTAAGTGCCCTTAAGATTCCACCACAGTCTGTAGCACTCGACAGTCAAAGGATGCCTCCGCCGAAGACATCACATTCAGTTTGTAAAATTTTGTAAATGTGTAAATGGATGACCAAGTGGCCACTCTGCATAAGTCTGCAGGAGATGCTTCTCTGAAGTTCGCCCATGAAGTGGCCATAGCTCTGGTGGAATGGGCTCTCACTGGGTCCAGGTAGAGATACTCCAGCCTGATCATAATCCTTAGTGATTACTGATCTAATCCAACTAGCTAGTGAGTCTTCTGAAGCTTTTTTACCCACGTTTTGGCCTGCAGTTAAAATGAACAAACCTGGCATTGTGAATAGCCTCTGTTCTCTAAATATACCTCGTGATCACTCTCCTTAGGTCTAGTGTATGAAACTCCCCTTCCTTTTCATTTTTCCGGGTGAGGGCAGAAGGAAGTATTAGCTCTTGGTTGCAATGGAAGGGAGACGCAACCTTAGGTAAAAATCCTGGAAATGTACAAAGCAATACAGAGTCCTGATGAAAAACAGCATATGTTTCTTTGGTAGACAGCACCCACAGTTCGCCAGTTCTCCTGGCTGAAGTAATTGCTACTAGGAAAGCCACCTTCAGTGTAAGATGCATAAAGGAAGCCTCCTTCAGGGGCTCAAAGGTGCTTTTGTTAGGGCCTTGAGAACCAGATTAAGTCTCCAAGGTGGTACCGCTGGCTTGATTAGCGTTAACATTGCTGCCCTTAGAAATCTCCTGACATGAGGGTGTGATCCCTGTGAGCCCCCCCGAGTCTACCAGCAAAAGTGCCCCCAGTGCAGAGACCTGAACTCAAAGGTGGCTGGTTGCAGTGCTTTGTCAAACCCCTCATTAAGAAGCTGCAATAGCACCGGTACGGATATTGGGTGATACTGTATATGTTTGGATTGGAGCCAGAACAAATACGTTCTCCAGATTCTATAATACACTTTGGAGGAAGATGTGCGCTGTGAGTTTGACATCATTTCAATAACTGGAGTGGAACAGCCCAACTCTTTGGATGTTTCCCGCTCAATCTCCACACAGAGAGGGACAGATTGTTTAAATTGGGGTGCAGGACCAGGCCCTGATATAGAAGGTCTGGACTGAGCTGGAAGGTTAAAGGCGGTCCCTTCAACAACTGAATGAGAAGTGGGAACCATGGACGGTGGAGGCAATCTCGGGCAAACTAGAATCATCTCTGCCCTGTTTCGAGCCACCTTGTGCAGGACCCTGGATAGCAGTGGAATCGGAGGGGAAAGCATACAGGAGGCTGAACTGACCCCAGTCCAGGGAAAAGGCGTCCTGAGCTATTGCTGGTTTGTCCCTGGCCGGGGAGCAGAACTGCTCTGCCTTGCGGTTTTGCTGGCATACAAACAGATCTACCTGGGGACTGACCCACCGAGTTGGAATGCGCCGTCCTTCAGCTCCTATTCTCCTGGAAGGACATCTTGGCAAATTAGCCAGTCTGCTGTGACATTTTCTTGTCTCGGTATGTACAAGGCTCTTATACTTGACAGATGCTATTCTGCCCATTGAAAGAGGAGCATTGACTCTCAAAGCATTTTTGAGCTTTTTATGCCTCCCTGATGATTGATGTAGGCCATCGTTGTTCAACTGTCTGTTAGAATCAGCACACCCTGACTGCGTACTTGTTGCTGAAAGTGTATGTGGGCTAGGCGAACTGCCCTCATCTCTAGGATGTTTATGCAGTACCTTGATTCTACTAGTGACCACTTGCCCTGTGCCAACATCTGATGCAGGTGGGCCCCCCACCCCGAAGCTTGCATCTGTCGTGATTCTGATTTGGTGTGGATGGCCCAGCTTTGGCCCCCTCATGACATCTGCCCTCTGAGACCATCAGATGAGACATGTCTATCTGCAGAGAAATTGGGATGAGCTGGTGCTGGCTGTTTCTGCAATGTGACCACAGCCTGAGCAGATGTGCTTGAATGGGCCGCATGTGCATTAGAGCCCTGGGAACTGAATCTGCTAGTGTCCCGATTAGTTGCATAAAGGACTGGGCCAGCAGCTGAGCAACTGTATGAAATTTGTTGATTAACTTCTGAAGGTCCCTACATTTTGTCTCCAGGGGAAAAACCTTGTTGGCCAGTGTCCTGAAGTCTGTTCCCAAGTGGTTCAAGCTCTGGCTCAGGTTTAGGGAGCTCTTCTTCTGGTTGATAACGAATCCGTGTGCAGAGAGGTACCGGACTAGTTCTGTCACTGCCTGGTCAAACTGTGGGGCCTTGATGAGGATATCTTCCAGGTGAGGGAAAGCTGGATCCCTCGGTTCCGGAGGTGGGCTACCACCATTACCACTACCTTCGAGAAAAGTTCTTGGGGCTGACGAAAGGCTAAAAGGAAAAGTTTTGAATTGAAAGTGCTGCTTCCCCACCCTGAACCTGAGACACTGTCTGAGTAGACTGTGAATGGGAATATGGAGGTACGCATCTTATAAGTCAATGGATGCCAGAAAATCTCATTCCTGCAATTCTTTGATGATTTATGACAGTGTTTCCATTTTGAATGGTCTGCTGCATACAAAGCGATTCAGGAATTTGAGGTCTAGGACAGGTCTGTGTCCTCCTCTGCGTTTGGGCACAATGAAAAATAGAGAGTAGACTCCCCGATTGTGTTACGTGAGAACCATGTTCTTTTCCCAGAAAAGTTGGAATTTTGCCCCTTGTATCCAGTCATGAAAATTGCGTCTTGAGCCAGAGGGCCACGCTTTGCCCCAGCCCCTGGACTGGGGCATGTGCAACTTGGCCGTTTCACCAGATTCCTTCACCACCTCATTTAGGGCTGACCCAAATAGGAGATTGCCTTCATAGGGTGCGTTCACCAGATGGTTCTTTGAGGACGCATCCGCTTGCCAGGCCCGAAGCCACAGATTGCGGCGAGCTGAGGTTTGCTAGAACATGGTCCATGCAGCACACCTGACCGCCTCTTCCAACACATCTGCTGCACAGGCAAAGGTCAACCCCATTAACTGTAGCTAATGGCTAAATCAGGGAGTTCTTCTCTGGGTCCTCCGCGAATTGAAAAGCTAAATCAGAAGCCCATGATAGGGCGGCTCTGGTCGAGAACAGGTTTGCAATGGCTGCCTTGAGAGAAGTTGCCAAAGCTTGGAAGGCTTTTTTGAGCCAGGAATCCACTTTTCTGTCTTCTGGGTCTCTTAAAGAAGCCTCTCCTTCAGCTGGGATGACCATTTTTTTGGTTAGGTTAGAAATCAAGGGGTCGATTCTGGGGCAGTCTAACCACTTTTCAGATTGCTTCTTGTCAAACTTCAGAAATCAGTTGGGGAACTGGGTACGTGCATTCAGGACCTTGCCATTCATCTTTTAGCAATTCCTCTATGGCAGGAGGGATAGGGAAGGCTGTGACCGGTTTGGAAGTAGAGGCTAATCAAAAGGTGTGTTTTGGCTGGGAATAAGCTGTTGGGGTGGGTCCCAGGTGAATCTCAGATGCGACCTTTTTTGATGAAAATATCTAGATCGTCCAGGTCAAAGTTTCTGGATTTTGGGGCAGGGGTCTGAATCAGATAAGTCCACAATCTCACCCTCCTCAGGGAGGAGCTGTCATCTGAGGAGTCCGGGGAATGGTCCCTGCGACGTTTTCTCTTGTGCGTGACCCTGGATCTACTCCGGAAATTAAACCTTTTCTTCCTCCTGGTGCATGAGGAGTGGTGATCTTCCTCGGATGATCGGTACCCTGTGTCAGGATTCTCTCTTTCTCATAGCAATATGAGGACATATGCCCCTCATCTGAAGAAGATGGGGAGGTGGTCCTTTTTCACTTTGCCTTCTTATGTGGTCCCGTATCTGGTAACCCTGGAGGTTGCCAGCTGAAGCATGCCAAGTCCAGAGCAAAAGCCCTATTTAAACTTGTCTGGGTCTAGAGATGAGGCTGCAGTCTGCTGGGTCTCTGATGGCCGTTGCTCTCTCTGATCTAGAGACAGTCGCTCACTCAGGTCTGTCCTGGCCATCCATCAGAGTCGAGTAAGGGGATATAGCTGCTGGTTCCTCCTCCTGAGCGGCCACTGCCTTTTCACATGTGAGGCAAAGCAAGCCTGCAAAAGTAATTAGGAGAAGGGATTTGCAGCGCTGGCATTTTCTGCCCCCTGGCAGGCTTGTCCAAAGCCATGCTCTGAGCAATTGGGCTTTATTCAGCTATGCCCATGAAAACCTACAAAACTGAGGCAGTTCCCTTTAAGTGCCAATATCTGAGTTCTAATTTGCTGCTTCCCTCAAGTCCCCTTAGATTGGGGGCGGGGCGGAACAAAGGATGTCCCGTTGCTGTGCCGACAGTTATATCGCTTCCCCAGTCTGATTTGGGGGTTGCTGTGCAGTTGGGCTGAGTTCTGATCTGACTGTGCTGCGCTTGTCAGTGAAAGAATGATGGTGCTCCTATTGCTGAGCATCGACGAGGCAATGCAGCGCTTGTCGATGGGAAATGCTATCGTCAATGAGCGGCAGCGTCAAATTGGTGATTGAGGCAGTCAACAAGTCGGCTGTTGGCGTGACGAGGCTGGTGCTCATGAGGGGATGTTTTTGCAACCTTCTGTTCTGCCCCCTCACAAGCACAAATCAGGCCTTGGTCCCTTGCCTGATAGAGACCTCTTGCCCAGAAAACCGCAGAAAAATGTGCCGCAAAGGAGTGGTGCCTGTCTGTACAGCTTGTGTGGCTGAGATGGGAACCCACTCA
This sequence comes from Neoceratodus forsteri, assembly GCA_016271365.2. Classification (NCBI taxonomy): domain Eukaryota; kingdom Metazoa; phylum Chordata; order Ceratodontiformes; family Ceratodontidae; genus Neoceratodus; species Neoceratodus forsteri. Next base: position 354,584,878 of record CM057452.1, on the reverse strand, counting down.
GAAGCAGTAAAAATTAGCTCCAAATAATGTCTCTTGCTGTCCATGAAGAGAAAATGTCCCAAGAAAAGAAAATATATGACTTACAATCTGCTGTCTTCAACTCTGCCACTGGTGACAGAGCTCTGCTTGCAGAGTACCTGCTCTGGTGAAGGCAGGAAGTAAACTGTAGAGAAACGGGTATGGAGGACTACTTGTGCCCCTGCTGCAAAGTTTTAGTCCTGCCTCTATCCAGCATCAGGAGGTACAGCCCAGGCGTAAGGAAGCCTGGAGACCAGCTTAGGAGAGAGAAAGGGCTTTTAAAGCATGATGTTGGTTTGATGCCACAAGCCCTTAGGAAGGACTTCCAGTTCAGTAATAATGCTGAATACTGCCATTGCAATGCGATTCTCCCTCTTGCAGGAAGCACTGAACCACTGCTCAACCAAGAAACACTGAAGTGAGGGAGAAAGGAATCTTACACTGGATGCAGTCAATCCAAAAGCAGTCAATCTGGAATGAGTATTAACAGACTTCACAACACAACTTCACAATGTATTACACCTACCAGTACCTGTGACCAATGAACATAATATATGCCCCCATCTCTCTTTCTGAAGCCCACAGCTCAAGTTCTCTCGCACCCCCCAGATTTTTCTCCACCTCCCTGTCCTCCCTTCTTTGGTCCTTCTCTCCCTATGGTCTCCCCAATTCACCCTGCCAGATAACATGCAGCGAAGGCCACACCCTCTAAATCCACCATACCCCTCTCTCCTCCCCTCAACCCATGTTTTTCTCTGTTGGTCACGCTCGTTGCCCTCTGATCACACGCCCCCATCTCTTATTCTTCTCATTTTCCTAGTCATGTCCTTCTCAACAGATACTGGTTATAGGCCCACCATCCTTACCAAAAAAAAAAAAAAAAACAACAACACACACAAGCAATGTTCCTCCCCATTCCCCCCAATCTGCAGCATTTACAACAAGAACTGTCTCAACATGTTCGCATTTTTTACTCCCGTAGTTTATCACCAACTAAGATCTTACTTTGTATCATCCGATTGTCTCCTTGTATATAACAACCGCTTATATGTATTATTTGTCTCTGTAACGCTGTATTTTCTGTACCAAGGAACCTTTGTAAACAAACCCTTAGCTCAAAGGCCATTGTAATCTGATACTTTCTAATAAAATAAAATAAACATGCATGTGACCGCAGCCTCCAATGAAGTCGCATCATTCTTACCATGCAGTGGCACTTGCAGTCACATAAGCAAATGCTGCTCCTTGTCACTTTCCAGGGTGAGCGAGCGGAAGTAAAACTGCACAGTGCAGACGCCGCAACTCTGGCATGGGCAGCCACCACAGCCAGGCAGCAGCAGGACGGGAAAAACACAAATCCGTCAGCACAAATGCCTTAGGTACCCCAGTAAGAAGGCATTAAGGAGATGTAGGTGCCCACAGACAAAAGTGCCCTGGGTCACCAAAAGTATTGTAATTTTGCACCCCGACCTGAACACAAACAGAAAAGATATATAAGCCCTAACAAAGTCTAACTGAAGGATGAAATGCTAGGCTGATCATTTGCTATACTGGTAGCATAGGTCTCTTCTGTGTTGATGTGCACTTCAGCTGTGCTTTAAAAAGTTTTGGATTACTATGTGTTTTGGGGAACAACACCTTTCCATGAGTGCTGTGCCTTTCTTACACACTGTGTCTTGGAAAAATATAGGCTAACGTTTTGAGCCGAGTGTGTCCCTGCCCCTAATACTCTGTTTTGCTTTTACTTTAAACAACTGTAAGGAAACTGAGTGAATAGGTCAAGCATGTAATCAGAAGATCATATGTGCAGTGAGAGCAGGTACACAGCTCCTGTGTTACAGCATGTACATGAAACTATTCAGCATCACTTTATGGTATTTTTAAGGTAATCAGGAACTTGGCAGATCTGCCATCTGACGGCACATTGTTCTATCCCCAGTGGGACTGTAAGCAAAAGCCTGCTTGACCATGTTCCTCTTGCTCTCAGGTTATGGTCTGATCACAAGCTGTAATGGTTCAGTATTGGATGCAGCATGTCCCATGATGTAGTTGGAGATATAATCATTGAAGCACCTATGGAGTAAACCGCTCTAATGAAGCAGACAGCAATTTATTTACCCAGGAGAGTTGAGGTACATCTGGTTTTCACTAGGTTCCAGTTTCTTCCAACTTGACAGCTAGAATACTTGCATACTGTGGACTTAAGTAGCTTGCCCACTGTGTGCCAGTAGTTCCAATGCACTTTTTTTGTAGTGGGATTAAAACCTGTGCTCTCCAATTTCACATTTCAGTGCTCCAACTTGTTCATATCATCTTCACTCACAGGAGAGTCAAGCAAACTAGAACCTGTCACTTGCAAGTAAACTCAGTCCTGAAAGTTGAGCCAAAAAAAAAAAAAAAAAACACTAATTTTCGGACAGCTTTTGCCCCACAACTAAAGAAACCTTTGGATTGTGATGTTTTATTTAAATACCAAACCTATCTGCAATAGGGTATCCCATTTTTTGCAAAAGTCCTGGAGAATTTTCGGTCAACTAATCCCTTCAACTGAAAATTCATTGTTCAAGACCTACTAAGTGGGTTCAGAGATGCATAGCACAGTAGTTTCTGCTATGATGGATTCTGTAAACTATCTCCACAACTACTCTAGCCATTCTGAACTGATCTTGTGAAGCATCCCAGACTTTCTTGTCAGCCTATTGCTTCTGAGATACCTAAAGGCTCAATCCTGTAGCCCATACTTCTCAATATCTAATTATTTGCCTGGCGAAGCTTGAAACAGTGGCCTGGCTAAGCATGTCTGAAAGTTTACATTTCCTGGACCAGTGTTTCAGTTACACACTGATAGCTGGTTAAAACTAAAGAGCTGCTGACACGTATTTTTTTCTTGGGTCAGGCAACTCATGAGAAGGAGCTGCCTGCCCCAGTATCTCAACCCCCAGTTTTTTTTGCTCGTTTTAGGCAGGCATTATTTTGTTATTTACCTAACAGGAACCATGATCTTTGTTCGGGATTCAAAGCTAGCCACAGTGTCTGCTGCTGCCCTGTCCAGAAAAATGCATTCTGATGACACATAGTGGGGAAGGGGCTGCAGGGGTACAGACAGTATTAAATGCTATGTGGGCAGCAGCAGGCTTTGTGTGACTTGTACTTATTTACAGGCACTTTTTTTTATTTAAACATCTGGTAACCAGGAAAGGTGCACTGAGCCGGGGCTCGTTTCCAGGTGCAACCAGGGGACACTAGAGAGCGGGGAACAAACAGAAATATGGAAGCAGTAAGATCACAGTTGCATAATACAAATACAAAAATTTATAGTCAAAAATTGCTTTACAAAGTAAAGGGCTATTTTGTATGGTAAGACAGCTTCAACACGTATAAGTGCCTGCAATACCCCCTTACATGTGTAAGTGCCTGTAATAAGCACAAGTTACATATAAAGACCACCGCTGCCTCAGAGCATTATAATACCATCTGTAGCCCTGCAGCCCTTTCCCAGTTTCATATCATCAAAACAGCTTTCTGGGCATGGCTGCAGCAGGCACTCGGCGGCTGGCTAATCCAGAAACAGATCACAGTTCTTGTCAGGTAAATTACTAAGTAATGCTTGGCCTTAAAAAGAAAAAAAAAATACAGGTTACTCACCTGTAACAGGAGTTCTAGGAATGGTATATGTTATTCATCCACACTTATTGGCAGGTCCCTTGCTGCTTTAAATCTTGCCAGAAGGTCTTCAAGTTGGCTCCTCCAACCCACCCGGGTGGTAAAACTCTCGGCTCCGCCCCATGACGCCAGATCTAGCCCGCTGGAAGCCAGGGGAGGCCGGGTGGGTCATGTGGATGAACAACATATACCATTCCTAGAACTCCTGTTACAGGTGAGTAACCTGTATTTCTAGGGACATGGATATGTTGTTCATCCACACTCATCGGCAGACTCCTAGCAGTTCTCCAGGAGGAGGGAGGCAAGGCGCACACCCCTACTTAGGTAGAAAGACTGGAGAACCGAGGCCCCCGACCAGCACCCCGGCGTGACCCAAGGTCGATGTGGAAGGGGAATGATAAAGCCTGCTTCCGGGTAGAAGCCCTGCGGATATCCTGGACGGAGTATCCTCGAAAGCAGCCACTGATGCAGTGGAAGGACGGGTAAAAAAAGAGCGCTTATCCCTCTGGGAGGCTCCATGCCCGCCCGACTATAGTGGAGACCTATGCAGGGGTGACCCGCCCGCTTGTCGTCCACTGGGCTGCAAATCTGCCAGATGCGGCTTCAGCGAAGATGATGAACAGCTGGCGAACCTCTCCCGAACTTTAGCTTTATGCTCCCTAGATAGGTGAGCGTTAAACCGGTTCCTATGGAACCTGTATACGGCCTCAGAGGTGTGAATGGGGATAAACCCCGGCAGAGGCAATACCCCCGAAGGGAAGACTCCGCCACCGCCTTCGGAAGGACTTCGGGTGGGGGCGCAGGATAACCTAGTCCCTGTGGAAGACCAGATAGGGAGGTTAAAGGAGCGCCTGAAACTCTCCCCGCCTTCTGATGGCAAGGGCCCCAAGAAGGTAGTTCTTCCACAACAGGTGGGGGAAACTCGGTGACCTGTACAAAGGTTCGGATGGCTTGCCCTGAGCTAAGCCCATACCAGCAAGGATCCCACAGAAACGGGGACACTCTCCCCAAAAGGGGAGGCGTGATCAAGGCTTAGAAGGGCCAGACCACCTTCTCCGCACCACCAACTGCCTCCCGGCCCGCGCCCGGAAGACAGGGGAGACCTGGAGAAGCACCTAGGGGTCGTTGGCCGAAGCCCTGGTTTAAGGATGGACCGCAGATGGTCCGGAATGCTCACCCAGAGACGGGGGAGGGCACGGCCCTATCCCATCAACAAAAAGGAGAACTTCTCCCAGAGCGAGCATCTTGGGCGCTTTCTTAGCGGGCGCCTCGAAGGTAGAGGACCTTTGCGAAGACCCTAGGCCTGGCCCCTAGCCTGACAGGGTCGGCCTACAGGTGCAGGGATTGAAGGTCCAGATGGATAACCTTCCCTGAAAAGGAAAGACAGGACCGGCGGACTGGAGCGCCTCGGAAGCCTGGGGCTGAGACTGAGAGAGCTGGATACCAGAACTGGCAATCCAGTCTGGGGCTACCAGCATCACCTGTGCCAAGTCCTCCTCACCTTGCCCGTGAGGTCAAGGAAATGGGGAGAGGCACGAGGGGCCCGGGGTCCGAGGCCCGATGGCATCCCCCCTGCAGCACCTGCTGAGGGCAGGCAAAAAAAAAACAGTCTCGGCCTCGTATTCTCCCCGGAGGGAAGAGGGAGAAGATCCTGTGCTACCTCCGGCAGGGGAGACCACTCATGAGGCGCAGCCTATGCCCGGCTCAGGGCAGCAGCCAGGGAATCGGGGCTCCTGCCATCAAATGGCTGGGAACCCTCGACTGCGCAACAACCCAATGCGGAGAACCTCCTTGCACCGAGACAAGGGGATCGACCGAACCTGGCGGAGTAGGTAGCACATGGTCTTGGTGTTGTCCTACTTGGACTTAGACCTGTAGACCCGTACATGCGAGCGGTGCAGGCTAAGCGGACCGTCTGTTCTCCAGCGAGCAGGAAGGACATCGGGACTCGGAGAGGACCAGAGGCGAGCACTCTATATTCCCAGATGGGCCCCACCATCCGAGAAGCATCGGTTCGGAGAAGACCGACGACTCAGGGCAAGCAACAGGATGTTCTCCTGCCAAAGTTGGAAGAGCGGTCCAATGGAGCGTTCTCTTAACTCCTGGGCTGTTAGTCACGAACTGGTCCAAGGGACGCAACGCTGTGACCTCTGGCTGGCCCCTCCCACTAAGGGAAGGCCCCTGAGGCCCAGGAGAAGCAGGAGGTCCTGGCAGGACATAATTTCCCAGCCAACCTGACCGGCAAAGGAGGAAGAACCTCAGCCCTGTCCGCCCGGAGCCGAGCTTGGACTCAAGAGTCGAGCTTAGTCCTGAAGAAGCTTCACCACTAAGGTACGAGTTCTCACTTGGCTCCTGAAAACGGGAGACCAGTCTGCCTTCCAGGTGGGGTGACATCTGGACCCTTCAGTGCCGCAGAGACTGCTGAGCAAAGAAGGGCCTGGCAAGGAACTCGTAAGGAGCTCCCCCGCAAGAAGGGGTGGAGCCTCCCAAGAAAAGGACGGAACGAAGAGTAGGTACATCCTGGAGACCCAGGAAACAGCTACACGCCACGTTCTGAGGATGGGATATCTGAAGTAGAGAGACCATCCAGGCGTGCGGGAGAATGGGCACGAGCCCCTGTCCGTTTGAGACCAGGAATACCTGGACACGAACCCAGGGTTGAATGGGGGGATGGGGTCCACAGCCTTCCTGATCACCTCTAACCAGAGAGCCAGGCATGTCGGTACGACCGACACAGAGGCAGTGGACCCAAGATCCCCATGGGGCAACGGCTCAAAAAGGGGAAACCGCTCGCAACCTGCGACAGGATCCACCTTAAATACCTCCAGAACGAGGTGCGGAGCCGTCCCCCCATGGGGAAACCCGGGCTGGGACGACGGGGCCGGGGCAGTGCCCCTTGGCCCATCACTGAGCAGGCTTAGAGAGGGAAGGAGCCGAGGAGCCTCTCTGTTTCCTGCCTCCCTGCTTCCTTTTGGAGGAAGACGCTGGACTGGCAACAGGCCGCCCAGCGCATGCCTGCTGGCCCTTATGCTGGGCCGGTGGGGCCCCAGGGCTCAGGGGCAAAGGGGCTTACACAAAGGCTGACGGCTGCCCTTGACCCTCCGGGCGAGAGTGACAGAGTCCAGAGTGGCATCGGACTTCTAGGGCCTATGGATGTATCCCTCCACTCCAGGGCCGAAAAGGTCAGTCCCCAAGAAGGGGATGTCCGCCAACTCGTGCTGGGTTTCCAAAGAGAAGGAGGATAACCTCAGCCACGCCCTGCGGCGCATGGCCACTATGGCCGCCACCAATCTGGCACAGGAGTCACCTAGATCCAGAGCCATCTGGAGCTGCTGCTTCGCCACCGCCCTACCCTGGTCCCGCACCTGGCAAACCGTGGTCCGCAGGTCGGCCGGGAGATGATGGAGGACCTCATCCAGGGAGCCCAAAAGGGTGTGGGAGAAATGTGTCATCACTGCAACCGAGCTGGCCTGACGGAGGCCTAGGGAGGACGCAGCATAAACCTTACGCCCGACGTAGTCCATCCTTCTGGACTCCTTGTCAGGGGTCTGTCCACATCCCCAGCATTTCCAAGACATTGGAAAGCGTGCAGTGACTACCCCTTCAGCCGAGGGGTGCTCCGAGAAACCAGGCAGAGAACCGACAGGGACAGGGTACCTCCGAGCCACCCTGGCCGAAGGCGCAGGGCAGGAAGTAGGCCGCCGCCATAGCTCCAAGGCTGGGCCCACGATAGCCTCAGCCACTGGGAAGGCCTCCGAGGAAGAACCCCCTCAATCCAGAATCTCTGTAAGGGGGTAAGGTGCCCGATTGGAGACGGGCTCGAGCTGCATCCCAGTGAATTCTGAAATGAGCTGAAGCAGACCCTTCGAAGACGATGGGCTGTCATCTACTGAATGTTCCTGGGAAGACCCCGGGTCCTCCCTGCTAGGAAACATAGCAGATCCTGCTTCAGGCTCAGAAGGATCTGCAAAAAGCTGCCGCAGGCCCGAGGCACTCTTCGTCCGCCAGGGCCGGGTAGGAGTGAGGGGACAGAGTGACCTGAAGAACAGGTCATGGCCTGGCCTGAACCCCACCGAAGGCAGAGGGGTAGCAAGGGTCGGACAAGCAACCGGCCCTGGAGAGGGCTCCTCGACCGATTCGAATGGCTGCCGACCGAGCGGCGGCTGCTTGCTATCCGGAGAATGAATCGGGGTCGATTGAAACCCGGACAACAATTTCTGACACCACATAAGTTCCTCGTAACACCGACACCAACGGCATCAAAATCGCTCCTCATCCGAGGAGGGGAACAAGGAAGAACGGCAAAGCCACTTAACTCTGTGCCTCGACCGAGAATGCCGAGATCGGCGTGAGCGCTAGACCAAAGGTTGACCGAGACCCAAATCTGGGGAGACTGAGGCGGGCCTGGGAAGGAGCGGGACGCACCCGCTCCTCCCTTGGCTCGGAAGAAAGGACCGAGGGCTGTCGACCCGAAGGGGAGGACAGAGCCAAAGGCGGAGGGATGACAGCACCAGAAGACCCCCCAAAAGATGGGTCGAGAGACTCGACAACGTCGACGGGGAACCTGGCCGGCTGACCTGACGGGGATACCGTGAGGCCAGTGGCCGAAGCCGAATCCTCGACCGAAGTCGAGCGTCAGCTGATGAGGGAGGGGAGTTCCCGGTCCCGCCAACGAAGAGACCCCTCCTGCGGCCCTTTAGCCTTAGGCCAGGCGGCAGGGCTCCAGGGTCCCTCTCCCTTGGAGGAGAGGTAATGACGAAGCTCCCTGAACGAAGCTGCACGAGATGAATCCAAGGAGAGCGGGATAAGCGCCGCAACCAAGGAAGGGGGGGGGACCGCCCCTTCCCCGGCAGGATCAAACTGCAGAGAAAACAGTCGAAGCGGACACCCACCAGTCTGATGGAATCTCTGGAGCGGAAAAAACTACGGATGTCCGAGCCAGACAGGCAGCGGTCCTCCGAGAGCTGACAGGGCAGAACAAAATTACAAGCCTGGGATCGTGATCCAAGTCCAGGCAAAAACACACGTGGAGTGGAGAGTCCTCCTGAGGAACTAACCGGCGCCTCTCAGGGCCGGAAAAGCCATCGCTGAGCGAAGAAGAAAAGATCAAGATTCAGAAAGGACACTAATAAATTCAAGACCGAAATTTTCAGGAACCAGTCGAAAACGAGAGCGCTAAGGAGGGAACCTGAGCTTCCCAAGCGGTAAGGAAGATCTGGGGTCATGGGCGGAGCAGAGTTTTACCACCCGGGTGGGTGGGTGGGAGAAGCCAGCTTGAAGACCTTCCGCAAGATTTAAAGCGGCAAGGACCTGCCAATAAGTGTGGATGAACAACATATCCATGTCCTAGAAAAAATTTTTTTTTTGGAAGTCTCCAGTTAGTTCATGGGGCAGGCAGCTCCTTCTCATAGTCGCCTGCACCTAAGGTGCCAGCTGCTCTTTTAAAAGGAAAAAAAAAAAAAACACACAGTTGAGGATTAAAACTTAAGACTTCCTCCTCCCTTGACGTGTGCACCCCTTTCCCTGGCTTTGTCACAAACCTTTCAAATAACTACTCTCACTGTGCCAAAGACAGGTATGGAATACCCTCCCTAAGCCTTTCTTCTGCTATGTCAACCTGTTGAACTACTATGGACTGGTTATGCCAGTAAAGACTAATGTGCTCCTATTTCCCCATGCTGTGCCAACTGCTGGCACTGCCAGTAAGGACTGATCTGCCCTCCTTTCCTCTTGCTTTGCCGTAAGTGAAACTAATCTACTTCCTTGCTGTACCAGTCAACCCTCATGGATCCCCTTTAATGCTCCCCTTCCCCCCGACTGTGGTGATTCACTAATGGTATGACTAGCTGTCAACTGTCAATGCAGAAATATGAGTTTTTAGAGTTACAATGACAGGACTGAAATTGTTAGAGTTTTTTAAAGATCAATGGCAAAGATAGAAATTTAACAGATTTCAGTCATGTTTTGAGTTTGTGTAATAATTATAATAAAAATGGGTTGCGACGGTGTTAGTTTTTGATAACTTACAGTATTTCTGCAGCTTTCCAGTGCCAAAAATTTGAGTGGTCGCTAGTGTTTAACCTCTATACACAGTTCCTGAATTAAACATTGGGTTGGCACTTGGCTTTTTGGTTTTTTGTCACCACAGCCGCCACTTACTAGCTGTTTGATCTTTTTAATCTCTCTGATCACATACTACTAGGACCGCTCCAATTGTTGGCACTAGTGACCTACAGAAATACTGTGAGTTATGCAAGACTCACACTGTTAGAACTCGTTCTTGCTACTTTCACTTGAGCAAAACCCAGTTCAGGATCCATGCTAATTTTATGTTATGAGGTCCAGGTAGTGACCCCATCAGAGGGTAGTAGTAGCTGAACTGTGTGCTATTAGTTTTCTAAGGTGTTCCACACGGCAAAAAAACTGTCAGCATCAAAGAGGAGTGGTGGTGCTCACAGACCACTGTCTGCTGTAAGATTCTTTTTTATTTCAACTGAGCTGTTCATAGCTTATCAATGTAGCCACAAAGATTTAAATGACATGTAAAATTTTGCCAAGAAACACACTATGTTCTCAGATGTCTGATCAGCAGTTCTGACCGTAACACACTTGTGCTGCTGACACGGACGTCAGTCCTTGAATGTTAGTGGAAGCTCTCAGCAAAGATCAAAGATAATTTAAAAAAAAGAAAGAAAAAAAAAGAATATTTCAGTGACTGAGCTGTCACAAACAGGAGCTTACTTGGATAGATGTAGTGAACATAACCAAGTATAAAACAATTTAATCATATTACATACATACAAAGAAGCCAGCAGAGGACATTTGGTCTTGTATTGCAGAGTCCACAGCTTGAGCTACTGTCCGTGCTCTCCCTCCCAACGATCCTTACTTCTCCCAATGCCTATCCCATTCTCTCTTAAAACGGCCCACTGTCTTCAATAAGATGACCTCTTCCGGCAGCACATTCCAAGTGTCCACCACCCTCTCTGTGAAGAAGTGCTTCCTGACCTCCCTCCTAAACCTCCCACCTCTAGCTTAAGACTGTGCCCTCTCGAGTTATGGTTGCCACTCAGTTTAAAAAGACTCTCATCAACTTTATTTATCTCTTTCAAGTACTTGAAGGTCCCCAATCATGTCTCCCCCCTTCCAGGAGAATGCATGTTCAGTGCCCTCAACCTCTCCTTTTATGCCTTACCCTGCTGACTCGCCATCATCTTTGCAGCCCTCCTCTGGACCTTCTCCAGCAGGTTAAGGTATTTTTTTGAGGTGTGGGCACCAGTACTGAACTCCATACTCTAGATGCAGCCTTACCAGTGGCCTATACAAGAGCAGTATCTCTCTCCTACTACTGATCCCCCTAAATATGCATCCCAGCATTGTAAACATTTGTGGGATAACACCACCACAGACAGAGGTTTCAGCTTTAGAACACACAGAGTTCAGTGTGAAATTTGATTTTCCAAAAAATCAAAAAAAATCAAAAAATACATCTAAAGCTGTTCAACGTACGCAGTTCTTAAAATCAAAATAAAGAAAGAAATTTCTATTAATCACAACACAAGCTATTTAGCTTCAGCACAACACCAAGTTGTGCTGCCACAGAGTGGACCTCCACACTAACAAAAGTCAGTGTTCCCACTATCATCTGTGCTTTCTACCTGGTGCAGTACTATTCCTAATGCTGCCTGACACTCATCTGCCTGTCTTGGGTTTCAGAGAGGACTATATCCTGGCTATCAATGATGTCATCACAAGATCAGCTGATCCACCCCTGTTCTGTTAACATAAAAATCTCTATTCTAATACATTATTTCGGGGGATCAGTCAGACCACAATATACATACATTCATAAATAGAGCCTGTAGGGACAGTACATCTCAAACAGTTCTCAGGAGTGCGCTATAAAGCCGTATATGCTCCAAATGAGCTTCTGGGTGTCATGGCTACACCCTTGGACAGTATCATGGATGGTCTATGACCTCTGTTTGGTCTTGAAATGAACCTCTGTTTGGCCCCATTTTCCCCTAAGGTGCAACCCAACAACAGGAAATAGAAGTAGGAGAGGAACCATTTGTATAATTAATAAATGTTTTGTTCAAAATGCAGAGCTATTCCGCAGGTGTTGAATTATTATATTAACTTATCATAGTACAACAAGAGCAACAGCTAAAGAAAATGAACTTTAACAGCCGACGGCTGTTTTACTTTCATTTGGGCCCATTTAATATATTCATTCTCACTTCCCTGATTCAACTGGGGAAACTTTCTGTAAAAATCAAATGCTGCACTTTAAATCCTAGGTAAAGTAAAGCACCGCAAGCAAAAGTGAAGAGCTCTTTTTTGTCCTTACAAAGTCCTTGTCCCCTTTGAGAGGCTTTCCTCAGGACTACACAGTGTGACAGTAGCGCTACAGCACAGCACCTCTGCTTGCTTCCCCTCGCGCACACACACAAGCAATACAGTGCACTAGTATTGCGGTGAGGTGCGTGAAGGAGTGAGCGTTACTTCTCCCGAGGGCATTTTAGTATTCTGCAGCCAGCCCTGCTCTAAATACATTTTAACTTTCTTTTGACTCATGCACACTCGCTGCCATAAATACTATGCCGCCCGATGCGAGGTGCATGAGAACAAGTGGTCACGGTCAGAGGGTTTGACTAAAACAAACTCAGCCCTCCCTTAGCTGGACCACACTATTTCTCAAACTACCACGATAACCCCTTTTGTTTAATCATTCACTAACATGCTACCCTGTTTAGCGATGTAGGGGCACTTTGAGGAAAATACCCATCTTGGATGAGGTATTTGTTTAAAGTCCCCACCACACAAAACCCAATATCAAGGCCAGAGAAACAGACAGAATTAGTGGGGAAAGCAGAGGTATGGGAAATTACGCTGGGAAGCTACCCACTCGTATTTATAGCGGTGAAAAAGGGTACAAGAGACCCTAGCAAAGCAAAAGAGCTACTGCAGTAGACTTTTAAGTAAAGGTAGAGAAGGAAAGCAAAAGGAAAAAAACCTGACAAGGGTTGTACATTTCGGGGAGATTGGGGGGGGGAGGTGAAGAACTCTAGTCGTTTGCCTTTGCTGCTGTTCTCTTGCACTGCGTGGAGTGCTTCAAGTCACTAGTGATGATCACTCCCAGGTCCTTCTCTTCTGATGCAGGTACTCTAATTCGACCCAGGTAGTACTCTGTCCTGGGATTCTTGGCTACAATATGCATAACTCTGCATTTCTTGGCATTGAAGCCAAGCTGCCAGATCCTGGACCACCTCCCCAGCTTTTCCAGCTCTTCCTGTAGGTTCTGTATCCTTCCCTATATGTGTACTAATTACAAAAACCCAAAACAGGACTGGAATCAAACCAATTTCCGTTATTGATCTTTAAAGTAAGCACAGACGACTTGATACTTTGTAGTCTGCAAAGCATTGACCAAAAACACTTGGGTCCTTCTAGACTGCTAAAAAGATCGCTTTTTTGCCTTAAAATACATTGATTTAAGCTTTGTAAGTGCTGTACTCAGACACTAGTCAAGCAACAACTCCCAAGCCATGTGCCTAACCATCTGGTCACAAAGTTACGCACTCCAGCAATCAAACAGTGATGCTGCCTGTGTCAGGAAGAGTCAACTACTACCAACCAGTGATAATAGAGACTGCAGGTGCAACCTGCTCGACAGGTCTCCAGCCCTCCTGCTGACTCTTCAGTGTCTGTCTGCAAAGCCACTAACTGGCAAAATCATGCGCAACTTAAAAGCTGGAGGAGAACTGTATCCTACAATTCTTCTCCACCACTCGCACAGTGTTCACAAAACACCTGCATCTCATGTGTAATCCCAACTCTGCCACAGTTAAAAACCTTGGTTCTATAGAACCTAGCACTAGGGGCAAAGAAGGGTCAGACATCTAGTTTTGTTGCCGCTAGCCAGCAGGGCTAGTGACAGGGAAAATCCACTAGCCCCACAGACTCTTCCACTGGCCCAGCAGGAGTACTTACTGAACTGTTACCTTCTCCAGTACAAGCCTGCAGGACCAGAAGAAGGAAAATCTTAGCACAATGTACAAAATCTACCCGAATTTGGATAGTGAGCTGGAGCTAGTTTTGGCCCCTTGATTAACCTATACTCTAACAGGCCAGGAAGAACTATCAGAAGCTGGGGTAAATATCTGGACTCTGCCTCCAGTTGAGGCCACAATCGTACAGAGTGGCTTAAAGGGACACTGTCAACCATTTTTGCATCCCATCATTTCTAGTTGAAAACCCACATGTTATGATTGTGTACCTTCTATAAACTTCATTGATAATGCTTGTAGTTTTGTCTTCTACTTTCTAAGAAAAACTGAAATACATGATCGTCTAATCATATGAAACCAAATCATGGCACTCATACACATTATAATAAAAAGGCATAAAAGTCCAGTACTTAACCAGTTCCAAAGTTCATTCAGCCACCACAACATACACAGCCACATCTTAGATTTGCACTTCACCCTACTTCCTATTGGAAAAAAGCTTGCCTCTTTTATAAACTTATAAAATTCTAAAAATATATATGCAAACCACTATTTATCTTGCCTTAGAGTGGCTTTTTGTCTCTCTTTGTTCATTTCTTCCCCTCCTTTTCTCTAACCACCCCTCCCCCCTTTTTTCTCTCCCTTTCCTTTACCTTTGTGGGCCACCCTTTCTTAAAAATATGAGATTTATGTTTTTTCAGGTTCAAGTATGTTTTTTGTCATCCCCACCATCGTGGTATTCAGGACTTTGAGCACTAGGATAGAAGAAAATGGCTTATTAAAGGACTGTTTTGTGGCAAAAAAGTTTGAGAGATATGAAATGAAACTTTCACAAAAGTATGTATATGCTTAAATGTAACCACACAGTCTCTAAGGGCCTATTTATCTCAAGGTGTTCAAAAGACTTATAAATCATATATTTAGATGGTGGAGATGAGTTTGTGTCCTGCTTTTAATACTCTTATTTAAATGGTTTCTGGAAAAATACACTGTGGTTTTAAATGCACTAATAGCACTTTATTGGTTTATATACACCATGTGATCATACGAATTGGGCATTTAAAAAGAGTGTTCACAAGAGAGTACAATCTTTGTTAAAGACCAAGATTGGTTGAAACGTTAGAAGCTTTTCTTGGAAGTCTCCTGGCCTGTGCACTGTTGTGGCTGAATAAACTTTGAAACTGGTTAAGTACTGGATTGTTATGCTTTTTTATTACAATGTGTAGGAGTGCCATGACTTAGGTTACAGAGCGGCTCTTTTACTTCCTTGTTAATAGTCTAATTATACTCAATCATGTTCCGTTTCAAGTTTTTCATTTAGTCTCCTTGCATAAATCCTGAACACTGGGAACACCCCAAAACAGAGCAGCCACTCATGATGCAATCGTCTCCTCTCCTCCCACTGCATCGTAAGTGGCTAGACCCTGTTGGGGTGCTCCCATGTCCAGGAAAGATGCAGTGGGTGTTGATCAAAAAATGTAAATAAAAGGACTTCTGGTGGCACTATGGAGCCGTGAGCACAGTGGAACAAGAGCTCTCGCCCTAATACAGAGAAAACTCTTCAGATTTAGCTCAGTTATACTACAAATCCAGCAAACATCAGAATATATAGAGATTACTACTACCTATTGAAATATGTCAAGAAATACGATAAACTGATTTCAGCTTCTATCGGATGACGAAGACTCGGGAGACGCCGGCCTGTCTGAATCTGAAATGGCGCTCACCTCAACAGATGAGGGCAGGAAGGGCCGACAAGCCAAACCACCTCCCGGCAAAAATCAGCTTGATTCAATCCTTCTCGTTATTCAGGAATTTAGAGCTGAAATGAAGGAATCCATTCGGGACTTGAGAGCGGACCTGGGAAATCTGTAAGGCCAGAGACGAGGCGGACCATCAGATAACCACCAACACATCCCGCCTCGACGCACTGATATCTCCATAACTGATCTAGCCCAAACCCAACTGCAAATAGTTCTCCATCAGTAAGATGTGGAGAACAGGGGGTCAGCGCAAAATCTAAGAATATATGGAATCCCTGAGAATGAAGGAGGACGGCACATAATGGCTTTTCTGGCCACTTATTTCGATCGGTGCTAGACCTGGGATCTGACTATCCAACTGACATTGAAAGAGCCCATGGGGTGTTGGGCCCTAAACCTACTGCTCTTGATGTCCGCCCCAGCTCGATAGTGGTCCGCTTCCTAAATGACGCAGTCAAAGATGATTTACTGCAGAAAGCGTTTGGGGGGCGAGATACTGAAGTATGGCTCCAGATGAATCTTCATAGACCATGATTATGCTCCCACCATGCAGAAGCTTCAGCAGGAATATATTCTTCTGTTCCCTTGCTTACGATCTAACAAGTAAGCAATCACCGACAGAGGAGGGCTCTGCCGGTGGATTAACACCCGAGGGGTCCAACCACCCAGCGGGCATTAATCACCAGCAGAGCCCGATGCTGGAGGTGATTAATGCGCTTGTAACACAGGCTCATTATGGCGGCAACGAGCCTATGTTACCGGTGTGTGCAGCTTACTGCCAGCAATCCTACGGACACAGGGACAGTTTGCTGAAAGAAAACTGTTTCTGTGACCTACAGTGACAGCAGTCACCAAAACCGGTCACAGGGCTCAGTCCAGCATCCGTCGGCGATCGGGGCGGGGAAGACATCGGAGCGATCACACAGGTGCAGGATGGTGGACGGCTGTGTAGCGCACAGATTCACGGCGCTTCCAGCTGTTGGGTGCGTGCCATGCAGATTTGTTCATGGTGGGCGGGGTCCAGGGCCGCGCTGCCGTGCATCGCTCTGGTGACGAGGACATCATCTACAGTTCCTTAAGGAGGTCAGGTGTCCTGCGGTAGGCAGGAGACTGTTACCAGCTTGTGCAACGTCATGTTTTCGGTGTGGAAGCTCTGACAGCACACTACTACCAGGCGGGCCCTACCAGGCTGCGGCTCACGAGCGCCGCGGGTAGCGTGAGGGGGTGGTGACGGAGCGGGCGGGTCCCCTCTACTGCTGCGGTGGCCACAGGTGGTACTAACGAGCGGGCGTTACCTGCGAGTTAATCACCGCTCGGTTGGTGTCACCTGTGCCACTTCAGCCAATGTGGCTCCTCCATTTCAGTCCTCTCTCCTATGCCATGTTACAATTTGAATTTAAAAAGGCCCTACCCTGCTAAACTGGTGATCCAATTCCCAACAGGTCCACAGACATAATCAGCGGAGGAGGCAAGAACGGATCTCCAGGCTAGAGGGCTCCAAGGGGACCGAGAGACCCGCAAGACAGCTGTTAGACAGCATGCAACATCCAACAGGTCAGATAGAGCAGCTAATCAGCAGGCTCTTCGGGCTCTGCATCTTCCTCTGGGTGAGATCATCCAAAGACTGCAGCAATATTGATCTCAGGCCTTGTATCTGTGAGGCATAGGAGGATTTTTCGAACGGCCTGCTTGTAACGGAGGAACAACAGGTAGGTAGTTGAGAGGGGTGGCCCTGACCCGGCGACTGGCAGGGTCCTCAGCGTCTCCCAAATACCGAAGAGAGTCCTCTTGAGCTGGTAGGGCTTAAAAGCCTGGCTGGGAGAACAGTTAAAGGTAAGGGACCTTGGGGCTTTTTTATTTATTTATCCTTTTTACCCATTTGGCCCTTCAGTCTGCTTTCACGTCCCGGCATCCGGCCATCTTCGGCTGCCGTCCGGTCCTGCCATGGCCCCCAGTGAAGCCCCCACTGCCATTTACCTCCGTGGCAGGGCGGCAGGGAGTCCCCCCCCTTATTCTCCACTGACACAGGATCCAGTATCGGGTGGTGCTGTCCCCGAGGCCAGGCGTCCCCTCAGACGACCATCAAGCTGCCGCGACTGAGTGCCATGATTTTCCACTTTTCTGGCCTGGAGTGCAATGACGCCAATGAAGGAAGCGCACGTGTCCGCACGCGGTCCCTCCCGGCACCATGCCCCAAGCTCACCCCCTTCCACGCAGTGCCAGCGCACCGCCCCCAGCCTCCGCAAGCATGCAGACAGCTGGTATCCCACTCCCCAGAGAGGGAGAGCAGTCTGCGGACGCTCAATTGCTCTCCACCCTTGCCGATCCCAGTCCATTCTCAAACCCAGGTCGCCAGCATGGCGCGAGGTGTGGCGTCCAGCACCTCAACCCTATGCACCACCTTGCGGCAGTACCTTGGGACTTTACGTTGTTCTGTGCCCTGGGTTTACCGCCCTTCCACCTGCTCCTGCTACCTCCAATTGTAGCCTTTTCCCCATATCTTGCTCGTGAATTGGAGTCTGCCGAACCTACAGATTAAGGCCAGACACACTTACTGTGGGATCAAGGGCTTCTCTAACAGTTTGAGGCCTGACAGCGAAGATCCATTTGGTCTGAAATATTACCCCTCTTACGCTAGAACGTGCTTCGGCCTTGAGAGGACCATGCGGCAGGGCCTTGAGTGTGACTTCTTTCAGGCACACAGGCTGTGTCGCAGACTAATAAACTGATGATCTGGAGACCTGCAAAACACTGCTTCAACAGCTGACTGTTCTAGGCACATTGTATTTTCATTGTAGTTTACTGTTTTACCTTCCCCCATAAAGCAAATAGAATGACCAGCTCTGCCAGAACTCTTGCTAGTGGGGAACTTTAAATAAACAATCGCTTTCTTTGCAGGATAAATAGATCACCAGATAATTCTCTGGCAAGCAGTAGAGTTCTTTCAATCAGCTACCACCACCCCCAAGCTAGCCTTAATGCTGAAAACATGCGGTCTCTTCATTTAGTCAGGGAATGTTCTTTTGTTCTCTGCCCTGTCAGGCTGAGTGAATATGATAAGGAGCTCTGCTGGATTTGTTGCTTTCAGGGGGCTGTCCCATACAATCAGTTAACATCTTTCCTTGCAGGTATAGAAGGTTCCCAGGTGGCTCTCCGGCAGGCAATAGAGCTTACTGATTAATCACAACCATCCCGTTAGTTTTAAATGTTGTAGAAATGAGGGGTCTCTCTACATTTAAGGAAGGGGAGTTGGTCGCCCATCGCTTATTGCGAATACAGCAGGGTAGGAGAATCTGCCCTCCCATCTTGGGAGGATGGAGCCTGAGGGCCCCACTATAGGGAGGACCAATAGGTTATACTAAGGTCCAAACTGTGAAAAGTGGGTTCCCCACAGGCACATAGCTCTGCTGAACATATTCAGAGAGCTTCCCTGAAGCTAATTCACTTTGATAGGGAAACAATGAGGCGGGGCGGGGGGAGACAGATAAAGCAGCGGTATTTGTGGCTGCATTCCAGGTGGTTAACACCGGGCAGAATGCTTAATCATTTAACAGATTACAACGTAAGATTGCTGGTGACTATAGTCTAGTCAACTCTTTCAACAGGATCTCTCTCCTGGTGGAGATCTTTACGAGATTCTCGGTCTACGAGCAAGCCAATCAATACTCCACTGCTTCTATACCTATCACGCCCTGACTCTTAGCTAGTAGTACACAGGCCCGTATCTGTGGATGATTAGGAGGGATAAGGGGCAACATAAATGGGGAGTTGGCCCCATCTCCCCAGGATTATGTACTTTTATCCTTGAGACTTCTGCTAGGATATCAAAGCACTCTCGTGGTGTGGAAAGATGTAATGGGGGACTACAGGGTTGGGCAGGATGCTTGAGACCACGAGGGGAGGCCATTATTAGCAAGGGTGAAGGGCCAATAGGGACACAGGGCACTGGAAATGCTGTGTTATACTCTTCCCATAGATAAGAGCCAACATTAATTGGGGGGACATTCTTGGAGTCCATATCGGGTTCCTACCCATGAAGCCACTTCTTAAACTACTGGTTACCTATATAGCAGTGTTTTTTCCCTTTGGAACACATTAGTCCCACAGAGGGATCTATCCACTGTGGTAGTGGTTTATGCCCTCTGTCCCAAGGATCCATAGGTTCTGGATCTCCTCTTAGGGGATCACGGAAGTGGACAATAGTTCCCACCTCCGAAATGGAAGTCAACTTTGTACATAAGTTTGGGTTATAGTGGGATATTACTGTTTTTTTATCCCATTTATGGGGACTTCAGTTCCAAAGTTTGGGGGTCAAACAGACAAAATGTAAATAATGTTGGGGAGTTTATGTCTGAACTTGGGGGGGGGGGGGAGAGAGATCATCATACATCATTCTTACAATTGAGTTGCCAATGGTTAAGACCCATGTTCAAACCAGGTTTCTTACAGAGACCAAGAAAAACACTAAGCACCGTGACTATAATTGATCACTAATAATTATTTATTTCAATGTCATAGGGGTGAAGCTTCTCTTTGCTGCATGGGGGGGTTCCCGATTTTGCTTCTCCTGTCTTCCGTCCAGTCTGCTGCGTTGGGTCCTTAGGGATGGCTGGGTTGGGACGAGCATTGTTAAGGTTCCCCGACTTATCTGGCCCTCAAACGTGCAGTGGGGAGCAATTCTCTGCGGAGGGGTTGGCATTCCCTTCTTCCATGTTCATGATGACTATAAACCCTGTTAAAATATTTACACATAATATCAATGGGCTTCATAACCCTATAAAAAGAACAAGGTTCTTGCAATACTTAAAAAAAAAAAAAAAAAAAAATCAGCTGACAAGCATTTCGCCTGGTGAGAGACTTGTCTGGGGAAGAACATCTTAAATTAAGGTGGAGGCAACAATATGAGGTATATGCTGCTTCACATCCCAGCAGGAGAAGAAGAGGTGCGGCTATATTGGTGCCTTCCTCTACTCCCCCCTGGAAGTCTGCAAAACACATGTGGATTCTCAGGGAAGATATGTTATTCTTCAAGGAATGCTCTACTCACAGGAAGTCACTTTGGTAAGTGTATACTTACCACCCCAAACTAAGCTTCCTGTTATACGGTCTTTCCTCCATAAAATCCTGGAGATGCTGCAGGGCCAAATTATTTTTTGGGTGGGGGCATTAATGTGGCCCTTTCCCCCCAGTTGGATTCCTCTAACCCACATGCATACAGGAGCAGTAAAATACTTGAAGGGGACCAGGGGTCGAAATAACCATCTGCCTGCCTGTCCTAGAAACCCAGTTTTCACCAGGGACAGTCGGTTTCACTTTTCTGCCTGTCCATGGGACAAGCACCAAGAGAAAAAGCATTAATGGGCACCAAGACCCCAGGAGATGCTACCACCTGCAAGTCTGCGCTTTGGGCATCACAATGTCTTATGTTGAAAGATGTCCATTCAACCCAACATCTCACAATGGGCTATTCCGTGCAGTCGGTATTTTCATCAAGCAGCAGAAATGAAAACAGTGCCACAGTTGGGAGTAGACTGCAGATGTGTTCCTCCTCATCGTGCATGAGTAGTTGCCCATCTTCCTTTTGATTTCTGCACTTCAGTTCTTGTTCGCAGGCAGCAGATTTAGCAATGCAGATTAAAAACCCTTTTCAGGGCTGTCTGCTTACGAAGGCGGACCTGAGTAAGGCTAATTAAAAGCCATTGTCAGGGCTAGAAAACAGTATATGAAAGTACCTTTCAGGGCAGTCAAGGGAGAGAGAGAGAGAGAGAGAGAGAGAGAGAGAGAGAGAGAGAGAGAGAGAGAGAAGACTTGGTATTTAGAAATTAGGAGGGGAACTTAAAGGGCAGAGACAACCACTTAAAACCCTCCGTCAGGGCAGGAAGTGCTCTAGAGACAGGAGATGGGGAGGCTGGTAAAAGCCTTTGTCAGAGCTGGCCCTATGGTGCAGCAGTAGCACTACCACTCATGATGCCAGTGACCCGGGTTCAGGAATGAGTCTAGGTCGTTGGGGGCAGACTGGAAAGAAGGACTGAGCGTCCCACTAGACACTCCCCTCCTCTGGGGAGGGAGGGCTGTCACACTGCTCTGACACTGCCACCTATGGATGCATGGGTGGCAATGCAAGGACAGCACTATAGGGAGGGGGAGAATGCCATCAGACACTTGGCTGAGAAATGTGTCAGCGTGTCACCAGCCTGGAGGCTAGTCCTTTGTGCCAGTGTTCTTGGGGGAGGGGGTACAAGGGGAAAACTAAGGGGGAAATCCCAACGCCAGGCTCTCTGATGGTTCACAGCAGAGTGAGGCCAAATAGTAAGGTCGGTCTAATGACCCATAAAGCCCTACATGGACTGAGGCCCGGATATCTGCAAGAGCTCCTGGTTCCTTACCGTCCTGGCCGACCTTTCGGGTCTACTGAAGAGGGGTTATTAGAGGTTCCCAGGGTGTGGCTGAAAGCATCTGGTGCAAGGGATTTTATGTTCGTGCGCCATCCCTGTGGAACTCTCTACCTTGTCAGATTAGAGAGTGCGGGACCGTGGAGAGTTTCAAGACCAGTTTAAAAACGTATTTATTTAAACAGGCTTTTAATACTTGAAGTATTAGGAATTCAAAAGATTTTAATTGAAGTTGCTCTGCATGTTTTATGTGATTTTACCGAGTTGTTTTAAGACGTTGTATGTAAAGTGCTTTGACGTTTGAATTGCACTATACAAATAAAAATATTATTATTATAGTATCTGCCACCAGCAATGGAAGCAAAAGCCTTTTCCAGAGTTACTAAGTGTAAAAGGCCATAGCTATTACCACGATAGAAGTATGAAGTAAATTAAAACCACTTAGAGCAGTGGAACTGGCAGCACACGTGTTCTTTTTAGAACCATGTACCAGCCAGTGGGTAATATTAAGTAGCCCTTTTCAGGGCACATTACAATGGGTACCATTAGTTACTAAGCTCTTTTCAGGGCACTGTGCCAGCCATGGGTCACACTTATTGGCTGGTATTCGAAAACAGAAATGTAGACTTAGTAAACAAAAATCAACAGGACAGATACAAATTCTGTGGGGCATTAAAAATAAATATTGCACCTGTCCCTTGGATAGCCATCCACAAAAATTTCTAGCCCTGAAAAGGACTCTGGATCAGCTAGGCACAGCAGACATTTGGCGTAAACTTTTCCCATCCAAGGAAGGTTATACATACTATTCAGCTCACTGTAACTCCTATTCCAGACTAGATTACTTCTTTATAACATACAAACACTTTACTAATTTTCAGGACATCGCATAGGCCCCAGACTTCTTTCTGAACACCACTCTGTTACTAACAATCAACTTAGGTAAAAGTAAAAAAATAAACACTATGGAGAAAGACAAAGAACCTTGGCACACAAGCATTGAGGTAATGGGAAGCCAAGTTTCAAAGAAATACAAAATCACACATACCCCCATAATGCAAATCACCACAGTATATTATGCTGGTTCAACTTTAAACTTAAAGTTGAACCAGCATAATATACTGTGGTGATTTGCATATACAGCCCATGGTGCTTTGCATTATAGGGGTATGTGTGATTTTCTAAACATTACAGTGCCTTAACCCCTCACTATTTAAAAGACCCACAATATACTGAACACATTACAGAGCGCATCCCACAGATTCTACAGGACAGCAGCACTTCTCAGGTTCCAGAAACAATTCTGTGGGACACAATGAAAACTGTGATACGGGGTGAGACAATAGTCTACACTGTTCACCCATTTCGTCCTCTCAACATACCCTTAAAAACGGCATGCTTAGTCAATTCCAAAACTACCTGCTTAACTCCGATTGGTCCCTCCTGGACTCTGCCACTAACACTGATGATGCCCTTACGTACTTTATCTCCACTTTTAACTCTGCATGCGACATTTAGAAACATAGAAACATAGAAACATAGAAGTTGACGGCAGATAAGGACCGCAAGGCCCATCCAGTCTGCCCATTTCTTTTTCTACCTTATAAATGTGCCATCGGCCTTTGCTCTGTCAGTGACCTATCTATTCATAGTCATTTGTATTGCTCCCTTATGCCTATCCCATGCCTGTTTGAAGCCCTGCACTGTATTCATAGCCACCACTTCTTGTGGTAAGCTATTCCATGCATCTACCACCCTTTCTGTGAAAAAGAATTTCCTCACATTCCCCCTTATCGGCCTCCCTCTAATCTCATGCTGTGTCCTCTTGTCCTGCTATTTTTCTTATATTTAAACATGTTAGACTCTTTCACCTTGTTTATGCCCTTAAGGTGTTTAAATGTCTCGATCATATCACCTCTCCTCCTTTGCTCAAGGGTATACATATTGAGCTCCGTTAATCTGTCCTCATATGTCTTCTGATGCAGTCCCTGCACCATTTGGTTGCCCTCTCTGGACTGCCTCAATTTGGTTAATGTCCTTGTGAAGGTGTGGCCTCCAATACTGCAGTACTCCAGATGGGGCCTAACCAATGTCTTGTACAGAGGATTATTACCTCCCTCTTACGACTTGTGATACCCCTACTAATACACCCTAACACCCCCTAGCCTTACCTACTGCTTTAGAGGTCTGCTTGATGATTTTAGGTCATCAGTGATGATGATGCCCAAGTCTCTTTCTTCCTTGTGACTGCTAGCAACTCCTCCCAGCCTATAAGTGGCTTCAGGGTTTCTCTTCCTATGTGCATGATTTTGCACTTTGCATTAAATCCCAGTTGCCACTCTTCTGACCATTTTGCTAGTTTATCCAGATCTCTTCTCATTCTGCCCACCCCATCTGGATCATCTACTCTGTTGCAGATCTTGGTGTCATCTGCAAACAGACAAGCCTTACCCTCTAGTCCATCTGCAGGTCACTAATGAAGATGTTGAATAGGACTGGCCCCAGGACTGATCCCTGAGGTACCCACTTGTGACTTGCATCTCTTCTGACTGTATACCATTTACCACCACTCTCTGTTTTCTGCCAGTCAACCAGTTTGCCACCCAGTTGACCAACTTCTGACCCACCCGAGCCTACCTAGCTTATTTATCAATCTTCTATGTGGAACAGTGTCAAAAGCTTTGCTGAAGTCAAGGTAGGCGACATCAACTGCCCCTTGGTCCACCACTCTGGTTACCCAGTCAAAGAAATCTATGAGATTAGTTTGACAGGACCTTCCTTTGTAAACCCATGCTGTCTTGGATCCTGTGCCCCTATGGATTCCAGGTGTTGCACTATCCTTTCCTTAAGGAGTGCCTCCATAATCTTGCCCACTACTGAGGTAAGACTGACTGGTCTGTAGTTCCCCGCCTCCTCCCTGCTACCACCTTGTGGAGCGGGATCACATGAGCCCTTCTCCAGTCTTCTGGGACTCTCCTGTGCTCAGAGACTCACTAAACAATTCTGCTAATGGCTCTGCTAGTTCCTCCTTTAGCTCCTTAAGTACCCTGGGATGTATGCCATCAGGTCCCATTGCCTTATCCACCCTGAGCTTAGCAAGCTCTTGTAGGACCCTTTCTTTTGAGGGAGTAGTGCTCACCTCCCTCCCCTGTGTCCATGATGCTGAGCTGTGGGCCCTGCCCTACCTTCTCTTCAGTAAATACTGAGCAAAAGTATCTATTTAGGATAGATGCCTTTACAGGGTCCTCCTCCTCACATGCTCCCTTTTCTCCATTAAGCTTAGCATACCCCTCTGGACTTTCTCTTTTCACTAATGTATCTATAGAAAGTCTTGTCACCTTCTTTACTGTTCGTGCTAGTGTTTCCTCAGTTTGGGACTTTGCCTGCCTTACTGCCTTACCTGCTTCCCTTAGGGCAGTTTGGTATGCCTCCTATCTTCATCCCGCTGTGTTCCTTATATTTTCTGAAGGCCAGCCTTTTGGCTCCGACCTTTTCTGCTACTGTATTTGAGAACCAAAGTGGTTTCCTTCTTCTTTGCACTTCCTTTTCTGTCTAACACAATGGGATGTTGCTTCAAGTATTGTATCCTAATGCTTGCCCACTTTGCCTGTACCTCCTCACCTGTGTTTCTTTTTTTGCCAGGGCTAGCTTAACTCTGTTGGCCATCTTATCAAAGTCAGCTCCTCTGAAGTCCCATATTTTTGCCTTGGAATGGGATGATTTAGATGTAGTAGCCAAATTGAACCATACCATGTGATGGTCACTGGACCCCAGGTGACCTTCTACCTGGAGATCTGTGATCCCTTCTTTGTTAGTCAGTACTAGATCTAGGATAGCCCTGTCTCTTGTGGGTTGCTGTACCAGTTGTTTGAGGCCCTCCCCTGCAGGAATCCACTATGAGTCTAGTTCTGGCAGATGTTCCTGCTGGTATTGACCAATCTATATCTGGCATGTTGAAGTCTCCCATTATCAGAACCTCCCTTTAGCTGTCATGTTTTGTATATCTTCTAACAGTAATGTGTCTATGTCCTCCCTCTGGTCTGGGGGCCTGTAGACAACCCCAGTTCTTATGGCTGTCCCATTTCCTGTTTCCAGGGTGACCCACAGTTCTTCTGGCTCCTTATGTGTATTCTGAATTTCTGTAGCTTTGATATTTTCATTAACATACAGGACCACTCCTCCCCTTTTGCACCTCGGTCTCTTCTGAACAATACAGCCAGGTACTGAAGTCTCCCAAGTGTGGTTACTGGTAAACCACGTCTCACTAATTGCTACTATGTCCAGTTTAGCCTCTGACATTATTGCCTGCAGGTCTGGGATCTTATTTCCCAGGCTGTGAGCATTTGTGTACATGATTTTCCATTGGCCAGATTTTGGTGTGTTAGTTGTTGGGTGAAGTTTGGCATTCCCCTGTGCATCGTATGGGGAGACAAACCTTTTTTCTTACCTGGTGATGCAAATGAATGGCAAACACGCTGAATTCCTGTTTGACCACTAGCTGAGGGGGGAGGGGTGTTCTTCCCATTGACGTATGGGGTGCTGCACCCCTCTCCCATTTGCTAGTTTAAATATTCTGCAAAGACGCCAAACTTGCCCCAATGCACTGACTCCTCTTTAGTCAGATGCAGTCCATCAAATTTAAAGAATTTCGCCCCAGAACTGTTGCCAGTTCCTACAAATCTGTGTCCTTTTCCTGGCACCAGTCCTTGAGCCACGTGTTTAGCTCCCCTATCTCTCCTTCTCTGACCTTCCGTCCATCTGTTCCTTCTCCCAGACTGGCAGGATCTCAGAGAAGGAGATGCCGACGAAATAGATGATAGTTTGTCACCCAGCTTAGTCAGGTGTTCCTTGGTCTCCACAACTGACCGGCTGGGCGAGATCGTAGTCCCTATGTGTACTAGGACATCAATGTTTTCTCCTGCTTTGTGAACAATTTTAGCAATGCGGTCAGTGTCTCTCATGCTGATGTACCTGGGAGACATCTGACCATCACCCTGGCTGGAGATGGGTATCAACTCCCGAATCATGGAGTCTCCTATGATCAGAAGTTTTTGGATTTCCTTTGTGCTTGTTTAGTTTTGGTTCCTGATTTGGGTGAGTATTGTTGTGCTAGCTCCTGTGCCTGCAGTGTCCTGCTCTGCAGTGTCTTCTGCCTCTTTATTTGATTTCAGAGATAGAGGCAGATACCTGTTTGTAGCGTTTATATGGTTTTGGAGGTAATGTGTTGGAGAGCAGAGTGATGGGGCACCTGTTTGCTCCTCCTAACCACCTGCCAACCTCCTGGACCAACTACCCTCTGCGGTCGAGGTTTTTCTGTTGGATGCTGGGGAAATGGCGGTGGTTCTTATAATGTATTTCCTCTTCATATGAAATTTGAGGTGTGCAATCTCTGCCCATGCTGCCCGGAGCTGAGACCAAGATCTCCAAAGGCTCCAGCATGTAGGACAGTGTCCTAAATCCTGTAAGACTGTCCTTCTGAAATTGTTCCACAGTACCTGCAGTTAATGAATCCATTCCAAATAAGTTGCTGGGTTTGTAACCCAGTCAGAGTAATTAGAAGGAAAAAAAGGAAAAAAAATGCAAGTAATGGTTTAATTGTGCTTTGTTTAACTTGTTAGAACAAGTTAAATTACTAGTGCCCCTGTAAATGAGATCACCTTTGTGGAGGCTCACTGATCCGCCTTCCTGCTCTGCCACAGGAAATGTCACAACTGTGGTACCCTATAAAAGGAGTGTAGCGTGGTGGTTGGGGATGGGGTGGGTGGCTGGGCCCTTCTCTGCCTAAAACAGAAGAACCACGGAGTAAAGAACAAGGAGGTAAGAGCAGAAACAATCAGTCAACAACAAATGGAGTAACCCTGAAAGCTTATCCTAATGTTAGATAAAACTGTAAAACCTGTAAAGCACCACCTGTAATAATTTCAGAGAAGATATACCCTGTAAAAACACTTTGCTCCAGAGAAAATAAAGCAGTAACAGAAGATATACCTTGCAAAGACAATTTGAATCAGAAGATTACAGCAGTAATCTGTTAGCACACCTGTAGGCACACCTTGTAATAATGCAGAAGAAGGTATACCAGCAACAACAATTTGAATCAGAGAAAAATAAAGCAATGAAATGTTAGCTACAAACAGTAGCAATCCCTGTGAGTAAAAAATCAAAACACCACCACACAGTAAATCTGCTTAGCCAAACTAAGTCTTAATCCTTCTCCCTTGCTCTGGTAAGTTTCTCTACTCTGCCTTTCAAGCAGTCTTAGAAGGAAAGAGCTCAGGTGAAGCTAGGTGCCTTGGCCAGCAAACCAAGTCTTCTACCAGTCTTTTTGCCCCTTCGTGACACACAAGGTGAAAAATCGGGACAATCCCTGGGTAACCCTGGCCCTTTTAAAAATCAATGGCCCACCAGGATAACCTTTGGCACAAGGCTCTGGGGTCTGGACTTCCTGCAGATAGACAGCGCTATCAGGCAGCCAGAAATGTCCATACTCAAGGAAATTAGACATGCTAAAGCTGAGTACCGTACAACCTGCCTTTCTTCCTCCTGGGGTAATGGGACTAAGTTCTGGCAAAATCTTAAGGACCTAACGAGTAAAACACCCCCCCCCCCATCAAATATCAATGGAGTTACTACCTAAGACCTACTGCTCACAGCAGCTACATTCAATAATGCTTTTATCAGTAAGTACTGTTCTCCCTCCAGATTTCTTCAGTGACCCTACTAACCCCTCTACCCCCCCATCATCTGCCCATATCAGCATCCCTCCCTTTTGCTTCAGAGTAATATCTCCAAGTGAAGCTAGATCCTACCTTTCACGAGTCTTAGGCAAGTCCAGATTCAGTGGTACCGCCCTTGATCTAAAATTATTTAATTTAACGTTTGATGCAGTACACCCACACCTCACCAAAATTCTTAATCTTTCTGTGTCTCAGTCAGTTTCCCTCCCAGTGGAAATCTGCAATAGTAACCCCTGTTCACAAGAGTGGTGACAGAACTGCCCTTGGTAACTATCGCCCCATCTCTCTCCTTCCCATTTCTAAAGCCCTTGAAAGAATTGTGAATGATCTAATCTCTGAATATCTTACCAAGTATAATCTGCAATGTAGCCAACACAGATTCAGGAAGTACCACAGTACTTCCACAGCTCTCCTGGAGTTCACTAGCTTTATAAATAAAGCTCTGGACCAGGGTCACTTGGTTGGGTCTGTGTACGTAGACCCAACAAAAGTATTTGACACTGTCCACCATGGCCTACTCTTGGCCTCCCTCTTGGGGCTGGGGCCTATCCTCTGATGCCACCACCTGGGTTAATAGTTACCTTTCTGTGAGGTCCCAGAGGGTTGATCCTATATGCCCTCTCTTCCAGTAAACCAGTTCACCCAGGGGTTCCACAGGGTTCAATTCTTGGCCTGCTCCTGTCTAGTCATTTTCTAAATACCCTTCCCCAAGCCTGCTCTGACAATCTACTCTTCTGCGCAAATGAGGCAGTTATTTTCTCTAGTCACCCTGAACCCCTTGGACTTTAACAATGTCTGCAAAACAGCTTTACACAAATAGAGTCCTGGTTCTCCTTTCATAAACTTATCAGCAATTGCAAAAAGACCCAAGTAATGCTGTTTGCAAACCACCAAAATAAACATAAAGGAGTGTCACTAAACATCCGAAATAGGCCCCATCCACACTCCACCGCTTAAACGATGTAACTGTTCCAAACCGTTACAGACAGTAATGGTTACAGTGTGTCCACACTGCCGGCAAATAGTCTCAGTAACAATGTGGAACTGTGACAGCCCGTCCACATTGTGGGTGCCATGGGACAGTTAAGGACCGCACCCTAGCCCACAGTGCAGTGCATTCAGCACTGGAGGACAGCTAGAGCAACACAGTCATGCGTCCACACTACAACCGATAACGTTACCGATGTGGAACAGATTTCATAACAGTTGTTGAAACCACCTCATATGCGGATTCAACAATGGCTATGAAAACGCATTCTGTAACGTTACAGGTGTAAACGCAAACCGTTACGGTAACAGTTTGGACCCTCTGTAACATTACAGAGAGGTTTACGGGGTGTAGTGTGGACAGGGCCATAGTCAACTCTCGTCACGTGAGCAGGTTAGAAGTTTTAAATACCTCGGGATCACCTTAGACTCCTCCCTCTCCTACCAAGAGCATATTGTCAGTGGCTCAGTAGGTAACACGCTTGCCTCTGAGGCCGGGAGATCAGAGGGCTGTGGGTTCAGTTCCCATATCTGGCACTTGGGTTAATATCCCAGTACTGCCACTGTAGTGCAGCATGAAAGGGGTGCTGCACTTCTGAGGTGCCGTCTTTCGGAGGAGATGTTAAACAGAGGTCCCATCTGCTTGGATTGGCGGTAGTTCAGGTGGATGTTAAAGATCCCATGGCACTTATCGAAAAGAGTAGGGGAATTTCCCCGGTGTCCTGGCCAAATTTCCCTCATTCACTAAAAAGAAATACCACCAACAGCTTAATCTGGTTCAAGATCAGTTGGCATTCATCTGTATCCCCCTCCCCCGGGTCGTGCCTGAAAATAGGCAGGATTTGTCTAGTGCACTTACCCAGTCAACAAAAACTAAATAAATAAATACAATATTAATCTGGTTTGCAAAGCAGTAAATACCAGAATCGGGCTCGTCTACAGGCATAGGAGCTGCCTGACTAGCGACGCCCTCTGCCTGACTGTCACTAGTTCCGTTCTATCCCTAGTGGATCATGGTATAGTAATCTACAGATCTGCATCTGACACTGCTCTTAAAAGAATAATGCTCTCTCTCAATAAAGCATGTCGCCTCATAACAGGTGCACCAAAGCTAACCCATACCTGCGATCTTTACAGTCAAGTAAACTGGCTAAACTTTAAGGGTAGACTTGACTATCGCACCTACCTGTTGCCCAAGAAGCTTATCACCTCACACTCCCCTACCTCAATCCAGCAGCTCATCTCCCCTGCCCCTACCCCTCGATCTACTAGGAGCTCTGACAAGGCCCTTTACCTAGTCCCTTTCTGTAAGACATCCCTAGGGCAGTGAGTATTCTTCCACAGAGCCCGTCCTGCTCCAGTTCAAGTTTATTGTAGAAAAACTCCGTCGAGCAAGCTCATTCACAAGGCGGTTCTTTGACACAGCTAGTTAGAGACTGCATAATCGAAAAAACAGTACAAATTCAAGTACAGAATTATGGGCAAGCATTAACATGTTGCATAAAAATGACAATGACACAGAAAAATACAAGTACAGAAAAAAGGTACTAAGTGCTTGTTTCGGAGTAGCAAGGCAGCTAATTTCTAGGTAAATAAGAGGAAGCAGTGGGCTTGGGTTAGAACAGTCAGCTAGGATTTAAAAACAGCTGCACATTTTGCTGCAACCAACCTTTTAAATAGGCTGACAGGGACAGTACCGGGAAGCTTCAATACACCTTTGAGCTGGTTCCAGATAGTTGGGAATACACTCGATATGGCCCGCTTGCAGGGTGAGGTGAGAGTTCTCAGTACATCGAGGAAGAGGAGGTCATTCTTCCTAGGAGAGTAGGTGCTATGGGAAATAAGGAAAAGGGTTGTAATATAGTTCAGGAACTTGTTCAAGAGTAGCTTAAGAGTCCAGATACCAGCATGAAGCACATGTCTAGTTGAGAGTGATGTCCAGCCAGCGGCTAGGTACAAATCGCAATGGCGGGTTCGGTAAGGTAGGTTTGTCATGAACCGTACTGCGTGGTCTAGTTTGCAGAGTCCTGAAGCCACTGTGGAGGAATAGCTTCGATCTCCATAGTCTAGTAGTGGCAAGAAAATGGCCTGGACCAGCCTAGTTCTGGTATCCAATAGAAAGAGGGACTTGTTACGGAAGAAGAAACCTAGCCCGATTTTTAGCCTCTTTGCCAGATTGTCAAGGTGGTCGTGAAAGGAAAGCTTGTTGTCTAGCCACATACCAATATATTTGAATATGGAGGTGATTTCAAGGGGTTCACCTAGGGAGGTAGTGATGAATTCTTTGTGCATATTTGCAAGGGAAGTGGAGGTGATGTTTGGGGGCAAAGATCATGTCCTTAGTTTTCTTGGCATTGAGGAGTAGTTTGGCATTGATGAGGTTGATTTCTAGTTGTGCAAAGTCAGCCTGGAGTACATCCCTCACTTCAGCCAGTGTAGGGCCTGATGTATACAGTACAGTATCATCAGCAAAGAAATACAGATGAGACTGGGATATATGTGCATCAAGGTTATTGATGTACAGGGAGAAGAGGATGGAACCTAATATGGAGCCTTGTGGGACTCCCCTAACAAGTGGGAGAGATGCAGAAGAGAGGCCACCAGCTTTTACTTTCTGGGTCCTTCCAGACAGGTAGCTGGTAAACCACTGGGCAGCAAGAGGAGTGGCCCCTACTTTTATTAGGCTTGAGACTAACAGATTGTGGTCGACTGTGTCGAACACTTTGCTGAGATCTAGAAATACTGCACCAGTAACTTTCTTGGAGTCCATGGCTGTGATCCATTCATTGGTAACTTTGGCTAGAGCAGTGACTGTACTATAGTTGGGCCGGAAGCCGAATTGCGCAGGATTGAGGATGATTCGATATGGAGTTTCATTTGGAGTAAACTAACTTTTTGAGGAATTTGGAGAGGACAGGTAAGATTGAGATGGACCTATAGCTGTTTAGGTTGCATGGATCCCTGACTTGAATAATGGGAGGACTTGGGCAGATTTCCAGCAGGAGGGAACAGTGACAGTGGAAATGGAAAGACTGAATATGTGGAGGATGGGGGCAGTGAGGTTGAGATAGCCTAGTTTAAGAAAAAAAGTTTCTAGAACATCATCCCTTGCACTTTTTTGAACATCTATGTTAAGAAGTGAATCTTAGACTTCTTTATAGTTTAGTGGGAACAACTGGAGTGGGGGGCAGTCGAAGTTTGTGAGTCAAAATTATTACAGACTTGGTTGCTACCACAGGCTGCATAAGGGGAAGAGCCGAAAGCTAGGCCAGCAGTTACAAAGTGATTGTTGATTTCCTCGAGGATTAGGCAGCTGTTTTTCACAGCCCTACCACTGCTGAGGATCTTCAGCGGCATAGAGGGGGCTACAGGCCGACCTTCAATGGAGCTGAGCGTCTTCCAGATTTTTTGGGAATTCCCTTTTGCCTGTTCAAGGGTGGAGACATAATAGTTGGCTTTGCTTGTGTGGATTTGTTGAACGCAGGTGTTTCTAGCTGCTTTGAATGCTTGCCAGAGGCCTGCCTCCTCTGGTTTCTTCTACAGTTAAATTGGGCCCCTGTAAAACTAAACTTTGCCAGCACCTACACTCTGAATAGTTGTGACTGCTCCTAGCTTTTACTGGTGAATTTGGGACTGCTCATGGCTCGTCTCTCAATTTCCCCCTGCTTCTCCCCACCTTATCATGGTCCAATTTCTCCTTCCCCACTCTGTTCTCCTCCTGCCCTTTACTCATCCTTTACCTGCACTCTTTCCTATTCCTCTATCTCTACACCATACACCCCTCTACTAAGCTTTTCTCCCTACCCCCTCAGCTGTCTCACAACTCTCCTTAAACTTCCTTATGGTGTCCCTTTCTTTTCTTTAATTTCCTATCTGTTTACTCAGTTAGCTAGCACTGCCTGCACCTAATTTCATCATCATGTACTCCGCCCTCAGTTATGAAGCACTCATGTATAATGCACTGCATTACTTGTATACTCTTATCCTATGCATTAAGTACTGTACTAATTTCCTGTAATATTTCGTATCCCGTCTGTTTTAAATCTACTTACAGTGTTTCTTTGTCATTCACTCTGCCCTCATTTATGATGCACTTATGTATAATGTACTGTATTAATCTCCTGCAATTTTTTGTAACCGGTCTGTTTGTAAATCTGACAGAGAGCCTTTGCAAAAGAGTTGTGGACTCAAAGGGTTGTAATTCCAAGACTTCAACAAATAAATAAATAAAAGAAACGTAACTTAGAAGCTAAATATGATTCTTTGTTCCTCAGCTTCAAAACTATCAACTCTTAAACAGAGAGGGGGACAAAGAATTGGCAAAAATTAGGGAAACTAAAAATGCACTTCCAAAATATAGTGGACCTGAAAGTTCAGCAAACCCCAATATATTTAAAACAATCCAACTACGAAGGGGGAACTAGGGGCATTCGTACTCTAGCATGTAAACTTAGAATGCAAAAACTGATGTCCACCATATTCAAAATTAAGCACCCTGAAACCAAAGAAATAGTATACCAGGAAGAACAGATTCGATCGGCTTTTGCAAAATACTATCAAAAACTCATCAATCTGTCCCTCCTATAATAGCAGAATCTAGAAACCAATTCCTGTCGCACTTACGACTACCAAAGCTGTTAGAGACCTAATGCACAGCCCTAGATGCTTCACTGGGAGCAGAGGAGGTATTAAAACAAATTCAGGGGTTAAAATTGGCACTGGCCCGCTAGCCAAATGCTAGTATATTTTATATCGGGCTAGTAGGAGTTTCATTTAACTAGCCCTGCCGGCTTGTACTGGAGAAGGCAG
Source organism: Neoceratodus forsteri (assembly GCA_016271365.2). NCBI lineage: Eukaryota > Metazoa > Chordata > Ceratodontiformes > Ceratodontidae > Neoceratodus > Neoceratodus forsteri. The sequence continues at coordinate 354,550,499 of CM057452.1, read as the reverse complement.
CACTTAAGTATGTACACCAACTGGGCCACTGCAAAGGTCTGTTGTGCTGGTGGGTTTTCCAGTCACTAGCCCTGCTGGCTAGTGGCTGCAAAACTTAAATTTCAACCCCTGAAATTAAAATAGCAAAAAAACACTGAAATTCTCTGGTCCAGACGGCTTTGTAGCTGAATGGTAGAAGAAATTCTCCAAGCTAATTCTTCCCACCATGCTCTCTGCCTACAGAGCAGTGGGTGAGGGAGTGTACCCCCCAGGCCTATGCCGTTACTGTTGCCCTTCCCAAGCCTGACAAGGATGTAATGGAAACAGCCTCATATCAACAGATTTCAATATTAAATGTGGATTGTAAAATCTACATGGGAATCTGGGTCTCCTGACTATAACTTTTACTACCATCCCTCATACACCCAGACCAAGCCTGTTTCTTTAGACAAAGAAATAAAATGGATACTATCAGACACATCCTATTACTCATGGAATATATCCATACTAGGAAAATTCCAGCGGCCCTTATTAGTTTGGATGCCGAGAAGGCATCTGAAAGAGCGTCCTGGGACTTTCTCTGGGACACCCGGTCTATGTTACATTTCCCAGACTCCTTGTTGTTAAAGTGGCTCCAAAATATCTACCATGGCCCTCAGGCATATATCTGTATTAATGGGACCCTCACATCCCCAATACCTATGCAACATGGAACACGCCAGGGATGCCCACTCTCTCCACTCCTGTTCACCCTTTATATGGAGCCCTTGGCAGATGCCTTAAGGATCGAGGGATGGGTGGAGGGAATTCCCCTAAGCCAACAGGAATACAAAACCTCCTTATTTGCAGATAACATTCTCTTAAAAGTCCTGTCTCCTGAAACTTCGATACCAGTGATCTGGAAAATCCTACAGAATTTTGAAACAGTATCTGATTTTAAACTCAACTTGTCCAAAACAGCAGTAGTATTTCTAAATTTTACCCCTTCGGAATAATTAAATACAGCATATCCCTTAAGATGGTAACGCATCAAAAATAAAATATTTGGGAATTCATATTCCCAAAAAACTAAATAATATAGACCTGGTTAATTATGAGCCGTTATCCATACAAATACAAGATGTCCTGAACAAATGGAGCAAACTTTATTTTGCCTTTTTCTAAAGGATAGAAATAATCCACATAAATATTCTTCCTCACCTGTTGTATTTGTTCCAAACCATACCAATACTCCCTCCTAGATTTTATTTTAAATCCTGGGACAAACTAGTATCAAACTTCATTTTTGGGGGGGGCCAGAGTGCTGTCCTCCAACTTTCCCAGGCGCAAGGGGGAGTTAATCTACCCAAATTCGAATTGTATGCAGAGGCAGCCTTCCTTAAAAACATTGCTTCTGTGGCTATCCCCCTCTTTGATGGCTCCCTGGAAAAGTACTGAATTCACAATTAATGACTTACGTGACATAAAAAAAAATAATATTTGCCACAGGGGAAGGTCTCCCCGACTTCGCTCTTTACTAAATATACTGCCAGTGCTTTAAAAGTCTGGCACCAAATGAAAAAACACCCAGCTTTTCAAGATTTATTTTTTCTTCAACAGATTACTGTCAGAAGATGACTACTTCCCACCATCCCACTCAGATTTGGGTTTCTCTACCTGGCGACTGGGCTTACCTATATCCATCAATTCCTGTCCCCTAGCAGTATAATTCCCTTTGAGACCCTACAGCGTGACTATGACCTCCACAACCAAGATTTTTTTCAGATACTTACAGGTTAGGAATTGTATTTTACAACAACATTTACATTTTTCAAAACTACCCACAACCATCTTATTAACCATGTTAAGGGATCTGCTGGCTGGCCACACATGGGAACACACAACTAGCTTTCTATACATGATTCTGAGAGAATACCTAGGGGGCTCAACCCAAACAGTACTAGATGGATGGAATAAGGAATTGGATCTGTCAATAACTAGTGCCTCCTGGGCAGAAATAGCCACAACAGCTAAAAAGTTAACATTCTCCAACATCTGGAGAGAATTTGCATGGAAGTGTCCTAGATTCTTCCGTTCACCAGCAGTTCTTGCAAAGTACCTCCCAGCTTCATACGGGGTTTACTGAAAAGGATGCAGATGCCAACTGACAGACTCGGACCATGTTTTGTGGCTATGTCCCATACTAAGGCCTTTCTGGAGTTCTCTACAAGGGGAGTTGTAGGACTGCCTGGGTGAGCGGGTGGAACTCACAGTAGAAATGGCATTGTCAATTTTTCCTGAGCATCACCCATCATGGCATAAAACGATGCTGCCCCCCCATCTCCTGGCAGCCAAAGAAGCAATAACACGCAGGAGGATGTCCACAAAAATACCCACGTTATTAGAATAGCGACACACTGTCTCAGATATCTACCAACATGAAAGTTTAACAGCAGAGATGCAGAACAAACTCACGCCCTTCAGAAATAAATGGCAAAAATGGATATGGTACATAGCACATATTAATGGGGACTTTGTTCCCTAAATTAAGAGAAATAATAGCGGTTGTAGTGGTGCACCCTGAACCAAAGTACATCATAGGACATCTCAAATATGAACCTCATGCAAATTACAGCAGATACTGAACCCCATAAGAGTTGCTCATTTTGAATGTTCTGTGGAAGTATGTATTTAAAAGAATGTAAATTTTCCTCTCTTAAATCTATACTGGTGATCCAATGTAGAGTTACAGAGACTTTAATTTATAAAATAAGACTATATGCAATCCTTTTAGAGAAGATATAGTACGAAGTTTTCTATGTAGTAAATATACTCTATTTACAATGCTTCAAAAAATAAAAAGTATATTTAAAAAATGTAAATGTGAAATATTTGTGTGGTAACACCTGTATGGTGGGCAGTCCATTTTTCACTTTCTAAAAAAAAAAAAAAAAAAAAAAAGGAATCCAAATAAAACTACTAGCTACCTTCACCAATCTCTACAAAACGTGACCAATCATTAAATGTGTTTTTTTTGTTGTTTTTTTTTAAACTAAAGACACTTTGAGGCCTAAGGAGGTTGACAGTGTCACTTTAAAGGACAATACCTTTCCTCCTAGCATCTCACCCCAAACCATAGCCCCCCCCCAAAAAAAATTAGGCTTTTCAGCCTAAACATTGATTTTTTCATTACCTCTGTATAATAATCTCTCCTCCCATGCATCAGCTGTAATGAACACATAGCCAGAGCAGCACAGTGCCATTTCACATGCTAAGCACAGCTCCACTGTCTCACTACCAGTTACACAGTGGAGAAGAAAAAATGACTCACCTTAGTAATTGTGTTTCTTCTAATGGAGTCCGGCTTTATTCAGACAGTATGCAATTAACCCCAGCACTTGAATTGCTTCAGAGATGAAAGAATTAACTCTATGCTGAGCGCATAGAACGTTGAGCTTGTGCTCGGTTCAAACCTTTTTCTGCTGCACTTTCAAGTGTAACCGTCAGATTCTTACGAGCTAAGACTAAGTACACTTATAATGTGGAAACTGTAAAACACTAGCCTTAAGGTCAAACAAAAGTTTTGGAATCCCAAAGACTCAAGTCAAGAACCCCAAACCAAAAACTCTGACAGTGAACTTAACATAGCGTTATAACAACAAACAAACAAAGAGCCACCATGCCCAGCTCCTCCCAAAGGAGAGGGAGCCAATGCACCTCTGGGGTGCAGCACTGTACCTGCAAGCCCACTTTCCAAAAAACAGGTTCTGAGAGGGGAGGCAGGGAGGAAGGTCAGAATACAGCAAGACTCCATTAGAAGAAACATAATTGCTAAGGTGAGAATAATTTTTTCTTCAAACATGAAGTCTTGCTATTTTCTGACAGTATGAAGACTACCAAGCAGTACCTCCCAGGAGGAGGGTACAGAACCTACTTAGGAAATTGGCTCTGCAGCACTGCTGTACCAAACCTAGCATCACTCCTAGCCTGGATGTCCAGAGAGTAATGCTTGGTAAAAGTATGAACCGTTTTCCAGGTGGCTGCTTTACAGATCTTTAAGAGGGGAATATCTCTGGCTGCAGCCAGAGAAGCAGCTGTACCTCTAGTCGAAAGAGCCCTCATGCCTGAGGTGGGTACTTTGCCTAGCTTTTCATAGCAGAATTGTATACAAGAGACAATCCACCTGGCAATAGTCCCCTTAGTAGCAGGTTTACCCTTTCCTACCTCACCACAAGTGAGAAACAACTGAGGACAGTCAAACCTATGTGCCTTAGTGCACTCAATGTGGTAGCTAAGTGCCCTCTTAACATCAAAACTGTGTAATCTTCTCTCTCCTGAAGAATGATCAGTGAAGAGCACAGGAAGGGACATGGTTTGGTTCAGATGAAAATCTGAAACCAAATTGGGTAAGAACCTGTTGGTTCTAAAGACCATCTTATCTCGATGGAAAGAAATAAAATTAGGCTCCACTGACAGCTTGTAATTCACTGATACGCCTGGCAGATGTAATAACTACCAGGAACACAATTTTCCAAGTCAAGTGCTTAAGTTCTGCTGAGGCCAAGGGCTCGAAGGCTGGTTGCATAAGCTGAGCAATGCAAACATTAAGATCCCAAACAGGAGTAGGATCCTTAAAAGGAGGATTAGTATGAAATAGTCCCTTAAAACATTTACAGAACACAGGGTGAAAAGCTAGAGAAGAAAGTTTCCCCACTGATAAAAATGCAGAAACAGCAGATAGATGTACCTTGAGGGTAGCTGGTCTGAGGCCTAAACTGTTGAGATGAACCATATAGTCCAGAACTGCAGACAAGTCAGCAGAGTCTGGTGATATCTGTTTACTGGAACACCAAATACCAAACCTTTTCCATTTGGAATTGTAGGTTTTTCTAGTGCCAGAGTTACGAGAAGCCTTGAGTATGTCCAAAACCCCCTGAGATAGATTCATATTTGCATATTTTAGCTCTTCAAGCACCAACCTTTGAGAGATTGAGAGACTGAAGGTCGGGAGACCTGAGAGGAAGTTAACAAATTGTGTTTTTTGGGGACAGCCAATGGAAGATGGACCGCCAGAGACAGCAAGAGAGGATACCAAGGCTGCCTGATCCAGTCTGGTGCAACCAGGATCACTTTGCAAGATTGTGATCTTATCTTGACCAGAACTCTGAACAATACAGGAAAGGGGGGAAAAGGCATACAGAAATTTCCCCAACCAAACCAACAGCAGAGCATCCAGGGGGACTGAGCCCAATACCGGGGGTCTGCAACAAAACAGAGGAAGTTGGTGATTGCCTGGGGCTGCAAAAGTCTATCTGAGGAGTGCCCCATCTTAGAAATATCACTTTTAGCACTATAGGATCCAGGGACCATTCGTGATGGCCCCGAGAAATCCTGCTCAAAGCATCTGCTAACACATTGTCCTTCCCTGGAAGGTGGACTGCTACCAGGGATGTCTGTAAAGAACAGGCCAGAGACCAGACTTTCATGGCTTCTGTGCACAAGGCCATCGACCGAGTGCCTCCCTGCTTGCTGATGTACCACATGGTGGTGGTGTTGTCGATCCTCACCTGAACCACCCTGTTTTGTACTGAATTCGCGAAAGCCTGTAAGGCTAAGTATACTGCCCTGAGTTCTAGAAGGTTGATATGGAGGAGAGACTCCTGAGGGGACCACACTCCTTGTGCTTTGAGGGCTCCTAAATGAGGCCCCCATCCCAGGAGAGAAGCATCTGTGGTCAGAATCACAGAATTAATCTGAGAGATGAATGGGACTCCTTGTCTGAGGTTGTCCTGATCCAACCACCACTGGAGAGCATGGATCACGATCTGAGTCACTGGCATCAGTTTGGTGAGAGGGTCTTTTTTCTGGGACCAAAAAGCCCTCAAGTGAAACTGGATGTCCCTCATCTGAAATCTGACCCCTGGAATCACTGCAGTGGCAGCTGCCATGTGGCCCAGTAGTTGGGGAAAATGTCTTGCTGGGCGAGAAACCAGGAGACGAAATGAGGAAGCTAGGTCTGTAAGTGCCCTTACCCTTGACAAGGAAAGAAAGGCCTTTGCCTCCACCCCTATGAAGGTGAGGAGCTGCACTGGTTCGAGAACTGACTTTGGAAGATTGAGGAGGAATCCCAGGGAAGTGAGCACTTGCTGGATCACTTGTAGATTTGACTTGACTTGGTCTGGAGACTGTCCCACAATAAGCCAGTCGTCGAGATATGGGAAAATAGAGATGTTCTGTCTCCTTAAAAAGGCTACTACTACTACTGCTAGGCATTTTGTAAAGACCCTTGGTGCTGATGTTAGCCCGAAAGGCATTGCCCCGAACTGATAGTGGCCTGAGGGCAGTTCAAATCTGAGCTACTTTCTGTGAGAGCACCTGATGGGAATGTGAAAGTAGGCATCCTTGAGGTCCAGGGAAGCTAGCCAATCCCCTGGCCGTAGAGAAGGAAGAGTTACTCTCAGGGTCACCATTTTGAACTTTGGCTTTAGTAGATGCTTGTTTAAGTATCTTAGGTCTAGGATGGGCCGCCACTCTCCTGTCTTTTTTGGGATAAGGAAGTTACGAGGGTTACTTGCGGGGTACCGGAGGGTTCAGTACTAGGACCAGTCCTTTTTAATGTCTTTATAAGTGACATTGCAGAGGAACTGGAACGAAAAGTATGTCTCTTTGCAAACGACACAAAGATCTGCAACAGGGTTGGTGCACAAGATGGAGTGGAAAGGATAAAAAGGAACTCAGCAAGGTTGGAGGAATGGTCAGATGTATGGCAGCTCAGATTCAATGCAAAGAAGTGCAAGGTAATGCACCGGGGAAACAAAAACCCAGGAGAAGAGTACACAATGGGGGTGAGATAGTGACAACAGTAACAATGGAAAGGGACCTGGGGGCAATTATATCAGATGACCTAAAGGTGAGCAAGCAATGTGAGAAGGCAGTAAGGAAGGCTGGGGGGGGGGACTGGGATGCATAGGGACAGGCATCAATAGTAGAAAACAGGAAGTTGTTATCCCTCTGTACAGACAGTTGGTGAGACCCCATCTGGAGTACTGTGTGCAGTTCTGGAGACCCCATCTCCACAAAGACAGAGAGTGGAGGCTGCCCAGAGGAGGGCAACCAAAATGGTGCAGGGTCTGCACCAGAAGACATACGAAGAAAGACTAAAGGAGCTTAATATATATACCCTTGAGGAAAGAAGGGGAGAGAGGGGACATGATAGAAACTTTCAAGTACCTCAAGGGAATCAACAAAGTCCAAGAGGGTAGCATCTTTCAGAAAAAGATGTGCAAGAACAAGGGGGCACAATTTGAAAATAGAGGGGGGGACAGCTCAGAGGTAATCTGAGAAAATATATTTTTTCACAGAGAGGGTTGTGGATGCATGGAACAGCCTCCCTGATGAGGTCATGGAGTCAAGAACAGTGGGGGAATTCAAGAATGCATGGGACAGACATAAGGCAGTCCTAGTGGGGGGTAGGAGGAAGTAAGCCGATTGTTAACTAGGATCTGCAGCTTATCTGTTAGGTAGGAAAATGGGCAGACTAGGTGGGCCAAGCGGTCCTTATCTGCCATCACATTCTATGTTTCTATGAAGTATCTGGAGTACAGACCCTTGCCCCTGAGGGATGTAGGAACTCTCTCTCTCTCTGGCTCAGAGAGACAACAAAGAGGAAACCTCTGCCTCTAGGGCAATGGTTTCAGAGATGTTTGCAGGTGGAAAAAAACCTGACCCTCAGCTTTGGAAATTTTTTGAAACCGAGGGCCAGTCCCTGGCTTATTACCTCCAGAACCCACTTGTCTGATGTAACGGACTTCCAGGCCTGGAAGTAGTAAACCAACCTGCCTCCTACAGGAATTGGGGCGTCGATCCGGGCTGACACCACTGGGTGTCTGCTTGGCAGGAGCCTTAGGCTGAGAGGTGGATGCAACCCTGCTCATCCCACTCCTACCTCTCCCTCTAAATAACCCCTCTGGGAAAAAAGAAGAGGAGGCCTGTGTCTGGTAGAGTAGAAAGGCCTGTGAAAAGGCCTGCCCCTGCCCCTAGCCTGCTGCTTCTGAGGAGTTGACTGCCTTTCCTTGGCTTGTGCGCCCCTTTAGGTGGTCCTGTACTCATCCATCTTTTTCATGTAGTTCTCCGTCTGCTCTCCAAACAGAGAATTACCTTCAACTGGAAAATCCATGGCCTTAGCCTGGGCATCCTGCGAGAAGCTAGTACAACTGAGCCAAGCCATACTCCGAAGAACCACAGATGTAGCCATGACTCGTGATGAAACATCTTTGGAGTCCACAGCATCATGAAACTGAACCTTAGATACCTCTATCCCATCAGCAGCCACCTCCTCCAGCTCCTTGGCTAGCTGGGGGGACGCCTGCTTAGCCAGATCCAAAACATACTCTCACCTGAACTTTTGATATCTAGCTGCACAGGCCATGTAGTTAGCCTGTGAGTCCCAGAGAAGATGCCAGGTACTGCTTCTCAGCCATAGCATCCATCTTCCTGGAGTCCTTATCGGGAGGCGGTGAAGCAAGGGAATGCTAGCCTTGTCACACTACCCCAACATGGCTGCAATGCTGGTACAGGAACTCCGTAGATGAGCCTGACAGCATGTACCTCCTGTCCATTAGTCTGTCCACTAAAAGCAATGAATTTTGACTTTTTAGAAGGATTATGAGTCTGTTTCCCAAAAGATTTATGTAAGGGAATAGACAGTCTCTTGGACTCTGGGATGTCCATCATTTCCATAAAAAAAAAAAAAAATCAGGCTCCTCAACAGCATCATCTACATTAAGCTTGAGGGTATCAGCCACATTCCTGTAAAATATAAAGTGGGAAGGGAACTCAGAAAGCCAGGGAGGGGAAACTCTTGAAGGTCTGTCTGGGGAGAGGTCTGGTTCAATGGGCTCATCCAGACCTTCCCCACCATCCTCTTCCTCATCATCAAACTCTTCTTCCCCCTCCCATTCCAGCTCATAGTATTCTTCCAAAGAATAATCAGAAAACAGGGGAACCGACCAAACCGAGCACCTACCAAGAGATGCCGGATCGGTCAGAACCAAACGGAGTGATTCCACAATACTAATTGCCCTGGCAATTTCCTCGGCTGTTGGATGGTGGGGATCTGAATCCAAACCGACTGACTTTTCCTTTTTCTTTTTTGCAGGAACCAACCCCTCAGGGTCTGCTCTCTTCTTGCCCTGGTCAGAGGGCACTCCCTCAGGTTCGGTCAGAACCGAACTGGGCTGGCCATCTGGGTCAGTGGACTTCTCGGCCTCTTTCTCCCCTAAGCCTGCCCAACCTTTTCTCTAGGGTGGCCTTAGGAAAATGTTTTGCATATTTGGCAGTCTGAATCGAGGTGGTCAAACCCCAGACAAACACAGGTGGTGTGGGAATCAGCCTTAGCAAAGGCATACACACACACACACACACACACACACACACACACACAAAACAGTGCTGAAACCCAGTGGGTCCGGGTTTCTCAGACATGGGCACAGAAAACTTACCCTTTACACGGCTTCAGGTAAGACAAACTTATCTGTTCCTAACAGTGTCACGGGTATTGGGGGGGGGAAAAGTTAAACATGTTTTTTTTGGAACCAATAAGCACTGGAATCACTACAGAATCAGAGAGTGATCGGTTCAGCCGAACTGACTGTAAAAACAATTTTAAAATTTTACAATTTCCACAGTATTTACTACAGTCCACTACCTCTACTACCTACTGTACCACAGACAGGGATCTGAACTGAGGAAAAGTATGACATTTTCAGATTAAACTGACGCTTTTAACTAATACAAACTGAAAGCGACAGGAGAAACTCCAGAGCGACTGTTCAGTTAGGCGGAGTAAAGAATCTGACGGTTACATTTGAAAGTGTAGCAGACAGAGGTTTGAACCAAGCACGAGCTCAACATTCTATGCTCTCAGTTTAGAGTTAACTCTCATCTCCAGAGCAGTTCAAGTGCTGGGGCTAACTGCATACTGTCAGAATACAGCAAGACTTCATGTTGTTTGAAGCATGGTGCCGTACTGAGCATGTGAAATGGCACCACGCAGCTCTGGACAGTTTTTTTTGGGGGGGGGGGTGCTGGTAGTACAAATGGTGTCCTTTAATTATAACGAGAATTTTACACACCCCAAGTGTGGGATGCCACATAAACCCAAAGAGTGAAGCTTGAGGGGTTTATAAAGGCATCCCACACCGAGGGGGTGGTAAAATTAGAGTTTTACACACCTACTCAACCTTTATTTTATATACATTCGCTGGAGATTGTCTTTTCGCCACAGCAATTATATAAAATAAACAGACATCTCCACAGAGTCGGGGAACGGTTGGGTTTTAGTGTGGTCAGTAGTGGCTCTTGAAGAAATTGACTTTTTTTTTTTTTTAAAAGAAGCTCAGTTTCAAAATTAAGTGTTTTGTAGCCCTATTAGTACTATTATATATATAAAAACAAACTTGCTGCCGACCCTGAGTGGCGGTGAATTTTGTGGTGCCAAGGACTGTCAGCCGACACAGAGGAATGTAATAAGCGGCTGGCACATATGCATAATGAAAAGGGAAGCCGTGGTGCATGTTCTCCGTTGTAACCCACGGGTTATAACAAGGAAATTATAACAGAGTTTCTCTTAGGGAAGTACTGAAATTCATAACTGTTCTATAATAACTGGTGCTCATTTTTCCCCTAACAGTAACTACTAAACCGACTGTCAAACTCATATTTCTTATTAGAAATGAAGTGCAGAATGTAATGTTTTATTATTACTTTGCATGCTTTTCCAAGTTGTATATCATACAAAATTAGCAGGATCTATACTGTCTGCTTCTACTACAGGGTCCCCAGGTTATGCTACTGACCCTGCCCCCCATCCTCTCTATCTGTCCTCACATGCCCTGTACTTTCCCCTTATGTCTATCCCAGTCTCCCTTGAAGCTGTCCACTGACAGCATCAAGACCACTCCCTCCGGCAGCGCATTCCAAATGGCCGTCACCCTCTGCGTGAATAAGTGTTTCTTGACTTCCCTCCCAACTACCTCCCCACCCCCATTTTTAGTGTTCCCTCATAATTCAGCAGCCATTTAGCGTAAACAGACCTTCCTTGTCCACCCTATTTTATCCCTTTCAAGTACTTATGTTCTATTATTTAGGCCCCCGTTTCCCCCCACTCACGTGCTTGGCATGGCGTGTAGAGGCACACGTGTATGTCGTGCAATGTGAGACACCCACCCTACAGGTCACCCATTACCCGTCTGCACTGCTACTGGACCTCCACCCAGAGGCGGCGGGAATGCATGTGGGCAACCCCACCTTCCCAGGAGAGGACAGCTGCTGTTAAGCAGCTCAATCCTACCCCCACACATTGCCAGCTCCCCAACAACCAGAGTCCATTCCTGAATCCGGGTCATCGGCGTAACGTCAGGTGTAGCATCCAGTGCCTCAACCCTCAGCGCAACGGGACAGCTATCCCTTTCAAGTACTTGAAGGCTTCAATCATGTTCCCTCTGTCCCTATTCAGTGCTCAAATTTAATAGTATTCTGCCATGTTTTGCATGTCAGTTTTGATGGCAGAATACCGTTTTCCTCATCCTGGTATTCCAATTGAAGTACCACTCCACCATGCCACTGTCCTGAACAACTACTTTTTTTTGAACACAGAGAAAATACTGGAACCAGAGGCAGATTACCAAAATTAAAGTTTTGGTATTCAGCCTCCCAGCCTAGATCATTTTAAAGGAGATAGGAAATTATTTTTACATAGTTAACTGCCCTTCCATTTTCCATTCCATGCCAGTTATCAGGGCTCCAGATAACGTGTGTACCAGCCTAATTTTACGTACCTCATTTTAGGAAATACTCTTCAGAAAATATTTTTAATGAGTACCAGTACTCACCCAACATTTGTAAATACTCCCCATGCCAAAGAACAGTGCTTCATAACATAACTGGTGATTCAAAAGGAACTTTTTTTTATTGCCAGATTTACAGCACTTGTACGCATCCCACTTTTGTTTTACTCACCATTTTAAAACTGGTGAGTAAATTCCTCCCTTCCAACATTTAGAGCATTGTTGGCACCTAAAATTCTTAACTCGAAAAAAAAAAAAACTACATTTTTTCTTCAGTCCACTCTAGCAAGACATTTGTACACATCTGAATTTCATTTTACTCATCTCACTTTCAAAATGAGGAGTACAGGTACTCATCCCAAAAAATCTTATCTAGAGCCCTGCCAGTTATGTATTCTGATATGCTGTGAAGATTTTTTTTGATATAAGTAATCTAGTTTTAGGGTTCCCTCAGATCTACATAGATTTCCACTCTCCTCACCAGCTAATGTTTTCTTTCCATATTTTAAAACCTTCTATGCAAGCAATAATACCTGACAGGGTGGGCAGTATTGAGCAATACCGGACCGATCAGGGGTGTAATGAGGCCTGACGCCGCAGGAGGAGGGCCTTATAGCCTGGAAGGTCGGACCTATACCGCCCACCTGGGCTAATACTACTATAGAAAATGGGCTATCTGTAATCTTTTTATAGTAGTTAAGAATAAAAATAGTAAAAAAAAAAAAAAAAAAGACTAAAATGAACTTATAGTTGGTTTGTTACTAATTACCAGTAGAGGGCAGAATAGCGTTTTACAGCTGTTTTAGAGGGTGCTTAATGCTGTGGTGCGTGTCCCTCTTTGGTACATGAGCCTACCCCCTTTCCAGGTTTCTGTATCCCAGTTTTGGATCTAACATGTGGATATAACTGCTATCACTTAGAAAAGAAAAATGAGAGGGTCGTGAAGCGGGAGCCACTCGTCAAGCAGCAAGTGAGGGGTCAGCGTGTGGAGATCTGGCGCGAGACAAGGGTGAGGAGAATGCCACATTTTTAAGTCAGTGCGGTTTAGGAAAATGCTAGCTTTTGTTTCCGCTCTGGATGTATACATTTTATTAGTGCCTCTTTTATACATATGGCCAGTTTACACTTGAATGCTGATCGGTCAGCAGAGGAGTTCCGAGCATGTGAGAGCTGACTAAACGGCATGAGAAGTGGCGCTGGTCAATTGTCTGGAGTGCCGAAGTTCAACTCGATAGCCAACATATTTAGAAAGATTGTTTTCCCATCAATTTGAATTAAATAACTATGGAGCTCAGTGAATTATTTTTTTCATGGTGGTGAAAGTGGGGTGGGGGTGCAACGGCGACCTAAGCTACTAGCTGTTTAAAAAATGGCGGCAGTTTGAATTGTGTACACAGTGCTTCAACCAATAAGGAAGCAGGCTAGGCACAATGATACCTGGCTGGGCATGAGGCAGGTTTGGTCTTGCACTTTTTATTTGCTGGGCGTCTATTGAAAGTTAATGTACCCCCTGGCAGGGGTACTAGCCAATCAGAGCCCAGCAAATAAAAAGGCCATTTTCTGAGACATTACTCCCATCCCATGCTATTCATCTGAATGGCTTGGAATGGTATTGATGGCATAGAATGTTCAGGCAGTATGAAAAGAGAGCAGCAACTGCTGAAGAGAGGTATTCAGGGTAGTTAAAAAGGCTCCAGAACTAGATTATTAATTTAACAAAAAAGGTAAAAAAAAAACATACTGAGAGGCAACAAAACAACTGGAGGGCATCTAGAGGTGTAAAAAACTGTTGCCCAATCACCTTCAATTTTACCCCTGCTATTGTACTGTATTTTATGTACATGTTCTATTGCAAAAAATCAATAAAGGTTGAAGAGTTAGGGGCTCAGCCTCAGCAGTCCTCCTTCAGCAGGTCCTTCATGATGCCTCCTTCACTGCCCACTACAAACCCAGTATCTACATTTCCAAACATAAGTGCAGTGATTTTAAGCATATTTCTAGCTGAAATATTGCTTTTCCACAGAAACACAGAAAACAAGTATATAGAGTCCTGCCCTGGATGACAACTGTCTCACTGGTAGTACACTTTAATGGTGGACAGGCAGATATAAAACTAGAGATCTGTTTGAACAAAAATACCTCCCATTGGAGCACTGATTTCCAGTTTTCAAAAATGGGCAGCTAAGTTTTACTAAATCAATTTTTTTTTTTGGGAGGGGGAGGCAAAATTAAGTGCAATAATCAGCATGTTTCACACTAAATGTGGCACACATTGGGTGTTTTACACAAATGTGATACAAACTGTAGTTGTAAATGTGGTGCTAAAGACTTTCTGAAAATCTGAGTAGAGTTTAAAAATGGGAAATTCCATTTTTAATCCTGTTTCTCCATTTTCATAGAAAAAGGGGGACCCTTACCGATTGGTGGATCTGGGGAGAGGGGGAGGCATCACTGGCAGGAGCGGGGGAAGGATAAGCAGGGGGAAGAGGTAGCGGAGGTGGAAATCACAGCAGAGAGAGTAAGGGAAGCCCTTAGGACCCTTAAGACTGAGAAAGCACCGGGGCCAGATAAATTACATCCCAGAGTACTGAAGGAGCTTGCGGATGTCCTGGCGGAGCTTTTCACCATCTCTTTGAGGACAGGGTGGGTGCCCCAGGACTGGAAGGTGGCACATACAGTGCCTATCCACAAGGGGGGATCAAGGGAGGTGGCAGGGAACTACAGGCCTGTCAGCCTGACATCTTTGGTGGGCAAGGTGATGGAGGGCATTGTCAAGGAGAGGTTGGGAGGGGGACCTGGAAAAGTCAGGGTACCTGGACAATAGACAGCATGAATTCATCCCAAGGAAATCGTGTCAGACAAACCTCGTGGAGTTCTATGACTGGGTGACGAGTGCTTGGACCTGGGTAGACCAGTGGACGTCCTCTTTCTAGACTTCAGCAAGGCACCTGACTCTGTTCCTCACGAGGGCCCATTGGGATAAGCTGGGAGAAATGGAGGTGGGGAAACAGATGATCAGATGGATAGACAACTGGCTGCAGGACCAGACCCAGAGGGTTGTAGTTGGTGGGATAGTCTCATCCCCAAGGAGGGTCATTAGTGGGGTCCCACAGGGATCAGTCCTTGGGCCCCTCCTGTTCAACGCCTACGTCTCTAACATAAGGACAGGTATCAGGAGTGAAATGAGTCTCTTTGCGGATGACTCAAAACTGGGGGCAGTGGTGGATGGTAAGGAGGGGAGGGTGGCCTTACAGGGGGAGGCTCTGGAAAAGATGGTCTAGAAAGTGGAAGCTGAGGTTCAATGCAGGGAAATGCAAGGTACTGCACCTGGGGGCCAGAAACCCAGGCCAAGTGTACACCTGGGGGGGATGCTACAAGTCTCGATGGCTGACAGGGACCTGGGGGTGGTGGTGGATGTCAAGATGAACAACTCTGAGACTTGTAGGAGGGCAGCAGCCAAGGCCAACAGGATGCTGGGATGCATCGCTAGGGGGATCACCTCCAGAAGGAGGGAAGTGATACTCCCTCTGTATAACTGCTTGGTGTGGCGACACCTGGAGTACTGCATGCAGTTTTGGAGGCCACACTTAAAGAGGGACATTAAACTCCTGGAGAGGGTCCAGAGGAGGGCAACCAAAATGATTTGGGGCTTGGGGGACAGGACCTATGGGGAGAGGCTCGAAGAGCTAAATATGTACACACTGGAAGGGAGAAGGGACCACGGGGACATGATAGAAGTCTTCAGGTACATGAAGGGGGTAAATAGGGAGGTGCTTCAAGGAAGGAGGAGGGGCAACTAGAGGGCATGGGTGGAAGCTGGATGGGGAAGATTCAGGGGAGAAAGGAGGAGGTGCTATTTCACTGAGAGGGTGGTGGAGCCATGGAATGCGCTACCAAGGGGGTTGGTGGAGGGGCTCAAGAGGGGGTTGGACAGGTACAGGGGAAGGGTTCTGGAAGCAAAATCCAGTGCAGCGAGAATATCCGGAACTGGGAAGGGAGAAGCCAGAGAAGGCTAGTGGGGCAGCAAGGTCAGCTGCCAGGGCGGGGGCTGACCAAACAAGCAGACACGAAAGACCGTTAGGCCTATTCTGCTGGCATTTTAGTATGTTAGTATATAATATTACTACAATGTAAGTAACAGGTTACCCGTTTTCACTAAAGGGAAACAGAAGGAAGTACTACCTCTGGAAAGGGATAACATCCTCCATACACCAAGGCTGTCCCAAGGGACAAAAATGTTACACATCTATGCTACATTTTATTGGTCGCTGTCAAAAAACAATTATAGGTAGGGCTCCAGACAAGATGTTTTAGGTTGAGTACTGTACTCCTCATTTTTAAAGTGAGGCGAGTAAAACGAAATTCAGATGTGTACAAATGGCTGGATATAATAGAGTCAAAAGTACATTTTAAAAAACAATTTCATCTTTTTTCTAGATAAAAATTAATCAGGTGCCAACAGTGCTCCATACAACGTTGGCAGGTAGAAGTAATTTACATAGAAATATAGACTGACGGTAGATAAGGACCACTTGGCCCACCTAGTCTGCCCATTTCCCTATCTACTGGATAAGCTGCAGATTCTAGTTAACCAACAGCCTACTTCCTGCAACCCCTCCACTATAATTGCCTTGTGTCTGTCCCATGCATGTTTGAATTCCCCCCACTGTTTTAGACCCAACGACCTCCTAAGGAAGGCTGTTCCATGTAGCCACCAGTCTCTCCGTGAAAAAAAATTTCCTCACATTACCCCTGAGCCGTCCCCCCCTCTATCTTTAAATTGTGCCCCCTTGTTCTTACACATCTCTTTTTCTGAAAGATGCTACCCTCCTGGACTTTGTTGATTCCCTTAAGGTACTTGAACGTTTCTATCATGTCCCCCCCGTCCCTCCTTTCATCAAGAGTATACATATTAAGCTCTCTGCCTCATCATATGGTTTCTGCTGCAGACCCTGCACCATTTTAGCTGCCCTCCTCTGGACTGCTTCCATCCTGTCTATGTCCTTGTGTAGATGAGGTCTCCAAAACTGCACACAGTACTCCAGATGGGGTCTCACCAACTGTCTGTACAGAGGGATAACCACTTCCCCCTTTTTCTACTTGTGATTACCCTTCCTATGCATCCCAGTATTCCCCTGGCTCTCCTTACTGATTTTTCACATTGCTTACCCACCTTTAGGTCATCTGATATGACTACCCCCAGGTCCCTTTCCATTTTTGTTGTTGTTAGTACCTCCCCTGCTATTGTATACTCTTCTCCTGAGTTTTTGTTTCCCAAGTGCATTACTTTGCACTTCTTTGCATTGAATCTAAGTTGCCATATGTCTGACCATTCCTCCAACCTTGCCAAGTCCCTTCTCATCTTTTCTACCCCCCCTTGTGTATCAACTCTGTTACAGATCTTTGTGTCATCACTTACCAGTTATAAAAAACAGTGAGTAATGTAAACGTGTGGAAGAAAATGACAGCAGTCAAGTATTAAGTGCATAAAAAAAATGCACAAGTGCATTTATCAATTTATTTCCAAATAAATATAAAATAAAAATACAGAAAGGAAAATAAATGGTTAGTCCTAACCAAAAAAATAACTCAAACTTCTGCTTCCGTCAACAGAGTCTATGGCTTTGCTTCAGCCAGAGAGAGACAAGGGTAGTGTGAAAGGCAACACAATAATACCTTTCTCCAAACCGTGTAAAAAAAACCACACACTAAATACAGGTCTTTCACCTCTTACCAACAGCATTCAACTGACCTGACTGATGTACCTCTGGTGGTGAGACCTTTTATACTCCCTAGGTCTGACATCACCATCTAGGGCTCCACCCCCATTTCCTTTGTCCCAGGAAAACAGACCTTAAACATGGTACATCACTATATTTGTATAATTTGGGGGAAGGCATAGTATCCACACATATCACAAACCTTTGATAGCTAATGTACATAATATAGGCATTCTAGGCCCTTAGAATGCCTAACAAGCTAGAATGAGAGTCTCTCCCTTCAGCTGTGACATCACTCCCACAGGATGCCATAAAAAAGTGCCCATTTGTGGGCAGCCAACCCTATAGGAGCAGCACAAATGCAGACAGCTCCCCACAGGTAATACACTTTGTACTTTGTATTCTTTCCATAATTTCTCCGTTTCAGGTATTTGAGTTGGCAACAGGAGACTGAGGAGGCGCTCATCTCCCTTCTCCTGCCAGCTCATGAGACCTGAAATGGGGTGGTGTACCAAGAAATGTAAACCAATATTTAGTGCATATTTTCCCCACAGGTGGCTTTCCATCAGCCCTCATCTTTTTATTAGAGCATTCTTGCTGTGCCCACCATTTATTTCCATATCATAGCCTTTCTCTGGGCACTTTACGTACAAAAAGGGACGTTCGCCTTGTGTTCCGATGACTGAAATATCAGCCATCAAGTTAAATTTCATTTGGGCCTTCTTGTTCTTGCAGTCCCTTTCCTTCTGACCACATGGCCACAATATATTTTGTTTTAAGGCTGCTTCAGCCTAACTGGGTCCATTATTTCTATGGCAGACACTACTGGACTTACTGACATTTCTGCCTGTAGTGTCCGCCTCATTTGCAACCTCTAGCCGCTTGGTGCGGCATCATTCTCAATCAATCAATCAAAACTATTTGTAAAAGGTGCCTTTCTAGAACCAAGGCGTCTGTACATCACATAATAAAAAACAATATTACTAAAACAATAAAATTTATCCAAACCTAATAACATTTAAAAATCATTGTAAGCATGTTTAAAAAGACATGTTTTAAGTGCTCTCAAAAGTTTGGACAGTCGGGCACCTTTCTGCTCTGCTCGAGGTTTTATTTTTTTAAAAGCCGCAACTTGTGACTGACTGTAGTGCTTCAGAGCATTGTTCTTCTCCGAAGCTCATACGGAATGCTTCCTGCTCAGATAAAGAATTCATATTTTTTTAAGCAGCAATTTGCAGCGAGCGGCTTGTGGCTTCACTTAGTCGGCGCCTCCGGAGCGGGCGTCTCAAAAGGGACACTTTTTTTTTTTTTTAAATTAACAGAGGACACAGAAGTGTTTTTAATATTTTGAATAAAGCGCAACTCACGCCATTTCATATCTCCCGCATGGGAGACACATTATAAAGGCACAACTTGCGCTGGCAGTGTACAGCTTTGGGGGCTATAAATAAAGGAACAGCAAAGAGGTACGAGTACTGTCAGGTTGGCCACCCTGACAGTGAAGAAAGAAAGAGGAAAAAGAATAAAGAAAGAACTGGGTAGAGTGAAATATTTTATGAGGGGTGCAGTTCCATACTGGCTGCATATATATCTGAACAGGGGTCACCCTGTTACAAGTAAAACAAAACTGGGATGCATACGTGTGCTGTAAATCTGGAAAAAATGCACCTTTTGAATCAATTATGTTATAAAGCACTATTCTATTGAGCAAGTAACATTTACTAATGTTGGATGAGTACTGACACTCATTAAAAAAAAAAAAAAATTCTGAAGTTTATTTTCTAAATAAAGACAAGTATAACAGGTCATTACTCACCTTATCGGGAGCCCTGATTACAGGTATTGTTGCATAGCAGTTCAAGTCAGAATACCATTTTAGTCATGCTTATATTTTGACTAGCTATCACTCCCCCACACCACTGCAGTTTTCTCTCCCCCACAGTGAAGAGTGTGACTGGCAGAGTGTAAGAGTGTGTGTGAGTGTGAGAGAGACAAAGAGACAGAGTGAGAGTTTGTGTGTGTCAGAGAGGATGAGAGCTAGAGAGATGAAATACGAAATGGCCTTGTTGGCAGCTAAAATGTTGCCTCCATCTGCTCACGTTGAGAACACGTTCACTATACAAGTCTAATTATTTATGAGCCTAACAAGACTCCTGACTGGCTACTGGATCAGTCATTAATGTCCAAGAAATGACAGACCCAGCTGCCAACTGACACTATGCAACATAAGCAGCTCGCATCACTCTGCTTAAAACCTGAATTAAGTGAAAAAAAATAAACCGGAGGGGGGGAGGAAATCACTCACCTCAGTAATGTTTCTTTTCATTATGCTTGCAAATGCAATCATTCCCCTGGAATGAACTGCCCTGAAGCTTAGACACCCCCAAAAATCAAGCTTTTTTTTTTTTTAATCATCCCCAGGAGCCCCTGGCAGGTGGCTATGGTCTCCCCTGATGGAGAGACTCGGTCTCCGGCTTCATGCTTCCCCATATCGCTGGCCCAGGTAGTCCCCTGTGGTGGGGCATGGAAAGGGTGAGTGGGACCCCCCAAGAGACCCAATCCAGATTCCCAAGCTAACCCCGTAGTCGCAGGAGCCATCATGGACCTACCAGGCATCTATTTTTCTTGTTTTCTCCCATCCTCCCTACCAACGTGATGACGCCCGGGACATGCCTCCCTACCTGCTGACCTCCAGCTATGACCAGAGAGCAGTCAATGAGCGGGACAAGTCCCCCAAGAGAAAACAGCAGTCCTCCGCATCGATCCACCCTCCCACCTGCCAATCCCCTCGTGGCCCCAACTGCCTCAACCCGCTGCCAGGTGAAGCTATGTGTGGCGTCCAGCGCCTCAACCCTCAGTGCCACCAGGCCGCAGTAGCTTAGAATTTTATGCCAATTAATTAGAGAACCTCAGAATGAAACTCTGCTGAGTGATTATACTTTTCTTTACCTTCCAATGGCAGATTTATTTCTGAAGCTGTGGGAGAATAGTGACCACTAAATCTAGCAAAATGACTACCAAAAATTAGAAAAAACAAATTTGGAAAGGATGCCCTCTGGGACTGTCCCCACTGATGGAGACCTGCAACAAAAGAGGGAGAGCTGGTAGTTTTGCCAAGAGAAACAGGTCTACCTCCGGTGTGCCCCACCTTCTGAACACTGCGAAGGGCACTCGTCTGTTCGGAGTCCACTCATGGTTTCCATGGCAGATCCTGCTCAAGGAATCTGTGAGGATATTGTCATTCCCGGCAGGAGTACTGCAGATAGCTGCACCTCCAGTGCAAATACCAGGCTCCAGATCTTCACTGCCTCTGTGTACAGCTTGGAAGATCTTGTTCCTCCCTGCTTGTTTACAGAGTACATGGTGGTGGTGTCTGTCCTGATCTGGACTGACTGACTCATGATGTGGGAGAAAAAAGCCCACATTGCCAAATACACAGCCCTGTGTTCCAGGAGGTTTATCTGCCAAGACTCTAGTGGGGTTCACACTCCGCCTACAGTGAAGTACTCCAGGTGGGAGACCCCAACCTGGGAGGGAAGCATCCATACTGAGCACCACCACAGGCGATTGCTGGAGGAAGGAACTCCCTCTCTGAGGTGCTACTCCTTCCACCAATCCAGTGCCCTTCAGCACCCTGTCACTGGTACCAACCTTGACAGAGGGTCCCGCCTTTGGAACAGTGAAGATCCTAGGTGGTACTGACTATCCCTCATTTGGAATCAGGCACCTTGTACCACAGCAGTGGTGCCAGCAGTGTGTCGTAGCAACTGAAAGAAAGCTATTGCTGGTCTGGGCTGTCCTACCTTGAAAGGACTTGCAGGGCCTATTAGGTTTGCCACCCCTCTTGAAAAAGGGGAGCCTTTCCCAGTCAGGTTTCTAGCTCTGCTCCTATTAATTCCAGCACCTGAACAGGTTCTATCTGGGACTATGGAACATTTACTAGGAAGCCTAGATCCTCAAGAGATTTCTGGGTGAGCTGAATGGAGGCCTTGGCCTCCTGGTATGATCCTCCTGAGACTAGCCTGTCGTCCAGGTAAAAGAAGACCACTATACCTTGTCTTCAAGTGTGCTGCAACTACTGCCAAGCAGTTTGCAAAAACTCTTGGCACAGAGGACAGGCCGAAGGGTAGGGCTGCAAACTGGTAGGGGCAGCTCCCTACCCTGAATCTGAGGTACTTTCTGTGAGATGGCCTTACTGGAATGTGAAACCAAGCATCCTTTAAATCCACTGACCTCAGCCAATGTCCCTGTTGCAGTGATGGGATCACTGTGGACAGTGAGCCCAATAAGTATTTATTTTACCTCCCCAGCCCTCTGGCTCACAACGATCCATTCCCTGACTCAAGCACAGGGAATCGTGAAGGCACAGAATAGCAGCCCTCCCCCATTCAAGCTCCCGCTGAAGCCAGCCACAGATGGGCCCCCCAGGTATACAGAGGAAAGGCGTTTGAGTGTTTGGTGAGCAGCGCTGCACCCTTCTACCCATGGTGGGTATACCCATTTATACTCACAGTCCTCACTGAGAGACTCGCACAACAAGGGCCTGCACCTGTCTCATCTCCTCAACTAATTAGAACCTTGGTTACAGGCAGCCAATCTCTCAATGGCACCAATCTAGTTAGTACTCACTGGGCTCTGCAACCTGCTATGGCAGACCATTTGACCCTGCCCCTAAACTCCACAGCTCTCATTCGCACTCACTAAAAACCTCTATCTAGAGCTTGCAGCTCTAGCTATGGCACCCCTATAATTCATCTCATGACAGCACACTTGGCACATACAGTGTTGCCTCACACAGACCGAAACTGCAATCGTTTCCAACAGCTTCAATAGTTCAATACCTTGTACACCAATATAATCATCGCTGGTCCTTTGTATTTCAGAAACTTCAGGCAGTCAATCCCGACTCATTTCAGCTGCTCACTGAAGAAATACAGGCCATCACAAAAATGAACCAGACCATATTGATACTGTGCATCTTACTTAAGATGCTAGCTACTCAAGAAAATGCACAATGGAATTCAGAGATGGAGGTATGAAATGTTCTTGAGATCTAAATTGCACTCGTAGTTCCAATATCTTTGTCATACAACATGCTAGCAGGAATACGTGGAACAGGCAACATCCAACAACCACCACCATAGGGATTCCACACAAAATATGGCGAACGGTTTAGACTACACAGTGAAGCTGCATCAAAACTTATAATTCTAGCCGTCACTGGGGACATACTAACCTTGGGCCAAATGATAATGTTTTAAAAATAACACACGACGATGCAAGAAGCATCATTAAAAAGATGGATCAATTAAAAAAAATATATGAGTTAGTAGGGAAACCTATGATATTGTAGTGCTACACGAAACATGGTTAAACAACTTTAAGTCAGAAATCCAAATCTAGGCCTACGTTCACTACAGATATGAGAGACCAAAAAAAGGTGATTAGGTGATACTACATTTAAAAATCAGAACTAGGACACATGAAAGTGAACTACACAGGAAGCACTGAGGGAAGAGAAATGGTACTGATAGGTCGGCCCGTCGGCGCAGCAGTAGGATTTCCGCTTGTGACACTGGCAACCTGGGTTCAGGAATGGACCCCGGATGCTGGAGGGCTGGCCGGGGGGGAGAAGGCTAGAGCATCGGAGAAGACTGCTCACCTTCTCCCGGGGGGAGGCGGAGATGCAGCCAGACACCTACCAACTCCTGGCGGAGGCAGGGAACACAGCAGCATTCTGGACTTGACTGGGGGCGTGACATCTGTGGCACACCATGCCCCCGGAGGAAAAGCAGCTCCCGGGCTGGCTGGATGACGGCTGCCAGCCCCCACTAACACAGGAAGCCCCGTAGCCAGCAATACCCCCCGCTGCAGCAGCACCCAGGGCCAAAACACAGTTTGTGCTGGCCACCCCACCAGTGACTTCCCCCTCGGAAAGGGAGTCATCCAGTGAAAAGGTTACACCGGGTTACTCCGGGATGTCTGCTTCAATGTGAAGTGGGGGCTGGAGGAGTAGGGTGTCAGGTGGGGAGCCTAGGAGGCCCAAAAGAATGGCATGTCCGGGGATAAGGGAGCAAAAAAAGAAAAAAGAAAAAAGAAATGGTACTGATACAAATATATTCAATAAACATGTGCATCGGCGTAGTATATTCTCCTCCCAAAATAAAAACTACAAACTTCGACAAGTTGGCTCAGTGAATACAGAATCACTGTAAAGGAAAGGAACTTATACCGTTAGGAGACTTATTATGCAGTATGGGGGGGACCCAGAGGGGATGACTTAGCAATATGTTTCTCCCTACTAGATCTCACCCAACACATAGGAACTCTCTCTTGTGGGGGGATACTATCAAAAGGCAATACACTAGATGTGCTGTTTACATCAGTAAACGTTGATATGCAGGATGTCAAAGTGGGTGCCCCAAACTTGAGTGACCACAACCCCATCTCATGCTCAATTAGGAAAAATTTGTTAACAAAAGACAGCCTCCCCCCCCCGAAAGATGTTTTAAACATTTCGAAAAATCTAATTTCAGCAGAGATTTAGCACAAATTAAATGGTAGAGAATCTAATACCAGACATAAGTACAGCAGTGACACTCTCAAAAACATTTGTGTTCCCTGTTGGTCTAGTGGTTAGGATTCGGCGCTCTCACCGCCACGGCCCGGGTTAAATTCCCGGTCAGGGAAAGTGCTGTACCTCTCTCTTTACTGGGGGCAGTGGTGGATGGGGAGGAGAGGAGGGTGGCCTGGGGGACCTGGAGGCTCTGGAAAGATGGTCTAGAAAGTGGAAGCTGAGGTTCAATGCAGGGAAATGCAAGGTACTGCACCTGGGGGCCAGAAACCCAGGCCAAGTGTACACCGGGGGAGAATGCTACACGTCTCGATGGCTGAGAGAGACCTGGGGGTGGTGATGGATGTCAAGAAGAACAACTCTGAGACTTGTAGGAGGGCAGCAGCCAAGGCCAACAGGATGCTGGGATGCATCACTAGGGGGATCACCTCCAGAAGGAGGGAAGTGATACTCCCTCTGTATAACTGCTTTGTGAGGCCGCACCTCAAGTACTGCGTGCAGTTTTGGAGGCTACACTTTAAAAAGGGATTTTAAACTCCTGGAGAGGGTCCAGAGGAGGGCAACCAAAATGATTTGGGGCTTGGGGGACAGGACCTATGAGGAGAGGCTCAAAGAGCTAAATATGTACACACTGGAAGAGAGAAGGGACCGGGGGATATGATAGAGGTCTTCAGGTACATGAAGGGGTAAATAGGGAGGAACAGTCAGGGTGCTTGAAGGAAGCAGGGGGCCTAGAGGACATGGGTGGAAGCTGGGGGAGATTCAGGGAGAAAAGAGGAGGTGCTACTTCACCGAGAGGGTGGTGGAGCCATAGAATGCACTGCCTAGGGGCTGGTGGAGGTAGAGACGGTGGAGGGATTCAAGAGGGGTGGGACAGGTACAGGGAAGGGTTCTGGAAGCAAAATCCAATACAGCAAGAATATCCGGAACTGGGAAGGGAGAAGCCAGAGAAGGCGAGGAGGGCAGCAAGATCAGCTCCCAGGGTGGGGGCTGACCAAACGAGCAGACGCGAAAGACCGTTAGGCCTATTCTGCTGGCATTTTAGCATGTTTGTAAGTCTGTAATAAGCATGCCCCATTTCAGGAAAGAAAAGAAAGATCTATATCTATATCTATATATATATATATATATATATATCTATATATATATCTATATATTTATATATCTATATATGTTTATATATCTATATATGTTTATATATCTATATATGTTTATATGCATATATCATGCATATATATATTACAACTACAACTATATATATATATATATATATATACATATATATATACACACACACACATATATACACACACACACACACACACACACACACACACACACACACACATATACACACACACACGCATATACACATACATATATGCATATACTGTGTGTAAGTGAAGTAAGCAATAATACCAGACAGGGTGGGCGGTACTGGGAAATACCGGACTGCCAAGGGGCGTAAATGAGGCCAGACGCTGCAGGCGGAGGGCATTATAGCCCCTGAAAGGTCTAGTATTTCCCAATACCGCCCAACCTGAAGGATATTATTGCTCTTAGAAAATGGACCATAAAGTTTTGAAAAAAAATACACAGAAATAATATATCATATATAACTTTTATAAAAAAAAATTAAATTAATTTCTTTGGTAAAGTAGTCCCTGTACTGTCAGACTCACCAGTGGAGGGCGCTGGTGTTCTTTTATTAATAGTTTCTGATAAGGATTTCCTCCACGATGTGGTTGCTTGCTGCTTTTTCCACACACACACACACACACACACACACACACACACACACACACACACAGAGTAGAGAACCGCTTCCTTTGTCGGTTTAATCAGTGCCGAGTCAGAACAGGGGACTGTAGTGCTAAAGACTGGCACTGAACTAAGGTTTTTTGTTTTTTTTTTTTCAATTTAGGAGCAGCTTTCAAATGTGGCACCAGTACCCAGCACAAGCCTCTAGCGACAGTTTCAAAGTATGCCGTCACTTTAGTTGGAGCGCGACTGGTAATTTACAAATAATTAATGTTGTTTCTGCAGTTTTTTAGTGTTTCATTACAGGGAAAACAGCACGGTGAATGGGGAATAGCTGGAGTCCCAGATGCCTGGCTCTGTGAGGAAGCGGCACATTTATCTGGTTGGAAAATTTATTTGTGAGAAACTAGGGTGGATTTTGGGGATGAGGTTGCCTTTATTTAATGAAAGAATGGCTGTAGACTTTTTTTCTTGGTTTTGCGTGCAGGTCTGTTGTGGTTTAGAGAGCCCATTTTTCCTCTCTGTAAGCAACAGAAAAAATAATGGCTGCTGGCTAGTTTCAAAATTCGGGGTGCCCAATGATACCCTTGGTAATGGGGCACCCCGAATTGGTGCTCGTTTTTCACCAGGTATCTACTGAAAAATAAATGCATGCCTGACCATGGGTTTCAGCCAATCAGGATGCTTTATTTTTCAAGCTCATTTTCTAAGCAATAACAGAGAACATTACAGTAAAAGAAAGATTATGGTAACAGGTCAACAGAACCTTAAATGATTAAACTGGACTAGGAAAACTTTAAAAAAGCTAGGAACAAATGCAAAACCCAAATCAGGAAAGCAAAAAAAGGTCACTATAAGACAAAAATAGTGGAAAGCACTAATCCATCATCTTACTGGAGTCTAATTAAAAATCACTAGAAGGGACATCAATCACAAACATGAACACAAATATCAAAGACAAAAAAGGGAAAGACCGCACACATAGGGAGTCTGCAAACTTGCTAAATAACTACTTCTGTACACTTTCAGACATAAAAATCCAAGACCAAGGAAACTTGAATGTTACTAAGCAACAAGCTGAACGGCGACAATAAAACCAACTCAAGCTTCTACTTCAGAGTCATTAAACAGAGCGAGGTACAGAAGGTAATAAACCTGAATGGAAAGAAAGCTAACAGACTGGGCCAGGTAGAAACAACGTTTCTGAAATAGTCAAAATAATAACACCTGTCTTGACAAAATTATTCAACAGAAGTATACTGGAAGGTATTTATCCAGAAGACAGGAAACAGGGCAAGGTCTTACCCAACTTAAAGAGAGGAGACCAGAAAAATCCTTGAAATTACCAGACCAGCTTTATTGTCCACTGCTTTTAACATTTTTAAAAGATTCCCCGGAAAACAAACAAATGAATACTTGGAGAACATAGTTTCACTCATACCTGACAAATACAAAACATCAGGTCTCTGTGAACAGCATGCTCTCCAATTCACTAAATCTTAGGAGTGCCACAGGGCTCCATCCTGGGACCCCCTGTTTCTAATATACGTAAATGACCTACCCACCTATAAAACAAAATCTGAAATAAAACTTTATGCAGGTGACACTTAACAGGAACAGCAGCTTCTCGCAAAGAATTAGAACACAATTTGCAACACGACTTCTACTGCCTCCAGGAATGATTTGTAAATTCAGATATGGTTCTGAGCACCAAGAAGATTCAAGCAATGCTGTTCAGACACAGAAGGTCAAAATATAATGCTGAAACCAAACTAAACCTCAAAATATTAAACGGTGTCGAGGAGTACAAAATACCTAGGTGTAACCCGAGTGCACTGAAATTCTATCTACATGTAATTGACAGTTAAAAAAGTAAACAACTCAAAGCTTTGAGAAGGAAATCAATTTTCATCTCCAAAGAGACAAGGAAAACCACAGCAACACGACTCCTAGTAAAAAGCATAGCAGCACAACACCTACTACCTGTACTAGAATATGGCAGCATTGTCTACCAGCACGCAGCTCGCACAATGTTAAAGTTAGATAGAACCTGTAACAACTTGGCGAGATTTATATTAGGTTGCACCTACGACCAACATCATTGCCTAATATACACTGACCTAAAATGTGATTCCTTAGAACTCAGAAGGAGAAAACAGTAATAACTGCCTTTAAAAAATGTACAAGGGCAAGGCTAAGCCCCCAGAATCTGATACTGATGGAACACCTAGGCATACCCATAACCTGAGGGGAAATGAGAAAAAAAAAAAAGAACAAAAAAAGGGGAGTTTTCATTCCAAGGGCAACAAACTCATACAGGAAAATGATAAACTGGTGGGTAGCCAACGAATGGAACATGTTTTTACCAGAAATCAGGGAAAACACCAACAATAAACTCATTTACAACTCTTAAAGGCAAACCTAAAGGATGTATGCACTTGTCACTGATCATTTGTATCTAACTCTGTGTGTTGGCTGTATCATGAAACCAGTTTTGTAACTCTGTCATGTTAATTCATAGCTTTGTTGTATCGTAATTATTATGTCATCTGTCTGAAATTGTGCACCTTCCTTGTAACAAAACTTTTCTTTCTCAAGTGTTTGGTCAGAAATCTTGCATCTAAAATGGGTTGCCACTCTACACTTTTCTTGTGGGTCAGGAAGTAGAGAGTACAACTCCCTCCCACACTGAGAAAGGGGGAACTCTTTCCAATGCACTTGCTTGCAGTAGCTTTTCACCTCCAACTCCAGCAAGAGCTTTTCTGCCGAGGTGGGAAGACCCTGTGTGTCTACAGTTTTGTGAACTTCTTTAACTGCAGGGAGAGACCCTGACTCGCTATCTCCAGGACCCACGTCTGTGGTAATGATTTTCCATACCTAGTAAACAGTAAGCCAACCCTCCCCCAACTGTTAATGGCTGGGCGACCTGAACAGACACGTCAGGGGTTCTGCACTGCCTGCACCTTAGGGGCTAGACTAAATTCAGCCTGCTGCCACCCTTTTTGTTATTCCCTCTGAAAACACTCCTCTGGGAGAGTAATCGTAAGTCACATAAATTCGGGGAAATAACCCCTGCCCCCACCTCATCTTCCAGAGGCCTATGGAAAGTGGAGGCCCTCTCAGTATTCCTCTTGTAGGTGGTCATATATTCATCCACCTTTTTCATATCACATAAAAACATCAGTGGTTGATTTTAGAGTTGCAGACTTCGGGGGGATGGAGCGGATTCTTAGGGGCTTCCTAGATGAGATCAGGCCAGGCAAAGGCACTGAAGCCCGGTGGGAAATTATTAAAAAGGGGCTCCTGGAGGTTACCAAGGCCTGCACGAGGAAGAGACACAAGTGGGTAAAAGTTAAGAGGCCAAGCTGGTGAACAAGTGAGGTCCATGATGCAGTGAGGGAACAAAAGGCTGCTTGTAGCAGATACAAACGTTCTTGGGGGGGAGGGGGGCTATATCTAAGGGGAGTATGATATAATAGCCAGGAGGGTCACCAAGGCAGGGGAGGGGTGGAGCCGAGACTGGTACAGGGGATTAGAAGTGGGGAGTGTTTAGAAGAAAAGGGAAGGGGCAGATTAGTAGGTTGAGGACAGGGAGTGGGTGGGTAGAAGAGCCGGGGGAGCAGACGGAGGTACTAAATGACTTTCATGCCTCGGTCTTCACCATGGAGGATGGGGGGGGAGGGGGACTGGCAGATGAAGTGAGGACAATGGATGCAGAAATCCCTATGGGGAGGGTGTGGGAAGGCCTCAAGGCCCTAAGAGCAGAAAAAGCACCGGGCCCAGATGGCATCCATTCCAGGGTGCTTTAAGACACTGGCAGATTCCCTGGCAGACCTTTTAAACTTCTCCCTTCAGACAGGGTGGGTGCCTCAAGACTGGAGGATGGCCCACATCGTGCCAATACACAGGGGTGGCTCATGAAAGGAGTCTGGAAACTACAGGCCAGTTAGCCTGACGTCGGTAGTTGGCAAGGTGATGGGAGGTCATTTTGAAAGAGAGGCTGGAGGGGTTCTGAAGGCACAGGGCCACCTGGATGACCGTCAACATGGCTTTAAGGGCAGATTGTGTCAGACCAACCTGGTGGAGTTCTATGAAGGGGTGACGAGAGTGCTGGATCAGGGCAGGCCAGTGGATGTCCTCTTTCTAGACTTCAGCAGGGCATTTGACTCTGTGCCACATTCCAGGCTGCTGGTTATGGGGGTGAGACAGACGGTCAGGTGGATAGGAAACTGACTAGTGGGGTGTGTACAGAAGGCAATTGTTTTGGGGTTGGGGGGGATCTCATCACCCAGAAGAGTCATTAGTGGGGTCCCACAGGGATCAGTACTGGGCCAACTCCTGTTTAACGTCTATTTCTCAGACATCAGAAGTGGTATCAGGAGCAGAACGAGCCTCTCTGCAGATGACTTGAAGCTGTGAGCGGTGGCGGATGGGGAGGAGGGAAACCTGGCTCTCCAAGAGGATCTGAAGACTCTGGGGAAGTGGTCACGCGCCTGGAAAAGTACAGTTATGTAAGAACTTACCATAACAGTAGATCTTCGAGAGAGGCTCTTGCGGTAGGTAATTACATATTACAAGGATACGGGTTATAACCGTATGGAGCATATCCAAAACCTGGCTGCGGGTAGCCCGGTGTCTGGTATTGTGGCATCAGGTACTGTGGCGCCGGATGCTGCGGTCCCAGATACACCGGCGTCGGATAGGATGGAGGGTACCCGGGAGCCGGGCTGCCGGAGCAGATGGCCCGGCCAGTGGCCTCGCGGGCGGGTCCACACTGGAGGGCCCCGACGGGAGCGGGACGTCTCCCGGAGTCAGTAGGGCCGACGCTGGAGGCCCTGGCGCCGGAGGTACCAACGCCGGAGGGCCGCGCCGGAGCCAGCGTCCGGGGAGCAGACGTCAGATCCAGCGCACCAGATGGCGGAAGGACTGACGGAGAGGGAAGGTCCCCAGCTTCACCCGGGGATGTTGGGGAGAAATTCCCGAGGTCATGTTGGGGAGACTCTGGGTCCCCAGAAGGCAGCGAAGGCTGCGGGGAACCGGGTACGACGGATGTGGGAGGGACCATCCTCTGTTCCTTCGCCAGCCGGACGAGCTAACATGTCGCTTAAGGGCGAGCTCTCGGCAGGCGCAGGAGGAGCCAGCACCCGACTTATGAGAGCCATCACCTGAGGCAGGTCAAGTAGAGGGATCGGCCTGGTCCGGTGGAGTGGAGGCTGCGCGCCACCCTGAGGGGTCGGGCATCTTACCAGCCCTCTCCGGGCAGACGGAGGAGCCGATGCCTGACTTACCGGAGTCGCCCGCACTGGTAGGCCGCAAGCCTGCAGCCGAACCAGGGGCGGAGGCCTCCAATTGCTCAGAGGCGCCCACAAGGCCCGAGCGTGAGCCACACAGGTGGGCTGACGCCCCATCAGAAACCTCTGAGGCGGCCGTCGAGGAGCGGTCCCCCGGAAGGAACGTTACCTGTGTCCCAGCGACTCCCAAGGGAGACGCGGTAGAGGAGCCCTTGTCCTGGTGCCTCTCCTTCTTCCGATGGCCTTCAGGGGAAGTGGACGTCTGCCTCAGTTTTTTGAGCTCCTTTTCCATTGAACTCATTTTCTTCTTCAGAATATGGGCTTCCAGGGATTGCTGCCGCCTTTTCCGGGTAGCTGCGTTGAAGCTGAGGCAGTGCTGGCACTTCTCAATTGGGTGATCGGGACCTAGGCAGAACAGGCACAGGGAATGGCCGTCCTTGTGCGGTAGTTGGGGGCCGCACGAATCGCACTTATTTTTGTGCTCTGAGGGTGTAGGGGATGGCATACACCAACAATGGTACTGACGTTAGTCAAAAAAAAGACAATTATTTCGTTAAAAAAAACGACCAAGATAGGGCTGACGAAGCACAAACTTTTCTGCAAGGCACTGTACGAGCTAACAGCAAGAAAGAACTGGAAGGCGGACGTCAGGGACCGCCCCTTTATACCAACGTCTCCTGACGCCGGGGCGGTCTCTCGTTAGGGATGGCTAGCTAGAAATTTTTCCGTGGGGACCTGCCACCTCCCGGCATCAGTCCTATATGTAATTACCTATTGCAAGAGCCCTCTCGAAGTAAGATATAAAGTTTAACACTGGGAAATGCAGGGTTCTTCACCTGGGGGCCAAAAACCCGGCTCATGTATACACCTGGGGCATTGCAGGCTTCTAAGGGAGAAGGACCTTGGGTGACGGTGGATGCCAAAATGCATAACTCTGAGCAGTGTAGAAGGGCTGTGGCCCAAGCATATAAAATGCTGGGGCGCATAGCCAGGGGGATAACCTCAAGGAGCCTAGAGGTGCTCCTTCCACTGTCCAATTGCCTGGTCAGACCGCACCTTGAATACTGCATGCAGTTTTGGTGTCCTAACTTAAAGAGGGATATTGCTCTTCTGGAGAGGGTCCAAAGGAGGGTGACCAGGATGATATTAGGTCTAGTGGAAAAGCCCTATGGGGAGAGAATGGAGGAGCTCAACCTGTACTCGTTGGAGAAGAGGAGGAACAGAGGGGATATGATCGAGGTCTTCAAGTATCTCAAGGGAATGAATAGGGTAAACCTCAAGGGGGTGCTTCAGCTGAGGGAGGGAGGGAGGAAGGGACCATCAGGGGACACTCACTGAGGCTGGTCAGGGGAGGATAAGGGGGGGAAACAAGGAGACACTACTTCACTGTGAGGGTGGTGGAGCCCTGGAATGCGCTGCCTGAGGAGCTGGTGGCTGCTATAACTGTGGACGGGTTCAAGAAGGGCTGGGAAGCCACCCAGTGGCGCTGAGGGTTGAGGTGCTGGACACCACACCTCGCACTACGCCAGCGACCAGAGTCTGGGAGCGAGTTCGGGAGCCGGTAGAGGATTGGGCGCCTGATAGGGCAGTTCTCCTCTCCAGGTTGGTGAGGGACAGCCCAGCGCACCAGTGTCTCCCAGTGGAGATCGGAAGCACTGCAGTGCGCAGGCTGCACATTACACAGCGAGGCTGACGCTGGTAGGGTTGCCATGCGCCGTTGTGTTAGGCATGCCTACGCCGGGGGCGGGGGGGTCCAAACTGGGAAAACACCGGCTCGGAGGAACAGGCGACAGCACCTGTCCCCCATGTCCTCTGCCGGGCTTAGCCAGACTGGCCTTCCAGTTCCTCCTGCCAGCCCTCGCCTACAGCCAGAGACTGCCTTAGAAGAGTGCCCAAGAGGAGAGGGCGACCCACCCCAGATAGGTTAAACCAGGGGTGCTGGCTGCAGGGAGTGGAGGAGAGAGGAGGTGCAGTTCTGGGAGCCACAGGCAGGACACTAACAGGATGACAGAGAAGGTTCCTCAGGCTGCGACCGGAGTGAAAAAGTTGGGGGGTGGAAAGAAGGGCTGGGATAGGTATAGTGGGAAAGAGTTCATCTCAGAGCTCCGCTGGGGGTTGGGGTAGGGGATTTTGTAGGGAGGGCTATAAGTGTGCCCTGGGTAGGCACTGATCCCCAAGCAGACTCTACAGACCACAGGGCCTAATCTGCTGGCTATTTAGTATGTTAGTAAGCATCTGTTTTCTCCCCAAACAAGGAGTTTCCTTTTCAGGGCAATTCATGACCTTAGTCCAGCTGTCCTGTTGGCTTTCAGGGTCATGGCACATGCAGCATCCCTGAGCAAGTTAAGGTCACTGGCATCCACTGCATGTGGAACTGGTATTTGGTGGTATCCATGGCAGCATATGCTGTGTCGGCCAGGTCCTGGACTAAGTCACCAGCTGCTTTCTTGCTCACAGCCATCACAGAGCTCCAGAATCTTCTGGTACTGAGCTGTGTAGGCCATATAAACTGCCTGCCTGAGCAGCAAAGAAGAAGTCAAAGTTGACACTTTTTTTGCCCACACAATTTAACTTCCTGGAATCCCTTTCTGGGGGTGTAAAGAAAGGGGTACCATGGCCATGTCACAGGCAGCAGTTTGTACCACCCCTTTATGTTCAGGGTGTGTATACAGGTAGTCGGCCCCCCTGCCTATCCAGCTGGTATTTCTTTTCAACCTTTTTTGTCAATGCCAGCTACAAAAGTGGGGGCTGTCAGAATCTTGGAGGTGGCCTTCCTAAGAGACGTATGAACAAGCAGAAACAACCTCTGTGTGGGTGTTAGTCCCATCATATATAGAAACTCCACCTCATCCTCTGCTGTCTTGTGAAGAGAGGCAGAGGTTGCTTGCCATCTGCCTCACAAAAGAGTAGTGTGAGGTATAATTACAATTTCAAGATGGCAGCCATGCTGGGTTAGCCACTAGCAGCAAATTCAGTTTACACTCTGTTTCGTTTTAATTTTTGTTTCGTTTCATTTATTTATTTTATTGTCGTTTAAGCTACCGATGATTACATGCTTAATTTACGGATGACTATGGGATTGGAAGATCGCCTGCTGCTTCCCGTTGTAACGAAATGGACTGGGGACTGTGGAATCGAACTGCTGGTGAATCGAACTGTTTGCAGACCACTTTCGTCCGTTTGGATGGTTTTGTTTGATTTTTCGGTAGCTTGCAGCTCAGTGACTCATTAATTGGGATTTTTGAGCCTGGGTCTTATTCGTGTGATTTTTGCAGAGACAATGAATGGGGCTGGCTGAATTTCTACTGGCTTGCCCTGCTGATTCATTGAGGGATTTTTGGAGCCGTAGGCTTACAGCTTTGCCAGGTAAAAGCTGGATTTTAGCATCAGTGGTGTGGAACTGTACTTTTTTCCTGCCGACCTGCCCTGCTATTCATCAAGGGATTGAACTTTTAAAGCTGTAGGTACGAGGCTTTGTCGGGTTATCGCTGCAAGTTAGCGCCGTGGATTTGCATTGCTCTTGAAATTGTGATACTTGGATATTTCACTGGGATTCTGAGGGGTGACAACCTGCTGGAAAAGGATATCCTGACCCTTTATTACTTTTTTGGTGGACTGCCAGTGGATTGTTATGGATTTCGTGACTTATTCCTATGCTTGACCGGATTTTATCGCTGGATGGTGGATTTAACTTTGTGAATCTCCTGGGTGATGGTTCGAGTGTGTAACTGGATGCAAACTCACAGTAACTTTGAGACATAGCTCTTTATTTGGGATTGAAGGGTAGGTCTTGATCCCAGGGGCGGACTGTTTGTGGTGTGTGGCTGTGCGGGGGTCCTGATCTTATTCCGCCAAGAAGTTGGTGGTGTCGCTCAGTGTCCCTTAGGCTTCCCCCCGGGGATCAATGGAGAGTGTTCCCAGGGGGAGAACCATTAGCAACAGCTGTGGATCCGAATTTGTCCACCTAGAGGGATTTATCTAGGCTTTCTCCTGGCCCTGAGAGCTACTGAATCATCGAGGTGAATTCCCTTTATTTGGACTGTTCGTTATGGTCAGATGTGAGGTCGTGCACACCAAGAGTGTGCCTAGTACCTTAAATCTGGTCATATATTATCCTTCTTATTGAAGTGGATTTTTGTTATTTTTAAAACTTGTAAGGCAGTGAGTGCCTCTCTAGGTCTGGGCACAGTGAGAGTGTGCCTAATATTATGAGTCTGGACATTTATTATTTTAATATTTCTTTACAATTTTTTTGTTCGAGTTCAGTGCTTTCCCCTGTCACGTGAGAGGTGGGAGGGGTTTTTTTTTTTTGGTTTAACTTAAAATAGTATTTTTTTTTAAACATTGGGCCGTATGTGTTGGGACCGAGCCTCTGTGGACAGGCGCTACTCCCCCTCTAGGGTGAGGGACCTGCACCCCTTTGACTGCCCCCCACTGCAACCCAAGGTATATACTCGTTACCGTGCCTTGGGAATTGCACGTGGGAGGAGGAGATGGAGGGTGGTTCTTCGCCTGGGGGAGTGGAGTTGGAGTGGACAAATAAGGGTGGTGAGGTCTAGGAGAGACCCTGGGGTGAAATGGGTCCAGGACAGGGGTTTGCGATGCCTGGTTCCCATACCCAAGGGTTCCACTGATAGTGGGCAAGTAGCCCGCTCCTCCACGGCCTCTCATCCAACTCGGACGGTGTTATGAAATGCCAGGTCTATAAACAACAAGACAGCAATTACTGCTGATCTTGTTGAGTCATCTGACTTGGCTTGTATCACTGAGACCTGGCTGGATGGAAATGCTGGTCCCATATTGGAGTCAGCTATTTCAGCCGGGTACTCTGTGATACATCACCAGACTGGATCGGGGTTGCTATTTGTTTTAAATCTAAGTTGGGCCTTGCGGAGGTTCCAGTGGTGACCCCCAGATCCTTCAGAGTGTATCATGGGAGCAGGTGTGGGCAGCAGAATTCTCCTCGTTTACCATCCCCCCCCCAGTGACGAGAAAGTCTTTCTGCAGGAAGTTGCAGACTTCATTGTCGACCTGGTGTTGGAGCCCTCCAGGTGGTTGGTCCTGGGGGAATTCAATGCCTGGGCTGATGATGAACTCTCGCTTTTTGGCCAAAACTTCCTCCAACTGATGATTTTTTGGGCTTCACACAGGTTTTTACCACTACTACCCATATTCAAGGTCACTCCTTGGATCTGATGTTCACCCTGGGCATGGAGATCTCTGGACTGTTGGTGGAACCAGTTGAGTGGTCTGACCATCACTCAACAAGGTTCAATTTCGCACCCCCCCCCCCTTTGAGACCAACCCCTATGGAGATGGTCCAGTACCTTCCTTTGAAGGGAGTTACCCCTGTGGGTCTAATGACAGTGCTGGACCTATCGAATCAGCCTGTGGAGTGCACGGATCCAGATGTCTTAGTAGTGCACTGTAATAATATTGTGCTGAAGGCTCTGGATTCCATAGCTCTTGTCCATGTTCGCCCCCTCTGCCCCCTTGGTTTGATGGGACATTGAGGGAGTGAGGAGAGTGGGGATGAAGATTGAAACACTGCTGGTGGAAATCTGGTCTGGAAGATGACAGCCTTAGATTGATGATGGCCCATTATATGGACTATCAATCAGAAATCTCCAGTAAGAAGGCAGAGTTCCTGTCCAGGGAGATAGCTGCATCAAGATAAAATCGACAAGCTCAGCTCTTCCGGACTGTGGACAGACTGTGCAATCCAACCTGTCTGTGGGGTCGGCGAGCTTTTCACAAATAAAGTGTGATGAGTTTGCGCGGTTCTTTGATGATAAGGTGTCGATCTGGTCAGATCTGCAGTTTGCATTCAAATGAGCATGGCGGTAGTCAATGCAAGGTTACAGGCCCTCGGTCTTTCTGGATGGATTTTGACCAGCCAGCGATCCTGGATATCATGAAGATTGTCCAGGGCTTGTGACCAACTTACTGTAGTATGGATCCTGGTCCTACATGCCTCCGTGTGGGGTGTATGGATGTGCTCGGACCAGTCCTTGCAGAGATAGTCTGCTGCTCTTTGGACCAAGGGGTGTTTCCAGAGTCTCTAAAAGAGGCTACTGTGAAACTCCTTTTGAAGAAACCTTCCCTCGACCCACACTGTCATGCTAACTACAGACCAATGTCTAATCTGCCCTTTTTGGGCAAGGTTATTGAGAAAGCAGTCGTGTTGCAGCTCGAGGACTTTCTTACCATCCACAAAGTCTATGATCCTCTCCAGTCCGGTTTCAGGAAGAGGCATAGTACCAAGACGGCGTTGGTTCGAGTACTTAATGATCTAATAGTGAGAGATCAGAGGAGCAGTTCAATCTTGGTACTCCTCGATCTCGTTGCAGTATTTGATACCGTGGACCATGGGATGTTTCTAGAATGCCTCCGGCTGTTCTGTGGACTATCAGGAACAGTCTTCAGATGGTTTCAGTCTCTCCTCACGGGCAGAACCCAGAGGGTAGTATCAGGAATTTTTTTCCCTCAGCTCCCTTTGCTCTGTCCTGTGGGGTGGCGCAGGGTTCTGTGCTTCCCCCCATGTTGTTCACGGTGTATATGCTGCCGTTGGGGGACATTATAAAGCGTTATGGGCAGAGTTTTCACTGCTGTGCAGATGATACTCAGCTCTATATGTCCTTTGTACCCGAACAAAATGACACTTTATCAGTCTTTTAACAACTGCCTCGCTGAGATTCAGGGCTGGATGAGTGCTAACTGGTTAAGACTGAATCCGGACAAGACAGCTTCTCTGCACGGTGACCCAGATCCACCACCAGCAACTCAGACTCCTGGGTTTTCCTCCGCCTTGTGTTAGGGGGTTAACCAGTTGAGACCTTCTGAACAGGTGCGAAATCTGGGCGTAATTTTTGATGGGGAGCTGACACTGAAGGCACAGGTGTCAGCCATTGTCAAGTCTTTCTTTTATATCATCTGAGGAATACTGCCCGGATAAAACACCTTGTTCCACACGATGATCTTCCTCTACTAGTCCACGTATTTGTCTCCTCGCGTCTTGACTACTGTAATGCTCTATATCTAGGATTGCCGGGGGTGGATCTCCGTCACTTGCAGCTGGTGCAGAACGCTGCAGCCAGGTTGTTGACGGGGATGCCAAGAACTTGCCATATCACACCTGTGCTGCGCGAACTGCACTGACTGCCAGTACGATGGAGAATCGCCTTCAAGGTCGCATTGCTGACCCATAAGACCCTACACTGTCAGGGATCGGACTACTTGCAAGATCTCCTGCGACCTTACTGCCCTCTTCGCTCGCTCCGCTCCATCGACGAGGTATTGCTAGAGGTTCCCAGGGTTAGTCTTCAATCATCTGGCGCCAGAGCGTTTTCTTTTATTGCCCAAACCCAGTGGAATTCTCTACCTCGTCTGATTCGAGAGTGCCAGTCCACAGAGATATTCAAGGCATCCTTAGAAAGTTATTTATTTGAGCAAGCCTTTGATTAGGCCATCCCATTGTTTTTTTAATTGTTTTTAAATTTATATTTATTATGTTGGCTGTTTCTTGTATTTTATCTGTCCTTTGATAATTTTGAAAAGTGCACTATAAATAAAATTTGATTTGATAATCCTCAGAGGACTGGGGAAGGGAACCGTCCCGGCTCTATGGGTTCACCTTCCTCCTCTTTTTCCTCATAAGAGTTCAGCCTCCTCCACCACAGGCACTGGTATAGGTACAGAAGCCTGGGGAAGGGGGCTGGCATGAGCATAAAGGCTCCCATAGCCTGAAACAACTGTCATGCCTTAAGTCATGTCCTCAACAGAGGGCATTGTACATTTGTCAACTGGCATCTCCTTTAATTCAGCAGGAGGGGCAGTAACACGCTTCTCTTTCTGCTTTTTCTTAGCAGGCACCAGCTCCAATGCCTGTTCGCAGCTCCTTTGTCTTAGAGGGCTCAGGGGCCTCCAAGTCAGACACCCTGACCTCTGTGCTACCCTTAGCAAATCTGTCCTTCTGCTTACTATAGGGAACCAGACTCTCCCCAAAGCCTGGCTGTGAGGAAGAGGCAGATTTAGAAGCCATAATTTATTCAAGTTTCTCAGCCCTCTTTTTAAGCGTTTTGGGACAGAGCTTGATAAAAAGCTCAGAACTTATGAAATCGTGACCCTGTCCCTTATTGTTATGCAGAAAGTTAAATGAAAAGATCTGTTCCATCCTTTCCTTTTCTGTCACACTGCAATCAAATTGTCTTGTCAGATCTAGGAACTGATCATCCAACAGTCTCACGAGTCCCACTCTCCTGCTATCTACCAGCTTTCACATGCCATTTCTTGCTGTTTCCATCTTTTCTTCTCCCTTCCTTATCTGTGGTTACAAAAAATATATGTGAATCTCTGTGAAACTGGGATCTTTTGATTTGAAACTGTATATAATTATACTGTTGAAATGATTGCAAAAAAAGCTATCTGTTACTCAAATCGGTTAACTATGAGATGAAGTTTGACCTCCACAAGCTAATTTGCAGAGTTGTCAACAGGAGATCAGTTCTGGGACATAATGCTCTACTTTGTTGCACAATGCAAAGAAAAGACGCATCAAAATTTAAATACCTGTAAATTTTCTTTCTCCGATGGCTGGTCTCCAGGCTTCCTTACGCATGGGCTATACCTCTTGATGCTGGTTGGAGGCAGGAAATAAACCTCTGCAGCAAGGGGACATCTAGCCCTCCACATACAGTTTTCTCCAGTTGTTCCAAAAGCAGTCCTAATGTGGCAATACTACAAGTATTTGGAAACAAAACAGAAGAAAGTTTAGGCATAAAAGCGAGGCCAGCCTACTATATACATTCTGGGAGGTAATCCGAAGCCCGGAGACCAGCCATTGGATAAAGAAAATTTACAGGTATTTAAAATTTCGATTCCTCTCTCTCTCTCTCTCTCTCTCTCTCTCCCCCTCCCCTGAGCTGGTCTCCGGGCTTCCTTATGCATGAGATATACAAAAAAAAAAAGCAGTATATCCCCAGATGTCCAAGGTGGGAAGAATATCAAGTGATCTTAAGGTTCCACCACCGCCTGAAGCACTCAACGGCCAAAAGATGCCTACGCCGAAGACATCACATTCAGTTTGTAAAATTTTGTAAAAGTATGAACGGATGACAAAGTGGCCGCTCTGCACAAGTCTGCAGGAGATACTTCTCTGAAGTTCATCCTTTAAGTGGTCATAGCTCTGGTAGAATGGGCTCTCACTGGGCCAGGTATCGTTACTCCAGCCTGATCGTAAGCCTTGGAGATTACTGATCTAATCCATCTGACTAGAGAGTCTTTTGAAGCTTTTTTTACCCACATTCTGGTCTGTAGTTAAAATGAACAAACTTGATGTTTTGCGAATAGCCTCTATTCTCTTAATATACATTTTGATCGCTCTCCTAGGGTCTAGTGTATGAAACTCCCTTTCCCTTTTCGGGTGTGGGCAAAAGGAAGAATTAGCTCTTGGTTGCAATGGAAGGTAGATACAACTTTGGGTACAAATCCTGGATCTGTACGAAGCACCACAGCATC
Organism: Neoceratodus forsteri; assembly: GCA_016271365.2. NCBI lineage: Eukaryota > Metazoa > Chordata > Ceratodontiformes > Ceratodontidae > Neoceratodus > Neoceratodus forsteri. The sequence goes on along the minus strand of CM057452.1, from coordinate 354,509,833 downwards.
CTGATGAAACAGTGTACGGCTCTTTGGTGGACAGCGTTCCCAGCTTCTCTTTGCTGAAACAACATCTACAAGACAAACCATCTTCATAGTAAGATGCATAAGGGAAGTTTCCTTAAGAAGCTCAAAAGGCGTTTTGGTTAAAGCCTTCAGAACCAGATTAAGTCTCCAAGGAGGTACGGTTGGCTAGATTGTGGGGCGTTTTAACGATGCTGCCCTTAGAAACCTCCTGACATGAGGTTGTGATCCCAATGAGTCCCCTGAGTCTACTAGAGGAGGAGGAGCGATGCAAATTCACCTTCATTTCAATAACCAGAGCTATGTAGCCTAGCTCTTTGAAGGTTTCCCGCTCAATCTCCAGGCCGAGAGGGGCAGATTGTTCAAATTGATGTGCAGAGCCGGAACCTAATGAGAAGGTCCGGGCTGATCTGGAAAGTTAAAGGTGGTCCCTTTGACAGCTGAATGAGAAGTGGGAACCATGGACGGCGAGCCCACCTGGAACAGACTAGGATCATCTCTGCTTTGTCCCGGGCCACTCTGTCCAGTACCCTGGATAGCAGTGGTATTGGAGGAAAGGCATACAGGAGGCTGAACTGACCCCAGTCTAGGGAAAAAGCGTCCTGAGCTACTGCTAGGTTGTCCCTTGCCAGGGAGCAGAATTGTTCTGCCTTTTGAGTTTCGCCTGCATGCCAACAGATCTACCTGGGGATTGCCCCACTGCTCTGTTAGGAGGTGGAAGGCGCTGTCCTTCAGCTCCCATTCCCCTGGCAGGACATCTCGGAAACTTAGCCAGTCTGCTGTGACATTTTCCTGTCCTAGGATGTACACGGCTCTTATACTTGCCATGTGTTATCTGCTCATTGAAAGGGAAGAAGAAGAAGTAGTGACTCCCAAAGCATTTTCAAGTTCTTTGTGCCTCCCTGATTGTTGATGTAGGCCATCGTTGTTAGACTGTCTGTTAGAATCAACACATCCTGATTGTGTACTTGCTGCTGGAAGTGTAGCAGGGCTAGGCGAACTGCCCTCATCGAGGATGTTTATGCTGCACCTTGATTCTACCAGTGACTACTTGCCTTGTGCTGGCGGCTGGTGCAGGTGGGCCCCCTTCCCCTGAGGTTTGCATCGGCTGCGATTCTGATTTGGTGTGGATGGCCCAACTTTTGCCCCCTCATGACATTTGCCCTCAGAGACCACCAGCGGAGGGAGGGTTTTTTTTTTTGTTTTTTTTTTTTTTCCATCTGCTCAGAGATTCGGATGAGCTGGTGCTGGCTGTGTCTGGACTGGGACCACAGCCTGAGCAGATGTGCACTACAGCCCAGGGGACCAAATCCACCAGCGACCCTAGAGTCCTGATTAGTTGCATAAAGGACTGGGCCGGCAGCTGAGCGGCTGTCTGAAATTTCACAATGAGCTTCCCTGCATTTTGTTTCTGGGGGAAAAACCTCGTTGGCCTGTGTCCTGAAGTCTGCTCCCTGGTGGTTCATGTTCTGGCTCGGAGTTAGGGAACTCTTCTTCCAGTTGATGACAAATCCATGTGCCGAGAGGCACCGGACTGCCTGTACTGCTTGGTTGAGCTCTCGGGTCTTGATGAGGATATCGTCTAGGTAAGGGAAAAGCTGGATCCCTCAGTTCCGAAAGTGAGCTATGACCACTACCAGTACCTTTGAGAAAGTTCTTGGGGCTGACGGAAGGCTGAAAGAAAAAATGACTCACCTTAGTAATGTTGTTTCTTCTAATGGAGTCTTGCTGTATTCTGACAAATTGCAGTGAAGTCCAACTTTTGAACTGCCCCGGAGATGAAAGAGTTAACTTTCCGTGCCAGGCATGGAACACTGAGCTTGAGCTCAGTTGAGACTCTGTCTGCTGCTGTCTGAACTCAAACAGTCAGATCTTTATGAGCTATACTCACTGAGTGTCCTGTGTGGAAGCTGTAAACCTACACTAGCCAACTGGCTACTAAATATAATAAACAGATTTTTTGGTCCCAAAACAAAGACTCAAGTCAGGAAACCCAAAAAATGAAAGAAACAACACCCACTCACCCAAAGCAAAGGGGTGATAAAGGATGGGGCACCTCTTGACTGCCAACACTGCTACTGCCCACCCACATCCCAAAACAAAGGTTCTGAGAGGGGAGGTCAGAATACAGCAAGACTCCATTAGAAGAAACAACATTACTAAGGTGAGTAACTTTTTCTTCAAACAACATGAAGTCTTGCTGTATTCTGACAAATTGCAGACTACCAAGCAGTACCTCCATGGAGGAGGGACAGAACCTACCTAGGAAATAGGCTCTGGAGCACTGCTGTGCCAAACCGAGCATCACTCCTAGCCTGGATATCCAGAGAGTAACGCTTGGTAAAAGTGTGTACTGTTTTCCAGTTAGCTGCTTGACATATCTCTAAGATAGGAATATCCCTGGCAGCAGCCAGGGAAGCAGCTGTACCTCTGGTAGAGTGAGCCCTCAGGCCTGAGGGTGGAGTCCTGCCTAGTTTTTCATAGCAAAATTGAATGCAAGAGACAATCCACCTGGCAATAGATCTTAGTGGCAGGTTTTCCCTTACCAACCTCACCATAAGTGAGGAACAGTTGGAGGGAGTCAAACCTGTGACCCTTGGTACGCTCTATGTAGTAGCTAAGTGCCCTTTTCACATCCAAACTGTGCAGCCTCCTCTCACCAGAGGAGGAATGGTCAGTGAAGAAAACAGGAAGAGAGACTGGTTAAGGTGGAAGTCTGAGACCACCTTAGATAAAAAAACTTCCTGTTAGTCCCGAGGACCACCTTATCTCTATGGAAAGGGATAAAATCAGGCTCCACTGACAGGGCTTGTAGCTCGCTTATGCGCCTGGCAGAAGTTATGGCCACCAAGAAAACAGTTTTCCAAGTCAAGTACTTAAGCTCTGCTGAGGACAAAGGCTCAAAAGGGGGTTGCATAAGCTGGGCAATGCAAACATTAAGGTCCCAAACAGGGGCAGGGTCCCTGAATGGAGGACTGGTATGAAGCAATCCCTTGAAAAATTTAGAGAACACAGGATGAGCTGAAAGGGAAGAAGGCTTACCTGCTGAAAGGAAAGCAGAGACAGCTGCCAGATGCACTCTTAGTGTAGCTGGTCTGAGTCCCAAGCTATTAAGATGAACCATATAGTCAAGAACTGTGGGTAGACCAGCAGACTCTGGAGAAATGTGCTTCCCAGAGCACCATATAGAGAATCTTTTCCATTTGGAGTTGTAAGTGTTTCTGGTGGAAGGCTTCTGAGAAGACTTTAGGATATCCATAACACCTTGAGAGAGGTGTAAATCAGCAAACTCTAACTCTTCAAGAGCCAGGCCTTGAGATTGAGAGATCTGAGATTCGGATACCAAACCTTCCCCTGAGCACATGTTAACAGGTTGTAATTCCTGGGAAGAGACAAGGGAAGGTGGACTGCTAAGGACAACAGGAGAGGGTACCAGGGCTGTCTGGCCCAGTCGGGAGCAATCAGAATCACCTTGCAGGGTTGAGACCTGATTTTGACTAACACCTTGAACAGGAGAGGGAAGGGGGGAAAAACACGCAGGAACTTCCCTTCCCAATTGAGAACTAGGGCATCCAGGGGGACTGAGCCCAACAATGGAGGCCTGCAGCAAAAGAGAGGAAGTTGGTGATTGTCTGGGGCTGCAAAAAGATATATCTGTGGGGTGCCCCATCTGGAGATGATCACCTTCAAAACCAGGGGATCCAGGGACCATTCGTGATGGCCCTGAGATATCCTGCTGAGAGCATCTGCCAGGACGTTGTCCTTGCCTGGGAGGTGTACTGCTGTAAGAGAGGTGGTCAGGGAGTAGGCCAGAGACCATAACCTCATTGCCTCTGTGCACAAGGCCATAGACCAAGTGCCCAATTGCCTGTTGATACACCACATTGTGGTGGTATTGTCTGTCCTGATCTGAACTACTTTGTTCTGAACAGACTTGGAAAAAGCTTGAAGTGCTAGAAACACTGCTCTGAGTTCTAATAGATTGATGTGAAGCAGAGATTCCTGAGAAGACCACAACCCTTGGGTGGTCAGGTCTCCCAAGTGGGCTCCCACCCCAAGAGGGAAGCATCTGTAGTAAGGATTAGAGAGTGAGACTGAGTGACAAAAGGAACTCCCTTAGATTGTCCTGATCCTGCCACCACTGCAATGCCTGGATCAGGGTTCGAGTCACTGGAATTAGTTTGGTCAGAGGTCCTTTCCTGAGACCAAAAGCTCTCAAGTGGAACTGAATGTCCCTCATCTGAAATCTTGCTCCCTGCACCACTGCTGTAGAAGCAGCCATGTGCCCCAGGAGCTGTAGAAAATGCCTTGCTGGTCGAGACACCTGGAGGTGAATGAAGAGGCCAGTGAAATAAGGATCCTTGCCCTGTCCAGGGGAAGGAAGGCTCTTGCCTTTACTGTATCTAGCTCTGCGCCTATGAAGGTGAGGAGCTGTACAGGCTCTAGAACCGACTTTGAAAGATTCAGAAGGAAACCTAGAGAAGTAAGCAGTTGCTGAGTTATCTGTAGGTGTAACTTGATTTGTCTGGGACTGGCCTACTATGAGCCAGTCGTCCAGGTATGGGAAGATAGAAATCCTTTTTCTTCTTAGGAAGGCAACTACTACTGCCAGGCATTTTGTGAACACCCTTGGAGCACAGGTTAGGCCGAAGGGCATTGCTCTGAATTGGTAGTGGCCTGAGGGCAGCTCGAAACGGAGGTATTTTCGATGGGAGCTTCTGATAGGAATATGGAAATAAGCATCCTTGAGGTCCAGGGAGACTAGCCAGTCCCCTGGCCTTAGGGAGGGTAGAATTATTCCCAGAGTCACCATTTTGAACTTTGGCTTTAAAAAGGTGCTTGTTTAAATATCTGAGATCCAGGATGGGCCGCCATTCTCCTGTCTTTTTGGGGGTGAGGAAGTACCTGGAGTACAATCCTTTCCCTTTGTGTAGGGGTGGAACCCTTTCTATAACTCTGAGAGCCAAGAGGGAAGAGACCTCTGCCTCTAGGGCAAGTGCCTCTGAAGGATTTGCAGGTGGAGAGGATCTGGTTCTCATCTTTGGAAATATTTTGAAGCCGAGAACCAGTCCCTGGCTTACTACTTCCAGGACCCATTTGTCTGATGTTAAAGATATCCAGTACTGGACAAAGTAAGCCAGCCTGCCCCCTACAGGTAGTGGAGAATCAGCCCTGGCAAACCCATCAGGGTGCCTGCTTGGCAGGGGCTTAAGGTTGAGGGGTGGAAGCAGACCTGCTTGTACCCCGTCTGCCTCTCCCTCTAAAGAACCCCCTATGAGCATAAGCAGAAGAGGAGGCCTGGGCTTGGTAGAAAGGCCTATGAAAAGACCTGCCCCTGCCCCTGGGATGCTGCCTCTGAGAAGTGACTTGCCTTTCCTTGGCCTGAGCACTCCTGTAGGTGGTCCTGTACTCATCCATTTTCTTTATGTAGTTCTCTGTTTGCTCCCCAAACAGAGAATTACCCACAAGAAAATCCATGGCCTTAGTCTGGGTATCCTAAGACAGGCTAGTACATCTGAGCCAAGCCATCCTACGAAGGGCCACAGATGTAGCCATGACTCTAGATGAAACATCATTGGAGTCCACTGCAGCATGGAATTGCACCTTGGATGCCTCAATACCATCCGCAGCCACCTGCTCCAGCCCTGGCAAGCTGGCTAGACCTGTTTAGCTAAAGCCATTTACAGTGTCCTATCTAGATTTCTGATATCTAAGCTGTATAGGCCATATAATTAGCCTGCCTGAGTCTCAAGGATGCTGCCATGTACTGTTTCTTTGCCATGGCATCAATCCTCCTGGAGTCTTTATCTGGGGGTGTGAAGCCAAGGGTATATTTGCCTTATCACAGGCTTCAGCCTGCACTACCCAACAAGGCTGCATTGTTGAGTAAGGAACTCCGATTCGAGCCTGAGAGAGTATACCTTTGTCCATTCTCTTATCCACAGGAGGTACAGAATTAGAAGTCTTTAAAATTTTCATTGTCTGTTTCCCAAAGGACTTATGAAGGAAATAGACAGCCTCCTGGACTCTGGGATATCCATCATTTCAACATAGTCAGGCTCCTCCTGGTCATCCACAGCTTCTTCCATAGGAAGCTGAAGAGTTTCAGCCACTTTCTTGTAAAACATGAAATGGGAGTGGGACTCAGAAAGCCTAGGAGGAGACACTCCTGAAGGTCTGTCTGGGGAGATGTCCGGGTCAATGGGCACATCCAGACTTTCATAAATCACACTCACTTTCTTCATACTCTCCTTCCTCCTCCTCCGGTTTATAAAATTCCTCTAAATCATAATCCGGAACCGGTGGAACCGGCCAAACCGAGCGCCTTCCTAATGGTGCCGGTTCGGTCGGAACCGGGGATGGCGACTGGACAATTATCGCTTTGGCTATTTCACCAGCGGTCGGAGAAAGAACTTTTGGATCTGCACCGGCTGATTTATCCCTGCTTGTTCTTTTAACCGAAACCGACTCCTCGGAATCGGTTCTCCTTTTGCCCGATGAAGTTTCGCCCTGGTCAGAGGGCACTCCTTCTGGTTCGGTTGGAACCGAACCGGGCTGGCCATCCGGGTCAGCGGACTTCTTGGCCTCCCTTTCCCTGAGCCTGCCAACTCTTTTTTCCAGGGTAGCTGCAGGAAAATTTTTACAAATCTGGCAGTCTGAATCGAGGTGGTCAAACCCCAGACAATAAACACAGGTGGTGTGGGGATCAGCCTTAGCAAAGACTTCCCCACGCACACTACAGTGTTGAAACCCAGTGGGCCCGTTTTTTCTTTTGGGTTTCTCAGACATGGCCAGTCCTAACCAAAACTTACCTTTTTTTCGGCAATCCGCCAGGCAAGACACTCTTATCGGTTCCTGACTGTGTTACGGGTAGTGGAAAAAAACGTAGTAAAGTCCGTTTTTTTTTTTAGAACCGATAAGAACCGGTTACCACACTCTAAAAACAGAATAAAGTATTTTTAAAAACAATTTGATCGGTTCAAACCGAACCAATCCCACGTTTACAAGTTCCACACAGAAAATAAACAAAAATAAGCCTATCTAGTACTCACGAAACCACAGACAGAGACTGAACCGATAGGTTATGGTTTAAATTCGGTCGAAAACTGAGAAAAACGGTACTTTAACCGACAAACTGAACCGAGCAAAGGAAAATTCTCCAGAGCAACTGTTCAGTGAGGTGGAGTAAAGAATCTGACGGTTTGAGTTCAAACAGCAACAGACAGAGTCTCAACCAAGCTCGAGCTCAGCGTTCCATGCCTGGCATGGAAAGTTAACTCTTTCATCTCCGGGGCAATTCAAAGGTTGGACCTCACTGCAATTTGTCAAAATACAGCAAGACTTCAAGTTGTTTGAAGGGAAAGTTTTGAATTGAAAGTGTTGCTTCCCCACCTTGAACCTGAGATATTGCCTGTGTAGCCTCTGAATAGGAATATATAGGTAGGAATCTTGCAAGTTGATGAATGCTAGAAAGCCTCCTTGCTGCAATTCTCTGATTGAAGACATTGTTTCCATTTTGAATGGTCTGCTGCGCACAAAGCGATTCAGGAATTTGAGGTCTAGGACTGGCCTGAATCCTCCTCTGCGTTTGGGTACAATGACGAATAGGGAGTCTACCCACTGATTGAACTCTGCGGGGGGAAACTGCTCAATAGCCTGCAACATCGCCTGTCTTTTGGACAGGTTGCTTGAGATGAGGGAGGGCACCACGTGAGGTAGTGGGGGCTTGGAATTGAATTCTATCAGATAACCCTAGCTGATGTCTAGAATCCATCTGTCCGACATGGTTTGGACCCATTCCTCGAGGAATTCCGAAAGTCTGCCCCCTACTCGAGGATGAGTCTGAAAGGCTTCATTGTGATTTCTCGTTGTTGTTTCCAGTGTCTCTGGTGCTCCCCCACCACAGGATCCACCCCCTCTCAAGTTACACTGGTTACATGAGGAAAACAATGTTCTTTCCCCAGAAAAGTTGGCATTTTGACCCTTGTTGTAACCTCTGTCACAAAAATTGCGTCTGGAGCCCAAGGACCATGCTTTGCCCCTGCCTCTGCCCCTGCACTGGGGATGTGCACTTTAGCGTTTCTCGGAATTCCTTCACCGCTTCCTCCAGGGCTGAACCTAACAGGAGATTGCCTTCGTAGGGTGCATTTACCAAATGACTCTTTGAAGAGGCATCTGCTTGCTAGGCCTGAAGCAAGAGGCTGCGGCGAGCTGAGGTTTAATAGAACATGGTCCGTGCAGCACACCTGACCTCCTCCCAAGACACATCTGCTGCATAGGCTGAAGCCAACCCCATTAACTGCAGCTAATGGATAATTGGAGAGTTCTTCTCTGGGTCCCCCACAAATTGAAAAGCTAGATCCGAGGCCCAGGACAGGGCGGCTCTGGCTGAAAATAAATTTGCAGTGGCTGCCTTGAGAGAAGTCGTCGAAGCCTGGAAGGCCTTTTTGAGTGAGGCATCCACTTTTCTGTCTACTGGGTCCCTTAGTGAAGCCCCTCCTTCCGCTGGGATGACAGTCTTCTTGGTCAGGTCAGAAATCAAGGGGGTCGATTCTGGGGCAGTCTAACCATTTTTCAGATTGCTTCTTGTCAAGCTTTATAAGTTTAGAGACTCATCGGGGGACTGAGTATGTGCGTTCAGGACCTTGCCATTCCTCTTTTAGCAATTCCTCTATGACTGGAGGGATAAGGAAGGCTGTGGCCAGTTTAGAGGCAGAGGCTAGGCGAAAGGTCTGTTTCAGCTGGGAAGGAGCCACTGGGAAAGGTACCAGGTGAATCTCTGATGCAACCTTTTTGATGAAAAATAATCTAGGTCGTCCAGGTCAAAGTTTCTTGATAAAAAGCCATCAGAGTCACACGATGAGCCCACAATCTCTCCCTCCTCGGGGGATGAGCTGTCGCCTGAGGAGTCTGGGGAATGATCACTGCAACATTTTCCCCTGTGAGTACCCCTGGATCTACTCCAGGAACGAGACCATTTCTTTCTCCTGTTGCACAAGGAACAGTGATCTTCCTCCCTGGATGATCTGTACCTGTGTCTCGTTTTTTTCTTTTTCTCATAGTGATGTGAGGACAACTGCCCCTCGTCAGCAGAGAATGGGGAAGGGGGTCTTTTTCATCTTGCCTTCTTGTGAGGTCTCATATCTGGTGACCCTGGAGACTGCCAGTTGAAGCATGCAGGGTCCAGAGCAAAGGTCCTATTTATCTTGCCTATAAGATCTGGAGCCAGTGATGGGGCTGCGGCCTGCTGGGTTTCCCTGGTGGCCGTTGCTTTCTCCGATCTGGAGGCAGCTGCTCGCTCAGGCCTGTCTTGGCCTTGGACCTGGCAGAGGCGCCCATGGCCACCATAACCAATGGTGGCGGGGAAACCAAGTGCTGCTCCTGGGAGGGTGGGGCTGACTTGGCGGTAGCGGTCTTCGAGAGGAACGCTATTCACCAGAGAGTGTCGCGTAGGTGAAAAGGGAACGCTCCTGGTCTCAATGCTTTTCTTTGTCCATCTTCTATGTTTGGGGAGTCAGAGCTGCAAAAATTAAGGAGTGCTTCTTCCTCGCCAACTTTCTCCATGGATGCCATCTTCTATTTGAAAGATGGGCTTCAAGGGCATGCTGGCGCTGCTTGTGTGTGGCCTGGCTGAAGCTGGAACAGGACTCACAATCCTGGACCTTGGGCTCCAGGCTCAAACAGTAGAGGCAAAAGAAATGAGAGTCTCTGTGCAGTAGCTGCGCACCGCACGGACTGCACTTGTTTTTATGTGACTCAACGGAAGATGGCGAAGATATGCACAAACTAGAAGGAATTAATGAAAAACAAGAAAGAAAAAAAAAAAAAGGTATACTCATCCAAAAATAGGTGTTCGAACTGCAATGACTATCTCCACAAGGTCAGAGGTGCTCAGGTCAATGATAAGCAAGAACTGGAAGGCGGGAATGGGGACCACCGACTATACAGTGTCACAATGTCAGTTAAGTGACGTCGGGTGGGTGGTCACCATCAGACACTGCTAGCTAAAGTTTCCGTGTGGTCCTGACGCCAAGGGGCACAATCCGCAAGGAAATTACCTACTACAAATGCCCTCTCGAAGTAAGATCAAGTGTACTGCTAGCTTTCTGAAGACAGAAATCCTGCTTTCGAGCAGAAAGCAGCAGACTAAAAAAGCTACCATTTTTCTTACCAATTGCCCTCCATCCCATCCCTCCCACCCTAAGCAGTTCTACTTTAACAGCCACTGGATTTGACTGACAACAGGAACTTCCTGTTTAGCAGGAGGACGGGAAGGGGCATAGTGAAAACAGTTTTGTCAACCCTGAAGGAAAAAGTAGCTCTTTCTCCCCCCCAGTTGCTGGAGGTCTGACTCTGAGCAATAAAGGAGACTACTGAAGAATACAGGAAGATGCTGTCCCAGAACAGAAAGGGTGAGAGTTGAAAGGAGAGGAGAGAGTAAGCATACAGAGCAACAGGAGAGGGGACACAAAATAAGACATGATGGGAGTGGTGCAGTGCAATGGCTGTGGGGCGGCAGTGTTGCGGCAGACTTTCTGGAGGCTGCCACGCTGCCCTATTTGCAGGCACCTCTCTGGTCTGAGGGAGGAGGTTGCCAGTCTCCAGGCTGATCCAGCTAGGATTCGTGAAATCTCCTCCCCCACCCAGGGTCCACCACGGCCACCACCGCTACCTCGGAGGTTGCCAAGAAAGAGGAGCGGCTGGACCAAGGTGGGCTCAGGGAGGGACAGCGTGGTGGAACAGAGGTGCATTCCTCCAGCTGTACCTCGCCACAATTCATACGCTGTTCTGCCGGACAGTGGTTCCTCTATGGAGACACCTGCAGTGGAGACCAAGGAGGATACTGGGAACCTCCACAAAGGAGACCCACAAGAGGGTGGCACGTGACCCCACAGGGAAAGGAAACAACTCCTGGTGGGGAGCTCAATCATTAGGGGGGTACAAGTGGGGGAGGAAGGGGAGATGGAGGTAAGGTGCCTGTCTGATGTCACAGCTTGGAGGGACAGGAAGCAAATCCTCAGGATTGTGGGAGCAGCTGCACGAGGGAGGGAGCTGGGTGTCACTGTCCACCTAGGAGCAAATGACCTGGCTAGGAATGGCATCAGAGCAGTGCAAGAGGAGTTTGTAGAGTTGGGGAGAGGCCTTAGACGAGTAGCACATACAGTAACCATCTCAGAGGTGCTGCCTGTCTATGGCAAGGATGATGCTAAGGTACTCCACACCATGGAATTCAATGAATGGCTGAACAACTGGTGCAGAGCTCAGGGTTTTGGCTTCATTGGGGACTGGGGAGCCACCTGGAGGGATATAGGCCTATACTGGCGCGATGGTCTGCATCTGTCCAGGGGGTGAACCAGGATCCTAGGTGATAGGTTTAAATGCTTTATTGGCAAGCATTCAAACTAGCCAAGGGGGAGGCACTGAAAAGGAGCAGGGAAATCCCAGCCTCCCCCACAAAACATGGAAATTAGCGAGGTAAACACCAAGGTAGAGAAGTCATTAAGGAGCAGGGCAGAGTTAAATGCAAAAAAAGGCAAAGGCAGTAAGGACAGGGATCGGCCTAAAAGGGGTAAGGCCATCAAAAAATGGAGGGTGATGAGTACCAATGCCCGTAGTCTGTATAACAAGCTCCCTGAACTGGTGGCCTTGATGGAAGAGGGATGCCTGGATACTGCGGCAGTCACAGAAACATGGTACACAGAGAACCATGACTGGGATATCAACATACTAGGATACACAATCTACAGGAGGGACAAGGAGGGTAAAAGAGGAGGAGGAACTTTTTATGTAAAGGAAGGGATCAAAGCAACAGATCTAAAGAGTAAAAAGGGAGCACATGAGGCACTCTGGGTCACCCTGGAGACAGGAAATGGCACCACAATCCGCATGGGTGATGTATACAGACCCCCATCTCAGGAGGCGGGAACAGACAAGGAAATGATAGAAGGCATCCTTAGAATGGCAGAACAAGGGGAGATATTGTTGATGGGGAACCCGAATATGCCAGATGTTAACTGGAGTACCTCTGCTGCAGGCACATCCAAGAGCAGGGTCATTCTTGATGCCCTACAAGGGTCATTCCTCAGACAGCTAGTATTGGAACCCACTTGGGAGGGAGCAATCTTAGACCTGGTACTCTCAAACTGGGACAGAGAAAGAATCTCGGATTCAGAAGTGGGTAGCCATCTGGGAACAAGCGACCAAACAGCGTGGTTCACTTAAACACAGCCATAGAGTCAAGCCATATAAAAGCAAGAGTATTGAACTTTAGGAGGGCCGACTCTGGGGAAAATGACAGAGTGCCTCAGAAAATCACTAGCAAACAGGAAAGAAGGAGGGGTGGAGGAACAATGGGGAGTAATCAAAACAGCCATCACAGAGGCAACAAACCTGTGTGTGAAGCAAATCAACAAAACGCAAAAGAAAAAAAAAATGCTATAGTTCTCAAAAGAGGTGGCAGGGAAGGTTAAAGAAAAAAGGATAGCATTCAAGAAATAAGGAAACACAGAAGGAGGACAGATAACTTTATCAGTTAAAGCAGAAAGAGGGAGGGCAGGGAAGGCAGTCAGAATGGCAAAGGCCCAAACTGCAGAAAGGATAGCCAACTCTTAAGGAGGAGGATAAGACCTTTTATAGGTACATTAGGGAGGGATACTGAGGCTTAATAAAGGGGAGGGAATGTGGGCAGAGTGTGACAGTGGAAAAGCAGGGATACTGAACGAATATTTCTGCTCAGTATTCACAAAGGAAGAGGAGGGGGAGGTACCTAAACCAACCAAGAGAAATGCTCTGGATATGGGGTTCAATACCAGTCCATTCACAGAAGAAAGGGCTATGAAAGAACTAGTAAAACTGAAGGCGGACAAAGCAATGGGGCCTGATGGGATTCACCCAAGAATTCTAAAAGAATTAAGGGTAGAACTAGTGACACCATTGACTACTTTCTTTAACAAATCATGGGAGGATGGGGTGGTACCGGAGGACTACAGGAGGGCAGATGTGATTCTTTCACAAAAGTGGGAGCAGGGCAGAGGCAAGAAACAGACCAGTTAGCTTGATCTCAGTGGTAGGGAAAATGATGGAATCACTTCTGAATGAAAAAATTGTTCAGTATCTAGAGGCCAGTGGGGCACAGGACCCAAAGCAGCATGGATTCACAGCAGGAAGGTCGTGTCAGACGAATCTAATAGATTTCTTTGACTGGGTGACCAAAGTAGTAGACCAGTGAGGGGCTGTGGACATGGCCTACCTAGATTTTAGCAAGGCATTTGACACAGTCCCACACAAAAGATTAATACACAAGTTAGCCAGCCTTGGAGTGGGTCCAAGGTGGTAGCCTGGATAAAAAAAAATTGGCTGGACAACAGGACGCAAAGGGTAGTAGTAAACGGAGTCCACAGTGAAGAAGGCAGGGTTACTAGTGGGGTACCGCAGGGTTCAGTACTGGGACCAGTCCTTTTTAATGTCTTTATAAGTGACATTGCAGAGGAACTGGAAGGAAAAGTATGTCTCTTTGCAGACGACACAAAGATCTGCAACAGGGTTGATACACAAGATGGAGTGGAAAGGATGAGAAAGGACTTGGCAAGGCTGGAGGAATGGTCAAATGTATGGCAGCTCAGATTCAATGCAAAGAAGTGCAAGGTAATGCACCTGGGAAACAAAAACCCAGGGAAGAGTACACAATGGGGACGAGATACTAACAGCAAAAATGTAAAGGGACCTGGGCGGGGGGTAATTATATCAGATGACCTAAAGGTGGGCAAGCAATGCGAGAAGGCAGTAAGGAAGGCTGGGGGGATACTGGGATGCATAGGGAGAGGCATCAATAGTAGAAAACAGGAAGTTGTTATCCCTGTTACAGACAGTTGGTGAGACCCCATCTGGAGTACAGTGTGCAGTTCTGTAGACCACACCTCTGCAAAGACAGACAGGGTGGAGGCTGTCCAGAGGAGGACAACCAAAATGGTGCATGGTCTGCACCAGAAGACATATGAAGAGAGATTAAAAGGAGCTTAATATGTATACCCTTCAGGAAAGAAGGGACGGGGGGGGGACACGATAGAAACTTTCAAGTATCTCAAGGGAATCAACAATGTCCAAGAGGGTAGTATCTTTCAGAAAAGAAGATGTGCAAGAAAAAGGGGCACAATTTGAATATAGAGTGGGGACAGCTCAGAGGTAATGTGAGTAAGTATTTTTTCACAGAGAGGGTTGTGGTTGCATGGAATAGCCTTCCTGAGGAGGCTGTGGAGTCAAGAACAGTGGGGGAATTCAAGAATGCATGGGACAGATATAAGGCAGTCCTAGTGGGGGGGGGGGGTTGGAGGAAGAAGGCTGTTTGTTAACTAGGATCTGCAGCTTATCCATCAGGAAGGAAAAGGGGCAACTAAGTGGGCCAAGCGGTCCTTATCTGCCGTCCAATTCTATGTTTCTAAGAAACTGCAGTATACACTTCAGATTGTCGACTGCACTGTTTTTCTTTCACTTTTCACAGAGCCGTAAAAAAGCAATCAAAAATAACAGGAAAGCGCCAGACTGGGTGACAGAGTATTCAAGTAAAAAGAGAAATGGACTAGTAAGTAGAGGGAATGATTAAAGTCAGTACACAGAAATAAAACACAAAACAGGGTAGACATAACCAAGGCCAGATGAACAAGAAATGAATACAAAGATGAGAGAAAAGATCAAAGTATGAGGCAAAACAGGAAAGAAAAAACAAAGATCACATCAGGAAAAAGATGAGCAGGAAAGACAGATCCTAGACATGTAAGCCAGAAGAAACAGCAAAACAGTGATACCGTCAAGGTGTCCTATATGAATCGAGTGAAGTCTATTGGTTAATTCCATTTCTCTAAGGAAGATGTATGTTTTCTTTCTACAGGCTGTCTTCTATAATTTATGCTGTGTGCTTTTACTGAAAACAGTTACATACAGACTCAACTTTCCTGTAGACTGCTTTTCCATTTCCCTTGAAACACAAAAATCCTTGTAGATTAGGGAGCCCTGCTGGAGTCACTAGTGAATGTAACTGACCAGTCCTCGGGATATAGAGTGTGGTTACATGGGAAAACAAAGCAATCCATTAAAATCAATCCACAGTTACAGGAAGAGAAAATGTTAAACATATGTGTGAGCCCAGGTAGGTGATCTGACAGGCAGATGTGGACACTGGAGTCCGGGAGAGATTGAGCCTGTGTGGAGGACAGCATTAGCATGCAGCAAAGGTAAAAGTCACATCCCTTCCAAAACTGACCCTTCTTTCCTTAGCCAGTGGGTCAAAACTTATGCACCTACTCTATAGTATCTAAAGGAAGGGAAAGTGAACTGTTCAAAATCTGCCACCGATTATGTTTTGACCTAGTAGGTTCCTCTTTAGACCCACATTTTTTACACCAGTGGGTCCAATTCAATCCATGTTTTAAACCCCCCCACCATTGTCACTGGTGTGAGTGTGTGCATCTGCCTGTGCATGCGTGTTTGTGCAGTAGGTAACTAGGCTTGGGGATCTGGTGTGTAGCAGTGACTAGATGGGTGTATTTTCTGCACTTGCACGTTAGCAACCACACACACACACACACACACACACACAGTCATGCACAGACATCTCAAGAACACCTAGGAGACAGAAAATTATTACTGCTTAGAAAATGGGTAAGATTTCTCTGCCTCCGACTGGCTGAATCCCCTGCCAAGGGATTCATCTGTGCACTGATGGAAGCCAGGAAATGAGTCCCTGTGCCAATCTGCCCTTGTACCAAAAGTATCAATGTGCCTAACTGAATTTTAAACATTTGTCTGCCATGTTTTTACCCCCGCTTAGCAAGTGATCGACCCCCAAACGCCAAAATACACACACACACAGTGTACATGAAGAGCCATAAGCCGATATTATCTCTGTTCCTCCTTGCTACACAAAGTTTTTTTTTTTTCCAATCATTTCTTGTAGTGCTAGCAGAGACCTGCTTACCCGCTAGCACTGTACACTTTGGACCGAGTCTGCTCTGCTGTTCCTCCACAGGCATCCGAACCACACTCACGGATTCATCCTGCTCAAAGTGATGTTTTAAATTTAACAACAACTCCCATTTCCAAGCCTGCGGGAAGAGATAGATAAAATTCAACTCCGAGGTTCCACCATGTTGCCATCCTGGTGAAGCTTTCACAACGCTACTCTTCCACTTGCCCTAATCTATTTTTCTTTTTTTTTTTTCCCGCCCTCGTGCTCGCTGGTCCACCACTCCTTCGGGCTCTATCAAGTTCCCCCCCTAGCCCTCCTCTGATCCTCTTATTACAGCCGAACCCCAGGATATCCTGGCATATCCCTTCGCCGGGCAGGTCCCCCTCCTCAGAGGGGGGAAGGCACTGGGGGGAGAGGCATGACCCCAGCACATACTTTCTAGGGCCCAAGGATGCTGCCGAGGAACAGGAGGCCCTGCGAAGACGCTGGATGCCCTCACGGAACAGAAAGCCATCATCCGGCAGCCAGCGAGCGATTTTCCTGGCTTTTAAGATGCGTGACGTCCCGACGTCAAGGCAAAAGCAGACGTCTATCACGCACCACCCCAAATGACCCTGACGTGTTGGTCTACCCCTAGCCTCCACCAGTGGTCGCTTCAACACCGGGTCGCAGCCCCTTCCCTCCCTGAAGGCAGCGAGCAGTCGTGGGATGCTCAAACTGCCTCCCCCAGCTGGCCCTCCAGCAACCCGAGCTCGTTCCCAAACCCGGGTCGCTGGCATCGCAAGCGGAAATCCAACCGCTGCGCCAATGGCCTGGCACTCTAATCTATTTTTAATGTCTCCTTACTGAGTTGATTTTGTACATGACAGACAAAGCGCCTCTGATATGGCGTACAGCAATGTACATTATCATGAGACTTAAACACGGTTATTTATTCTAATACAAAAGCATACTGCCTACCAATAAAGAGTTCATAGAACAAAGTCTGGTCTATTTTCTATCATGTATACCACACCATCTGCATCATAACTCAAATTTTTCCACCCTATGATTAAGCTTTGCAGTCAGTTTTTCTGTTTCCCAAACCTGTGTAATAAGCTCTTGCCAAAGTCTGGCAAGTACCTTCCTGACCTTCAGCAAACAGTTTTGTTTTTTTTTCCTTTTTAAACTTGCGGGTACAGAAGTTGGGGGGGGCAGAAGGGGAGGCAAAATAACAGTGCTGTGTTTGGGAGGGTGAAATCTGTACTATACATGGATTGTAGTACAGTCAATAGCTGGCCACAGTACAGTTGGAGTACAGGGCAGAACCAAATACAAAACCATGTGTTGCCGGGGACATGCCACAAACCCTCCAGCAATGTGAACCTTGTGTAGGATGGAATTTAGCAATTATGTGTGGGGTACAGAAGTAACCATCTTCCAGGAGAACTCTTTCCAGGAATGGGACATGTGTGTATGGATGTGGGCTATGTATCGGTCTCAGTCTTGGAGTCTATCTGGATGTGTGAGTCGACCTACCACGTGGCCCTGATGCCATCAACAGAATGAGCCTGCAACACGAAAGGCCTGGTAGACAGCAGAAAATGAGGAAGTGTTGCCCCGCCCCCCACCCCCACACGTAGTATCTGGATAAGCATCTGATGGAATTGTGATATTTCTATTTCATTGACCGCTTCTAATTCAGATTCTAAACAGCAAGTCACCTGAAGAAAAAATTACCTTAGTAATTATGTTTCTTCTATTGGAGTCTTGCTATATTCTGACTAACGCAGTTAGCCCCAGCCTTTAAACTGCCCCGGAGAACAAAGGGTTAACTTTCTATGCGGAGCATAGAACGCTGAGTTTGAGCTTGGTTGAAAAAATTACTCACCTTAGTAATGTTGTTTCTTCTAATGGAGTCTTGCTATATTATGACATATGCAGTATAACCCCAGGTTAGAACTGCTCCGGAGGTGAAAGAGTTAACTTTCCATGCAGGGCATGGAATCTTGAGCGCGAGCTCGGTTGAACACTCTGTCTGTTGAAGCTCAAACTTAAACTGTCAGATCTTTAAGGAGCAAAACTCACTAAGGTTCTGTGTGGAAGCCAGAACCTACACTAGCCACTGGCTACTAACTACAAAACACGCTTTTGTTCTTGATCCCAAAACAAAGACTCAAGTCGGGATTCAAGAAAGAAAAATTAAGCATAACACCTAAGCACCCTAGAAGGGTGAAAATAAAGGGCATCAAAGAAGTGCCAACATTGCACTGCCCACCCACATCCCAAAAATAGAGGTTCTGAGAGGGGCAGGTTGGGAGAATCAATAGCAAGACTCCATTAGAAGAAACAACATTACTAAGGTGAGTAATTTTTTCTTCAAACAACATGAAGTCTTGCTATATTATGACATATGCAGACTACACAGCAGTACCTCCATGGAGGAGGGATAGAACCTACTTGGGAAATAGGCTCTGAAGCACAGCTGTGCCAAATCGAGCATCACTCCTAGCCTGGATATCCAAGGAGTAATGCTTAGTAAAAGTGTGAACTGTTTTCCAGGTAGCTGCTTGACATATCTCTAGGATAGGAATGTCCCTGGCAGCAGCCAGAGACGCAGCTGTACCTCTGGTAGAGTGAGCCCTCAGGCCTGAGGGAGGAACCTTACCCAGTTTTTCATAACAGAATTGGATACAAGAGACAATCCACCTGGCAATGGATCTTTTAGTGGCAGGTTTCCCTTTACCAACCTCACCATAAGTGAGGAACAATTGGAAGGATTCGAACCTGTGACCCTTGGTACGTTCTATATAGTAACTAAGGGCTCTTTTGACATCTAAACTGTGCAATCTCCTCTCACCAGAGGAGGAATGGTCAGTGAAGTACACAGGAAGAGACATGGATTGATTAAGGTGAAAGTCTGAAACCACCTTAGGCGAAAACTTTCTGTTAGTCCTGAGGACCATCTTATCTCTATGAAAGGAGATAAAATCAGGCTCCACTGACAAGGCTTGTAGCTCACTTATGAGCCTGGCAGAGGTGATGGCTACCAGAAACACAGTTTTCCAAGCCAAGTACTTCAGCTCTGCTGAAGACAATGGCTCAAAAGGGGGTTGCATAAGCTGAGCAATGCAAATATTAAGATCCCAAGCAGGGGCAGGGTCCCTGAAAGGGGGTTGGTGTGAAGCAACCCTTTAAAAAACTTGGAGAACACAGGGTGAGCTGATAAAGAAGAGGGCTTACCTGCTGACAAGAAGACAGACACAGCTGCCAAGTGCACTTTTAGGGTAGCTGGTCTCAGCCCCAAGGAATTCAAATGCACCAAATAATCCAGGATCGTGGGCATACCAGCAGATTTTGGGGAAATATGTTTACCAGCACACCATAAGGAAAATCTCTTCCATTTTGAATTATAGGTAGCCCTGGTGGAAGGCTTCCTAGAGGCCTTCAAGATATCCAATACACCTTGAGAAAGGTGTAGGTCAGCAAACTCTAACTCTTCAAGAGCCAAGCCTTGAGATTGAGAGATTTGAGGTTCGGATACCAAACTCTCCCCTGGGCACAGGTTAACAGGTTGTGATTCCTGGGAAGATATAGGGGAGGGTGGACTGCTAAGGACATGAGGAGTGAGTACCAAGGCTGCCTGGCCCAATCTGGAGCAATCAGGATCATCTTGCAGGATTGAGATCGGATTCTGACTAGCACTTTGAAAAGAAGGGGAAAGGGGGGAAAAGCATAGAGAAACTTCCCTTCCCAACTGAGGAGGAAAGCATCCAGAGGGACTGAGCCCAACACTGGGGGCCTACAGCAAAAAAGGGGAAGTTGGTGATTGTCTGGGGCCGCAAAGAGATCTATTTGCAGGGTGCCCCATCTGGCAAATACTACCTCCAGTACTAGGGGATCCAGTGCCCATTCATGAGGGCCCTGGGAAATCCTGCTGAGAGCATCCGCTAGGACATTGTCCTTGCCTGGGAGGTGAACTGCCGTAAGGGAGGCGCTTAGAGAATAAGCCAGAGACCACAACTTCATTGCTTTGCACAAGGCCGAGACCGAGTGCCCCTTGCTTGTTGATGTACCACATTGTAGTGGTATTGTCTGTTCTGACCTGAACCACCTTGTTCTGGACAGATGTGGAAAAACCTGGAGTGCTAGAAAACTGCTCTGAGTTCCAGCAAATTGATGTGGAGGAGATTCCTGAGGGGACCACAGCCCCTGGGGAAAGGTCGCCCATGTGAGCTCCCCACCCCAAGAGGGATGCATCTGTAGTAAGGGTCAAGGAATGAGACTGGGGAATGAAGGAACCCCTGTCTCAGATTGTTCTGATCCTGCCACCACTGAAGGGCCTGGATCAGGGTTCGAGTCACTGGAATCAATTTGGTTAGGGGATCTGTCCTTTGAGACCAAAACGCTCTCAAATGGAACTGAATGTCCCTCATTTGAAATCTCGCTCCCTGCACCACTGCTGTAGAAAATGCCTTGCTGGTCGAGAGACCTGCAGGGTGAAAGAGGAGGCCAGAGACACCAGGGTCCTTGTTCTTTCCAGAGGAAGGAAGGCTCTGGCTTCTTTTGTGTTCAGTTCTGTGCCTATGAAGGTGAGAAGCTGGACAGGCTCCAGAACTGACTTTGGAAGATTGAGAAGGAAACCTAGAGATGTAAGCAGTTGCTGGGTTACTTGTAAATGTAGTTTGACCTGTTCTGGAGACTGGCCTACAATGAGCCAGTCGTCCAGATAAGGAAAGATGGCAATCTTTTGCCTTCTTAAATGAGCAACTGCTACTGCCAGGCATTTTGTGAACACTCTTGGGGCCGAGGAGAGGCCGAAGGGCATTGCTCTGAACTGGTAATGGCCTGAGGGCAGTTTGAATCTGAGGTACTTTCGATGGGAGCTTCTGATGAGAACATGGAAGTAGGCATCCTTGAGGTCCAGGGAGGCTAGCCAGTCCCTGGCCTTAGAGAGGGTAAAATAATCCCAGGGTCACCATTTTGAACTTTGGTTTTAAAGGTGCTTGTTTAGATACCGGAGATCCAGGATGGGCTGCCATTCTCCTGTCTTTTTTGGGGTAAGGAAGTACCTGGAGTACAACCCTTTGCCCTGGTGTATGGGTAGAACCCTTTCCACGGCTCAGAGCCAGGAGGGAAGAAACTTCTGCTTCCAGGGCAAGTGCCTCTGATGGGTTTGCAGGTGGAAAAGACCTGGCGCTCATCTTCGGAAATTTTTTGAAGCGGAGAACCAGTCCCTGGCTTACTACTTCCAGGACCCAATTGTCTGATGTTAAAGACTTCCAGTCCTGGACAAAGTAAGCCAGCCTGCCCCCTACCGGTAGTGGAGAATCGGCCCTGGCTACCCCATCAGGGAGCCTGTTTTGCAGGGGCTTTGGGTTGAGGGGTAGAAGCAGGCTTACTAGAGCCCCTTCTGCTCCTTCCTCTAAAGAACCCCCTCTGGGCATAAGCAGAAGAGGAGGCCTGGGCTTGGTAGAATGGCCTATGAAAAGGCCTGCCCCTGACATGCTGCCTTTGAGGAGTGACTTGCCTTTCTTTGGCCTGTGCACTCCTATAGGTGGTCCTATACTCATCCATTTTCTTCATATAATTCTCTGTCTGCTCCCCAAACAGAGAATTTCCCACAACAGGAAAATCCATAGCCTTAGACAGGGTATCCTGTGACAGGGCAGTACATCAGAGCCAGGCCATTCTGCGAAGAGACACAGATGTAGCCATGACTCTTGATGAAACATCATTAGAGTCTACTGCAGCATGAAATTGCACCCTGGATGCCTCAATACCATCCGCAGCCACCTGCTCCAGCTCCCTGGCAAGCTGTTCAGGGGCCTGTTTTGCCAGGGCCAGGACAGTATCCCACCTGGATTTCTGGTACCTAGCTGCGTAAGCCATATAATTTGCCTGTCTGAGTCCCAAAGATGCTGCCATGTACTGCTTTTTTGCCATGGCATCCATCCTCCTGGAATCCTTTTCAGGAGGGTGAGAGGCTAGAGGAATATTGGCCTTGTCACAGGCTGCAGCCTGCACTACCCCCCATGGCTGCACTGCTGGATAGGAACTCCATATCAGAGCCTGATAAAGCATACCTCTTGTCCATCCTTTTATCCACAGGAGGATAGAATGAGGAGTTTTCAGAATTTTACTGTCTGTTTCCTAAAAGATTTATGCAAGGGAATAGACAGTCTCCTAGACTCTGGAATATCCATCATTTCCACAAAAATCAGGCTCTTCTTGATCATCAACAGCTTCTCAACAGGAGTTGCAGAGTCTCAGCAACTTTCTTGTAAAACAAAAATGAGAAGGGACTCATAGCCTGGGAGGGACACTCCTGAGGGTCTGTCTGGAGAGATGTCCGGTTCAATGGGCACATCAGACTTTCAAAATCCACTCACTCTCCTCGTGCCTCTCCTTCCGCTTCTCCGTTCATAAAAATCCTTAAAATCATAATCTTGAACTGGAACCGACCGAACCGGCACTTCCTACATGGTGCCGGTTCGACGGAACTGGGAAAGAGACTGGACAATTTGAATAGCTTTGGCTATTTCCTCAGCGTGTTGGAGAAAGAACTTTGGCCCCAAACTAGCTGACCTTCTAGTCCTTTTAGTTGGAACCGCCTCAGAGCTGGCTCTTCGCTTGCCGAGGAAGTATCGCCCTGGTCAGAGGGCATCCCTCAGGTTTGGTTGAACCAACCGGCTGGCCATCCGGTCACGGACTTTTGGCCTCCCTTTCCCTGAGCCTACCAACTCTTTTTTTCCACGGTGGCAGCAGGAAAATTCTTACAAATCTGGCAGTCTGCATTGAGGTGGTCAAACCCCAGACAATATACACAAGTGGTGTGTGGGTCAGCCTTAGCAAAGGCTTCCTCACAGAGGCCACAGTGCTGAAACCCAGTGGGTCCGGTTTTTCTTTTGGGTTTCTCAGACATAGTGCCAGCCTAACCAAACTTGCCCATTAATGGCAATCCACCAAGCAAGACTCTCTTATCGGTTCCCAACCGTGTCACGGGTCATGGAAAAAAAACGTAATAAAATCCGTTTTTTTTAGAACCAATAAGAACCGGGAACCGCACTCTAAAGGACTAGAAGGTAATTTTAAAACCCATCTGATCGGTTCAAACTGAACCAAAAGAGACATTTACAATTTCCACACAGAAGAAAATAAATAAGCCTATCTACTACTTACAATACCACAGACAGAGCTTGAACCGACGACTGCGGTTAAATTTCGGTAAAATAAACTGAGAATTACACTTTAAAACCGACAAACGAACCGAGCAGCAGGAGGAATCTACGGAGCGACTGTTCAGTGAGGCGGAGTAAAGAATCTGACAGTTTAAGTTTGAGCTTCAACAGACAAGAGTGTTCAACCAAGCTCGCACTCAAGATTCCATGCCCTGCATGGAAAGTTAACTCTTTCACCTCCAGAGCAGTTCTAACCTGGGGTTATACTGCATATGTCATAATATAGCAAGACTTCATGTTGTTTGAAGGTGTCTCTGTCTGTTTCCCTTTGAAATCTAACCAGATTTTTACAAGCAAAAACTCACTGTATCCTATGTGGAAATTGTAAACTTTTATTAGACAACTGGCAACAAAGATTTAGATTCCCAAAGGAAGACTCAAGTCAGGAAACCCAAAACAAAAAAAACCCTTCAATAAGAAAAACAACAATATAAACACCCCCACAAAAAAAAAGGCAGAGGGTAGAAAGGAGCACCCCTGAGGTGCAACACTGCGCCTGCCCACCCACTTCCCAAAAACCAGGTTCTGAGAGGGGAGGCGGGCAAGGGGAGAGGTCAGAATACAGCAAGACTCCAACAGAAGAAACAATTACTAAGGCGAGTAATTTTTTCTTCAAACATGAAGTCTTGCTGTATTCTGACTAATGCAGACTACCAAGCAGTATCTCCATGGAGGAGGGACAGAAACTACTTTGGGAACAGGCTCTGAAGTACTGCTGTGCCAAACCGAGCATCACTCCTGGCCTGGATATCCAGAGAGTAATGCTTGGTAAAGGTATGGACCATTTTCCAGGTGGCTGCTTGACAAATTTCTAAGAGAGAAATATCCCTGGCAGCAGCCAGGGAAGCAGCTGTACCTCTTGTAGAGTGAGCCCTCAGGCCTGAGGGTGGAATCTTTCCCAGTTTCTCATAGCAGAATTGAATACAAGACACAATCCACCTGGCAATGGTTCTCTTGGTGGCAAGTTAGCCCTTTCCCACTTCTCCATAAAAGAGGAACAACTGGAGGGACTCAAACCTGTGACCCTTGGTACGCACTACATAGTAGCTAAGGGCTCTTTTAAACGTCTAAATTGTGTAGCTTCCTCTCTCCTGAGGAAGAATGATCAGTGAAGAAAACCGGAAGAGAGAGACTGATTTAAGTGGAAATCTGAAACCACTTTGGGCAAGAACCTTCTATTGGTTCTAAGGACCACTTTATCGCAATGAATTGCAAGCCCTGTCAGGGGAACCTGATTTTATCTCCTTTCACAGATATGTCTGGCCGAGGTCATGGCTACCAAAAACAGTTTTCCAAGTCAAGTACTTAAACTCTGCCGAGGACATAGGCTCAAATGGAGGTTACATCAGTTGAGCAATGCAAACATTTAAATCCCAGGCAGGGGCAGGGTCTCTAAAGGGAGGATTGGTATGAAGCAATCCTTTAAAAAATTTACAAAACACAGGATGAAATGATAGTGAGGAAGACTTCCCCACTGACAGTAAAGCTGAAAACAGCTGACAAGTGTACCTTGAGAGTAGCTGGTCTGAGGCCTAGGTCATTTAAGATGGACCATACAGTCCAGAACTGTAGGCAATTCAGCAGTATCTGAAGAAATATGCTTCTTAGAGCACCAAATGTTGAATCTCTTCCATTTGGAGTTATAAGTCTTTCTGGTGGAGAGATTTGAAGCTTTGAGAATATCCAGACCCCCGAGACAGATGCAAATCTGCATATTCTAACTCTTCAAGAGCCATGCCTTGAGATTGAGAGACTGAAGATTGGGGTACCAAGTCCTCCCCTGAGAGGAGGTTAACAGGTTGTAATTCCTAAGAAGACTTAGGGGAAGATGGACTGCTAGAAACAGCAACAGGGGGTACCAGGGCTGTCTGGCCCAGTCTGGAGCAATCAGAATCACTTTGCAAGGTTGTGACCTTATCTTGACTAAAACTTTGAACAGAAGGGGGAAGGGAGGGAAGGCATACAGAAATGTCCCTTCCCAGTTCAGAACCAGAGCATCCAGGAGGACTGAGCCCAAGACTGGAGGTCTGCAACAAAAAAGAGAGAAAGCTGGTGAGTGTCTGGGGCTGCAAAAAGATCCATCTCTGGAGTGCCCCACCTTAAAAAAATCACCTTCAATACCAGAGGGTCCAGGGACCATTCGTGATGGCCCTGTGAGATCCTGCTCATTGCATCTGCTAGCACATTGTCCTTGCCTGGAAGGTGAACTGCTATCAGAGAGGTCTGCAGGGAATAAGCCAGGGACCACAACTTCATGGCTTCTGTGCACAAGGCTGAAGACAGAGTGCCTCCCTGCTTGTTGATGTACCACATGGTGGTGGTGTCTGTTCTGACCTGAACCACCTTGTTCTGTACAGAGAACGCTTGCAGGGCCAGAAAAACTGCCCTGAGTTCCATCAGATTGATATGGAGAAGGGATTCCTGAGGGGACCACAGTCCCTGGGCAGTGAGGCCCCCCAGATGGGCTCCTCAGCCCTGAAGAGAAGCATCCATGGTAAGGACCACTGAATGAGACTAAGTAGCAAATGGGACCCCTTGCCTTAAATTGTCCTGATCCTGCCACCATTGAAGGGCCTGGATCAAGGGCAGAGTCACTAGGATCAGCTTGATAAGTGAATCCATCCTCTGAGACCAAAAGGCCCTCAGATGGAACTGAATGTCCCTCATCTGAAGTCTTGCCCCTTGTACCACTGCCGTAGAAGTTGCCATGTGGCCCAACAGCTGGAAGAAATGCCTTGCTGGTCAAGATACCTGAAGGCTGAAGGAAGAGGCTAGTTCTACAAGAACCCTTGCCCTTTCCAGGGGAAGAAAGGCTCTTGCTTTGACCGTATCCAGCTCTGCCCCTATAAAGGTAAGAAGCTGGACCGGCTCGAGAACTGACTTGGGAAGGTTGAGAAGAAATCCAGCAGGTGCTCACTTCTCTAGGGTCACTTGCAGGTCTGACCTGACTTGGTCTGGAGACTGGCCCACTATTAGCCAGTCGTCCAGATATGGAAAAATGGAAATCTTTTGCCTCCTTAGAAAGGAAACTACTACTGCCAGGCACTTTGTGAAGCCCCTTGGGGCTGAAGTTAGGCCAAAGGGCATTGGTCTGAACGGATAGTGGCCTGAGGGCAATTTGAACCTGAGGTACTTTCTGTGGGAGCATCTGATGGGAATGTGAAAATAGGCATATTTGAGGACCAGGGAGGCTAGCCAGTCTCCTAGCCTTAGAGAAAGAAGGATTATTTCCAGAGTTACCATCTTGAACTTTGGTTTTAAAAAATGTTTGTTTAGGTATCTTAGGTCTAGGATGGGTCGCCACTCCCTTGTCTTTTTTGGGGTAAGGAAGTACCTGGAGGGCAGACCTTTGCCCCAGTGTAGGGTAGGTACTCTCTCTATGGCTCTTAAAGCCACCAGAGATGAAACTTCTGCCTCTAGGGCAAAGGTTCCTGAGAGACCTGCAGGTGGAAAAGATCTGGCTTTCATCTACGGAAATTTTTTGAAGCTGAGAACCAGTCCCTGGCTTACTACTTCCAGGACCCACTTGTCTGAAGTAACAGACATCCAGTCCTGGACGAAGTAAGTTGGCCTGCCCCCTACTGGTATAGGATAGTTGACCCGGGCAGGCCCATCAGGGTGTCTGCTTGGCAGGGGCATTAGGCTGAGGAGCAGATGCAGCCCTGCTCATCCCCCTTTTGCCTCTCCCTCTGAAGAACCCCCTCTGTGAAATTGGAAAAGAGGCCTGTGCTTGGTAAAAAGGCCTATGAAAAGGCCTGCCCCTAGACTGCTGCCTTTGAGGAGTTGCCTGCCTCTCTTAGGCCTGAGCACTCCTGTAAGTGGTCCTGTACTCATCCCTTTCCTTCATGTAATTCTCTGTCTGCTCCCCAAACAGAGAATTACCCACTACAGGAAAATCCATGGCCTTAGCCTGGGTATCCTGCGAGAGGCTAGTACATCTGAGCCAAGCCATTCTCCGAAGAGCCACAGATGTAGCCATGACTCTTGACATCACTGGAGTCCACAGCAGAATGAAACTGAACTTTTGATGCCTTGATCCCATCTGCAGCCACCTCCTCCAGCCCCTTGGCTAGCTGGGGGGAGGCCTGTTTAGCCAGTGCCAGTACAGTGTCCCACCTGACTTCTCGCACCTGGCTGTATATAGGCCATATAATTCGCCTGCCTGAGTCCCAAGGAAGATGCCATGTACTGTTTTTTTTTTTTTTTTTTTTTTGCTATGGCATCAATCTTTCTGGAGGCTGTCTCTCGGGGATGTGAAGCCAAGGGAATGTATGCCTTATCACGGGCAGCAGCCTGCACAACCCCAACATGGCTGTAGTGCGGATATAAAAACTCCGTATCTGAGCCTGAAAGTGTATACCTCTTGTCCATTCTTCTAGCAACAGGAAGAACAGAATTGGGAGACTTCAGGATTTTGTGTGTCTGCTTCCCAAAAGATTTGTGAAGGGGAAGAGACAGTCTCCTGGACTCTGGGATGTCCATCATTTCCACAAAATCAGGCTCCTCTTGATCCTCCATTGCCTCCTCCATAGGAAGCTGGAGGGTCTCAGCCACCTTTCTGTAGAACATAAAGTGGGAAGGGGACTCAGAAAGCCTAGGAGGGGATACACCTGAAGGTCTGTCTGGGGAGATGTTCAACTGGCACATCCAGACTTTCACCATCATCACCTTCAAACTCCCCCTCCTCCTCAAACTCCGGTTCATAAAATTCTTCAGGGGTATAATCGTGAACCAGGGGAACCGACGGAACAGAGCCCCTGACAAAAGATGCCAGACTGATTGGAACCGGCCAAAGCGATTCCACAATCCGAATCGCTCTGGCTATTTCTCGCGGTCGAACATGGGCTTGGATCTGAACCGACGATTTCTCTTTATGCTTTCTTTTTGGTTGGAACCGAACCTCGGGATTGGCTCTCCTCTTGTCAAAGTAGTACCGCTCGTCAGAGGGCACTCCTCCTGGTTCGGTCGTAACCGAACCAGGCTGGCCATCCGGGTCAGCAAACTTCTCACCCTCCTTTTCCCTCAGTCTGCCTAATCTCTTTTCAAGGGTAGATTTGGGAAAGTTTTTACAAATTTGGCAGTCTGAATTGAGGTGTTCAAATCCCAGACAAACACAGGTGGTGTGGGGATCTGCCTTAGCAATGACCTCCCCACACCCACTGCAGTGTTGAAACCCAGTGGGCCAGTTTTTTTTCTTGTATTTCTCAGACATGGCCAACCTAACCAACTTAACCTTTTTTTGGCGACCGCCAGGCAAGACTCCCTTATCAGGTCCTAACCGTGTCATGGGTCTTGGAAAAAACAACGTACCAAACACTTTTTTTTTTTTTTTTAAAGAACCAATAAGGACCGGTAACCACACACTAAAGTAAAATACAAGAATTAACAACTGATCAGTTCAGCCGAACCGATCCACACTTTTACAAGTTCCACACAGAAAAATAGTACAAAACCTATCTAGTACTCATGGTACCACAGACAGAGAGTGAACAGACTATGCGGAATTAAATTTTGGTTAAAACCCAACAGTAAACTGAGACTTTAACAGACTTTCGAACCGAGCTGCAGGAGAAATCTCCGGAGCGACTGTTCCGTGAGTCGGAGTAAAGAATCTGATGGTTAGATTTTAAAGGGAAACAGACAGAGACACCAACCGAGCTCAGCATTCTATGCTGTTGTCTAGCCAATTTTTTATCCAGGCTACCATCTTGGGACCCACTCCAAGGCTGGCTAACTTGTATATTAATCTTTTGTGTGGGACTATATCAAATGCCTTGCTAAAAATCTAGGTAGGCCATGTCCACAGCTCCTCTCTGGTCTACTACTTTGGTCACCCAGTCAAAGAAATCTATTAGATTCGTCTGACACGACCTTTCCGCTGTAAATCCATGCTGCTTTGGGTCCTGTGCCCCACTGGCCTCTAGGTACTCAACAGTTCTTTCCTTCTGAAGTGATTCCATCATTTTCCCTACCACGGAGGTCAAACTAACTGGTCTGTAGTTTCTTGCCTCTGTCCTGTTTCCACTTTTGCGAAGAGGAATCACATCTGCCCTCCTCCAGTCATCAGGTGTCACCCCAACTTCCCATGATTTGTTAAAGAGAGTAGTCAGCGGTGTCACTGGTTCTACCCTTAATTCTTTTAGAATTCTTGGGTGAATCCCATCGGGCCCCATTGCTTTGTCCACCTTCAGTTTTATTAATTCTTTCAGAACCCTTTCTTCTGTAAATGGACTGGTATCGACCCCAGTCTTCAGAGTGTTTCTCTTGTTTGGTTTAGGTACCTCCCCCCATCTCTGCCTTTGTGAGTACTGAGCACAGTCACCCTCTACCCACATTCCCTCCCCTTTATTAAGCCTCAGTATCCCTCCTTTGGTCTTTCTTAGCTCCCAAATAGACCTATAAAAAGTCTTATTTCCCTTCTTAACAGAGTTGGCTATCCTTTCCTCGGTTTGGGCCTTTGCTATTCCGACTGCCTTCCCAGCGCCTCTCTGCTTTAACTGATAGTTCTCTGTCCTGCTCGTTCTGTGTTTTCTTATTTCCTGAATGCTATCATTTTCTCCTTAACCTTCCCTGCCACCTCTTGAGAACCATAGCGTTTTTTTCCTTCGTTGTGTTTTGTTGATTTGCTTTACACAAAGGCTTGTTGCTTCTGTGATGGCTGTTTTGATTACTCCCCATTGTTCCTCCACCCCTCCTTCTTGCCTGTTTGCTAGTGAATTTCTGAGGCACTCTCTCTCATTTTCCTAAAGTCCAATACTGTTGCTTTAGTATGGCCTGATTGTATAGCTGTGTTTATCGTGAACCACACGGTTTGGTGGTCACTTTTTTTCCCAGATGGCTACTCACTTCTAAATGTGGGATTCTTTCTCCATCCCTGTTTGAGAGTACCAGGTCTAAGACTGCTCCTTCCTGAGTGGGTTCCAATACTAGCTGTCTGAGGCATGCCCCCTGTAGGGCATCAAGAATGATCCTTCTCTTGGATGTACCTGTAGCAAAGGTGCTCCAGTTAACATCTGGTGTATTCAGGTCCCCCATCAACAGTATCTCCCCTTTTTCTGCTATCCTAAGGATGCCTTCTATCATTTTCTTGTCCATTCCTTCCCCTGAGATGGGGGCCTGTATACAACCATCTCGATGATAGGCCCATTGCGCCATGCCCATCGCCAAATATTGGTTCAGCACCCTTCCCTCCTACCTCTCCTCACTCCTACCCGAATCTCCCCCCCCCCTTCTGTTCCCTCCTCCTAGGGACCATTGCACTTTGCCATTCCTCACCCACACCTCCTCTGTTACACAATCTGCATTCTCCTATAGGCTTCTTCTCTGTCTCTCTGGAACAAACCTCTCCTCCTCCTCCATCTCTTAATCCTTCAGTTCCTTCAAAACACGTACTTCCCCCCCCGCCTTGCTCCAGTTACCTTTTGAAGTCTTGATTTTAACCCATACAAGTTTTTTGGTTGTGATTCTAAGCACTGCTAAATAAAGATCTTCCAGTGTATCTCCGTCATCGGGTCATGCCATAGGAACTAAACTGTCAGTGAAGCAGGATCCACACGGAAGATTTTCCAGCAGTACCACTTGGGCCACCCACTCTGGCGTCACCTGCCGATGTCACCAACCCTTTAAAGGCTCCTCCTCAGTTCTTTCCTGCCATCAACTAGTCACATGGGTCTTTGTGGAAGCTCGGACACAATTTGTCATTTTTTTGTCTACTAATTTTCTTCTGCAAGTTTCTGCTTGCTAGATCCAGGGCCTGGAGTTTTCTGATGAGACTCTGTCCCTCTCCTGGAGCAGGGGGGTTCCTTTATGTCTTCCCTCCATTTCCTCTGATTCAGAGGGTGCTAATCAAGCTATAGATTGAGGGGGCCAGCATGATACTGGTCACACCCTTGTGGCCATGGCAGATATGGTTTCCATTACTGCAGCAGCTGGAGGAGCTTGTGATTCCCTTGCCCCTTTGCGGGGATCTGCTGATGTAGGCTCAGGGGACCTTGGTCCATCCGAATCTCAAGTTGCTTCATCTGCATACCTGGCTACTGAGGACATAGCCGTTGCCCAGTTTGGAGTATCTCAGCGGTTGCTGGGTGTCCTTTTGGCAGCTTGAAAGCCCTCCACTAGAGTCACATATGCCTTGAAATGAGAGTTGCCATCTGGGCTGCCAGACATCTGAACCCTTTTTTTTACCTGTCTGGTGAGCCAGATTGTGGACTGCCTGATCTCTCTGTTGGACTCTGGCCTCCAGTACTCCTCCCTCAAGATGCACCTTTCAGCTGTTTCTGCTTTTCATGAGCCCGTTGATGCCCGTAGTGCGATTGTTAGAGGTGTCCTGTACTTTTCTCAGGGGCATCCTGCATCTGAAACCTCCAGTCCGTTCCCCTGTCCTGGCTTGGGATTTAAATTTGTTTTTTGAGAAGTTGACCCTGTCTCCTTCTGAACCAGCAGCGACTTGTGAGTTACGCTTTCCTTCTTGGACAGCTATTTTTGGTTGCTGTTACTTCTGCTTAAAGGATTTCCGAGCTTCGGGCTCTCTGGTATGCAGAGACTTGTTAGATTTTTCACAAAGACATGGTGTCTTTGCACATGAATCCTAAGTTTCTCCCTAAAGTGGTGTCTTGAGTTTATCCTGAACCAATCAATCCACCTACCAGTTTATTTTCTGGAGCATGCCAATCCAGTGGAAGCACTGCTCCATACTTTAAATGTTCTCAGAATTCTGAAATACTATCTACTCTGAACTAAGGACTCCAGAAAAACAAAACTGCTTTTTGTTTCTTTTGTCCCAGCTAGAGAGGGTGCCAAGGTTTCCAAACAGTGTTTGTCTAAATAGTTGGCCCACTGTATTGTATTCTGCTACAACAAGCATGGCAAAGTGTTTGCCAGGGGTGGTGAAAGCACACTCCACAAGGGGCATGGCTACCTCTGTGGCCTGTTTTTCAAGGGGGGGGTCTCAGCCTCTGACATTTGCGCTACTGCCACCTGAAGTACTGTCTATACTTTTACCAAGCACTACTGTTTGGTCATTGCTTCTAGATACTGAGCAAGCTTTGGCTGGGCTGGTTTGCAGGGCCTCCTGTCCTTGGCTTTGGTTGGCCTTCCTCCCAGACTGTTTTGCTGCACTTGTAACTGCTTGGGACTTATTCTTATGTTGTGACCTGATGACTGAGATACCCCCGTAGAAGATAAAACAGTTATGTAAGAACTTACTGTAGCAGTAGCTCTTTGAGGGGATCTCAGTCATTAGGTCTGCCTTTCCTCCCACCATCCCCCTATTTATGGGTCTCACTTCAAAACTGTCTAGTGTATCCAGCCTTTATTCTGGCCTGGGCACACCTCTCTCTCTCTCTCTCTCTCTCTCTCTCTCTCTCTCTCTCTCTCTCTCTCTCTCTCTCTTTTTCTTGGTCCCCATGGCATGGGTTTGCTCCCTTACTCTCTGGGGGAAGAGCTGAGGAGGGCGCGGGACCTCTCACGCCTCCCAGTGGTACTGCTAGAAAATCTTCCTTGTGGAGCCTGCCTCACCGACGGTGAAATTCCTGCGGTGTGACCTGATGATGGAGATCCCCTCAAAGATGTACTGTTGCAGTATGTTCTTGCATAACTGCTCTTTTACTGCACTTTAATTGTGGTACATGCAAATTATTCTTATTTATTCTATTATTGTAGCACATTGCTCATCTGTCTGTTCAGACATCATTTTGCTGTTGTCTGCTGCTGTTTTGCTCCATCTCCTCCTTCCCTGGGTCACACTTGGAAAGGAGCCTCTGCTCAGTGTGCCTTTCCCGGTTACCATATCTTAAATAAAATTATTTAAAAAAGAAGAAAACAAGAATCCAGTATAGACTTTAATTGTAATGTGTACATCCATGTCACACTTTAGTTAAGTGCAGCATTTCATATTAAGACATGGACCCTGGAGGGGGCAGCAGGTCCCAGGGCTAAATAGAAAAATTGTGCAGATTGGATGAACTGTGGGTCATTTTCTGCTGTCTGTCTGTTTCTATGACATTAGTTGGAGGAAACTGACATTTCATTTTCTTTTGTATCCAGTCATTTACCCCACTTTAAAATGCTATTATTAATGAATTGTTGACAGTTGGACTTTTGTTAGGAATTTGATTCTCCATTGGTAACTCCTTTTCATGGACTTAACCACTAAAAGATGCCATACAAATGGAACAATATTTGAATGGGAACCATTATTCAAAACAGGCTTGCTGGTTAAAGTAAAGTCTGCTTTAAGTATTCCTTGTTCACCATATTTTTGCATTCTCATCTATCTTATAGTATACTTATTGGGTGACCCACCAAAGGCTCAGACCCCACTCTCCTCTGTTACCTCACCTTACCCACGGACTTAAATCTGCCAACAATCTTCCTGGCTTACTCCCTTGGACAGGTCCTGGTGCACAGACTCGGACCCTCACAACACTGGTAGTAGGTACAGGGTTACTGGTGGGGATGCTTGCCCTTCCCCCCAGGGTGGTGCATTGAGTCAGGACGGACAGACGTTGGCACTTCGTTGCCATTGGAGAGCTGCATTTTTTGCTCGGGGCTGGAGGAGTGTGGCGTCATACATGGTGGCTGCTGTCTTTTCAGTATAAGACTCCGTGGGGGCGTGGCATGCAATGACGTGAGGTGCCAAGACATTGATGTCTGGCACCTGCTACACACCACCTAGGCATTGGTAGCTGCTTTCCCCCAGCTTCCACCAGGGGACAGTCATGTACCAAATGCTCATCTCCTGCCCCGTCTGCTCTCTCTGACT
This sequence comes from Neoceratodus forsteri, assembly GCA_016271365.2. NCBI lineage: Eukaryota > Metazoa > Chordata > Ceratodontiformes > Ceratodontidae > Neoceratodus > Neoceratodus forsteri. The sequence goes on along the minus strand of CM057452.1, from coordinate 354,475,875 downwards.
AGTGGGTCCATTCCTGAACCCGGGATGTGTGTGTCGTGAGTGAAAACCTTACTGCTGGGCTGGATCTGTTTTGTCTATCTGGCTGCCTTTTCCAGCCTTGAAAAATGGAACAGAAAATACATGACATCAGTTTGACAGATACAGAATTATAAGTATTCAGATAGATACAAAGGCAGCAGGGTAATCACGTAGGCAGATATTCAGGTTTTCACTTTAAAGCAGCAGTGACGTTAAGCATTTGACAGTGTGCCCCTCCAAAATAGAGGAGCACAGAAAATCAAAATTGTACCCTAAAATAGGTGCTGCTTCAGACCGTAACCATGCTCCTACCTACTTTCTAATTGACAATTTTTTCTTAGTACTAAATGTTGTTGGAAATTTATGTGCAAGCGATAATACCAGACAGCGTGGGCAGTTTTCAGTTATACTGGACTGCCCCAGGGGCATAATGAAGTCCAGCTCAACAGGCGGAGGGCCTTATAGCCCATACCCCCAACCTGGAGAATATTGTTGTGCTTAGAACATTTTTTTGGGTTACAGTTTTTAAATAAAATGTGGAAGTGTAAATTGTAAATAAAAACAAATACAGAGAGGATTTTTGTAATAGTCTCTACATTGCTGCATTTGGCAGTAGGGGTCCTGTTGTGTGGTAGCCTTTGGTTTTGTATCATGTTCCCTTGGAAACAGCACTCTTGTTGGACCCATTGTAAACTGTTTATTTTGTTATCTAGATGGTGCCTCCACGCCGACCGCTGCTGGTAACAAAGAATGCGAACGGGACTGCAGTATGGTGTGCTGTTCCTAAGGGCGATTGTGGAGTTCATTTGGGTGGGGGATTGGGACAATTGGCACACAGGTTTTAATTTTGACCCACCTTTTCTTCTACCCTGGGGACAACCTGCTCACTGTTATTGAGGTTTTAAACTGCTATTTTATGAATCTGGGCTCCGTTGACTCATTATTTTGTTCATTTGACCATTATGTTTTATACCCAGTGGGCCAATGTCCCACACAGATAAATATCTGAATGAACCCTGCAATTGGTAACTTAAGCCATCTCAGCAGCCATAACTATGAACCCTTAACACAGCAATGTATAAAAGACCTGAACATCTGGCACACGATCTTTCTCTCAATCAGCACGTATAGATAGTGTTAGAATGGTTTTGCTCCCCGGCATGCTATACCTCGCTCAGACCCTACCTGTCTCCCACCAGTACATTTCTTCAGAAAATGGGTTAGACCAAGTTCATAGCAGATTTGGAATGGTTCTCACCCCAAAATTAAATTCCCTACCCTCCCGTTGCATAATGCAAATGGGGGGCATAGCCATTCTTAATTTTTCACTGTACCACACGACAGCTCAGGTCTGCACTGCCCTGTACTGGCTAATAAAAAGCTACTGGGCCCACTGGCAGACTGTGGAAATGGTGGGGGAAGATCTCATTCAGATACCAGGGTATTAAATAAGCAAAAAAAAAAAATTGATTAGGAGTTTTACACGTGAAAGTGCTAATCAGCTGTAAAAATGCATAGCACTTGGCACAGAATGGTTAGCAAAATTTAAATTTTATTAATTTTGTCTACTGTGCCATTGACTCACTAAAAAAAAAAAAAAAAAATGTCTACTGCTACGCATTTTTGGAAATGACTAGCATTACCTCCTGTTTTGCATAGCATTTTGCTATGCTATACCAGCTATTTAAAACCCTGCATACATGAGATCCTTGTAGCCTTTTCCTCCCCAAGCCACCAAAATGGATCACTTCCCATCTGTTTCTACAGAGATTCTGTGCAAACAGTGGTCTCAAATCGACCAGATTTCTAGTCATCCATCTAGCATGTAATTCTGCCTTAGCTCCAGCAACCCTAACCTCTATCTAACCACCCTGAACGCATCTCCAGTGTTTCTGTACTCCCGGATACAATAAGTGACCACTCGCCTGTCATCTGCTCCTGGTCAAACAAATACCACAAGCCCCCTCCTAAGCTTATCTATGCCAGGGTTATCAAACAAGGGCACCTCCAGCTGTTAAAATCCCAACTAACCAGGCTGAACTGGGCAGTGCTTGACTCCCTCAGTGACACCAACAAAGCTCTGGACCTATTTATCAAACGTTTCAACGAAGCCTGTGACATCTATGCACCAGTGAAAAAGATGAAGGTCAAAGGACAGACCAACCCCTGGGTTACTACTGACCTTTTAACTTTGCTCAAGCCCAGAGACCACCTCTGGCATTGTGCTCGTGCAACTCCGATGCAAGTAAACATACAATTATACAAAGCAGCCAGAAATGATTGCACTCTAAAAATACAGAATGCTAAACGCAGCTATCACAAAGAGGCTCTGACTAACTCTTGGGGCCAGGGAAACAAATTCTGGAACAACATGAAAGAACTCACAGGCAAGGATCCTAAAGCACCACCCACTAACATACTAAAATGCCAGCAGAATAGGCATAACGGTCTTTCGTGTCTGCTCGTTTGGTCAGCCCCCACCCTGGGTGCTGACCTTGCTGCCCTTCTCTAGCTTCTCCCTTCCCAGTTCTGGATATTCTCGCTGCATTGGATTTTGCTCAACCTTCATGGCACTCCTACACTTGACCTAGGTACTATCACCAGCACTTTTAATAATGTATTTGCAAACCTGGACAGTGTCCTTCCACCAAATTTTTTCGACGACCTCCCCTCCAGCTCCTCCCAAGTTACCCCCCAACTAGAACGTATAACCCCAAAGTTTTTTTAAGGAGGTCCCACCACAAGTAGCTAGAAAATACATTCAAAAGGCCATCGGCAAACAAAGGTACAGTGGTGGCTCCCTTGACCTGAAACTGCTGGCACAAGTCCTCGATGAAATCTTAGAACCACTTACAAAGATCTTCAATCTCTCGCTTAGTTTGGGCCATTTCCCCTCTCTCTGGAAGAAAGCCACTGTCACACCGGTTCACAAAAGCGGAGGTAGGACGCTGCACACCAATTACAGACCTATCTCACTCCTCCCCCCACTATCTAAAGCGCCGGAGCGAATAGTGTCAGACCAACTAGTTGAATTCCTGGATAAGTACAATGTACAGTGCCCAGAGCAGAATGGCTTCAGAAAAGGGCACAGCACCACCACTGCACTACTGGAATTTACAACCTTCACCCATGCCACGCTTTGACAAAGGGAATTGTGGAGGGGCAGTATTTATAGACCTTACCAAGGCATTCAACACAGTTAACCACCCCTACTGCTCAAGCAACTGTCCTCCATTGGGATCTCCAGCGATGCCCTTCCATGGTTCACCAGCTACCTTGATAATCGGATCCAATGTGTAAGGATTGCAGGGATCTCTTCGGATGAGAAATCAGTCCGCTCCGGAGTCCCCCAGGGGTCTATTCTGGGCCCTCTACTCTTCTCCCTCTTCATCAGCAATCTCCCCAGTGCCTGCCACCAAAAAATATTACCATACGCAGACGATGCAGTCCTATTTTCCAGCCACCATGACATTACAGTCCTTGAATCCCAGCTGCAGCTTGACTTCAAGCGCATCGAAGACTGGTTCAATTCTCATAAACTTGTCCTGAACCACAGCAAGACTAAAGCCATGTCCTTCTGTAACCGACAGAGCAGGCACAACTCTCTGTCCCTCACCATCAAGAACCACGCTAGGAACCCACTCGAACATGTCAAGGAATTCAAGTACCTTGGTATTACCCTGGATAGTACCCTCTCCTACACTCGGCATATTGACACTGTTGCCAAGACCGCCAATATACGGATTGGACTACTACACAAACACAAGCACTGTATGCCTGCGGATGCCCTTAAACTAGCCATCTATAGCTCTGTCACCTCTCTCATTGACTACGGCCTTGCCATCTATGGCTCTGCCTCAACAACTGCCCTCCGCAGGATCTCAGTTTCTCTCAACAAAGACTGTAGACTACTAACTGGTGCGGCCCGACAAACTCACACCTGTGACCTCTATGCACAGGCCAGCCCCTACTCAGCAGAATACAATACCAGACCTGCTTACTTACCAGAAAGATTCTCCTCAATCTCATGCCACCTGGTGTTGGCTCACTCCTTACTTCCTACAGTGGCACTCAACAAACACGTGGTGCCCAATCTCTAACCTTTCAGGTTCCTAGATGTCGTACCTCCATGGGTCAGTGGTCCTTTATCTATAGAGCCGCTCAATGGTTCAGTTCCCTCAATAAAGAAGCACTTTTCTCTACTACACTTGGACCCTTCAATAGGAATCTCAAACTTTACCTCACCTCTACCACTCAATGTGACTGCTTCTCTGAACAGAGATCTCTCAAACACCTCCCAGCTCACTCATGTCTCACAGCCCACCCTTTCCCAGTCTCACATTCCCTCTGGCACGGGCCTTCCTTGTGACTCCTTTCCTGCTTCGCATCTCCACTGGTACAAGACATTTTCCACCACCATCGGATAGTGGCCCATTAGCCTGCCAGCTTCCTCTCCCGGTCGCACGCCTGCAATACTAACTGCCTATGGTGCCCTCTATCTCTTGTTACCGCAGCCAGCTGCCTACTCAAGCTGCTCGTGATATGAATATTATCTCAAAGTATGTTATAACTGAGTATTTTTCTTTTTTCTTTTAGTTGTTTTGGTTGTTTGTTGTGCATTCTTTTACTACCTCTGTATGTATGTTGACCCTCATCCTTTGACGTGGAACCTTTGTAAACGAGCAGTTTCTGCTCAAAGGTATTTGTAATCCGAGAATTTAACAAACAAATAAACATAAATAAAAAAAAAAAAAAAAAACCCTGAGCACTGTGTACTCAGGGCGGAAGAAAACTGGCCTAATAATTTCCTCACAGGTTATACAAGGGAGGATCATAATTCTTTTCCTGAACTTCAGACTGCCTTCTTCCTACTCCAGGTAGACCACTTCAAGTATATCTCTGTCTTCTGCCAGCAGCTCTCAGCTTGCTCCTCACCCCCCAACCTCCTGAAGTGGCACTGGTTGTGCGCCCCGGACTCAGTTTCTGGGCTGTGTCCACAGATTCCCCACCCAGGCACCCTTCTACTGCTTCCTCCTTGCCTCCCCCGGTCCTGCATCCTCTACCCCATCTGCTGTTGAGATTGCACAGGAGAGCTGTCTGGCAGCGGGAGAAGCGGGGACCACATCAGTGGTCCGAGTCGGGGCTTGACGCACATTGGGGCTGCACCGGCGGCGGGAGAGAAGGGAGTGTTTGGCTGGCGAATCGGCGAGTAGCGGAGGGGCCCTGTCAGTGTTGAGGGCACAAAATTTGCCCCACACCACCCACCCAGCCCCGACCTCTCTTAAATGGTCGGTGGGGGTTGAGCCTTGGAGAGGGGTAAGTCGAGATTGGGTGAGCTGGAACAATAGCAACAGGAAGCTGGACTGCTGCTGATTACTGATGCTGATTGGATGGAAAATGGGTCCTGAACACTGTACTTTGCTGCTTGGGCATCATTGATTTTTACCTGAACTATCACTGGGAAGAAGCAGACATTATAAAAGTCTGTGTATGCTAACTATAGCTGAAGGAGTAGGCAAACTGTGTGATCTGATTACTGCTAAGGCCTCAGGGCTGGCTAGTACTGAGGGGGGCAAATTTGATTGTGAACTGGCTACTGCTAGGGCTGGAAGTCTGATGACTGTTGGGAAAGAGGGAAAATTGCTGTAAACTGAATACTGCTGAGGGGAGGGGGGCAGACTGCTTGGGCTTTTGCTGTAACACTGAATTATTTCTGGTAGAGGGCCGTACTGCTAACTTCCAAAATCGAATTGAGACTTGGGGTGTGGGCCAGGCGTCTTCTTGATAGGGTGATTGGGTGTGCAGGGTGCAAATATTAAACTGGGCATAGAGGTTCGAGGGTGTACAATGTGTTTGCAGTTGTCAGGTATTAGGGAGGAGGTCGAGGGGATCAGAAGGCACCTGGGATGCAGGAGGGGAGGTTGGGGAGTGAAAGGGTGGAATGGAACTCGTTGGAGTAGACCAGGTCAAAATGGCATACCCAGGGAACAGGTGGACATGGATCTAATGATTACTCCGAGGCGATGGGGCATGAAACAAGCAATGTACAGAAATCACTTTGTAGGGAGGCAGCTGACCAGAGGCAACCAAGGGGGAGACGGGTGAGCAAGTTGGGGCAGGTATCACACTGACTAATTGATGCACCCTGCTATATCCGGAGATGACAAGGAGGAGGCTGGTGGGAGGGGGGAGCAGGTGGACAGAGGAGTTTGGTCAGTAAGCTGGGTGGGAGGGGCAGGAGAGGAGCCAGATCCAGAGAAGGGAGGGACATGAGCGTAGCTTGGGGGAGGTCAGGGGATGGGGAGAGCAGAGCGAGGCCAGGGTGGTGGGGAAAGGACTAGTCAGGCAGGCATCCAGGTTGGAGAAGACAGCCAAGGATAGGTGTGCGGTAGGGAGTACTCTAGATAGGCCAGCTTCGGGTTGGGAGAAAATGGATGAAATGGAGAGAGGGGGTAGGGAGAAATACAGCAGATGGGGGTGGAGGATGTAGGACCTGAGGGAGGGAGGCTGTAGCAGGGTGCCTGGGTGGGGATCTAGACACTGGCCCAGAAAGGAGTCTGGGGAGATCTTGGGGGCAACTTGTGCCACTCAGGAGGTGGGGGTGAGGAGCAAGCTGGGAGCTGCTGGCAGAAGACTGAGCATGGTAGGGCATGCACAGGCTTGTGATCCCCAGGCTGAGGGGGGCGGAAGGAGTACGCTTGGTGGAGGATGACCAAGAAAGAAAAGGCAGTATAAAATGGGCCAGTAAAGTTTTGGGGCTGAAGGTGATTCTGCTTGGTGACTCCATGACCAGGGGCATCCAGTGGGAGTGGACAGGGGAGGGAAAAAGCAGCCTAGTCAAGGCTAAATGTATCCCAGGCCTATTTGTATACAAGGCCAAATTCCAGCTATACTCTATAGCATTGGAATGTGGAGGATCCCCAAACTTCCTAATACATCTGGGAACAAATGACTTGGAGGGGAACGGTGAACTAGAAATCCAGACGAGATTCCGGGAACTGGCCAGGGTTTGCCACTCTACATTAAGCTCGGTCTCCTTCTCTGAGATTCTGCCAGTGCCTAGGGCTTCTGGGGAGACCAAGCATAAACTTGGGGAGGGGGGGGGTCAACCAGTGGCTCGGATTGATACAGGGCAGAAGGGTATGGGCTGGAGGGGGACTGGGGGGATATATAGGAGGATAAGCAGTTATATGCCCGGGAGAGGCAGCACCTCAACCTGGGGGGGAAGGAGATCTTCAGACTAAAACTTGCTGGGTTCATAGTCGAGAGGTGGGGTTTAAACTTGTGAAGTGGGGAGGAATAAGTAAAAGAATGGCTCCAGGAGGGGTGCATGAGGAACCAGGTCTAGTGCAGGATAAGAGGGCAGGGGACTGCGCTGCAGTTCCATCCAGAGCAGCACAGGAAAAGACATCTAGGGATTACGCAGGACCAAGACTACTGGAAAAGGGGGAGTAGCGGGGTGGAGGACAGTCCTGATCAGTGCCAGGAGCATGGGAGACAAAATGCCTTTGCTCCAGGCAGTGATGGTTTAGGGATCAGTGGATGTGGCAACAATTAGTGAGACATGGGCCACCCAGAAAAATGATTGGGACCTAAATTTGGAGGGATGCAAAATATTCAGGAAGGATAGCTGTTTTTTTTGCTAGCCTTGCTTGTAGGGCAGAAAGCAGCTAACTAAAAGAAGCTACATTTTCTTATTAATTTAAAACTTATTTCTCAGCAGGACTCTGTGTCTGTTGAGATTAAGTAGACAGATACTTTATTAGAAATAGAAGGGATCTTATTTATGGTTAAGAAAATAAAGCGTCGGTGTGTGTTCTGTGCTGGGAAGGGTACTGTATCAGCTGACTTTGCTAAACCAGTAGGAGGAAAGAGCTTAATTGGGGGTGTGGCTAAGACACTGTAAAAGCAGGTGAGTCAAATTACGACTTCCTGTTGCTAGCCTTTTTTTCTTACTAATTGCCCTCCATCCCACCCTAAGCCGGTTCTACTTTTATAGCCACTGGATTTGACTGTCAACAGGAACTTCCTGTTTGGCAGTAGGAAGGGAAGGATCATAGAGAAACATTGGTTTTGTCAACCCTAAAGGAAAAAATTAGCTCACTCTTCTCCCCCCCCCGCTGCTGGTGGTCTGACATTGAGCAAGGAAGAAGGAGGCTACTGAAGAAGATAGGAAGTTGCTGTCCCAGAACAGTAAAGGGTGAGAGTTGTAAGGAGAGGAGAGAGTAAGCATACAGAGAAACAGTAGAGGGGACACAAAATAAGACATGATAGGAGTGGTGCAGTGCAATGGCTGTGGGGTGGCAGTGTTCTGGGAGACATTCTGGAGGCTGCGATGCTGCCCTATTTGCAGGCACCTCTCTGGTCTGAGAGAGGAGGTTGCCCGTCTCCAGGCTGACCTGGCTAGGATTCATGAAACCTCCTCCCCAACCCAGGGACCACCAGGGCCAATGCCACTACCTCAGAGGTTGCCAAGAAAGAGTAGCGGCTGGACCAGGGTGGGTTCAAGGAGGGAGAGGGTGGTGGAACAGAGCTGCATCCCTCCAGCTGTACCTCTCCACAATTCATTTGCTCTTCTGGTGTATAGTGGTTCCTCTACGGAGGCACCTGCAGTGGAGACCAAGGAGGATGCTGGGAACCTTCACAAAGGAGACCACAGGAGGGTGGCATGGGACCCCACAGGGGAAGGTAACAACTCCTGGTGGGGACTCAATCATTAGAGGGTAGAAATGGGGAGGAAGGAGGAGGTAGGTGCCTTCCTGGCGCCCGCAGCTTGGAGGGACAGAGGCGAATCCTCAGGATCGTGGGAGGAGCTGCGAGGGAGGGAGCTGAAGTCATTGTCCACCTAGGGACAAATGACCTGGCTAGGAATGGGATCAGAGCAGTGCAAGTGGAGTTTCTAGAGTTGGGGAGGGGCCTTAGACAAGTAGCACATACGGTAACCTTCTCAGAGGTGCTGCCTGTCTATGGCAAGGGTGATGCTAGGGCACTCCTCACCAGGGAATTCAATGAGTGGTTCAAACACTAGTGTGGGGATCAGGGGTTTGGCTTCATTGGGGACTGGGGAGCCACCTGGAGGGATGCAGACCTATACTGGTGCGATGGTCTGCATCTGTCCGGGGGGGGGAGCCAGGATCCTAGGTGATAGGTTTAAATGCTTCACTGGCAATCATTTAAACTAGCCAAGGGGGGGAGCACGGAAAAGGAGCAGGAAATCCCAGCCCCCACAAAACATGGTAATTAGTGAGGTAAACACCAAGGTAGAGAAGTTATTAGGGGAGCAGAACAGAGGTAAATATAAAAAAAAAGCAAAAGGCAGTAAGGACAGAATGGGGCTAAAAGGGGTAAGGCTATCAAAAAGTGAAGGTGAGGAGTACCCTGTAGTCTGTGCAACAAGCTCCCTGAACTAGTGGCCTTGATGGAAGAGGGTTGCCTGGATATTGTGGCAGTCACAGAAACATGGTACACAGAGAACCATGACTCGGATGTCGGCATACCAGGATACACAATCTACAGGAGGGACAGGGAGAGTAAAAGAGGAGGAGGAGTAGCTCTCTATGTAAAGGAAGGGATCAAAGCAACAGAACTAGAGGGTAAACAGGAAGCAGATGGGGCATTCTGGGTCACCCTGGAGACAAGAAATGGCACCACAATCCGCAGGGGGTTGTATACAGACCCCCATCTCAGGGGGAGGGAATGGACAAGGAAATGATAGAAGGCTTCCTTAGAATGGCAGAAAAAGGGGAGATATTGTTGATGGAAGACCTGACTATGCCAGATGTTAACTGGAGCACCTTTGCTGCAGGCACATCAAAGAGCAGGGTCATTCTTGATGCCTTACAGGGGGCATGCCTCAGACAGCTAGTATTGGAACCCACTTGGGAGGGAGCAGTCTTAGACCTGGTACTCTCAAATGGGGACAGAGAAAGAATCTGATTTAGAAGTGGGTAGCCATCTGGGAACAAGTGACCACCAAACAGTGTGGGTCACGATAAACACATCCATACAAAAGCAAGAGTACTGGACTTTAGGAGGGCTGACTTTGGGAAAATGAGAGAGTGCCTCAGAACAGCACTAGCAAACAGGCAAGAAGGAGGGGTGGAGGAAGAATGGGGAGTGATCAAAACAGCCATCACAGAGGCAACAAGCCTTTGTGTAAAGCAAATCAATAAAACACAATGAAGGAAAAAACCGCTATGGTTCTCAAAAGAGGTGGCAGGGAAGGTTAAGGAGAAAAGGACAGCATTCAGGAAATAAGGAAACACAGAAGGAGCAGGACAGAGAACTTTATCAGTTAAAGCAGAAAGAGGCTGGGAAGGCAGTCAGAATAGCAAAGGCCCAAACCGAGGAAAGGATAGCCAATTCTGTTAAGAAGGGGATAAGACCTCTATAGGTACATTAGGGAGCCAAGAAAACCAAAGGAGGGATACTGAAGCTTAATAAAGGGAGTGAATGTGGGTAGAGGGTGACAGTGAAAAGCAGGGATACTAAGCGAATATTTCTGCTCAGTATTCACAAAGGAAGAGGAGGGGGAGTTACCTTAACCAAACAAGAGAAAAACACTGAAGACAGGGGTCGATACCAGTCCATTTACAGAAGAAATGGTTCTGAAAGAACTAATAAAATTGAAGGTGGACAAAGCAATGGGGCCTGATGGGATTCACCCAAGAATTCTAAAAGAACTAAGGGTAGAAACAGTGACACCGCTGACTACTCTCTAACAATTCATGGGAGGATGGGGTGGTACCCAAGGACTGGTGGAGGGCAGATGTGATTCCTCTTTACAAAAGTGGGAGCAGGACAGAGGCAGGAAACTACAGACCAGTTAGTTTGAGCTCAGTGGTAGGGAACATGATGGAATCACTTCTGAAGGAAAGAACTGTTGAGTACCTAGAGGCCAGTGGGGCACAGGACCCAAGGCAGCATGGATTCACGATGGGAAGGTCGTGTCAGACGAATCTAAGATTTCTTTGACTGGGTGACCAAAGTGGTAGACCAGGGAGGGGCTGTGGACATGGCCTACCTAGATTTTAGCACGGCATTTGATACAGTCCCACACAAAAGATTAATACACAAGATAGCCAGCCTTGGAGTGGCTCCCAAGGTGGTAGCCTGGATAAAAAATTGGCTAGACAACAGGATGCAAAGGGTAGTAGTAAATGGAGTACACAGTGAAGAAAGGAGGGTTACTAGCGGGGTACCGCAGGGTTCAGTATTGGGACCGGTCCTTTTTAGCGTCTTTATAAGTGACATTGCAGAGGAACTGAAGGAAAGTATGTCTCTTTGCAGATGACACAAAGGTCTGCAACAGGGTTGATACACAAGATGGAGTGGAAAGGATGAGAAGGGACTTGGCAAGGTTGAAGGAATGGTCAAATGTATGGCAGCTCAGATTCAATGCAAAGAAGTGCAAGGTAATGCACATGGGAAACAAAAACCCAGGGGAAGCGTACACAATGGGGGGTGAGATATTGACAACAGTAAAAATAGAAAGGGACCTGGGGGGTAATTATATCAGATGACCTAAAGGTGGGCAAGCAATGCGAGAAGGCAGTAAGGAAGGCTGTGGGTATACTGGGATGCATAGGAAGAGGCAACAATAGTAGAAAACAGGAAGTTATTATCCCTCTGTACAGACAGTTGGTGAGACCCCATCTGGAGTACTGTGTGCAGTTCTGGAGACCCCATCTCCGCAAAGACATAGACAGAGTGGAGGCTGTCCAGAGAATGGCAACCAAAATGGTGCAGGGTCTGCACCAGAAGACATACGAAGAAAGACTAAAGGAGCTTAATATGTATACCCTTGAGGAAAGAAGGGAGAGAGGGGACATGATAGAAACTTTCAAGTACCTCAAGGAATTAAAGTCCAAGAGGGTAGCATCTTCCAGAAAAAGAGATGTGCAAGAACAAGGGGGCACAATTTGAAGATAGAGGGGGGATGGCTCAGAGGTAATGTGAGGAAGTATTTTTTCACTGAGAGGGTTGTGGATGCATGGAACAGCCTCCCTGAGGAGGTCGTGGAGTCAAGAATAGTGGGGGATTTCTAGAATGCATGGAACAGGCATAAGGCAGTCCTAGTGGGGGGTAGGAGGAAGTAAGCTGTTGGTTAACTAGGATCTGCAGCTTATCTGTTAGGTAGGAAAATGGGCAGACTAGGTGGGCCAAGCGGTCCTTATCTGCCGTCAAATTCTATGTTTCTATGAGGCAGTAAGGATTAGTGGCTTGCTTAGTGACAGTGGCTCAGTAGGTTGTACACTCGCTTCTGAGGCTGGAAGATCAGAAGGCTGTGGGTTCTATCCCAATACTGACACTGTAGTGCAGCATGAGAGGGGTGCTGCACTCCTGAGGAGCAGTCTTTCAGATGAGGCATTAAACTGAGGTCCAGATTGCCTGTTCTGGTGGTTGTTCAGGTGGACATTAAAGATCCCATGGCACTACTCGAAAAGAGTAGGGAAATTTCCCCAGTGTCTTGACCAAATCCCCCCCACCCCCATTCACGAAAAATACCACCAACAGCTTAATCTGGTTCAAGATCAGTTGGCATTGATCTGTATCTTCCCCGTCACCCCTGAAAAAGGGATTTCTAGTCTCAGTGGGCCTACCGGGTCAACAAAATTCAATAAATGAATAAAGACGTCAGACCAGCTGGTAGCAGTAATGTTGCACAGTAGAACGTCTGTGTTTACCGACTAGTGAGACCTAGCCCAGATACAGTTAGGTGGGAGGGGGTCGGATTTTTCTGACGCAGAAGGTCATAGAGAGGTCGCTAAAAGCATCTGGCAAAATACCAGCAGCCACAATGCAGTGGGGGTGGAAGATCAGAACTCAGTCTAATAAGGAATGGTTAGCAGAGTGGAGACTGAGCCAGGCGGGTTCTGAAATAACCTGTGTCAGATTAAGTGGCTCAATCTTGTGAATGGTAGGTCTAGAGGATAGGCAATTCCAATTGATACTGAAGTCCCCGAGGAGAAGGAGTTCACCTGTGGATGAAATAAAACAATGGTGGAAAGACAGTCTACCAGGTAAGAGTGAGAAATCTTAGGAGAGGCATAAAGAACTCCAATGAAAATGCGTACCGAGAAGGGGAAGAAGTCCAACTAAAATATATTCAATGGAGGAGGGAACAGCCTCCTTGCTGGCCACAGTGCACATCAGACTGATGAATGTAAATGGCCACCTCTCCGGTACATTTATCCCATCCTATCTGAAAAGACGGCAATCAGAAAGTGACAGGTTATGGTCAGGAATGCTGGCAGAGAGTGACTCAGTGATACAAAGGACATCAGGAGAGTGCAACTGCAGCCAAACAAAGAGGAGGTCAAGTTTCAGTAACAGGCTCCTAGCATTTAGATGGAAGACTCTGAGGCCCATGGAGGTGGCGGAGGGGGGGTCCAGGATGGGGCCCCACATTACCAGACAGGAGGCGGCAGTAGGAGAACAGGAGCAGGATGAGGTGGGGCTTTTTATACTTGGAAGTGCAAAGGACAGCATGAGGAGGAGAGATAGCAAGGGAAAAGGAGGATTCAGTGGAGGAACTCCAGGTTAAGGATGGGGAAGGCAGGAGACCAGGCTGAATAGGAAGGGAGAAAGAGGAAAAAAAAAAAAAAAAAGAAGGCAGAGCATGGGTGGAGGTAAAGGATGAGCAAAAGAAGTTGGATGGGGGAGGAAGGAGAGGGGAAAAAAATTGGAGCAAGCAGAATAGGGCCAGGAATATCATGGCTAAAGGGGAGAGGAAGGGAACTGGCTATACAGAAACTACTGTGATTGAACAAAGCACAATGGCAATCAGAACACCACTAGTACACAACACAAAAACAGGCTAGTAAGCAGCAATGCAACAATATTAAATGGAATAGCATACGAGGTGAATTAACTGAGGTAATGAACCAAAACTGCAAAGCAAATAAGTAAACTACTGAACTAACTAAAACTACTTAGCCTCAACCTCCTGCACCCTGTGTACTTCAGTCTGTTTTTGTGCTGCATTTTTCGGTCTTCTTCATAGATGCCTGTAAAAATTTGGTGGCCAAGGCTGGTGTTCATGTCCCTGGATGTTTCCACAGTGCTGCTGCAATGGGATAAAGCTATCTGGTTAGGAACTTGCATTTTTAGCAAGATCACTACACTTGACCTTTTCTCCCCTGGCCTATGTGTGTCCAACGCATAGAAACACAGACTTTGACAGCAGATAAGGACCACTTGGCCCACCCAGTCTGCCCATTTCCCTTCCTATTGGATAAGCTGCAGATTCTAGTTAACCAACAGCCTACTTTCTGCCACCCCCCACTACAATTGCCTTGTGTCCATCAACTGCATGTTTGAATTCCCCCACTTTTTTAGCCCCAACAACCTCCCCAGGAAGGCAGTTCCATGCATCCACCACTCTCTCCATGAAAAAAGATTTCCTCACATTACCCCTGAGCCGTCCCCCCTCTATCTTTAAATTGTGTCCCCTTGCTCTTACACATCTCTTTCTAAAAGATGCTACCCTCCTGGACTTTGTTGATTCCTTGAGGTACTTGGAACGTTTCTATCATGTCCCCCCATCCCTCCTTTCATCAAGAGTATACATATTAAGCTCTCTCTGTCTCTCTCTTCATATGATTTCTGATGCAGACCCTGCACCATTTAGTTGCCCTCCTCTGGACTGCTCCATCCTGTCTATGTCCTGCGTGAGATGGGGTCTCCAAAACTGCACACAGTACTCCAGATGGGGTCTCACCAAATGTCTGTACAGAGGGATAGCCACTTCCCTTTTTCTACTTGTGACGCCCCTTCCTATGCATCCCAGTATCCCCCTGGCTCTCCTCACTGACTTCTCACATTGCTTACCCACCTTTAGATCATCCAATATGATTACCCCCAAGTCCCATTCCATTTTTGTTGTTGTTGTGAGTACCTCCCCTGCTACTGTGTGCTCTTCTCCTGGGTTTTCGTTTCCCAGGTGCATTACTTTGCACTTCTTTGCATTGAATCTAAGTTGCCATATGTCTGACCATTCCTCCAACCTTGCCAAGTCCCTTCTCATCCTTTCTACCCCCCCCTTGTGTATCAACTCTGTTACAGATCTTTGTATCATCTGCAAAGAGGCATAACTTTCCCTCCAGACGCTCTGCAACGTCACCTATAAAGATGTTAAAGAGGATTTATCCTGGACTCCCTTCAGGGTGCCTTCCTCAAGCAACTGGCCATGGAACTAACTCAGCAGAAAGCAATACTGGACCTTGTGCTCACAAACAGGGACAGTGTGATGGGGGTAACAGTGGGGGAGCACCTGGGGAACAGTGACCACCAGTCATCGTGGTTTGAAATCACAGAAAGAGCAGAACCAAACCACACAAAAACACGTATCCTGGATTTTAGGGAGGGCAGACTTTGGGAAAATGGGGAGATACTTGAAAGAGGCATTAAGGGGAATGGGGCAGGAATCAGGGATTGAGGAACAGTGGGCAGTATTTAAAATGGGGATTACAAGAGCAACAGAATTATGCATTAAGCAGGTTAGCAAGAGGAAGAGGAGACCATTATGGTTTTCCAAAGAGGTAGCAAAGAAAGTGAAAGCCAAAAAGATTGCATTCAGGGAATACAAAAAGACACAGGCAGAAGGGGACAGGGAGAAGTACCAGGAGAAGCAAAGGGAGGCAGGGAGGTCAGTAAGGGAAGCCAGAGCTCAGACAGAACACATTGCAAAATCAGTGGGTACAGAGGACAAAACCTTTTACGGGTACATAAGGGAAAAAAGAAAGGCAAAGGGAGGGATAGTGAGACTGAAGGGGGAGGATGGGGGCCGCGTGGAGGATGACAACAGTAAAGCTGACATATTGAGCAGGTATTTCTGCTCAGTCTTTACTGAGGAAGAGGAGGATAATGAGTCTGAAGGGAGTACAAGGGGTGAGAATGGTGCAGAAATGGACACAAGTCCCTTTACACGAGAAAGGGTCCTGAAGGAACTGGAAGTAATAAGAGTTGATAAAGCAATGGGGCCAGATAGGGTGCACCCCAGGGTCCTTAAAGAACTAAGAGAGGTGGTGGCTGAACCTCTGGCTATCCTGTTTAGCCGATCACTGGAAACAGGGGAGGTGCCCAAAGACTGAAGGATAGCAGATGTAGTCCCCTTATACAAAAGTGGGAACAAAGAGGAAGCAGAGAAACTACAGACCAGTCAACCTCACCTCGGTAGTGGGGAAGATCATGGAAGCACTACTGAAAGAGAGATTGGTGGAACATCTGGTTATCAATGGACTACAGGACCCAAAGCAGCATGGTTTCACCAGGGGGAGGTTATGCCAGACCAACCTCGCTGAATTTTTTGACTGGGTGACTAGGGAGGTGGATCGGGAAGGGCAGTGGACATGGCCTATCTGGACTTCAGCAAGGCCTTTGACACTGTGCCACATAGAAGACTGTTACACAAACTGGGGAATATGGGTGTGGGCGGGACAGTAGTGTGGTGGGTAGGTAACTGGCTGGGCAGCAGGACACAGAGGGTGGTGGTAAATGGCTGTCACTCCACAGAGGGAAGAGTGACCAGTGGGGTACCAGGGATCAGTGCTGGGACCGGTCCTATTCAACATCTTCATCAGTGACATTCAGCGGACCTAGAAGGCAGAATTTCACTGTTCGCTGATGACACAAAGCTCTGTAATAGAGTAGACACACCAGAGGGTGTAGGACAGAATGAGAAGGGATCTGCAGAAACGAAGAATGGTCAGGGGTTGGCAGTTGAAATTCAATGCAAAGAAGTGCAAGATAATGCATATGGGGCACAAAAACCCTGGCACAATATATCAGTTGGGGGGTGAGGATATAGCATGCACCAAGCAGGAACGGGATCTTGGGGTTATCATCTCTGATGACCTCAAGGTAGGGAAACAGTGTGACAAGGCAGCAGGTAAAGCAAATAGGATGCTGGGATGCATAGGCAGGGGCATCACCAGCAGGAATAGGGAGGTCATAATTCCTCTATACAAGAGGCTAGTGAGGCCCCACCTGGAGTACAGTGTACAGTTCTGGAGACCTTACCTACGTAAGGACATAGACAGGGTAGAGAAGGTTCAGAGGAGGGCAACAAAGATGGTGCATGGATTGCATCACAAGTCCTATGAGGACAGGTTGAAGGAACTGAACATGTACGCCCTGGAGGATAGGAGGAAGAGAGGGGATATGATAGAGACATACAAGTATCTTACAGGGAGGAACAGGGTGCAGGAATACACTATTTTTAAGCAAAAAAGATGTTCCAGGACTAGAGGGCATGGGATGAAGTTGGAGGGAGGACGATTCACAGGAAACGTGAGGAAGAATTTCTTCACAGAACGGGTCGTGGACAAATGGAACACCCTGCCAGAGGAAGTGGTGGGGGCTGAAACAATCACAGGATTTAAGAATGCATGGTATAAACATAAAGGAATTCTGGAAGTCAGGGGTAAGGGGCAACAGACTTCTAGGAAAACAAACTGAACTTACAAGCTCAAATGGGCAGACTGGGTGGGCCATAGGCCCTTATTTGCCGACACTGTTTATGTATCTATGTATCTATGACTGGACCCAGTACTGAGCCCTGAGGTATTCCACTTGTAACCCCCCTTTCTTTGGAATGTGTTCCATTTACTATTACCTTCTGTGTCCTGTTGTGCAGTCACTTTGCTACCCAGGCTACCACCCTGGAACCCACTTCCAGGCTGGCTAACTTGATTATCAGCTTTTTGTGTGGGACTGTGTCAAATGCCTTGCTAAAGTCTTGGACATCGGATCAGGACATTGACTAAGATGTGAAGACAGGGAAGAAATGGTGAAGGGCCTGGCAACTTAAACACAATGCAAAAAAGTGCAAGTTAGGCACACAAGGTTCAGGAACCCAGAGACAGACTATACAATGTG
Source organism: Neoceratodus forsteri (assembly GCA_016271365.2). NCBI lineage: Eukaryota > Metazoa > Chordata > Ceratodontiformes > Ceratodontidae > Neoceratodus > Neoceratodus forsteri. The sequence goes on along the minus strand of CM057452.1, from coordinate 354,457,977 downwards.
AAATGTAGTGTTAGCAAAAATGACAGAAGATAGATCTGGGGGTTTTAATAAATGACAACAAAGCTGTCAGCACAGAGAATGGAGCAGAGGGGAAGGGAAATAGGAGCCTGAGGTGCACAGGAAGTGGACAAGTCAACAGTAGAAAGGTGATCCTGGCTTTGTACAGATGCAGTTGGAGTACTGCATTCAGTTCTGGAGTCTTCACTCAAAACAGAACAAGGATAGAATTGAGGCAGTGCAAAGGAGGGGAGGAAAAAAAAAAAAGATCCAGGGGGCAGCTGCAGAGGTACTACAATGAGGTGCTTAAGGATTTTAACATGTATACATTTCAGACCAGGTGGGAGAGGAGGCACATGACAAAGTCAAGTTTTTTCACAGGATAAGCAAGGTAGACACCAGGGAACTATTTACAATAAGCAGCAACACAACCACAAGGAGAATGCAAAGAAGCTGGCGTGAAGGAGATTGAAAAAAAAAAAAAAAAGGCACCAGAAATTTTTGTTTTGTATTTTTCTGTTACATAGAGAGGGAAGTAAAGTAAATCAGGCTACCAGAGTGTAATAATCACGCAGACACCAGCGTGAAGTGAGCCAGGTAAGTTTACTGTATGAAACACACACTTGAAACAACTGCAGAAAATACATATTTCTGCCCACCTTGCAAGAGTTTTTACACACACACGTTAATGCATCTGTATTAGTAAAGCATATGCAAATCATGTATGCTAATTAACTTCCTACAGCTCCCTTCTCAACTGAACTCCCCCCCCACCCCCAAAGTTAAATATTTAAAGTTCTATGTAGCTCAAAGTTTTTGTGAGTCTATATAGTCACGATGCCAGACAGGCCTTCGGATCTCCCGTCCACTGACATGGATGATTCTCGGGCTGGAGCTGGTGCCAGTCACTTGGTCCCAACTACTCAGGGGCAGGGCTGACAACACAGGCTCATGTTGTGACAGCCCTGGCATCACTTGTGGTGGGACCTCCATTGCAGGCACCTCAGGGATCCTATCGTCCTGCTCACTTCCCTCCTCCTCCTTTCATGTGCAAGTTTTGTGGGCCACAGGCCCAGTGCGGCTCAGGGGTTAACAAAGGTCTCACCTGTTTCTGCGATACAATTTCCATTGCTTAGACTAAACAGGGCAGTGGCTCTTCAGTCTGACGTTCCACAACTGCTGATTTTAGGGGTGTCCACGTAGTCTCAGCAGGGTTTTAAATAGTTGATTAGCATTTTTTTCCTTAGGACTATACTAACTGTACAGAAAGTATTTATATAGATTTTCTAGAAGTGCTGTGTTTGTTACACAGTAAGGCAAAAGCTGTGCATTTTCACAAAGATTTAGCACTTTTATGAGCAAAACGCTAATCAATTTTTAGAGTTAAATAAATCCCTGCTCAGGTAGAGATAAATGTCTATCTCTGGCTCTTCGTAGAACATGCTGTAACCTCTCATTGTGCTCTTGTACATTAGTTCCCCATATTAGGATGTCATCCATAATGACCTCTGCGCCCTCAAGCCCTTCAAAGATGTGCGAAATTTTCTTTTGGAAGACTTCTAGTGCTAAGCAAATCCCAAAGGGGAGATGCCTAAATTTGTACCTCCCAAAGGGTGCATTAAAAATCACTAGATACGAGCTATGCTCATCCAGTTTAATCTGCCAGAAGGCATGCCCAACATCACATCTAACAACTGTGAATACTTTGGCCCCTGCTAGCTTGGCTGCAACCTCTTCAACTGTTTTCATCAAGTAATGTTCCATTTTAAATCGCTCCATTAAGATCTCTGGAATCTATACAAATTTGTACTTTCTTTGGTTTTTCTACAATCACCATCAAGTTGACCCAGCTCATGGGTTTGTCCACCTTCTCAACAACCCCCAATATTTCCATGTTCTCTAGCTCAGTTTTGACTTTATCTTGTAATGCGAAAGGTATTTTCTTGGGGGGGGGGAAATCACAGGGCTGACTTATCTATTTTAAATGTGGTAGTCATCTTCTAAGCATCCTAATTCCTCAACCACATCAGAAAATTCAGACAGTATTCCTTCTGTGGTTTCCCCTGCACTTCCATTTGCAGCGTCTACTGAAAATAGCTTCTTTGTAAGCTTAATTTCCAACCAAGTAGACACGTCCAACACTGGGGTCACGTTTGCATTGACCACTTTCAACGGCAGTAGGTAATGCTTTTGCAAAACATGTTAGCAACATTGCCTTGCCTTTTACATCCAGTTTATGCCCGGAATAGGAAACCAATCTAGCTGATGACCTTTGAATAGCTTCCCCAGACAGTGTCTTATACATCTCGAAAGGTATCACATTACACCGTGCTCCTGTGTCAACTTGAATGTCACCATTTTCCCATTTATACTCAAATTTACTTTCAAATCAGTCTTTTGCTTATAGGTAGTCACAGTTTCAATGCTGATAGTACTTTCATTCTCCTGTGCATGCTAACAACACGGATCTCACTGCATTTGCCCACATGACATGCCCTAGCAAAGTGATTTTTCCTGTGATACAATCTACAAAACTGTCCATATGCTGGGCATTTATCTCATGCTCACAACCACACTTTTTATGTTTAACTTTATTCGCTCGAGATGCATAATTCCCCTTGCTCACATTGGCACTTGCTTCAACTCTTTCTTCCTGGACAACTGCTACTTGAACAGCGCTTTCATCTTGAGCATTCCCACTTACACATTTTATCTGCATTTCACTCAGTTCAGCGGCCCTGCACATATCTATGGCATCATCTCTCCCCTTCCCTGCAGAGCAGCCCCTTGCTTACTGTTTTCAAACGCTCGCTAACCGCACACCTCTTCGCTGACGCTACCTGCACCAGTTCAAACTAATCCAGCACTTATGTCAGATATCTAGTGAGCCTGACCAATTTCTCTCCTGCACCAGAACCCTGCCAACCCTTCGCTCACACCCCAGGCTACCAGTACCCTACCAAGAGTTCTCCCGCACTTTCGAAGACTTTTGTTCTTAAACTCTTATAAAGCCTACATGATGGTTACTTATTTCTGTCCTTTGTTATTACCAACAGGCTAACCCTGCATTGTGTGTTAGTTTCCTTGCAAATGAGCACACTTAATAATACTCGATTCAGATATTTATTCATTTATTCCACCACTGCTACATTTCAGCTGACAGAAGTCCTTTGATAAAGGACTTCTGTCCAAACTGGCCAGGTGTGCAGTTGGTGGAATAAATGTGTTAAAGAAGCTCTGGATCAGAGTATTATTGGGGTGCGTGTGTGCTTCAGCTTTTGCAAGAAAATTAATTGTTTAGCTGAAAGCACCACAATTACCTTGTGCATGGTTCGTATGTGAAGATTGTGTGTTCAGTCTCTGATATATTCCTCTGTAATGACCTTTATGTTCTACTTGTGACTGCCATTACTGAGCTGTGTACCTTGTATAGTAATTGTCAATGTGTTTCTTACCATACATGCAACTAATCCTGGGTCGCCCTTAAAAAAGGGACCCTTGGTCTCAGCGGGCCCACCCGGTCAACAAAATTCAATAAATAAACCATCCAATGTTAAGTCCACTTTTCTCAACAGTCCACATCTCATATGCTCACTCTATGCCGCATACAATTCTATCTCTGATGAACAATTCAGTTAAATCTACTCCAAATTCACAAGATTTAGTCTTTAGCCTCAGTTCAGTTATATATGAATCAAAGGACTCACCCAGATTCTGGTTCCTTGTATCGAATAAAATGTCTTTCATAAGTCACATTCTTCGGTTATAATACCTCTCAAATTGTCCCACAATTTTATTCAGCTGCCCCTTCTCCTGTTTTCCCCAAACGAAAGTACTGAACACCTCGAAAGTATCAGGGCCTGCCATGTGCAAGAAGGTCATAGCCTGGATTTTCTAGGATTTTACAAGTCCACTGGCAACTGAGAAAATATCGAATTGCTGCTTCAATCTTCTCCAGTTTTCAGATGCATTTCCATGTAAAATTTGAGAGCGGTAGGAGACTGCAGGCAGTCCATTCTGACACCATGTAATAGTCACGCAGACACCAACGTGGAGTGAGCTGGTAAGTTTACTGTATGAAACACACACACACACACACACACACACTTGAAAACAACTACAGAAAACACAGGCTTCTGCCCGCCAAGCAAGGGTTTATATATCCATGTTAGGACACGCACATTGGTAAAGCATATGCAAATCGCATATGTTAATTAACTTCCTTACACAGAGGCGTAGGATCTCCATCAATTCAGTGTAGGGATTCAAACAAGAATGGCAAAGACATACGTTATCAGGAAGGATGACATAGGGGAAGGGGGAGTGAGTGACCACTACTAGGGCATTCACATTGTATTATAGGTACGACAGAGCAGATCAGATACACCAGTGGGCCATTTTCTGCTGTCAATTTCTATGTTTCTATGAATGCCTCCACTGCAGATAGTGCCGTGTTATGCTGATGAAGTATTTTTGAAAAAAGATTTCAACTTCACTCTTAAGGTGCCTAATATTGCTACTTTGGGTGCTAAAAACTTGAGCAACACTCTAAACTAGATTACTGGTTAACCTTTGAGGGGAATTTGCTTTTTGTAACAGTGTTCAGGCTTCTGCAGAGAAAACCAAATACAGTACTGCTGTCTGTTTCTGGAAAGCCTTTTTCAAATGCACCAAAACAACAGCCGCCTCATTTTCGGCTGAGCTGAAAATGAACCCGGTAGCTTAGGCTAAATTTGTGAAAATTCCTAGCAGCCAGTTCCAAGGCAGATGCAAAGAAAGAAAATGCACCTTCTGACGTTTTCAGTCAAACATCTTAAGAGACTGAGGCAAAATTTACCTTGCAAGATCCTGCACAACTGAAAGTCGCACTGGAACACAAAGATGCAGGAACTTAATCTAATCAGTCTACACAGATTATTTGCTTGTAACCACGCAAGAATGGCTCAAAATATTTAAACAGACTATTAACTGGACTATCAATATTTCTATAATTTCAGAAACCTACGAGTACTGTTCACCTTTATCCTTTGTTCCTCCTTGGTGAATTTTGTGTTTGCCATTACAGAAGCAGTTGCCACAGATTAAGACACAAATTCACATTTGGTTACCCTATGAGACAGCAGCCTTATGGACTATGCAGTGTGATGGAACAATGGGGACATCTTCCCTGTCAGGTATGCAGTAAGCTCCAGAAGGTCTCTGAAGAAAGAACTATATCCCCAAAAGCAACCAGTCTAGCATCATTAATCATATGAAATGAAAAGATGTACATCAAGAATAAGCTTTACAGACACTTTCCACAGTGCAGTACTTTTAACTTTTTCCATCTTTAACTGCCAACTGACACATCTAGTTATTTTCCTCTACATACCCATCAGCATTGTCATCGCACTCACTATGACATCACAACTGACTGACCCGATAGTAGGTGATGGGATCTTCTTAACTGCAATGCCACAGTGAGGTCACAGTGCTGATGAAGTATGAAGAGGATTAGAACGACATGTGCCAGTTCCAACAGTGTGTGGCTCAACACAGCATACTTGGTACGGTATGGTACAAAACCTTTTAATTACCAAACAGGAAAAGAAAAAGTACCTCAGATATATAAAGAACTACTGAATAATTTTAAACTATTGGTTTCACGTGGTACACTACCTCTTTAAAGTGCAACACTTTGGGGTTGTGTTTACTACATAAAGAGAATGAAAACACAACCCCTCACAGCTTTAAATGACCGATTTTTCAGTATTAATGTTAAGACAACTCCTGTAGGACAGTGCACAGACTAGTCTGCTCTAAGGGGGTTCCACTTTACCATGCATTCGCATATTCTGGAAATGCATGCACCACACCCATGTAAACATTTACTTCAGCTGAAGTTTTAATAAACTTGGGGAGGAACAAGTCAAAATGTTGATGCAGTAGGACTAGGCTGAGAGTTCTGAAGCAGACCATCAACAGCTCTACACTCAAACCAGCTTTTTTTGAGCAGGCAGTAAAATCAAGGTTACAAAGTCTTGTAACTTTTGAATGAATCTCAAATCTGGCTTTTTTTTTTTTTTTTTTTTTAATTTAAATTTACTATGCTTTAGTCAGGGCTCCGCTGGCCACCACCAGTCATCACCTGCAATCCCCCCAGTTTCGCCCCAGCACCTGCGATCCCAGGAAAACCTATCCATCCCTCAAGCGCTCTTCCCCCAGGGTGCCGCCACCGGTTCCCTGATGGAACTACTACTATGGTATCAGAGGGCACGCTTATTGGGAATCTGCTGATCTACTATTGAAGCTGACTAGAGTCCCTCTTTAAAGGGAACATTTTCATGCTTAGCACCACAACCACCATTTGTCCCAAGACCCATCCCATTCCCTTGTAGCAAAGCTGAAGGCCAAATGTTTTCAACTGTAGAAAATAAAAAAAAAAAAAAAAAAAAAAAAAAATCACATGAATTATCTTATTTAGTTCTTGTTGACTGGGTGTGCCAATTTTCAGGCACGACACACAAGGTTACATACAGCAGGGTAAAAACAGTAGCAAAATACATGGATGAGACGTGAACATCAGCTGTACATTTACAAAACAGCACTCGTATGTACACTACACAGCTGCAAAAGGAGATGGCAGAAACAGTGACATCAAATATAACAGTAATACAACTATACAACAGTAATAAGTACCAGGGGTAAATTGGTTCGAGTAGAGCTGGGGAGAGCCCTAATCAGCGATAGGAACAAGTGTCAGGGCAGGTGTAAGAGGGGCAGACAAGGAAGTATTGCTCTCCCCCAACAGAAGCAGTGGTCTGAGCTATCGAGTAGCTTGCAGAGCTCTAGTTTAAAAATCCGGTGAGTTTGGGAGTGCCCCAATGATGTTAAATGTAACACTATCATCTCAGAGATACAGCGTGAAACACTACTCACACTGGTAGCTCCAGTTAATGATCATAGATTTATAGTCACAGCTGATAACAAAACAAGCTAAGGCAGGTACAACAGAAACCAAAAAAAAAAAAGCCACAGGAACCTACAACAAAGTACACGCAAATGGGCATCTGATCACCCAAGAATACTTCACTGTACAGATGAGCCAAAACAGTCAGTTAATGTTTTGGACTACAAAGTTGAAAAGAAGGTACCTCAAATAGCCAACCTGGCAATTTCAGAGAACACCAATTCCTTTTTCTCATGGTAACACTTGAGTTTTCAGGGAACCCATATCACCCAAGGGAGTCCAACGAGAAATCTAGACATCCTAACTGGTTAATGATGATTTTCTGTAGATGCTGTATGGAGGATGTTCTCTCTCCTGGGCTGGTCTCTGGGCTTCCTTACTCCTGGGCTGCTCCTCCTGATGACAGTGATAGGAAGGTCCAGAACTGCAGCGGGTGGGGGGGGGCATAAGCAGCCCTCCACTTCCGGATACCACCAGTCTACTTCCTGCCTTTGGTGAAGCAGGTACTCTGCAGCAGAGCCCTGTCACACGTGGCAGGGCTGAAGATTAGCTTCTTAGCAAGGATCAAGAGTCATTTGCGGACAACCTGTAAGTGAATTTTACTCAGTGGAGGTAGCCTCAGTGAGATCCAGCCTTAGCCTTGCATGCTACACAGGCTGGTCTCACCTCTCTACAGCCACCAAGCTAGCGCTTTTTCCTGCCCGCTAGCCCCACAGACAAAGCAATTCGTCAGCTCAGGCAGTGCTGGGGGGAAAAAAATCGCGATCGCTTCAGGGTCCATCGCGATCGCTAAAGAGGCACCCTAGAGTCACATCTTGGCACCGCGGTACGTTTAACGGCTGTTTTTAGCAGTCGGAGCATCGGAAAGACCACTCCCACTACCCCACTCTCAGGGGGTTTGTTTTATGGCGCCAAATGAGGCTCAGGGATAGCACTTCTGCACGCTAGGCAGACTTATTCATCCAAGCCTCATTTAAACATCAGGGGGAACTAAAACAGCGAGACTTCATACAGGGTGAACTCCACATTGCGCCCCAGCCTCAGCGACTGGAGCAGAAGACAGGCATTTAAAGGGGCCAGGCTACAATTAAAGGAGCCACTGCCCACCCCCAAGCCAATTAATCTGAAGGCACTGGCAGTGTAGCACAAAGGATTAGGTTGGCATGTGTGTATGCTGCACTAGGAAGCGGTCCTGGTTTTGATTCTTGGAGGGACTTTTACTGCAGCCAGCAACAGAAGGCATGCAGTGCCTCAAGGCTTACAAGGGACATTGCATAAGGGACCTTCTCAGCAGCTTAAAAGGGGCTTATAGATCTGTTTTATTTACCCACCACTCTGACCCTGCAACAAGGAGAAACCACAGAAGATGGCCTCAGAAAAATCAAGTCGAGGAAAAAAATGCCTGTGCTGCAAGTCCCCTCTTGATTACCTTTACCAGTTCACTCTGCCTCACATGTGAGAAGGCAGCGGTAGCTAATTTTCTGCCAACAGTAGGGCTTTTTCTTCTAAATCAGCCCACCCATTTCCCCCCATAACTGTGTGCAAATCAGCATGTTTTGTACTAAAAATGCACTTTGAGGGTTTTACAACAACTTAAAGAGGACATTCACCAATTCTTTTGACTTTCATGCATAAATTACCCCTTCCTGCATAGAGTCTGGAATTGTAGTTCATTATTGTCAGCTGCAGTTTTTGCATTCTGAGCTGCTAAAAACTGCAGGGTACACCAGAGCTTCTGTAGCGAGCCTGGTGTTGCTGTGGACCCAGGGTTGTACTGGTGACATCACAGTAGGGCAGTCTCAATTTACAAGGGGAAAAAAACATACTGACAAAGCATTTGAATTTTGGCATAATGCATGGCTAACAGAGTGCCTTGGGGAAGGGGGAAACACAGTTTGTAAAATGGGCAGAGCAAAATAAGGCTAGTGATTGGCTAGAAAAGCAGTGCCATATATGTATTACACATAGGGGGAAAAGTACAGGCAAAGAAAGCAATGCCCCTAAATGGAGTGTTCAGAGCTAGGCATGGAACGTTCGTTTAAGGGCCGCCATTGTTTTAGCACCATGGCAGATCACCAAAGCTTTAGAGCCACTCGTTCTTCATTTTTCTTTCTCAGTAGAAGAAAAAAAAAAAAAACCCAGACCGTAGCAAAACCTGCAAGTATTAAAAGAACGGGGGCACTTCAATCAGTGCCTCCCACACCACACTGACTGTCTTACTTTCACGAATACTCCCACGTGCATGGAGCAGGCCGCAGCCTGAGCTCTGTATGGGCTGGGAGTTTCAAGTGCCCACAGGAAGTGTCACCGGACTGGGATTCAAACAGTGGGGCATAGCACCAGTTGGATTTCCCCCCACTTAGCATCCCTCAGATTCAATTCTCCAGTCTGAGCTCGTTCCTATTAAAAAAATAAATACTGAAAAAAAAAAAAAAAATAATAAGAGGTACACAAGAGCACTGGGGTATTGCAACAAAATTAAAAATCAGTAGTACCACTCAACTACATAATGACATCACTTTTAAACAGGCGGAAGGACTATTTTACCATATGTTAACAAATCATTTATTTTTCTACATAAACATACTTTTCTCTCTAAACTTTTATAAGATAAAAAATGTGTTTATTTTATAAGTGCAATAAGATATTCCAGGGTATGTGTTGAACAGATATTACTGCACTTCCAGGGGCTGAAGACACTCTGCCGGTGGCCTCGTGCCTTACTACTCCCCTGGGCATGCGGTAATGTCGGTTCAACAAACACCCTGTTGTGTCTTATTGCTTACATGTACACCGAGTACTGGTAGGTTTCCCTTGCAACAGAGTTGCAACTGCATGGTACTGCACAGTGTGAGTCACTCTTCTACTGTATAGTGATGTCATCAGGAGCGAGCAGACCAGCAGCTGAACAGCAAAGGCAGCAGGGCTCAAAAACAAATACAAATTGTAGAAGGCAGAGTAAACCTTGGCCAAAAATAACCTATGCACACACCTTTTCAGGTCTACTACTGCATATAATGACTACAATCTGCAACTTTTTCGACCATCATGAAAGTTCCTCTTTAAAAAAACTAAAAAAAAATTTAACATCAAGTGATGTTTCAAAAAAAAAAAAAAAAAAAAAAAAAAACCCACAAATTGTGTTTAATCCAGGCCTCTTCACTTTCACAGAAAAAGGGTAGCCCTACAACAAGACCCAGCATTCTGTGCAGACAGACTTCACTACAGGGAACTAAGATTTCTAAAACTAGATGGAACATGAACCCCAAGACTAAAGACATTAAAAATATACATATTCAATATCATGCTTACTTTGCACCTGACCCAAAATTACAAAACCCATAGATGACTACATTTGTCCAGTTATTGGAGGGTTAGATTTGGCATTAAAAAGGGGTTGGGTTTTTTTTTTTTTTTTTTTGTGGGGGTTCTGCAGTCTGCCAGAAAAAAAGACAAAAAAAGTTACTGGCACTCCTTCATGGAATTTGACCACTAAAATAAAACTTCTGCATGGAGAGATTTTAAACAAGGGCAATCCGCCTTGAGAAAGCCAAATTCCATAGGGAAGCACTTGCTAACTCCTGGGGGAACAGTAAGAGCTTCTGGAATAACATTAAAGATATTACAGGCAAAGTTCCAAAAACCTCGCTTCAATGTGAAACATTGATGGTACCGCTACCTTGGACCCTACCACCATAGCGAATGTATTTAATAAATGCCTTCACCGATCTGAGTAGCGTCCTCCCACTGAACTTCTTTGATGCGCCCCCCCCCCACTCCAACACACAGTTCTGAAGAGAGATCAGCAGCTTCTCCCACTTTCTACTTTAAGAAGGTCTCATTACCGACGGCAAGGAAATACATGAGCAAAGTGCTAGGGAAGTCTAGAAATAGTTGAGATTTGCTGGATGTTACGATCCTTGCCCTCACATTAGACAACCTGACTGAACTCATTACTAAGATTCTCAACCACTCACTAATTTTGGCACAATTCCCACAAATTTGGAAGTCTGCTCTAGTTACCACCGTACACAAAAGTGGGGATCGGGCATTACATACAAATTGTAGGCCCATATCAATCCTCCCACCTTTACTATTTATTGAAATTTCGGATAACACCTTTGAGAACAAGCTCATTTCACAGGTTCCACATCAGACAAATGATACATACTGGGAAAGTATGAGACAGAGAACAAACAAAACAAGGAATTATACAAGACATTACAAAAGTGTATAACTAGAAAAGTTCTAATACACGTGGCACTGTACAATGTATGCCATGGTGCATATTTGATTAACCCTGGAATTCAAAGGGTCACATTAGAGTGGGTGGGGTTTTATGAAACTACCCTTTACAGGAAGATGAGAACAGACTCAGGCTAATATCTAGTAATCAACAAGGTAAGGGATGGATTCAGTCCAGGGGCCTCGTCAGAGGTGAGAAGGTATCCAACAGAAAAACCTCGACCACAGAGGGTAGTTGGTCCAGGAGGTTGGCAGGTGGTTAGGAGGAGCAAATCAGGTGCCCCATTACTCTCTGCTCTCCAACACATTACCTCCAAAAACCATATAAACACTACAAACAGGTATCTGCCTCTATCTCTGAAATCAAATAAAGAGGCAGAAGACACTGCAGAGCAGGACACTGCGGCACAGGAGCTGGCACAACAATACTCACCCAAATCAGGAACCAAAACTAAACAAGCACAAAGGAAATCCAAAACTTCTGATCATAGGAGCACTCCATGATTCGGGAGTTGATACCCATCTCCAGCCAGGGTGATGGTCAGATGTCTCCCAGGTACATCAGCATGGAGAGACACTGACCGCATTGCTAAAATTGTTCACAAAGCAGGAGAAAACATTGATGTCCTAGTACACATAGGGACTAATGATCTACGCCAGCCCGGTCAGTTGTGGAGACCAAGGAACACCTGACTAGGCTGGGTGACAAACTATCATCTATTTCGTCCGGCATCTCCTTCTCTGAGATCCTGCCAGTCTGGGAGAAGGGAGCAGATGGACGGAAGGTCAGAAGGGGAGATAGGGAGCTAAACACGTGGCTCAAGGACTGGTGCCAGAAAAAAGGACACAGATTTGTGGGAACTGGCAACAGTTCTGGGGCGAAAGTTCTTTAAATTTGATGGACTGCATCTGACTAAGGAGGGAGTCAGTGCATTAGAGCAAGTTTAGCGTCTTTGCAGAATATTTAAACTAGCAAATGGGGAGAGGGGTGCAGCACCCCATACGTCGAATGGGAAGAACACCCTTCCCCCCTCAGCTAGTGGTCAAACAGGAATTCAGCGTGTTTGCCGTTCATTTGCATCACCAGGTAAGAAAAAAGGTTTGTCTCCCCATACGATGCACAGGGGGTAATGCCAAACTTCACCCAACAACTAACACACCAAAATCTGGCCAATGGAAAATCATGTACACAAATGCTCACAGCCTGGGAAATAAGATCCCAGACCTGCAGGCAATAATGTCAGAGGCTAAACTGGACATAGTAGCAATTAGTGAGACGTGGTTTACCAGTAACCACACTGGGAGACTTCAGTACCTGGCTATGTATTGTTCAGAAGAGACCGAGGTGCAAAAGCGGGAGGAGTGGCCCTGTATGTTAATGAAAATATCAAAGCTACAGAAATTCAGAATACACATAATGAGCCAGAAGAACTGTGGGTCACCTGGAAACAGGAAATGGGACAGCCATAAGAACTGGGGTTGTCTACAGGCCCCCAGACCAGAGGGAGGACATAGACACATTACTGTTAGAAGATATACAAAACATGACAGCTAAAGGGAGGTTCTGATAATGGGAGACTTCAACATGCCAGATACAGACTGGTCAATACCAGCAGGAACATCGGCCAGAACTAGACACATAGTGGATTCCTGCAGGGGAGGGCCTCAAACAACTGGTACAGCAACCCACAAGAGACAGGGCTATCCTAGATCTAGTACTGACTAACAAAGAAGGATCACAGATCTCCAGGTAGAAGGTCACCTGGGGCCAGTGACCATCACATGGTATGGTTCAATTTGGCTACTACATCTAAATCATCCCATTCCAAGGCAAAATATAGGGACTTCAGAGGGCTGACTTTGATAAGATGGCCAACAAGGTTAAGCTAGCCCTGGCAAAAAGAAACACAGGTGAGGAGGTACAGGCAAAGTGGGCAAGCATTAAGGATACAATACTTGAAGCAACATCCCATTGTGTTAGACAGAAAAGGAAGTGTAAAGAAGAAGGAAACCACTTTGGTTCTCAAATACAGTAGCAGAAAGGTCAGAGCCAAAGGCTGGCCTTCAGAAAATATAAGGGAACACAGCGGGATGAAGATAGGGAGGCATACCAAACTGCCCTAAGGGAAGCAGGTAAGGCAGTAAGGCAGGCAAAGTCCCAAACTGAGGAAACACTAGCACGGACAGTAAAGAAGGTGACAAGACTTTCTATAGATACATTAGTGAAAGGAGAAAGTCCAGAGGGGTATTGCTAAGCTTAATGGAGAAAAGGGAGCATGTGAGGAGGAGGACCCTGTAAAGGCATCTATCCTAAATAGATACTTTGCTCAGTATTTACTGAAGAGAAGGTAGGCAGGGCCCACAGCTCAGCATCATGGACACAGCGGGAGGAGGTGAGCACTACTCCTTCACAAAAGAAAGGGTCCTACAAGAGCTTGCTAAGCTCAGGAGTGGATAAGGCAATGGGACCTGATGGCATACATCCCAGGGTACTAAGGAGCTAAAGGAGGAACTAGCAGAGCCTTTAGCAGAATTGTTTAGTGAGTCTCTGAGCACAGGAGAGGTCCCAGAAGACTGGAGAAGGCTCATGTGATCCCACTCCACAAGAGTGTAGCAGGAGGAGGCGGGAACTACAGACCGGTCAGTCTTACCTCAGTAGTGGGCAAGATTATGGAGGCACTCCTTAAGGAAAGGATAGTGCAACACCTGGAATCCATAGGGCACAGGATCCAAGACAGCATGGGTTTACAAAGGAAGGTCCTGTCAAACTAATCTCATAGATTTCTTTGACTGGGTAACCAAGTGGTGGACCAAGGGGAGCAGTTGATGTCGCCTACCTTGACTTCAGCAAAGCTTTTGACACTGTTCCACATAGAAGATTGATAAATAAGCTAGGTAGGCTCGGGTGGGTCAGAAGTTGGTCAACTGGGTGGCAAACTGGTTGACTGGCAGAAAACAGAGTGGTGGTAAATGGTATACAGTCAGAAGAGATGCAAGTCACAAGTGGGGTACCTCAGGGATCAGTCCTGGGGCCAGTCCTATTCAACATCTTCATTAGTGACCTCGCAGATGGACTAGAGGGTAAGGCTTGTCTGTTTGCAGATGACACCAAGATCTGCAACAGAGTAGATGATCCAGATGGGGTGGGCAGAATGAGAAGAGATCTGGATAAACTAGCAGAATGGTCAGAAGAGTGGCAACTGGGATTTAATGCAAAGAAGTGCAAAATCATGCACATAGGGAAGAGAAACCTGAAGCCACTTATAGGCTGGGAGGAGTTGCTAGCAGTCACAAAGGAAGAAAGAGACTTGGGCATCATCATCCTGATGACCTAAAATCATCAAGCAGACCTCTAAAGCAGTAGGTAAGGCTAGGGGGGTGTTAGGATGTATTAGTAGAGGTATCTGAAAGTCGTAAGAGGGAGGTAATAATCCCTCTGTACAAGACATTGGTTAGGCCCCATCTGGAGTACTCGTGCAGTATTGGAGGCCACACCTTCACAAGGACATTAACCAAATTGAGGCAGTCCAGAGAAGGGCAACCAAAATGGTGCAGGGACTGCATCAGAAGACATATGAGGACAGATTAACGGAGCTCAATATGTATACCCTTGAGCAAAGGAGGAGAGGTGATATGATCGAGACATTTAAACACCTTAAGGGCATAAACAAGGTGAAAGAGTCTAACATGTTTAAATATAAGAAAAATAGCAGGACAAGAGGACACAGCATGAGATTAGAGGGAGGCCGATTAAGGGGAATGTGAGAAATTCTTTTCACAGAAAGGGTGGTAGATGCATGGAATGGCTTACCACAAGAAGTGGTGGCTATGAATACAGTGCAGGGCTTCAAACAGGCATGGATAGGCATAAAGGGAGCAATACAAATGACTATGAATAGATAGGTCACTGACACAGCAAAGGCCGATGGCACATTTATAAGGTAGAAAAAGAAATGGGCAGACTGGATGGGCCTTGCGGTCCTTATCTGCCGTCAACTTCTATGTTTCTATGTTTCTATGGACAAAGCATTTTAAAGTGAGCAAGGGAGCTCAGGAGATAGAACAGGGGAAGGGGGATAGGGAGAAAGCCATAAAGGGGTGAGGGGAAAGAGTGGAAGGGATCAAGAGGAAATGTGAAGGAGAACGATTAGCAACTTAGAACTGTTATTTACATGCTGAGAACAGTTACTTATGCATAATGTCAGGATAGCATAAGGTTAGAATACGTGCTGGTCCCAAGAAGGAAGGTTATTGGAAGCAGTCACCACTGGCATCAGCAACTAGCTGTTGCTCAAGTTGAACATTGAAGGAGCCCAAGGTAGACGCTGAAGTGATATCATGGTGCAGCGAGTTCATCCATAGCGGGGCAAGGTAGGCAAAGGACCTTTGTCCCAGAGAAGTGCAACAGCGGGATATATTAAAAATCTGGCTAGTAGAGCTTCTGGTGCAACGACAGTTGATAGTGGTGGTAATAAGCTTTTGCACTTCTGGGGGCATTTTGCCTAAGCTTACTTTGACAGTAAACATGTTTGGTACATAAGTCTACCTCGGAATTGGAGCCAGATAGCCTGAACATACATGTCGCAGGTATGGGACAGATGGGCTGAGCCGGTAAGGAGCTGGCATGCTTTGTTGAGTGCAACTATGATGCGGCGAAGAATTATTTCAGTAGCTGATCCACAGATTGGTAAGCCGTAATCAAAAAGCGAGACAAGAGAGCTTTGAATGGCCAGGTTAAGAGCCTCTGGGGTCAAACATTGCTTATGCCTAAAATGCAGCCCAATGCAGGTGTTACCAGCCTTAGCAATGTTGCAATGGGATAGGCATAGGTCATCGTACTGTCAATAGTAATCCCCAGATATTTAAAGAGCTGAATTAGCTCAAGGGGAGAGCACTCTTTGTTGGTGATAAAAAGAAAGCAAGTTCTGTGCCTATTTTGGGAGCTGGAGAACAGCATAGTTTTAGTCTTCTTGTAATTCATAACTTACTTGTACTTATGGAACCATCTTTCTAAGACTATGAAAATACTCTGTAGCTTAGATTCAAGAACCTTAGGGTCTGTATCACTGGTAAACAGGACAGCGTCGTCAGCATATAAAAGGATATGACCCTGACAGGAGTAAGGAAGGTTGTGGAGGAAAATGCTAAATAAAAGTAGGGCCCAAGATGGACCCTTCAGGAACTCCAGATAGGACAGGTCTGCTATCAGAGAGGGTGATACCAATCTTCACCTGCTGTGTACAGTTGTGCAGGTAACTTTCAAACCAGGCTACGTTGTCATGAGCTAGGCCAATGGTGGCAAGCTGTTTGTCGAGGAGGACATGATTCACTGTGTCAAATGTTTTGGTTAAATCAATGAAAGTAGCACCAACCAGGTGTCCTTGATCAAAGGAGTGGTGAATAAAGCCTGTGAACTCCAGAAGGGCGGTAGTGGTACTATGACCATTTCTGAACCAGTGTTGTTGCAGGCATTGTAGCTGAAATTTTTCTAAGTATTCAACCAGTTGGTCAGCCACTATATGCTCAAGAGCTTTCGAGAGTGGGGGCAAGATAGAGATAGGCCCATATATCCCAGTGATTGTGCGATCCCCAGACTTACAAACTGGTGTCACAGTGGCAGATTTCCGTTTCTGAGGAAACAGAGTATCTAAGTGACATGTTAATAATGTGTGCTAGAGGTGACAGAATTTCATCCAGCATAAGGGCTACAAACTTGAGATCCACAGTGTCACCACTAAATCTCGATTTATCCAAGGCCCTTGAGTGCATAGTGGACGACCAACTGATGGACTACCTCGAAAAATACTCTATCCAATGCCCGCAGCAACACGGGTTCCGTAAAGGGCATGGCACCACCACTGCTTTACTAGAATTCACTGGTTTTATCCATCAACCACTTGACAAAGGTAACTTAGTTGGTGCGGCCTTCACAGACCTAACAAAGGCCTTTAATACCGTCCACCATGCTCTACTTCTCAGACAACTAACTTCCATTGGTCTCTCCACTGACACGCTACATTGGTTCAAGAGTTACTGGGGTGATCGCTCCCAACAGGTGAGAATTTCAAATGTAACCTCAGAGAAGCCACAGGGCTATATTTTAGGACCTTTACTATTCAGTATCTTCCTTAATAACCTTCCTCAGGCCAGCCACCAATTGATCCTCCTGTATGCGGATGATGCCGTCATCTTTACTAGTGACCCTGACCCCATGAAGCTGGAACGTCAACTGTTGCATAGCTTAAAAGTAGAAGACTTGCTCAACTGTCACAAATTAATCCTGAATTACAAAAGAACAAAGGTCATGATGTTCAGTGGCCCCCGCAGTAAAGACAAATTTCAACCCCTCTCCATTAGAAACTGCGTGGGAGTACTTCTCGAACAAATCCAACATTTTAAGTCTCTAGGCGTTATACAGGACTGCTCACTCTCTTATGCACAGCACACTGATTATGTGGCCCGTGCTGTCAATATCAAGAAAGGTCAGCTCCACCATCATAAACACTGTTTTAACACCTGAAGCCCTCAGAACTGTAATTACCAGCTCTGTCCTACCCACTGTCAACTATGGCCTGGTTATCTGTGGTGCTGACACTACCTCCTACCTCCACAGAATATCCGTTGCATTAAATAAGGCATGTAGATTTCTCAAAGGTGCTGCACGCCTTACCCATACTTGTGACCTGTTCGCTCAAACTGGATGGCTTCAACTAAATGGAAGGATACAGTACCAAATGTATTCGCTAGCTAAAAAAGCATTTCTTGGCCTCCTGCCTCCTGGAACCAC
Organism: Neoceratodus forsteri; assembly: GCA_016271365.2. Taxonomy (NCBI): domain Eukaryota; kingdom Metazoa; phylum Chordata; order Ceratodontiformes; family Ceratodontidae; genus Neoceratodus; species Neoceratodus forsteri. The sequence continues at coordinate 354,439,999 of CM057452.1, read as the reverse complement.
TGACCTCCTTAGCCCTCACTGCAGCTCCCAGTACACTCAAAGTTCAGCCCACCAATTTCTGCATCTACCTAGGTGCCAGACATCTCAAGGGCAGCGCTCATTTGCATACAGAGCACCACTTGGGTTCAATGCACTTCCTAAAGAAATCTCATCCGTACCAAAACTAGCAAGCATAAGCTCCGTCAGCATCTCACATCCAACAGTTGCTGCAACTGTTTCCCCTAAGCCTACCACACATTGTGTTTCAACCATTCAACCCCCTTCTCCTCTTTCCCTCCACCTCAAAGCACTACCCTCCTACCATCGCCCTCCTCCCCCAGGCCATTCTACCACTCCTAGAATCCAAGTCACTCTTTCTACTCCATGTTTCCGACAAGGCCAGCTGGCTGCTTACTCCTTATTTCCCTGTTATAACTCATATTCCAGAGATTTTCTAGATATATAATATGTAATTATTGCTGTTTGCTTGAAATCTCTGTTTTACTGCCTTTGTATGTTTGTTTACCCCTCCCATCTGATGTGGAACCTTTGTAAATGAGTGCCTTGCGCTCAAAGGTATTGTAATCAGAGACTGAAAAAAATAAAAACAAAGTCTTTATACTACAACAATACCATCAACACAATCTAAATGAATTTGGCACACCTACGTGGGCAATATGGGGGACAACTGTAGGACCGTGTCACCACATCTTAAGAAGCCGAGCAAACTATTAAATTGGTTCTCCAGGCCATATGAGATTTGAAGAAAAAAAATGAACGCTTTAATTACAGAGACTGACCCTTGTTGAAACAAAAATTGAAACAATGGTAGCCAAAAATAGCCTCAGAAGAAAATAAATTGATGTGCCTCAGGTTAGAACCATTAGAGAACTTGATGCATTCCATGAACATAAAATAAGGGTGCCAATGGAAGGAGGCATGTCCACACCTCTTATAAAATCAGAGCAATAATAGTTGGCAAGGCAGTAGCAGCATATCATGCCTGCCTGGTGCAAAGGTCATGTACAGTTGGGTGCCATCTGCATAGCTGTGAAAATCCAACTTATACAAACCAGTGACCTCTCCAATAATGAACAACATGGGGAAGAGAATCGACCTGTGCACCCCATAGCTGATCACTGTAGGGCACGATGAGAAAGTTAAAAAAATACATCAATCATGACCTGCTGGATATGAAAGACTCAAACCATCGTTGAGGCCTCCATATCGCCAAAGGCGATTCATCAAAACCACATGGTCCACAGAATCACTAGCCGAGAAGAGATCTAGAAGGATGACAATAGAGCAGTATTCTCTATACTTCACCGGAAGGTCATTAAATTGCTTGGCACACAGTCTCCACACTATGCCGAAGCCTGCAGCAACTGGTTTTATACAGAACTGATGCTTTAATTTCCAGTTCATATCCCCTGAATAACAGATTTTACATGCAGGATCTCATTTTCTGTTGAGTCCTGCTGTGCTCCAATTTAAAGTTGGGAACATAAAAGCGCAATAATGTTCATATGACCTGCTCAGTCTCACACAGACAGTAGTTTTGGTGGAATGCAAATCTGTAATTGTTTATTTTATTCCGTTTTCCAAAGTACATGTAAGAAAACAGAAGAATACAGCAAGCTAAATTGAGTACAATGGGTAGACTGTACACATTATGGAATATTTGGCTCTTGACAATACAAATTATATTTTTCACCCACGGAGTGTTGTCCATCTTCTATTTGCATGTCCTCATTTAGATAGTACTGTTGTACATTTACTACACATCTGATTGATACCATTCCCCTTCCCCTGGGCAGACTGGAGTTCACCGGTCTGATCTAGGCAGGCAAGTCTGAGTCCATGGTGGAGCTGAACTCTGAACTGACAGTGCTGCCTACTGCTGACAATGCCAACTAAGTTATTACTGGATGAAGGACACATATGGAGAAGGGCTCAGAGTGGTGCCACTGGGAGTTCGATAGATGCATCAAGCAGTCTAGTAAGGAACTATAGGAGAGAGGGGGAAAGTACAATTTTGAAAAAGAGAGTGAAGGAGTATCACCTATGGGACAAAATCTGGCCATGTGTTCATCTGAAAGAGATCCCACCATTGCCATACTGCTTCAAAGAGCGGCAATTGGTTTCTACAGCAAACCTGTAATGTTCCGTCTCACTGTTCAGTACTCTAACCCCACCCCTCCACCCCCAAAAAAAAACCTTCCCTACTACTAGAGATGCAACCTTTTCAATGTTTAAAAGTGTTAGGGCCACTTCCATTTTCAAACATGGGCAATTCAGTTTTGCAAAATCTTAAAAATCCTCTTCCCCTTCAAAATGGAATGCAAATCAGCTCGTTTTGCACTACAAATGTGGCAGTAAATGAGTGGCTTTACACAAATCTGACGCCAAGTGCAGTTGTGAATGTGGTACAAGCAGGTTCTTTAAGAAAAAATAGGTGGTTAAAAATGGCAAATTCTGTGTTTAATTCCTTTTCCCCTATTTTTGAAAAGAAAAAAAAAAAAAAAAACGGCAGCCCTACATTTCACATGTCTTAGGAGTTCACATTTTTCTGTCCACCTGAAACAGATACACCCACCCACACCAGTTTTAACCTTTTTGTAATAACAAGACCTGTGGTGAACAGTACACACATAGACACACATGCAGGCAGAACATGCACAACCCTTGTGAAGTTGGCAGGGGTGTGACAGAGACTACAAATTTCCCTTAAGGTAACAATGTAATATCAAATAGGTCACTGAGGAGGTCAGCAGGAGAGGCAATACTGAAGGGGACGACAACTGTCAGGGTTTAAGTAGGCTGAATAAGGGGTTTCCCAGATTCAGGTCACAAGACTGACAGCCAACAGTGTGCCAGCAGTCCATATTTTAAATCACAACAAGTCGGGGGCTGGAATATATTTGGGATGGGGTCTTCCAAACCACCTCCTCAAATAATTGGAGGGAATTCCGCTGAAAAATCATGTGCTGCTTTTTCTCACTCCCACTAGAACAAAACATTACTCAAAGGATCACTCAGATCTGCTGATGAGGTTGTGGAGAGGAAGGCACTCCATATCACATTTTTTGGAGATGCCCTTCAGTCTTTCTGGGATGAAGTAGGGCAGCGATACAATCAGCGGGTTTTCAAGGTGACCTCAGTTTCCAGTATTTGATTTTGTGGATGTTGCCCAAAGGGTGAAGACCGAACAACCAGAGATCATTTGAAGGGGCTTTATTGGCAGCTGCAGATAAAGCAATCATGCAAACCTGGTTACTCCCAAACCCCAACCCCCCCAAAATGCAAGATTGGGTTAACATTGTTAAAAGTATATACCGCATGGAAAAGACCACTGCTGATCTTTACTTACAGACGGACAAATGTAGGGGAGCATGGTATCTGTTCAGGACTCTTACTGAAGAGCTTGAGGGCAGTTCAGTCCTGTCCCAGGAGGGCTGCTGGTACTGATACACAGTGGGCTTGCAGCCCGGATACATGAATTTTTACTTACTGTTACGTTATCTTATAAAAATCACCTCTCACAGGTCTTTTATTGTTTACTGCACTGTTCCGCTTTGTTTTGCTTAATGTTAATTAACCAGGTAATATTCCTGGTTCCAACAGAGTACCTTAGTTTTAGATCATTTTTGCAATTTTCTTTTTGCCCTGTAGTAGGAAGTATGGGACATCAACTGAACTCTGTGACCTGTAGATTAATTACTCTGATGTAGCCCAATAGTGTTTATATCCCTCAATTCATTTCAAGTATTTTAGAGAAAAAGAACAGACCAGCATGGTAGTAATGCACTATGTACAATGGAATGGCAATGTGGACTAGTTTCCCTGCTCCATTCCTGTAATTATTCTAATCATTTCAATGAAGAAGTAAAAAAAAAAAAAAAAAACACTCATCACTAAAATCACACAAGTCCAGTGATCGCGGAGCGTGAGGACCATGGAGCAGGAAGACAAAGTCTGTATGGGTATCCGCAGGGTAGTCCACTAGTCCGTATCGAACTCTTCCCCCTGTGAGACACAGCTAGTGTCAAGATGGACTCCTCCCACCAAGGGAGATTGTGTGTGCTGTGGGTGCAAAGCAGGCTACCCGGTGCACTCTGTTGGAAGTGCTGGGATGGTCCATTCACACTGCCTTTAGTTTTTGGGGGCCTGACTGGCATGTAAAGAACTAGCTGCTGCTAGTATGTTTAAAGTTACCCAAAATCCCTATATGGAATACCCCGATAAATGGGATCAAGTAAAGGGCTGCTGCAGCTTCCACCAAGTAGGTGGTTAGGGAGGCAACTCTGGGGGGAAAAAAATAAATGGGAAGGACTCCCTAACTAAAATGTACCCACGTTACCTCAATTACAAGGGTGATGGGGTAAAGAATTAGGAGAGCTATGTGATGGAAGGCTGGCAGAGGAGGGGGCCTAGCGGAATACAACTGTGGAGCAACCATCTTCAGGGAGATTCCCTGGTGACACAATCTAACTCAATTTGGTGGATCTAGGTGGACAACGTGGGAAGGGTACATGCTGTGATACTATAAGAGACGGATGCTGCCCAGTGTGCAGTAGGTTTGTGGCACTCACTGTGGAACTAGCTACAGTGAGGTCTAAATTTAGCCTTCTTTGGGGCAAAGCTGAGTGGGGTCTGGGGAAGGCTCATCTTCCCCAGAGGACTCCATGGGTCTGGAATGAGTGAAGACTGGAGGGAAAAAAAAAAAGGGGCATAACATACAAGGGTGCCACGTTTGCATTACCATACCAAAATAGTACATAAACAACCCCATTAGTATACTCCCCTATAACTGTTGCAGGGCGCGCACAAAGAATTGCCACAATCACCAATGGCCATTGTAAAATCAATGTGGCAAACACTTTTAGGCTCCCTTTCGCCACTTATGGCTAAGGCATTTTGATCAAATGTGGCTGGCTCAGACATGTTTGCCAGCAACTTCGACCAAGTGTTGTGACACAGGAGGCTGGCTCTGTCTTATCTACTAACACGTTCTGCCAGTTAGCACCACACAGCACAGTTGCACAGCTTTGTCCTCCCCAGGAACCTTCAGAGGGTGCAAGTTCACTCACCACCCCTACAAAATATGACAGCTGTCAGTCCAGCTCAAGCACCAGTTTGTGGAGAAATCTGGCAGGTTTCATGTGAGCCAGGAAGTCTGGAAAGCCACATCAGACTGCTTTTATAATTATGGTTAATCCAGTTTATACGTAGCCAAACAGAACTGGGTGCATTTCAGCTACACTGGCAAAGACATTTTAGACCCCAGCGCTCACCCAGTCTTGTGTTAAATATGTCTTAAAGAAACATCCTCTAGAGATTTAAAAACAAGACTTTATAATACCCTTATCTGCAACACCATTAACTCCAACTGTTTAACATGGCCCAAGTCTGCCCATGTGGGTTCAGCTGCGTACCTCCGATTACTGGTCTACACTCCCAAAATTAAAAAGTGGGAGAGCTGGACCAAATTCTGGATGCCCGGCAGTGTTCCTTTAGAGGCACTCTGGTGCCTCCAGGTACACTGTGGGTGGGCACCCATCAACAGCTTATGCATTCTGCCAGCAGTGTGTCCCAAGGACCCGCACAGTGATCCCAAAATTATTAAAAAAAACATTAAACACACTGATTATAAAAATTGCATCAGAGAACAAGCTAGACTGCAATATGAAATGTAATGTTTCTTTTTCCACGTACATGTGGGCCTTATATTAACCCCACTATTTAAGCAGGGCTATACATTAATGGCACTCCAACCAATTTTGCTTACCTGGCAGTTTTCAAGGTGGAATACCATCTTTATTACACTGGTATTCTGACTGGAATACCACTTCTCCATGCCACCCCTCCACATTTAAACTGTTTCACAACCCTTTCGGACATGTGAAATACCAGATACTGAGACAGAATACCCGATTTGTGAGGTCAGTATTCCACCTCACACACCAGATTTTCATCATTTCTAAAACCCTATTAAGAGTCCAAGCCCCCTAAATTTTACTTGAGAATTCATATCGAGAGAAGAGAGTCCGAAGATGCACAATTTTTTCAAACTGACATTCATGTCCATAATGTCCAAATAAGGCATTTTATTAAGATTTGTGAAAATTTGTGTGTAGATCCTTGAAGGGGATCCAGGCCTATTCCTTTCAAGACAGCGAACATACTCTGAAATCTCCCAACCAGCAAAGAAACCATGTTGAAAATCTGTGTCTTGACTGCATTATTTAACAACAGAGCCTCAGACATCTGCTAAGTCATCCTGTCTCAAACCTAACAATCTCATCATCTCTTCTGAGAATGCTAATAGCTGCAAGGAGGTACACAATGCAGACAAGAAAAACGTTTTTTTGTAAAAATCGTCAGCATCTGAAGAAGGGCACTGTAAGGCCTGAAAGCTTGTGTTGGGAAAAGTTCTAGTTGATCCAGTTATTTAAAACAAAAAATAACCACCTGCCGTGTTCATATCTTGAAAACAATGTTTTTCTTTTTGACTTCTGAATCGGAACCTGAAACAACCCGACAATGTATACGAATTAAAATGATGTGTCAGACATAGAACCATTTAATCTCAGCATCAAGCCTAACCTTTAGCTTAGTATGCATTCACAATACTAGACTTCAAAACAAACAGTAAAAAGGGCACATTCAGGTCAGATTAACAGAGGTGAATGCCCTCCTTACCGGGGGAGGGGGGGGTGATCGTGCCACTGAGGAAGTCTTATATGTAACATATGTGACCCGAATTGCAGGTATTTGAACATTATTTCACTATATAAGCACAAGCTGTTCATTTGCAGGCATGTTATCGGCGCCTTCTGTAGCCAAGTAAGCCAACATGCCCCAACTGCATAAACAGGAGATGCTGACTAGGCATGCTACAGCTGCCATACCTATAAAAGTAAATTAAAAAAAAATAAATAAATAAAATTATCACTTTCCCCATACTGCAGTATCACATGTACCCTTTTGCATGCCTGACTCAGAAGTCCAGCAGCAAATGCATCCCATCAGAGTGGGTAAAGGCAGCCATGTTCGAATCAGAACCCTGCGTACATACCAACCCAACAAATCCATATTAAGGCTCAAGGGGGTACAATGCACTCATGGGGAAATACTGTTCAATTCTGCTGGCAGCTGCCATCTTGTAGACACCATCACCATTTATACCGAAAAAAACACTGCTCTCAATCTGTCAGAGCACAGAGCTACTATCCAGTTGTCTGCGATAACCACACAGTATACTCAATAATAGGACTGTATGCTAATCCCCATGTTCTGATTAGCTAAGACTATTACAGTGTGTGTGAGAAATTGTGGAACAGTTTTGGTTTCTCAGACACACTGTAGTGGGAGAGGAACAACTATAGTGGTCTGGGGGGGGGTCCTCAGTAAAAAATGGACTGTGGGTTAACAAACACTTTGGCGTCAGTGTTCATCACCCCGTGGTCCAGTTATTACTTTGTAAACTCTGGCCACTGTGCAGTTATCGCTATAATATAGTGCTAATAAAAAAGCTGACCAAGTAAAATTCAACAAGCTACAACAAATATTCTAAGGTCATTAAAATATTCTACAATCACTGACAAAAGGATAACATTTTTCCGTGCTAAACACTGCTGACTGAACAAACCGCCTCCATTTACAGTACAATATCTCAAAGTCATACAAGATTTGTTGAATGCATTTACCCAAGACAGACTAACAGATAATGCAACATGTCTCCTGGAAACAAAGTCAAGTGACTTACTAGACCAAGGAGAGACAGTGAGTCACTGAATACAGACTAGATCACAGTTGATCTAACCACAGCACCTTCTTTAACACAACATTCACTTCAGAACAATCCTGGTGTGTCCAATCCATGACACAAAGTAAAAGCATTACCTTCTTAGCTGCAGCCAGACTTATCTTCTAAATGGATAACCTTTTGAACTGACAACTATTAAGATTTCCTAATAATCCCTGCAATATAATCATGCTCTATCCAGCAGCTGTAAAAACCAGCCTCTTTTGTATTCCGCCATCTAGTGCCACGAGCAGTCACTATTCCATTGTACCTCAGCACCGGCCTGCGTTAACAACCAAATATGTATAGTCAAATAGTGACTGTCAAATATCCAAATTAATCATGCACTTAAATTATTCAGAGATCTAAATGTTCATCTCACTACTTATCATGTCTACTTAGAATGAAAAAAAGAAACAAAAAACCAATATATGAGACAATGTATGGGATGCCATACACAACAAGCCTCTGACCCCATCCAGAGGTTTTTGTGGCAACCAGTAACTTCTAGGGCGAAGCTCAAGGCCAGAATTCACAAACTATCTTAGTGTATAGTGACCCCTTGTTGTACATAGAAATCCATCGCAGTCAAAGTGTTGTTATAACACAGTTAAAAGTTCATGGAACACAGTAATACCATACTGTGGTACATCATCATCTTTGCTGGTTTTGACAGCGCACAAGGGAAAGGGGAAATTGTTTAACCAGGAAAGGCACACTAAGCAGGAGCCTGTTTCCAGGTGCGACCTGGGAGCACAAGGAAGTTAAGTGACTTGCTCAGGGTCACACAGTATGCAAGTGGAAGCTGTGGGATTCAACCCCAGGTCTGGTCTGCTGGATGTCACCAGATTTGCACCTCAGAACCTCAAGTCAGCAGTTTAAAAGGAAAAACCGTGGCGTGCACATCTCAGAATTCCAACAATACATTTTCTGACAGGATGGCGGTGGCAGATTTTGTTTCCTAGAGGGGCAGCTGGGGCACATTAAATTCAAAATCATTTCAAGTGTTTTTGTTGCAGAACTTGTGGGGTCACTATACACTATAAAAAATACTGGCTGGGCAAACTGTGCTTAACCAGTCTGAGCTGCCACCTCAGGGTTCCGATTCTGTGCGACCTCTCGAGCTTTGCTCTCGAGGTCTAACACAATCAGAACCCCTCAGTGGTAGCACAGGCTGGCTGCACACAGTTTCCCAGCCAGTATTCTCAATATTGCACACCTACTGCAGTGACTTTTTGGGAAATAACCATTATGAGTTCTCTCCATTCAAAGTCAAAAGCATAGTGAACTATTGGCACAGGCGAAAACAGGTTAAATTCAAAATCTTAGAAATTCCACTTTTAACTCACATGACAATTCCCATTCAACCCCCATAAAAACAAAAAATATATATACCTTTAATCTTTTGACCAATTCATCGTTAGTTATTTTATCGGTGATCTCCTTGACTCCGGGAGGGTAGATCATACTCCCATCTGCAGCTTGCTGCTGTTGAGGGAAGTCCATCATGATGCTCCACTTCTCGTCCACAGTCCTCGAGCGGCCTCTATGGGTCACAAAACAAAAGTTCAGCAGCACGAAAGGACTTGATCTAACCTCTTTTTCGATTCAAAAATGTTAATTTATAAGCGGCCTATACATGCAATGTGGAAATCGTATCAATCTACACTCCAGTATATTGCTGGGGGTGCAGGCTGTGAAGCCTAATCGTTGCGAGCAACCCGGCAACCCCACCATTCCGCACCATCCACCTCAATGATGGTTTCACCAAGCAATTGGCTGGTGCCGCCGCACATTTCACAATGAAATGTGTGCAAAAGGCGCGCGATAAGGTCCGAAATATAGGAATTAAGACTAAATACTCATGTCGCGACATTCCCTCTTAGGCGAACCCCTCCGCCATCTAGTATGTCATTTCTCCCCCTCAGAGCAGAAAAATGAGGCCTAAAACGTTAGGCCTCTGAACTATAAAAGGTGCAGTACCCCCACACCACAGAGCAGTAGCACAGTCAATAAAATAAAAACCAAACACCGCCCTTTTCACCTAGTCTCCTCGCGGCGCATTTTCTAGCCGGCGACGATGTTCCATGGCGGGGTGCAGAAATCTCTCACAGTGGGAGAGTATGTTTTTTTTTTTTTTTCCCACTTACTTTGTTACTTTAACTTACGAAGGGTGGCGAGGGACCTACGGGGAGAAAAAACAAGGAATCTACGTGACCGCCCCCTTGCCAAACCTTCTAACATGGACCCGCAGACACAACTCATCCCCACAAATATCACACAATTTCTATTCTGTGCCAAACAAATCCCAAGTAGAAATGATCAGACAGAAGCCGGGCTCTCGTGGCCGCCACCTCGTTTACCTCCTGGCTCCGGGTGCTCCGTATTTACTGCATGAAGAAGCGCGCTGGCAGGCTGCCTCTCTCGCTCAGGTTGCGGCGGCACCGACTGCTACTGCACACAAAGCTTGCTCGCCAGGTCCCGTTTTTTCTGGAGCGAGGGAAAGCCACACGGTGAAGAGGGAGAGGCAGGGAGGGAGTATGACAAGGAGGGAGTCTGGCACTGCCGCTACCAGCACTATATGAGTGAGTGACTGAGTGCGTGTGTGTAGTGGAGACACAGTGCCCCTCTCCGACCGGCCGCGGAAAGACAGCGCAGACTGACTCAACGGCGGGAGCTCACTGGCAGATAGAAGCGCGACTGCCTAACTACAGCCTGCCCTCGGCGGCGTACTGAGAGAGTAGTACCGCCGCCTGTCAACACGCTGCATGCAGCCCACAGCGCCACCGCGCCGTGCGGCGGACAGCGGCCTCAAGCGACCCGGGTAGTGATTTTCATAAATGCCGCTGTCATCCCGGGGGAAACGGGAGGAGGAGGGGCATAATTTTTAAACATCATTGTTTCTTTGTAGCCGTAATCCTTGTACAAACTGGTGGAGAAAATAGGTGATTTGATCCCTTTTATTGAACCAACCAGGCATTTTCAAGACAAGCTTCCCGCATAAGGCATACTAGTCTCCGGGATATTGTAAAGCTGAAGGACCCTCCACCTTCATGCAGACCCTCCCCAATACCTCTCAACTCTCCCTGATTCCAAAGGACATCCCTCATTGTACCCCTCAAAACTGCGCCTTCTTTCATGCTCACACAAAGAATGTGCTGTAAATTCAGACTTCAAAGCCGATGGTTACAATGTTCTAAGATGCCAAATCAAAAATAAACTTTGTACAAGTAAACACAATGGTTTCCACAGTGTTCTGAGCTTGTATCTCCATGTTAGAGGATGTGTCCCTCATTATGAGGGTCAGTATCCTTCACTGTCCTTCTTTTTGAGTGTCCATGTCCCTCATTTGAGTGCTAAAAGGTCAACAGGTATGCCCTCCGCCTCCTCTCCTGCCACTAAGATACTGCCAATACAAAACCTTAAGGAGAAGGCTACTGTTATGTGATTTTACTGCTGCTACTAGCTAGAGGTTTAATTTGTGATTTTACTGCTGCTGCTAGCTAGGGTTTTAATTCTACTTCTGCTGATGGGGTGTTTGTGCTTGGGGAACAGACTGGGTTGCTTGTTGGTGAGGCCTACAGGGGGCCTGAACTTGAGACTTTTGTACTACGTGGCACAGCACAGCATCCCCCAACCTTTTACCGGCTCATCCATTTCCCACCCTGACCCCTCCATTGTTCTCCCTATGACCCCCTAATCCCTTTAATCAACAGGTTTGCTGTTCTTTCCCAGAAGCTACCTGCTCTCTCCCCACCCAAAGACCAGACACTTGCACTCTCTAACGCAGGTACTTTAGACTGGGAAGCACTGTGTTGCCCCACCCTGGGTGAGCATTTGCCTTATAGGCAGGCAGTACAGCCCATCACGTGACTGTCACGTTGGTTTTTCAATCACCATAAGTTACCTTCCCAATTTTGCCGCCTGCCTTCCCCCACCTGCTCCTGTCCACTCACCAAAATGTAATGCTTTTTGCACCTTTACACCTCTCTTAGCACTGACCTACTATCCCATTCTACTAACAGTCCTAATTCCTCCTTATGCACTTTACCACATCTCATACATACAGTGCTCTCTTATTACTTCAAGCATTTACCTATGTACCTTCTTCCATGCATTCATGCCAGTGTTTTTAGGCCACTTCAAGTGTATGCCATCTTTTTTATCTATATGTACAATGTCCTTTAATTACTATGTGCTTTCTGTTCATATTTCTATACACTGTCCTGTAATTACCAGTGGCTTTCTTGTATATTGTTTGTTTTATGTATTACTACTGTATTTTTTTGTATCCATCCCTTTGTTCCATGCACCAGGGTCACACCTGGAAATGAGCCTCGGCTCAGTGTGCCTTTCCCGGTTACCAAATGTTTAAATAAAAATACAGATTTCAGTGAGGTCCCAAGAAACTACAAGTATAATCATGGTCATATTTTTGATCGTTTCATCAGTAATTTAATTGACCACCTTTTTTAAAATGGGATCTTGCTGTCATCTGGAAAAAGAATGATGGCAGGGTACTTACCCACTTATGAGATATTTGTGTTACAATTATTGAAATCCAAGGTGCAGATGCATTTATGTAATTTTAAATTATACTAGAGGGCATCCCAATTATACATTTTATATGTATGAATTTTGAAATCCTACCAAGCCTCGTGGAAGGACATTGGGCCAGATATTCAAAAGGGTTGCGCCATGCGCAATAGGGTTGCGCCTGCGCAAGTCCGAACTTGCTCCATTCTGCGATATTCAGCAGGAGGCAGTTGCGCCACAGAAAACATGCTGAGCAACAGTGCAATGCAAATGAATGCATGCTGAACTGGAGGGGGAGGAACCATGCATAAACTGCACAGCCCGATATTCAGCCGCTGTGCAGAGTTGTGCAGGCAACCCCAACTCTGCGCCTGCACAACTTTGAGCCAAAATAAAAGGCCTGTTGAGGGCCACCCACAGGTGAGCTGCTGGATTGCAGGGCCAGCACAGCAGCTGCCACCTGTGGCTGGCTAACCCACCCTGTGCCCCCCTGCAGCCTGATCGCTGGCAGACAACTGTAAATCCCCACCACCACCCCACTGGCCCGATGGCGGGCTAGCAATGTGTCTCCCCAACATAGCCCTGGTGGTCAGTGGACGAAAAGCCCGATCGCGGGCTGTATTAATTATGACAAACCCCCTCCTCCGAATACATCCCTGGTGGTCCAGTGGACGAAAAGCCCGATCGCGGGCTGTAGTAGTTTAAAACAACCCTCCTCCCAAGACATCCATGGTGGTCCAGTGGCAAATCCCGATCGCTGGATGTAAAACGAACAACCCCGAACATAGCCCTGGTGGCTAGTGTCCCACCCACCCACCCACGAAGCCCCACCACCTCGCTCCCCCGGCGGCATCCCACCTCCGCTGCCCGCCGCTCGCCGACTGACTGCCCGGTAGGTTGCACGCTGGCAGAGGCAGCCAGGGCTGCAGCCCATATCATTGAAAGTCCAGATTTGTGAATGAATACATTCATTTCATTCACAAACTGACTGTTTTAGATGGTATGACGGTACGCCCATTGGCTCTGCTCTGCACCAAGGGCATGCAGCCCTACCAGGCAGTCAGTCGGTCGGCGGGCGGGTGGCAGGCAGGTGGGATGCTGCCGCCTCGCCGGCTGAGGGGGCGGGTGGTGGGGCCGTGGGTGGGTGAGGTGGGGACACTAGCCACCAGGGCTATGTTGGGGGTTTGTTCAAGTTTTACATCCAGCGATCGGGATTTGCCACTGGACCACCATGGATGTATTCGGAGGGGGTTGTTTAACTACTACAGCCCGGTGATCGGGCTTTTCGTCCACTGACCACCAGGGATGTGTTCGGGGTGTTTTAAATTACTACAGCCCGCGATCGGGCTTTTCAGTCCACTGGACCACCAGGGATGTGTTCGTGGGGATGTTTATTTATTTCATCCCGCACTCGGGATTTATGGTCCACTGACCACCAGGGATGTGCTCGGGGAGACACATTGCTGCCGCATACGGCTGGTGGGGATAAACTATGCCCGCGATCGGGCTGGTGGGGGGTGAATTAAACTATGCCCGCGATCGGGCCAGTGGGGGTGGTGGGGGAGTTTACACTGTTTTGCCAGCGATCGGGCTGCAGAAGTGTTAGTCCCCACGTGGCTGCTGCCTGGCAGGCGCCAGGCGCAGAAGTCCTCGGGATTACGCACCTGCATGCTAATGGCATGCAAATGGAGCTATAATCAGATGCAAATGGCCCCCGCGCCTTGCATGAATTATGGCCCTATTTACATGTCACCTTTTGAATATCGGGATTTTGCGCATGGCGCAATGGTACTTGCGCCACCGCAAGTTGAATGCTCCACTCTGGCCACTTGAGGTGGCGCAAGTTCCACTGCGCCATGCACAGTGGCTGTGGTTGGGTGATATTCAAGCGAGTTGCTCAAGGGAGCAACTCCTTTGAATATCGCTCTGGCCACACCCCTGCGCAACTATTTTGTGCAGCGCAAGGGCTTGCGCCACAAAATAGCGCAGTTTGAATATCTGGCCCATTGAGTTTAATTCCAATGATTTGTAAGACATTGATCAGTATTTCTTTGCCCATCCCTCAGGCACTCACTGCAGGCAGGACTACATTTTCTCACCATCATGATTTGAATGTTCTGTCATTTTACCATTAGACCCTCGCTTATGACCTTGATTTTCAGCTGTCCTTCACAGATGAGGGTTTTAGAACCTGTAGCAGACTGGGACTTACATAGATATTCCAGTTTCTTTCACTGTGGGGTGCCACTTTTTACTGACCTCTACTCATCCTATGACTTCAGTTCTGGTAATCATTTTCCCTGTCTCTAAGTTTGCTCTTACTTCAGAACGAGAGGTAGAGAGTAATCATCTACCTGCCCTCCTCCCTGGTTTACTTAATTAGGATAGCTCAGAAGGGGAAACATTGGGGGCACTGTAGCAATAATTTTTATAAGTGTTTGATGGACTTAGAAACCATATCCACTGCCCCCATATTGAAGAGATGGAATAAAGAATTTTCTCTTTTAGTTATCCTATCCTAGTTAGGTCACCTATTCCACTCAATGGCATGAGTTTGCCTGGAAGTAGAGGTCCCGTTACTTCAGCACTCCAAGAATACAAGCATAGTGTATGGGACCTCCCTGTGGGAGATGGAGGGAGTGAGGAGCTCTACTGGCAGACCAGTTACATATATTTATTTAACCAAACCAGGAATTTTGAACAGACAGAAGCCAATATGGGATGCACCAAGATTACAACCCCAGAGAAGGAGAGATATCACTATTTTTTACAGCATTGCATTTCATTTTATTTTATTTGTTTTAACAGAAAAAGCTCCATTGATGAAGCCCATTTGCAGGTAGGTCCTAGTTAGGACAGTACATAATATCACAGAGATGACAAGGATACAGGATGAGAAATAATATAAATGACAACGTATAGTCTGTCATAATAAGAGATACAGAACTATAGTAAAAACAAGTAATATAGTTGTAATATGATAAAAAGACAGGGCTGTTATATATGTAAGAACAAAAAACAGCCCTCAAAATGCAATCAGTAGCAACAGTGAGGACTAGGGGCAGGTACAGTAATTTGAAGGTAAATAGGCTCACAACTGAGTTCAGTTTGAAGAAGGCCTGACATTTGTTCCAATACATTGAGGCAAACCAGTTGAAAGCCATCTTCTTATATTTGGATGCAATTCTTGGCATTTCAAGCAGAATATAGTTGCTTGCTCTCAGGTTATATAATATAAAGACTTTGGTCCGGCCCGCCATCGCAGCAGCATGGCATCTGTCTGTGACACCTACATCCTGGGTTCAGGAATGGACCCGGGAAGTTGGAGGGCTGGCCCGGGGGGGGGGGGACTTGAGCATCCTAGGGACAGCTATCCTTCACTAGGGGAAGGGGAGCTGTGTGTCAGGTGCAAGTCGGACCCCTAACAGAGGCTGGAGGCTTTGCTGCAACTGGTGCCTGGACTTCTCAGGATGCATGCCGGATGCTGGTGTCATTGCATGCCATGCCTCCTTCAGGAAAAAAGGGAAAAATTACTCAACCAAAAATCAGCAGCCACTACCACAAGCAACACGGTCGACCTGGGTTTGGGAAAGAGCCCTGGGAGACGGAGGGACGGCCAGGGGAGAGGGCTCGAGCGTCTGTAGGACTGCTCACCTTCTCCAGGAGGGAGGGGGGACTTGGCTTGGCACTTGACTGACCTCTGGTGGAAGCTGGAGGCTCAGCAAGCACAGAGTAGAGAAAGAGTGGGTTGGGATGTGGTGGATGTTAGCGGTGACAACTTGACGTCGGGCGCACACCACATTCACAGAACAGGGGAAAATGCCTTCCAGCTCTTGAGAGATGGACCACCAGAGAAGAGCGTGATGTGCTTCCACCTGCCTGGCTGTTCTGACACCCAACGAGACAAGAAAGTTTGGGGTGTACGGGCCCCACCTCATCCCTGCCCGGGGTGAAGAACTGTGGCTCCATGGGGGGGAACAGAATGGATCAGGTAAGGTGGGAAGCAGGGGTGACTCCACAGGTGGTCCAGAGGAAGTGGAGTTGGAGGGGTATGGAGGGATAAATAACAAGTTAAAAAAATTAAAAATCAGCAGCTGCCATATATGATGCCCTGCCTTCCCAGCCCTGATCGTCCACCATGGCACTCCTGCTATCAACATATCCTATCGTCTGCTGTGTCTGGCCCAACTCCATGTCCCGCCCTGGGGGTGGGGGGTAAACCAGGGAGGCAATGCCAGTAGGCACCCCGCTGGAATCCTTCTCTCCTCATCATGTGGGTTCATGCTGGTACCTGGGGCAATCCAGGGATATCGTCAGTTAGGAGGTAAGTCCTGGGGATACAAGGGGTCTAGGGTGGGCGGGTGCTGACCCACGGTGGTACACAGGGAAAAAGCATACTAAATAAAAAAATAGAGAGACATTGCAGTGCAAGTCAGAGATATAATGTGATATATCATTGACCAGCCTGCCAGCACAGTGGTAAGCACTACCGTTTTACTGACGCTATTGACCCAGGTTTGGTGACAAGCCTGGGAGACGAAAGGCTGGTTGGGGAGGAGGCTTGAGCGTCCAGGGGGCTGCTCACCTTCTCCGGGGGGGGGGTCGAGGTTCGGCACTTGGCTGGCCTCTGGTGGTGGACAGAGGCACAGCAAATGACTGAACCATCCAGAGGGGTTGGGGCGTGACGGACATCAGCACCCATGCTTTGACATCTGGGCACACATCACCCCCCAACACAGAAAATGGGAAAAAATGGCTCTCGGAGCACCGGGGAGATGGACAACCGGTGCAACCTTGCAACTCCCACCTGCCTGTCCTGCCATGGGGTGCCCGACAAGACCAGAAGGATTTCGGGGTGAAGGGCCCTACTTCATACCCACCCACAGGATTGGGTAAGGTCAAGGAGGGGTGAGTCTGGCACCATTGGTGACTCCTGAGGAAGCAGGGCTCCAAGAGCAAGGGGAAGTGGAAGATAGAAAGTCAAAAAAGAAAAAATAATGTGATACATCATGCCCAAGAGATTTATACTGTAGGCCCACAGAAAAAGGGTTTTGAGTCACTTGGTGGTGAGGGAAGACCAACCAACAGATGCATAGAGGGTGCAGTGATGGGTCATTGCAGAAAGACCAGTAATGAATCTCAGTGCTTTGTGATACAGGACATCCAGTTTGTCAAGTTGACCAACAGCAGCACCTCTATACATAAGGCTCCCATAATCAGGCAAGGGTAGCTCTAACAAGGATTTTGCATGCATCCAAAAGTAAATTGAATTTGTTTCCATAATAAAACCCAGCCTTCACCTCAGCTTCTTGCATACATTTTTAGATACGGCTGTTGAAAAAAAGCTTGTTTTCAAGTCATATTCCTAGGTATTTGAAATTATCTACCATTTCCAATCTGTCACCTAGGAGGGTAGGAATGTCAGGGGTGAAGGGGTCAAAGGACCACTTGGGAGCAAAACTCATACTTTGTTTTGGCAGCATTAGGAGGAAGCTTAGAAGCACACAATTTCAGTTGTAGAGTATTGAAGGCAGACTGGAGGTCATTTGTAAAGCTTCCCTCTTGCTAGGTTTGGTAGCATTTAGCACTGTATCATCCAGACAGCAGTGTAATTTGACATCCCCAATGTTGTCCTCCAGATCATTCATATATAATGTGAATAACAGTGGACCAATAGTGGATTCTTGCAGTACGCCTTTGGAGGTTTGAGAACAAGAGGATAGTAGGCCCTCAGATTTAAATTGTTGTTACCTACTTATCGGGTAATTTTTGAACCATGGTAAAGCATGCTGACGAGTACCAATAGAAGACAGCTTACGCAGCAATATTTGGTGGTTGATGTATCAAAAGCCTTACTGTAGTCTAAAAAAATGGCAGCTGTTAGAAGCTTTCAGTTGAGGGATGTGAACCAGTCATCTGTCACTTTGATAAGCTCAGTAGCAGTACTATGTAGAGACCAGAAACCTGACTGGGAAGATGTTATTAAGTTAATCCTGAACCTGCATATTGACTAGTTTTTCCAGGGCCTTAGATAGGACAGGCAGTATTCATACCGGCTGGTAGTTACTCACTATGGATTATCACCAGCTTTGAAGAGTGGAACTAGATGAGCTGTTTTCCAAAGTGTGGGAATTTCATGGCTAGTAAGGGAGATATTGAACAGATGTGTCACAATGGATGCTGCTCACTCTGGGGCCTCCCACGCTCAGAAAAAAAACAATTCCAAACTGCCTGCCCCTAGGTGCTTTATTGTATCAAGAGTAAGTAACAAATCCTCTACTTGTTTATAGGTGATGGTCATGAAGTAGGAAGCAAGCAAGCAAATCTTTATTTATATAGTGCCTTTCTAGAACCATGGCACTTTACAAATAACATATAATAAAACATATGAAAAGCAACAAATATACAAATGTGTAAATTGATTAAAATCGTCTGGGAAGGCCATAGTAAATACTGTAAATACATCTTAAAATCTGATTTAAGGAAGGTGGGCAGGTGCTGCTATTGGGCACAAATTGCTTTAAATTTGTTAGTGAGATTGCTGCAGCAGATGATTGGTCAAAAGCCATTCTAGTATGCTGGGCCAGTGGCACTGAGGGTTGAGACGCTGGACGCCACACCTTGCGCTACACCAGCGACTCGAGTTCGGGAGTGAGCTTGGGCACCGGGGGTTGGCAGGGATGGGGTGAGGATCGAGTGCCCTTTGGGCTGCTCTCCTGCCCCGGGGCAAGGGCTGGGGCTTGTCTGGCACATCAGTGGCTCCTGGTGGAGATCAGGGGTGCTGCGGTGCATCGACTGCATGTCTACGTGGCTGACACAGGTAGGGTTACCATGCACCTTACGTCAGAGTGCACCATGCAGGGGAAGGGCTGGGGCTTGTCTGGCACATCAGTGGCTCCTGGTGGAGATCAGGGGTGTTGCGGTGCATCGACTGCATGTCTAACCGGCTGACACAGGCAGGGTTACCATACGCCTTACGTCAGAGTGCACCATGCAAGGGAAGGGCTGGGGCTTGTCTGACACAGCAGTGGCTCCTGGTGGAGATCAGGGGTGCTGCGGTGCATCGACTGCATGTCTACGTGGCTGACACAGGCAGGGTTACCATGCACCTTACGTCAGAGTGCACCATGCAGGGGAAGGGAGGGGGGAAAGGGCACCAGAACATGGGAAAAGCCCAGCTCCACTGGGTAGGCAACGGCACCTGACCCCCATGCCCACTGCCGGATCCACCTCGCCTGGCCTTCCAGTTCCTCCACCCGGGTCCTCACCTATAGCCAGAGTCTAATTGTTAAAAGTGCCCAAAGAGAAGGGGCAGCCACCACCCCGGAGGGGTTAAGCTGGGGGTACTGGCTGTGGGGAAGGGGGGACAGGAAGCTCAGGACCGAGGGGACCTCAGGTGGTCAGGAATGGGCAGGATGCCTAAGAGAGGCTCCGCGGGCTGTGACCAGAGCGAGAGAGTTGAGAAAAAAAATGCCATTCCAGCAGACACAAAATCTGAATAAAACTCTTCCAGGATGAGCTTACCAGTAATAATTTTACCATTCACCACAGTTTTACGTAGTAATGCAGGGGGTGCAGTTCCTCTATCTGGGGATTTGATTGTCTGCCAGAATTAGAGGGATCACATTTGTTAGCTTCTAAAAGGCTTAGATAATAGTTTGATTTGGTAGTACGTATTAATTTAGTGCACAAGTTCCTTTTTTGCCTAAACACCATCCAGTAATGGGACAATTTAGATTTTCTGGCTATAGCCCAGTAGTTATCCCTATCCCTCAGAACTTGGTTAATTTCTTTAGCAAACCAAAGACAGATCTTTTTTTTTGTTTTACTCTCTATTTTATTAGAGGCATGTGCCGATTTATAATGGAGAGGGCTTCTTGATTAAATATATCCTTTTCTGTTTGCACAGAGGGGGCCAAGTGAAAGTGTTGACAATTAATGTTAGCCAGGTCCTGAAGGCAGCTAGCCATGGCATGGGGTCATAATGTCACAAGACATTATGCCGTAGCAATATACCATGCTGCTAATACAGCATGATATACTGCAAATGGCATAATTCTTGTTTTTGAGATGGGCCCTGCCCCACACCCTCCCGTTACTGGGGGCTGTGCCCCCCCCCGAACACCCCCCAACTAATATAACTAACTCCGGAGGGGGGAGGAGTTAACACTTAATACTGCACAAAGTGCGAAAAAATAAAAAATTCCATGCGTCTGGGACCGAAACCTGGTCCCAAAGATACTGCTTGCCTCCCTTGCTGCCAGTGGCTCATCCCATTGAGCCATGGTAGCTGCTCGGCAGACCCCTATCCCAGCAGGATTCTTATCCTGCACTGGGAAGATTGAGAGGGTGCACGACCGTGCATACTTCCTTTCACGGTTTTGCACCCTCTTGCTCTTACCTATCGCACTGTTCCTACCTCGCTGTCATGTCGTGCACTGTAGAGCGTGCAATATTCTGTCCCGGTAGGGCTAGCCACACAGAAATTTGAGAACCCTCTTTTATAAAGGAGGGTACTTCTACTGTTGATTTCCTTGAGCCTCTGATACAGACCACTGCATTGTGGTCACCACAGTCATTATCAAATATGGCCGTAGCTCTATTTTTCTGTGGCACATTGGTAAATACTAAGTCCAGTACTGAGGAGTGGGAAGGATTCTTAGGATGAGGTCTTGTAGGTTCACTAATCATCTGCAGAAGGCCCAAATAATCAGAGAGCAACTTAAGCTCATTAGATTTTGATGAGAGACAATCTAAATTAAAATCACCAAGAATTAAGGTTTCATTACTATGTGAACTGTGGAAATTAGTCAGATGGCTAATTAGTCTTAAACCACCAGAGGAAGGCCTATACTTTATTTATTTAAAGGACTGGAAACAGCATTAAAAGTTATAAACAGCATTAAAAGTTATGTTCTGGGATGGATGCAGGTGCCACAGGTTAACCCTGGGGGGCACCATGTGGCCCTCGGGCTGTAGGTTGCCCACCACTGGCCTATAGCATCCAATGGTATTTATGGTATCATCTTGGTGCAAGGCTACTGTGACCTTAAGGCATTCAGATTCCTGGGGTAATGACAAGGAGTTAATAATAAATGTGTATTTTGGTTTGTCTTACTGTGACAAGGTACCTTTGTAAATGAGCCTATGGCTCAAAGGTTTTCCAAACTGCTGTTTAAATAAAATAAAATAAAAAATAAAATAAATAACCAGGGAGAACTTATCATTTACATAAAGGATTATGCCACTACCTCTAGAAATTCTCTCCAACCGATATTGGATGTAGCTAGGGATTTCTGAGATACTGTGATCTATCAGGCTATTAATAGAAACATAGAAGTTGATGGCAGATAAGGACCGCAAGGCCCATCCGGTCTGCCATTTCTTTTTCTACCTTATGAATGTGCTATCGGCCTTTGCTCTGTCAATGGCCTAGCTATTCATACTCATCTGCATTGCTCCCTTATGCCAATTCCATGCCTGTTTGAAGCCCTGCACTGTATTCATATTCACCACTTCCTGTGGTAGGCCATTCCATGCATCCACTACCCTTTCTGTGAAAAAGAACTTCCTCACATTACCCCTTAATCGGCCTCCCTCTAATCTTATGCTGCGTCCTCTTGTCCTGCTATTTTTCTTATATTGAAACATGTTAGACTCTTTCACCTTGTTAATGCCCTTAAGCCAGGTTTCAGTGAGCAGCAGGATATCTGGGTTGATCAGGCATATCCATGCTTTTATCCTGTCAAGCTTGTTAATTAGGCTGCGCACATTGATAGTTACAATTTTAAATCCTGGTAAATTAGCAAAGGAGTTAGACAAAAATCTGGAGGTCCTGGCTATAGCTCAATATTACCAGAGCAGATGAGGAGCAGTATGATTGTATGTTTAATGAGGTCAAAATGATTTCTCAGGAGTTTTTTTTTTCCCATAATCCAGTACAGCTGGGTAGTTGGCAGAGACTATTCGATACCGCAATTTGTGAAGTTCTGTGGCTTCAGTAGTATTATACATGCATTACAAACTAGCAGGGAGGGAAATAGAAACAATCTACAGTACCTACTAGAGTTGACTGGCAAGAAATAGTTAATGAAATTTATCAGATGGCACATATAACAGCATATTTGAATGATACACAACAGAACTTTCCAACAAAATGGCAACCTCGGGTTTTATACACTATGCAGTAAAATAAAGACTTTGTTCCATGAGTAATGGCTTATAACAAGATAATAGTAGGCCAAGGCTAACTGAACTTAGTTCTTCATAAATTATCCTGGAATTCTTCTTTATTTGAAAAGGTTACAAACACAGATGAAACTGAATGTTAAGAAATATGTCTCTGGACATAAGAACAAAAGATAGTAGTAATTACATGACCATTCTGCTATGTTACTGCAATTCTGAACACGTGTCATTTTGTTTTTATTATTTCTATATATAATGCAATGCTGTGTATGATATTGTACATGCTCTCTATGTTTATTTAAAAAAACAAATAAAAAGAATTAAAAAAAGCAGCAGGAAGGGGTCACCAGATATTCTGCCAGTTTGGAACAGTTCAGAGACTAGAGATGGCACTCTCATGAGTAATCAGCTGTGTCCCTGTGGAATAAAGTTGTATGGTGATATAGGGCGTAATGCCATATCTCTGAGGTGGAGGGTCAGCCCCAGAGAGCAACAGTAGTAAGGTTACTACCCACATTTTGTTGAGTAGGTGTATAATAGAGGGGGATGGTATGGATCAGTCTGAAACACCACTACAGGGGTATAAGAAATTGAGATTTAACTATTGTATAACAGGAAATAATTAGAAAACGTTCACCATCAAGGAGAATGATTGTTAGTTGCAATGTTCGTGATTCACAAAGGGGCAGGTTATATGTGAGAAATGCATGTAACCCGCTCATGCGTCTCCAGACCTGCAGATGGATGCATGGTGGCCGGCACTAGACCCACTCCCAGGCATGCTAGTGCACAGAGATGGATTGGTGGACACGGGTGGGCAGCCAATAGGATGCCCAGACCCAATCCACTAGTGGATCTCTGGCCCCGCATGGTGCGTTTTTTTCCTTTTTTTTTTTTTTCATTTAGTTGTTTGGTCCCTGTCGCCTCCTCCTGCCAACTGGCAACGGGGACACATAGGTATTTTGCAGGTTTTCTCCCCTGATCTCCCCCCCGAGGCCCTGGCACATGGCCATGCGAGCATGTGGAGGCATGCTATGCACCCTGTGGTGCCAGCTCAGCCCCTTCTATCTCCCATAACTGTTTGCCATCCCCTCTCCACCTATGCTACCCACTGGACCTTTACTCAGATGGGAGCAGAACTACCGGGGGGGGGGCACCAACCCACCCTCACCACCCTCAGGAGAGGAGAGTTGCCCATTGGCATGCTCGATCCTGCTCCACCCTCCCCCAACCACACTGGCACCTGGTCATTCTCGAACCTGGGTCACCTGCGTAGAATAAGATGTGGTGTCCAACGCCTCAACCCTCAGAGCCACCGGGCCAGCACCTCACCACCACTGCACTGGCCTGGTGCAGCGGTTTTATGGACTTGTGAACTGCATCCTTGCAGGAACACCAAACATGTGCCTGGGTAGTCGCCCCCAGCCCCCCCATTCCATGGGGCTGGGGTGACATGGAGAAGTGGCTAGCATTGCTTTGCTGCATTGCATCAGGAGGAGGTGCAATGGCTATGTCTGTATCCCCCCACATAGTGGCTGCAGCCCAGAATGGCACACAGTGCTGTAGTGAATGGGCACAGCACAAGGTGCTCCCTTGACATACCCTTGTCTCTCCTGTAGTGCGGTGCCCCGCAGCCACGGGGATCTGTTGTGGGACACTAACATGCTTGTAAGGGAATGCTATGGGGGTGCAGGAGACTGCCATCTGACATTCAGTCGTGGGAATGCCTATGCGCTGCCCTTGCACTGCGCTTAGGAATTCATGAATCGTGGCCAATGTGAGCACTGGCAACTTAATAGGAAAACAGAGCTAAACCAATTAGGGGAAAATACTGGATGCTTGTGGGGGTGTGGCACTCTATGTGCAGGATCATATATCTGCCTCCTGCATTGGCTCCTCAACACCCTCCTCAACTAGTGAGTGGCTCCTCGCTGAGATCACCCTGGGTAACATAAAAAAACTATAACTTGGATTCTGCTACAACCCTCCCGCTGGGGGCATTGGTTCCACTATGCCGTGGTGACAAGAAATTTGTCAACTGTCAGCGACAGCACAACACCACCAATTGGTGTTGTGCTATCCCAGGGGGAACAAGTGTTTTCTGTGGGGGGCTTTGCCCTCACACCCCCGTGGGGGCTCTGCCCCCACACTAAGGATTACTAACTCCAGTCAGAGTTCGTTTGGGGAGGGGGCAAACACCCTGGCGGCAACAGTGTTGGAATACATGGAGACCATCACAGTGAACTGCTGAAAATGTCACTGTGATGGTCTTCATGGTATTTCCGTCACTGTCCCGTCAGTATACTGGGGGCATCCAGGGCCTATCCTGCTTTTTGGATGGGCTTGCATGCATCTCACCCCCCAGAGACGCAGCGGTATCTGGAACAAATGCAAGCCATGTTAGAAAATCCCATTTGACACAACTTGTGACGTAAATCACAACTTGCATCAAACTCCTTTGACACAAGTCCCTTGCATCATTCTAACTCCTTTTAGAATCTGTCACGAAGCCTCCCATCACCCCTAATCTTGCAGCAGATGGAAGTTTTGGATATAACAGACCAACTACCCTATGGATACGAAGAACAGCAAGAAAGTGTGGATACAGACAGTACATACTGTATAGAGAACATTGTCTTGGGAACTGTTACAAAAAAACAAAGTTGCAAATTTGGATTCACTCAGAAATACCCTTTTCAAAGAAAAATCGACTTTTAGCCATAATACTGTTCGTGCAGCCATTACAAGCTTTGAAAATGTTATGTTAAAGCAAGTAGATGATTTACTTAATGATAACAATCATCTGAGTCAACAGAACTTAACATATGGTGAACAGAAAGCTTTGGAAGAGCTGGGTAAAACAAGAATTTAATAATCAAACCTGCAGATAAGACAGGGGATGTAGTATTGCTGGGAAAGGACCGCTACAGACACAATGTTTTGTCTTTGTTAAACGAAGTTAACAGTTAAAGGAAACTACCAAATAGCTCCACCCCCATATTCAAGAGAGGAAAGCGTCTCCTCCTACTGGAGGGCAATGTCAGTGGATCCATTACAGACAATAAATATAGGTACATTTGGCAGGAATCTTCCATATCACCAACATTTTACATTATACTTGAAGTACCTAAACGCACCAGAGACCCACAAGGCAGACCCATTGAGTCGCATATTGGCTCGATAACAGAAAACTTGGGTGGATTCGTGGACTTCTTTTTCCAGGACAGTGTTAACAGGCTTGAGTCCCACCTAAAAGATACTTCCAATGTCTTGTGTAAATTGACAAGTTTAGAATGGAAGGACGCCTACACCTGGTAATAGATGCAGATGCAGCTCTACAATGCCGATTTGACAACAATTTCGTCAACCGGCATCACAGCAATGAAATTTATGTCAACCGCAAGTTGTGGTCGATATAAACTCCGATGGACTCCCAGTCCATTTTTCTGTTGGGAGGCTTTGCACCTGAACCTTCTCATGGGCCTCTGCCTCCGCCCCCATTCTAATTTTAATCAACTCTGAGTCAGAGTTGATTCAGGGAAGGGTTGCAAGTCCGGGAGACAGTGTGCCCCATCTCTGGTGCACCAATACAGTCACCAGTCAACAAACTGTCAATTTTGTCAGCAGCGATGTAGGTCGCTGTATTGGAGTCACTGTCAGGGAGAGGTATACCAATGTGGCAGATCTATATACATCCATTAGGTATTATACTGGTATAAAAGGCTGCAAACACTCCACGGATAAAAATCTAAATAAAACCCAGATCACACAGACTTTATTGTCAAAGCATTGGAGTTTATCCTAATTCGTAACTGGTAACTGGTCTATTTGCCAACAGCACATTCACGTTGTCGAAAACTGCACAGGTATAAATGCATGCATGGTCCCATAGTTGGTATATATAATCTAGTGCAGTTCAGACCACACTTAGATTATGGGACTATGCCACGCAGTGTTTGCCTGCGCTATGTTTGAATTCAGCAAATCGACCTGGTGCCCTCGTAACTCATTTCAGTTTGAAAGACAACACTGTCTTCCAGTATACGGAACTGCAGAGGGGGCAGTAATGGTGCCTTTTTATGTCAATTTATTTCTGGGTATGTGGGAGGAATCAAAAAAGATGAATGATGAAATCAACCCTTATTGCAGTAAAATAAGGCATTGGTTCCACTTTATTGATGATAGAGTGTGTATTTACTAAGAGGAGAGCAATGAGATCGAACTGTTTATGAATTGACTTAACAGCAATGATCTTCAAGAGTTAGGGACCAAAAACAGCAGACAGGAAAATGCCACAACTTTTAAGAATTAGTTGTAATTTTTTATTTCTGAAACAGAGAAAAATAGACAATGATGGCAGAAATAGACCACGAGTCCATCTTGTCTGCCTGGAGTTCTCTGTCTGCCACAAGACCTGTTGTCCATGCTGGGTTTTATCCCTTCCTACCGCTACCAGCCTGAGCGACCAACAAACCCTTCACTCTGTCCCAGCCATGCTTGAAAACATTTATGGTCTTGTTACCCACCATATCCTCTGACAGACTATTCCATGACTCATCCACTCTTTCTGTAAATTAGAACCTCAAATCCCTCTTTAACTTTCCCTTGTCATTTTCCACTCATGACCTTGGGTTCTTGACTCTAAACTAATGCTAAATAGTTCCCTGCCATTCACCTTGTGTATTCCCTTCAGGAAACATATAAACATAGAATTTGTTGGCAGATAAGGCCCGCTTGACCCATCTAGTCTGCCCATTTTCCCTGCCTATTTAATTTACCAGAGATCCTAAATGATCTGCGGCTTCACAGATGTGGAAGTGGGTAGCCATCTGGGAACTAGCGACCATCGAACAGTATGGTTCACAATAAACACAGCAATAGAGTCAAGCCATACAAAGACAAAGGTACTGGATTTTAGGAGGGCTGACTTTGCCAAAATGGGTGAGTGCCTAAGGAATGCACTAGCATTGGGCAGGAAGGAGGGGTGGAAGAACAATGGGGAATAATAAAAACTGCCATCACAGAGGTAACAAGCCTTTGTGTAAAGCAAATAAACAAAACGAAACGAGGTAAGAAACCACTATGGTTCTCAAAGGAAGTGGCAGTGAAGGTTCAAGAGAAAAGAAAGCATTCAGGAAGTACAAGGAATCACAGAAGGAACAGGACAGAGAACTGTATCAGTTAAAGCAAAAGGAAGCTGGAAAGGCAGTCAGAACAGCAAAGGCCCAAACCGAGGAAAAGATAGCCAACTCAGTTAAGAAGGGGCATAAAACCTTTATAGGTACATCAGGAGCCAAGGAAGACCAAGGAGGGATAGTGAGGCTTAATAAAGGGAAGGGAGGGTGGGCAGAGGATGACTGTGAAAAGGCAGAGATACTAAACAAATATTTTTGCTCAGTATTTACAAAGGAAGAGGGGGAGGTACCTAAAGCAAACAGTAGAAACACTCTGGATACAGAAGTTGATACCAGCCCATTTACAGAAGAAAGGGTTCTGAAAAAGCTCTTAAAACTGAAGGTGGACAAAGCAATGAGCCTGATTGGATTCATCCCAGAATTCTAAAAGAACTAAGGGTAGAACTAATGACACCACTGACTACCCTCTTTAACAAATCATGGGAAGATGGGGTGGTACCTGAGGACTGGAGGAGGGCAGATGTGATTCCCCTTCACAAAAGTGGGAGCAAGGCAGAAGCAGGAAACTACAGACCTGTTAGTTAAACCTCAGTGGTAGGGAAAATGATGGAATCACTCTGAAGGAAAGAATTGTTGCGTATCTAGAGGCCAGAGGGGCACAGGACCCAAGGCAGCATGGATTCACAGCAGGAAGGTCATGCCAGACAAATCTGATAGATTTCTTTGACTGTGACCAAAGTAGTTGATCAGGGAGGGCTGTGGACATGGCCTACCTAGACTTTAGCAAGGCATTTGACACAGTCCCACACAAAAAGATTATTATACAAGTTAGCCAGCCTGGGAGGGTCCCAAGATGACAGCCTGGGTAAAGAATTGGCTGGAGAATAGGACACAGAGAGTAATAGTAAAGGGAGTCCACTCTGAAAAAAGGGGTTAGTAGTGGGGCACCGCAGGGTTCAGTATTAGAACCGGTCCTCTTCAATGCCTTTATAAGCGACATTGCAGAGGGACTGGAAGGAAAAGTATGTCTCTTTGCAGATGACACAAAGATCTGCAACAGAGTTGATGCACAAGGTGGGGTGGAAAGGATGAGAAGGGACTTGGCAAGGTTAGAGGAATGGTCAAATGTATGGCAGCTTAGATTCAATGCTAAGAAGTGCAAGGTAATGCACCTGGGAAACAAAAACCCAGGGGAAGAGTACACAATGGGGGTGAGATACTAACAACAACAAAAATGGAAAGGGACCTGGGGTGTAGTATCAGATGACCTAAAGGTGGGCAAGCAATGTGAGAGAGGGCAGCAAGGAGGGTTGGGAGGATACTGGGATGCATAGGGAGAGGCATCACCAGTAGAAAACAAGAAGTTATTATCCCTCTGCACAGACAGCTGGTGAGACCACATCTGGAGTACTGTGTGCAGTTCTGGAGACCCAATCTCCGCAAAGACATAGACAGGATGGAAGCTGTCCAGAGGAGGGCAACTAAAATGGTGCAGGGTCTGCACCAGAAGACATATGAAGAGAGACTTAAAGAGCTTAATATGTATAGCCTCGAGGAAAGGAGGGAGAGGGGGGACATGATAGAAACTTTCAAGTACCTCAAGGGAATCAACAAAGTCCAAGAGGGTAGCATCTTTCAAAAAAAGAGGTGTGCAAGAACAAGGGGGCACAATTTGAAGATAGAAGGGGCGGCTCAGAGGAAATTTAAGGAAGTATTTTTTCACAGAGAGGGTTGTGGATGTATGGAACGGCCTTCCAGAGGAGGTTGTGGAGTCAAAAACAGTGGTGGAATTCAAGCATGCATGGGACAGTCATAAGGCAATTCTAGGGGGTGGGGGTAGGAAGAAGTAGGCTGCTGGTTAACTAGGATCTGCAGCTTATCCATCAGGTAGGGAAATGGGCAGACTGGGTGGGCCAAGCGGTCCTTATCTGCCGTCAAATTCTATGTTTCCATGTTTCTATGTTTCTTACCACCTTTTTCGTATCGTCAGGGTTCGCTTATGTCTATCCCATGCATTTTTGAATTCCCCTACCATTTTTGCTGCCACAACAGGACCTTGAAGGTCTCTGTCATATCACCCTGTGGTCTCACCTGGTCTCAAGTGAGTACATGTTCAGTGCCTTGAGATGATCTTCATAAGATATGCCCTGTTGGCAGTGAATCATCTTGGTCACCCTGTATTGCACCATCTCCAGCCTGTCCCTGTCCTTTTTCAGGTGAGGACTCCAGAACTGAGCACAGTATTGCAGGTGCTGTCTCACCACTGACCTATACAGAGGCAGTAGTGCCTCCATTTTCCTGCTGTCAGTACCTCTTCTGATAAATCCCAGCGTTCAATTAGCCGTACTGTAGGCCTTGTTACACTGGCTTGATTGTTTGAGGGAGTCACTAATGATGACTCCCAGGTCCCTTTTGTCTGCCGTAATGCTCAGTTTAACCCCTCCCATCCAGTACTCTGTCTTGTTTTTTTTCCCCAGGTGCATAATCTTGCATTTTTTGGCATTTAATTTCAGCTGCCAAACCTTAGACCACCTCTCTAGCCTTTGTAGATCTCTCTACTTCTCCTTGATCCCTTCGTCACTATTTACCCTACCGCAAAGCTTCGTGTCATCTGTGAAGAGACACAACTGGCCCCGGATGCACTCTCTAATATTGCTGATGAACATACTGAATAGGACTGGACTTAGGACAGATCCCTCCAGCACCCTATTCACGGCCTCCCAATCTTTCGATTTGACCCTGTTTACTACCACCCTCTGTTGTCTCTTCTTCAGCCAGTTTCCTATTGATCTAACTGTATCCCTTGGTGCACCCAGGTCCTCCAGCTTCTTCAGCAGTCTCCTGTATGACACCGAGTTGAAAGCCTTGCTGAAATCGAGCTGAGTAAATCCACACTATGGCCCTTGTCTACTACCTTTGTTAGCCTAATGAAAGAAAACAGTCAAGCTGTTCTGACAAGAATTCCCAGCAACAAACCCATGCTGTTTACTATCATGAAGACTGTTACTCTCCAAGTAGTCCACAAGGTCCTCTTTAGTCAGTGACTCCATCACTGTACTCACTCCAGATGTATGGCTGATAGGTTTGTAATTCCCTGGTTGCTCCTTGTCCCCCCCCCTTTATGTAGTGGGACTATGTCCGCTACCCTCCAGTCTTTGGGAACTACCCCTGTCTGAACTGAGCTATTGAATATTACTACTATGGCTCATTCAGTTCTGCAGCCAATTCCTTTGGCATCCTTGGGTGCATCCCATCCAGCCACAGGGCTTTATCCATCTTTAGGGCTTGAATTCCTTCCTTGACCCTTTCTTTGGTAAATACTTGCTGCCTCATTCCTGGAACGTACCTGACAGTCACTTTGATGCCAGTTTTAGGCAGGGGCTGACTGTCTTCCTTTGTGAAAACAAAGCAGGAGTAATTGTTAAGGATGGTTGCTCTTTGGTAGGGGGTGGAGCTAGCAGTTGAACTCGTCAGATTTATGCAGGTGAAGCTCTGACTTGCTTTGTCCTAGAAATGATAAAATCAGCTTCATTTGTAGGAAAAGAATGCTTGTGACAGCAGATTCTGATACCGTATTAACTCTGGAATAGAAGTGTACATTTTGTGTCCAAAATGGGTCACAATAAAATAGGAGGGAATGCTGGAGAAGGTGCCTTCCCAAAGATGACACAACCAATGGGGAGCAGAAGCAACTGACTCCACTAAGCGCCACTGACTTGGCTCAGCCATCAAAATGCTGCTTTGCTGAAACCCATCCAGGTAATGAATGCCAAATTAGAGTCCTTGGCTGGAAAAGTGACTGTCCTGGATATTAAAGTGTCTGGGGTCTAAGAGGAAGCTAAAGCAGCTACCAACACGACCAGGAAAGCTCTCACCATGTCAGGGCACAGTGAAGGCAAGAACAACTCCAGCTAGAAACAGTTACAGTTAAAAAAGCATACAGAGAGCCAGCCTGGTGGCACAGAGGACTGAGGCATTCTGCCTTACCTCGTGTCATACTGGCAACCCGGGTTTGGGAATAACCTTGGATCATCGGTGAGCAGGCATGGGTTGGGGGAGGGAGCAGGATTGAGCAGCCTAACGGCAGCTCTCCTCTCCTAGGGAGGTTGTCACCCCCCCGTAGTTCTGCCGTCACCAGGTGGAGGTCCGGTGGTGACACAGGCGGGAAGGGGTGGCATGTAGGGAGGGTGTTTTGAAGCATAGTGTGCACATGCCTCCACATGCGTGTGCTGCACCCAAGACAGGGGGTGGGTGAAAATGGGTAAAAAACCTATAAAATATAAATTAAAAAAGCATACAGAGTCACCCCTTGTCATGCCATGGGTGTTGACCCCCAGGCCTGTACAATGTTGCTGGTGCTGGTGAATTCAACAGAGTGGGATGAAGCTCTCCAATCCAAGCAGCGAGATGTGCTACAAGTTTGGACTGGTAAGGGACTCCACTCCAGTTATTTTCTGATCTCAGCTATGCAACTCACACCAAAAAGAAGGCCTTAGATGGAGTGCGTAATAGACTCTGAGAACTGGGCATGCGACACATCCTGATGCTACTGGCACTCATTAAAATCACCTTTGGAGACAAAACCTATGTTCATACTGTCCCTGACGAAGCTGGGAAATTGGTGGTCTGGATTGCTCATGAGTTTGCCTCCATATGGAAACGAGCAAGTCAGATGAGGACTAAAGGTACTTCTTGACAAATTGGGCTCTGTGGCGTGGGGAGGGTAGCTATGTACACCGGAGAAGTGCCATACAATGTCATTCCAAGACTGATTACATTTGGGGGATTTCTTTTGTTGTTACCTCACTTTACCTGTCTTAGTTTTATAATATAAACGTGAGTATACACAATCAGACTATCATGGCAACCTCCACGTGGCTAGCTGCATCAAACTCTCGACCATGAGGAGTGCTTAGACCTTGTTTTCTACTTTTGTGATGGTTGTGTTTCAACTGCAGCAGCAAAGAACTTAATTTACAATACTGCATATTTTCTTTTTTTTTTTCATACAGATTCCTCCTCCCCCCCCCGGGAGCCTGGCAGGCGGCTCTGGTCCCTCCTCGAGAGGAACTTGTCTCGTCCCACCTTCCCACCGCAACAACCTGACGATCCCCATGGTTGCCCCCGCCCCCGGTGACAGGGCTGAGGCAAAAAGCACCGGCTTACCCCCCACTCTGGAGACGGAGCCTGCCAGCTCCATTTTCCTCCTTGTTTGTTCTCCTTCCCCGTCGACGTTGTATGTTGACAACGTGCCTCCCGACTGATATCCCTCTCCAGCCATCACTAGAGGGCGATCAGCGAGCAGGACAGCAATCCCTCCCTCCCCGAGAGAGGAGAGCAGTCCTCTGGATGCTCGATCCTCTCTCTCCTCTGTTGACCCCTGGTGGCCCGGGTTCATTCCTGAACCCGGGTTGCTAGTGTG
This sequence comes from Neoceratodus forsteri, assembly GCA_016271365.2. Taxonomy (NCBI): domain Eukaryota; kingdom Metazoa; phylum Chordata; order Ceratodontiformes; family Ceratodontidae; genus Neoceratodus; species Neoceratodus forsteri. The sequence goes on along the minus strand of CM057452.1, from coordinate 354,406,932 downwards.
GCACGAGGTGTAGCATCCAGCGCCTCCATCTCCAGCACCACTGGGCTGGCTCCATACTGCATATTTTCAGTGTAGTCTGTGTTACAGGGTCCTTCCATTTACATCTTGTTTAACATTAGATAAAGTTACTAGTTGGTAAATATGATTGTTAAATGCTGTGAATGCTGTATAATTTCCTGTTAGCAAAGTGCAGTAATTGTATTGTTACTGGCCCGCTGAATGCAAGAATATTCAATTATTGTTTGGGGCTAGGGCTGATCACCTCTTGCAGAGATGTCCCCTTTCCTTCTCTTGAAAAATTTCCGGTTTTGAGACCTCGTATTCCCCATTTACAGGGAGGTTTTCACATTCCCTGAAATGTTTTAAATATTGGGAAAGATGCTTATTTCTTGGCAGTACTTGCACTTCGGAATATATGGATAGTGTTTAACTTATGAATCATTCCCACTCTTTGTGCTAACTTAGATCTGAGGTGCATCAAATCCTGTCATTACATGCTGTTGAACCTATTAATTGTACATCACAGCAGTGATGTGCTTGTGTTGTATTGCATTTTAAAATCAGAAAATGTAAGTTAAAAAAAAGATGGCTGCTTTTTGTTCATTTTTCTCTAGTACCCCCATTACAGCCTAACAATACCCCCTTCCTTATTCCTTTTCTCCTTAATATATCTGAAGAATTGTTTTCCCCTACCCATGACCCCTACACAGTATGCAGCTCTGTGTCTTTGCCTCCCTAACCATCCTCTTTGCTTTCCTAGGTTTTAGTTGGTAGTTGGTTCTCTCCCCAGTCTTCTTCTCCCTGTTTTTCCTTGTACTTGGTAAAGGCCTTTTTCTTATTAGGTACTCTCCCAATTCTTGCTCCCTCTGCTTTTCCTTGTACCTGGTGAAAACTTTTTTCTTGCCCCTTACTGCTTCTCATATACGAACATTGAAAATGCCAGCAGAAACATGCCTCACAGTCTTTCGAGTCTGCTCGATTGTGCAGCTATCCCCTCAACTTGCAGCTACCCTCCCCTCTCCTCCTCATAACCCCCCCACTCTGTCCCCCCCCTCTTAAATCCTCCCACTGATCTACATGATACCACCTCCTTGGGCAGAGTGTTCCACTTATCTACCACCCTGTCCATGAAAAAGTGTCTCCTGATTTCCCTCCTGAATCTCTCCCCCTCCAATCTCAGCCGATGCCCTCTCATGTCCCTTCCCCTTCTGATCTGAAGAATCCTGTCTGTATTAATCCTGTTAATGCCCTTTAGGTTCTTAAAGGTTTCAATTGTATCAATCTTTTCCCTCCTCTCTTCCAGGGAATATATTTGCAGCTCTCCCAGCCTCTCCTTGTAGGATTTTCCCTCAGGTCCCCGTATCATCTTCGTTACTCTATACTGCACCCCCCTCCAGCAATCTGATGTCTTGCACTTCTTGGTGTTGAACCCCAACTGCCATGTCTCCAATCATTCCTGTAGTCTGGTCAGGTCTTCCTGTAGCCCTCTCCACCCCTCTATTTCATCTACCACTGCACTGATCTTAGTATCATTTGCGAACAGACTGATCCTACCCCAGATCCTGTTTGGGATATTGGCTATGAATATCCCAAACAGCATCAGTCCCAGTACTGAACCCTGGGGCACCCTGCTCATAACGTCCCTTGGTGATGAGAGTCCCCCACCACTACCACCCTTTGATGCCTACCCCTCAACCAGTTGGTGATCCAGTTGACCATTTTTGTCCCCATCCCAATGTATTCCAGTTTTCCCCCCAGCGTCTCATGTGGCACCAAGTCAAAGGCCTTGCTGAAGTCCAAATATAGGACATCCACTGCATGGCCCCAGTACAGTTCCCTGGTAACCCAGTCATAGTACTTGACTAGGTTCATCTGGCAGGATCTGCCCAATACAAAACCATGCTGATGGCCATCTTAGAGCCCATTGTCTTCCAGAAAGGTCACCAGCCTCTCTTTTAGGATTGACTCCATGAGTCCCTTCTGTATTAATCCTGTTAATACCCTTTAGATACTTACTGCTTCTCTGACCCTTTCTGAGAACCATACTGGTCTTTTGTATCCATTTTATTTTGTAACAGTACTTGTGCATGACTTTGCTGTCTCAAGAATGGTCCCCTTGGCGGACCCTCATTTTTCCTCTACACCTCCAATGATGTCCACCCTGGTCAAATTGCCTTAGACCAGCTCCCTTATCTGGTTGGTTTGCTCTTCTGAAATACAGGACTTCAGTTTTTGATAGGGGCATTCTGGACCGAGAGCTAGCCCAAACCAAATGGAGTTATGGTCGCTGGACCCTAGTGGCTCTCCTCTCCTCACTCTACCTCATCCTCTCTGAGTTGATGAGCACCAAAATGAGAATGGCTGCCTGTCTGGTGGGTTTCTTAGCCAGCTGCACCAGCAGGCAGTCCTGAAATGTGTCTAACAGGGCTGACTTCTAGTACACCTGATCATGCGAATGTACCAGTCGATATCCCGCAGGTTCAGATCAACCTCCACCAACTCCTCTCCTTCTTCACTTGCCTTGCCAACTCATCCCTGAGCTCCCTTCTTTTTGTCCTGCTGGTCTATGGATCACGCCCACCCATATTTTCTTGCCTGAGATCATTGTGAGGTGAACCAACAGCAACTCTGTTTCCCCTTTGCTTTTTCTGATGTGTTCATCCTCCAAAGCCTCTGTGCACTTCTTGACATATAGGGTTATGCTCCCACTTGCCTGTCTATGAAGGCATCTATCTAGGAAATATTTTTCTTTTCCTTTTGCTCATTAGAAAGGTTTCTGTGTGTTAGTATGCTGGATGAGTGAAATAGCACTCTGCTTGGCAGCTGACACATCTGGTTCTATTCCTCCCACTGCATTAATCAGCATTGTGACCTCACTGACAGTGACATCACAGGTGACTGACCTGACAGCTGCTGAGTGGCTTTTTCTGAACATCAGTGATGTCACAGTCAGTGAGGTCACAATGCTGATGATGTAGTGAGAGGAACAAAGCTAGATATGTCAGCTGCCAGGCAGAGTGTTGCTCCACACATCACACCAACTAACATCAGGAAACAAATATCCTAATTATCCAAAGGGAAAAGAATAATCCCTTAGATGTGAAAGGTAATAGTTGGCTTTTTTAAAAAAGAAATATTAGTTTTAGGCAGCACACTAGCTTTTTAACTTGAGATTTACCCATACAGCATATAGGCGTAGCCTTTACTTTTTGGATCTGACTTTGCAAGGGGATTGCTGTAAGAAAAAGATTGAGACAAAGTAATACAGGGAAAAAACTGCTACAGGAAAAAAAATGTTACGAATTCAGTATTAAGAGCAGAGAGCACCCATGCTATACAGCTAGTTCCTTAGACTTATAAGAAATTGTTAACACCCTGGAAACCTGTAACCAAGAGGCAGATGAACTAGAAAAAAAGCTCAAAGCTAGGGGCTACAGCACAGAACTTTGAATCCAGAAACAGGGCTTAGCTATTCAACAGGGACCAGCTACTAACAGAAAAAGGAACAGAAAAATTACAGATGGATAACTTTGACCTTATCACCTTTGTCACAGAATACAACGACCAGTCAGTGATGACTGGGAACTTCATACACAAAAATTGGCCCATTCTGCTTGGAAGATGAAGAGGTGGCACAAGCCATAGAACCCAAACCTAGTGACTTTTACCAAAGCACCTAGCATTAGGGACAAACTAGTTCATAGCCAGTTTGATAGTGGTACTATTGACCAGAATGGGACTTGGCTCCCTACTAAACCTAAAGGATTCTTCAAGTGTAATAGGTGCAATATTTGCAGATATGCAAACCCCTGCGAAGAGTTTGTCAGCCTTCAGACAAGAACAAATGCAGAAATAAGGGAGTTCATAAACTGTGACACTATGTTCATAGTCTGTGCCCTGTGTCGCTCCTGTAATTTAGTGTATGAAGATAGAACAGTTAGGAATTTGAAAACTAGAATCCAGGAACATTAAAGGCTCAAATTCTAAGAATCATATTGTTGCTCCTACATTCACCCCAACCCTGGACCCATGCACAAATCATTGCACCCCTCCACCAAGCAAAGTGCACTCAAAACTGCATCCATCAACATTTGTAGCCTACTTGCCAAATGTGATGCTCTTCAAACATGGGTTATGCAACACAGGCCAGATGTTCTTTCCATTGTGGAAACTTGGCTAACGTCAAAGATTGCTGACTCGGAAATGGCCTTAGATGGGTATGCCCTCTTCAGGCAGGACATGCTCAGTAAAATAGGGGGAGGTTGTGCTATTTATCTGAAGGACAACCTCCAAGGTCACACTACCCTATTCCCGAGCACTGGAGGTAATGTTCAGGAACTAGCAGTCAAAATCCTGCTAGGGGTACATAACAAGGCCCTCACAGTGGTGTCTGTTATGTTCCCCCTAAGGATCAGGCCACTGGTGTTAAAGGGGTCATAGGCTACCTAAGCAGTCACTGTAGCAATGCTGAAATTATAGTAACCGGCTATTTTAATGTAAACTGGCTATCCCTGGAAGCAGGACCATATAAAGATACCATCTCCTCCATCAGTGTAACTCAGATGGTTGACTCACCCACTAGAATCAACTATCGAACTGGCACAAGTTCCCTGTTGGACTAGATGCTTACCAACCACCTGGAGAGAATCAGGAACACTACGGTCCTCCCTGACTCAGTGATTAATCCCCTATGATATGTCACTGGACAAACAAAGTTATTAAGCTCCCTGCCAAAACTATAACTGGCAGGTTACTCAAAAAAGGTAATCTCAGACCACTAAAATCTCGCCTTAGGCAACAAGATTGGTCCCCTATTTACACCTCTGATCATGTGGACCAAGCCTTAGACCATTTTATTGATGTGTTCAATGGGGCCTGTGATATACATGCCCCCATTAAGAAATATAAGATTAAGGGGGTCTGCAGTCCTTGGATTATACCACTCATCTTCAAACTTTTGGCTGACAGTGATGAACTCTGGTATAAGACACAGGCCTCTGGTAAGCAGACAAACCTACAACAACATAAACATGCCAGGAATGCCTATATGTGAGCCATCTGCTTGGCCAAAAGTTGCCATTTCGTAGAAGAGCTGACCAACTCTTGGGGTGACAGGAAAAAATTGGGGGGCAATTTAAAGGAAATTATGGGGGAAAATGACAAAGTCTCACCATTTATGATTGACGTCAATGGCACAATTACCCAAGACCCTAAAGTGATTGCTGATGTATTTAACATGGCATTCACTGACTTCAGCAGTGTACTCCCCTCTAACTGCCTCAAAGATGAAGAAAGACCATGTAATAATGGTACTGTGGAAAACCAACATCTGATTCCCCTCCCCCTTTTTACATGAAAGCCATCTCTGTGAGGGAAGCCAAAAAGTACCTTCAGCGGTCCCTAAGGAAATCCAGGACTAGTGGTGACTCATTTGACCTTAAACTCATCACCCTCACTTTGGAAGTCATCCTTGCCCTTCTCACTCATATCTTGACCCTATCATTATGGTTCAACCAATTCCCACAAAGATGGAAAATTGTGGTAGTCACTCCTGTTCATAAAAGTGGGGACAGAGCCATGCACACCAACTACCACCCCATATCCATTCTTCCCCCTCTCTCCAAGGCATTGGAGTGTATAGCATCAGACCAACTTGTAGAATATCTGGTTAAATATCAGATTCAGTGTCCCCAACAGCACGAGTTCCATAAAACACACAGCAACACCACCACTCTTGTTGAATTCACCAGCTATATCCACAAGGCTCTTGACCAGGGTCGGGTAGTAGGGGCAGCCTTTATTGACCTGATCAAAGCATTTGATACTGTCAATCATGCACTGCTACTGGACCAACTCTCCATAATCGGACTCTCTGTTAGTACCATGAACTGGTTCCATAGTTACCTCACTAACCGTGTGAAGCAGGTAAAAATCAGTGGTGTACTCTCGGATAGGTGGAAAGTTCGAACCGGTGTCCCACAAGCCTCCATTTTGGGTCCTTTGCTATTTAGCATATTTCTCAACTATTTACCCTTAGCATGCCCGAACAGAGTCCTGTTATATGTGAATGATGCAGTGATCTTGAGCTGTAACACAGACACCCCCCTCCCCCGCAGGAGCAACTGCTGATAAACTTCTCCAGTGTTGAGAAATGGTTCATGAAACAAAAACTGCTCATGAACTATAAAAAGACCAAAGTTCTGACTTTTACCAACCCACACACCAAGCACAGAATATCCAAGCTCACAATTCTAAATAGTCTAAACACCCCTCTGGAGCAGGTCTATACTTTCAGGTACCTAGGGGTCACCCTCAACAGTACCCTCTCCTATGCAAACCCTATGGAGCAGGTTGCTAAGGCTGTCAATACAAAAATAGGCCTTCTTTCTACATAGACATAAACACTGTCTGTTCTCAGAGGCTCTGCAGACCACAGTGGGCAGTGCGATTATCCCCATAATTGTTTATGGGCTGGCTATATATGGGGCTGCAGCAGACAACCCTCAAAAAGGTCACAATAGCATTAAACAAGGCCTGCAGGCTAGTCACTGGAGCCCATTGGCTCTTGCACACATGTGAACTGTATAGGCAAGTGGGCTGGCTTCACTTAGTGGGCAGACTGAAGTACCAGACCTGCTTACTAGCTAAAAAGACCTCTTTGGGTTTAACTCCTCTGAGTCTCCAAAACGTTCTCTGCCAAGCGACTAACCCTCACCGAACCAGAAGTTCTGACAAACAGATCTTCAAAGTTCCCTTTTGCTGCACAACACAGGGACAAAGATCCTTTGCATATCAAGCCTCACTTTGACTAAACACTATTTGTGGTGACTTCCTGTCCGAGTCAAAGACTGGACCCATCAAACACAAACTGTGGGAACATTTAGTAGCATTTGGGGGATGTGATTATCCCACGTAATTATTACAGGAATGGTCTGCACTAATTCTTAACTGCTGTATTTGCCCTCCTTTTACCCCTCCCCCCTGATGCTACCCTCCATGCCCTCCTCTCCTCATGCCCGGTATCCACCTACACCACTTTTCTTACCCCCACACCCTTTTCCCTCTCAGGCGCCCCAACCCTGCCCACCCTCTCCCTAGTGTTGATCCTAACTCTGGTCCTGACCCCACTAGTCTAGGTTGTTTACTCACTCCTTTTCCTTCTGAGCCCCTCCTGTTAACCCTCCTTTTCTCTTCCCGCTGATCTTTTCCTGCTTTTGGTTAAGGCCCTACATCCTCTGCTTGGAAATCCTTCAGTCATACCAGATTTCTCTGTGCACCTTAACATTTAATCGCTAGCCCTCCTGCCCCCTCTTCCTGCTGCCTAACTCCCCTGAACTCCCTTTTTGTTCATCTCTGCACCTATACTCTTCTTCCCTCACCTTTTCTTTCCTTACACTCATGGCCCCTCTTAGTAACCCTCCTCTTCACCCCTATTTGGTTATTTTGGGCTGCTGGTCAGTTAGCTTAATTTCTCCTTACCCCATCCCTCTACTTCTGTTTCACCCTTCTTTTAACATTCCTCTACCCCAACCAGCCTCTACCTGCCCTTTCCATACACCTGTTTTCCTGTTACAGTATTTTCCTTGATAGACAAGGCTCTCTGGACCTATTTCTCTTCTTACCGGCCGACTAATTCAATTGACCTGTATCATATATTGGAAACTTACTGTACTGTACCCTTATTTACCGCCTGCTAAATCAATTGGCATGTATCATACAGTATATTGTGTATCTATACTATCCGCTATGTTAACAGTGTTGAATCTTTGTCACATCCCGGGCCTCATGGTTTTATGTATGACTGTTCAAACTACACTGATGCACTTATTCATGTTTTTTCTGTTGCTTCAATTGAGTGTGTTGTGGTTTATTTGATGCAGAACCTTTGTAAAAGAGCTTCTGGCTCAAAGGTGTTTGTAATCCTAGCCCTGAAAATGTCAGAGCGATTGTAAATGCTGAAAAAGGCACTTTATTAGGTAGCCACTTTCATCTGGTTCACGATTCGGACTCAAAAAGGATTAAAGTTCAATGGGCTGGAATGGGTGAAAGCACCCAAGAGGGGAGGTGATAGACTAAAGGCAGTTTTACACACAGTGATCTATACTGGAACAAGTGTTACAGATCAGCTGCAACATTAACCTGTGAGGCATGTACAGGCAATCCACTCTGCAGCAGAAGTGAGCGTTTGCTGATTCCATGTTCCCTGCTTGGCTGGGTTCGTCAACTCTTGTTGCGTTTTACCCAGCCATATATTTGCACCCTTCTGCTCATTTCGGTCCCATGAAAAGGAAATCCTGTACTCTTTTGGCTGCCTGGAAGCACTGTTGAACTCCAGAAGGGCCAAGAGAGTGATACAGGGAAATGTGTATACAAGGGGACGAAGTACATCACGGAACTAACAGTACAGGTAAGCCCTGTGTAAAAGTGCCTAAAATCACCTACTCAGAAAACAGAGTGAGTGGATACACAGATTTATGAGTGTAAAACCAGGGGCCTTAATAAGCAGTGGAACCTCAAACTGTTTTTGTAATAGTCTATCCTTTTACATATAACATAATGATATTAATATGGTTATCTGTTTTTCTCTAGGTATTTCATGAATGCTTTGTTGCAGTTGCTTCACCAAGCCTGAAGCCAATCAATATGTGGATCCCCAGGAAATCTTATCCCAAGAACCAGATTCTTCAGGAGGCACATTGGGGTGATCTCTTGTAACCCTCCAGGCAACTATATTTAACACTAACCCTATTAGTACGTTTTTCTCTGCTTTGTTCTCTACTATGAGTGTATACCTACAGCAGTCAACTGAGAGTAGGAAGAAGTCACCATCTGCTGGCAGACTTGCATTATTAAATGTGGTAGCTACAATGATTTACTTTATATACACTTTTGCTCGCACCAGGGGCCAGATATTCAAAAAAGCACAAAAACTGAGTGCAAAGGTTTGCACTGTGCTTGCATCTGACCCAGAGGCCACTGTATTCAGTTGGATAGTACACTGACACTATCCGACTGAATATCAGCCCATGTTTGCACAGTGCCAGGCACACTGCACTGCCTAGACATGGACCTGAGTTGTATCCAGCCCATAGGGAATTGTGCCCCTGGATTGGAGAGCACCAGAAGCCATGGTGCGATATTCAGCTACAAAATGCTAATTAGCCCATTTGGGATGCAAGGTACTAAGTGACCATTTGCATGCTTATTATGGGCTCATTTGCATTGGAAGCAGTGGCCCAGTTGCACCCTTCCTGATGTCATCCCTGGTGGGTAGCTGCACCCCCCCATACACCCATCCCTCACATGTCCAGCCCTTGCCCTGGTGTCTAGTGGCACCCCCACCCTCCAATCCTCTGTCCTGGTTCTGTAAAAGTGTTCCCTCATGTGTAGTGGCACTCCCCCACCTTCCAATCCCCTGTCCTGGTTCCATAAAAGTGTTCCCTACTGTCTAATGGCTCCCATCACCCTCTGATCCTCTACCCCAGTTCCATGAATGTGTTCCCTGGTGTCTAGTGGCACCCCCTGATCCCAAATCCTGGTTCCATGAAAGTCTTTCCTGGTGTCTAGTGGCATCCCCGACACTTCAGTCCCATGTCCTGGTTCCATGAACGTGTTCCCTGGTATTTAGTGGCAACCCCCATCCTCCAATCCCTCATTACAGGTCCGTGAATGAGTTCCCTGTTGTTTAGAGGCACCCCCCCTCTGATCCTCATCCCAGTTCTGTGAAAGTGTGCCCCTGTGTCTAGCATCACCTCCCACTCTCCAGTCCCTCTTCCTGGTTCTGCAAAAGCTTTCCCTCTTGTCTAGTGGCATCCTCAACCCCCTGATCCCCTGTCTCTGTCGCTGTGAAGGATTCCCAGGTGGTTAGTGGCACCCCCCACCCTCCGTGAACCTGTCCTGTATACTACGCCCATCACTGGTGGCTAGTGGCACCCCCCCAAAATTGTCCCATTGCTGTGAATATAATCCCTGGTGTCTAGTGGCCACCCCTACACACCTGTCTCCTTGATGGTAAGATGCACTCTAGTGACTAGTGGCACCTCCTGAACACCCGGCCCATCGACTGCAATATGGTTTCTGATGTCTTGTGGCACCCACCACCCCCCACTTACCCATCCAGGTGAGTATCACCATAGCCCTGGTGTCTGTTGGTGCCATTCACCCCCCGATCTACCAGCCCATGTCCTCCATACAATCCCTAGCATCCAGTGGTACCCCCACCCCACCCTCCAAAAGCCTGTCAACAAATGCACTGGTGCACTTTAGCAGTCTGGCAGTTCCCCACATGCACTGCACCTACCCAGCACAGCATCCACCCCAACCCCTCCTTACTGGGCAGGATGGGGATGTGCAGCGCATCCCTGTACAGCAACTAGTACAGCCCTCCTCCTACCTTCTCAGCTGGCTGCTGTATGTGCTGCAGTGAGCTTGTGTACATAGACTGGGGCTGCATCCATCTCTCCCCTTTGGTTTTCCTCCCCCCCCCTTCTCTTTTTTTTGTTTGTTTAAGTTGTAAACACTATAGTGCAATTGCATACTTGCATTTTATATATATTATAGGGGTGAAGCAGCACCACTATAGTTAGGGCTGAGCAGGGCTTTTAATGTTAAACCCATTTGCACCTAAATTACTTTGCCATCGTTTAACAAATTAGCTCAAAATTTGGCAAGTGTAGTCAGGCTGCCAGAGTCTGAAGATGTGGACTGCTTTGTGATGGCATCTTGTATGGTTTTTGAGATACAGAGGGTCACAAAAGTGGGAAAAAAAAACACAACACACGCACTTTTTTCCCCTATCCTTAACATTGGGATTTTTGCTCTCACCTACAGCCTAGACAGTCGGGAATTGTTCCATGAAATTTTCAGGGATGTTGGGGTATGTGTCAAAGGTGTGCCTTTGGATGGTTTGGTGAAAAAATATTGTACAGTTTTTGACTTATAACTTTTTTTTTTGATAATATCAAAGTTCACCAGTAAACTTCAGCTGATAAACTGGTCGGTAAATCCAAAACAACGGTCAAAGTTTCTGCACCTAAATAACTTTTCCTTCATTTAATGAATTAGCACAAAATTTGGCACGTGTGGTCGGGCTGCCAGAGTCTGAAGAAGTTGTAAGTTTTGTGACAGCATCTTGTATGGTTTTAGAGATATGGAAGGTCACAAAAGTTGGGGGAAAAAAAAACACTTTTTCCCCTGTACTTAACATTGGGATTTTTGCTCTCATCTACAGGCTAGCCAGTCTGGAATTTTTCCATGACATTTTCAGGGATGATGAGGTCTGTGTCAAGGGTGTGCATTTAGATTATTTGGTTAAAAAGTATTTTACAGTTTTTGAACTATAATGTTTTTTGAGGATAACGCTGAGCTTCGTCCAGAGGACTTTGTGTTCCCATATGAAAATAATCATACAATTACACTATCTGACAAATTATGTGCAAATTAAGGATACAATTTTACTATCTCAAAAACATAAGGAAATAAAGTGCAAAAAACTGCATTAATGCACTAGTTAGGGTCAAAGCCACAAAAGTAGGGAAATGTGGTGTTAGGGTTTCCAACCCTAAAACCCTCCCTTCCAGGCAGTGCAGCAGCTGTGAGGTGTGCCTTGAGTTCTGGGCCCAACACTCACCCAATTGAATAGAGTTTACACATCTGAACTTATGTACAGATGGAATGAAGTGAGTGTTAGGCTTGAGGATCCCAAGGCACACCCCATAGCTGCTGTGCTGCCTGGAAGGGAGGCTGTTAGGTTTAGAAACCCAAACACCACATTTCCCTGCTTTTGTGGCTTTGACCCTTACTAGTGCATTAACACAGTTTTTTGCAATATATATATATATATTAGAGGCAAAAAACTCTGTTTGATGCATCACTTACGGTTGTTCCACAGCAACAAAAGTGAGGAAATTCGATGTTAGGGTTGAAACCCCCTTTGCACCCCTCAGCCACCCCAACTGGAATCGGGGTGCTGTTAAGTGAATTGGCCCCTGTTATTCTTCATCACATGTGGAAAGAAGCTGAGGAATAGGAGAATGGGGTGACAGTTAGGACTGGCATTAAGAAGAGAATTGCAGGATTCCAATTTTATATATTACTCATTATATATTATAAGGGAGAGGGACATGTGGGGAGTGGTGCAATGCACTGGCTGTGGGGCAGCAGTTTTCTGGGAGACATTCTGGAACCTGTGTTGCTACCCTATTTGCAGGCAACTGTCAGCTCTGAGGGAGGAGGTTGCCCACCTCCAGGCTGAACTGGCAAGGACTAAGGAGGCCCTCAGTGGAGACCAAGAAGAATGCTGGGGACATCCACAAGGGAGACCCACAAAAGGGTGGCAAGGGACACCACAGGGGAAGGAAACAGCTTCTGATAGGGGACTCAATTGTTAGGGGTGTAGACCTGGGGAAGGGAGAGGAGAGGGAAGTAAGGTGCCTGCCTGGCTTGGAGGGACAGGAAGCAAATCCTCAGGATTGCAGAAGCAGCATCACAGGAGAGGGAACTAGATATCATTGTCCACCTTGGGACAAATGACCTAGCCAGGCATGAGATCAGTGCAGTGCAGGATGAATTTGTGGAGTTGGTGAGGGGCCACAGACAGGTAGCAAGCACGGTAACCTTCTCAGAGGTGCAGCCAGTCTATGGCAGGGGTGAGGCTAGGGTACTGCACACCATGCAGTTTAATGAATAGTTGCAAAACTGGTGCACAGCACAGGGCTTTGGCTTCATTGGAGACTGGGGGTCAACTTGGAGAGATGAAGGTCTATACTGGCATGATGGTCTGCACCTTTCCAGGAAGGGAAACAAGCTCCTAGGTGACAGGTTTAAATGCTTCCTTGGCAAGCTTTTAAACTTGCCGGGGGGGGGAGGTGCTGATAGGTAGCAGGAAAGTTCAAGCTTCCCCCCACAAAACATAGCAAGTAGTAGGGTAAACACTGAGGTACAGAGCTTGACAGAGGGAGGGCAGGACAGGGTAAATGGAAAAATAGACAAGGGCAATAAGAGCAGGGATGGGGTAAAAAGGATAAAGCTCAACATTAAATGGAGGGCAATGAGTACCAATGCCCATAGTCTGGGAAACAAGCTTCCTGAGCTAGTAGCCCTGATGGAAGAGGAACACTTGGATATTGTGGCAGTCATAGAAACATGGTACATGGAGAACCATGACTGGGATGTCAACATATCAAGGTACACAATCTACAGAAGGGACAGGGAGAGTAAAAGAGGAGGTGGAGTAGCTCTCTATATAAGGGAAGGGATCAAAGCTACAGAACTAAAAAGTAAAGGGGGAGGACAAGAGGCACTCTGGGTCACCTTGGAGACAGGGAATAACATCACAATCCACACAGGGGTTGTATACAGACCCCCCATCTCAAGGGGAGGAAATGGACAAGAAAATGATAGAAGACATTCTCAAAATAGCTGAAAAAGGGGAGATACCATTAATGGGGGACCTGAATATGCCAGATGTTAAGTGGATGACATGGACTGCAGCCACATCCAAGAGCAGAGTCTCTCGATGCCCTACAGGGGGCATACCTTAGACAGCTAGTGGTGGAACCTACTCGGGAGGGAGCAATATTAGACCTGGTACTCTCAAATGGAAAGAAGATCACAAATTTAGAAGTCAGTAGACATCTAGGAACAAGCGACCACTGTACAGTGTGCTTCTCAATAAACACAACCATGGAGACAAGCCATACAAAGACAAGGATACTGGACTTTAGAAGGGCTGACTGTGGCATAATGGATGAATACCTGAGGAATGCATTAGCAAATGGCCAGAAAGGAGGGGTGGAAGAACAATGGAGAAAAATCTAAACTGCCATCATGGAGGCAACAAGCCTTTGTGTGAAACAAATAAAGAAAACAAAGCAGAATAAAAAAACACTATGGTTCTCAAAAGAGGTGTCAGGGAAGGTTAAGGAGAAAAAGGCTGCATTCAAAAAGTATAAGGAATCACAGAAGGAGCATGACAGGGAGCTGTATCAATTAAAGCAGAAAGAAGTGGGGAAGGCAGTCAGAAAAGCAAAGGCCCAAACCGAGGAAAAGATAGCCAACTCAGTTAAGAAGGGGGATAAAATCTTTTATAGGTACATTAGGGAGCATAGAAAGGTTAAGGGAGTGATAGTGAAGACTGATAAAGGAGAGGGGAGGTGGGCAGAGGGAGACAGTGAAAAGACAGAGATACTGAATGAATACTTTTGCTCAGTATTCACAAAAGAAGAAGAGGAGGAGTTACCTAAACCAAACAATAGAAGCACTCTGGGTAGTGGGGTTGACGCCAGTCCATTTACAGAAGAAAGAGTCCTGAAAGAACTCCTAAAACTCAAGGTGGACAAAGCAATGGGGCTTGACGGGATTCACCCTAGAATCCTAAAAGAACTAAGGGAGGACCTAGTTACACCACTGACCACACTTTTTAACAAATCATGGGAGGATGGGGTGGTACCTGAGGACTGGAGGAGGGCAGATGTGATTCCCCTTCACAAAAGTGGGAGCAAGGCAGAAGCAGGAAACTATAGACCTCATAGTTTCACCTCAGTGGTGGGGAAAATGATGGAATCACTTCTGAAAGAAAGAATCATTGTGTACCTAGAGGCCAGTGGGGCAAGGACCCAAAGCAGCATGGATTCACGGTAGGAAGGTCATGTCAGATGAATCTAATTGATTTCTTTGACTGGGTGGCCAAAGTAATAGACCAGGGAGGGGCTGTTGATATGGCCTACCTAGACTTAGCAAGGCAATTGACACAGTCCCGCACAAAAGATTAATAATCAAGTTAGCCAGCCTGGGAGTGGGTCCTAGGGTGGTAGCCTGGGTAGCAAACTGGCTGCACAACAGGACACAGAAGGTAATAGTGAATGGAACACATTCCGAAGAAAGGGGGGGTTACTAGTAGAGTACCTCAAGGCTTAGTACTGTGTCCAGTTCTCTTTAACGTCTTTATAGGTGACATTGCAGAGGGTCTGAAAGGAAATGTATGCCTCTTTGCAGATGACACAAAGATCTGCAACAGAGTTGATACACAATGGGGGGTAGAAAGAATGAGAAGAGACTTGGCAAGGTTGGAGGAATGGTCAGATATATGGCAACTTAGATTCAATGCAAAGAAGTGCAAAGTAATGCACCTGGGAAATAAAAATCCAGGAGAAAAGTACACAATAGCAGGGAGGTACTAATTACAACAATAATGTAAAGGGACCTGGGGGTAGTCATATCAGATGACCTAAAGGTGGGTAAGCAATGTTCGAAGCCGGTAAGGAGAGCCAGGGGGATACTGGGATGCATAGGGAGGGGCATCACAAGTAGAAAAAGGGAAGTGGTTATCCCTCTAAACAGACAGTTGGTAAGACCCCATCTGGAGTACTGCATGTAGTTTTGGAGACCTCATCTACGCAAGGACATAGACAGGATGGAAGCAGTCCAGAGGAGGGCAACTAAAATGGTGCAGGGTCTACATCAGAAACCATATGAAGAGAGACTGAGAGAGCTTAATATGTATACCCTTGATGAAAGGAGGGATGGAGTGACATGATAGAAACTTTTAAGTACCTCAAGGGAATCAACAAAGTCCACGAGGGTAGCATATTTCGGAAAAAGAGATGTGTAAGAATAAGGGGGCACAATTTGAAGAATTTTTTTTTTCCAATTGTTTAACCAGGTGAGACACACTAAGCTGAAAGCTTTTTTGCAGGTGCAACCTGGGAGCACAGGGAAGTTAAGTGACTTGCTCAGGGTCAGACAGTATATGCAAATGGGGCTGTGGGATTCAAACCCAGGTCTCCAGATTTGCAGCTCAGAGCCTTAAGCCACTGCGCTATACTGAGGAGGGATGGCTCAGGGGTAATGTGAGGACATTTTTTTAGCACAGAGAGAGTGGTGGACGCATGGAACCGCCTTCCTGGAGAGGTTATGGGGTCTAAAACAGTGGTGGAATTCAAACATGCATGGGACAGACATAAGGCAATTATAGTGGGGGGTTGCAGGAAGTAGGCTGTTGGTTAACTAGAATCTGCAGCTTATCCAGTAGATAGGGAAATGGGCAGACTGGGTGTGCCAAGTGGTCCTTATCTGCCGTCAAAGTCTATGTTTCTATGTTACAATTCAAAAATAGTATTAGAAAATTCAATCAGGAGAACATAAGGAAGCTAGAGTACATATGAGGGGAGGAAACACAAGGAAAACAAACAAATTGATGACTGTTGAACAAATGTATGCCTAGATGTAACTGGGACAATACAAGGGATATGAGTTAGAAGGATCAGGGGTCAGGCAGGGCCAAACCCATTGTCTTGAAGGGAGGAGGGAGAGGTAGTGAAAGTGGGGGAGGAGGGGTTAGTGAGTAAGAAAGGGGGAGTGATCACAGGGGAGAGGGAGGGAGGGAGGAGGGTAGAGGAGCAAGGGTGTAGAGAACGTGGCAGGAGGATAAAAGAAGTTGGAAAGGTGGGGTTAAGTGCAGATAGCAGGACTTATGAGGAAATAAGTGCTACAGCGGTTAAGAATAAGGCCTTGGTTACTAAGTATGTCTAAAGGAAGCAGGTGCATGTCATTCAGCTAGTCAGGTGGGAGTGAAACTTAGCTTTAAATGGGCCCTATTTTAGTTTCTGCTATAAGATCTATAGGCAAGGAGTTAAGCAGATTTGGGGCACGGAAAGCAAAGGACTGCTGGCTTAGTGATGTTTGACGGAATGGTACCTGGTAGGGATGGATCTGTGTTCCCCAGGTCTGTCATATTGGAGAGGCAGGTGTTAGCAGAATCTGTACTCCAGGGGTGGGGAGTCATGCCAAGTGTGGCCTTTCTGGCTAGGAAACAGAACTGATAACTAATTCTGTTGTCCAAGTCCAGCCAGCCCGTGAGAGTGTATAAATTGTAGGAGTGGATAAGGCATGGAACTCCCAAGAGTAGCTGATGGGCTTTATTTAGTGTCAGGGCTATTCTTTTTAGGGCTGTATTTGAGACTGCGCAATAGACGACAAGACCATAATCGATTACAGAAACGTCCAAGCTTGTTAAGGCAAGTTTGATGGTATCGTCTGTGAGGCAGTGCCTGTGCCTATACAGTTGCCTGATCTTTCTGTTTGCTGACTCAGAGACTATGTCAATACGTAGTGAGTAGGATAATACACACATATATATATTATAGTGGCACAGTAGTGCCACTATAGTTAGGGTTGAGTTAGCACTTTAATGTTAAACCTCAAATTTTGCACCTTAATAACTTTACCACTGTATGACAGATTTGCCTACAATTTTACAGGAGCAGTCTGTTACCATAGATCTCTGGATCTGGCAAGTTGCGTTACATACATAGACAGTGTCGGCAGATAAGGGCCTATGGCCCACCTAGTCTTCCCATTTGAGCTTGTAAGTTCAGTTTGTTTTTCTAGAAGTCTATTTCCCCTTACCCCTGACCTCTAGAATTCCTTTATGTCTATCCCATGCATTCTTAAATCCCGTGATTGTTTCAGCTCCCACCACTTCCTCTGGCAGGGTGTTCCACTTGTCCACCACCCGTTCTGTGAAGAAATTCTTTCTCATGTTTCCTCTGAATCGTCCTCCCTCCAACTTCATCCCATGCCCTCTAGTCCTGAAACATCTTTTTCGCTTAAAAATAGTGTTTTCCTGCACCCTGTTCCTCCCTGTAAGATACTTGTATGTCTCTATCATATCCCTCTCTCCTCCTCTCCTCCAGGGAGTACATGTTCAGTTCCTTCAACCTGTCTTCATAGGACTTGTGATGCAACCCATGCACAATCTTTGTTGCCCTCCTCTGAACCTTCTCTACCCTGTCTATGTCCTTACGTAGGTATGGTCTCCAGAACTGTACACTGTACCCAGGTGGGGCCTCACTAGTGTCTTGTATAGCGGAATTATGACCTCCCTTTTCCTGCTGGTGATGCCCCTGCCTATACATCCCAGCATCCTATTTGCTTTACCTGATGCCTTGTCACACTGTTTCCTACCATGGGGTCATCAGAGATGACAACCCCAAGATCCCTTTCCTGCTTGGTGCATGCTATATCCTCACCCCCAACTGATATATTGTGCCGGGTTTTGTGCCCCATATGCATTATCTTGCACTTCTTTGCATTGAATTTCAACTGCCAAACCCTTGACCATTCTTCAAGTTTCTGGCAGGTCCCTTCTCATTCTGTCTACACCCTCTGGTGTGTCTACTCTGTTACAGAGCTTTGTGTCATCAGCGAACAGTGAAATTCTGCCTTCTAGATCCTGTGCAATGTCACTGATGAAGATGTTGAATAGGACCGGTCCCAGCACTGATCCCTGTGGTACCCCACTGGTCACTCTTCCCTCTGTGGAGTGATAGCCATTTATCACCACCCTCTGTGTCCTGCCACCCAGCCAGTTACCTACCCACCACACTACTGTCCTGCCCACACCCATATTCCCCAGTTTGTGTAATAGTCTTCTATGTGGCACAGTGTCAAAGGCCTTGCTGAAGTCCAGATAGGCCATGTCCATTGCCCTCCCTGATCCACCTCCCTAGTCACCCAGTCAAAAAATTCAATGAGGTTGGTCTGACATGACCTCCCCCTGGTGAAACCATGCTGCCTTGGGTCCTGTAGTCCATTGACAACCAGATGTTCCACCAATCTCTCCTTCAGTAGTGCTTCCATGATCTTTCCCACTACCGAGGTGAGGCTGACTGGTCTGTAGTTCCCTGCTTCCTCTTTGTTCCCACTTTTGTATAAGGACTACATCTGCTGTCCTCCAGTCTTTGGGTACCTCCCTGTTCCAGTGATTGGCTGAACAGGATGGCCAGAAGTTCAGCCACCACCTCTCTTAGTTCTTTAAGGATCCTGGGGTGCACCCCATCTGGCCCCATTGCTTTATCAGCTCTTATTACTTCCAGTTCCTTCAGGACCCTTTCTCGTGTAAAGGGACTTGTGTCCATTTCTGCACCATTTTCACCCCTTGTACTCTCTTCAGACCCATTACCCTCCTCTTCCTTAGTAAAGACTGAGCAGAAATACCTGTTCAATATGTCAGCTTTACTGTTGTCATCCTCACGCTCCCATCCCCCCTTCAGTCTCACTATCCCTCACCTTGGCCTTCTTTTTCCTTATGTACACGTAAAAGGTTTGTCCTTCAACCACTGATTTTGCAATGTTCTTCTTCTGTAGAGCTTTGCCTTCCTTACTGACTTCCCTGCCTCCCTGTTTCTCCTGGTACTCTCCTACCCCTTCTGCCTGTGTCTTTTTGTAGTGCCTGAATGCAATCTTTTGCTTTCACTTTCTTTGCTACCTCTTTGGAAAACCATAATGGTCTCCTCTTCCTTTTCCTCTTGCTAACCTGCTTAATGCATAATTCTGTTGTTCTTATAATCCCCATTTTAAATACTGCCCACTGTTCCTCAACCCTAGTTCCTGTCCCATTCCCATTAATGCTTCTTTCAGTATCTCCCCATTTTCCCAAAGTCTGCCCCCCTAAAATCCAGGATCGTGTTTTTGTGTGGTTTGGTTCTGCTCTTTCTGTGATTTCAAACCACAATGACTGGTAGTCACTGTTACCCAGGTGCTCCCACTGTTACCCCCATCACACTGTCCCTGTTTGTGAGCACAAGGTCCAGTATTGCCTTCTGCCGAGTTGGTTCCATGACCAGTTGCTTGAGGAAGGCACCCTGAAGAGGTCCAGGATAAATCTGCTCCTAGTTGATGCTGCTGCTGGGATGCTCCAGTCCACGTCTGGTATATTGAAGTCTCCAACCAGTACTACTTCACCCTTGTCTGCCATCCTTTGGATGGCTAGCATCAACTCTATCTGTTTCTTCCTCCTGGGCTGGTGGTCTATAGACACACCTGTCTTGAGATGGCTGGCCCCATTTTCCTTTCCAGCTTAACCCACAGTATCTCTCCCATTTTGTTCCTCCTGGATCTGTGTGCCCTTATGTCATTTTTCACATACAGTGCCACTCCTCCTCCCCTTCCTGCCTGCTCTGTCTCTTCTGAATATGTTGTAGCCAGGTATGGCCATCTCCCAGTCATGGTTATCATTACACCAGGTTTCAGTGATGGCCACAATGTCCAAGTCTGACTGTACCATGACAGCCTCCAGATCTTCCATCTTGTTGCTAAGGCTCCTGGCATTTGTACACATGGCTTTCCATGATTTGACCTCCTAGACTGCTTCACTGTTCTACTCCAGCCCTTCCTTGGTTGTCATTTATCCCTGGTTCTCCTTGCTGTCTGCCCTTCTGCTGAATTTTGCCCCTTTTCTGCTTATCCACCTTTTGGACACTAATCTCCATCTTTTGCACACTGCTTTGCAGAGATAGCCACTCCTCTGGTTGGATGTACGGTTGTGGAGTTACAGAATGCCCAAAAATGCAAAACACTGGACTTTTTGCACGTTTCTTTGCTTGCGTCCACAGCCAGCATGGTTTGTCTGTTCAGTCCGAGATGTTCAGTGGAGATGCAGTATTGGTCACTGATGTGCATTTCGAAGATTTCATGAAAAAATATTAAACCTTTCAAAAAACAAATTTCTCATTATAGTCAATTGGGAAAATTAGCTGTGCATCACAAAAGTTTCGCAAATGCCATTTTTACTTTCGCAAATGGCCCTTTTACGTTCATGATTTGGCCATCTTATTTTCAGCTAGTGACACCGAAAAATGCCTGGCGTTTAAAATTGGGACCCTCTAGGTAAACACTGACTGTTGTGGTTACCTAGTGGGGTCCTGTAGATGCTAGCCCTTTCTTTTTTGGGGGGTTAAACCCCCCCCAGGAATGGCTTTTCCAACTTCGAGGGAAAAGTACTGTCACAAATGTGAAAGTTTCTTGATTTTTTTTGCGAAACTGTCGTGATTTGCCAAAGTATTTTAAAAATAATTGCAAATCTTTGCCATCCTCCTGCAACAAAACGTTTGGGTCATTTGGGCTGAAATTTGCAGGGCGGCAAGCCCCGGTCCCACAGATGTGCTTTTTTTGTGGTTTGGTGCCAAAACATTCAAGAGGCCCAAAGTTACAGTGTTCTGAAGCCAAGCAATTTCCCATAGGATAACATTGTGGCGTCTGTCATGCCTTTCGGCACCCGTATCTCGAAAACGAAGTGAGATACAAAGTTTTTGCTACTGGCAGTTTGGTTCACCTATAAGTGAACTAATCTGCAGAAATAAGTTTGGAAATAGTAGATGACACCTGCAGTGGAATTTTTTTCCTACTTGCTATGGTTACAGAGATTATGGCAAAAACATATTCCAAGGGTTCGAAAGGTGCATTCTCAGTGCTTTTCAGTGCCCGTATCTCAGAAACAATGCAAGATATGGATTGGGCCAATTCATGTCATGTGAAGTACTCACTGTCATGATTACACTAGCACTAGAATTTTTTTTCCTAGCTGCTATGGTTGCTGAGATATCAGCAAATTACTGTTACAAGGCTTCCATGATCTATAGGGCTGCTGTATGGCTCCGTACATATGCATAAGTGGGAGCGCAGGGCTCAGAGGGCCCATGTTCCCACATACACATACCATTATGCAAAAAAATGGACAATGTAAAGGGAGCGTAGGGCCTGGAGGGCCCGCGCTCCCACTAACACATACCACTTACTTTGTACTTTCTCAAAAAGAAGGAACATTCATTGCAGAAAATTCCATTAATGCATCAGTTAAGGTTGTTTCCACAGTGACAGAAGTGAGGAAATTCGACATTAGGGTTACCACCTCACCACCCACCACTACACCCCATCCTCAAAACTCTAATTCCTTATTTCCCCACCCCCACACACACATGCAAAACACATCCAATATTGTAAGACACTATACAAGTCAGTTACATCTGTAAGCACAATAATCACTACACTGTACTCATTTCACATAACACTATGTAATGAAAAAACAAATACAGTATGATCAACTCTATACTGCCAGCAGAGTATGATGACACATTATAGCTGGCATATCTTTTTTGTACAGTGAAACTTAGTTTGTACACATTTTCTAAATATTGATTTTTATCTGTCATACTTCAACAACTGGCTCGCTGCAGGTATCGCTGCTTCCACATAGGCATGTGGTAGCATGAAAGATAGAGCTGACACATACATAGTACTTTTCAGATACTGCTCAGGTATGAAACTAGCACCATCGCATGTTGTTATAGTGCTGTGTAACCTGGAAATACTCATTAGCAGCATGTTATGGTTAGCTTTGGATGTTAAAACTGTTGCTGTCACATGTTGCTTGTACACTATACTACAAAACATTACTTTTATTATTACTACCATTTCTTATTAGGACTGACTCACTCTATCAGAAAAAATATGCAAACATCCAATGACTCCTGCTAGGGTTATCCAAACTCTTACTTACAATATAGTTATCTACAGATAACATACTGTGTGTTTCATCATTTCTTAACAATTGAAATATAGGCATCTGCTAAAATCTTGTTATTGATGTTTGTTACAGAGAAATGCATATTGTGGCCCATCTTCCATGGTTGCCCAGCATGTGTGTGTGTACCCCCAAGGCACTCTGATGGTAGCAGAGCTCATACATTTGCTGTACCAGGATGATGGATGTGTCTCGTACTATGTTTAGAGTGTTCTATGTTACTTCTGTTACCTGATGCTGGTTGTCTCTGATTGATTGTTTTGCCTTGCCCCTTCCCCTGCTTGTATATGTGTGTGTGTGTGTGTGTGTGTATGTGTGTGTGCGTGGGGGGGGATGCGGAGTTAGGGTTTTGAGGATGGGGGCATGGGGGTAGGGTGGTAACCCTAATGTTGTGGGGTGGTAACCTTAATGTCGAAGTTCCACACTTTTGTTGCTGAGGAAACAACTCTAACCAATGCATTAATGGAGTTTTTGCAGTGAATATATGTATATATACATACATATATATATATATATATATATATATATATATATATATATATATATACTATATATATTTATACAACGTATGTTTTGGGATAAATACAAGTATAAAAATGATATCTAGGCTGCCCAGTGAAGATAACATTGTTATCTTCATCTTCTTATACGTCATACATTTATCTCCACGTTCCTATACGTCATCCTGATGAAAGCGAAAGTGTTTCACTTTTCATCACACACCTGTCTCTCCTTCCTCTGTCCCTGTAAAAGTAACTCCCCCCCCCCAAATAAAAAAACCACACATCTCTTGCATCTGGTTGATCCTACCTACATCTTAACACAAATAATTAATTTTAAACATATCTGGTTGATCCTGCGACTTCGTTTCACCCATTTTTTAACTGTAATGTGCCATGACCCATCAGTACGCAGTCAAATGTAGCTTGACCGAGCGCAACAATATTCAAATCTCAGGTACTGCCATAATTATACAGCCTGTGCTGTCAATTGTTGAAAACTGTGACCCTTTCCTAATATTGGCTATATTTTAAGAGAAGACGCTGCCGACAATACTGAGAGAAGAGCGAGCGAGTCGGCAGCTTCAGAACAGCAGGCGAAAGTGCAGTGTCAGTTGCCGCCAGCAACACATGCTGATGCTTTGGGTCACTGTCTGGCTTCGACTCGGCCATCTCTCAGCTGCAGCCGACAACGCTATAACAAAATATAATAATGAGAAAGGAGTCTGATTTTCATTAACACAATGTAAAGGCCACCTGGTTGATCACCCTTCCATCACCGCCCGCAACTGCGCATACTGACCTGGATAAAACAAAATCACAGGGATCAACCCAGATAATGTATCTTTAAACATATCTGTTTAAAGATGCAAAGAGGATCAACCAGATATGTATTTATTCAATCAGTTTACTGCAGCAACATCAGACAATTGTATTTAAGAATATATGTAATCTGCTCTTTTGAGGGATGGGCTATGGAGAGTTGTATTGTGGTGGTCAGGGCAAGGTTAGCCAGAATCCAGACACTTTTTGGCATAATAACTTTAAAGTAGCAGGATCAACTACATATATTTTTTTAAACAACATATGCATCTGTTGTGCTGGTAGACATACTGCAGATTTGTGTTGAAACAGCCAACATCTCTATGTAGTGGAATGTATTAAGTGCACATTTGGAGCTTTTGTTGAATGCAGCCCAAAACATACATAATATAAACAGAATATGACATGGCCTGACTGAAGATATCATATTTATCTTCACCGAGGCAATGACATCATGATATCTCACCGATGACCGCCACTGTTGAGATATCATGATATCATTGCCTCTTGTGAATAAATATGATATCTTCAGTCACATGTCTATCTTACACACACACACACACACACACACACACACACATATACATAATACTGTGCAGGTTGTATGAGTATGAGTTAAGGTTAAACTGCACTTCTATGTTAAAGTCCAAACTTGGAACCTTAATAACTTTGGAACTGTTCAATTGATTTGCATGGAATTTGGCATGCATATCTCTAGGAATAGGTCTCACCAACAGGCATCGAGGTGTGCCATGGGGTTGTCAGGCCTAACTCTCACCCCATTGTCCTATACTGTAGTATGTAAGATTGTTTACACATGGAATGGGGTGAGAGTTGGGCCTGATGACCCCATGGTACACCCAGATGCCTATTGGTGTGTGGAGGGTGGGGGAATGGGGGTGGAGTGGTGGAGTGGGAACCCTGGGGGTGGGACATTACGGTTGTAAACCCTAATGCCTCATTTCCCTACTTTTGTTGCTATGGTATTCACCCTAACTGATGCATCAACGAAGTTTTTGCAACATATATATATATATATATATGTATGCACATTGCAAAAAACTGTGGTAATGCATCATTAGGGTTGCAACATCAAAAGTAGGGAAATTTGACCTTAGGGTTCCCAAGCATAAGACTGCACCCCCACTGTGCATGCAGGGACAGGCTTGACGTATGTGTTTTGGGATTTTGAACCCCAGTGCTCACTCCATTGTCCTATACTATGACTATCTTACCTTACACATAAGTACAGCAACATACTGCAGGCCTAGAGACATGAAAAAGGACCCCTGTAACACAAATTTGGCACTTGTCAATAACAGAAGCAAGTTTGGGAAAAATTCCACTGCTGTTGTAATCATGACTTGTAAACCTCCATGCTTGCTTAGTCCACCTAAGAAGCGAGTAGGAAAAAAATGCTTATCTGGAACAGTTTTCAAGATATGGGTGCCAAAAGGTGCCATGTGCACCGCTGGCATGGCAGTGTTATCCTACCAGAAATTACACAACTTTGGAGTGCTGTAACCATGGAACCATTGTCATTTTTTTTCACCAGACCAGCAAAGGACACATCTGTGGGGCAAGTGCATGCCGCCCTGCAAATTTCAGCCAAAAAGCCCTGTTTTTTGCTATGATGTGGCAAAGGAATGTGTGGTTTGGGGCTGTTTTTCAAGTGTACTTTCACGAAAGTCCTAGTATTTTTTTGAAAGTACCATTGGTTTGCATGGGGGATCTTTTGCGAAAGTACTGAGGGACTTTGGTGAAGGTTCTCCCATGTCTACCAATGGTACTTTCGTGAAACTACCTGGTACTTTCTTAAAAGTACCACTATTTTTTCAAATCCCAGGGCAGAGTACTACTTGGGTAGAGTCAGAATATCTGCATCAGAGGAGGAGAAGGATCTGGGAGTGATGATCACTAGTGACCTGAAACAATACAAGCAGACTAGAAAGACCAAATGGCCTTCTTCTGCTGACTTTTTCATATGTTTGTTCTTATGAAACTACCCGGTACTTTAGAGAAAGTACCTAGTACTTTTGTGAAAGTACCAGGTACCACTAACACATATGTTCACGCTGCCATGAATACATAATGTTATCCATGTCTTGGACCCTGTGCTACCATATATCCATAAGTATACAGACATTGTAATGAACCCTCAGCTCCCTGTGGCTCCCAGAACTGTATAATGGCATGGCCTCCACTCCTATTTTTTGCATAGTGGTATGCATATGTGGGAGCGTGGGCCCTCTGGGCCCTGTGCTCCCACTTACACCTAAGTTCAGAGACATGCCACGGGCCTAGAGACATGAAAAGAAACCCTCGTAACACAAATTTGGCAATATCTCAGTAACCGTAGCAACTATGAAAAAAATTCCACTGCAGTTGTAATCATGACTTGGATACCTCCACACATGCTTAATGTGCTTAGTTCTAAAGGTGGACTAAATGATGAGTGGGAAAAAATCTGTATCTCAAACCGTTTTTGGGATACGGGCACCGAAAGAGACCATGGACGGCGCAATGTTATCCTATGGGAAATTGCACAACTTTGGAGAGACATAACTATGGAACTGATGTTAATTTTTTTTTACCAAACCTCCAAAATGCACATCAGTAGGGCAAGGGTTTGCCATGCTGCAAATTTCAGCCCAAACACCCTATCCATTCTTTTGCTATGAAGTGGCAAAGAAACTGATTGTTTGGGGCTGTTTCCAATGTTATCCTATGGGCAGTTTTCACAACTTGCTGCAGCCACACTGTTTGGAATTTTGGCCTGACAATTTCAGGGTAGAAAGTGGTTATCCTAAGGAACACTCCGCACTGGTTTGTTGAAAAAGTAACAATGCGTTCAAAAGTTATTACATTTTGAAATTCCAGGTTCTGAGCATGCTCAGTTCATGGTGCACATATAAATTTCCTCATAGACTATAATGGCAAACTTTAAACTTTAATAACTTTCGAATGGATTAATAATTTTTTCACCAAACCTTCGAAAAATCCTGAAAATTTCGGACCAGGCGGACAAACCGTTCGGGCTACGGAGACGAGCAAAGAATTTCACAAAGTTGAGGATTTTTCACACTTTTTCACACGTTGCAGCTCCGTAACTTCACATCCAACTGGAACAAAACTTTCCACATCCAGAGATCTATGGTACCACACTGCGTATACAAACTTTCAGGCAAATTGGAGTAATGGTTGCAAAGTTATTACAGTGCAAAAGTTTGAGTTTAACATAGGAGTATATATTCATACATACATACATATATTTTTTTTTATAGCTGCACGGTAGTGCAGCTGTAGTTAGGGTTGCCTTGCACTTTAATAACTTTGCCACTGTACGATGGATTTGCCTGAAATTTTGCATGTACAGTGGTGCGTCATAAATCTCTGGATCTGGCAGGTTGCTTTATAGTCGGATGAGTGGTTGCTGAGCTGCAAAGCACAAAAAAAACATGCAAACATTGGGGTTTTGCACATTTCTTTGCTCGTGGCTACAGCCCACAAGATTTGTTTGTTTGGTCTGAAATCTTCAGGGAAGATGCAGTCTGAGTCAACGATGTGTCTTTTGAAGATTTGGTGAAAAAATATTAAACTGTTCAAAAGTTATTCAGAAAACAAGTTTCCCATTGTAGTCAATGGGGAAAAAAATATATGTGCCTCACGAAATCTGCCGCCACTGCATTTTACTGTCGCAAATGGCCCTTTTACTGTCATATGGTGGCCATCTTGTTTTCAGTTAGCAAACAAGAAAAATGCCTGGCATTTAAATTTGGGATCCCCTAGGTAAACACTGACAGTTGTGTTTACCTAGTCGGGCCTGAGGATCACAGCACTATCTTTTATTTTGGGACCCCCAAAAGCGGACCACCATATTATGCATATGTGGACAGAATGGATGACACTTCAAGAAATCATGAAAGTGGTATGCCCATTCTATTGGAAATTTTTGTGTAACTGTCACAATTTGTGAAAGAACAGCACCCAAAAACAGCAATTCTTTGCCACCCCATAGCATCAAAATGGTTGGGCTTTACGGCTGAAATTTGCAGGGTGGCAAGCCCTGGTCCCACAGATGTGCATTTTGATAGTTTGGTTCACACCGTTCAACAGGCCCATAGTTACAATACTCTGAAGTTGAGAAATTTCCCATAGGCTGTCATTGCGGCGCCCGTGGCAACTTTTGATGCCCGTATCTGGGAAACGATTCAAGATACAAATTCTTTGTTCTTGGACTAAGCTCACGTGGAGGTTTCAAAGTCATGATTACAACTGCATTGGAAATGTTTTCATAGTTGCTACGGTTACTGAGATATTGCCAAATTACTGTTACAAAAGTTCCTTTTTAGTACTATAGGGCTGCTGTATGGCTCTGTACTTATGTGTAAGTGGGAGCACAGGGCCAAGAGGGCACTCACTCCCACATACATATGCTATTACGAAAAAACTGGGCATTGTAAAGGGAGCGCAGGGCTCAGAGGGCCCACACTCCCATAACCACATACCAGTTACCATTTACATTACACTTTCTCAAAAAGAAGGGAAATTCATTGCAAAAAACTTTGTTAATGCATCAGTTAGGGTTGATAGCACAGTGATGAAAGTATGGAAATGTGATGTTAGGTTACCCCCCCCCACCACCCCATCCAACCCACACTCCACATACCAACAGATGTCAGGGTGTGCCATGCTATTGTCAGGCCTAACTCTCACCCCACTCTCCTATACTGTAGCATGTCAACCTGTTTACAAATGGTATGGGGTGAGAGTTGGGCCTGACAACCCCATGGCACACCCCGACATCTGTTGGTGTGTGGAGTGTGGTGGTGGTGGTGGGGGTAATCCCAACATCACATTTTCATACTTTTGTCACTGTGCTATCAACCCTAACTGATGCATTAATGAAGTTTTTTTGCAATTAATATATTTATACATTGACATGATTATATTAATTGTGTTCCACTTTATATCATTATAAAAGGGTATTAAAGGGGAAGTCTCCCATAGTTTCACACCAGTATTTTCCCAACTCCTTATGTGTAACTGTTGTGTGCCTCCTCCAGTTGCCAGCAGTCCTACTGCTCTCCAAATCTAGATTATAAATAAAAATATACGGCCCCCAAAAGTTATCAATGTGTTTGTCCTCCATTTTACTATCAATGTTGCTGGAGCATGATGTCATCAGAGCAACAGATAATGGTACTGCACTAAATGCAGTTCCACCAATAAACCAAACCCACAATGTTTGGTTCCCCACTTGAGTAATGGAGGAATCCTTTAAGTGTTGTGCACATCCTGAAGTGCAGGTCTAATAGGGAATAGGACCATGTGAGTGTGATGCTGTACTGATTTGAGGTATATACAATATTCATATAAGGAAGTGCCTGTATGTGTTGTGTTACTGTTTCTGTTAGCAAAAACAGTTTACCCGATAAGTGACTCTGGGTACAACGAGAGTTTTAAGTGGTATTATATAGCTATTGTATTATGTTGTGTGTGTGTGTTAGCATTCTCTGTTTTGATTGACACCAGCAGTGAGAAACAATCTTGCAAATATGCCCCTTTCCCTTTGTAACTATGCAGTCAGTGATTGGATGGCTGCTGCAAGGCAATAAGGCAATAACAAATTCAGCTATAGCAAGGAATAGGTTACCAGGAAAGCATCAGCTGCAGCATATGGAGGAAGGATAATCTAGTGGTTAAAGCACAAGCACAGAGGCACTCTGGTTCAAATCCTATTAGAGTTCCTTACTCTCTCTCCCTTAAGAAGTTCCCCTAACCTCCTTGGAAACGGTGATGGCCCCTCAGGTCCATGACTTTAAAAGTGCCCCAATTCCCAATATAAATCATTAGCAGTGATGTGAGAGCTACAGCACTTCATGTTCAAGGTACTAAGAAAAAGCTGTGGCAGCACCCCTCCCCCCGCTTTGTAATGCCAGCATTTGAAGTAGGACGTCCCTCACAAATTAGATGCTACACCTCAGCTGTTGTAGGTAAAGAGACTAATCAGTCTCAGTGTTTGTAGTGCCCTGTATTTGCTTAGCTCACTCCTCCCAATGCATATGCATTCTATGTCTTGGTATTTCCAGTCAGAAACTCAGATTTAAGGAGCACTTGAAATGTAAAACAATACACTTTATAAAGTAAATGATCTAGCGCTCCACTTTCAGGCTGCTGAAAGGAGATGTGTATAATTCAGTCTTGTGTGATCCTCTGGTAAACTGCCCAGGCCCACCTTGTAATGAATCTTCTCAAGGGTGTTCACCTGGTTCAATACAGAGTGACTGATTGACCGCTTGATTGATTGATTGGTTGGTTGATTCAGTCTACTGCTTTTCACAATATGTTACAACTGTCTGACAGAGAGAAATTAGCATTACAAAGAAACAGATTTTGTTCCCTTCGAATGAAACACCATTAGATGTATTATTTGCCCTGCATATACAGTATTAAGGCTACTAGTACTACTCCCTGTGTGAGATGCATGACAGAACTGCTTTAAGCCATTGCAGACTTAAACTATGTAATGGTGTCCCTTCCCCCCTGCATTTTTCAGAACCAGTCCAAGACCTGAAGTCTTTTTTTCTCTTTTTCTATAACTCTTTTATTTACATTTCTAAGTCTGTTGCGCAACAGCATTTTTAAATATATATATATTTTTTTGCTTATTCTTTACTTCCTTGCTAAGCTACTATCATTCTTACTACAAAAGCATGTTGGCCACTCGCTATTCAGTTTCTGTTTCATTTCTGCCTTCAGGAACCCTTGGCACTAGATATCTGATAGAGCTCTGGAAGGGGATGGGTTAAAATACTATTATGGACTGGCAGTCTGTTCTAAAACCACTCACATGCCGGATAATTATTTTCCCCCATTCGTAACTTTGCCATTTAAGTAAAAAGGTTCTGTTAATCTTTTGTAACTTTGGGTCCTTTCACAC
The DNA here is from genome assembly GCA_016271365.2 of Neoceratodus forsteri. NCBI lineage: Eukaryota > Metazoa > Chordata > Ceratodontiformes > Ceratodontidae > Neoceratodus > Neoceratodus forsteri. Next base: position 354,376,307 of record CM057452.1, on the reverse strand, counting down.
ATTGCAAAGGTCTGCAAAACCACAGTTGCAAACAGGGAACTTTAACTCTGCCCTGAGTGGAAAAGTAGCTATTTAAGCCTCATATTCTTTAAAGTATAGAATTTAAATGATAGACTTGCCTTCCTGCCTTTGCCCTTAGCAGTCAGGAAATTAAACTCTGTCCTGAATCCTGACAAAGCTCAGCCAAACACTTGACTTAAATGAAACAACTTAGCTGGGTGCTGAGCACTGTTGGTTTTTCCAGCTGAACTGCACACTAAGAAGGGTCTGCTTGTCTTTGAAATACATAGCAGCTTCTCTGAGTGACTGTTCATTTTTTGTTCATTTTCTTTAATGTACTAGCTCAGGCTTATGTACAGGTATTATACAATGTAAAACAAAGATATCTAAATGCCTGAGTTTCCTTAACACAAGCCTTTATGGAGCTCACTCTTTAGTCACGTGTCTGCTCAGAAGCTTGCCTTGTTCTGAGCCTGTATAGCGGATGGGCAGCCCTAGGTATTCTCCTTTTATCTTGTCAGGAACTCCCCCCCCTTGCTCTTGTGAGTGGAGTTTCAGTAATGTAGCCCACATGAGTATATTAAGGGCAAAATTAAGTTTCTCCAAATGTTTTTCTCTAAGTATAGAATGTTCTTGATTATTTGTAAAAACAAATCTGTGTAAAATGGTTTTGTAATAAAATATTGACGTTATTTGGGAATAATACATGTTTTTGAAATAATTGATGGGAGTGTTTTTAGATTATAGGAGGAACTACAAGCATATACAAAGGATTTAGCTGAGACTCCCAGATCAGATGTTTGTGGGGAGAGGCCCTGTTTGGTTTTCCTTGGGAGAGCTCTGTGAGAGGTCAGGCACAGATAGATGTTGGCAAGATAGCTCTCTATTTTCTAGCCAAGCTGTGCTGTATGATTTTCTTTTGATTTATTTACTCTGTTTGAACAAAAAGTCATTTGTTTCTATTTTTCTTGATTTTTTTTAAATAAAAATCATACCTGTAAGGTATGTTGTACCCAATTTGCTGTTTCTGGTAAAAGTCATTTCTTCACCCCACAACAAAATTGGTACCAGAAATGGGGTACTGGTGATCCAAACTAAAAAGAGATCCCAGAATAGATACTGCACTTTAGTGTCTGTGACTTTTGAGGAAACAGTAGGTACATGGCTCATAAGATGGAGGAGCCCTATGGAACTACAACAAGAAGCCAGACTGCCATCACTGGGGCACCCTTACTGTCTGGGCTGCCTCCTGTAACCAGGCCCAAGCTTAGGACTGATATGGCTACTGGGGACATAGAAAAAATTACAAATTGGATGCAGGCTGTAAATATGGAAGAGCCAGAGGAACGATCTGAAGATGTACTCCCAGAGGACTTAAAAGAGCTATTGTGGTGGCTAGCACTGAGACAGGTGGAACAGGACAGACAATGGGAAAGAGAGTACCGGGAAAGAGAAATAGAACGTCAGAGACAGGACCAGAGATGGGCAGAGACCGTACATATGTTTTAGACACTAGGGGCAGGACAAGGTGTACAAACCACAAAGGACATTAAGTTAACAAAAATGACACTTACTGATGATATTGAATCATACCTAACTACATTTGAGCGGGTAGCCCAAACCTGTAATTGGCCCCAGACTCAATAGGTGGTTCGCCTTACCCCTTATTTAACAGGTAAAGCACAACTGGCATACACTAATATGGACAGTGCATCCATTAATGATTATACAGCAGTAAAAAAAGAGATTTTGAAATGGTTTGACATCAATTCAGAAACATATAGACAGAGATTTAGGACTTTAAAACATGCCCCTCACATACCACCAAGAGAAACCTACACCAGATTACAAGTCTTATGTACTAAATGGATCCAACCAGAAGGGAAAACCATTAAGGCCATTATGGATATGTTTATTTTGGAACAATTTATACAGATTATGTCTCCCGAAGTGCAGCTGTGGCTTTCGGAACATAATCCAGACAATGCAGATCTTGCTATTACTTTGTCTGAGGACTTTTTGGCAGCTCGACAACCCTTACGGAAAGGATATCAGAGAACTGATGGCTTCCCTGCTGGTAATCCTGCAACTACCACAACTCCGGTAAGACCATCTTTTCCATCTAATCAAAGTACTGTGGGTGTTAAGAAGGAGGGTTTACCTACTCTTACCAAAGTAACAAATACAACAGTGGAATGTCATTACTGTCATGGTATAAAAACATAGAAACATAGAATTTGATGGCAGATAAGGACCGCTTGGCCCACCCAGTCTGCCCATTTCCCTACCTAATGGATAAGCTGCAGATCCTAGTTAACCAGCAGCCTACTTCTTCCTACCCCAACCCCCTAGAATTGCCTTATGACTGTCCCATGCATGCTTGAATTCCACCACTGTTTTTGGCTCCACAACCTCCTCCGGAGGCCGTTCCATGCATCCACAGCCTCTCTGTGAAAAAATACTTCGCAAATTACCTCTGAGCCACCCCGTCTATCTTCAAATTGTGCCCCCTTGTTCTTGCCGCCTCTCTATTTGAAGATGCTACCCTCTTGGACTTTGTTGATTCCCTTGCGTGCTTAAAAGTTTCTATCATGTCCCCCCTCCCTCCTTTCCTTGAGGCTATACATATTAAGCTCCTTAAGTCTCTCTTCATATGTCTTCCGGTGCAGACCCTGCACCATTTTAATTGCCCTCCTCTGGACAGCTTCCATCCTGTCTATATCTTTGCGGAGATTGGGTCTCCAGAACTGCACACAGTACTCCAGATGGGGTCTGACCAGCTGCCTGTACAGAGGGATAATAACTTCCTGTTTTCTACTGGTGATGCCTCTCCTTATGCATCCCGGTATCCCCTCAGCCCTTCTTGCTGCCCTCTCACGTTGCTTGCCCACCTTTAGGTCATCTGATATGACTACCCCCAGGTCTCTTTCCATTTTTGTTGTTGTTAGTATCTCACCCCCATTGTGTACTCTTCCCCTGGATTTTTGTTTCCCAGGTGCATTACCTTGCACTTCTTAGCATTGAATCTAAGCTGCCATACATTTGACCATTCCTCTAACCTTGCCAAGTCCTTCTCATCCTTTCACCCACCTTGTGCATCAACTCTGTTGCAGATCTTTGTGTCATCTGCAAAGACATACTTTCCTTCAGTCCCTCTGCAATGTCAGCTTATAAGAACAATGAAGAGGACCGGTCCTAATACTGAACCCACGGTACCCACTAATGCCCCTTCCTCTGTAGAGTGGACTCCATTTACTATTACTCTCTGTGTCCTATTCTCCAGCCAATTCTTTACCCAGGCTGTCATCTTGGGACCCTCCCAGGCTGGCTAACATATATTAATCTTTTGTGTGGGACTGTGTCAAATGCCTTGCTAAAGTCTAGGTAGGCCATGTCCACAGCCCTCCCTGATCTACTACTTTGGTCACCCAGTCAAAATCTATCAGATTTGTCTGGCATGACCTTCCGCTGTGAATCCATGCTGCCTTGGGTTCTGTGCCCTCTAGCCTCTAGATACTCGACAATTCTTTCCTTCAAGTGATTCCATCATTTCGCTACCACTGAGATTAAACTAACAGGTCTGTGGTTTCCTGCTTCTGCCTTGCTCCCACTTTTGTGTGGGGAATCACATCTGCCCTTCTCAGTCCTCGGGTACCACCCCATCCTCCATGATTTGTTAAAAGGGTAGTCAGTGGTGTCACTAGTTCTACCCTTAGTTCTTTAAAATTCTGGGATGAATCCCATCAGGCCATTGCTTTGTCCACCTTCAGTTTTAAGAGTTCTTTCAGAACCCTTTCTTCTGTAAATGGGTTGGTATCAACTTCTGTATCCAGAGTGTTTCTACTGTTTGTTTATGTACCTCCCCTCTTCATTTGTAAATACTGAGCAAAAATATTTGTTTAGTATCTCTGCCTTTTCACAGTCTCCCTCTGCCCACCTCCCTCCCTCCCTCCCTTTATTAAGCCTCACTATCCTTCCTTGGTCTTCCTTCGGCTCCTGATGTACCTATAAAGGTTTATCCCCCTTCTTAACCGAGGTTGGCTATCTTTTCCTCGGTTTGGGCCTTTGCTGTTCTGACTGCCTTCCCAGCCTCCTTTTGTTTTAACTGATACAGTTCTCTGTCCTGCTCCTTCTGCGATTCCTTGTACTTCCTGAATGCTTTCTTTTTCTCTTGAACCTTCACTGCCACTTCCTTTGAGAACCATAGTGGTTTCTTACATAGTTTTGTTTTGTTTATTTGCTTCACACAAAGGCTCGTTACCTCTGTGATGGCAGTTTTTATTATTCCCCATTGTTCTTCCACCCCTCCTTCCTGCCCATTTGCTAGTGCATTCCTTAGGCACTCACCCATTTTGGCAAAGTCACCCCACAACAAACTAAAATCATGCTAGACAGCATTGACACCCTTATGTTTTGTTCTGCACTGTTGCTGCAGTGATATCAAGGAATGGGAGGGGCTGTATTACAAGTGACTCCTTTGCATGTATATGGAGGCTTTCTTGACATTTTACTACCTTGTGTCAGAGCCTCAAACTCTAGATATGTGTTGCAACAGAAGAAATGGCTGATCTCTTATTGACATATGTACAGTACTTAATGTAATGTACAGTAAATACATAGGACATATCCAAATCATACATATACAGGAGTTGGAACACTTACATTTGCAGCACTATGTAATAGGGTTTGGTGTCGCCTCCTTATCTACTCTTACATCTTTGGTATGGCCAATTGTTATATCTATTCCTGCATCTGAGAATTAAGCTAAACTCTGTATAGTAACCTATTACAGTTTTTAAACATTGATTCGCCCTGCTTTTATTTCATCCCTAGCTGCTTAAAATGCTCTTGGACAGAAACATCATTAGTTTGATTCAGTACCTGGCGCTGCTGCGAAACTGATGCATTACTACAGCCTGCGTCTTTTTCTTTTTTCGAGTATCCAAATGTAGCTTGTTGGAGAAACCAAATGAACAGCAAAATAAAGTGAGCAATGGGCATAGTTGACTTAAGTGCTGCTCACAAAGAAGCTTGTGTAACAATGCTGAAAGACAATTATAGTAAAATACAGTATTTTTTATGAACTTATGAAGCTTTCTCCTATCACTGCAATGTGTTATGTACTATGCCTTAGATTTACTTTTCATCCCTTTGGGCTCTGAAAAAAAAAACAAAGCAAGCAGAACTGAATTGAACTATTTGTGTTTTTTTTTGTTGACTCTCTTTAAGAGTAGAGATGCAGTGAAGTATAAACTCACAGGCGAATTTGCTGCAAAGCGGCCAAAATTCACCTCAAGGGAGCTCTGTGAAGTTTTCCTCACATAAAAAAAATAAAAAATGGCAAAGTTCTGCTGCAAAGTGCAGAATTTCATCTGCAATCGGCAAATTGCAGCGGAAACTCTGCCGTGCAGAATTTGCGAAATTCTGTGAAATTTGAAAAATTCTGTGGAATTCACAAAATTCTCTGGAATTAGTAGATTAATCTGTGGAGTGAAGTTTGTCAACTTTGCCCATCTCTTTTTAATTTTTGAAACTCAATTTTTTTTAAAATAAATTTCACATATCCCAAACATTACCCCTATTGTTACACAACAGCTTTGATTGCAGTCTTATACTTCTGCGATCCAGGGGTATATGATATATAAACTGAAAATTACAATTCTATAAAAATGCTGAGCTATAAATCCAGTCATTTTCAGATAGAGTAACATAATAATATAATAACAATTCTAGTAAATTAAAATAAAATACAATACCATGGCACCGTACTAATAGAAATAATGCACAGGTGTGGTGTCTTGTGGTGTGCTGGCCAGGCCCCAGAAAGACCTAACCTTTCAAAACAGTACAGTTCCAGACCCAACAAAAGGAAAGTATATCACAGTTCTAGCACATATATTTAAAGATACAATACCAACAAAAGACCAGGTGCCTTCTAAAAGGGAAAGCTCTTCAGAGAAACCACATCTTCCACAGGTCTGTCAGAATTTCACTAAGGTCGTACCATATCTTGACAAGTTTTAGACTGAAGCCAGGGGTCCCAGATCTCCAAGAACCTGGAGAGATTTAAATGAAGTTTGGCTGTAATTCTCTCCTCAACTTCTAAAAGTCTGCCTCCATTGTGAGATTGATGGAGTATTAATGGTTAGCCAGTTCAAAGTTATACATTTCAATGCAACAGCTCTTAACATATGAAACAGTTTGGCTGTATGTTTTGACTTCCAAGATATTTCAGGTAACCCTAAAACCAGGCAAGAGAAGGTAATATATATATATATATATATATAAACTGTTGAAGGTGGGCATGAACGTGTTGCCAATAAGAAGTTAAGTTCAGGCAAACCCAAAATATATAATAGTGTGACCCCACACTCACACAGTCTCTAGCACTTATCAGAATAGTTAGGGTTAAAGTGCTTTGATAATGTTGGGGTGTGAAAAAATCTCATCAGCACCTTCCAATTGAATTTGCACCAATTAGGTAATGCTGTTACAGCCCAACCTCCCTTCAATCTTTGCTCCCAGAGTTGTCAAGGTATGGAAAACTGTGACTCTCTCTCCCCCCCAGTGCACCCAGGTTATTTCTGTAGGTGGGTCCTTAGAATGTGCAAGTAACTTATTAAGGCCATGGATGGGTCTAACTTTTATGTTTAGAGTGACCTACCGATAGAAGCAATCTTCTAATTGTGATTGAGGTCTTTGTATTTGAGTGAGATGTGAGTTTTGTGAGATGAAATACCTGATTTGTAAGAAACAGAAATTATCTTCTTTTCTTAGGGCATAAGTTTGCTGAAGGTTCTGAAACGATCTACAGTGGCCATTTTGTATTAACTGGATAAATCTAGTAAGGCCATGAACCTCCCAATACTTACAGCCTACTTTTAAGCTTTGGGGGGGAGGAAGTCTTCATGCTGCCTGATAAGTGTTAGGGGATCCAGGGTGTTGGGAGTGTTAGTAAGTCTGTACAGTTTCATTAATATCCTGATGGTGTGTTTAGTCCATGGGTTTTGCAGAGAGTGTAATGTTTGAGGTGTAATGACCTAAGTTGTTATAGTCCATAGGGGAAGGTGTGGAAGATCATTAAGTTCTATCTCGTACCAGCCATCATCCATATGCTGCCTGACCCAACTGTATAGGGTTGGACCCTGTGCTGCTAAATAGTATTTATGAAGATCCAGAAGCCCTAGTCCCCCCAGTTCCTTTGAAAGGCTGAGACGAGTTTGAGAGATCCTAGGCCTTCTCCCCTGCCAAATAAATTTTGTTAAAGTAGTCTGAAGATCATTCTAAAAAGAAGCAGGAGGCTGTCTCTGTGGCACTGGAGGTTGAGGTGCTGGTCATAACACCTCACGCCATGCCGGTGATCTGGGTTCGGGAATGAGTCTAGATTGCCGGGGGTCAGCAGGGGTGAGAGAGGATTGACCATTTGGAGGACTATCCTCTCTCAGGGGAGGGAGGGTCTGTTGTCCCACTTGTTGACTACCCTCTGGTGGTGGCTGGTCATGTACTAGCATCCTCACATTGGTGGGGAGGGGGGATGGGAGAAAATGAGAAAACGGGAGCTGGCAGGCTCCATGATGATCCTTTGTGTCCTTTTGCTGCCCCTGGCTTCTGGATTGTGTGCTGGGGATGGGAGAAAGCTGTCAATCTCATCCCTGGCCCCACCATGGGGGGTAAGCTGCAGGGGAATTATGGGGGTTGGCATGAGCAGGGACGCTTGGGCCAGAGGATAAGTCCCTCTGAGGGAGGACCATAGATGCCTGCCAAGCTCCAGGGAGCATAAACAAATAATATAAAACAAAACAAAAAGAAGCAGGAATGGGGACAGGGAGTGTATGAAAAACAAATAAGAGGCAGGGCAAAATATTCATTTTTATAGCCTGAATTCTGCCATACAGGGTTAAGGGAAAGATATTCCATGTGGTATATCTAGTTTAATAGCCTGTAATATTTGCTTATGATTTTCGGAGAAAAGTCTGGATAAGTCAGCAATTATATGAATCCCTAAATATTTAAAGCAATTTCTGGCAGCCCATGTGAATGGGAAGTTGTCTTTCAACCTTCTTGAGTGGGAACCACTTAGTATCATAGCTTTGGATTTAGTAAGGTTGATTTTAAACCCGGCTAATTTTCCAAATTGAGTCAGAGTTTCGAGAAGAGGTGGCAGGGATGATACAAGGTTGCTTAATAAGAGTAGGGTGTCATCTGCATATAATGTGATTTTGTGTTCAACTCCCCCAGCAGTGACACTTTTTTTTTTTTTTTTGAAATTACCATTTATTCACCTTCTTGCCTGCCATCCCTGACCCATCAGGAGCCTCAAGGTAGACATCCCTCTGCCTTCCACCCTGCCCATATGACGCCACAAGAACCCCATAGAGCTTCAGTTTGCCCCCTGAGCAGGGATGGGACAGAGCCCCCTTACCCCAACAGTCAACTTTCGTCGGTCCGGGGGCCATCGGGCGGGTGAAGGCACATCGAGGGCACGTCTCTGGAGGCTCCATCTTCCTGGTGATGGCAGGTGTTTTTCCACTTTTTCTCCCACCCCTACAGCGTGAGGACCCCGGCGATCGAAGCAGCGCACCGGCGATCGCAGCTGTATAATAAGGCAGCCCTTCGCTAAGACTGGGGCTTGCAGTACTCCGAGCTTCCGCTCGGAGTCAAACAGAATGTTCGGGCTATAGCCTTAACACCCCGGAGTAGGCGAGCTCGTGGGGATGCTCAAGCCTAACTCCCCACGGCCGGCCCACCAGTGACCCGAGTCCGCTCCCGAACCCGGGTCGCCGGCGTGGAGCGAGGTGTGGCGTCCAGCGCCTCAACCCTCAGTGCCACCGGGCTGGCCTAGCAGTGACACCTTTTATGCAAGGGTGTTGCCTATTCTGACCAGTCAGAGGTTCAAGGCTGAGTGCAAATAGTGGGGGGGGGGGCACCCCTGTCTAGTGCCCTTACCCAGTGGGAATTGATTTCAAAGATATCCATTTACCTGAACAGCTGCTTCTGGCCCCTCATATAAAGCTGAAATGGCCCTGATAAAAAGGGCATATTTCAGGAAGTGCCAATCAAACCTGTCGAAGGCCTTCTCAGCATCGACACTGATTGCAAGCTGGAAGGCCCTCTTTGATTTTTGGGATGAAATGATGTTAAGGAAATGTAGAATATCATCCTGTAACAATCTGTCATGGATAAATCCTGTTTGGTTTGGATGTACTAGCTGGGGGATATGGAGCTGTAAACGGTTAACTAAAATGGCTGTAAATAAGTTTAAGTTGGTAGTTAATAAATATATAGGATGATATGAGCTGCAGTCTGAAGGATCTTTCCCTGGTGTCAACAACGCTGAAATCTGAGCTTGTTTCCAGGAAGGAGGTATCGGTTCATTGTCTCTAAGTAGGAAGTTTGCTGCCTTAACTAAGGGTGGGACACATTCGCTCTGAAAATTTTGAGGAATACCTATCGGGTCCCAGAGCATTCACATTTTTCATGTGGTGAATTTGGGTAATCTCCTGGATGATGATAGGGGGTTACAAAATTCCGCTTCTGGTTCGGTCAGAGAGGGACGTAGGTTGGATGCTATGTAAGTTTGTACAATGGCCTCATGATCAGGGTGGTGTTCTGCTCTGTATAACTTGCAATAGAAGTCTGCAAATACTTGATAAATCTCCTTGGGGAAGTATGGGTTGAGGCTGTGTTTTTATTATATATTTTTAGCACAGCTCTTGAAGCTGCCTCTTTCCGCAGTTGCACCATAAGTAGTTTCCCCCCTCCTTATTTCCCTGATCATAAAACTGCTGGCGGGAATATCTCAACTCCCCTTCTATTTTGTATTCTAATAATTGGGATGACTGTTTACAGGCTTCCTCCAATTGTATTCTTGTCTGAGCCTTGTAGTTTTATTTTTGTTTTCTAGGTCAGAAATTTTTTTCTCTAGGTCCAATTGTTTTACTGTCTCTCTTTTTTAACCTTGGAGGTATAAGCAATAACTTTCCCTCTTAACGTTTCTTTTAAAGCATCCGAGTACATGGGGGTGGAGGTGGTCTCTGGATTGTTAAGTTGCTTAAAGGATTTTATTTCATCCTTTACTAAGTTAACAAAGTCAGTATGAGATAGGCAGCTCACATTCAATCTCCAAGAGGTATTCCCATGGGTAGAGTGAATTGTCAGATCAAGTATTACTGGGGAGTGGTCCGAACTGGTAATGGGTCCAGTTCTAGAACTGGTTGCTATATGGGCCCATTGAGTGGGCAGCAAAAAACAATCTATCCTGGAATACTGGTTATGCCTTGGTGAAAAATATGTATAATCCCAGACTGAAGGGTGAAGGTGTCTCCAAATATCAATCAGACTATATTTATGTTGGAGCCATAGTAAGGTATAAGCTGCTTTTGATCTACCATTATTGTCGACCCCCAATTTACCAAGCTTGGGCAGAGGGACTGTGTTAAAGTCATCTCCTATAATAAGTAGATTGTGAACATCCACTATTGTTTCTGATATGACCTGAGGGAAACAGGGGGTCTGTAAATGATCTTCATTTGGGGCATAAATGTTCAATAATGAATAATTTTGACCCCAATATTCCCCTTTGATCTGCACAAAATGCCCCTCTGGATCAGTTAGGACCTGTGACACCTGTAAGGGCAGATTTTCCCGATTAATATTGCCACTCCCCTTTTATGGGGGTGGGCCTTATAATGTGAGGCATATGCCTCCCCCACCCTGGAATGTTTCAGCTTTTTGTGTTCCTTACTGGTCAAATGGGCTTCTTGGAAACCTCACCCATCTCTATTCAAGAGTATCAATGTATTAGTGTATATGAAATTGTTTAAATTGGGATATTGCTGTTTTTTTCTTTGTGTTCCCTTGAACTGACTTGACTCTTCTTCTCTGGGACTTGGATATTGTGCTGATAGTGGAGGATTGCCCACAGTGAAGATTTTAGACTTGAACTCTTATTTAAGGGACTGGTTTTGGTACTTTTAACTTGATTGCTTTTAGTTTTATTCCCTTTCATATGAGTATGGAAACAAGAAGTTTTAAAAAGAAAAAAACAGGCAAAGGAACCTGCAGTGTTATCAGATATGGGTCCTAACTTTTAAAATAATCAGAATAACTTAAATAATAATAATAAAGAGTATAACTGTGGTGGCTCAGGTTTTAAGGGGAAATTCCCCTAGTTTGCCTTAATTATTCACTCCCATTCCTATTAAAACTTATACCCCCATTAAAGAAGAAGAGAATTTGAAAGAAAGGATTAGAGATAAGCACAATATAGAAAATCCTATTATGAATTTTATTGAGTTTGGAAAAGGAAGAGGATGATGTAGTCAGTTATGTCCAGTAGAGAATTAAACAATAATACATGACAGGGTGTGTATTGTGCTGGGATAGCATCACGCCTGGGTGATTAGACGAGGCACGCGGGCTGGTGTGACTAATCACCCGAAGTAACGATATCACCAGCACCACACACAATCCCTGGAGTGCGTTATTGCTATTATAGTAAAGTAAAGTAAAATTTATGTTTAAGCACTTTTCTAAAACCAAAGCGCTGTACAAATAACAAATAAATAACAGACAAATGCCAAACATCAACAATAATAAAATCAAACATCATAGGCTTTTGCAAATAAAATGTTTTTACAATGGATCCTGTGTAGACCAAAGAAAAAAAGTTTAAAAACTACATTTAAAATACATTTGTAAGCAGTTTCTGGAATGGTTAGAGTTACTTTACAAATAATAGTGCTGATTTATTTCAGCCAGCAGGTGGAGCTGTCTTTTTCCTGTGGCTCTGCAGTGTCCATGGTAACCTTAATCAGTGATGTGCTGTCACTTGTTGTTAGTATGCCCATATCTCTTTTTTTGTTCTGTTTTGGCATGTTTTTCAGTTTGTGTTTCCTTCTGTGTTTTTTGTTACTACATATTTATGCTGTGTCTGAATCAGACATTGCCAGAATATTGCGGCCCCCGCCCCTCATTCAGCTCTGTTATGTGGTGCCGCTGCTGACAGGATGTGTAAAACAGAAGAGAAAAGGAGGTAGGAAGGATGTTTTGCTAGTGGTTTTACATGCTGCAGTTAAAAAGGAGGAAAAAGAAGAAAGTGGTTTGAAATCCGAATGAGTGAACGAATGCTACATGCACGTGGTAACGGATATGCTTGTTTGCTTGTTCATTCATTTCCTGACGGGCTCGCTGGCTTGGTCTCTGAAGTAATGATGGGTTGTAGTTTTATGTTTTTATTTTAATGGAGTAGAATGTTTGGGAAATTCATGGAATGTCTGCAGGTTGTTGGCTTGATTTTGGTTGTTTTTTTGAATTAGAGACACTGAAGGCATGTACTCAGCGGCAATCACGGAAGCATGCTGTCCAGCAGGGTTAACTGTAGCGGGCTACATAGCGTGATTCTAGAAACGTTTGATGTGGTCTTCTGTGGCCTGGGACCAGAGCCGTGATGTTGTACTGGGATAACATCACGGGTCCCATCCCAGACTGCCCAATCAGAGCCCAAGATTTTTTCTTGCCATTGTATAATACAATCTTAGTCACTACACCACACAGGGATATGCAAGTTAATCTCCCAAAGAAAGGGTAGAAAAGACAGAAAAGTAAAATATCCAATCAGGAGAAAGAAAGAAAGAAAGAAAGAGAGAAAGAAAGAGAGAGAGAGAGAGAGAGAGAGAGAGAAAGGAAGGAAGGAAGGAAGGAAGGAAGGAAGGAAGGAAGGAAGGAAGGAAGGAAGGAAGGAAGAAAGGAAGGAAGGAAGGAAGGAAGGAAGGAAGGAAGGAAAAGATTTTAACTGAACAAATACCTATACATAAATTTTGCCTTGGAGATGATGGGGATAATAGGGGTAACTTTAAATATTATAATTTCTTAGGACAAATATCAGAGTTGTCAGTATCCTCCTTTGAAAAACAAAAAGAAAAAAGGGGGGAATGGATTGAAGATACACAGTCTATAAAGAAATGTACTAGACTGAAATTGTTTAGCCCTCTGTCTTTAGAGGAAGCTAGTTTAATGTCATTAAATAAGGAGAAAGGTCAGGAAGGACTACAGTCCTAGCAACTTGAGGGGAAAAAAAGATCAAATAGATATTACCCTGACATCTCTATTTATAATAAATAGCATACTTTTTATCTAAAAAAATGAAAGATGCATTAGCATTTTACCATATGGCCAATATTCTGGTTATGGAATATTTGCAGTTAATTAACAATGAGATGGAAGATTTACGTAGGGATTTGGTTGAAAATAAAGATGTTACACAACAGTTAAAAATGGAACAGAACAACAAATTGAGACCATCACAAGAGAAAATAGTATGCCAAGGTTGCACCAGGAAAGATAGGGATATTAAGATAAAAAAAAACAAAAAAAAAAAAACACCCTGTGGCAAAAAAACTAGCAAAAGGCAAAGAAATCTTAAAAAAGTTAAATAAGGAGCATAATTATAAAGAAGCTGATGTGGAAATATTAAAAAAGGGGGTAAAAAAGGAGAGAAAAGGCAAGGTTGTAGAAGTAAACAAATTAGTCTTGAGGAGAATGAATCCAACAGGAAAAGTACCCTACTGATGTAACACATCTGCCAAAAGTCAATCAAAAGGTCAATGGAGGTGGGGGGGGGTGTGGCCAGCAGCTGAGCTATGAACAGCTTGATTGTGGAGCTCCACAGCTTGAAGCGACATTATGATTGCAATACTTTTCAGATGCTGAAGCTGCTGGATTTGGCCAGCCCGGTGGCGCTGAGGGTTGAGGCACTGGATGCCACACTTCAAGCCATGCTGGTGAACCAAGTCTGAGAACAAGGCAGGGTTGTTGGGAGTCAGCTGGGTAGGAGGGGGGAGCTGGATCAATCAGACGGGAGGCAGCTTTCCTCTCCTGAGGAGGGTCCCTGTCATACCCGCTGCACGGCCGCCACTGGGTGGAGGTCTAGTGATGGTGTAGGATGGGATGTGGCACACATTGGGAGGGTGTCGCGGGTCCGTGTCATATGTGTGCCTCCACATGCACATGCACAGCCACGACTAGGGGATGAGGAGAAAACAGATGGAAAATGGTGCCAATCAGCAGGATGATGCCAGTCCCCGGCAGGCTGTGAACCCAGCCAGCTGGGCACCTCTATGCCATTGAGGTATGTCTCAGTGGACATCAGGGTGATAGGGTTGGGGGGACTGGTAGAAGGGGGCCAGTCAGCACAGAGCAGAAAAAAATGTAAAAAAAAAAAAATACTTTTGATGCTGAAGCTGCTGGATTTAATAGTTCTGCATGATAAATTAAGGCATAAACTACCAAACAATACCTTTTTCCGAGTGGACTGAGCTAAAACTCCTCTAGCTATGAGGTACAGGGATAAGGCAGCAGGGAATCCCGAAGGCACCAGATCCAAGGAGAAAAAAATCAGGGCAACAACAAAATGGAGGATGGGGATTCATTACAGCCCTCAAACATAGCACCCCTCAAGGTGATTCAAAGCCTTGATAGGAAAAGGGAAGACTTTGCCATGTAGTTTAAACAAATGGAAACCAAGGTTGGAGCTCTAGCAGAGGAAACTAAAATTGCTTCAACTGCCACCAACAAAGCATTGATGGTCTCAGCAGGTCTAACCAAAGAAAATCATTTGTTACAGAGACAGCTGAAGTGCTTGGAAAATGCCGCCTGAGCCACCCACATACGTATTCTAGGCCTACCAGAAGGGTTGGAAGGAGAGAGGCCCAGTTCATTTTTAAAACCGTGATTGGTGAACATACTGCATTTGTTGGAGGAATTTGAAGTAAAGAAAAGCCTACAGGATTATGCAGCGTGGTGGGCAGCTGCGAACAAACTCAGGAGAACAGCATCCTTGAACTCTCCTCCTGGAGCAAAGATCTTCTTGGGAGCGGGATGTTATCTTAACAGCAGCCAAGAACCTAAGCCCAGTACAGTGGAATGATTAGCATATCCACATATTTCCAGACTTACGCTATGCAACATGTCTACGACACAAAAGTTTTGATGGGATTAGAGCATGTCTTAGGTCTCTGGAAGTACATCATGTTTTATTGATGCCGGCATTCCTCATGATCATTTATGGGGCAAAACTTTTTAATTTTCAGACCCCCTGGATGAATCACAACTATTAGAAAAAACAGAGAAACAATTTTCTGCCCGGGATGATGAATCGACTTCAGAAGCAGAGGTGGATGCCTAGAACAAGGTATTGTGAATGCCAGAGTTCATGGGATGGTTAGGGTGGGCTGGATGCTGTTTCACATTGAGGTTTCATGTTGAGTATGTAGGCTCTGATTAAGATACACTATATTTTTAGGCTAAAATGTGTTTAATGTTTATGGTGCAGAGCCTACCTTAAGAAAATGACATTTTGGCTTGTTTGGATCTGTATGAAACAGCACTTCCCACCTTCGTCTCCAACCCGAGTTTTCTTTGGGCCTTTACTGTTGAAAGGCTGGAGACATTATACATTGGCAAGAGAACTTTTCTTTAGTGACTCTAGTTGCAGCTTTAAATGTTTACTTTGTAAAACCAAAGCTAAAGTTTCTCAGTCCATCATTCTGAGTTTAAAATTTTATAGGTTTATGCCTCAGCTATAGCGTTTCAGCATAGATCCCTTTTGCTTAGTTTATGAAACTGATGTGAACTCTTATGATTAGTCACTAGTCAATATTGTTTAGCTAATTTATAGTTAGCAGGGGGATGATTAGCTCTAAATATTGGGTGACAGATAGCATGTATTACAATGGATTCCACTTAAATACAATCCTGATAAGTGCACATTCTTGATAAGTGCATACTTTTTAAATTTCCTGATTTTTTTTTTTTACATAGAGAGTGATATTAATAATTTTGGTTTAATGCACGCTGGTTAAGTGCAAATTTCATTTAAGAGCACACTTTCGCACTATCAGCATACCATCAGTCCAGTAATAATTGTTCCTGATAAGTGCACAGTGAGGTGCTAACAGATGATGCAAGGGCTAACAATTGCACTTAACAGCCTGTCTCAAGTCTCATCAGGAGGAAGTTAGAAACAATAGAGTGTGAGAAACTGTTCAACAAGTGAGAGAGAAAAAAAGGCAGGAACCACCAATGTGGAATGCCCACTGTGGCTCCCGGCTGTTTCACGTTTCAGTAAACAGAGCATACGGACCTGACGTACTGACCTCCAGTGGTCCCAATCAGCCCCTGTTAGGCACAGTCAAGGCCCCTGGAATTCTGTGGTTCTGCGGTTCCGGAATTTGCCACAGAATTTGCATCATGCCTCAGAATATATAAAGTGCCGCAGAATTCATTGTTTTTGGTGAATTTTCATATAAATATACTGTTTTTTCATAGTGTCAGGCTTTCTTTCCCAGCTCGTTTATCCTGAAGCCCCTCCTCTATGTTCAGCACATGAAGTCATCGATGACATCACATCATATTTAGCCAATGACAGGCCTGCATTCTGTCAAAGAAATGAATAAATCATGCCACAGAAATCAGAAAATGCTGCCGCAGAAATCAAGGAGCCCTGCCGTAGAAATCAGAAAATTCTGCCGCAGAACACCAGGGGCCCTGGGCATAGTACAGGGTTTACAGCTGCCTGATGTAAGCAATCTGATGGGAAGGAATACAGGTCAGTTGTAAGTGAAGCAAGGAGGTGGGAGGCATGGTGCTAGCTCAGAGACACTGCCATATCTAAAATATTTAAAACATTAATGCAAAAATTGTATTCTAATCTGTACTTATTTCACCACTGGAAATTACGGAAATGCATTTTAAATGAGCTAACAAATTAGTTGAAATGATATAATGCCACATTAAAGACACGTATAACTTAAAACAGTGTTTGCATCTTTTTCTGTGTTGGTCCTATATTTGCAATGCAATTTCAGATAAATGCGAATTCCACTTAAGTGCACATTTTGGCCTGACAAATTGGGTGTGCACTTAAGCAGAATCCACTGTAGTAACATCCCCTCTCATGGCTGCAGAGGTCCCTTATTTCTTTTGTTTAATGAAGGGAAACTTTGAGATAATTATGTAGTATAACTCTAACACATATTGTAGAAACTGTGTTATTTTCCCGTAGGTGTTGTATCAAGGGACAGGGCCATAATAATGTATTCGTTACTGTAAGGATAATGTCTGCAGTCAAAAATGACAAGTGCTTTCTAAATGCTTGCCTGTATGTAACTGTTTACATATTGTTTTACATAAATTGCAATAAAAAAAAAGGTCAGTGGGGTCAAGAAGAGAATGCCTGAGAGGAAAAATAAAGCATACACTTCCCCTGCAGTGCTCAGGATAGATCTTTGAATAAGATGGTAATTTAAGGGACAGAGTGGTTCATTGAGATAGTGGGTGTTTATAGGAAGTACAGAGCTGATGCAGTACTTGGTAAAAGCTGAGCTGGGGCTAAAGTTGGATGCAAAATGTATTTCTGAAGCATTTAGAGTTGATACAGACTCTCAACTGAATGTAGTAATTATATGCAACAGTGAACAGTTGCTCTATGATATATGGGCTAGTAACCTCAAAGTAAGTAAACTCTTCTTAAAGCAACAGTATTGGATAATCAAATATGGCTGTAAAAATAGGAAACAACCTATCCACAGTAAACAGTATCACCAGTGGTGTCCCCGAGGACTCCATTCTAGGTCCTCTCCTTTTTACTATATTCATAAACAGCCTGCCCAAAGTCTGCAAACCCATACAGTCCCTCCTATATGCGAATGATGCAGTTATATTAACACACAGCAAAGATAGACGTTACCAACCAATCGCTCAGCTCTTGCCTTGCCAGGCTCCAGGATTGGTTTTCTTGCGAAAAAATGGTCCTTAGTCTCCCTAAAACCCAGTCCACGCTATTCGGGACAAGGCATAGCCTAAATAAGCTATCCCCCAAGTTCTACATCCTTACTGCAAATGGTTATCTGTTAGTAAAGACCATGTCCTTTAAGTACCTTGGTGTTGGGGGAGGCCGAGCTAGCAGTCGACTGAAATAGATGCTCTTCTCAGGGCTTTACCTTGTGAGTGCTTGAAACTTAAAAAAATAACTATCGAAGCCAGTTTTGTATTGTTACAAGTGTCCTAGTCTGCTAAAGGAAACACAGCACTTCAAATTGACATCTTTACAGACAGGCTATGACATGGGAAAGCAAACAAATCTTCAACAGACAGACACTGGGAAGGGAAAGCAACCTGTGCTGGCTGGCGCATCGACAAGCAGTGGGCAGCAGTTAGGAGCAGCCTCTGAGTTGGAACCTACCTTATAGGCCATGAAAGATGCAGTTCTTAAGGCTGTAAATGATCTTTCAACCAAAGCTGACTCCTTCAACTTGAAAGTCACTTTACTAGAGACTAAAATGGAATGAGTGTTAACAGAGACGAAGACTGACTTGGATACCTCCAATAAATCTATGATGGATGTAATGGGGCTAATTAAAGATAATATTAACTTTCACGTAGAACACCTGGAGAATTCAGCCAGAGTCTCTAACATTTGCATCTTGGGCATAGCAGAAGGCATGAAAGGGCAGGATCCTGTGATGTTTGTCCAAAATCTTTTTTCAGCTTAGTTTGGTGAACTACAAGGGGTTGTGGTGCAGCAGGCATAACAGATCCGCCAACATGGAGACACCCCAAACGCTCCTAGTAATCACAGGAGGTTCACATCAAAGAAATGCAGTGCTCCAGAAAGCAAAAACCAGCAGCCCTCTATGGATCCCAGAATCAGGAATGGCTATTTGCTTTCCAGATTTCAGTTACTCCACCCAGAAGCGACAATGAGCCTTTGAAGGAGTCCATGTGGGGCTTCGGGACCTAGGAATTGCACATTTGCTTCAACTGCCAGTAAGGCTGGCAGTCTCCTAGAGAGGGAAGCAGTTTGTTTTCAGCAATCCTAGCTGGAAAGAGACTGGAAAAGATCAGACATGCTTTTCAGGCTAAAGAAACCCAGCTCAACAGCATGGACACTGAAGGCTGAAGGACAGGGTAATATATTTTAATGCACCAATGTAACTGGCTGGTAAATTGACAACTACCTGTAGTGCTAGCTCAATAATGTTGAGCAATTCTTAAAACATTTTCCCGTTGCTGTTAAAATGTTTAATACGACTGGTTTGGTTGGTATCCCTTTTCCCCACTATTTTATTAATATCTCCTCATGGTTTTGTTAGACCATTGGATAACTTCTTTAATGGCGTTGTATATCAGTCAAGATGGCTGCTGCCTAGTGGTGCTGGGCTGCCACTGGTGCAGTAGACAGAGAAGGGAACACCAGAGCCATTATTGAGAGGTTCGGAGTCAGAGGATGTACGTACTTTTACCACCATAAGGGATAGAAGTTCATTCAAATGTTAGAGAAAATGTTTAAAATCTTTCTATGTAAAACTGAGCTTTGATAATGATAACATTACTAGAACTGTATTTAATTAGTTTCATAACAGCGAGGGAGGAGAACCATAAGTAAAGTTTACATCTAATTATGGACCGGTGTAACAGAGTGGATCTGTTATAGTAGTCCTCCACCCCTGTTGAGTATATGATCTCCCCATAGATCAACCCCCCCAACTAAATCTTTTTCTTTCTTTTCATGCCTGTCCTATCTTCTTTTCTTGTCTTCTCTCTTTCTCTCTCTCTCTCTCTCTCTATCATTTTCTCTGTTAGGGTGGTCAACCTGACGGAAAACCTAAATGAAACACTTAGCTGTCAATTTTTCAAAACTGTCCCTTTCCCCTTACTCGCTGCCATTGCTGATGGTGCTAGACATGCCTTATTAATCCCGATCAGGAGATTTAGAATGGAAGCGCTAGCAGTGCTTTGTAAATGAAAATATGTTGTGCTCTGCAGTGCTTCACATAAGGGAGCTATGTAAACGAAGTGGCCCTGAATAGTCTGAGCTCCACATTGCACAATGCTCCAACAGTTATGCAAGCGGACAAGTTTAGAAGGGTGCTTTGAAGTACAGCACCTGCTGCACCTTGCGGCTACAAAATAACTTTTTATTTCAGAGCATGATTAGCTCCATAGTCTGCTTCAGAGCAGAATGATACTCCAAAGCACTGAAATGCTGCAACATACTGCTGATTGAAGAAAGACTGGGTTGGAGTAGCATGGTGCCCCGATCCATGGGAACGACTGCATAAAGTAGCATAGAGAGGAACACCAAATGCCAGTATGTGAGACAGTATGGGCATGGAGTTTAATAAGCCCCATGGTGTCTAGAAATGAACTTGCGATAAATTAAAGATATTGCAGCCCAAAAATGTTGTAACTGGGGCTGCATGATAGAATAATGACCAAAATGAAAAGCAACCCAATGGCTGATATTTCAGCTCTCATCCTTCTGGAAAAAATATTTTTTTTTGTCAGGGATTCAGAAGGAAGGCTTTTGGATGAATAAAAGGAATATAGCCCTGCATAAAATGTTGACACATTTAGGAAGACTTAAATAGGAAAGTCAGAATAAAGACACTGGTTAAGGGAAAGTTTGTCAAATTCTATGGAGATTACCAGGTCTCATGAGCTGGCATGGGAAGGGAGATGAGGAGCGCACCCTCAATCTCCTCTTCCCCTTGCCATCTTAGAGACGTCTGGTTAATACAGTTGTTATTACAATTATTTAAGTGTAAATACCTGTGGGAGCCAGTATTTTGGAAGGTCTTACTTTAGGACTGGCAGCCCACATAATGAAGGGTTTTATAGGAATGACAGGTGCTGATGTCACTCCTCAGATGGAGGAGCTTAACCCCAATTAAGCTGAGGCTATCATATTAGGCTGTAAGTGCACACAGAATATTAGAAATGCTGAATGTTATCAGATATTAGTATGAAGCCTGTAAGCCTGTAATAAAATGAAGAATGTTGGAGGAGCCTCAGTAGAGTGGGAATAACTCTGCTGACAATGGGAAAGGTCCAAGTGGGTCAGCAGGGTCCTCTGGGGCCTTGGCGGCAGCTCAGCTGGGTCACATACTGCCTACTCCCCCTGCCCCAGTGCACACCAACAGCAAATGGGCATATGCAGGATTAGAGGATCCCTTAGGGGATCATTTAGCAGTCAATGTGAGGGAGAAAATCTGGAAGGGAGAGTATATAGACATGTTTTCTCTGCTACACAGGGAACTCCCGGAGGAGGAGAATGACCAAAACCTAAAGGATAGGGTGCGGAGGCTGAAGGTCCCCTTCACTTCTGAGAATTGGATGGTGGCTTTTGACATTTTTATGTCAGTGTACGGGATGAAGTACCCGGATAAGTTGCTGCCTTTACTAAAGTACAGGGACACCATTAAGTTTGCTCACTTGTCTTTTGACGGGTTGGCCTGGTTAAAATATGACGAGCAGTTTCATCTGAAATTAGCTCGACAACCCAGTTTAAATTGGGAAAATATGCATTTCCACTTATGGGCTAGGTACATGACCAGGGACAGACCTAATTCAGAAACTTACACTGATAGTGGGTATGTGATCGCCCGACCCAGTACCAGTGACAAAAGAGAGTTAAAAAAATGGGACAAGAAGGCTGGTTATCATTATAATAAAGAAAAGTGCTTTCGGAGCCACTGTAAATTCCAACATGTCTGCAGGTCTTGTGGAGGAAGTCACCGGATTACCGAATGCAAAAAAAACATATCCGGAACTTCAGGTCCACCCCATTCTGACAAGTCCAAGTCCGGGGCCGGCTAAGCTGGCAAACACTCCATTAGATTTATAGACAGTGTCGAATTGGCTTTCCCAGTACCCCGACCAACGAGCAGCACACTTCCTACGGGCTGGTTTTAGCACAGGATTTGAAATCCCTTACAGGGGTCCATGGATAGCTACGACAGCCCACAGCCTAAAGTCTACTATCACTCTGCCGACAATGTTGGCATGCAAGATCAAACAAGAAGTACAAGCGGGATGGGTAGCAGGCCCTTTTGGGCAGCCTCCTTTCCTGATACTCTGAGTGTTCCCACTTGGTCTTATTCCAAAAAAGAACAAAGGGGAATACCAGCTGATCCACCACCTTTCCTACCCGAAGGCAGGATTGGTGAGTGACCACATTGCACCAGAGGATGCATCAGTGAATTATACATCCTTGGATGCGGTGTTCGAGTTGGTGCGGGGATTAGGCGCCGGCATCTTGATGGCAAAGAGTGACATAAAGTCAGCATTTTGCCTGTTACCGGTACATCAGAAGGATTACAAACTCCTGGGTTTTACGTTCCAAGGGCAATGGTACTATGACATGGCAATGCCCATGGGTTGCTCAATTAGTTATGTGGCTTTTGAGGCATTCTCTACCTTCTTAGAATGGGCCATCAAGGTTTTCATGGGGAACACAGCAATCATTCATTATCTTGATGACTTTTTATTTGCAGGTCCCAAGGATTCTGGTAAGTGTCAGGACACTCTGAATGGTATTCAGACTTTGATGGACAAATTTGTGGTACTTCTGCCATTAGAGAACACAGAGGGTCCTACCACATGCATTCTATTCTTGGGTATTGAGCTGGACTCCATGGCCATGATTTCACGGTTACCTTTGGACAAGGTGAGAAACCTTGACAATTGCTGGGGGAGGTTATCGGAGTAAAAAAGGCCACCCTAGTTCAACTGCAGCCCTGCTAGCCCACCTCAACTTTGCATGCCAGGCAGTGAGCCCCAGGCGCCCATTCCTCAGTAGACTGGGGCAGCAATGTCTGACCCTACAAAACCCTACCATCATATATGGATATCAAGGGACCTCAAGGCCGACTTGTGGGTGTGGGAAGCCTTTCTAACTGATTTTAATGGAGTAAGCATGTGGCAAGACAAAGCACACCATCACCATGGGTTGGATATGGTGACTGATGTATCTGGGAGCTTAGGTTTTGGGGTATATTTTCAAAGGTCCTGGTTTGCTGGAATGTGGCCACAGAATTGGGTAGAGCAGGGGTTAACAAAAAACATCATTCTGCTAGAGCCGTTCCCAATCATGGTAGCAGTCCAGGTGTGGGGACATCAGCTGAAGAACCAGGCAGTGCTGTTCTTCTCAGACAACAAGGCAGTGGTGGATATCATCAACTCACAATCTTCCAAGTCAGAGGATGTGATGAGGGTACTGCAAGTGTTTGTGTTATGCTGTCTATCTTGGACCATCACATTCCGGGCAAAACATGTGCCTGAGAAGGATAATGTGATCGCTGATGCCTTGTCTCAGTTGCAGTTCGAATGCGTCAGACAGCTGGCGCTACACATGGAAGCAGCCCCAACACTGATCCCAGACACACTTCAGCAACTTGGGAGTCAGGAAAGCTTCGATGGGTTCAACTTGCTGTTGCCCCGTCGATCTGGAAGAAATACTCAGGTAGTTTTGCAGCATTTGCCTGTTTCTGTGGATAACAGGTAAGCGAGACCCCACACAAAACACAACAACAGGTACAAGAGTACGTGCTCCACATTATCCAGTTGCTTTGGGCCCCATCTGCCATCCAAGCACATTTGTTCAGAATAGCTTTCATTTGGCAGGCACTAGGCCACCCTGACCCAACCAGCAACTTCACAACCCGCAAGATGCTGGAGGGGTGGACAAAATCTTGGGGGAAGAAGCAAGGCCCAGGAAGCCAATAGGCCTAGGAAACCTGACCAACATGCTGACACCATTAGGTGCAGTATGTATCATGCGGTATGAGGCCCAGTTATTCAGGTCCTTGTTTACATGTGCATTTTACAGTGCATTCAGGGTTTCAGAGCTGGTGCCGGACTTGAAAGCAGCTGTGAAGGGTTCTAACATCGAGCTAGAGAATGTCTCCTGGACGGCCGACAGAGTCTCCCTATTGCTCTGAAGTTCAAAAACAAACCAAATGGGTCCCCCAACAACAATTACATTGAATCACTTAAGTGCCAGTGAGTCAGTCCTGCTCATACACCTGTTTACAGGCATTCTTGGCAGATAGACCTGCAGTAGGGGACATTTGTTTGTGCACAGGGATGGATCCCTGGTGATCAGACACCAGTTTGCAGCAATCTTGCACAACGGTTTGTGGTTCACGGGTAAGAACCCCAAGGTTTTTGGCACCCACTCATTTTGAATTGGGGCAACCACAGGAGCCTCGAGATTGGGTCTGGGGGGGCACAGATCAAGAAGATCGGTAGGTGGTATTCACCGGCCATTAAGGGATATATCAGGCCTCAACAGGGCTCAGAGACAGTTCAAGAGTAACAGAAGTCATACTGGCAAGAAACAGTTAAGATAAAGGATAATGACTCTCTTTTTTGTTTATGTTATGGCAGAGCGAAGGATACCAATGGATATATGGGTCATCGGCCATTCCTACATCCGGGAGGCACACACTCGAGCATTGGTCCACTCATATGGAACACAGCAGGGGGTCCCGAAAGAACACACAAGACTTCGTTGGGCTGAAAAAGGGGGGATGTGTTGGGGACAGCTAATGGACATGGTGATAAGACTGGGGGTTGGACAGACAACCATCCCTGGTGCTGGTGGTGCACTTGGGGGAAATGACTTAGTAGGGCTAGGGGCTCCAAAACTCAGTGGGGGAAATCAAGCAGGTCTTGGTCCAGCTTCAGGCCCTGCTCCATACAACCAGGCTGGCCTGGTCTCGGATCATCTCTCGATGACAGTGGAGTGGTGCCCGCAACATCAAGAGCATTGAGAAAGCTAGGAGGGAGGTTAATCAGGACATGTCCCAGTTTGCCTCTCCCCATGGAATTGCCATTTTGTGTCACTTCCTAATACCCAGGACATGTGATGCTGTGTATAGCAGGGATGGGGTACATCTGTCGGGGATAGGGAACGACATCTTCAACGCCACAATTCAGGAATTTTGTGAGATAGTGGTAAGGCAGGGGAGGTCTCTGGGGCATTAGGGGGAAAACGTGCTACAGATGTTGGAGTGGCATAAATTCAGGGTGGATAGGTAAATTAAGCGTTCATGGTATTGGGTGACCTGGGCCCCTGGTGGTGCCATCCTGGGTGGGTACGCTACCGCGAAAAAGGGGCACCCAAGAACACGGTGGCCATCATAGGGAGTTCATGGCTGGAGGACAGGGAAGGCGGCCCCTGGGCAGGCACCGGCCCTTCTGAACTGTCATGATACCCCCAAGATGCAATTGAGTGGGAGGGGACTGTCCGAGGGAGAGGCACGGCCCTGGGTGGGTCTGCACGACTCGAGGGCCAGAGTTTCATCTAGCTAATTCATACCACCTGAATTCGCTATTCTCAGGGTCTTTTGCATGAGAAAATGTGTACAACGTTAAAAATTGTATATAGAGTTTGATTTGCTGTAAATAAAATGTTTGCTGTTTAGTAAAGCTGTGGCCTTTTATGCTAAAAATTGAAACCTGGTGTGTGTGTGCAGTTATTGTGGGTCTGATTGGGCAATGACCCCCACCGGCCTCTCACCGGGAAGGGGGTAACGTTGCACATGGCCAATAAACTGGATGTGGGTAAGCCATGTAGCTAGGCCACCACACCCTCAGTGAATGGTGGCCCAGAATGGCTACAAAAATAGGCCAATCGGCATGGGCCCCCACAACTAGAGGCGCGGTCTGAGCTTCGGGAAGGGTCATGGGGGTTCCCAGGGTAGTGCAGAGAAGGATTCTCCTTCTGAACCTGCCCTTGACTTCGGACATCCCACCCACCCACCCACCTGTTTTCTGTTTCAACTGGCCGTGGCAATTGTTATGGACGGCAAGTTGATTAGCCCTCATGGGTCCGCAATTTTGAAGTCACAGCAAGTTTTCATGGAAGGGGCGTAAATTCAGAATGGATAGGTAAATGAGGTGTTCATGGTATTGGGTGACCCAGGTCCTTGGTATCGCGACCCTGGGTGGGTACACTACTGGGAAAAAGGGGCACCCAAGAACACGGGTGGGCATCATAGAGGTTCATGGCTGTAGGACAGGGAAGGTGGCCTCGGGCAGGCACCAGTCCTGCTTAACTGTCATGATACCCCAAGATGCAAATGAATGGGGAGGAGAACTGTCCGAAGGAGAGGCATGGCCCTGGGCAGGTTTGCGTGACTCAAGGGCCAGAATTCTCCCCATTTGAAGCACCATACCACCTGAATTCGCTGCCCCAGGGGTCTTTTGTATGGGAAAATGTGTACAAGGTTAAGAATTGTATATAGAGTTTGATTTGTTGTAATAAAATGTTTGCTGTTTAGTAAAGCTGCGGCCTTTTATGCCAAAAATTTAAACCTGTGTGTGTGTGTGTGTGTGTGTGTGTGTGTGTGTGTGTGTGCAGTTATTACGGGTCCAATTCGGCAAAGTAGAAGCTGTGGCCAGTAGCCCCCTCCCTACTACCAAGAAGCACATACATTCATTTCTAGGCTTGGTGAGCTATTATTGGAGATTTATTCCTGATTTTTCAGCCATAGCGACCCCCTTGACAGAGCTGACCAAAAAGAAATATCCTAATAAAATCAGATGGAACCCAGACTGTGAGGAAGCCTTTCAAAATATTAAGGCCATCCTGTGCTCTACCCCAGTCTTAGTGAGTCCAAACTTCCAAGTACCTTTAGAAGTACACACTGGTACATTAGACACAGGAATAGGGGCAGTGCTATCACAAAATGATAAAAAAGGTGAACATCCAGTGATATATATTAGCCAAAAACTTCATGAGAGGAAAAGAGAGTACTCAGTCATAGAGAAAGAGTGCCTAGCCATGAAATGGGCCATTAAATCATTGAAATATTACCTCTGGGGTGCCGAGTTTACCATTGTCACTGACCATAATCCACAGTGCTGGTTAAACCGGATGAAAGAAAAGAACTTGTGGATTATGCGGTGGTATCTGGCACTGCAGCCCTATAAATTTTCTGTTAAACAGAGCTGGAACCAAGCATAAAAACATCGATTTCTTGTCCAGGTTCGGAGCTGATAGTAACCCCGTGATAGATGAAACTGTTGACATAAAAAATTGTTAAATGTTATTGTAAAGGTTTAAATGAACTGAAAGACATACAAAACTTTAGGGAATAGAATGGCATAGTAGATGTTAGAGCATCAAAATGTGTATACCATTATTGTTATTTAAGGGTCCCTGAGGGGAACGTCTGGAGAGGGTGGGCGAAAGTTCCAGCCCTTTAAGGGTAGAAGGGGTTTGTGTCAACCATTTATTGCCTTTTTTGGGGGGAAGAATGTAACCGGGTGGATCTGTTATAGCAGTCCTTCACCCCTGTTAAGTATATGATTTCCCCATAGGTCAACCCCCCCCAAGCTAAATCTTTTCCTTTTTTTTCATGCAAGTCCTATCTTCTTTTCTTGTTCTCTCTCTCTCTCTCTCTCTCTCTCTCTCTCTCTCTCTCTCTTTCTCTCTATCTCTCACTCTCTCTCACATTTTCTCTGTCAGAGTGGCCAACCTGACAGAAAACCTAAATAAAACACTTTGCTGTCCCTTTTTCAAAACTGTCCCTTTCCCCTTGCTCTCTGCCACTGCTGATGGCGCTAGACGTGCCTTATTAAATGTTCTCCCAACTAGGAGATTTAGCATGGAAGCGCTAGGAGCACTTTAGAAATGAAAATATGTTGTGCTCTACAGTTCTCCACATAAGGGAGCTATGTAAATGAAGTGGTGACCCCGAATAGTCTGAGCTCCGCATTGTACACCGCTCCAATAGGTGTGCATGTCAACAAGTTTAGAAGGGTGCTTTGAAGTACAGCACCCACTGCACCTTGTGGCTTCAAAATAATGTTTTATTTCAGAGCAGGATTAGCTCCATGGTCTACTTTGGTTTGGAGCAGAATAATGCTCCCAAAGCGCTGAAATGCCGCAACATGCGGCTGATTGAAGAAAGACTGGATCGAAATATCATAGTGCTCCGATCCATGGGAATGGCCGCATAAGGTGGCATAGAGAGGAACACCAAATGCCAGTATGTGAGACACTGCAGGCAGGGAGTTTAATAAGCCCGGTAGTGTCTAAAAATAGACTTGCGATAAATTAAAGATGTTGCAGCCCCAGAATGTTGTAACTGGGGCTGCTTGACAGAATAAAGGCCAAAATGAAAAGCAACCCCATGGCTGATATTTCAGCCATCGGCCTCCTGGAAAAGGGGTTGTTATTTTTTGGCGGGGATTCAGAAGGGAAGCTTTTGGATGAATAAAACAAATATAGCCCTGCATAAAATGTTGACACAGTTAGGACAACTTAAATAGGAAAACCAGAATAAAGACATTGGTTAAGGGAAAGTCTGTTGAATTCTATGGAGATTACCAGGTCTCATGAGCTGGCAGGGGAAGAGAAATGAGGAGTATGATCTCAATCTCCCCTTCTCCTTGCCATCTCTGAGATGCCTGATTAATACAGTTGTTATTACAATTATTTAAGTGTAATTACCTGTGGGAGCCAGTATTTTGGAAGGTCTTACTATAGGACTGGCAGCCCACTTAATGAAGGGTTTTATGAGAATGACAGGTGCTGATGTCACTCCTTAGCCTAACCCCAATTAAGCTGAGGCTATCATATTAGGCTGTTAGTGCACATAGAATGTTAGAAATGCTGAATATTATCAGATATTAGTATGAAGCATGTTAGCCTGTAATAAAATGAAGAATGTTTGAGGAGCCTCAGTAGAGTGGATGTAAAATACAAGGTTATTTTACTCAGTGAGGAGTCACCTGACAGTGATATCACTCCTAGGCTAGTATATAAACCTGCCACTAGCAGCTGAAAATAGAGAGAGTGTGGGTCAGTCTTGTGCTGATCTCACAGGTAGAAGGTGTGCATGTTTTCACATTGGTCAAAAAGGTATTTAAGAAATGATTGTCTGAAGGAAGCTTTCCTGGTTGTAGTGGTATGCTGAACTGACACCATTTTCTTTGATTTCTGTAAATATTTAAAGTTATTTTCTTTTGGACAATAAAAATTTAAAATGTAGTACTGAGGTTTTTTTATGCAGTTTTCCTCCTGCCTAAGTGTCTGTTTTATTTCCACACCAAAACAAGTGGGCACACATTGTTACTCTCTAGACCTTGAGTAGTTCTCTTTGGAGTGCATTTTCAGCTGTGTGAATGACAGTTTACAGTACACACTACAAGCCCATTGGTCGACACGGTCTACCAATGGTCTTATAGTAGTACAGTACACTGTCATTCACAGACAGCTCTGTTGGTGGGCAGCCGTGGCGGAGTGTGGGTGTGTTGAGCTTCTCACTGACATTCAGGACATGCCGGGACAGGAGGAGCGAGGTGGGGTAGAGGTACATGAGTGGGGGTCCACTGGACCACAAGGGATACTTATGGATGTGGTATGGTGGTGCAATGGGGTTGGGACAGGGAGGGGGGATGCTGTAGCCTCATATGACAGATGGCAGTGTTTGTTACAATATGGGACTATGGGTCAGGGGGGAGGATTGCCTAACAAGGATGCCTCAGTCTCTGTGTCACTGTATAAGGATATGGGCAGGGGGGACTGCCAGTGTCGGCAGGCTGCCATGCTGCTGTCTGCAGTACAGCAACCTGCCTGTGGGTGGATACCCACTTACATCTACTTGCTGTAGACTTATCTTTTGGAGGCGCATCTCCGGATTTGCTCTAGAGATGTTCCTCCAAGTTGGGCTGTGAATGGGGCTGCACATCATATGCCTGGTCATGCCCCCTGCCCAACCCCTCCAGATGCACCGCATATCATTATGGGTGGTTTGCGGTGCATCTTTGATGCACTGGCACATCAGTGATGCACCAGCACATCAGTGCCCTTCCAGAATTGTGCTAGTGTTCAAGTTGGGGATCCGTCGGCACATCCTGGATGCACTGGGCACATCCCTTGTGTGAATCCTGCCCTAAGTGCATTCATTATTCGATGGAGCGAGGTGGATACCTCCCACTCTGGTGGAGGAGGACAATGGGGACATTATT
The DNA here is from genome assembly GCA_016271365.2 of Neoceratodus forsteri. Taxonomy (NCBI): domain Eukaryota; kingdom Metazoa; phylum Chordata; order Ceratodontiformes; family Ceratodontidae; genus Neoceratodus; species Neoceratodus forsteri. Next base: position 354,346,484 of record CM057452.1, on the reverse strand, counting down.
AATTAATTTACAAGTTATATACCACGCAGCTCATGGACTCATTTTGCAGCTTATATTTGGACTTTACTGCCAATTATGATTTTTTCTCCGCCCTCCCCGATGATGTATCTTAAAGTATTAGATAAATTTTATTGCGTGTATTAAGTGGAGTGGCACCCTCATGGTTTATATTATATTGTACCGCAGTTTTGATGCTTGTGTCCAAACTGTATGTTTGTTTTTAGTAACAGTAAACAGAAAGTTAGAAAGAAAAATGATTTCCATTGTTGTGGATCCACAACAAATATGTCTGCTGCCTAATTTGCAGCTGAGCTCCCCCCCCCCATGTTGCATCATGTCTTTTGTTTACTTCCATGGAACCCTGTGCTGTGCATTCCCGTGGTCCCTGTGTAGTACTGTGAGTCATGCGCATGCGTGGTGGGCAGCAGAGGGTTCCAGTTCAACATGGCGGGTGGGAGAAATGTAAACAAAACTAAGAAAAATGAAACAAATTACAGGGTGATAGTATGGTGAAAACAAGAAAGTTTACCAAGTAAGTGCTCAGAGCACAGGGAACAAACTGTTGCAAAAGATCCAATTTTTTAATCTAGTACTGCAGCTTTAAGGACATCTATCCCTAAATGATTTGTGTAGTTACCCTGGCAAGTATGTGCTAAGTTACCCTTATTTTCTCCCTAAGGACCTGAGAATCATTTTCTAGCTGAAAATGGGATAAATTATCCTATACTGTCAGTTTGGTTGGGGGGGGGGGTCAAATAACAAGAGAATGAATCACAAGTTGCACTAATAAGTAAAGTCCTTTTCATCTTGCAGCATATTCTTATAGTAGGTTGTTTGGAATCTGATTTTATAGATGTTGAAAGGATTAAATGTATTTTGTGGTATGGAACAAATTAATGCCAATTTGGCCAACAAACCTTTGGCAAAAGATATATTTAAGCAGATAGACTGGATTCATTATGTATTAATGTTATTGATGCTATGGGAGAAACGAAGGCTAGCCAAGGAAGTCATCATATGCAGCAGGACCAGACTACTCCCTCTATTTTATGTATTTTTCCGCAGAATAATAGGTTTGCTGTATTACAGGATAACACCCATGTCTGACTAGACAGTAGCCAGAGGAAGGTACCACTGGATCAAAGTAGCAAAAGTATCAAAATAATTTCCTGGAATATCACTGGGATTATGAATAAAATCTCTGATATGGAATGGCAAGAATATTTTAAGGAAGCTGACATCTTTTGTCTCCAGGAAATATGGGTATTGGAGGATTACAACTTTCAACGTAATGGTTTCGCAATATTTCATTCTTCGGCAAAAAAAAGGAAAAAAGGGTGGTAGGCCAGTAGACGGTCTTTTTCTTTTTATACATTCTTTATGCTCCTATCTTGGGAGGCCCTCTATCTTGCCAACCCCCCAGTCCTGTCCCCTGCTCACAGTGCACCTCCTGCTTCCTTCATGGCTTACCCCCTCCCATGGTGGGACAGTGGGGATCCCTCAACCCAACGAACATGGATCTGGTGCTGGAGGTGCCCGTTATTTGCGGGAGCGACACCTGCGGGGTTGGCATCATCCAGCCATGCCCAGGACATATTTTTTCTCCTCCTTGGTTTACTCCCTCCTGTCTCTCCCGGAGGCGGAGCAATGTGGGTGTCGCAATGGCTGAGCTGTGCCCACTTTTGCACACAGCATTCCAACTGGCAGCTCCACTCCCATCCCCTACATACGGAACCCAGGTGCTCTGACACTCAGCTACAGCTAAGTGTCAGAGATGCACCGGTCTCTGGGTTCCGCTCTCCCCAGAAGAGGAGAGCTGTCCTCCAGATGCTCGATCCTCTTCCACCCCGGCTGACCCCTGGCGACCCACTTGCACCGCAAACACAGGTTGCTGGCATGGCAGGAGGTAAGGCATGATGCTTCAGCCCTCCACACCTCTGGTCCAGCACTGTAGGAGGTCTTTTAATAGGTGTTAGGATTTTACCTAAGACCAAATGCAATAAAATAACTAAGTAAAAATCATTATAAACTTATTCTTCAAGTTTACATTAATGGGCAAGGATGTTTGGTTTGTAATTTCTATAACCCACCTCCTGGGACATGCGGTGCTATGCAATGCCAGATCGATGATGAATGAGACTGTCATCATGGTGGACTTAATCTCCTCGGTTGACCCGGCTTGCATCACCGAGACCTGGCTGGGGGATGATGCTGGCCCAGTACTGGAGGCATTGATTCCTGCTGGATATTTGGTGGTGCACTGCTCAAGGAGGGAATGCAGGGTCGGGGGAGTGGCCATTTGCTTTTGATCCAGCCTGAACTTCTCCATGCACCCCCCAGTGAGGACTACATCATCATTTGAATATTTGGCAATGTGTGGGGGTCCAGGTGCAGGGTGCAGGATCATCCTCATTTACCACCCTCCAGGACTGGTGGGAGATTTCCTTCAGGAGGTAGAGGACTTCATCACTGACAGGGTGTGGCAAACCCCTAGATGGTTAATTCTGGGTGATTTCAATGCCTGGATTGATGACGAATCCTCACTTTTCAGTTACAACCTCCTCCAGACAATGACATCTCTGGGCCTGACACAGGTAATTACCTCTGTGACCCACTAACATAGCCACACCTTGGACTTGGTATTCTTGCTGGGGTTTGATGTGATTGACATCAAGATTGATCAGATCATTTGGTCCAATCACTGCACAGTGGAGTTCCAGTTTGGGGCACTCCCCGATAGTCCCTCCCCTGTTGAGATGGTCCACTACCGCCCTTTAAGGGGATTGTCCCCAGAGAGACTGTTGGCGGTAGTAGATTTTTCTGGCATGAGTGCTGCATGTGCGGTTGGCATGAGTGAGGCAGTGACAACCTATAATGGGGCCATTACCAAGGCATTCAATGCCATTGCACCAGTCCGTATGCAACCCACGTCTTCTTGCTTGAGACCCCCATGGTGTGATGAGACTCTCAAAGAGATGTAGACAAAGGGTCAGAAGTTGGAGCATTATTGGTGGAGGACCTGGTCCATGGAAGATAGCCTGGCCCCGAGAAGTCACTATAATGATTATCAGGTGGCAATCAACTGTAAGAAGACAGCGTTCCTGTACAGGAAGATTGCTGCTGAGAAGAACAGACCAGCTCAGCTATTTTGGACTGTGGACAGATTGTTACGTCAAATCTGTCTATAGCCGAAAAGGGCATTTTCAACCATGTTGTGCGAAGAGTTTGCTCTGTTCTTTTCAGACAGGGTGTCCTCCATCTGTGCAGGGATCTCCCCAATGAGACAAAATTTGCCCCACAGTGGTCGGCCCAGTCCGAGCAGAGGCACTCCTATTGCCTGAGGGAGTTTCAGCTGATTGAGGTGGCTGAGGTCGTTGGGGTGATTTCAAAGCTGTGGCCCACATGCTGTGAACTGGACCCTGGCCTGACTCATCTCCTAATGGGAGGAGTCGAGGCCACTGGTCCAGTGTTCACCAGGATAGTCCGGTGCTTGCTCTCAGAGGGGTGTTTCCCTGGCACCTTGAAGGAGGCATTGGTGAAGCCTCTTCTGAAGAGACCATCACTCGACCCTGATGTCCTGGTGAAATATAGATCTATCTTTAGCCTCCCATTTTTAGGGAAGGGTGTCAAAAAAGTAGTGGTTCTGCAGCTCAAGGCACATCTCATGGCCTTTGGCATCTATGAGCCTCTCCATTCCAGTTTCAGAGCTAGGCACAGCACAGAGACAGCACTAGTTTAGGTGCAAAATGACCTCCTCAGGGTGACAGTTAGAGGTGAATGGTCAGTTCCCATCCTTGATCTCTCATCAGCATTTGACACTGTGGACCACATTGTTCTATTGGAACACCTTAGAGTGTATGGTGGACTCACTGCAACAGTCATCAAATGATTTGAGTCCTATATCTCTGACAGGAGGCAACAAGTGTTGGTGGGGAGTTTCTCCTCTTCCTCGAAGCCCCTGCCATGTGGAGTACCTCAAGGCTCAATCCTCTCACCGATGTTGTTTGCGGTGTACATGCTGCCCCTGGGAGAGCTCATCAGACAATACAGTCTGGGTTTTCACTGCTATGCAGATGATACCCAGCTGTATATGTCATTGGCCCCTGGAGCTGAAAGTTTAGTTGAAGTGCTAAATAAATGTCTGGCTGGATGTCCTCAAACTGGCAGAGGATGAACCCAGACAAGATGGAGGTGCTAGTGATTGAGCCTGGTCGATGGCTGATGGAGACATCTCCATAGTGGTAACCAGGTTGGTCCTGGGGTCCACTCCATTGATGGCTTCCCCCCCAGGGTGAGGAATTTGGACGTCATCCTTGATGACATGCTGACCATGGAAGCCCAGGTGTCATCCATTGTCAAAAGTGGGTTCTACCATTTAAGGAGTGTCACCCAAATTAAAACCCTGATTCCACCAGAAGACTTGCCATCACTGGTACACACCTTTGTGACTTCCAGGCTGGACTGTTGTAACGCTTTGTACTTCAGGGCCAATAGAGGAATCCTTCACTGACTGCTGCTAGTGCAGAACGAGGTGGCCAGGCTGTTGGTGGGCCTTCCAAGGTTCTCTCATTTGACCTCGGTTCTGCGTGATCTGCACTGGCTGCCTGTCAGGTGGAGGATCATCTTCAAGGTGGGCTTGCTCACCTAGAAGGACCTATATAGTCTGGGCCCTGGTTACCTGTCTGACTTCCTTACTCCAGCTGTCCCAGTACATTCTCTTTGCTCCTTCACTGAGGGCCTCCTGGAGATTCTAAGGGCCAGGCTGAAAACCTTGGGGGATTGCTTCTTCGAGGTGGCCATCCCGGCCCTCTGGAACTCATTGCCAAAATATTTGAGGGAGGCCCCAATGGTGGAGGCATTTAAATGGGGGCCCGAAGACCTAACTTTTTAACAAGGCATTTGCTGATAGTTTTTAAATCTGATTTTATAACATTGTTTGATTGATGAAATACAGTAGCTGATCCTACCTTAACCTTGTTCTTATTGTAATGGCGTCCACAGCCTCCGGGATTGGGCGCCAAAATATAAATAAAGCCTATCTATATATAGCCATTTTTTGTGGACTTAAAAATGCAATTTCAGAGATTAATAGACACAGCAGAGAAATCATCCTAGTAGATGACCTCAGTGCAAGAATAGGTTCTCATAATACATTGATTGAAGGGATTGGTGGCTTAAACATATTCTGTACAAAATGTAGGCATTCCCAAGATAAAACATTAAATAATATGGACAAAAATGTATTACATTTTTGTAATAATTTAAGCCTTTCAATTCTGAATGGTAGACTCATAGGTGATCCACATGCAGCATTCACACATATAGCAGGCAGTTATACTTCTGTTATATACTATGTGATTTTTTTTTGAGATTCGTAAGTATATACAATATATAGTTTCAAAAATAACTGAAAGTGATAATTTTTTTCATTTCCCACTTTGTTTAAAAAGAAAAGTAATGATTGGATTCAACAAAGGAGTTGTCCACAAGGAAATATTGATGTGCCCAATAAGCATAATATTTACTGGAATGAACCCAGTAAGAATGTTGTTCTTGATGTATTATAGTCAGAAGATTTAAACATCCATAGGTAAACAGTTCTCTCTGCTGGTGTGAATACAGTTTTAGTAGAGTATGACAGCTTGCTTTAAAACTGTGAAACATTTTGTTACAAAACAAAGATTTAAAGTTATGAGAGGGATGGTTTGATAAGGATCGTAAGGCAGCTAAGAAGCTGCTCACTGCCAACATTAGAAATAACAAAATTAAACCTACCAGGAATAAAGTCCAATAATTAAATCTTGCCGAAAAGGAATATATAAAATATGTAATTGTTTAAAAAGATCTATGCTACTGTCATATGGGAAAAGATGTTACAGACCGTACACAATCATAATAGTAGGATGTTTAGGAGATTGATGGTTCATGGAACATCCACTTGCCAAAATAATGTGGACCATCACATGCATCCCAAAGAATGGACTAATATTTGTCATCTTTTTTTCTTTAAAGAAAATCTGAAATTGGAAAATTGGGTCCGTAGGCAGAAGCATCGATATTGGTCTCGGAGGAGGAAGTAGAAAAGGCTTTATCAATAGTAAGAAGGAACCAAGCCTTCGGACCTGATGGGGTTCCTGCTGATCTTTTTAAAATTGATCCAGTACAGTATTTTGGATACTCCTATTAACAAAGGTTATGAATTCTAACACTGACACAGATAATTTTTCTGACTCCTGGAAGGGGGCAGTGATTTTCCCTATTTTTAAAAAGGAAAAACTTGACAATCTGGAGATGTATAGGCCTATTAGTTTGCTGGATACAGCCTCTAAGATTATTGCAAGGATTGTATGTAATAGTCTCATTCATCTTTCAGATAACTGTAAATTATTGCCCGATTTGCAACCTGAATTTAGGAAAGATGGATCCGCTATTAATCAATGTTTTATTCTTCATCATATTCTAGAGAAAGCTGTGCTAATCAAATCTCAAACGGTATACTTGGTCTTAATTTATTTTAAGAATGGTTTTGATTTGCCTAATAGAAATAGTCTGGGAAAAACTTTTGGAAATGGGAATAGATAGATCTTTAGTTTATATTATTAGAGTCCTATATTCAAATAATTGGAGACAGATTAATTTTAACAGCAAGGGGATCTTATGGAAAAGATCATTGATACTGGTGTCAAGCAAGATTGTGTTCTTGTCCCTGTACTACTCAATATATAAATTAATGATTTATTACTTTTGTTAGATAATTGGTATCATTCTTATCCTAAAGTAGCTAAGCATAGTTGTCCTGTATTGGCCTACACTGATGACGTTCTTTTAATTTCTTTAACTGTACATGGATTGTAATCTCAGTTAAAAGTTCTGGAAGCTAATGCTAAAACTTTAGACCATAAAATAAACACTGCTAAAAGTAAAATCATGTTACTATGCAAGCAGAGACCTAGAAAAAAAAAATCTTCAAAATTCTGGGTAGAGGATAACAAATTGTAAACTGTTACAGAGCATATATATTTAGGACTCACTTTTAACAATAAGATGACATGGTCCCAACAAATATCTCAAGTAAACAAAAAAACAAATGTGGTGGGATTCTGAGGTTTAGCAATAAATAAGGTGGGAATACAATAATTATTCCTATTAAAGTAATTAATGCTAAGCCTATGGTAACAGCATTATATGGAGCAGAAATATGGAGACAGGAATTTAAAGGCTATTTGGAAAAAGCATTGGATTTCTGTTATAAAAATTGCTTCAGTTGCCCTCAACAATCCCAGGATATAGCACCATGTTAGAATTAGGCCAAAAATCTGTACACATTATGGCAACTTGGGGGGGGGTCACTTCAAAACTCCTCGGGACTGGCCAAGATCTGTCTGATGGAAAGATGGATCTTTTAGTAAGGGGTTGTTCGACTCCATAGTGAATGCTTTAAAAAAAGAACTTTATTTCCATGGCTAGTAATTACTTATGTAACTGGGTAGTGGTCAAGATTACTATAGCCACTGCTTATAGTTCCTTATTAAAAATACATTAATAAATAGTGATGGGCAAAATGCTATTTCTAGATTAAAGGAGAATAATTTTCATACTGTATTAGCCAGCCTGATGGTCTCCCCATCCATATAAATATATCTTAAGGCTATTACTAATCATCAGATTAGGAAGGCTATTACTTCTTTTGGTTTTTGCACCTTTCTAGTGCAATTCTAAATAAGAGATATAACAAGTCATTTAATAAAAATCTTACAGATGTGCATTCACTCTCAGAAGAGATGTGTTAAATTTGACTAAAAATGTGTTAATTTTTAACACTCTAGTTAGTGCAGTTAGGGAAAACACAGTGTATGTTAAATTTCACACATGCAGCGTGTTAAATTAATTTCTGTGTTGAATTTTTAACACATTTATGTGTTAAAATACACATAGTAAATGTTTCAACATATAAGTGAAAAACACAACCATGTTCAAACCCCCATGAAAGAATATGGACTGACTCAAGTACAGTGTTACAAGGCTCACACTGTAACCAGTAAAGGTTCAAAACAGCAAACACAGACACATCCTTGATCCTTGTTAGAATGCATGACTGTGCCAAATCTGTATCTTGAAACAGTGATCAGGAACCAGGTGGCCTTAGGAGGGTCTTACATGTTTGGGTCATGGGGAGCCCATAGCAGAGACAAGAACTACCAAAGATATGAACCGCAGGGCAAATTCACTGAGGCAGAGGTTACCCTGGAAGGGTATTGGCCATACAGCCAAATTTTAAAGAAAAACACATTTGCACACCCCCTAATTATGCAAAGCATCATGGGAAGCTTATGTAAATCACCATTAAAAATTCAGACTGGCTCAACTTTGAAAAAGTATATATTATAACATCTGTGTATACAAGCATCACTAATACTGACATTGTGAAATTAGAAAAAAAATATCCTAACACAGCTTACAAAACCATCTTTATTTGTTATCACAACTGCATTTCCTAACTTTTATCTTGATAATACTTATGACAGCGTAACACTTAACACACCGATTTACAAATATCAACAAAAATTTTTTAGGTAGCTTCTAAAGATGTTTTTAAAGTTTCCTACTCAGACATGCAGTCTTTTATTTTGATAGTGGTGACTGCAGCACAGCACCTAATATGTAGATATGCATAGCAAGTCATTGTGGGTATAATATAAAGTGGGCTTCCATTTCTTTCCTTACTAGAGGTGCAGTCTCCTATTTTTATAGCATTAGCAACAATATAAGCTCTCAGATGTTAATTTTCAAAATGAGGCATTGTGCACGCAGTATATAGCTGACAATAGTTCTTTACTTTTTTCTATTTATTTATTTTTTTTTCATTATTGTATTTATGCCCCCCGGAGTTGGCAGGTGGGTCTCTATGCCACCCCACATGGGGGCTCATATTGGCTCCTTTCCCACAATCCCATCACCGAGATCACAGCTGGGGCTTCATAGAGCCTGTCGGCTCCATTTTTTCCAGGTTTCCCCCGGTGCCACGGCCAGGTGTATGCGTGTGGAGGCATGCACACACCATGGTTCTGCAGCACACTCCCTATTTCTGCAGCCCGCTCACCTAGACTACCCTCAGGCCTCCACCAGGGGATAGTGGAACTGCGGGGGTGACAAAGTCCCTCCCCGGGGGAGGAGAGCTGCCTTTTGGCTGCTCAATCCTGCTCCCCCCCGGGTGACCCCTGATGACCCATGCTTGTTCCTGAACCCGGGTCGCTGGTGTGGCACGAGATGTGGCATCCAGCACCTCAACCCTCAGAGACACCAGGCTGACTGACAAGAGTTCTTTACTGAGAGATGTATTTTCCTTTTCCTGTAGTGAGCACAGAAATATTATAGCCTCTAAACTAATTTACATAGTAAGGCATGTGGGTACAGTAAATAGCTGAGTTTTCTGTCTCCATAATCAAAGTGCAGTCTCCTATTTCGGTAGTGTGTACAACAGTACAGTCAGTTGAAAAGCCTCTGGAAAAATGTATTTGTGCAGGTAGGCCAACAAAATCATTTGCATTCTGTGTAGGTGTTAATCAACTGTACACAGAAATGGCACAGCACTATACAATTTCTGTGTATAGTTGATCAACAAAATGAAGTGTTTTTTTATACTTTAAGTGTGTAAATCACTGTTTTCATAAATGACACATTTGTGAGTTAATATTGCACATTGTGTTAAACAATGATTTACACACTTACAGTGTGAAATACCCTAACACTTTGTAACACAGCACTGGGCAGAGTTGTGGAAGGGCATTATCTCCCAGCACGTCTGTTCCATTTTCTCTCTGCCAGGACTACAAAGCATGGTGCACACACTACAATCCCCAGAAGGCATTGCACCACAGCTCCAGCTAGCTGAATGCTTTATTGAGAACAGGTGCAGGAGAGTGACTGCCTGCATACAAGAGAAGGCTCAAACAATTGCTCTCTCAGTACCTGATTAGGAAACAGGTGTGGAGGCTGGTTGGCTGGTGAGCATTTTTAGCAAGAAGGAAGGAAGGAAGGAAGGAAGGAAGAAAGAAAGAAAGAAAGAAAGAAAGAAGAAAGAAAGAAAGAAAAGAAAGAAAAGAAAGAAAGAAAGAAAGAAAGAAAGAAAGAAAGAAAGAAAGAAAGAAAGAAAGAAAGAAAGAAAGAAAGAAAGAAAGAAAGAAAGAAAGAAAGAAAGAAAGAAAGAAAGAAAGAAAGAAAGAAAGAAAGAAAGAAAGAAAGAAAGAAAAATTTTGAATCAACTGGCTTCCTGGCTTTGACCTTTTGTTTGGCGTGTGACTACGAATTGGATCTTGACTTTGGACTGGCTGAAAACCCGACACTGGTAAATCACTTTCATTTGAAACAAAGTCCAAGAGACTCTTTTCTGATTTGGTTTGTTTGCCCCAGGAAATAGCTTAGCTATCTGGGCTATACACAGGGAACTAAAAACTCACTGTGTAAGTAGCGCTCAACAAAGAGCCAGGTATTATTTTTCTTTTGTTTTGTTTGCATCCTGAGTTATTTTTGAATGTACCTCTCTCAGTATTTTTACTAATAAACATACAGACATAGTGCTGTGTGACCCTGAATATCCTGTGTCGTGGTGCAAAGTGTGCTCATATCCCTGCCTACAAGATCCCAGTGCAACACAACCCCCCCCTCACTGTGTTACAACTTCATTATGTTGCTTGCATGCATGTGCAAGAAACATAGTGCCATCATTCGAGTTTTCAGAGGTGTGCCAGCTGTCTTCCAATTCGGTCAGTGTATTTGTAGGTGCTGCCCCAGTTCCCCAATCACTGCTGCAGCTATCTATAACAGCAGTTGAAAATGCAGTGGTCGTATAGTTGAAAGGGAGAGCTCCGCTTCAGTGAGAAGAGCTCCCCCCCCCCACACACACGCAAGCATGCATGCTGCGTGCTGATGTCTCCCCCACGCACACACTGTATGGCGACGGGGGTGCCCAATCCCCGTCGGCTCCATGCCCCCACAAAAGCTGTCCAGGTGCCACGCTGGGAGCCTACCCAGCGTGGCAAAAACTGTTCTACGTGACAGGTGCCCAATCCCGCCGACTCAGCCCCAAAAGCTTTCCAGCTGCCACACAGGAGCCCACCCCAGCATGGCAATGCTGTTATGGCGGCGGTGCCCAATCCCGTCGGCTCCAGCCCCCCCAAACAGCCTTTCCAGCTGCCACGCTGGGAGCCTACCCCAGTGTGGCAAATGTCCTGCGTCGTCTTAATAAAAAAAAAAAAACCTGTAAACAAAAAAAGGTCCCTCGTAGTCTCCCTGCCCCCCACAACCCGCACCCACCCACTGTGCACCCTGCCTCCCCACATCCCCCCCTCACCCCATACTTACCTACGGAGTCTGGCGCGACTATCTTCGGTGGACCGGGAATACGTCTGCACTCTTCAAAGCCGACCGCGAACTGAGGAAATGCCGGTAAGCTGTATAATGGAATAAATAGGGTTTTGTTTTTTTTTGGTTTTTTCAACTTTGTTGCATATCTCAGGCATTTTTGGGAATTTTGGGCCCAAATTTTCAAAATAGGGTTTTTAGGTCCCCTCCTCATGAATTCTTGCACTGTCATGGCATTAATCGGGCCCAAAGGGTGATTTCACAGTCACTGCGTGAAATCACCTTTCGAGACCAATTAACAAAATGACACTGCCAGTGTTCATAAGGTGGGCTCTCAAAAAGTCTATGTTGAAAATTTGGTGAAAAAATTCCTAAAAATGACTGTTTTACGAGCGTGCGTTGCGCAGTTCCTACACACACTCGTAAGTTTGCGAATTTTCAATATTTGCACACCAGATTTTCAACATTACCATTTTATCACACCTCCTCCTGAGCAGTACAGCTGTCTTTTTTCACATTTCACCCAAAACGTGTTTCCACCCATGTAGCTCACAGTGGCACAGTCAGTGTGTGAAATCAATGTATGGAACACATTAAGAAAATCACAGTGACACTGTTCATGAGCAGAGGTCTTAAAATGGCTATGTTGAAAATTTGGTGAAAAAATTCCTAAAAATGACTGTTTTACAAGCGTGCATTGCGCAGTTCCTACCCATGCTCGTAAGTTCGAAATTTTTAATATTTGCACTCAGATTTTCAACATTTCCATTTTACTACACCTCCTTATGAGCAGTACAGCTGTCATTTTCATGTCACCAAAATGTGTTTCTGTGCATGTAGCGCACAATGGCGCATGATCAGTGTATGCCAATCAGTGTTGTGACAGATTAAGAAAATCACAGTGACACTGTTCATGAGCAGAGGTCTTAAAATGGCTATGTTGAAAATTTGGTGAAAAAATTCCCTTCAGCCGTTCTGCAATGTTATTAATGAAGACCCTGCAGCACCCCACTGGTCACCCCTCTCCCTAGACTGCACCCCATTTACCACCACTCTCTGCCTCCTGTCTGTTAGCCAGTTTCTAACCCAGTTTACCACCCTTTTGCCCCATGCCCAGCCTACCCAACTAGTTTATCAGCCTCCTATGTGGGATGGTGTCAAAGGCTTTGCTGAAATCAAGGTGAGCGTTGTCCACTGCCCAACCCTGATTCACTTCTTTTGTCACCCAGTCAAAGAAATCAACCAGGTTTGTCTGACATGATGTCCACACTGTGAATCCATGTGGTCTATGGTCCTGGGCTCCAATGGCTTCTAGATGCCCCACTATCCTTTCTTTAAGCAATGCCTCCATGATCTTCCTCACTACTGAGGTGAGGCTGGACGGCCTATTGTTCCCTGCCTCCTCCCTGCTGCTGCATTTGTGTAGAGGGACCACATGTGCCCTCCTCCAATTCACTCATATTGAATGACTCCGTGAACATGGCTGCCAGAGATACTACTATCTCCCTTCGCAGTTCTCTTAATATCCTTGGGCGTATGCCATCTGGTTCCATCGCTTTGTCCACCTTCAATTTAGTGAGCTCCTGCATGACTCTTTTGCCTTTGAATGGACTATTGTCCACCTTTTCACCCCCTTGGCAACTGCTGTGGCCCTAGCCCCTCCCACTTTTCTATGAATACTGAGCAGAAAGACACAGTGGATGACTTGGGAGGAAGGCATGGAACTATCACTTCCAAATACCTAAACAGCACATACAAGCAAGCAACATTCGGCATTGACAAATGCTTGTTTGTTTTTTTTTTTTTTAAGAGTGTTCATGTGGATATAACCAGTAGGATGATTTGGTTCATGTACTGATGGTTTGTCCGTATTATACAAAAGCCAGGTCTAAATGGATAGGACATTTTCTTGTTTTGTGTTTATTTTTTTTATTGCGTTTCTGTAAAATCACATTACGTACAGTGTATTCACCTACAAGTAGGCATTCATACAATTGTAGCTTTAAACAAGCCTGCCACAACATTTCAACAGTAGTGGTTATCATTTTGAAGCATCCCTGTATTATATTACATCATGTGGGGGGGAAAGAAAAAATATTTCCACAACAATTTATCAATAAAATCTAAATGGTCTAAAGCTAATACCTTATTAAATTGTTTAACAAAAAATTACCTCATCAGCCGTAAGCAGGGATACCTGCAATGCAGAAACAAACAATGTTCACCCTAAATGCAGGATTAATTACCCCAATATCAAACATTGTGAGTAATGATTTAGATGGCACTCTGTGCAAAACTTCTTATGTAGCATTTAAGAACAATTACTACATCTGTGAAAAATCTGAGACATACTATATATACATATTATGGCAGCTGATGTGATTTCTGGATACACAAACACCTGTAGGAGAAGTGGGTGAAAACAAACCCCCCCCCCTCCCCCAAACCAACATTATTTTAAACAACCAGGTACTTTATGCATACCAATCAGTTTGAGAGTCCAGCCGGGGTTGTACCTCTGGTATAATTGTTCACCAACTTGCCAGATGGCGTTTTATCGCAAGACAAAAAGATCATGGTGAACAGTGAAGGAAAGTGGGGGAAGGAGTTCAGCAAGAGGCCATGTTGTTGGGGTAGAATACCCCATTTTGAAATGCCACAAGGTTTAGTCAGATGTCCCAAATAAAATATATTCATTAAGTTAAAGATGTTATCTATACCGTTCTATTTACTGAGACAAGAATATCTTTTATACACCTTCCTATGGCCTCACCCCAAGCTTCTCCTCCCCATCCCAGTCACTGGTGATAGTTCTGTATATATTTATTTAAGCATCTTCATCCTCATTTGATCCAGATCCTCATTTCTAACTGAAAATTGCCTCTCAATTTTTGATAGTAGTTTTGCAGCTTCAGCCACATCTGAAAACTGAAATGCCTTACCTCCATAAATCACCTGTAGGCTGGCCGGCATAAGGAGAATGTAATGCACCCCCAGAGTACGAAGACATAATGAACATACAAAGAAGCCAGCAGAAGAAGGCCATTTGGACTATCAAGTCTGATCGTGTTGCAGGGTCTACAGCTTGAGTTACTGTCCCTGCTCCCTTTCCCCACTCCTCCCATCCTCCCTACCCATGACCCTTACCTTCCCCCTATACCTGTCCCAGCCTCTCTTAAAGCCACCCACTGTCTTCAATGAGATTACCTCTTCTGGCAGCGCATTCCAATTGTCCACCACCCTCTCTGTGAAGAAGTGCTTCCTGACCTTCCTCCTAAACCTCCCACCCTCCAGCTTAAGACTGTGTCCCCTCGTGTTATGGTTGCTACTCGGCTTAAAGAGACTCTCATCAACCTTATTTATCCCTTTCAAGTACTTGAAGGTCCCAGTCATGTCCCCCCTCTCTCTCTCTCTCTCTCTCTCTCTCTCCTGTCTTCCAGGGAGTACATGTTCAGTGCTCTCAACCTCTCCTTGTATGTCTTACCCTGCTGACCAGCTATCATCTTTGTAGCCCTCCTCTGGACCTTCTCTGGCAGGTTAATGTCCTTTTTGAGGTGTGGGCACCAGTACTGAACTCCATACTCTAGATGCGGCCTTACCAGTGACCTGTACAAGGGCAGTACAATCTCCTCTCTCCTACTACTGATCCCCCTAGATATGCATCCCAGCATCTTGTTTGCCTTTGCTGCTACTTTCTTGCACTGCGTGGAGTGCTTCAGGTCACCAGTGATCATCACTCCCAGATGCATTCTAACTCCATCAAAACTCTTCCTGCACATCCTGGTGGCATAACTTAAATCAGGGAACAGATGAATTCTGGCTTTGTTCAACTATGGGGGATTCAAATTCTTTGCATTCTTAAGGTGATAGGAAACACTTTTTACACCTCTAAAAGCCCTCTAGTTCTTTTATTGGCTACCCAGTATTCTGATATGTTTTTGACCTTTTTTTGTTAAATTAATAATCTAATTTTGCTGCCTTTTTAAGAACCCTGAATCCCTCTCTCCTCAGCAGTTGCTGCTGTCTCTTTTGATACTGCCTGAACATTCTATGACATCACAAACAGCTTTCCAGGCCATTCAGATGAATAGCCTGGAATGGGAGTTAGTGATGTCATATAGTGTCTTAGAAATATAACCAATCAAGAGCAGCAGCTAGTGAGGAGAGTGCAACTCTATGCAGATCTTAGGACACACCAAAGCTAGATTATTTATTTATCAAAAAAATCATTAAAGCATATCGGAACACATAACTGGCGTGTAAAGGAAGATGGAAAGGCAGTTAACTATGTAAAAATGATTTCCTATCTCCTTTAAGTATCAAGTCCCTTTCCAGTGAAGTACTACATTGGAGGAGAAGAGTTCTTTGCCGAGGTTCTCCCATGACTGTACGAGCTCTACCGCCATGTTATGAAATTCTGTAGACTTTTAAAATCACAAGGTCTTTCTCTAAATTCAGTAGTTCTTTGAACCAACCTTGCAGAAATTATGTGGGATTCTCTCCTTCTGTTCCCGGTTCTATGTGATAATGGCGATCGCAGAATAGCGATCGTCGTTTGGGAGAGTGTACATTGCCGAAAATATATAACGGCGATGTACACTTGCAGCGACTACAAAAACGGTGATGGTTTTCTATTATGGGGGGGCTTTGCCCCCTGCACCCCTCCACTTAAGGATTCTCAACTCCAGGGGGGTGCATGTTGGGAGTGTGTGTAAAACTTAAAAGAAAAAAACAACCGGACCTGACACAAAAAAGTTGCCGTGCCCAGAACCCAACCCAGCACCCTCCCAACCCCAGTCTACTACCCTACCCACTACACCACATGGCCAGCTCAGCAGCCAACCATCTCACTACACCCCACATACACTCCCTCCTCTTCCACCCATTGCACGGCATGGTCCCCCCCCCCGCGCACATGTATATACACCCTAGTTCCTGTTGTCCTAGTCGCCCACCCCTATCCCATTGCTACCCTGCCAGGTAGCCCAGAACACAGGTGCCGTGATTAAGTTGACCTATTTGCAGTCATTCAATCAGGGTTACCGTGTTCACTGGATACCCTGTCCCCTCCAGCAGTTCCAATACTTGGACATGTATGGAGTGAGCTGAGTTTTCAAGATTTTCAAGCCTTCTGCATAACTGGCCATTTTCTTTAATCAGAGTTGAGGGGCCACTAAAGCTTTGTCCACAGTTTTTGCAGCCCCCTTTGTGTCTTCAGTTACTGCTCCCACCTTAGCATTGAGCAACTTCATCTACATAATGAAATCTTCCGTCTTCCGGTCCAATCCCTCGATCACTCAAAGCAGTGTTGTGTTCACAGGCTGCGAGGGGTCAGTTTCACCTACCCCGGTCTCTTGGTCTTTGCTAGTGCCTGGCTTCAGTTCTTTTGGCTGGGCCCCCTCTGCACCAGCTCTGGCCTTGCTTCCCCTTACCATTATTTGTTTGTATTTCACAAGAGTGCCTCACTATGTGGAATCGCCAAAAAAGCTGATTTTTACTGTATATTTAAAGGTCCAATAATTTCAGATAATTTGTTCTAAATTCTACTGTAGTATGTGGAACTGCACAGAACTGCTGTTCACAGCTTGGTTGTTAATGCTCTCCGATAGGACATTTTTAAAGAATCAAAGAAAAGATAGAAGTTCTATGGTAATGTCACTTTTTACTACTGATAACATGGATGTACTTTTATAACTGGGGTATTTTTTAATGGATATTCCTAGGTATAAGAGAAGAAAAAAGGTGTTTAAATATTTATGTAATTATGTGTTTTTTTGTAATATAGACTTTGTGCAATAGAACTGATGATTTTTTTATGTTTGTAATGTCATAAATATGAATAATAAACTTTCTACTACTGAGAAAAAATCATTAGTTTGCTCAGAAACAAAATCACAATCAGTTATCTGTTTAGTTTCAGCATTTTCATATATCAACCCCTTATGTCCATCAATCTTTCATTGCCACTGTTTTTTCAGGCATCTTCTTTCTTTTCTGGACTTCCAGATCTTGGAGATGGGCTCAAACAAGTCTAAGTCAAAGTCACCAAAATGAAAAGCATCCCCAACATCTGAGATTGTCTTTGCCTGTGCTCTTGTTATCATAGCTGATGACACAACAGAATTTACTCCCTCTTTGATTACCTTTGCAAATCCTGGAAAGTAATTTCCAATAATCAGAGGTACAGGTAACTTAGGTACTGCCCCCACATTCATTTGGTGTGATACCCCCTTAATGCTCAGAATCATTTGGGTAGTGGGATAATATTGAGTATCCAATGAATGTGGATGACCTCGGTACCTGGTCCTTTTGTACAATTATTTCTCAGAACTTCAGAATGCACCAGGGCTTGTTAGCTTCCTGAGTCTATATGTCCCTTTACAATCTTATCCCCACCTTGACATTTGTTAAACACTTGCCCTAATTTGCTAAGGCCAAATTTGCTCCAATGTTACCCTCCTTATTTTTAAAGCAGTTTCTTTCAATAGTGCCTGATTTATTACACTTACAGCAAATAAAGTATTTGGGTGCAGCTTTGTTACTCCCATCGGAGTGCTTCTCTGATCTGGAGTTAAATATGATGTGCAATGGCTTTTACATATTTTTAATAAAAGCTTGAAAAACTGAATTTCAAGTCCCCGTGTCATGATTAGTGTTTCCTGAAAAATTTATGCTGTTTGGTTTTGTGGTTTTCTTTAAATCAGCATTTGTTAACTTGGTCTACAGTGACTGAAAACAGTGGAGTCATTTCTGTTCTCTGTCAGGCTTGGAGAGTGATGACATCATTGGAGTACTTGCTGTTTCAGATTCCCAATCAGAGCAGCAGTCTGTAGAATTAGTGGTTTGCTCTCCAGGTTTCTTACAAACCCAGTTGCTGGTCTGTGTTTAGATTAGCTTAAAATATATCATTTTCTTCTTATAAAAGGTTGATAATTTGAGTTTCAGTGTTGAATTGAAGCAGTGGAGATCTTTCTCTGTGAGAAATCAGCTTGTCTATAACAGCTCTTGGTTCTTTCTCATCTAAACTCTAATTGTTTTCTAACTATATAACACAGGATTGTTTAATGAATATAAAATAAATCTAAATTTTATTTATTCACAGAAACAGTTTGTCTTTGATGTAGCCTTTATAAATACATTCATGTAAGAAATTTTATTCCATGTCAGATTGACAGATTGACAAACAGGTGCCTGTCACACTGTAGAAACATAGAATTTGACAGCAGATAAGGACCGCTTGGCCCACCCAGTCTGCCCATTTCTCTACCTGATGGATAAGCTGCAGATCCTAGTTAACCAGCAGCCTACTTCTTCCTACCCCAACCCCCTAGAATTGCCTTATGACTGTCCCATGCATGCTGAATTCCACCACTGTTTTTGACTCCACAACCTCCTCTGGAAGGCTGTTCCATGCATCCACAACCCTCTCTGTGAAAAATACTTCCTTAAATTACCTCTGAGCCGCTCTTCTATCTCTCTTCAAATTGTGCCCCTTTGTTCTTGCACACCTCTTTTTGAAAGATGCTACCCTCTTGACTTTGTTGATTCCCTTGGAGGTACTTGAAAGTTTCTATCATGTCCCCTCGCCTCCTTTCCTTGAGGCTATACATATTAAGCTCTTTAAGTCTCACTTCATATGTCTTCGGTGCAGACCCTGCACCATTTTAGTTGCCCTCCTCTGGACAGCTTCCATCCTGTCTATGTCTTTGCGGAGATTGGGTCTCCAGAACTGCACACAGTACTCCAGATGTGGTCTCACCAGCTGTCTGTACAGAGGGATAATAACTTCTTGTTTTCTGCTGGTGATGCCTCTCCCTATGCATCCCAGTATCCCCCCAGCCCTCCTTGCTGCCCTCTCACATTGCTTGCCCACCTTTAGGTCATCTGATATGACTACCCCCAGGTCCCTTTCCATTTTTGTTGTTGTTGGTATCTCACCCCCCATTGTGTACTCTTCCCCTGGGTTTTTGTTTCCCAGGTGCATTACCTTGCACTTCTTCGCATTGAATCTACTGGAGGCAGCTGGGTGCACAATCTCTGACTGTGTGGTAGAAAACAGTGGGCAGCTGGGTGCAACAGCTTCAAATGTGGAGCAGAGGGCAGGGGGTACTACAATATTTCAAGCACACGTACAGTCTGAACTCACACATTTCAGTTCTTTGGTGATTTCTGTGTGAAAATGCATTATGTATGTGTATAACTAGAAACACTATATGGCATCTTGATGCACCGTGTCTCTGCCACACAGTTGAGGCAGCTGCACTCTGCTGCCACCTGTCCTCTACCCCACAAACCCCTGCCCTCTGCTCTACATTTGAAGCAGCTGCACCCAGCTGCCCACTGTTTTCTACCACACAGTCAGAGATTGTGCACCCAGTTGCCTCCATCCCCTGCCTAAAGAATCAGAGCTGTTGCACCCTGCTGTCCTCTGCCCGAACAGTTGGAGGTGCTACACCCTGCTGCCTCTCTCCCCCACCCTCACAGTCAGGGATGCTGCACCTGTTGCCCACTGTTCCTGTCTCCACAGTCAGGGCTGCTGTGTTGTGCTAAGCTCTAGAGTGCCAGGTTCCCTGACTCCACAGTTCAGACTGCTGCACCATGCTGCCCTAGGCCACCAGAGGTAGGGCTTTTGCTGCAACCTGCTACCCACATCCATTGCCCCAAATGGGCAGGGCTGCTGCACCACATGTACCCCATCTCACAGTCAGGGCTGCTGTACCCTGATGCCCCCCCGTGTCCTGCCCCATAGTCCAGGCTTCTGCATCATGCTGTCCTCTGTCCCATGTCACCACAGCCAGGGCTGCTGCACCCTGCTCTGGTTTACACAGGTGGGGTTGCTGTGGCCTACTGTGCCCTAGAGCCCCATTTCTCTGCAGTTAGGGTTGCTGCACTATGCTGCCACTTGCCACAAGAATCGGGGCATTTGCTGCACCCTGATGCATGCCTCCACAGTTGAGGCAGTTGCACCCTGCAGTCCCCTGCCACCAGAGTCAGATCCTTTGCTACACTCTGCTGCCCACATCCCTTGTCCCAAGCAGGTATGGCTGTTGCACCCTGTCCCACAGTTTGGGCTGCTGTATCCTGATGCCACCCTTATCTCCTGCCCAAACATTCAGGGCTGCTGCACCCTGCTGCCCTCTGTCCCCACTCCCACAGTCGGGGCCACTGCACCCTGTTGCCCCCTGCGCCTATCTCCATGGTCAGGGCTGCTGTGCTGTACTACACCCTAGAGTCTCATGCCCTCTGCCTCCACAGTTGGGGCTCCTGAACCATGTGCACCTTGTGCCACTGTCAGGGCTGCTGTACCCTGATGCCCACCTGTGTCCAGCCCCACAGTCAAGGCTTCTGCACCATGCTGTCCTCTGTCCCCTGACACTACTGTGCCTTGCTGCACCACAGAGCCCCTTGCCTCCACAGTTAGGGTTATTGCACTATGTTGCTCCCTCATACCAGAGTCAGATACTTTGCTATACTTCCCAGACTGCTCGAAAATAAAAAATGGAAAAATACTTTCATCTTTTGTTATGGGGTGGAGGAAAGAGGGTGCAGGGTGCAGCAGCCCTGACTGTTTGGGCAGGAGACAGGGGAGGCATCAGGGTACAACAGCCCAAACTGGGGGATGGTGCAGCAGTCATGTCTGTTTGGGACAAGGGACATGGGTGGCAGAGTGTAGCAAAGGATCTGACTCTGGTGGCAGGGGGCACCAGGATGCAACTGCCTCAACTGTGGAGGCAGGGGACAGGGTGCATAAAATGCCCTTACTCTTGTGGCAAATGGCAGCATGGTGCAGCAGCCCTAACTGCAGAAGCATGGGGATCTAGGGCAGCATGGTGCCACAGCCCCAACTGTGGAGGCAGCGGACCTGGCACTCTAAGGCTTAGCACAGCACAGCAGCCCAGACTGTGGATACATATAGGAACAGGGGGCAACAGGTGCATCATCCATGCCTGTGCGAGTGGAGGAGAGAGGGAAGCAGGGTGCAGCAACCCCAACTGTTAAGGTAGGGTGGAGCAGGGTGCAACAGCTCTGATTCTTTAGGCAGGGGATGGAGGCAGCTGGGAGCAAATCTCTGATTGTGTGGTAGAAGACAGTGGGTAGCAGGGTGCAGCAGCCTCAAATGTGGAGCAGAAAGCAGGGGGTTTGTGGGTCAGGGGACAGGTGGCAGCAGAGTGCAGCTGCCTCAGCTGTGTGGCAGAGACATGGTGCATCAAGATGCCATATAGTGTTTCTAGTTATACACATATATAATGTATTTTCACACAGAAACCACCAAAGAACTGAAATTTGTGAGTTCAGACTGTACGTGTGCTTGAAATATTGTAGTAGAGTGTGACAGCACCTGTTTGTCAATCTGACGTGAAAAAAGTTCTTACATGAATGTATTTATAAAGGCTACGTCAAAGACAAACTGTTTCCGTGCATTAACAAAATTTAGATTTCTTTTATATTCATTAAACAACCTTGTGTTATATAGTTAAACAATCAGTTTAATCGGTAGCTGTGATACAGACAAACTGGTTTCTCACAGAGAAGAATTTCAATTACTTTAGTTCAGCATTGAAACTCAAATGATCAAATTTTTATAAGAGAGAATGATAGATTTTAAGATAATCTATCTAAATACAAACCAGAGACTGGATTTGTAACAAACCTGGGGAGCAAATGATTAACTTTACAGACTGTTGCTCTGATTGGGAATCTGAAACGGCAAGCTACAGTACTTCAAGATAATGTCATTGCTCTCCAAGCCTGACTGATGGGACAGAAATAACTCCTCTATTTTCACCCACTGTAAAGCAAGTTAACAAATGTTGATTTAAAGAAAACCACAAAACCAAACGGCATGAAATGCTCAGGAAACACTAATCATGATACATAGACTTGAATTTCAGCATTTCAAGCTTTTATTAAAAATGTAGAAAAACTGTTGCACATGATCTTTAAACTGGGGACAAGAGGGTCTTACCATTCCTTGGCTGTTACTTCATTGCTGTGGTGTCTAATAGTTCTTGGACAAAGAAACAGCCTTTTCCTCACTTTCCGGTCAGTGTTCTTTTACCCAAACTTGCATGTCTGTAGGCAGGATGTTGAAGAATTGCTCTATAGCAAATATGTTGATGATCTGTGGGACTGTTTTGCCCTCTGGTTGGAGCCACTTGATGAGTTCTGAGTCGAGTGAAGGCTTCAAGGATTGTTTACTGAGTGGTATTTCAGAGAACAGGCTCTCTGCCTATAGGTCTCTCCTGAGATGTCATATCTTGTAATGCTTTCTCTTTTTTCACAGGGTCATAGTTTTCTGACTGTGTAGTGTCCATATTGCTGTAGGTAAGTTGGGATTTACCTGTCAGATAAGGTACCAGCCTGATTGCCTACTGCTGTTGTAACCCTCTTCTCTACATCTGCACTGGTATGTGTTTCTTGGCTATACACCGGCTCTATATTTAGTGCTGTCCTGCCTGAACATTGGCTTGTAGTTAGGGCAGGTAAAACATTCACAAGCATTCGACCTACATAGAAACATAGAATTTGACAGCAGATAAGGACCACTTGGCCCATCTAGTCTGCCCATTTCCCTACCTAATGGGTAAGCTGCAGATCCTAGTTAACCAACAGCCTACTTCCTCCTATCCCCCACCAGAATTGCCTCATGTCTGTCCCATGCATTCTTGAATTCCCCCACTGTTTTTGACTCCACTACCTCCTCAGGAAGGCTGTTCCATGTATCCACAACCCTCTCCATGACAAAATACTTCCTCACATTATCTCTGAGCCATCCCCATCTATCTCCAAATTGTGCCCCCCTTGTTCTTGCACATCTCTTTTTCTGAAAGAGCTACCCTACATGATGATTCCTGGGCTGACCCCCACCCCTCATGTCTAGGGGTTGATGGCATAGTGTTTCAGAGGAGAAGGGAGGGGATCTGATCCAGCTGGTCAAACTGCTTCCAGATGCTCAAATTCAAGGCAGTTACTAACCTTTGGTCATGGGAGTTTTCAATTCCTTGACAGCTGGAGACCACCGACATGGTCCAAGCATCCTTCCAAGCCCTCAGAGAATCTGGGCCCACTTAGTGATTTCAGTCCTGGAAAATGGTGTGTTAGGAGACACCACAGTGCATGCCATACATTTTTTGAACATTTGAGATCCACACAACTTCTGATGCAACAAGTAATCATTTTATTTTAAAAGGCTCAAGCCACTTTTTCCTCGAGACAACTTGTTTACAGTTAAGTTCACTTTGCTGACATTTCCTCCATTTCTACGGCCCTCAACCATGGCACAACACTTCAGGAGACTGAGGGCTTTGAACCTCCAGCCTGTAGGTCACTTCCAAGCCAGTTGGCTCGTTTCTGACAGGATACAATGACCCAAATGGGGTCCTAGACTCATCCCTTTCCAACTGTCCCAGAATAAACATGCTGACATTATTTCTTCACTACTTTTCCCTTGTCTGGTTAGAGGTTGAGGAAAATTACCTCACACTTTACTTTCCATGAGAGCCTTCACTACTTTCCCTGCCGGTGGGGGTGGGTTACTTTTTCCTACTGTCTCAGTGACCCTCTTTTTAATGGGGGAATGAGCTGGACTCAGTTCTTAATGTAACCCCAAGCATGTCCTTACTTCTAGGCTTCCCTACTCCAGGATCAAGACAGGAGGAACTCGGGGAGGGGCCTACCTTCCAACAGCAAATAACAGGATACACCAATGAATAGAGCACCCTTTACCTGGTGGACACAGAAAACACAAAGGATAGGAACTGCCACCTCATACCCCTCCAGTCGATCCAGCTGCCACCTGAACATCTGGGCCCCCATAGCAACCACCATTTTCTCCAGCTCTGCTGAGGAGATGCCCTGTCTCCTCTAAACAACTCTTTGCTGCCACTCCCCTTTCAATCCTGCCCCACCAGTGGGTGGGAGGGAGGGTGCTCCTGCTGCTCTACTTTGAGTAGAGGGGCTGACAGCCCCCTCTACCACAGGCCTCACCAGACATCACATGCTGGGCCACCCACTACCACAAAACTGCTGTGCAGCTCCTCCACTCTCCTTTCAAACTCTCTTGTCCCAAAAGACTTCACCCACTCACACCTGATAGGCGCAAATCCCTAGTACATGTGCGCGCACCCCTGGTGGGTGTGCATGCTCTCGATGCCTTAAAGGGCATATTTAGTAATCTTCCTGCAGTGGTAGGAGGGGTTACTCTGTTTTGGCCATTGGCAAGCTCCAGCAACTCTCTCAACATTGTCAGATATGCTTAGATATCGTCTGAGGGACATTTTAAGTTTAATGCCTTTTAAGTTGTTTGTGTTTTGTTGATCTTCTGGACCTGTACAGAATCCTCCAGCTTTGATAGCTTGCAAGGCATCCAGCCACCATTGCTCCTCTGGCTGCATTTCTTCTTTTCTCTGCTGCATCTCTTGTCTTCTCTGGTTCTCAGTCACTTTGTTGTATAGCCCATCATTTGAAGAAGGCAGACATGCTTTCAGGTTCTGTCCCTACCTATTTTTCATCTCTTAACACTTGTACTGGTTGTACAATCTCAGTTTGGACTTTCATTTCTGCTTCTAGTTTGGCTGCCATGCTTCGGGTAATCACTCCAGGGCTTTATGTTGCAGGATTCATACCTTTCTTCTATGTTTCCCTGGTACTAGATCTAGTACCCATGCACAAAACTCCTGACTACATAGTATGCACGGTGTAAATCCCACTTTGTCTGACACCAACTGTGGTCAAGGCATAGATCAGGAAGCATAGGCAAAACAAGAGAAGTTATAAAATTCAAAAGTAGCATTTTCTTATTATTAATAACAATAAAATAGAAACTAAAGTTGTACAGGATAGTGCTTCACAAAGACAGTACAAACAAACCAAAGTCCTTCATCTGAGAGTCTCTTTTCAATGTAAATTTCAGTTTCTTTCTCTAACTAACAAAACAAAACATTGCTCTCTTTTTATAAGATGATTTTTTCCCTGGCAATTAAATTTTACATCATCTTCTCATTAAGCTATATCTTTTTTCACACAATGTAGCAAACCTTTGTCATTGCCATTTCTCTGACCAGTCTGAAGAGTACATCTAGACTTCTTTTAATAACAGGTGTCACCAGTTAATACATTCTGTCTAGAGCTGGCTTCCTGCTGACAACTCTGTCAACAAGCTTGTGAATGTCAAGGGGTTTCTGAAGATTAACTCCCTTTGTTCCAAATTGTTAACATTTTCAACCAACCCAAGTAGCTTTCTGCAATCATTACAACCATAAAATTGTATACATTTGGAAACAAAGGGATCCCAGTTTCACATATGGGTTCACGTATATATGTTTTTATTCATAGAGAAGCAAGGGGAGAAAGAAATAACAAGGGGAAACTGTGGGACCATTGGAGTGGCCATTTCCTAGGGATCACAAGGAAAATTTGACTGCACAATCAACCGAGCAAGAGACAGACCGGTGGCAGAAAGGAGCAGACAAAATAGATCAGATCCTTGCTTTTAACTCTATGTATAACAAATGGGACAAGGTCTTATCCTATCCCTGCCACAGTCATATGCTAACTTAATAAAAATTCAATAACAAAAAAACAAAACTGATAGTATCTCTAACATTACCTTCCATTTTGAAACCTGAAAAAAATGCAGTGTGTTTAAATTGACAAATGTACAGGGGGGGGGGACAGTTGGGTGTAAGGGAAGCTGTCCATTGCAGGAGGAATTAACCTGCAGCATTCCAAATAAAAATAAAAAAAAAAAAAAAAAAAAGGAGCAATAGGGCAGGTGCAGTTATATAAATTAGTGTTGTTGGCCTTACACTTTATGAGCCTTGGGTAACACATACCAAGGTGATATTACATTAGCCAGGCAGGTTGCTTTTTAACAGGGCATTGTGTGGAGACAAGGAACTGAATGCAGGAAAGGATGCATCTTGTACTGCCAGCTATATCCATCTATTCGCTAGCAGCAAAACCCCATCCAATGCAGGACCAGGTTACCTATCACAATTTATTTGTATATTTAGTTTTTGTTGTCTGGGAAAGCAAGGATAGGCAATTCTGCATATTTTTAACCTCGCCCTGGGGTGGGGGGTATAAGGATGCAAACTGATATATTGAATTAGGTTTAAGCTGTTGGTGGTATTTTTAGTGAATGTTGATAATTTGGCTATGACATCAGGGAAAGTCCCCTACTCACCAGTAGGGGGAACCTCTGTCCCACAGTCCTGGGATGGACACTCTGAGCAAGACGGACGAGGGGATGGACGTCTTGGAGGAAGGTGAGCAGGCCTCCTCACCTGTCCTGACTACCTTAGAGGCCGTAGAAAAGGCAATGTTGGAACAGGAGTTTGGTGATGAAAATACAGCCGTTGTGAGTATGGCACAAACTGTAAGTGGATTTCCTACTGTAGATACAAGTACTGGAAAAGAACTGTGTAATGAGATGACTGAAAAGCATGTTATTTAGGAGGAGAAACCTGATATTTGTCCTGTGAAAACTCCTATGATATCCTCGGTGCCTCACACTAATCAAGAAAGTGCTGTGCGGTCTCTGACTACCCTCCCGGCTAATTCTAACAATCAGCTGAAAGAGGGCTCTTATTCAGCAGCGATGACTCACTTGGAAACTTTTCAGATGCCTTCCAATGCAGAGTGGGGGTACGCTTCAGCAGAATGCGGCTGGCAGTGAAACCGGAATTCCCTCCGGGTGCCTAGAGCCATGCATACTCCCCTGAGGGACTCCTCTGTGGTGGCTGCATGTTGCAGATTGGGCCCAGGCATGCATCAACTCAAAACTGCAACTGTATTGCAAAATGGAGCTCAAGTTGAGCCTATGAATCAGACTGCCGGTCTCACTACGTCCCCTACAGAAAAAGTGTTTGGCTTTTTTTGGACCGGAAAATAACAGACAAAAAATGGACTATCCTTAGCTGGGCTGGTCTCCGGAGCATGCATTAGAGGGAGCAGGCTGGATCCACACATCAGAAGGTAAATGTATCCCAGATTCCTCAGAGGAAAAAGTTGAAAAAAAAAATGTATCTACTGTGCATGTACTATACCTTCTGCTGTATCTGTTATGCAAAGTAGCACCAATCCTGTAGTGGTTTCTGACTCACGCCATGATGTGCCTTTGCTTAAACCACAAAATGACTCGTTGCCTATTTTACAGGGTGCACCCTCAACAAACTCTCCTATATTTATGGGCCCCAGCGATTCGATACTAAAAGACACAGAGCCGAAAGCCTGGTTAGCACCAATGTTTAAACTGGCTGATTTACTTCATTCATCAGGAGAACCGTCACCCAGGAAAAATGCAGTCAGAATCCTTTATAAAGGAGGAACCCCCTGACAGACTATATATTGCCCAAACATTATTGAAGGGTTCACTGAGATTTTTTCCAATTAAATCTTTGCTCTAATTCATATTGGAAATGGGAACTTTGATGTCAGTTTTAAAACCATGTCAAATTTAGATAGATTTTGGGCACAGTATCATAAATTGAAACATACTCCACTGTGATTACCTTTTATGGCTATTCCATTAACAAAGCCCGCTGTTAAAGTAATCACAGTTATGTTTAAGAATGAAGGAGTCAATATTGAAGACATCCTATTTTGGCTTAGGCAGCAGTGTGAAGTTCTGGATAGGCCCTCCCCCATTCTAAATAGTGAAAACTGGAATGGGGGATGGAAAATCAAGATAAAACTGTTTTCCTCAAATCATGGGCCAGTACACTTGCCTGACTTTTTTTCCTTTTAGGAAAGGACAGGGTTCGATGTTTTATATAGGTCAGCCTAAGGCTTGCCTTAAATGTGGTGCTTGTAATCATTTGAGCTCAGCTCGCGACTCAATTAAATGTTGTCATTGTTTTGAATATGGTCATGTAGCAACTAACTGCCTAAACATGTTCTATTGCAATCTTTGTAAAAAAACTGGCCATAGTTATGGGAGAAGTCCATGAACCTTTCACACTACGGAAGACTGTCCCTTCCATGAAGGCCATATTAGTCGGGCTCAACAGGCCCAAGCAAAGAAAGTAGCCCAAATGGAAGGAAGGGAAATGTTTTACCCCAAATGGAACAGTGACACCCATTTTAGAACAAGATACAGAATCCTACTACAGCTATACCCCCTGTTGAGGTATTAGGTCACACACCAGCTGTTTCAGAGACACAAGAACCAGGCCTGGATCAGACACCTAACCTAGCCTCTGAGGTACAAGGTGACATACCACCCCTCTACCCTTGGGGAATGCCCCTTTTATTAGTTTCCTCTAAGAAAAGATCTAGGGTGCACACAATTTCTAAACCAGATAGGATTGATGTGACGGAGGAAAAAAAGGGGAAAGGGAAAACTTCTCTTTCAAAGCTACCTAGAAATAGATTTGCTTCTCTTTCTGTAGATGAATCTTGGGGAGATTCAGAAGAGAAAGGTTCAGACACCCTCTCAATTGCCTCCTCTACTACTGATGACACAGAGGATGGGGTCGATTGCTAAGTGAACCAGACAACAAAAATTCAAAAACAAGCTAAAGAATGGCAATTTTGGATGGTTTTTTTGCCTTTTTTTTTTTTTTTTTGTCTAAGGGTCGGCCCTTTACCCTTCTCCTATTAGTTTTTATGACATCTTTAACTATTTCAACTATTAATGTCAATAGCCTTAAAAATAGTAAAAAAAAGAGCTGAGGTTTTTTTTCTCTCTATAGAATTTTCAAAGTGATATTTGGTGTCTTCAGGACACAAGACTTAAAACTCATTTTAAACTTTGGCAAGACTCTGAGTGGGTCTTTAGGAACAGCTTTTTGGTCAGTAGGAGAGGAAAGCTGTGATGGGGTGGGGATACTATTTACTAGACCAGGAATAGTTGTCTCAAGGTTACTAGACATCTCACCTGGTAGGGCTTTGGTGCTAGACTTTAATTATTGTCAGGAAAGATTTCGTCTGATAACAACATATGCACCTCAGACTAGAGCACAGCGGGTTTCCCTTTTTAAAACAGGTTTGCCATATGTATTTACTGCTAGAATCATATGGGCAGGTGATTTTACCTATGGGTTGGAACAAGCAGATAGAGGGCTCAAAACTAACAAAATGTTCTGTGATTCAATAACTTTAAGAAACATTATTTCTGATACAGGCATTCTAGATGCTTATAGATTTCTTCACCCCACAGGAGGACACACCTTTTTTAAAGGTTCACTGTCCACGTGAATATATTTTATATTTCTTTCACAAATAATCAAGGTGGTAAAAGTTTCTATATTAGCATGGGAATTTTCTGATCATAAATCAGTTACTGTTCAGGTTAACTGTGGTAATTCTCCTAGATGTAAGAAGAATGCTTGGCACTTTAATGAATCCTTATTGGAAAACAACAAAATATAGGAAGCTTGGGTTAGAAACTGGAGTGCACGCCTTTCAGTGATTACTTACTATACTGATTTATTTTTATGGTGGGAAGACACAAAATTAGAATGGAAACAGTTTTTTTCAGGCTTTATCTTCTGAAATTGCAAACTTGGAATATATCTCATTTACAGCTACGGAGACGGTTACAATCACTTATTCCTTTTTCGGAATTACAAAAGAGATGTTAGTCCTCAAATAAAGCTACTTAAACTCCAAATGAAGGAGCATCAATACAATAGAGCTAAATCACTTAATCAAGAATTACGTTTTAACACTAAGTTGAGGAAGGGTTCATTGGATCCTTTTAAGGAGTGTAGTTCTAGGACAGAACATAGACTAATAACTGGTTTAGAGAATACAGATGGTCAATTATGTACTGATCTACTGGACATGGTACATATTGTTGAAAAACAACTAGAATCAGCTTTTGAAGTAGATCACTTGGACAGCACTGATAAAGCCTTCCTTTCAAGTTTAAATCTTCCCCAGATATTGCAGAACGATAGAGACTTATTAGAAGCCGAGATTACAGTTGAGAAAGTGTCAAGTGATTTGCTTATTAAGGAAAGATGCTTCCCCAGGGTCTGATGGATTCGGTGCAGTCATATACAAAACATTTGTTGATTTTTTTTTTTTTTTTTTTTTTGGCCCCAGTACTAGTGATCTTATATAATCATATTTTATCACATAATACTCTTGCCTCTTCAATGTCTGAAGCTATACTGATTTTATTGTTTAAAAAAGGAGATAAGACCTTATCAGAAAATTAGAAACTTTTACATCTTTTAAACACAGATCTCAACATTTTAAGTAAAATATTATTAAATAGATTATGTAAAGTAGCAGAAAAAGTGATTCACCCTGCTCAAACCTGCACTGTTCCTGGGAGGCATCAAATTGATAATTTGATTATTTTAAGAGAGCTTTTCAATAGAGGGAATAAAGGGAATATTCAAGGATTTGTCCTCAGCCTAGATCAAGAAAAAGCTTTTGATAAAATAGCGCATGTACTCCTGTTTGCTGTCCTCAGGGCTTATGGGATCCCAGATAAATTTGTTTCTTGGATTTCTACTCTGTACACTAATGCTACTTTAATACCAAACATAAATGGATGGAGGGGTAGAAAGATTAAAGTGAAGTGGGTGGTTAGACATGGGGTATCCACTAAGCCCTCTTTTATACGTTTTTGGCATAGACATTCTTATCAGGCATGTCTCTTTACAGGAGGACATATGAGGTATTCAGCCCTCTCCCCTGCATGAGCCTATAAAAATATTGGCATATGCCGATGATTTACTTTTACACCCAGACACATCAGAAAATATTTGACTAGTACCTTAAATTTATATGGTCAGCTGTCGGGGCAAGAATTAATTATAATAAAAGATTAGATACTGTGTTAGGAAATATAGTGTCAGATACAGGAGTGATTGCTGGATTTACTGTTTCATTATCAGAACTAAAAATCCTTGGTATGGAATTTGGGGGTGGGGTTGATGCAAAATGGAATTGGAATACTTGTTTGGAGAGAGCTAATAGGTTAGTATCGGGATGTAAAGGTCAACAGATTTTAAAAAAAAAAAAAAAGGTTACTTTGATTCATTCGCTCCTTATTCCAGTATTCCTATACGTTAGTTATGTGTTTCGTATTCCCCAAGCATTAGTGACTTCTTTCTTTAGTGTATTTTTTCAGGCCTTCTGGGGGAGTAGATTGAATCCCATAAAACATGAGTTCACTTACAATCCAATTTCTGAGGGTGGAGTTAATGTGATTTGCCTTTTTTTTTTTTCCAGTCTCTGTACTGAATATAATTTTGGGCAGGCCTTGAAGCCAGGTAAGAAATCCTGGAAGTATTTGGTGACTGAGCAGCTGATTCCTAGTCTGCCTTTTTGGTCACCAAATAAATCTAGAAATTTACTGAATATTGATTCTATATCCTCTGGAGGAGTGGATTTCATTAAACAATTAGTAAGATGGAAATTATTCCCAGATCTTTTTCTTATTAAAATAGGAAAACTATTTATAGAACCATACTTAAGGCAGAAAGAAAAGAGATTCTAGTATTTCCCAATTGCCCAGATTCTTGGTTTAAAAACTCCTTGCTACTTTTAAGTAATAAACGGTTACCAGTATATACATGGGATATAGTGTGGTTAATTTATTATGACAGATTAGGAGTCAAGAACAATAATAAACATAAACCATTGGCTGAAAGATATTGTTTACAATCTTCTTGTTCTTGGGTGTTAGAAACACAAAAACATGTATTTAAAGAATGTCCTTATGTGAATCAATTTTGGGATAATTTAGCAATACAATGGAATGAGCCTTTGTTCAAATCTTTTACATATGTTGATTTTATGTTTGGTACTACCTCCAATGGATGGGGAAGTTATCATTTTGAGACTATTCTCATTATTTTTGCTATTAAATATTTTCTGTGGCAATCGAGATGCGTGTGGTTAACACAGCAATGACTTGTTTCCTATTCTGAATTGGTGGATAATATTTATACGACTGTATGTAAACTTAAAACAATCAGATGCTAGTATATGTTCTAAAGAGGAATACAAACTATCATGGGTTAATTGTGAGAAATGGGATCCAGGGTGACCTGATTTAATTTTGAAAATCTCTTACTGTATAGATATTAATATCTAATATGATTGTTCCTTTTATATTAAGATGAAATGCTGTGTGTATTTTGGATATGTATATCTATGTTCTGTACTTTGTACTGTAGTCTTTTTTTTTTTTTTTTCAATAAAATTCCCCTACTCTGAGGTAAGGGTGCTGTGACTGGTGCTGAGATGGCCAGTCCTGGTCATTTGGTGGACTGTACGGCTGCAGGAGAGACTGAAGAGTAGGTCTCCTCCACGGTCTCCGAACCTCTAGAGACCATTATCATTGAGCAAATGGATGAAGGCTTTGTTTTGGCATCGGAGGAACTTCCAGGTGAAAACTGAGAAGTGGATATCCTTTCCGAGGTGAAGAAACAGTTAGAAGATATTGGAGAATGGGCGGCTGGCTCTTTAACCACTGAAGAGATTCAAGAGATGTTGCGGGCAGAGGAACAGCAGTACAGCAGGAGGATGGAACAGCTACAGTGGGAACTGCTCCTGAGAGGAAGTAATTAAGTGCCGGATGAAATGCGACATGGAGATGCAGTGGCCGGCATTTCTGTGTGTACAGTACTTAATTCAGAAATGGAGTAGGTAGCAGACAACATGTTAGAGGATCCTATGGCACAGAAGGAAACTGCATGAGTGAAAGGTACTGTACAGGTTTTTGAATTTGGAAGGCGTAGTGTTCCTGATGGCTTGGGAACATTAGTGACTGGGGAACAAGGGCTGGCTGAAGTAAACCAGTTGGCTGGTGCAGGACAAGCCGATAAGGCAATGCCTGCCGCAGGGGCAGCCTCAGCAGCTACTTCCACAGTACAACTGCCAAACATTATTTTCAATATTTGAACTGTTACTGGGAGCCCTCGGAAAAAAATTGTGGCAAAACTTGCTGCACAAAAGGAAAAGGAAAAAAAGGAAGTTACTCCCTAAGGTACACTGAAATGAAAAAAAACTGCTGCTTGGCTATCCGTTCAGGTGTGCATTAACTCCACTGCTAGGGTACATTAAGAATCATTTTATTAACACAATTTAACAAGTAGCACCCCCTCAAACAAACTTGTCAACATTTCACACTGCCCTAGTGCTTTGTCAAGACACCACTGCCATCTAGTGGACGTTATAAATACACACATTACAAGAAAAAATATTTTAACCCTAATTCACCATATATATTGCACATTATCATATACATTAAAACCTATGCTAAGCAAAGGTTAATTATTATTAATTCATCAAAAGTGCTTATAGAGCCAAAAGAACATAAAATTACTGTGGCCAGGATATTCAAGGGTTTACATGGCACTACAGTGTTGCGCCTTGCAACCACTGATGTGCCTAGTATATTCAAAAGGGGATGTTGCGCTGCGCAAATCTGATAGTTAGGACACACCAGTAATGTATGCGCGCGCAAGCGCGGGGCATGCCCATGCATATTCGGTACATCCGATATATAGCCGGGATGTCGCGGTGCACTCTCTGAGTACACATCCAACTTGTGCTGTACAGGGGGGCGCAAAGATCTGCCAAAAAAAATTGGAGCAAGGACTGGCCACCCAAAGGTGAGCTGCCGTATTGCAGGGTACAACATGGCAGCTGCCTGCTGTGGGTGGCCACCCGACCTCCCAAGACACAGGCCTGGTGTCTTCCCCCCCCATGCCCGATCACAGGCATTGTAAATGTAATATATCCCTGGTGGTCCAGTGGACCCTACCCCCTTATCTGATCATGGGCATAATGACATAAAATCATTCCCTGGTGGTCCAGTGGACCTGCTCCCCAGCCTGATCATGGGCTTTGTAAACTTAAAAGTATCCTTGGTGGTCCAGTGGACCAAATCCAGCCCGATCGCAGGCTTTGTCAAAGAAGAATCCCTGGTGGTCCATCGGTACCCCCATTCCACCCACCCATGTAGACCCACCACCCCGCTTCCCCCCCCCGTCAGTGGCAGGTAGCGGCTCCCCCAAGCTGCCTGTCCGCCTGCTGACTGAAAGCGTACAGTATGGCTGTCGCCCATTGATCCATAGTGTGGGCCAATGAGCATGCAGACCGTGCTGTACCGAAACCCGATATGTGAAGGGATTCCATTCACACATCGATCAGACATATAATATGAAAGGTCAGTACACCATTGGCCCACACTGGACCAATGGGCGTGACAGACGACTGCACGCTGTCAGTCGGTGGGCGGCCAGGCAGCTTGTGGGTGGAACTGCCACCGCCGCTGACGGGGAGGGGCGGTGGGGAGGGGGTACCACTGGACCACCAGAGTTCTTCTTTGACAAAGCCACAATCAGGCTGGATTCAGTCCACTGGACCACCAGGGATACTTTTTAAGTTTACAAAGCCCGTGATAGAGCTGGGGAGCAGGTCCACTGGACAACCAGGGACTGAATTTCTTTCAGTATGCCCATGATCATGGGAGGGGGTAGGTTCCACTGGACCACCAGGGACTGATTTCCTTTCAGTACGCCCGCGATTGGGTGAGGGGGTAGGGTCCACTGGACCACCAGGGATCTTTTACAATTACAAAGCCCGTGGTTGGGCATTAGGGTGCATTGCCACCGAGGGGCAGGGGGCGTCAGTCCCCAATGGCTGCAGCCTGGCAGGGCGCAAGTCGCTGGGGATCGGCACACCTGCATGCAAACGGGGCCATTTATGCCTTGCATGCACTATGGCCCCATTTGCATATACAGCACTGAATATCGTGGTTCATGCTCCTAGCGCACCTGCACTTGCACTGGTGCATCCCCCTGCTCCTCTCTAGCCACTTGCGCTGGTGCAGTACCACTGCACCATGCGCAGTGTGGGTGGCCACAGTGCCATATTCAACGGTGCTGAGCCTTGGTGTAGCACCATTGAATATCACCCAGACCATACCCTGGTGCATCCCAATTGCGCTGCGCCCAGACTTGCACCCCAGCCTGGCACGGTCTGAATATCCCAGCCTATACATATTAGCATACTCAAATTTCAGAATGTAAAGATAGACTAAAGTTATAACACATATTAAACCCCTCTTTTTTTTTTTTTTTAAAAAAAGAGAAAATACCTCCTAAATACATGGATAGCATAAACAGTACAGTGCAACTGAAGCAAAAGACAATAAATAGTAACAATATCTGAAATCATTTCCTTTGTAAAAGAGGAACCAGCTGAAAATGTCCATTTAAACCTGGTGGACTACCTGCCCTTAGCTTAAACTGCCAAAAGGGTTTCCCTGTACAGCAGTTTATTGTTCAAATCACCACCAAGGGGTCCAAGCAGCACTCTTTCAGTCCCTTTAAATAAAAACCTATGAGCTGGTCCATTTTTTTTTTTTTTAACATGAAATGCTAATGCATTTTATTCTGTTCCTGATTTTATATATCGTAAATGTTCCATAATTTTTATCCTCAATTTCCTTTTAGTCTTTCCAACATAGTAACAGTTGCAACAACACACAGCAAGGTACACCACATTTTCAGTTCCACAGGTTATAAAGGAGTTCACCAAATATCTTTCATTATGTACAAAAGTGTCCTCTCCCACCTGCAGATATTGGCATGCAGCACAGTTTCTTTTTTTTGAACTTAGATTTTTATAAATTTTTCATTATTAGACCATTTACATTTGATTCTCTTTACAGGGTAAACATTACAGAATTCCATTCGTCTTGAAGTTAAAATCATTTTGACAGGAAAATACATAAAAGCAAATGACATAAATTTCCATTATATTTCTTCTTGGGTATGGGAGCATCCTCTTATACATTTTGCAGGCTGGACTGGTGGTGGAGTCCTCACTCAAGGTGGAAGGTGAGCCCCATTTTCTCATATCGAACCAAGTCTATAGTTCTCTCAGTCTTCTTTTCTATGCTCATCTAATAACTTCCCTCCCTTATCCCATCGATTAGTCCTCCTTACAAAGTAATAAAACTGTGGTGTCCTTCTTTGTCTTATTAACTGACTGCAACCCTTCCATTTCCTATTGCCCTTCTCCTCCCGAGAAGATATTCTAAGGTAGGGGACGAGAAAGAAGAGAAAAAAAAACACCCACCCTCATTTTAATTTATAGAGGAAAAAATGGGCCTTGTGTGCGGTCTAAGGTATACAAAGAAAAAAAAAAAAAAATAATCATGGACAGTTTACCTCTGTTGTCAGAATTGATTGGTTAAGAGCAGGCATCTGTAGTTTAATGACATTTCTAGGCCTTCTACCGGATATCTATCTAGTTTATTTATCCAGCTCATTTTGTCAGGAACTGGTCGAGCACCGAGTGCCACTTTTTGTTCTCCACATATTCATAGAATGAGAGCCATCTTGAGTTAAATTTATCTGTTTGCAACCTTAGTATAGCTGTGAGGGCTTCCATTTTCTTAATATTAATCACATTAGACCACCATTTGAATATGTCACTTTTCCTGGAAAGCCATCTTTGTGTGATAGCTTTGGTAGCAGCTGCTATTAGTATAAAGAACAAGTATCTTTGGGCTTTAGTTTTAACCTCGGGGAGGGCCCCAATACCACATGAGGAAAGTCTGGCTTATCTTTTAACTGCAGTATTTCTTCTATAGCTAAGGTTACCTCTTCCAGTACTCTGCCAGCTTCCGACAACTTCAAAAATATGATATTGAGACCCTTTCTCCGTGCACCCTCAACATTTATCATTTGGGAGGTGTCAAATTTGGAGATCTCTGGAGTTATAAAGTATCTAACTGAGATTTTCCATCTAAACTCTCTCCATACTGGTGAATTGGTGGTTTTATGTACTCCTTGCCATATAAGTGACCAGTCCTTGTCTGATATTTGGCCTCAAATTCTGCCTGCCATTTATTTTCTACAGCTTGAACCTGGGTATCCCTGAGCCCTCCTGCAGAGTCTGCTGTAGATATGAAACAAGTTTTTGGAGTCTCCTTTTTGGCTTCTCAGGTGCATGCATTTTAGTGGTGGGCGGGGCCGTTTGTATAGCACTTATCCCAACAGTGTTATTGATAAAGTGTCTACACTGAAGGTATCTAAAAATCTTTTGGGTAGTTCAAATTCCTCTTGGAGCTGCGAAATGTTTAACTCCCTCCACACACTATCTGGCACAGATGGTGGAGTCCTCTGTCTGACCATCTTTTCCAGCAAGCATCCGCTTGTGTTGCTGGGAATTATGGCAAAACTTCAGTGGATATACTTCCAAGTGGGAAAATATCTCCACCACTGTCTAACTCTAAGCCAAATTTTCAAGGTGTTTCTAGTCCAAATGTTACTTAAATTTTAAGGTCTGCAGCTCTAATTACCCATGGCAGGTACCTCAGGGGACCCGAGGGTGTGCTCCTTCCTCCATTCGTACCATCCTTCTCCGTTCTTGGCGACAGCATTTTAGTATAGGAACTGTCTGGGCGCTAAATAATATCTTAACAAGTCTGGCACTCCCATTCCCCTTTTCTTTCATCTCCGTTGAGTATGCTCCACTTCTTGCGTGGACGACGTCCTGCCCAAATAAATCTGGACAGCTTTTTCTTTAGTTCTCGCCATACCCCCTTATCGATAAGAATAGGTAATGTCGAGAATAGGAACAAAAATCTAGGTAGGATGTTCATCCTGATAGCTTCCACTCTGTTCATGAAGCTAAGGGGAATGCTCTGCCACCTCTGCAAGTCTTCAAATATTCTTTCTTTTAGTATCTGGTGGTTATAAGAATATAATTTGTTGATGTCTAATGGAATCGTCACTCCCAAATATTTAATTTTGTCCTTAACCCACTTAAAGGGTACTATATTCTTTAGCTCTGTATCTGGCGGTCCACCCAGACTCAAACTCTCCGTTTTTTCTATGTTCACCTTAAAACCTGAAATTTGGCCAAATCTACCCAACAATTGGAGCACCGCTGGCACAGAACTAACTGGGTCCCCCAAATACAGCACTGTATCATCTGCATATATCGAGATCTTATTTTCAATGTTGTTTATTAGTATCCCTTTATATCTGGGCTTTGCGAATAGCCTGTGCCAGTGGTTCCATAGTCAGTGCAAACAGTAGGGGGGACAAAGGACACCCCTGTCTTGTTCCCCGTTTTATATCGAATCTCTCTGAGCACAAGCCATTAACCCTGACCTGGGCAGTTGGGTTCTGGTAACACATGTTCACCCACTTAAGAAAATTTCCCCCAACCCCCATTCTCGACATCACCTCCTGCATATACACCCAGTTCACTCTGTCAAACGCCTTTTCGGCGTCAAGAAAAATTGCCACTGGGTTTGTATTGCTGGTGTATTTGTACGAGACCATATTCAGGAGTTTCCTGATATTGTCTTGCAAGTGCCTGTCTGGTATAAATCCTGTTTGGTCTGAATGAACTATGAGCCCTATACATTGCTGCAGTCTAGAGGCCAATATTCGGGTTAGGATTTTTAAGTCTTGGTTGAGAGAGAGATGGGCCTATAGGAAGAGCACTGAGATCTGGGCTTCCAGGTTTTGGGATAACTGTAACCAAAGCTTCTTGCCATGATTTTGGGGTGACCCCTCTTCCAAACTAGCGTTATAGATCCGCACCAATTTGGGTACTAATAACTTACTGAATGATTTGTACCATTCCGCTGGCAAGCCGTCAGTCCCTAGCGTCTTACCTGTCGGGAAGGCTTTTAATAACTATATAAATTTCTTGCTCTGTGATTGTGGCTGAAAGTGTCTCCTGTATCTTTGCGGAAGGACAGGTAATTTTAGAGTCCAGAAAGGCGAGGTCTCCGATCTAACTCTTGTTTCCCCCTACTCTCTGTGTAAAGTTCTTTGTAGAATGCTCTGAACTGTGAGGCAATTTCTGGTGGCTTGACCCAAATTTTATCCATATTCACACTGTCCCTTATCATTGAGACATGTCTCTCAGCTTGTCTCTTCTTAAGCCGAAAGGCTAATAGTCTCAGGGCCCTCCACCCATTTCGTGATAATTTTGATTACAGAACCTAATAGGGCCTCGGCCTCCTACACTCAGATCATGTAGCTCTTGCCTGGCCTGATTTAAATCTTTTAGAATCTTTTCCGACCTGTGTTTTCTTTATGTCTTGCTTCTAAGTTTGAAATTTTTTCTCTTAAGGTTTTTTCATTCTTTTTCATCTGTTTTTTCTTTGCCGAAGCATAGCTAATTATTTGGCCCCTTACCACTGCCTTAAGGGTGTCCACCACAGCATAGGTGAACATTCTCCTACAGGTGAGTCCTGTTCCAAGTTGGAAATTGTCTTGTCAATAAGTTTTTTAAAAGATTCATCATTTAACAAGGATACGTTTAGCCTCAAAAGGGGAGTTTTTTCCTCTTGCCCAAGGGTAAGTTTTACTGAAATTGGGCTATGATCCGAAGGGTGATGGTATGTATCTTAGATTGTTCAACTGTGTGTAACTCTGTTTTTGGCATTAGGAAAGGTCTATTCATGAGTATGAGTTTTGTGCCCCAGTAAAAGTATAATCTCTTTCCCCTGTGTGTTGTTCTCTCCATACATCTACCAGACCTGATTCCGACATCAGGGCTTTAAGCTTTCTGCTTGCCATTTTGTTAGTGTTCTGGTTGCCTGATGAGCGGTCTAGGTGTGGTGAGGTTACTGTATTAAAATCACCCCCCATCAGTATTAGTCCTTGAGGTAGGCTAGCCACTTTGCTAAAAACTTCTCCGAGAAATCTTTCAGTTCCTACATTTGGAGCATATATATTAACTAGGTGTATTAGTTTGTTGTACATTGAACAGGTCGCCCTAACAAACCTTCCCTGCAGCCCTTCTTCTGTTGAGTCAACCTTCAAGGGGCTGTCACGTCTAATAAGTATCGCCACCCCTGCCTTTTTACTTTTAGGGTGTGAGGCTGCCACCACCTGATTCACCCATCTCCTCCTGAGCTTAAGGTGCTCCATCTGTAAGAGGTGTGTCTTCTGTAGAAAGGTCACATCACAACCCAAGAGCTGAAGTTCTGACAATAACCTAGCTCTTTTCACTGGAGAATTAACTCCTTTTACATTGTATGAGATTATATTCAACCGAGGCATTTGATATCTGGAGGTTTATCCTTTATGCACCAGTAGCCAGCCCTATGCAGTCCATGAGTCCTCAGTCCAGCCTGCAAAAGCCCAAAATTAAACCCCAAAAATTTCAAGACTTTAAAACATAAAAGTTGTGATACAACTGGTACTAATTCGGTACTATTAAAACAGATAACATTAAAACTATATACATTATATTGGTGGTGTTCTCGATGGCTTCATATGAAACCACAGCAAAGACCGTGGGGTCTTTCGACCCAAATGGTGCCCCTAAGATTGGGGCAGGAGGTCTAAGTGAGTTCCTGTCAGGGGAGCCCCTACCACCCCCTTAGGCCCGTCACTCCGAGATCAGGCCGAGATGTAAACGACCAACTTCAATTTCCTTTCTAGGAGCCCCCGCTCCCACCATCTTTCCCCCCTTCTCTCTTTAACTCTGTCTTTCTCCCTAACCGTGTTGTTGCCTCTTAAGACTCCACGTACTTATCCCTGTCTTCTTCCCCTTAATTTCTACATTGTCTCTAGGAAATTGTTTCATCCCTGCCCAGTCTGACATTATATTAAGTTTATCTGTCCCCCACTTCTACATCTAGACCTTCTTGGGTTACTATTAGCTTATAGCCCTTTCCTTCTTTATCACTTATCCCTTTCTCTTCTAGGGCCTCTCTTACCCCATTAGAGGGATAGTTTCCCCGGTGAGCAGAAGACTTCTTCCCTCCCCAGTTCCTCCCTCTTTATACCTCAGGTTACTTCAACCATCTCGGGTTTTCATTCTGTAGGTTATCCTTGCTTCCCTTCCCCCCCCACTAATGGAGCTAGGTCCTTTCCCTTTTACCCTTTTAAATTTAGTTGTCTTTATCCATCTTTCTATCCTTAACTACTACGCCAATATCTGGTATTCATCTTGTGGGTTGCCCTTACCCCCCTTTCCTGGTAAAGATAATTCTGTATATTTTTGCCCCTTTGGTTAAGATTGTCCCTCCTATTTGCCCTCCCATTAACTTATTTTCTTAGTGTGTCCACCCCTCCCCCAACTTCTCTCCTTGCTTTTACTTGCATATAACCACCCTCTATGTATCTATGTTGTTCCTTTCACCATTGCTGAATCCTTTTCCTTTTTCCTAATATTTTGTCCCCCCTTCCCATCTTCTACCCACAACCTTAACTAAATCTCTTTTGTCTCAGTTTTCTTCTGCTCTTACTGTGTTCCATTTTTACCTGAAAGGGGCTCTTCAATGTCGTCCAGGGACCCATCTCCACCAGTGGTCGTTTTATAATAATGAGAACTCTTGTTTATTTCTATCATTCTCAAATGTCTTTTCCATTTCAAAGGGGATCTGCCATTAGGTAGACCTTAAAAGTCTCCAAGTTTATATGCAGTCGAACCCTCATTCCCTAGGTCCAGTAATTTTAAAAGAGTTTATTTCTTCAGTAAGCCTGTGATGGTTCCAAACTCTTCGGTCCAGTCCTTTATCTTGCCCATTTTTTTCTCCTACTATGGCCGGTCCTTTGCTTCCTTGTAAACGAGATTTTATTTTGATTATCAAGTCCTGGATATCAGACAGCTTACGTGCAGGTAAGAACCTGGGTTAGCCCTCTTTCTTCCTCTGAGATTCGAGACTCTAGTCCACATTTCTGCTTTCAATTTACTCTCCAGCCTCTGCATATCTAGGTCAGGGAGCGTATTTCTAAACTTTGGAGAACTTGTGCTGTTTCCACCAAATCTGAAAAGACTTTGACCCCACTCTCTAGATGTATTTTGATTCTGGCTGGGACTAGCATTTGGGCCCTTATGTCTTTCTTGAGTTTTAACTCTCTGATAACCCCCTGACCTTTTGTCTCTCTAACTGTAGTGCTGATGAAAAGTCTTGGTCAAAAAAGATTTGAGCACCTTCATATCTGAGGTCTCTTTGTCTCCACGCCTCCTGTAGAATCCAATCTTTACTTTGGAAAAAGACCATCCTGACAATAATAGACCGCGGTCTTGCAGCAGGGTCTTGGGGTTTAGCAACTAGAGATCTGTGAGCCCGATCAATGTCCATTTTGATATCTGGGGCGAGAGCACTACCCATAATAAATGCAGTACCATGTCTGCTGTTGGGAATCCTGCCTCTCGTCCTCTGGCACTCCGTGTATTCGAAAATTATTTCTCGTGATCTGTTTTCCAGATCCTCCAGTTTGCGTTGGTTTCTCTGTCCCTCTGTAATAACAGCAAAGGAGCCTATCTGATCTCTCTTGTGTTTCTGAGATCAGCGTAAGGTTGGATGCATTAGTAGTTACTTTTTATTTAAAGTTTGCACCTCTTTTTAAGGTCTGATAGAGATGGGTCGATTCTTGTGACTGTGGAAAGTATTTGCTGCAAAGTCCTCTGCGTCGTTTCCAGTCGGTGCTGGTGATCTGGCTCCCAGAGGACTCTGAGGCTGTGTGTCTCTGGGTGACTGGGCGAATCCTCCATGTCCTCATCTAGCACAAGCTGTTTCAATTTCTGCAGGCTACTCGCCGATTTAGCGCTTTTGCTTCTCTGCTGCTTGCCTGCCATCCTCTTTCCCTTCGGGGATCGTTTTTTTTTTTTTTAGCTTACAGGAGTCGTGACTCGTTTGGGAGGTACTCTTTTTAAGACAGCGGGAGCGGAGCTGCTGAAGTTAGCTTGCGGCCATCTCCGTGACGTCACCGGAAGTCCATGCAGCATAGTTTCCACACCTATGGTTCCCCTTAGGTAGTTGTTTCTCATGGTTGTGTTGTTGACTTCCTGTATCAGCACTGTGTACCACTAAATCCTTCAAGCTGGTCCCCCTTCTAGAGGTGATGATAGGTCCTTCATTCACCATTTCTTGTAAGGCAGGCTCAATCCCCAGTATATGCCAGTTTCTCTTCAAAATGTTCACCACCTAAGCACTCTGTGTAGAGAATGTAGTGATAAAATTAGGACCATCTCCCCTACATCTTGTATTTGTCATTGC
This sequence comes from Neoceratodus forsteri, assembly GCA_016271365.2. Taxonomy (NCBI): domain Eukaryota; kingdom Metazoa; phylum Chordata; order Ceratodontiformes; family Ceratodontidae; genus Neoceratodus; species Neoceratodus forsteri. The sequence continues at coordinate 354,303,157 of CM057452.1, read as the reverse complement.
AGTTCTCTTTCTATGAACCAGCAAATTCTTTCTATCCATTTCATCCACTTTCATCTTGGCATCAAAAATACATTTTTCAGTGCACCCCCCTCTCTCTCTGAACCTATCCACTAATTCTTCAGATCCCTTTACATAATCTATTGCATTACTACAGTTCCTTTTTACCCTCATGAATTGTCCTTAGGTATATTGGTCACAATGTTTGGGATGACAGCTACTGTAATGTAATAATATATTTCTGTTGGTATTCTTTCTATGCAGGTCTGTTACCAAACTATAATTTTCTCCCTTTCAGATAGCTAAATCTAAGAATGTTACCTCTGTCTGACTGGCCATTACACAAAACTGAAGGTTAGTGTTACTCTCCTCAAGGTACTTAAACAGTGAAAGTTTATTTATACTACTTTTCCATGTAATAAGTATGTCATCAATGTACCATCTATATAGATCCAGATGTTCGAAAAATGGATTTGCATCTGGATCATATAGAACAAGGTTTTCCCACTCAGACAGAAAAATATTGGCATAGTTGGGGGCCATTGCGGCCCCCATGGCTGTCCCCTTAATCTGATAATAAAATTGCGATCCGAACATAAAAACATTTTTTGTCAATACATATTCAGTAAGTCCTAATAAGAATTCGGTAAATCCCCATGTGTAGCATGTTTCCTTAACAATAGCATCTCTTAGTGCCTCTAGGCCCTGGTAGTGAGGAATATTTGTGTACAACGATTTAACATCTAACGTGACCAGTAGCCACTCCTGTTCCACTTCTATTTCAGATAGAATTTCTAAGACATGCACTATATCCCTTAGATATGCTCTTGATCCCTGTGCTGCTTGTTTGATGTGGTCATCCACAAACTGGGCCAATGGCTCGGTGAGAGAGTCAGTGCTGGATACTACTGGTTGCATTGGGGGTGCATGCAGGCTCTTATGTATCTTAGGGAGGCCATATATTACTGCCCTCCTAGGATGTTGTACTGTAAGAAATTCACATACTTCTGTACTAATAACACCATCATCAGTAGCCCCATACAAATATACATCTATTTGTCGTTTGAATTCCTTAGTAGGATCAGTCTACAGTTTTGCATAGAAAGAGGCATCAAGCATTTGTAAAATTTCAGATTCATACTTATCTTTTGCCATCACCACGATCACCCCACCCTTATTGGCAGGCTTTTTATTCTATTCAATAGAGCTGAAACAAGTAACGTGAATAACATAATGAACACAAATGGCAGCAGTGCTGCGACTAGAAATTAATCCATTCTGGGCACTCTGTTATATAACGAAAGGGAATGCAACCCAATTCTAGTATTGCAAGACAGAGAATAAACTAGTGGAATGAGAGGAGGTTTGAATGAAAGACAAGCTGTAGCCATGGTTATAGATATTAAACAGGCCCATGTGCAGTTTGAAAGAATCTCCCTGAAAGCAAGGAGAATGTATTGGTAGTGGGTGACTATGGAGGCCTATCAGAAGGTAAACAGAGTGCCGAGTGGGTTACGATGGGTGTTACAACCCATATTTGGAACTGATAAAGAATCATTTTTAAAGAAGTGGCAAACACATTTACTTGGGTCTTCAGCTGGACTAATAGATATCATTCCCAAGGACACTACAGAAGAAGAAGCTAAAGTACAAAAATAAATTTTATGCTGCAAAGCTGCGTTTTTAGTGTTTAACTCACACTCAGACTTCAATTACTATTTAAGTAAGCTAAAAGACACCATCAGAGTAGCAGATGACCATATTAAATGAACAAAAATGTGTACATTTGAGAGAGAGAGAGACGTGACTATAAAAAGGGACATGTCTTTGAATGGGGAGAAAAAAGGCCGACAGTTATATTAGAACTATCTTAAAAAGAAATATAAATCCTGACACTTATACCAGTGGCTCTGGCTCTGATACTGATGAAACGGAGGAAGAAAGAGCACAGAATATTGTTCCTCGACCTTTTTTTGTCCCACAGTCAGGCTTCTGCTTTAATTCCTCTCGGAGAGCAGAATGTGCCCTTACAAACCCTGGAAAGGAATATGCCCACATCTACCCCCCGCAACCAGCAGGCCCTATCAACGGAACATCAAGAGAGAGATCAACAACAGTCAGGGGGAGTCGAGAAGCTATTCGAAATATGCTGGGGGATGTGACCAGTGTGAGCTTACTGATACTACCAATCAGGTGTCTGCGAAGGAGCACCTGACTAACATGGTTTACCAATGAGCTACAAGGAGGGGCACTTGAGACAAGAGGATGGGGAGGCCAAAGAGGTATGGGCAGAGCTGCAGTCCAGAATCAACAGAGGGGGGATTTCAGAGGGAACAACCAGCCTTATTATGCTCCAACTAGGAGGAACAGAGGGAGGGGCAGGTAAAGGAATTAGTGAGTACTAACACTCCGGGTATTGAGGAGGATAAGGAACTGAACCAAAATGTTCAGACATTATCAAATCAATATGATATGATGAATGTGAGTATGGAAGCACAGTGCTATCAAAACAAACAGATAAACTGGTGGTAAATATTTAAAATTCCAAACTAATAGACATTGAGTTTTTGACCAAATTCAGGTTTTTCTATCAGGTTATGATCTACTGTCAAATTGTCAACATGATTTCAGGAAAATGTATAATAGTGAGACCGCCTGGTGGGATTCACAAACAGCATATGGGGCTCCCTTGATTTGGGGCACTCGTTGCTGCAATTTTCATGGATCTCACCAAGGCTTTTGATCATACCCTGTTGTTGAAAGCCCTGAATGAAGTCTATCTCTCTAAGAATGTAATTACATGGATAGGTGGCTATCTTAAAAATAGGGAGCATAAAACCATTATTGGTCAGTTTAACTCTGATTCTCATCAGATATCCTGTGGGGAACCCCAAGGTTCAATATTGGGCCCTCTTTTGTTTTCTCTTTTTGTTAATGCTGCCCCTTCCACTACTGTAGGGTCTAGTTTTATTATGTATGTAGATGATGCGGTAACATATACAGAAGGAAACACACCAGATCAAGCGTTACTTAAAGTCCAGCAGGATTTTGGAAATTTTCAAAATTGGTTGTCCTTCGTCATCTTATTTTGAACTCGGGGAACCAAATGTATGTTTTTTTTTTTTACTAGCCCCAGGAAAAATAGAGATATAAATGTTCAGATCACTGATTTAGCGAGGAATCGTATTGAATTGGTAGATAGTTTTGATTATTTGGGGGTGACCTTAGATTCTCAACTCTTATTTGATCAACAGGTGGCTAAGACTATTCAAAAATTCATCAGAGAATTGGAATGTTATTCAGGATTAAATCCTTTCTAATCCCTGAATCTTGTAGACTACTCGGTCACAGTCTTTTGTTAAGTGCTTTTGATTATGGTCTCATGATTTACTTTGGTACAAATGATAAAATTTTACAGAAATTACAAGTAACTTATAATAGTATATTACGTTTTGTGACAGGTCTTCCAAGAAGAACACATCATTGTGTATTGCTAAGGGAAGCAAATTGTCTCTCCTTAACTGATAGGATAAAGTTGAAGCTTGGAGTCCTTCTGTATAAAAGAACCCAGGGTCTACTCCCCCAGGTAATTCAGGATCTTATCCCCCTTCAGCAAAGTTAACTTGAAACTAGGTTTCAGTCTAAGGGTTCATATAGAATTCCTCTTTGCAAAAAATCTATTGGTCAGAGGTCAGTAATATATAGGTCAATAACATTTTTAATGGTATTTCAACCGAAATCACTAATGTTGGGACAGTCCAGATGTTTAAGAATAGGCTTATTAAATAGCTGAACAGTCTTAATGATTGTAATTGCTGCCTTTAACCCAATATTGTATTTTATATTGTAAGCGTTATGTTTTTGATGCTGTCCTTGTGTACTTTGTATTAATTGTTTATTGTTTACTCATTGACTTGTTGCTTGTGAAAATGGGCAGTTTGCTCATCTTGCTAACAAGTAAGTATAAAAAATAAAAAAAAATTAGTACACTTAGGCTGTCTGTAGACTGTCTGGGTACTGCTCCCAATGCGTCCACCTCTGAAGCCTACTGCCTCTCTCAGAGGAGGTGGAAAGGAGCCTGCACCTGCCCCTGGAGATCCACAGCTACAAGGTACAGTTGGCGAGCTAGTCTGCTAGCTCACCTAATTTTTTTTCAAATTCACTTCAGGACTGGCGCCTTCCCTGGGAGAGCCCTCATTGGTCCAGCTGTATATTGAGCTCCCATAATTAGACAATTCTGCCCTGAACCACATGCTGCACGGAAAAGCAACTTTCCTTAGTTTCTAGCTCCTCAGAATCCTGGACTCAGCATTTTTATTTTCTCTAAGCATTTTTTTTTTTTTCTAACTGCAAGGACTAGTTCTTGAATTTAACCCCCCCCCCCTTCAATTTCTGGCCGTGGGATACTTTGGCAGGACTGTATCTACTACTTGGTGTTTTTTTGCCTGATGTATTTTAAATCTGCATTTACTGATCCTGTTTTGGGTTTTCTGCTGGCTAACTTTTCTGCCGATTATTTTCCATAGTACTGCCAAAGCATTTTGTTAAATATTGCTGTTAAGGCTTGCAATTTAATGCAGCATAGTTTGTTAGTAGCACAGATTAGGTTCCTGCTTAAGGTCTTTTTTTTTTTTTTTTTTTCCAACTACCCACCCCATCTCTGATCCCTTTTGTTATTTGATTCTCTCCTAGACCCAGCTGGCACCTTACCTCAGTCTGTGACCCGCCCCCTGATTTAGTCCTGCTCATTTCTTTTGTTTTTTAACTAAAGACCCTCTTCCTGCTAACCCTCCCCCGAGCTTAGCCTTTTTTAATCTTCTCCCTCTTTGCCCCTCTCCTCAGGCTCTCCACAGCCCATTTGGGCACTGCCACCAATGCAACCACCTCTGATGCCTACCTGCCTCCCTCAAAGTGGTCGGAAAGGAGCCAGCACCTGCCCCTGGAGCTCCACTGCCACAAGGTATGGTCAGTGAGCTGGTCTGCTGGATTGCCTAATTTTTTTTCAAATTCACTTCTGGACTGGTGCCTTCCCTAGGAGAGCGCTCATTGGTTCGGCTATGTAAGTAGTTCCCATAATTGTATAATTCTGCCCAGAGTCACATGATGCATGGAAGAGCAGCGTTCCTTAATTTCTAGCTCCTCAGAATCCTGGATTCAGCATTTTTATTTTCTTTAAGCATTTTTTTTTTTTTTTTTTCAAACTGCTAGGACTAGGTCTTGAATTTAACCCCATAACCTCTGCCCGTGGGATACTTTGGCAGGACTGTATCTACTACTTAGCTGCTTTTTGCCTGATGTATTTTAAATCTGCATTTACTGATCCTGTTTTGGGTTTTCTGCTGGTTGTTAACTTTCCTGCTGATTATTTTCCATAGTACTGCCACAGCATTTTGTTCAATATTGCTGTTAAGTCTTGCAATTTAATTCAGCATATTTTATTAGTAGCGCAGACTGAGTTCCTGCTTAAGGTCTTTTTTTCCCCACTGCCCACACCTGTTTCTGACCCCTTTTGTTATTCAGTCCTTTCTCAGACCCTGCTGGTGCCTTGTCTCGGTCTGTGACCTGCCCCCTGATTTAGTCCTGCTCATTTCTTTTGTTTTTTAACTAAAGACCCCTCTCCCTGCTAGCCCTCCCCCGAGCTTAGCCTTTTTTTTTTTTTTATCTTCTCCCTCTTTGTCCCTCTCCTCAGGCGGTCTGTAGCCTGTCTGGGCACTGTTGTCAATGTGACCACCTCTGAGGTCTCCTTGCCTCGCTCAGAATGGATGGAAAGGAGCCTGCACCCACCCTTGGAGAGCCACAGCTGCAAGGTACAGTTGGCGAGCCGGTCTGCTAGCTTGCTTAATTTCTTTCAAATTCTCTTCAGAACTCATGCCTTCCCTAGGAGAGCCCTCATTGGTCTGGCTGTGTAAGAAGCTCCCATAATTGGACAATTCTGCCCAGAGCCATATGCTGCATGGAAGAGCAGCTTTCCTTAATTTCTAGCTCCTCAGAATCCTGGACTCAGAATTTTTGTTTTCTCTAAGCATTTTTTTTTTTTTTTTAACTGCTAGGACTAGGTCTTGAAGTTACCTTCCCCCCTGCAACTCCTGCCCATGGAATACTTTGGCAGGAGGAGGCGCTGAGGAAGTTGAAGGTTTCCAGAAAACCAGCAGCAAGGAAAGCAAACTACTCTAAGTGGAAGAGACTGTAATACTGCTTTGCCCCCATGAGATACGCTTAAGGTACACCTGTCAGCTGACACACCAGCAGGCACTTACAAGTCATTGGCCTCACAACCAGTTTTTAAAAGGTTCTTTAAAGGCCTCAGTCATTCACATCCCACTATAAGGGACCCAATTCCTCAGTGGAACTTAAATATCTAGCTTGCCCAGCTGATGGAGGCTCCTTTTATTTATTTATTTGATTGATTGATTGATTGATTGATTGAACATATCGGAATTACAAACCTTTGAGTCAGAGACTCCTTTGCAAAGGCTCCACATCAAAATACAAGTTCACTGTACAAAACAAATTAAAAGAACAAGTAGCTACATGAGGTGCAGAGCTGGGTACAAGACATACAGAGAGTAGACAACTATACCCTGAGTCACGACAAGCATATAAGCAATAAACAATATATTACAATAGGCTAGTACAATAAGTAACATGCAGCAGCAATATATTTGAGAACACTCAGGAGCAGGTACAAACCTATCATTTTTGAGATGAGGAGGACCACTCAGGAGGTGGATACAGAGAGACAGCATTTTAGAGATGAGGGAGAAGGTATGGAGGAGGAAGGGAGTGGGGTGCCTTTTGAGCCTATGGTTGCAGCTGACTTGAAATATGCCACATGGAAAACAGTTTTCCTGTTACCATGACATTGGCCTGGAGGGTTAGTGGACTGCAAGCCCTCTGTACAGATCCAAACTACATAATCATCAACATGGATGAGGTAATTCTTGGACCAATGGGAAGGCCCTCATTAAGGTGGTGTCAGAATTCCACTTGCACCAGTCACTCTTCCTGTGCTCTGACTTGAACATTCCAGTACAAGTGAGCAAAAACTGCAGTGTCTGGATGTATGAAGGGCACTAGGTCAGGGACATGGACCAGACAAGGGATGTCAGGTTACAGAGCACATACCTTTGCCAATCTCTCCATATGTAATGAAAAGCTAAGCCGGCAGCTAAGAATACTATCTCTCATTGGATAGTCTCTTGCATACAGTTTCATTTTTTTATGAGAAAGCTGACAAGGTACCCACCGAGGCCTATCGGCACATTCCACAAGGGGCACCTCTACCTCTGTGGCAACCACATGGGCCATCCTCCTTCAAGAAATTTGTAAAGCGACTACTTGAAAAACATTAAACACCTTCATAAAGCACTACTGCCTAGGCATACAGTCCAGGAGGGATGCGAATTTTACCTGCAGGGTCATTGTTTTTCCTGCTTCAAATGTTAGATAATGTGATGATATGAAGTCCCCTATTTAAGCAATAAGACATTGTATGAGCACTGCACACCTTGGGTGTTTTGCTTGGCAGGAGCCATTAATGAGTGCCTTCAGTCACCTGAGAACAGCCATCATACCACAGTGCACACCCTTGAGTGTCTTATTGTAGGTATAAAATTGGTTCATATTTAACAAGTAAGAGAGAAGTTTCAGATTAACAGTAGCTTTTTTTTGTAAATATTTATTCTTTATTTCCCCTTATCTCCACACCAGTCGCTACTATTCAGGGAGCCTTAGGCTGGATGTCCCTCCGTTCTGCCCCAGGTAACTCCTTTCAGGATCCATCAGACCTGCCCCATCCTGCCTTGGTTTACCCCCCTGGGTGGGGAGTGGAGGGAACCCCCTCTTTGTCCCCCCACAGTCCGTAAGTGTGCATTGGATGGTCCTGATGGCCCCTCGGGGAGCCTGGTTCAGGAGTCTTGGGGCAACTGGGTCCCATCTACTGATGACTGGTGTGGGGTTTGCTAACAGGTGGAGGACTGGTGATCAGGGACGGGGTGGGACAGTACACTATGGAGAATGTTCTTTTATTAATGGGTGAGTGATCAGGGACGGGGAGGGACCACTACACTATGGAAAAATGGGCTACAATAGGGCAATCAGTGATCGGGGTGGGGGAGGGACAATATGCTATGGAAAATGGGGTTGTGTTTTACAGTGGGGTGATGGGGTGGGGGAGGGACTCTATACTATGGAAAATGAGGTTTGTGGGTTACAGTGGGGTGATTGGGGTGGTAGGAGGGACCACTACACTATGGAAATCCCATTTTTGTTTTTCGACCGGGTGGGTACTTTGGCGATCAAACCAAAAATTGTAGTTCATCAGCCCTCCCATAAACCATAAGTTTAAACCTGCACAGCTCCCAGCCCACCATAACCTAAAGTGTATGCACCCTTTGCAGTAGGGAAGAAAAACTCATACATACAATACTCTTCAGCCCAATAGCAAGTCCAAATGTGGGAATCAGTCTCCATCCGAAGCATCCTCCTCTATATCCTGGTTCAGTTTCTGTTCAATAATGCTGAGCAATGTTTCAGCATCTTTAGGCACATTAAACATATACACTTTTCCATTCCAGGAGAGCTGGAGTTTAGCTGGTAAAAGCAACTGGTGTTGAACCTTAAACTGACACAGTCAACTCTTTACTCCATCAAACAATTTGTGATGCTGATGAGTACTGAAGGATAGATCAGGGAACAACTGAATATCTGATTCCTCATACTTAAGTTGGTGTCATCTCCTCACCACTGTAAGGATCCAACCTCTGTCACCCACTCCTGTGCAGACGAGAAGAAAAGTTCTAGGGGTGGACAGCTGTACTGCCGCCCAGCGTGGGGTAATCCTGTAGGCCTTTTCTAGGGAAAGCGGTGGATCTTCCTCAGTAAAACCTAGAAGCCTAGGTAAAACAGTACGGGCAATTTCCAGATTGGCATCGCCTTTTGTCGATTTCTGGTAGGCCAAGCACCCTGATGTTTCAACCACGAGTCTGGTTCTCCACAACTTCGAGACGCTGCCACCGTAGGGTGTTCTCCTTAATGAGCTTGGTGGTAACATCCCTAGTCCTATTAACATTAGTCTCTGCTCTAGATACAGCTTGGTCCAACACATCTACTTTTATTTCCAAAGCCGTTATACGTGGAGTGAGAGCATCAAATTTGCAATCAAGATCCTGCACTGTCCAGACCAGCTGCCTCAATGTAGCAGTGACCATGGCCAAAGTCACCTCCTCCATCACTGTAACAACTGAGGGCCATGCCTGAACATGCTGCACAAGCCTTTCATCATCTGCTGCCCCTTCAGCTGAGAAAAGTCATCTGAGGCTGCTACAGCTCCCTTTATTTTTTTCCCCATCCTGCACACCAAGCCGAATCTCAATATTAGGGAAAAGCCTAAGTTTAGCCAGAAATGCCCGAAAAGCAAGTTTTAATGCTATTTAAACAAATATCTTTCAGGAGCTCAAAGAAAGTGCTGCTTCCTGTTTGGCTGCTCAGCAGTGCCCCTCTTAACATGGACTTTAATGCCTGAGAGCAATGTACCAAATGTGCAGGTTGCACAACTTGACATTTCCAGACTCACAAACATACTATGCTTGTGGTCATTGCTCCAAGGGCTGTTTTACGGACTTATCTTGACCTTGCTATTCCAGCAAAATTTACAGTTTAATGGTAAGTCCCTCACAAGTAATACCAATGGTAGAAGAGTATTTGTTATTCACATGTATGTGATGCTGATGGTCAGCTGCAATATAAGGGTGCTAGCTATGAATTCGAGCAGACTTGATAGACCATGAGGCCTGTTTCTGCTGACAATTTTTATATATTCGTACAGTATATATCAACTTATCCTTTACTTGGAACCACATATACATTTTGATGTACTTGTTGCATTTTTAAAATGAATAGAAATTAAAATAAAAAGTATCACTACACCACATAGATAATGGCCACTGTAACATTTTATAGACAGAATTCACTTTGAATTTTTGGATGCCAAGGAATGTAAGAATTTGAAATTCTGCTCAATTCCACTAGCAGAATGCCCCCCCCCACCCAAACACAGAGGAACACAACAGAAGGCCTTTATAGTGAGCCATGGATGGCCTGGATTGTATCTGCATCTGGGTAAACAGCAGACAAGCTATTAAGGACAGATGAACCTGGACCTATGGCAGAAGGAAACCATCATCTTCTATGTTTCTAAATGGGAAAACTTTCATTGTAAACAAAAAAACACCAAAAATTCAGACTGAATAATATTATTTTGGTTTTCATTTTGTTTATACGTGCAAGGAGGGGATCATGAGAAGTAAGAACATTCTATTATTATTTTTTTAATATATGGGATGTTTACTTTTTTAGGGCATAGTTGAAGGTTTTCAGTGAGTAAAATCAGAAGCCATGTTTGTGATGCCACAAGGATATCCGATCAACACAGTGCGTGTATTATAGCATGGTACAAAACAACACATACAATATAGCGTTGGTAAAAACAGCGACAGGGAAAGTATAACGTGAAGTGGCTCATGGATTCTGCATGTGATTTGCAAAAATGTCAACTCCCATTGCCTGAATTTTCTCCACTGTGCATTCATGGGGATTAACATATTTCTTCAGCCAATAAAAAAATGTAATATTTCCCACCTGTTTTGTAACTACAATTCAATACTTTTGGTTACATTACATTATATTCTTGTTCCTTGGAAATAAGCTTTCACGCCATGCCTGAATATATGAAAAGTGTAACATCTTCCAAGATAGGATCATCTAAGAACTGTATTCATGGGTCAAGTTGTTTGTTTCTTTAGATGGTGCTTCATGTAGTCAAACATTTAAGTGTTTTTTTTTTTTTAATTCAACAAGAGAACATTTAATAAATGACTCTGTTCTAAAGTGCAGTAAACCATGTTGAAATTTTTCCTAAACTCAAGTATTAGTTGAAACTTCCCAGTAAAGCACATTCGAAGCCAGACAGATCATTAATAAAACAAATAACAGAGGCCCAAATATTTAACTCTGGTGTGTTCAATCAGTAACACATTCTCTGAGGGACATGCTAATACTATTTCAATAAAGTCTGAGCTTTGTGTGACATAACTTTTAAACTTTCTGGGTCTTCAAGACCTAGGGTAGCCAATTTGTTAAACACAGATTTTGTACATAGATATTACAATACATACTATAGCGCACATTACAGTACATTTGCAGTGTTTTGTTCTGTATCAGTAAATAAAGCAACAGTCACTAATATGTAAAAACTCCAGTTTCAGGCACAATTTCCCCAGAATAAAAATATTGAAGTATGTTGATCTGATCAGATATAATTATGTAGGATTTTCTCAGAAAGTTCCAGAACATTTTAAGAAAATGTTCTCAACATTAAAAATCAACAAATTACGTTTCTTTTGAAACTCAATATTTGTTTCCATATTTCACTTTTCCTGACATCTTTACTAAGCTCACACATTATTTTGATATTTCCTAAACTTCTTGTAAGATTCACAAACGTTGTAAAAGTAAAGAACAGAACACAGCAGAAATTTCATAAAGCTCTGATTTTAAAATAAAGTTTAATGGTATAAAAGGATTCTCTGACTTCATGTAAGTTTCCTGATGCTAGATCAGGGCATGTTTTCATGATCAATTAAATGGAACACCACCATTGCATTCACTGCAACAATAAGGTAAATGTAAAGCAGTTCACACTTGCACAGGGCAAAAATCAACAAACTGAAAACCACTCAAGACAGTCCCAGGATGCCCCCTCCCATTAGAAGGGGAACTAGAAAGGTAGGTTGGAGGAGACAACTTCCACCACAGTGTATTATATCAAAAAAACAAACAAAGGCTCGACTCCTTTATCCAAATAATATTTTAGTACAGTATAACCTCGATTATCTGACCCCCCCATTATTCAAACTTGGTGTGAGGGACCCTCGGTTTTATGAACTCTTCGATTATCCGAACTAATCTTATATCCCCAAGCGAGTTCAGATAATTGAGGATGTACTGTATTTGGCACTTCCACTACGCTGACACTACCAGTGTTTCATGGCTCTTGCATCAGTGCATTAGGAAAGCAACCATGGTTACTATGAAAACATAACTATTAAACATATGACAATATTCTCCAGTATTATGTCCTATCTGACAAAGATTAGAAAGCCATTCCATATTGAAAATTAATAAAACAATTGCAGTGGAGCCTATTGAACCTATATAACACCAACAACAACCATTATGTAACTTCTCAGTGTATGTGAAATAACATAATGACCAGCGATATACAGGACACAGATACTCACACATATAGTCACCAGTCATACATATTTACAGGTTATTACTGTTAACTGGTTTATTGTTCCACTATTCCCCTTGACTTGTCCCCCGTTGTACTCAAAATCTCCCTTCTCTTCCTCATTTTGCTGCCAGCTGCACTTTGCTGAACTGTTACTATTTATATGCTTTGCACTACTTGTACTTTGGGTTTCCTTTTAATTGTCTATTTCATACTTTTAATTTTTTAATTTTTTAGTTCCTATGCATGAATGAGCACAAACTACTCAGAAAACAGTAGAATATGCAGCTTTGCGGTGCGCAAGCCAACAGCACCACGTGGCATGTATGAACAGCACCGCAGATCATGCGCACCCGGGGGCATGACAGCAAGGCACATGTAGTGTGTTGTGTTCCCCACAAGGGTGGGACCTGGTTATGTGGGACTGCCCTGTGACCCCACCATATATGGGCATGGTACACACCCAGCATCGTGGCATGGAAGTGAATTCCATGCACCACAGCCTCACGCACAGAATGGTGGATCCTGAAGGAGGTGTGGAGGGCAGCCCCTGCTACAGGGATGGGAGGAATGGACCACCAGCTGTGGCGAGACATGGCCATGTCTGCACACATTATGGTGCATGTCCCAGAGCCCCCAACTTCACAGGCGGGCAGGTAGCAGCAATGGTTACTGATATCTGGCAGCATTATGGCCGGTTGTATGGGTCTCAGGCATTGACCACTCCCAAGGTGAAGACCAGACTGTGGCTGGACATATAGGCTGGTGTCAATGCCACCAGGCCTAAGACCTGAACCCTGACTGCCATAAAACACACATGGCATGACCTACAGGCTGTGGTTAACAAAAAGGTGGCTGTGGCCACATGGGCATGCCTGGGCACAGGGGGTGACCCACCAAGCATCAACACACAGCTCATGCCACTGGAGAGGATGGTGTCTGAAACCCTTACCGAAGTTGCAGTCCATGGTGAGGTTGATGGTGTAGACACCATGGCAGGTAGTATGCACCAAAAGGGGAGGGATCTCATGGGGAATGCACCTCAAACAGGTAGTAACTGTTCCCCTTTGAACCCACAGACATGGCCTATGGATCATAGCCATCTGCAGTGGGGACCACACAGTCCTTGTCCACAGCAGTGGTGCAGCAGATATAGGAATCCAGCAGCCAGCAACTGGACACCTCAGGTAGGTATGCATGCCACAGGTGACACTGGTGTATGGTGGTAGCAGGACAGCCTCACAACATAGTAACCTACACTTTTTATACCCATAGGTATGGAGACGGAGACTAAGATGCAGCTGGACAGTGATACGGATGGGAAGAGCACAATGGCACACCTGGATGATGACACTGTGTTTGGTAGTGAAGCGCCTGCTGGTGGAGGGGCATGGCATGTATGTCAAATGACCCCCTGCCCCCCACCAAGCACCAGGTGAAGAGTAGAGTGATCCTGGCTTCACTGGTGGGACACTCGTACCATCCATGATAAGGGGTACCAGGGTGAGGCATCACCCTCATGCCTAGATGACAGTGGGGCTGAAGGAACCTCAGTACAGCTGCCAAGATGCAGCAGGGCACTGCGTGCATAGTCCTATATGGAGGCATAGTACAATGTGCTCCAGCAACTGAAGCAGGACAGGCTCGAGGCGCAAAGAAGAACATGGTGTGTTGCCTAAACACTCTTAGTGTGTAGGGTAAATAATAATACAGATTCTTATGTCTTTGGAGTATGCCAAAAAACATTCATAAACAAGCAAGAGTATTAATAAATGTTTATTATACTACTTACGCCAAGCATGTGACAAAGAAAATCACAAGGGAGATGGGTTTCGCACCACTCTCCTGAAGAATGTACATAATCTCCAGAATTGTAGGATCTCACGTTCTCCAAGATATCATTCTCTCTCTCTCCATGGAACTGAGTTGCAGAAGGCTAAATACTACTGATAACAGCATAGCAACAAAGATTACCTTATAGTTACAGATATGAAAAACAATATGTATTGGTCTCAAGACAGAATTGCTAATGAGTATCATATGAGACACATAATATGCTTTGGTTAGCACTATAGCTTGGACAAAAGAATTGCTGACTGGGCTCTATTACACGTAGCATTTCTTGCTTATGTAGTATGTAAGACATAAAAGATTTCTCTCTCTGTCAGCGTGCTTAGACAGAGAAGTGCTAACTGGCACAACTGCATATGATTATATGAGAATATGTATAGTTATATATATATATATATATATATATATATATATATATATATAGTGTATAAAGTAATCACTGATGATCCCTCAGAGTCATCTTATCAGTGATTAGGTAGATTATATATGGAATATATGTAAAAGACAAACATAATGCATTATAGTGAGGTATAATACTCATGCATGATCTATTCCTATAAAGGATGTAAACATTGGCATATATGAGCAGCAAAGCACATTCCTGGTACTCATGCTTATATGATGGGTGCCTAAAATCTACATGTTAGTGTAAAATAGCAGTATTACAGTATAATAGACCAGGAATACAGTGTGAGGTATATGTGGGACAATAGCGGGCATAACCCAGGAGTAACAGTCCCCTCTTTGTTGCCCTAATTGCAAAAGTGACAACACAACAAAGAGACAACAGTTAGGCACCATTCATCTACAGGCCCGAGGCATGAGCCTGACAGAAGAATTTTAACTAGCCACAGTGATGTTTCAGGATTTCCATAAACAACAAAATGTAATTATAAGGGAAAATGTTAGTAAACCTTGTATTACTATAAACCTTTGGAATAAAATTTCACAATGGGGTTTTCCAATATCAAAACAATCAGTAAATACTGATATGTATCATGTGTGTTTCTGTTCTATTGGGAAGAAATTGAAGAGACAAACTTAAGTTGCCTGCATGGATATTAAAAATAAGTAAAAATTGAGATAGAGCATCAAGATAGTTGTTCCACATCAGCAGAATATACCACCCTGAAGGATGGCATTTTTCAGTTGGTAAGTCAGATAGGACATGAAATGTCAATGTCCACAAGCCATAAACTACGAACAGTCCCAGGGTTAAATCCAGGGTTTCTTCAAGTGTTAAATGAAAATTCATAGTTCAAATTAGATGCATTTAGAGTTTTCAAAGGTAGATCCAAATGTTGAGGAGGCAGCAGTATTTTCAGAGGCCTCAGCAGGGGGTGCATTAGATTGCACATTGAGTTTTACAATGGAACAGCAACAGTGTTCAGTGGAAGATGATCACACGGCTGCAGAAAGTGTAAACATTTATGACAGTACTCAGTTTGTATGAGGTGCCAGCCAGGCTTGGAAAACAAGCAGTGAATAAAATGGATTTTTTCATTGTAGATCAAATGAAGAAGAGTTTGATTGTAGATCAAATGAAGAAGAGTCTTCTTGCTGAAGTTAGGGGATTGCCCCCATCCCAGACTTGCTTCATAGTATGTATAACAATGATCTTGATTGTAGAATCTTAATTGGCTGGATCGAATACAGTTTATTTGAGAGTTCACAAATGGAAGCCTCATTTCATTTATTAGGCCTGTATTCACAAGTTGGAAAATGTCACATCTGCATAAAAGGTGGTGTTCCTTTCAGGTACGACAATCAAAGTTCAGAGTCAGTCACGTTTCCAATACCTCATGGTAAACAAGCAAAAGAGGTAGTTTCAACCTTTTCACGATAAAAGTTCCCATCAAGATGACCAATAGAATGGACAGTTGGCAGACGATCAGAGATTGATGTTGCCGGATAAAAATGCGGCAATGACACCGTGAGAGTTCCAAATATGGCTTCCTAGATTGTGCAGGAATAAGTTTTGAAACATGGAGCAATACTGGTGTGTGTGGTGACATATCCAAGGTTCCTTGCCATTGACAATGGAATAGTGCTAGTTTCAAATAAACATTTTTTAACACATGCAATAGAAGTGCAAAATGTGGCAATGCCACTGACCCATACGTCTGTCATGTATGAGGTCAAGGATATGTCCTAATTCCAGATCCTGGAAGAGATAACCAAAGGGTTATAAGAACATAATAGCTGTAGGCAGTGCAAAGGACTTTCCTAGCTATGTGATGCTCGTCTACTTCCTTAATGTGAGCAGAAATTAATTCATTAATAACATGAACATTTGTCAGGTCAGACCCCTTCACAATATCCTTAATAGTGTAAATGTAAATCACTTTTCATGAACAAAATCATGTATACCATGCAATGGGGGGGTATGATATTATATGTCATACTATCATGAACTTTTATCATATGTGCTTGAACAATGGCTATATCAGCCTTATTTCAAATAGATATGCCAGAGCCAAATAGGCCTGAGTCTAAATCTGTTTTTTTTTTTTTATTTAAACAAATGAGGAAAAAAAATGCCTAGTGCATTCGGGTAGGTTTATTGTTATAAGATGTATCACTAGCGGTCCGGTTGTGAAACTCCTAAGTGTGTATGTGGTGAATGCGTGCTATGAGTCCCTGTATAGGAGGTCATTAATGAGTACCTGGTATGCTGCCATGGTATCCAATCACATTATTTATTTAAAAACAAAATGTGGGAAATGTTTGTTGTGAAACAAATCATTTCAAGTTTAAAGAGTAAGATTTAAAATCACTGGGATGTGCATAAACTGCACATTATTAACTATCGTACCTGGCTGAGAAGTGGCTATTAGACCACTGGTGGGCCAGGATCCTGTTTTGGGCACTCAGTATTGTGTCACAAATTATGGGGCATCACAGGGTTAAAAACCTCAAGGTCTAATGACTTTTAATGCCATATAAATTTGGATGCAAAATTCCTGATTATCAATAAAATGTAAACAGGAGTCCAGATCAAGTTTAGCTGCTATTATTGATCAAAAGCAATGATCATAACAGTCAGTAGGACATCACTACCCTTCTGGATGATTAACAAGTCTTTTAGGACTTTAGTGTGAATTTCACAGGATGCAATTAAATCATGTGGGCTCGTGAGTTACTCTGCCTCAACAAGCTGTTTAGGTTTAGGTCACTGGTTCTCATCTGCGATAAAATGTGCAGTTTGGGCTTGTAAGAAGATCCATACTTTTAAAAAGAATAATAAGCATAAAAACAAGCATCTCTCTCTGGAACCTAAAAGGAAAGAGAAAAAGAAAAACATAGTTAGTTTAGTACTAGTCCACCCATTAGGGTATGGAAAAGTAATTTGATCTCCTTTAAACAGGTTCATTTGATTGGCATGTAGCCATTTATCAATGACTGTTATAGTGAGGCAGCCTAACTTGGTAGACTGCTGGACTGAGTTTGTTTACAATGGGATAGGGCCTATCTACTGATGCTCCATCAGTAGTGGCAGTACACAGGTCCAAAAGTAAATATTCTGGGAGTCTTATGAACCGTCCGGTCATGATTTCAAAATGGGGTATGCTGTGTACCTGCAGAGGGTGTCCCTCTTGTTGCCATAAGGAATAAAGGAAATGAATCCCACTCCTTTTGGGTTTTTCTGAACAAGTTTGGATAACATAACTTTGATCTGCTTGTTAGCCCATTCCACCTGTCCTGATGACTGTGGGTTGTAAGAGATATGAAACTTGTTTTACCCATAACAAATCCAGAGTTTCCTACATTACTTTGGCTATAAAGCTGGATCCCTGTAATCAGAATGTACCTTTAAAGGTAACCTTTACCTGGTAAATAGCTGGTTTACCAAGAGATTTGCAGTCACTTTGGTTGTGTTGCTCTGTGCTGGGATAGCTTCAACTCATTTGGAAAATAAGTTGGTGATCACTAGTGCAAATTTATTGTCATTGTTAGTGGTTGGCATAGGGCCAATGTAGTCAATCTGGGTGTTGTTCCAGGGGTGTGCTTGCCTCTGGGGTAATTTATTTTTTCTAGCTGGTATAGGATTGTTTTGTGCACAGATCAAACAGTTACTAGTGTAGTGTTCTACATCATTTCTCATGTGTGGTCACAAGACAGAGGATTTTAGTCTGTCTAGTGTTTTATTGACTCCCTGGTGTCTACCAGTTAGAGTATCATTTACTTGGTACAGCAGATAAAATCTACTCTCAGGCGTTCAGGAATTACCTGTAACTTTTCATGAGTGTTACAGCAGTGATGTTCCAAATGAGTAGGCCATCACTGGATAGATGAATGCCATTTTCACTTTCTTATTTTGGCTTATTTCTGGAAGTTACTCCTCAGTTCCTTTATTAAGGAACCTATACACTGCCCTCAAATGAGGGTCCTTTTATAATATGATAGAGTCTTATGAATGTAGTTTGTATTTGAACTGGTTAGGTTAGTGTTGTGATGTACACAAACGAGTCTCTGTATTTCACAGGGGTAATCAAATAGATATCGAAGTTTGTTTTCTTCCAAATAAATTCACTTTAGAGAGAAACAGACCCAGTTAGAATCTATAATAAAAACATAGTATCTGCAGTCTTTTAGATCAAGGCCATTTTGTCAGACTGCAACACTTAACCCTCTTATAGAATGCTGGTATCATTTTATGGAAGGAAAAATCTTTGTATTCCTCTCTTAGCACAAGCTGTGTCTTTCCCAAGGACTTACCAGCTCTCTAAACCATATTTGTGGTAATAAGGAGACTCCTTGCCTCCCTGCATTTCATTTTATTTGCCAGGCATGTTTTAACATCGCCTGTGAATTGTACATATATGATGATGCAATTACTAGCCATGCACACTCTGTCATTATCAGAATGTAAAATAAAAATTCCAAACCCTGCTGTCTGACCCTTGGTATGTGTAGCTGAGTCATCAGTCAAAACATGACAAACAGACAGGACTTCCGGTGACGTCAGCGTTGGCATGACAGCCTGATTCTGGTGCTCACTGGCCCTGGCAACTTAATCAGTGTCAATCCGCAAAGAAAAGTTATATAAAGGCAATTTTTGGGAGATCAGTGTATTTAATAAGTAGTGGTGAGACTGCCTAATCAAAAATGTCTACGAAAAATGCATAATCTAAAAAGAATAAAGGGGGTACTCCCCAGAGGCCTAGAGATCCCAGTCCAGCGAGCTTGATTGCCTCAATTCAGACGGCGGGTTCTGGAGAAGATGAAGTTGGATACGGCTCAGAGAGGGGGCGACAATGGCTGGGAAGGGCCGATTTGCGAGCAATTATGCACGTTACACAGAATAGATACCAAAGTGACAGGTATCAAACAAGACCTCCAGAAGTTGGAAAAACGCACCTCAGAAAATGAAGGGCATTTGGAAAGCTTACAGATGGAACATATGGCCTTTGGAAGATCCTTGATCTACCTATATAGAAGAGAAAGAGACCTCACAAGCAAAGCTGAGGACTCTGAAGCTCGATCAAGATGAAATAATATTCAAGTGTTCGGAGTCCCGGAGGGCTCCGAACAAGCAGACACTGCAGCATTCATGTCAGTATGGCTACAGAAAGAATTGGACTTATCTGCAGACTCTGAGTTGGGGATTGAGAGAGCGCATAGGGCACTTGTCCCGAAACCACCACCAGATGCACCCTCAAGGTCGATTATTGTAACATTTCTGAGCTATGCAGTGAAAGAAAGAGTACTCAGAATGGCTTGGGCTAAAAAAATCTGAATCTAGACGGCCATCGAGTTTATGTAGACCAAGACTATCCACTGATGCTGTTAGCCAAGAGGAAGAAAGTCTTGCAAATGGTTAAACTGTTGAAGGTTAAAGGTATTAAAGCACAGATTAGATACCCAGCCCGCCTTTGGATTCAAACGAAAGATGACATCAAAACATTTGACACCCTCCTGGTGGCTACGTCATTTTTGAAATCCATGGACTTACCAATTCCAGACATGTGAGAGGAAGAGGCAGAGGCCCAGATCGAGGGTCTTTTGTGGAGGGTGGTTCCAGGCTCCACAGTGGGGGGCAAACGTAAGCCAAAGGACTTGGTATCACTACGTGAGGAGCTCTCCAAATGGCTGAAGACAACGGAACCGAACAAATGAGGTGGTAATGGGAAGCAAGGATCGAGACTGTGGAGATGGACTATTTTAAGAGTGGAGCCATGAAAATGAACATTAAAAAGAATGAATGTTGCCCAGTGATAGAGGGATAAAGGAGGAGTATAATTGTTTTGATATTTGGTGGAAGAGAATATTTGTTTAATAGGGAGGGAAC
Source organism: Neoceratodus forsteri (assembly GCA_016271365.2). Taxonomy (NCBI): domain Eukaryota; kingdom Metazoa; phylum Chordata; order Ceratodontiformes; family Ceratodontidae; genus Neoceratodus; species Neoceratodus forsteri. Next base: position 354,282,725 of record CM057452.1, on the reverse strand, counting down.
CAATGAATGAGGTCAGGTTTCCAGGGCGGGATAGGAAAGGAAGCCTGGTCTGACAGGAAATAGGGTCCTAAGCACAACTAATTTGCAAACACACAGGGAGATGATCGAGCAGCGGTTAGGGCTGAGGGATGAAGAAAAGAAACTTTGTATGGTTTATTGGCACGGAGGGGTAAACACCTTAGCTGCAATCCCATTGACAAAATACGAAGGTGGGTAACATTGCAAAGGTACATGCTGGGGTGAGTTAAATAATTGGCAAGGGATGCAAGAGAAGTTTTTTTTTTTTTATTTTATATTGGCTGACCCAAATAAATGGAAAATGAATACAAGTTGCAGTGGATGCATAAAGTGGCACTTATAATAGAAGGATAGCTGAGAAAAATTGAAAGACCAGATGGAGGTGGTTTAATAACATGCCTTGGAAAGAAATATGGAAGTGCTAGGGGGGTATATAGAAAGAGGAGGGTATATACATGGAAGAACAGAATAATAAGGAGGGCAGTCACACTGCAACTCAGTGGGGAATGATATTGTAAGAAAGGTAACTCTCCTGCAACCCACAACAAGGGGAATGGAAACGAAAAGCGGGCCAGACAGGAGACTGTGATCCCTTTTACAGGTTTTCATGGTAGAAGGGTCACTGGGGACGAGAGAGACAGGAATCCCAGAAGTCCACAAATTGGTGAGGGAGGAGAAGCGACTCCTATGGACGAGCTCTCCTTACCCTGATATGGGTGGTACCTCACTTCCTTCAGTGGAGTCACACACTCCATGCAACCAGAGGACATTTGTCCTCTATTATGTTAGGTCTTCTTGGATCATAGATATAAAATATGTTTATTATGCTCCAACCCTGGGTTTGTTGAGAGGGGAGGAGTGCTCAGATGATGTTGAAAAAGTTTACATGTTGATGTTTGATGTTCAGAATTGTTCACTACTATGTTTTTTTTTTTATGTTAACCAGTGCAGATGTATAAAGGGTGAGAGGGGGAAAGTATGGTCAGAGGACAAAAGGGATGGAAGAGATCTTAATGGAAAGGAAAATGGGTAGTTTAAAAATAGGAACCTGGAATGTGAAGGGCATAAATAGAGTAATCAAAAGGGCCAGAGTACTATAGAAGATCCAAAGAGCAAAATGTGACATAATATGTTTACAAGAAACCAGATTGTCGGATGTGGAACACATGAAATTAAGACGCTCCTGGGTGGGACAGGTAGTGGGGGACTCCAACCCGCAGGCCAAAAAAGCAGGGGTGGCGATATTGATTAAAAGAGGAACCACTTTCTCAATTACTAGCACTTTCTCCGAGGCCTCCGGAAGATTCGTACGGGTTACAGACAATGTCAAGGCAAGACCATGCATATTCTCTCAATTTATGCTCCAACGCCCCTACAGGGGAATTCATAAGAAGGGTATTTCACATAAGAGCCAGATTACCGGAAGGACAGGTAATATGTGAAGGAGACTGGAATTGTGTAGAGGAGGGAATGCTGGACTGTATGCCGCCACGGAGGAAGGGACATGGGACGTGTTCCAAATTACTGTCCATAGTGAGGGAAGAAGTGGGCTTGATTGACCCGTGGAGAATGCTTAATCCCTCGGGCAGAGAATATACATTCTTTTCACCTGCTAATAGCTCATATTCGCAGTTGGACAGAATCTATATACAGAGAAAGTGGGCACATATAGTTAAGGACATAAGCTTTTACCCCGTGGCCCTTTCGGATCACTCTCTGCTGGTATACCATTTACAGTGGGGGAGTCCTAGAAGGTCAGGGATATGGAGGCTGAATCTAAGCCTGTTGAATGACAAGGGATTTGTTGACAAAACTAAGAAAGTGATTAAAAACTTTCTACAGGAGAATGATAAGGAGGGAACACAACTAAAATATATATGGGACTGCTTAAAAGCAGTTATTGGAGGGCATGTGATATCTTATGCATCCTATAAAAAAAAAAAACAGCATAGGGAAGCCTATCTCAAAGCAGAGGAAGTTTTAAAACAATTAGAAACAGAACATAAAGAAACCAGAAGAGCTGAGTCATTACCCAAAATAAAACAAGCCAGAGAGAGGGTCAATGCCTTGTTGTTGCGACAGGTGGAGAATACATTACGGTTTACACGACAAAGATACTATGAGGGAGGGGAAAAGGCGGGACGCCTTTTAGCCACATGCCTTAAGAAACAAGAAGCAGAAAAATATATAGTCAAAATAAACAAAGACGCTAATCCAGGGAACCCAACAGTCATTCCAGAGGAATCTTACTTGAATTCAAAAAATTTTATACGGAGCTGTACAGAAGAGAAAATAGTTCAGATCAAAGTGAGGTAATGGAGATGTTCTTTAACAAATTGAAACTCCCTTCTCTGTCGGCGGATCGAAGGGAACAGTTAGAAACCCCCTTTTCGAATATACAAATACATGCGGCCCTTAAATCATTTAAAAGCGGTAAGACACCAGGACCAGACGGTCTTCCAGTTGAATTCTATAAAAGGTTTGCCAAGGAGTTGGCCCCAGTTTTGACGAGGGTATGCAATATAGTCCATGAGAAAGGACAGATGCCTGAATCATGGAACAGATCCCTGATAACATTTCTGCCTAAGCCGAACAGAGACCCTGCTATGTGTTCGAATTATTGCCCAATATCACTGCTTAATGTAGATGCTAAAATTTTTACTACGGCCATAAGTATCAGATTACAGTCCATAATTTGTGAGTTGATACATCCGGACCAAACCGGGTTCATGCCAGAGCGGCATACACAAGATAATATCCGTTTACTTTTAAACACAATAGTAGAAGCAGAGAAACTTCCTAATAAAACAGTGCAAGCGGTGATGTCAGTCGATGCCGAAAAGGCATTCAACAGGCTGAACTGGAAATATCTACAAAGGGTATCGGAGGGATTTGGTTTTGGTCCCCGCTTTAAAGAGTGGATAGCTAATTTATATGAGAATTCCGGGGCACAGATTAAGGCCAATGGCCTGATATCAGACTCCTTGAGATAGGTAGGGCACACTGCCAAGGGTGCCTCTATCACCTTTATTATTCGTGATTATATAGAACCTTGGCAGTGTACTTCAGACAAATGCCAGACTTTCAAGGAATTAGATTGGGAGGAGGATGTCCGCATATCATTGTATGCAGATGATACCTTGATATATGTAAATGACCCAGCAAAAGATGTGCAGAAGATAATAGACAAACTTAAGATGTTTGGCTCATTTTCCGGTTATAAAGTGAACAAACTAAAAACAGCGCTATTACCTATTGGCAGATCCAAAGACCCACTCCCATTGCTTCCATATGGCCTGAAATGGGCCCCGAATGGTCTAAAATACCTGGGCGTTAGGATACCCAGAGACATAGATTTACTATATGTTAAAAATCACTATAGATTATTACTAGAAGCACAAAAAGACTGTGCGAAATGGAAGGGACTATCTCTTACTCTGATGGGCAAAATTGAGACAGTCCATATGAATCTATTACCAAGATTCCTATTTTTATTCATAGTTCTGCTGGTAAGACCTCCTGAAAGATTTTGGAAACTAACACATAATATGATTTCTAAGTTTATCTGGAATGGTAGAAGACCAAGGATTAAATGGTCAGTCCTAGTGGCCTCAAAGGAAAAAGGGGGCCTGGCCCTACCTGAACTTAGAAGATACTTCTGGGCAGCTCAGGTACAAAATTTTATCTCTTACATGAATAAGGCAGAAATCCCGGCGGATAGAGATGGGGGAGAGGTACCATTGATGGAGGATATACTGACGATGGATTACCAAAACATCCAAAGATATCACTATAGTAATGTTTGGGCACATAATTTGATCTTAACATGGATAGAGATATGTAAAAAACATAAACTCCAGATGGAACAATCCTTGGACACTCCTTTAAGAGCTTGTATAGACTTTTTACCATTTAAATTGGAGGGGGGGCTCAAAACATGGGAAAGGGCAGGGTTAATTAAAATAGGTCAGTTTTTTAAAGGGGATTCATTAAAATCATTTCAGGATATAGCCCAAGAATTTAAATTACCGCAGAAAGAATATTTTAGATTTCTACAATTTAAGCACTATTTGCTTAATAGAGTGGGTAGAACTCAATTACAACCAATGGAGAATCCGGTATCACAATTGCTGGGAGGTCTGGCGACCTCAGTGCAGTCCAGAGGGAGAGTGGCTAAAATAGTACACTTACTTTCAACCCTACAAACAGAACCTATAAGTAAAACCAAAACAAACTGGCAGAAAGGAATGGGAACAGAAGTAACGGAGGAAGACTGGGGCCAAATTTGGAAGGGAGTTTTCACAACCACAGCCTCTCCAGCTTGGAGGGATTTCAGATGGAGGGTAGTACAACGACATTTTAGGACCCTGGTCATAACTCAACATTTTAGGGAGCATTTCATGAATTTATGTTGGAGGGGATGTGGGGGGTGGGGTGGGGGATCATACCCACATTTTTTGGTTATGCCCGAAATTGTACTCATACTGGGGGGAGATCATTAAAGAAAGCAGTCAGATTTTGGAGGTGGGGTGGCCAAGTACACCCTCTGTGTGGGTGTTGGGGCTGCCACCAGCAGAGGTGAGAACTAAAGCAATTAGATATTTATTCAACATACTGATTGCAGCTGCATTGAAAGCGATAACTCAAAGATGGTTAACACCAAGGATCCCAGATAAAAAAGCCTGGCTAGATAGCATCGAGAAATTGATAGAAATGGAACATCTTACAGCAAGGCTCCAGAAAGAAAGATACGTGGCTAGATGGCTCCCCTATTTTCACTATATGGCTTCAAGAGATCAGAGAAATGTGATGGAGATTTTGGCAGAACAAGGGTAAAGACCTTTAGGGAGAGAAAAGGGGGGGGGGAGAAAGTAGACCTAAAGGGGAAGATATACCCAAGGAGGAAGGAGTTAATAATGAGATCACACAGGAGAAATAAAAATAATAAATCATAAGTGTGACACCAGGGTAAATTTAATAGCGTCTGGCATATACCCTTTGCACATTCCTCAATAAAAGAAGAATGGTAGCTGAGAGGGACAGGGGAAGCACATATCTAGCCAGATATCTTAACTACGCAGATATTCAGGATGCACTCAGACCCCTCAAGAATGTATGCACCTTTATATATACACGGTAGAGACAAAATTGGATCTAGAGGAGAAAGTAGATGAAATATGAAATATGGATGGATTTTAAATGCACCGAATTATAGCCAAGGCCCCTAGAATTCTGCGGCCACAGAATTTTGCAGTACAATCTTCACCATCAGAACTTCTATGTCTGCAAATTCACTCTTCTTGGTGAGTTTTTATTAATATTTCTGTTTATCCATAGAATCTGTTTCCCTTCCCCTCTTTTTATATCCAAAACCCCCCTATATGCTCAGAATATGATGTTATCATTGCTATAACATCATACATTAGCTAATGAAATGGCTGCATTCTGCAACAGACATGAACAGTCACTTATCTACCACAGCTCCCACTGCCAGAGATGGTGGCACAGCACATCATGCATGGTGATAGTTGCTCAACCTGCACTACAGCCTAATACAATTTTCAGTCTTACATTATTGCACTAGGGCCAACTTAAACAAAACCTTGTCAATAGCACAGACCTGTTACGTCCATACCTCACTTTGTACAAACCTATTTGTGCCTTTAAGGTATAGAGATACCATCTGAAATTAATAGCTGGTAAAATGAATTTAACTGTCATTTTTAAGAAAAATAAAGTAATTATGCCCAGAAAAGTGAAATATAATAATGAAATAATAGACCTGTTAAATAAATAATTGCACTGTATGCCTTTTTGCCAGGGTTATTGATTACATATTGTCATTGGTTGATAGAATCACCTAAAAGTTATGGAGAAATGTTGTGTGTAGGGACAGCTGTTGGGCCAGAGGGTAGCATGCTGTGTTTCCGTGCCGGCAACTCAGATTCAGAGATTAGCTCTGGGAGCTGGCTGGGCAGCACAAGGATTGGTGGAACACATCACTGCTCGGAGCCTGGGAAGGTATGGTGCAATGTTTTGTCACATGGTGGACACATTGTGATGGGTTGGAGAGCACTATCTCACTATCAGTTCACATGCATGTCATGGCCTGATGGTGTTACGCAGTGTGTCAGGGAAAGCAGGTTGACATGAAAAATGAGTTTTGCAATAACTCCTCTATTCCAGTTCCAATGGGACCTGTATGAATGAGGATGCAAGTTCATGGAAATTAAAAAAAAATATATATATATATATATACACACACACACACACATACAGTATCTCTGTCTCTCACCACACACACACACGCATACACACACACACACACACACACACATATTTGTATGTATGTGACAGATTGCATATAAATATATAAGTGATACACAGTGGGAACCTCATGAGTGGTGTGGAAAGCACATACAAATATATAAGTGATAGACAGTGGAAACCTCATTATTGGGATAGATAGCATGCATATAGAAATACATTATTTATCACATAAGATCCCCTCTGCATATTTCATTAATGCAACAGGCTAGGGCCTTAAGGGAGAGACATTTGTTTTGCCTTTTTAGGCATAAAATGATTTTTATTAGTCTGTTATTTTTGAACTAGTGTTACTGTGCTTTCCACCATCTTGATTACTATAACCACTGTCATGAAAGTGAAGTCAGGATGACAAGCTGACACTGTGTTGTGGTTGTTTGTTAGTGCCGCAGAACTTACGCAGAAATTACAAACCGCCCCTTGAGTTCTGCAGCAAATGGTAGTCTTGTCGCAGAACTTGGTCCCACTGTGCTGCAGAAAAGTAGGGGCCCTGATTATAGGTTTTAGTTTTTTTTTTTAGTTTTTTAGTTATTTATATGTTTGTTTAAATCTATGTGTATGATTTGTGTATGTCTAATGTATTATACTTTGGAAAAAACAATAAAAAATAATTAAAAAAACAGACAAACATGATAAACAGTGGTGTCCTTTAACACTTTCTGAGATTCTGCCAGAAGGGCCCTTGAACAGGTAGGTCAGTGGGTTGGAGTGAACATTCATAGGTCTCTCCTGCAAATTGTAGGCCATGGGCCAACAAGGATGATGTTTTGATAGGAAGGACAGTGATGTCATGATCTTATAAAATGAGAGACCAGTGTGTAAGTCTGGTATTGGATACAGATTCATCTTTTGCTGTGTCTTGACAACAGAAAGTTAGTTGGTAAATGATTGGAATGCAGCACAATGGGTGTGTATCCAATGATGTACATAAAGTATCTCACTGCTCAGTACGTAGCCAAAAGATTCCTTTCACAAAGGTTGTTTTTTAGCTCCACTGGGGAGAGCATCTGGGATGCATAGGCAATGGGTCTGAGGTGTCCATTGTATGTTTGGGCTAAAACTGCTGAGATTTGCTATATCTGATGTAACAGTTTCAGTATACCCTAAAACTGTGTTAGGATTAACCAATGCTGGAACCATGGTTAGTGATCCCAAAAGAAAAGACAATGATATCAGTACTAGGATACCTTGCACCTTCTTGCCATAAGTGCTACAATTGTAGCCACAATATGGGATGATCCAGGTGTCACTGGTGGAGGGGGGTTCTGCGTCATGTGCTGGCAGTGCTGGTACTATCAGGGGTGCCTGCACAGTGGAGAAAAGTGGTGTGCAAGTTGCACGTAGTTCCCCAGCTATGGATTGTGGTTCTGTAGCCCTCAGGGGTGAAGAAAGTAGTACTGAAACAGCTGTCAGCACAGGTTCAGAATTCAAACCTGTAACCCTCCCCCCAATGTGGCCTGTGATGCTGAAAATATCACAGCCACGGGGCTTTCAAAATCAGGGTTGTCCCTTCCCCCATCAAATGTAAAGTGGGTTTCCCCACCGGAAGGTTGCTGGATGGCAGCAACATTGTTTCTAATGTTACAGCTTAAAGCACAGGAAAAGCAGTACATTCAATCTTCTCAGGGAAAGCTGATGTTAAATTACACAGGGAAGAATCACAGCATTTCATGTAATTAGCCGCAATGTGTTCCTTAACCAAGGACGCTCTAGTATAGTAAACATTGCTAGCAACAGTTTCTTCTGCAGCATCAGACACTGACTTCATGACAGGTGGTTGCATACCAGCCTCATTCAAAAGTACATCAACATTATTTTTAATGAGAATCTTCTGTCCCTCAGAAACACTAGTCTTACTGATAACATTATTAATCATCCCAAAAACCTCCGCTATGTTTTGTTTGGTTATGGCAGCAATCATAGGTCCCTGTGACTGCATGATCCAACCTCCGTGATGTGGTGGTCAGCCATTTTGGATTATCTCATGAGCATCATGGGTTACTGTGTTATGACCATCATCACATGATCATGAGTGGCCATCTTGGGGATGGTATGGGGATGCAACCTGATGACATGCGTGTCCACCATTTTGAGAGTCTAATAATTCTCCATTTTGTAAATCACAGAAAAACAAGTGGCTAGCCTTTGTTCTAGTCCACCCCACAGCATACTGTGAGTGTTCAAAATCAAACTCTTCAACATCAGAAGAGGCAAGGTCTATGGGCATTAAGGTAGTATGCCCTGCCAATACCTCTGGCTGACAGCGCAAGTTCGCCATATCTGACTTTTTACTCGTACATTCTAACTGCTCGGATACAGGAGTTAACACACTGTAAAGTGCATTGTTTTCAGACTGCAAGACATTCTCATCTTGTAAAGCTTGTCTTTTATCAACAGAAGCTGTGTCACAGTTTAGATTCAAAACATTTATATCATTTATATCAAGTCTGCTGTACTGAAAACATAATAATTCACGCTGTTTAGTCAAGGTCTGGTGTTAAAATACCAGCACGTTAACTCTTTCAGTAATTACTTCAGACTTATCACCCCTCAGTTCTTTGTTTTCAAAACATAAGGAATCAGTGTTATTAGCCAGAACACCATTCGTTTGAAAAACTTTTTTTCTAATAAGAGTTGCCTTTTCAGCGTTAGCTATTAAGGCATGCAGGTCTTTGCTGCTTCTGTCATTAAAGAGAAACTCATTTTCTTGATGGAGAGACTACAGCTGAGACTGCAGTTCATCTATCCTTTCTTTATGAGAAGCCATCTTCAGACTAGTTTCCTGTTTGCAAGCAGCATACTCAGATTCCAAAACAGATAGTTTATTTATAACAGCATCAAAGCATTTAAACAATGTTGCAATTAATAATCTTCAGGATCAACTCTTTTGGTACCATTTTCCAATACACCATAGTTTTTCAGAAACCACCCTCATGGGACTGTTTCTGGTTTTTGCCACATTGGCAAAATCTTCTAAACCACCGTAAGCAATTTGGTATGTTAAGGCATTCAGCCTCAATTCAGTACTGATAAAGAAACCCATAGCTGTCTGTGGATCAAAAACTTTGTTTGCAACCAAAGTTCATGACAGAACACAAACAGCCTTTGGCGTATGTGGACTCCTAGTTGAGTATAGACCCATTGGGATTTGAAACCACAAATGAAAGCAGTCTGTCTGTTTAGATTCCTTTACAGTTGTGTGCTTCCACAGAGAAAGAAGAGGAAAAAAAACCCACAAAAATAAAACAACTCATTACACAGAGATTGAATATCTGTGAATAGATTGTTTTGTCTGCACTGTGGTACACACAACAGACTGAAAAGTTAAACAGAAGACACTCTCAGCTGCTGGTGACTGAGGATTTCTCACCCAGTGTTTTAATTTACAGAGGAAATTAAAATGTAACTTTGGCAAACACCCAGACTCCGTTCACTGTCACCATTTTATGTTGCCTAAACACTCTTAGCGTAGGGTAGTGATCCATTCACAAATCTGGACTATGTAGTATGATGCGGTCTGTATGCATGATCAGTCAGCAGGTGGCGGGGTGGCTGGCAGGTGGGGAGCTGCCGCCCGCCACTGACAGGGGAGGCGGGGTGCTGGGGCTCAGTGGGTGGGTGGGAGGGGGTACCGCTGGACCACCAGGGATGGATTGGTGTGTTCTATTGCAAAACGTACGCCCACGATCGGGCTGGACGTGGTCCACTGGACCACCAGGGATTTTGGATCTCTTTTTGTTATTACTTATCCCGCGATCAGGCTGCAAGCGGTCCACTGGACCACCAGGGATATAGGAAGATTATCTTTCACAAATGCCCGTGATCAGGCTGTGAGCGGTCCACTGGACCACCAGGGATATTGGACCTTTTATTCTATTACAGATGCCCGCGTTCGGGCTGCGAGCAGTCCACTGGACCATCAGGGATATAGGATGATTATCTTTCACAAATGCCCACGCGATCGAGCTGCGAGCAGTCCACAGGACCACCAGGGATATTGGACCTTTTATTCTTTTACAGATGCCCGTGATCGGGCTGCTAGCGGTCCACTGGACCACCAGAGATATATGACTATTAATTCTAACAAATGCCCACGATCGGGCATGGGGGGTGTCACCACGAAGGTGCCACCGGAGCTTGGGTGGCCACCCACAGGTGGCAGCTGCCGTGTTGCACCCTGCAATACGGCAGCTCACCTGTGGGTAGCCAACTGTTGCTCCTTTTACTTTTGCTCACCGTGTGCAGCGCAGGTAGGGGTTGGCGATGCATAGGCTCAGCACATCCTGGGCTGAATATCGGATGTGCGGAGTATGATAGGCATGCTCTACCTGCGCCACAGAGATACATTACTGATACGCTCATGCATCGGGATTTGTACCAGGCTCAATCCTTTGAATATCGTACCAGGCACATCAGTGGGTTGTGCATGGTGCAACTGTGTTGCACCATGTGCAACCCTTCTGAATATCCCGCCCATAGTGTATAAAGTAATCACTGATGATCCCTCAGAGTCATCTTATCAGTGATTAGGAAGATTATATATAGAATATATGTAAAAGACAAACATAATGCATTATAGTGAGGTATAATAGTCATGCATGATCTAATCCTATGAAGAATGTAAACATTGGCATATATGAGCAGCAAAGCACATTCCTGGCACTCATGCTTATATGATGGGTGCCTAAAATCTACATGTTATTGCAAAATAGCAGTATTACAGTATAATAGACCAGGAATACAGTGTGAGGTATATGTGAGGTGTATGTGGGACGATAGGGGGCATAACCTAGGTGTAACAGGTGGCGCTTGTAGCCCTGACAGCTGAGGCTCGAGGAATGCGAAGTGGCATCGAGCAGTGCGCTGCCACACAGGAGCTGATACTGCAGCACCTATATGGACACTCTGCAGCATCCTTGCCTGCAGCACACACACCACCACCCATGGTGGATGTGGCAACACAGTGGTTCCCACCTGTGCTGGGCCCTGACCAGGTCCAGGCTGCACAACACTGCACACCAGCCACACCACCAGCGGGTGTAGTACTGCGTGCTGTACCCACTGGCTACACTGTCCCGGGGCACACAGCACACAGTGATGAAGGGGGCACCAAGGTGGACATGACTGGGGACATGAGGAACCAGGTCACAGCCAGTGGTGATTTGTCAAATGGGGCATCCATTGACACCTCACAGGATGCATGGTGGGCACGTGGCATGGGCCCATGCCCATGGAAGGTGTACCAGGACCAGAACATCTGCATGGCTCCAGGCAAAGCCCGATGGGACCCCTAGGGAGTAGAACCACCATGTCGGGCAGTCAGGAATCACAGCAGAGGTATAGGGCCATGCAGGCAGAGGGGCTGCACACAATTTATTTATTTATTTAAATTTTGGTAACCGGGTAGGCCCACTGAGACCTTGACAGTCCCTTTTTCAGGGGCGACCCAGGGTTAGTTACATTTACCTAGAGGGGAAAAGAAAACCAATGCTTTTCGAGATACAATACAGCATATGGCACATTGAGCATGGATATATATATACATATGTCACAGAGGCAGATATTGTAACATTTGACATAGACAATTTATAGTTTGGACACGCTTGCTAGGTACATAGATTCATCAGTATCTAGTCACATAAGCAAGTGCAGTCCAGTACATAATTTTCTTCCTTACTGACCCTTCTCCCCTTTGTCTGTATTTACATAAGCCATCCCCTTCAGCAGAGATACCTTTGGAAGTTATTTGTTGCAGCACCTGCATTGAGACCCATGGCTTAGGTGTAGTTTTAATCCTTTCTTGTACCCCTCAAGTAAGGTACTATCCTGAAGCTCTCTTGGGAGATTGTTCCAGAGATTGGGGAGGGTTATTCTGGCTGATTGTTGACCTTTGGATGATCTGGCTCTTGGGGGTTCCAGTAGCTTGCACTCTATCGACCTGCGCTCCCTCCTGTTTGCTTTTTGGACTAGCAGGTTTCTCAGGCTCGGGAGGGGGGGTATCAGGTTGCTGCAGTTTGCATGCCAAGCATAGGGAAGGATATGCGAGTCTCGCTTCAAGGGGTGGCCAATTTAAGGCTTGAAGCACATCACAGTGGTGTTCCATTCTTTGCACCCCGGTGGCGAAATGGCTGATTCTGTGGTACAGTGTGCTCAACTGTGCCTGTTCTGTGGCCCTCAGTGATTGAAGTATTGTGGCTCCATATAACAGAATGGAAGGATAGTCCTGTTGCTCACCGCAATCCTGGTTTCTTTGGTAAAGTAGGGGCTTAGTCTCTATAAGTTTTTGGTTTACTGTTTTTGTAAGGTGGTCTATGTGTTTCCTGAGGGAGACCGCCTGGTCAATGTACATTCCTAGGTACTTAATGCTGTCCACCACTTCGATCCCTGTTCCACTCAAGGTAAAGAGCGATAGAAGGTTTGACCTGTTTGGGCCTAGTTTTTCAGGGCCAAAGAACATGGCTTTGGTCTTTTTGCTGGTTAGGACCAGCCTGTTTGCTTGAAACCAGCCTTCTAGGGTTGTGAAATCTTGTTTCAGCTCCCGATTTAGGGATTCCGAGTCCTTGCCAGTTCTGTACAGTACTGCATCATCTGCGTATAGCATGACCTTTGCCCCACCACAGTGCAGGGGTAGGTTGTTTATGAACAAGGAGAACAACAGAGGACCTAGGATAGACCCCTGTGGAACACCATCTAGAACTGGGCGTTCATCTAACTTGGCCCCTTTTCACCGGACCATTTGTGTCCTGCCGTGAAGGTAGTCAGAGAACCATTTTATGGCCAATGTGTCTAGGCCTAGTCCACCCAGGTGTCCAAGAAGGAGCTTGTGGTTGACTAGATCGAAAGCCTTGGTTAGATCGATGAAGACTGCCCCAAGGAGTTTGCTCTGGTCCAAGGCTTCATGCACGTCGGTAATGAAGCTTACCAAGGCTGTTTCAGTGCCGTGTTTCTTTCTGAAACCATGTTGTTGGTCCGCTTGCAGGTTGTGCATTTCCAGGTGTTCATTGAGCTGTTTGTAGACCACCGCAGCTGCATCCTGCTCGCCGCCAGGCGTGAGCTGGTACAGAAGATGATCATACCCATTTTCGACTACTGTGACATAGTCTACGATGCTGCCCCACAGTCCCACCTATCCAGACTGGACTCTCTCTTTAACTCCTTCTGTCATTTTGCTCTTGATGCCCCCTCCCGTACCCGTCACTGTGACTTCTACCATGCTCCCAACCTTCTTCCCCTACACTCCTGGCACATGCTTCATGGTGCTAAATTCATTTCTAAATTCTGGCTTGGTTCTCTCCCCTCATATATCTCCTCCTCCTCCTCTCTTGGCACCCCTACCCTCTCCCTCTATTCCTTGAGATCCCATACTAACATTTGCACCCTAGCACTCCCCTGCAGAACCACTACCTCGGGCCAAAAAGCCTTCTCCTACCACCTGCCTAAAATGTGGAATGCTCTCTCTCCACAAATCCATCACTCCTCCCTCTTTTCCTTTACCACTGCGTTGCACAACTACCTCACACCTTCTTGCACCTGCTCCTGACCCCCCACTTCTTATCTGTCTCCCTCTCTGTCTTTCTCTCCATCTCCCTCTTCCTCTCCCCCCCATTTGCACTTATACCTATAGACCAGCTCTTAAATAGGGGTGACTGGCTCCTACGTGCTCACCCTGCTGCGTATTGCACTAGTGTACTGTCTGCATTTTATGCATTGTCAACCTTGTATCCTATGTACTTATTCTACCTTGTATGCTGCTCCTAAGATCTGCTTGCATTGATACTCTACAACAGCCTTTATTATCTCAAGTGCCTTGTTCCTGTTTTTATAACTGTATGTATAATTACACCATCTGTATGTATTTACCTGAACTTGGACTCTGTACATCTGTATATCTGTACTCTATATATCCCTTTCCCCTTCCCCCAGGACGTACCGTGAGATGAGCATTAAGTTGCTCAGTGTATCTTTCCTGGTGAAACAATTCAATAAATAAATAAACAAACCTTCTCTAGTAACTTGCTTAGGGTGCAGAGAATGGGAATTGGTCTGAAATTTTCCACGTCCTCCTGTGGCCCGCTTTTGGGAATTGGGGCCACAAGAGTCACCTCCCATAGGATAGGTATTCTCTCTTCCCCCAAGGACCTATTGAATAGCTGGGTTATCAATACAGCAATGATGGGGGCAACAATCTTCAGCCATGGCACTGGGGACCCACCACACAGGCCCACCCCTAATGTGCATCAATGCCCACCCCCACCTGTGACCAAACCACAGAACACTGTGAAGGGCCACACTCCACCACACAGAACAGTACCAAACACCAGGCACACCTTCAGCCCCCCCACATGTCTGTACATAGTCCATTACACTGTATCAAAGCACAACCCACCTCACAGCACAATACCAAGCACCAGGCACATCTGTGCCCCCACACATCTGTATATAGCTCATCACACTGTGTCAAAGCACAACCCACTACACAGCACATTACTAAGCACTAGGCACATCTGTGCCCCCCCAACACATCCGTGCAGAGCACTACACACTGTACAGGTGCAAGCCCCACCCCACAGTATAGAACTAGGCACCAATCACACTGGTGGCCCCCCTCCACACCCCATACCATAGCACATGTCAACATCCATACATGGCCTCCCCTTCACCCATGCAACAGGACTCCCGGGGGCAACATGCCGCCATGTCCCTCACATGCCTCCACATGGCCCCCAACCCCCGACATGGATGCGCTCAGTGATTGGTAGCATCCTCATGCACCCACATCACACGGCATTCATGACAAACACTGTCTGTGACTGTGTACCATGGCACCATGGGGTGCACATGGCTGGCCATCAGGGCATGTCAAGGACTTAACTGGTATGCATATCAGTGCGCATGCAGTGCTACACAGGGTGGGTGTGCCTGTGGTTGGCATTACCATTGGAATGTCCCTTCAACTAGAGCCTGCCATGCCACCCTGCCTCACACTGTCCGTAGCTCATGGCATGGCACCTCACCAGCCTCATCATCCCAAGAGTCGGCAGGTGGTATCTGTAGCAGGGGCATGTTGGTGCATTTGGCAACATTATGCAGCTTGGCACATGCAGTAAACACCCTGTATGCCCGGGCAGTGGCCAGCATAATGGCCCCCCAGGTATGGTCCAGGCACTGGAATCGCATCTTCAGGAGCCTGATCATCTGCTCCATGATGCCCCATGACTTCGTGTGTGCATTGTTGTATGCCTCCTCCATGGGTGTGTTCGGTGCCAGGAATGGCGTCATCAGGTATGGTTGGAGAGGGTACCCGCTGTCACCTGCAAGGAGGGAGAACAGGGGATTAGTGCCATGTAATGTGCCCACTGTCACGTATGGCTGGTGCATGTGGTGGCACCATACTCACCTAACAGCCATCAAGCTGTCCTGTATGCAGCATGGCACCAAGACAGGAGGAGTCCAGTATATAGAAGTCATGTGTGGAGCTGGGAAACTTTGCACATATGTTGGTGAAGATGCCATTCGCGTCACATACCACCTGGCAATTGATGCTGTGGAACCCCTTCCTGTTATGGTATACTTCTTTGTGTACCGCTGGTATCAATATGGCTATGTGAGTGACATCAATGGCCCTGAACACATTGGGCATGCCATGCATCTCACAGAACACCTGTTTCGTGGCTCGTACCTCATCCATCGCTGTGGGAAAATAGATGTGCTCCTCCACTTGTGCAACCAGGTCATTGGTCACCTATGCCACAGCTCAGGACACAGATGACTGTCTGATGCCCACCGTGTCACCAGTCACATGCTGGAATGAGCTGCTTGCATAGTATGCAAGGGCGCACATCATCTTTGTCTCCGTAGTAATCGACTATGACTACCGTGTCCGAGAGCTAATGGCATCATGGACAATGTCACACAGCTGTGTGACAGTGGCCCATGGGAAGTGAAATCACTCTATGCAGTGTGTCTCCCTCCATGTTATAGCATCAGCCTGTGTATGAAACACCCGGGGCCGTGGCCCTTATCCTCCACCATTCCACCTGATCCACTATCAGGTGTGCATGCATTAGGGCATCGGGACACATCCTCTACACCCGTAGTCACTTCCAGCCAGCCCATGCATTCACCTCAGTGTCCCCTTTTATGGTGCCCCAGACACCTGTTTACATCTTTAAGTGGGCGTGTACCTGGCCAGGTACACTACGCCCTCACCTGTGCAGGTAACATGTGCACCCTCTGTCACCATTGCTGTACAGTACATTGAGGGATGGTGAAGTGCAATGTGATGGCAGCAGTCTCAGTGGACAGATTCCAGCTGTTCCTGAGATGCCTGTGGCATGTGTCAGAGGATGACTACATGGACAACTGGGCACCGATGTGCTGTGGTGAGTCACTGGCTTCGATAAGTTATGTTGCAGCCATTGGGCTGGGGCTGTGGGACACTGTTGGTTGCGGCAGCTGTACATGGTGCTAACCTGTTGTATTTGTTGTCCCCCACAGGACCACATGGGATACTGGCTCATTTAGAGTTCCTGTGGCTGGAGCAGCCTGGCGGAGCCATGTGCTTCTTCAGCACACTTCTCCACTACCAGTGACAATGGCAGCTGCAGTTTCCCACCTACATCAGCCTCCACCTTTATGGTCCTGTGCTACAGTATGAGGACCAGGATGATGACCTCTAGGAGGTGGTTGTGCCCTTGGAGGTAAGTGCTCCATCACCTGCCCCTGGTTGGGCATAGATGTGTGGCACACAGCACTGCAGTGCACTAATGCTGTCTCTGTTTACCTTCCAGCACTACAAGGATCTTGTACGGTGGATGATGCTGTGGTTCGTGGGAATCCTGCAGGAAGAGAGGGACGAAAACCTTGGGGACAGAGGCAGCTCCACAGACTAGCATCTGGCATCCTATGTGTGCAGCCGAGTACCTGGCCACCTGGATTTGTGGACACTGGGATTTTGGAGGGTGGAGGGGCAGGTGAGGTCCTGTGTGGGGAGTGTGGCATATGTTGCAACTTTCATTGTACATTTCCATGTGTAGTGTCACACACCGGGCATTTGTTTGTCATTCTTTCTTGTATGCTTTGTTTTGTTGGCTGTGTTTTGTTAATAAAACTTTTTCTGTACTCCATGTGTGGTTCTTGTGTCATGGCATAGGGGTGAGGTGTGGTTTTGAGGGGTTGGGAGAGGGAGACTGGGCACACTGTCAGACCCATGCTGGCTGCCAGTGGGCACCCCACTTTGGGGGCATGTTGGGGCAGGTGTGTCTGTGCCCTTCATGTATGGCAGTGGCACATTGCTCACATGCATGGTGCATCTGTGGCAGTTCAGCCACATTGCCTGCAGGGGCACCCATGGTCACATGCATGCCCATGGTGTGCTGCTGGAACTATGGGCTGTGGTGCTGTGGCACTGTCCTATGTGCCACCCACACACCCTGCCACTCCCATCATGCACGCACGTCCTACATGGGTACACCGGTGTGGTCCATCTCTTGTGCAGGTTGGCCCATCTGTGTGTGTGTGTGTGTGTGTGTGGTAGATGTACGTGGTGTTTGTGCTGCTGCCCAGCCAGTTTGCAGGCATCCACTGGCGTCTGCAGGCAGCCAGTGCCAGTCTGCATACAGCTACGGCAGCCCTCCCCATGGCATAAATGAACGCCCCGGCAACCACATGACTGTCTGTCACACTTGCTTATGTGCATGCACGCAGTTTCCTCATGTGCCCCACAGTACGTGGCCATGCCCCTGTGGACTTGCATCATGTAGTGGCCACAGACCTGTTGGTGGGTGTCCTACATGGGGCATTATGTGCCCACTGTGGATGTCCCTGTCTTGAGATGTGGGCATCGGATTCACGTGAATGCCTTTGTGCCCATGCTATGCACATATACGCACTCCACGGTGGCATCGTGCATAGGGCCCAATGTTGTTATAATTGTGACATTACTGATGAAACTTGTCACTAACTCTCCACATCCCCTTCCCCCAGGACACATCAGGAAATGAGCTATTTAGCTCAGTATGTTTTTGCTGGTGAAAATCTTGAAATAAATAAATAACCTTTTATCAAAACTATATTTTCTGTTATAATAAGTTGTGAAATACTATTATACTTCACACTCCAAACTCTACACACTGAAAATTCCTGAACTGCTGACGTTTGTCTCTCACTGCTTAATTTACCTCTCACATGTGAATCATGTCACAGTTCATCAATCTATGAAAAAATACACTATTGAGAGTGGAAGAATATGTAATGCTCCTAAAAAGTACATCAGTAAAAGCCGGCCTGGTGGCATTGAGGGCTTAGGCATCACTGTTTTACCTCCTGCCATGCCAGCAACCCATGTTTGTGGTGTGAGCGGGTCACCGGGAGTCAGCTGGGGAGGGAGAGGATTGAGTGTCCAGAGGACAGGTCTCCTCTCCCTTGGAGGGTGGGTTGGTAGTCCTGCCGAATGACTGCCCCCAGGTGGAGGCCTGAGTGCAGAATGGGTTGGGGACACCAATAGAAAGGAGGGTGCTGCGGGACTCCACGTGGATGTGCCTCCTCACATACATATGGATGTGTTGCACCCCAACAATGGGGGGGATGGAAAAACGGTTGACCGACAGGATGACACTGATCCTCCACAGGCTACGCACCTGGCTAACTGGGCTCCTTGGTGCCATCCAGGTAAGTCCCGATGGACGCCAGGGTGACGGGGCTGGGGAGACCGGTGGAAGGGAGCCAGTCTACATGGAAGGCAGAAAAATGTAGATAGAAAAAAAAGTACATCAGTAATTCAAGCATCAAGCCTCAGTGATATTCAAAATTAAATGCAATGTACTGAATCAAACACTTGCATCATACCTTCAAGTTGTACAGCGAGGTCTGGCCCTCCCAGAACCTTCATAATAATAGTTGTCTGCCGCACAAAGCTTGCTAAACATAGAAAAATATCTTACCAGGCTTCAGGCGCAGTATGTTATTATTTCACAGACAATGGAAAGTTAAGCAATAGTTGTTGTTGGTGTCATATATGTTTAGTCAACTCTATTGTAATTGTTTTAGTCTTTGTCGGACAGGACATAATACCAGAGAGTATTGCTTTATTTTATAATAATTGAGTTTTCATAGTCACCACCACTGTTTCCCTGATGAAGTCGCACAAGAGCCATGAAATGCTGGTAGCTTAAGTGTGGTGGTAGGGACATATAATAAAATAATATTTGGAAAAAGGACTCAAGTTTTCATTTGCTCTTTCTTTTCAAAATCAGCAAATTCTAATTTTACGAAACTTCAGAAAAGGTTTGCAAAATTCTACGAAATGTTGTAGAATGTTGTGAAATCTTACACATTTGTTCATTTGGCCATAAGACAGCTGCCCGTTCAGCTAGAGGCTTGATAAGTGGCATGCTTGCCTGTATTAGGCGTACGAAGGGTATGCCAGATATGACCTTTGAATAAGCAGTTTTGTACTTATAGGGGCTCAAAGTCTGACATTTTTAATTTTTTGTGAAATATTTCTCTGCTTTTACTGGGCCACCTGTGAAGCTAGGTATCTGTAGATTAGCAAGCATGACATCTTGAAATGTCCATAGAAACTTTCAAATATGGGGAGATTTGGTTTAATAATTTTTATGGTGCAGGGGTTCATACTTTTACTATATAATTATTTTTAAAGCTTCATGAAAACTTTCTAAAATGTGATTGTAACTTCTCTGATAGTGCAGGTGTAGACTTGAAATTTAGCTGCACAACAAATATAAGTGGATCCTGTAATCTAATAAGACCGCATAAATGTGGTTTAGTAGTTTTACATGTACAATGGAAATACTGCAAATCGCTAATTGGCAACATTTTCTAAACCCCCCAAAAAGTCATGGTAGTGCAATATGTAATGCCACCAAAATTTCACTTGTGCAATTTACACATTTTCCCAAAGCATGCATCACCACTGTATCTGACAAGCTGAGCTATTTGCAGTCCTTCAGTTCCTTCCTGGGTGACTAGAGAACGCACAGGCATCTCTGGAAACTTGAGGTGTGATCAAGAGGATGACAGCTGGGGTTGAAAGCCAAACAGTGCAGAATTATTCACCTAGGGCATAGGAACCCAGGAGCTTTGCTGAGTATAGGATGGGGGACACTGACAGTCACCAAGCAGGAAAGGGACCTTGGAGCCATCACATCTGATGACCTGAAAGTGGCAAAACAGTGTAACAAAGCTGTGGGTAGGGCCAGTGGAATGCTGGGATACACAGAGAGAAATATCTCCAGTAGGAAGAAGGAGGTGGTGTTGCCACTGTATCACTCACTTGTTAGAGTCCACCTGGAGAATTGTGTCCAGTTCTGAAGGCCACATCTCAGAAAGGACATAGAAAGGGTGGAGGCGGGGGGGGGCGCTGGGGAGCCTGAGCAAGATGGTCGTCAGGATTTAGTGCTCCACACAATAGGCATTTTATTTGTTTAATAAAGGTTGTTTTCCTGAAGTTTTGACTGGTGCGAAAAGAATTAGCTGGAATCTGAAGTCCTCTAGAGTCAATATGGGGAACCCGAAGAAGAACTGTGGATGTAGAAGAGCCGAGGACAATAGTAATGGTAGTGGACGGAGTTGGGATTTGCAACTTTCTTCTGGCCCTGGCCAGACAGAAAAAAAACACTCCTACAAGAGGGACAGTGAGTCTCCCTCTTCCCAGACGTAAGTTATACCACCGCCAGAGGAAGAAAAAATGTGATGGCGTTCGTGCCATGCTCTGCAAGGCAGGCATGCCTCATGGTTTCCTTTTTTTAGCCTGAATGCATCTAATGCACAAGGGAGGGGTCTTTTTTATTTTCTATTTATTTCAGTCTAGGATTAGAAAATACCTTTGATCACTGTGGAGCTCATTTACAAAGGTTCCATGTCAATAATGGTGAGGGGGGTTACAAAACAGAGTATAAAGCACAATAACATGTACAGATAATATCAAATACAGCGAACAGTAGAACAGCACAATACATAGTAAACATAGGCGATTGCAATTAGACACATAGTTGGCATTCTAGGACTTTATAGGCGAAAACGTGGGCGGGTAATCCCATTTGGAAATCAGGAAGGGTGAGTCATGGGATGAAGAGTAGCAGCAGGACAGAGAACGGGGGTGCAGCCGGGCAGCATCATCAAACATATTGAATGAGGCAGGAAGAGGTAGAAATGAGGCAAGCACAGAAGGACAGGAGGGAGGATGGTGAGGTGTAAGGGGGAGGGAGGGAAGAGGGAGGGGAGGAAGAAGGTGTGGAAAAAGTCAGTCAGGGGTCATAGTGGGCGAGTTAGTGGGACAGAGTAGGAGGGTCAGAACGTGACAGGTAGGGGGGAGGATGAGAGAGGTGATTGAGCAGGGGAGGAAGGATGCAGCCAGGGGCCTTGTCAAGGAGGCTGGGGAATGCAGGCTGCCAGATGAGGTGCAAGTTGCATGACTAATTAATGCAGGTACACTCACTTTCCTTCGAGATGTGTAGATGCGGGAGATGCTTGAACTGGGTAAGTTGAGGTATGCTAGTCAGTTCACAGCTCAGGCCATTCATCCAGTTAAGAGCTCTGTAAGGGAAGGATCACTGGCATTGGGTGGTCCAAACCCTAGAAACGTGAAAGAGTTCAGAGACAGAGGACCCGGTGTGACGTGACTTTTGAGGCTTTGATAGAAGACTGGCGATGCCGTTGGCAGAGTTCCAAGCAACACTTGCCTGGCAAGTATACATGAGTGATACTTGATGCGGTCTTGTGGTTTGAGCCACCCAGTTAGGGCGAATAGATCACAAGTATGGGTGAGGTAGCCAGCACCAGTGATAAGTCATAGAAACATAGAAACATAGAAGTTGACGGCAGATAAGGACCGCAAGGCCCATCCAGTCTGCCCATTTCTTTTTCTACCTTATAAATGTGCCATCGGCCTTTGCTCTGTCAGTGGTCTATCTATTCATAGTCATTTGTATTGCTCCCTTATGCCTATCCCATGCCTGTTTGAAGCACTGCACTGTATTCATAGCCACCACTTCTTGTGGTAAGCCATTCCATGCATCCACCACCCTTTCTGTGAAAAAGAATTTCCTCACATTCCCCTTAATCGGCCTCCCTCTAATCTCATGCTGTGTCCTCTTGTCCTGCTATTTTTCTTATATTTAAACATGTTAGACTCTTTCACCTTGTTTATGCCCTTAAGGTGTTTGAATGCCTCGATCATATCACCTCTCTCCTCCTTTGCTCAAGGGTATACATATTGAGCTCTGTTAATCTGTCCTCATATGTCTTCTGATGCAGTCCCTGCACCATTTTGTTGCCCTTCTCTGGACTGCCTCAATTTGGTTAATGTCCTTGTGAAGGTGTGGCCTCAATACTGCCGCAGTACTCCAGATGGGGCCTAACCAGTGTCTTGTACAGAGGATTATTACCTCCCTTTATGAATGTGATACCCTACTAATACACCCTAACACCCCCTAGCCTTACCTACTGCTTTAGGGTCTGCTTGGATGATTTTAGGTCATCAGTGATGATGATGCCCAAGTCTCTTTCTTCCTTTGTGACTGCTAGCAACTCCTCCCCAGCCTATAGGTGGCTTCAGGGTTTCTCTTCCCTATATGCATGATTTTGCACTTCTTTGCATTAAATGCCAGTTGCCACTCTTCTGACCATTCTGCTAGTTTATCCAGATCTCTTCTCATTCTGCCCACCCCATCTGGATCATCTACTCTGTTGCAGATCTTGGTGTCATCTGCAAGTCTACCGGCTTTGTTTAGAGCAGTATTTAGTCTTTTGAGAGATGTAGCTGTGGCAGCTCCATGTATAACAAATTCAGCACTGGCTGTTTAGCCATGAACTTGTCCTGAATGTATCAAAGACTCAAGCCATGCTATTCAGTTCTAATGCCAAACTCAAACTCTCTCAACCTACTTTCAATGTCACTACCTTAAATGGTACTTCTGTTGAGGTGGCACCCTCCTTTAAATATTTGGGTGTTACACTTGATCCGGCTCTTACTTTTGATCCCCATATTCAGCTGACCTGCAAGCTGGCAAACATGAAACTTGGTATGGCCTACCAGTCCAACTATGTGCTCACCACCTCAGCTAGACTTGCCATAGCTCGTGGCTTACTCCTTCCATCACTCACTTATAGGGTCGCAGTGTATGTCTCGGCGGGTAAAACTAGCCTTTGGAAGTGGGATGTCACGTACAGTAATATCTGTAGCTATGTATCCTCCTCACATTGGATGAAGCACCACTGCCTCCTCTACGCTGAACTAGGATGGCTTTCTCCGGCTGCTGCCAGAGACTTTGCGTACGGCGCTATCATAGATAATATAATTCGTAACCAAACACCGAAGCCTTTGGCTGATCTATTTCTCATCCAGACATCCAGTTATGGTCTATGATCGATTGCTAATGCCCCAGTCCTCATTCCCAGACACCGATCCTCTAAAGGTGCTAGTGCTTTTTCCTGTCTTGCCCCTCAACATTGGAACTCCCGCCCTCTAACTGTACGACTAGCAACATCCCATGCCTCTTTCAAAAAACTGCTTCAGGACTATCTTGCTGATTCCTGCTTCTGCTCCTGCTTTAAACCCCCTTAGCCCTTTATCGCTTCCTGATCTCTTCACCCCCTCACAACCTTCTGAGTGCATCCCTATAGCTAAGCTCTGCACTGTCCCCAATCACCTCCTCGTCCTATTTTTATTATAGCTAGTCCTAATCCTGCCAGTTACCTTAATGTCCTATCCTATCCTCCCCCCACTTTCTTTTCCTTTTTATTGCATCCCTACCCCAGTTCATTCCTTACTCTCCTGTGTCCATTCTTATATGGACATTATAAAAGAACTTTCATTGTAAAAATCTCACCCTATTTACTTCCTGAATATCTCCAGACAGCTTTAATTTATTGTATTGCTCTCATATACGTCTATGTTATTCATTATTGTTGATTCAATTGTACCTATTGTTTTCTTCTGCCTGCACTGTACTCTTATTGCCTCATCATTCACTGTTCTATAATTATACTGTCCTTGTTTCAATAATGTTTTGTTTCTGTAAACTCCTGGGTCGTGCCCAAAAAGGATTCAGTTATACCTATTGTTTTCTCCTGCCTGCACTGTATCATTTTGGTCTAAGCATCTACTGTTTTATAATTGTGCTGTCTTTGTTTCAACAATGTTTTGTTTCTGTAAACTCCCAGGTTGTGCCTGAAAATAGTCATTGCTATGGCTAGCGCACCATACCCGGTCAACAAAAACTAAATAAATAAATAACCAAGCTGTAGTCAATAACAGATAGTACCGCACCGTGGATTGCAAGTTTCAGTACTTCTGGGGTCAGACTGCGTCTGTGTCTGAAGAGTAGTCCTAGTTTAGCATTTACATTCTTTGCAGCAATATCAATGTGTGGCTCATAGGTAAGGTGGCAGTCCCGGGTTACTCCAAGGTATTTGAAGTGCTGGATATGTTCAATGGGGGCCCCTTGGTCATTTTTAACTGTGACTTGTGTTTATGGAGGGAGGATGAGAACAGCATATGTTTTTTTTTTTTTTTGTAGTTTAGAACTAGCTTGTGGGATTGCAGCCATTTTCAACTTCAAGGAACCCGTGTTATAGGTTGTCTTCAAGCATGGTGGGATCCGGGTGACTTGCAAAGATGACAGCGTTATCTGCATAAAGGAGGGTCCTTAAATGACAAGCCTTTGTTAGGTTGTTTAGGAAGATACTAAACAGAAGGGGTCCCAGGATGGACCCTTGGGGTACGCCTGATCTGACAGAGCACAGTTCCGAGATGGAATTTGAAATCTTCACCCTCTGTGACCTGTTGACAAGGTAGCTGCCGAACCATTTTAGTGCGCTAGGTGAGAGACCAGTCTTTGCGAGTTGGTCAAGGAGGAGTTTGTGATTCATGGTGTCAAAGGCCTTAGTAAGGTCTATGAACACTGCTCCTACCAGACTGCTATTGTCGACGGACTGTTGGATGAAGCAAGTGAATTCCAGCAGAGCTGTAGTCGTGCTATGCTTTTTCCTAAAGCCGTGCTGCTGTGTGCATTGCAGGGAGTACTTATCAAGATAGTCCACAAACTGGTTGGTTACTATGCGTTCCAGAACCTTTGACAGTGGAGGGAGGATGGATATTGGTCTGTAGTTGCTAGGTTCCGTGCGATCACCTGATTCGTGCACTGGCATGATCAGTGCGGACTTCCAGACTTTTGGGAACTGGGACAGAGTGAGGGATAGGTTGAGTATTTTAGTTATAGGCAGGAGAACCTCTTATAGGGTAAGTGCAATAAGTTTGAGGTCCAGCGAGTCCCCACTATGTCTGGTTTTCCCTAATACTTTGGATAGCAGTTTCCTGACCTGGGTGGCAGAGACCTGTCTGAAGTAGAATGGAGGGTGATTAGGCTTCTCTGCATCCAAGCACGGGGCAGCCGATGGGGGAGCATCTTCAAAGAAATCTTTAGGGAGGACCTCTGATAGATTAGTGAAGGCAGTATTAAAAGAATTTGCAATTGAGAGAGGGTTAGTAATGGGATTGCCTTCAAGATTTAACGTAGTCGGAGAGACCTCCTGAACTTTGCCCGTGACGTCTCTTATGTTCGCCCAGAATTTCCTACTGTCACCCCAGGAGTTTGACAGAAACTCTTTATGGTGGTTTTGTTTTGCATGATGAATCGCCCTTGTACAGGCATTTCTGGCTGCTTTGTATGCCTGAGAGTCATGCTGCCTCCCTGTTGACTTGGCAATGAGCCAGAGATGGTCATGTTGTTTCGTTTTGGTAATGAGTTCTGGTGAGATCCAGGAGCTAATAGTTCCACGGACCTTCATCATTCTAAATGGAGCATGGGTGTCCCAGGCAGTATTGAAAACCTTGGTGAAGTGATCAAGAGCAACACTGATGTCACTGACAGAGTCCAGGAGGGACCAGTCATGGGACTGGAGTTGGCGCTTTAGTAGATCTAGATGCCCACGCTTTAACATTCAGTTGTAGATGGTTAGGGGTGGGGGGAGCGGAATTTATTTGACCAGCTACACGTGATAGGGGAGTGGTCACTGATGGAGTCAGGGTGAACTCTCACATTAGAGATGCAATCAGGGTGACTTGATATGATCCAGTCAATGGTGGTGCTAGTACCTGTCTTATAGTTTATCCTGGTGGGTGAGCTGATGAGTTGAGTGAGGTGTAGGGATGCTAAGGAGTCCTTAATAGCTCCATTTGCTGATGACAGCCAGTTTATATTAAAGTCCCCCATTATTACTGTCTCAGCAACGTGCTTTTCTTCCCGAAGATGGTCCAGAATACTGTGTAGGCTAGGGGTTGGGTCCTTAGGTGGTATATAGACAGAGAATACAGTGAGGGTTTTATTGTGTGCACCCAGGAGCAGTTGTACAGCTAGTGCCTGTGCAGGGCATATGAGGTCCACCTGAGGTAATGCCAGCCCTCTAATACAATTTTTTAAGTATATTGCACAGCCCCCACCACACTTAGAGGATCTATCTAGTTGATAGATCGTATATCCTGGCAATGCAACTGCTGCATCAGGCACTTCGGGTGACAGCCAGGTTTCAACGATGGAGAGTACGTCTGGGTTGTTTATGGTCACCCAGACTTTGAGGGTGTCAATTTTGTTGAGGAGACTACAGATGTTGATTGTGGCCAGCATAATGGGACTCTGTTTGGTGGGCCCATTTACTAGGGTTACCTCCTTAGGTCCAGTGTTTGAGTGAATGTTTCCCAATAGCATCAGTAGCAAGAGGGCTAGGCTATAAGGTACAGTCTTTGAAGTTTGGTTGAGTGTTTGGTGCGCCTTCTGTAGCAGAGGTATTTTTCCTCTTTTTTTTTTACTTGACTTGACGATCAGGTAGCGATCCAGCCAAATGTGGTCACAGGTATGCTTGTTATTGCTCTGCCACCTACGGTGTTGAGGTTGTGGAGGTTTCGGATTCCTCAGAGGCACTGAAATGGGCCCAAATGTATACGCAACAGTGAAGGAAGAGAACAGAAGGTTCCCGGTCTGAATCTAAGAGTGAGGAAGTGCTGGACACTTCAATGAAATAAATATACAGGTTTATATCGAGTTCAGGTTTGCTGGCTAGACTGCTTGTCTTATGTTACCTAAACTCCATTTAACTGTTTGCTTTATCTCACAATGCTGATAATATTCCGGCTCTAATGACTTCAAGTGGGGCTAGACGGCAGATATAGTAGTCGACTTTATAAATGTTAAGATTTCAAGCTTGACCTAATTGTTTATAGCTAAAGCATGTTTACTAAGCACACAGTTCAATGACAGGAATTTTAATTGCAATGCTTTTTGTGGGAATCTGAATCCTAATCTGGGGGTACCTTAAGGGTCTATTAATGCAGGATAGGCATGTGTTTCTTTTTCTCATTTCCTCTGGTAGGATAAAGAGTGTGTTTTTTTTTTACAAATGTAATAATTGATGGGTTAGTAATCACATGCAGCTCATGGGCTCAATATTTACAGCATAAGTAGATGATGTTGGTTCGCTTAGATTTAAGATGTATTTACCCCCTATGATGTATCTAATTGATGCACTCTGATTTTTCAGTGTCTTGTATTAAGAGGGGTGGTGACCTCATCTGATTTATAATGCATATATTTGAGTAGTGCATCTGGCACATAAATTGTATGTTTATTGAAATGTCAATAAATAGAACATTTAAAAAGAAAGAGTGGAGGCAGTCCAGAGAAGGGCAGCTAAAGGGTGCAGGGGTTGTATTAAAAGCCCTACAAGTAAATACTGAGGGATCTCAACATACAGTACATAGATACATAGAATTTGTCGGCAGAAAAGGACCACCTGGCCTATCTAGTTTGCCCAGTTTTCCTACCGTTTTTTTTTGCCTATGATCTGCTGCTTTCCCTTTCCTCCCTGTTTCTAGGGTTCCCTTATGTCTGTCCCATGCATTTTTGAATTTCCCCATCATTTTTGCAACTCCCACCCACACGGGGAGGCTGTTCCAAGTACCCATCACCCTTTCTGTAAAGAAGCACTTCCTCACATTACCCCTGATTCTACTCCCCTCCAACTTCACGTCATGCTCCCTGGTTCTTGTCCATTCTTCTTTGTGAAAGATCCTGTTCCCCTGTACCTTATTTATCCCTTTAAGGTATTTGAATGGCTCTATCATGTCCCCCTTTTCTCTCATCTTCAGCAAATACATGTTGAGGTCTTTTAGCCTCTCCTCGTATGACTTCTGGTGTAGCTCTTGAACCATTTTGCTACCCTTCTTTGGGCTGCCTCCACTCTGTCTATGTCCTTCCTAAGATGTGGCCTCCAGAACTGGACACGTTATTCCAGAAGAGGTCTCATCAGTGATCTGTACAGTGACATCACCACCTCCCTTTTTCTGCTGGTGATGCCTCTCCCTATGCACCCCATCATCATGCTTGCCCTTCTAACCACCTTCTCACACTGTCCAGCCACCTTTAGGTTTCGAGATATGATCACCCTTAGGTCTCCTGCTTGGTGACTGCCAGTACCTCCCCCCACTGAGTACTTCTCCCTTAGGTTCCTGCATCCTAAGTGCATACTTTTGCACTTTTTTGCATTGAATCTCCACTGCCATACATTTGACCATTCCTCCAGGTTGCCCAGGTCATTTCTCATTCTTTCTACACGGCCCCCCCCAGTGTGTCAACCCTATTGCAGATTTTTGTGTCATCTACAAAGAGGTTCACCTTCCCCTCCAGCCTCTCTGTAATGTCGCCTATGAAGACATTAAAGAGGACTGGGTCTAGCACCAATTCCTGAGGCACCCCGTTGGTCACCTCCCTCTCTACAGACTGAATTCTGTTCACTACCACTCTTTATGTCCTACCACTCAACCAATTTCTAACCCAGTTTTCCACTCTGGCTCCAACTCCTAGGCTACTCAACTTGTTTATTACCCTTTTGTTCGGGACAGTGTTGAAGGCTTTGCTAAAATACAGGCAGGCCACATCCACCGCCCCTCCCTGATTTATCTCCCTTGTCACCCAGTTGAAGAAGTCTATCAGGTTCGTTTGGCACAACCTGCCTGTTGTGAAACCATGCTGTCTTGTATCCTGCTTTCCGCTGAATTCAAGGTATGTCACAATCTTTTCCTTGCATAATGGTTCCATCAATTTCCCTACCGCTGAGGTTAGGCTGACTGACCTATAGTTACCAGCCTTCTTCCTACTCCTGCTCTTATTGAGAGTGACCACATTCGCCCACCTCCAGTCTGCTGGAACCACAACCGTTTCCAACAATTTGTTGCACAAGGCTGTTGGTGGTGCTGCTAGCTCCTTTCTAAGTTCCTTTAAAACTCTGGGATACATTCCATCTGGCTCCTTTGCCTTATCCATACTTAGTTTTTCCAGTTCCTTCAGGACTCCCTCTGCCGTAAATGGACTGGTATCTACATCCCCCTTGGTACTCCTTGCCCCTGGCTGCTGTCCCTCCCTCCCTCCCTTTCACTATGAACACTGAACAAAATATTTGTTCAGTATTTCTGCTTTTTTCTGGTCCCTCTACTAACCCCCCTTTTTAGTCTCACAATCCTCCCTGGTTTTTCTTTTTTCTCTAATGTATCTAAAAGAGGTATTTTCTCCCTTCTTAATTGTCTTGGCTATTTTTTCCCCTGTCTGTGCTTTGGCCTTTCTGACTGCTTTTCCTGCCTCCTTTAGTTTTTCCAGATACATTCTTCTGTCTTCCTCCCTCTGTGTTTCTTTGCATTTTCTGAATGCTAACCTTTTTTCCCCTCACCCACCCAGCCACTTCCCTTGAGAACCCTAGTGTTTTTCCTTTCTCTTTGTTTTACTTTTTACCTAACACAAAGGCATGTGGCTTCAGTATTGGCTCCCTCAAGATGTGCTGATTGCTCCTCTACATCCCCCTTTCCCACCCTTCCACCTAGGGCTTTCTTCAGACATGCCCCTAGTTTTGCAAAATTGACCCTTCTGAAATCCAGGACCCTTGACTTTGTGTGGCTGGATTCCTCCACTGTCTTCATATTAAACCACACCATGTGGTGATCGCTGGACCCCAGGTGACTCCCCTCCTTTACATCCCTAACTCTGTACCTGTTGGTGAGCACCAGGTCCAATGTTGCTCCCTCTCGGGTGTGATCTGCCACTAGTTGCCTGAGTACTGCCCCCTGAAAAGCTTCCAGGATGTCTCTGCTCCTTGCTCTGGCTGCAGTATGGCTCCTCCAATTGACATCTGGCAAATTGAAGTCTCCCATCAGCAGTATTTCCCCCTTTGCTGCCATTTCGTGGATGATTTTCACTAGTGCACTGTCCAACTCCATCCTCTGTGCTGGAGATCTGTAGATCATGCCTGCTCGAATGGCAGTACCATTCTGTGTTTCCAGTGTGACCCACAGTGCCTCCGCTTCCTCCCTTGTGCCTTGTACTTCTGTAATTTTAATCTCCTCCCTAATGTAGATAGCTGCTCCTCCTCCCTTTTTCCCCACTCTATCTTTTCGGAATAGAGCATACCCTGGCACGGCTATGTCCCAGTCATGGTTCTCTGTGTACCATGTCTCGGTAACAGCGACAATGTCCAGGTCACCTTCTGACATTACAGCCATTAGGTCTGAGATGTACATCCTGTAAGAGAGGCAAGAGAGAGGGGACATGAGCGAGACCTACAAGTATCTCACAGGGTGAAGAGGATGCAGAAGAGGGGGGGTCTCTTAAATGAGAAACAGCACCAAAACCAGAGGGCATGTGAAGAAGCTGGGGAAGGGGAGGGAAGGGGAGATTAAGAGGGAAATGAGGAAGTACTACTTCACAGAAGAATGTATAGACGGCCAGTGAAAGTGACGAGGTGAAAACAGTAGGGGGCTTCAAGAATGCATGGGATAGACATATGGGAATATTATTAAATAGGCAGGGAGGAGGGAGGATTGCCAGAGACCAGTAAGAGTCTGAGGAGACAGACTAAGCAGGTGTAAGCCCCCCTCTTGTGGGGTGAGCTTACTATCTTTGCTGCCCCTTCTCCCCCCATTTGGTCAAATAGTCAGCTTTAGGGGGCAATTCCCTTGTCTGCCCTGCAGGTGGTAGGGTTCGCTGGTATTTAAGCCTGGGTTTCTGGGAGTTGAGGGAGTTGGAGATTCAGTGGGCTGGTGTACAGCCAGTGTGGCAGGGGGCCTAAAATCTCCCCGGCCTAGTAGGTGTCAGCTGGCAGTGTTGGTGTGATGTGAGGGAGGTGCCCGAGGGAAGGTGGCAGGAGTTGGCGGCTGTTTTGGGACCAGGGATTCTGTGGCAGAGCTTTTAGGAGGATTTAGAGGTGGAAAGTTGTAGGAACCATCTGGATGCTGGTGGGGGAGGGGGCTGGATACCCGAAGGTATGGAGTGGAAACAAGGCAGTGGGGCTGTTGTGGTGGTAGCAGCACCTCGGAAGGGCTCTCCTAAAGGTGGCAGGTTCAGGGAGCTGATCCTGGTGACACGCTGCTAGAGGTAGAAGGAGGAGGAGGAGTGGGACCGCATCCTGGGATTCGCCTTAGGGTCTGCCGTACCCATGTCTTGGGCAGGACCCATTAGATTCGTTAAGGGATGCGGCCTATGGAAACAGGAGTTTGAAGGAAGGGACCGTCGTCATGCTCCAAGAGGCTTGCCTTAGCTCGGAGGGAAAGGAGGGACAGCACCTGTTTGGCTCTGGTGGAAAGTAAGGTTTGGGAGCAGCCGCGGGAGGCATTTAGGTCGCAACATGCCCCAGTACGCTTTAAGGTTCGGTGGCAGGGAGGAGTAAGTCACTCCCCCGTAAGGTAAAGGAAAGGACAATCAGTAAGGAGGAGAGGGTCTGAGCTAATTTTCAGCTCATTCTGGAAAAGGTGGAGCCAGTTTGGCCTAAGGTCAGGCTGGAAATCATTTTAGCTGTGGCCGGTGCATATGCCCTTTGTCTGCCATTTCTCAAGCTCACAACCCCAATGGAGCTGCTCTGTTTAATTTATTTATTGTTCTCCTCATTCT
Organism: Neoceratodus forsteri; assembly: GCA_016271365.2. Classification (NCBI taxonomy): domain Eukaryota; kingdom Metazoa; phylum Chordata; order Ceratodontiformes; family Ceratodontidae; genus Neoceratodus; species Neoceratodus forsteri. The sequence continues at coordinate 354,250,434 of CM057452.1, read as the reverse complement.
GAACAAAAATGAAATCTTTTTCTATATTTGCTTTTACCTAGTGGTGCCGAGTTTGTTCAATGAATTAATTCCTCATTTTTCCTTAAGAAGGACCCCCCCCCCATTTACTTTGAAGCCAGCCGAAGCCATTGTGCCTGAGCTGTTTCTACCTGGGTAAGAGGAGGCCTGGTTATCAACAGCAAGGTAAAGCCTGTCTCTATTCCAATTTAAAGAAGTGTCTGGAGGTACTCAGAAGTCTGTGTGCCCCTTCGCATATCATCAGGGCCCATACACAAAAAAGAAGGACAAGGGGGGTACACAGGAATTGGGAAGACTGGTTGAGCCAAGCACTCCTTTTCTGTTGACAAAATTCTGTTTCTAATACAAAACCCCACAATTTTCACAAAAACTAATGAAATTCAACTTTGAGTACTGATGTCATTTTGCCATTTTTTGCGGCTTATAACACAGATATCCTTTAAGCAAGAGACTAAAAAGTTGCCACACACAGCCTCCTTTTTAGATTATATGACCTATGAACCTGCTAAACTTAGGGATATTGTGTTCTCTAGTGTTAACATTCTGAGCCCTCTTAATTTGCAGTTACAACCTTAAATGTTTAAATATTTGGTACCTTATAACTAACCCCCTTTAAAGTTAGAGATCGTAGACTTTATAACACACACTCACACACACACACACACACACACACACACACACACACACACACATATATATATAAATAAAATATCAGGAAGAAAATCTAGCAATTTCATTGGCCAAGAGACAGTCAGCTGACCATACATTGCATCTCTTTAAACACATGGTCAGCTGCTGTATCTTATTTTCTTCCCTCAAAAGCCTCCTTATTGATCAATATCACTAAGCCTGAAAACAGAAAGTAAAAAAAAAAAACTCCAGTAGCCAGCATGTTGAAAAATCTAGCCTTTCTTACTACGTTTTTTCAAACTAAATTCCAGTAAACACAACCGTTTAGCCAACAAATTACACTGCCACCATCACAGTACTTTAAAAACATCTCTCTACAGGTTAAACAAAAAAAGTTCCCTCTTGGGAGCAAAGTAAGTCTGTGGCCTCTGGAGAAACAAGCTTTGGCAGAGCCACTACGACTATAAATGCATTAACTAGATAAGAGTGTTTCATGGGCTTAAACATAAACATGAATTGCTGTTGCTTACACTAACTGAATCAAAGTAAGGTATATTGAGAAAGGGCAGATTTAAAAATAATGCCACCGTCTGTATTACAGTTACCTATATGTTTCACATTTTATTCTATGCACTGTTATAGCAATCAACTCAACAGAACCAGGCCATCATATACATGAAGGTACTGTACCTTAATTGCAAACATTGCCGACAACTATATGAAACCAGAAAATGGCAGCACACATAGATACATAGATACATAGATACATAGACAGTGTCGGCAGATAAGGGCCTATGGCCCACCCAGTCTGCCCATTTGAGCTTGTAAGTTCAGTTTATGTTTTCCTAGAAGTCTGTTGCCCCTTACCTCTGACCTCCAGAATTCCTTTATGTCTATCCCATGCATTCTTAAATCCCGTGATTGTTTCAGCCCCACCACTTCCTCTGGCAGGGTGTTCCACTTGTCCACCACCCGTTCTGTGAAGAAATTCTTCCTCACGTTTCCTCTGAATCGTCCTCCCTCCTACTTCATCCCATGCCCTCTAGTCCTGGAACATCTTTTTGCTTAAAAATAGTGTATTCCTGCACCCTGTTCCTCCCTGTAAGATACTTGTATGTCTCTATCATATCCCCTCTCTCCCTCCTCTCCTCCAGGGAGTACATATTCAGTTCCTTCAACCTGTCCTCATAGGACTTGTGATGCAATCCATGCACCATCTTTGTTGCCCTCCTCTGAACCTTCTCTACCCTGTCTACATCCTTACGTAGGTAAGGTCTCCAGAACTGTACACTGTACTCCAGGTGGGGCCTCACTAGTGTCTTGTATAGTGGAATTATGACCTCCCTTTTCCTGCTAGTGATGCCCTGCCTATGCATCCCAGCATCCTATTTGCTTTACCTGCTGCCTTGTCCACTGTTTCCTACCTTGAGGTCATCAGAGATGATAACCCCAAGATCCCTTTCCTGCTTGGTGCATGCTGTATCCTCACCCCAACTGATATATTGTGCCAGGTTTTGTGCCCATATGCATTATCTTGCACTTCTTTGCATTGAATTTCAACTGCCAAACCCCTGACCATTCTTCAAGTTTCTGCAGGTCCCTTCTCATTCTGTCTACACCCTCTGGTGTGTCTACTCTGTTACAGAGCTTTGTGTCATCAGAGACAGTGAAATTCTGCCTTCTAGGTCCTGCGCAATGTCACTGATGAAGATGTTGAATAGGACCGGTCCCAGCACTGATCCCTGTGGTACCCCACTGGTCACTCTTCCCTCTGTGGAGTGACAGCCATTTACCACCACCCTCTGTGTCCTGCCGCCCAGCCAGTTACCTACCCACCACACTACTGTCCTGTCCACATCCATATTCCCCAGTTTGTGTAATAGTCTTCTATGTGGCACAGTGTCAAGACCTTGCTGAAGTCCAGATAGGCCATATCCACTGCCCTCCCCTGATCCACCTACCTAGTCACCCAGTCAAAAAATTCAATGAGGTTGGTCTGACATGACCTCCCCCTGGTGAAACCATGCTGCCTTGAGTCCTGTAGTCCATTGACAACCAGATGTTCCACCAATCTCTCCTTCAGTAGTGCTTCCATGATATTCCCCACTATCAAGGTGAGGCTGACTGGACTGTAGTTCCCCGCTTCCTCTTTGTTCCCACTTTTGTATAAGGGGACTACGTCTGCTATCCTCCAGTCTTTGGGTACATCCCCTGTTTCCAGTGATCAGCTAAACAGGATAGCCAGAGGTTCACCCACCACCTCTCTTAGTTCTTTAAGGACCCTTGGGTGCACCCCATCTGGCCCCATTGCTTTATCAACTCTTATTACTTCCAGTTCCTTCAGGACCCTTTCTCGTGTAAACAGACTTGTGTCCATTTCTGCACCATTCTCACCCCTTGTACTCCCTTCAGACCCATTACCCTCCTCTTCCTCAGTAAAGACTGAGCAGAAATACCTGTTCAATATGTCAGCTTTACTGTTGTCATCCTCCACGCGGCCCACATCTTCCCCCTTAAAACACACCTGGAGTGCCTTATCACACTTATAAAACCATAAAAAAAGCAGTAACAACCTTGCCACGCGCCATCTGCTGGCCACTTGGTTGGACTATTTTTCTGACATTACAACATTGTATTTAAAAAAAAACTTATTTTCACAATAAAAGCATTTTTTTTTATATTTTTATCAGAATAAGCCTTTGCTTTGTAATTTGCAACACAATAAGCCATTTTATACGTGTGGTAAGGCACTCTAGGTGTGTTTTAAAGGATTTTTGTGCACTTCCAAGGGGCATAAGGACACTTGGCCTTTGGTCTTGTGCCTTAGCACGTCACTGGGGCATGCATTAAAATCTTTTAATCTACCTAAATCACTACCAACCACTGCTGCTACCTCCATATCACTTTGCCAAACTAACAGCCACACATGGAAGTCAAAGTTAAATTGTAAAAAGTGTCCCCAAGCAAAACTCAGACCCTCCAAATTATTATCAACCACTTTTACTGCTGCCTCCATAACACTTGCAAAACTAACAGTCACTCATGGAAATGAAAGTTAAATTGTGTGAAAAAAAAGTGTACTGAATCACTTACCTGCTCCCTTCCATGCTGTAATCCTTAAAAGCATTAAAGGAAGAAACACTAGAACCACACCTCATTTTATAGGAAGTATACTATGAAACTTGAAAGGGCCAAAACTATGCAGCCTAAAACCAGGATGCTTTTTCTTAAAGCCAAGCTATCACACTTTTTTCTTAAAGCCAAACCAGCACACATTTTTTTCTTAAATCAAAACAGACCAACTTTATGCAACAGTATACATAAAACATCTGGGGCTAGATTCAGAGTAAATCCAGTTTTGCATGTGCAAACCAGGTTTTGTGCTAAGCTGGTGTTCACAAAAGCCTGGTTTGTGAGCTTAAACCAGGTTTACCCCAGGGTAAAGTTTGGAGGGAGTCGCAATGCAAATGAGGGGGAGGAGACCTGCATGTCGGTGTAGTTCGATTCACAGATCATTTGCTCTGTACAAGGGCCTTTTGTGGGACCCCTTACATGGAGCAAATACTGCCGACTGATGCCTTGCTTTAACCCCATACAACCCTAGTGGTTGGCAGAGATACTCTAGAGCTGCCCCCCAGTCGCCAGCCTGAAAGAAAAACATTAGTTCCCCTGGTGCTAGTGGTCCCCACCCCACCCGTGATCGCCGATTGCCAGCCCAAGTAAAGTAAAAGAATTCTCCCTGGTGCTAGTGGTCCCCCCCCACACATGATCGCCAATTGCTGGCCCGATAACAAGAAGTGGTGTTCCCTGGCATCAAGTGTTCTCTCCCCCTTCCCACACTTATGCCCAATAATAAATACAGTATTCACTGGTGTCCAGTGATCCTTTCTCCAACCCAATCCCTTGCCCCCATCTACAACAATATTCCCTGGTGTCTAGTGGTCCTGCCCCCCACCTGATCCCCTGTATGATGAAAGAAACACATTCCCCGGCATCTAGTGGGCCCCCCACCTATCCCTGATCCCCTGTATGTAACCCATTCCCTGGTGTCTCGCAGACAACCCGTGCTCCCCCCACCCCAGCAGGTAGTACCCCACCACCCTGCTCCCCCTCATCCTGATCCCAAGCCAGCGACTGGCACAGCCCTCATCCCTCCACCACGGCCGGCCGCAGACTGAGATGTCAATGGCGCGTACATGGCTGTCAGTGAGCACGTACACACTCATTGACATTTCAGTTGGCAGCTGGCCATAGTGGAGAGAGAAGGGCAGTGCCAATCACTGGCTTGGGATTGGAATGGGGGAGGTAGAGTGGTGGGGCACTACCTGCTGGGGTGGTGGGGAATCCTCTAGACACCAGGGAATGGGTTACATATAAGGGATAGGGTGGGTGGCCCGCTAGACACCATGGAATGTGTTTCTTTCATCATACAGGGGATTGAGTTGGAGGGCAGGATCACTGGACACCAGGGAATATTGTTGTAGACATGGGGCAAGGGATTGGGTGAGGGAGGGACCACTAGATACCAGGGAATACCACTTCTTGTTTTGGGGCCGGTGATTGGTGATCAGGGGGACCACTAGCACCAGGGAGAATTCTTTTACTTTACTCAGGCTGACGATCAATGATCACCGAGTGGGGAGGGACCACTAGCACCAGGGAAACTGATGGTTTTCTTTCTGTCCAACACTCAGTGATCACGGGAGAGGGAACCACTAGCACCAGGGAGAATTCTTTACTTTACTCAGGCTGATGATCAATGATCACTGGGTGGGAAGGGACCACTAGCACCAGGGAAACTAATGGTTTTCTTTCTGTCCGATGCTCGGCGATCATGGGAGGGGGAACCACTAGCACCAGGGAGAATTCTTTTACTTTACTTGGATTGGTGATGGGGGGGGACACTAAAGGCCAGGGACACAGGGCTGCCTCTGGGGCAGGGGCTGGGGGGGGCATGCTACACTCCGGTGCAGCCCATGTAAAAGGGACCATAATCAGCATGCAAATGGCCACATAGCGCCTTGCATGCCCAATGGGCTCATTTACATGTCTGCTTTTGTGAATTGCAAATAGTATACTTGCACTATTCCTTGTGGAGCCATACCCTTGGCTGCATGTTGGGGCAGTGCTAGTGGGGTAGGGCTAGTGGTACTGGTGTTACCACTGACTTGTCCTGGTCTATTCACAGTTGGATAGCACAGGTGCATTATCCGACTGTGAACAGCAACCTTTGACACCTGGGCAATCGCAAAGTACAACACAAACTTTTGCTCTATTCTTTGTGATTTTATTGTGAATCTAGCCCCTGATAGGTAATTCCCAAATATTCATGAAATGTTACTATCTCAGGGTAAAACAAGCTCATAAAGGCCCCTCGCTCTTCAGGCCCGCAGCTTTGTGGCGTGTTTGACCCCTCAGTGGTGATATTTCCTCATATCTGACACTTGCTTATTAGATATTCTCTCTATATAATTATTTATAAAAAAAAAAAAAAGACACTCAAGGCAGCTTTCAGGTCTTAGGTAGCATAGAAATAGAGGAGGACTCATACCTTGTGACCATGGACATAGAGTCCTTATATTCAAATATCCTCCATGAGGGAGCACTAGATGCATTGGCACATTTCCTGAACCAGAGAACAGAAGGTTATAATTCCCCTGCTGAATTCCTACTGAAATAATCTGAATATGTCCTGAAATATAATGTGTTTATGTTTTTTTTTGCTTCTCCCAAGGCCTCCCCGCTGGCCACTCCTTCAGGCCACCTGGGCCCTATGGCCACCCTCCTCCACTGGTCGCCATCCTGCTGCCCCCGCAACTGCATACTGATCCCCTGGGTAACTTGATGTAACACTTTGTTGGATGGTCCCTCCTACAGGGAGAAGTGCCCAGAGGCACAAATACTTAGCGCTGGGATTGGTGGTGGGGTGGCCAGCACTGGGTTATCTCAGGCTTTGTGGCATGAAAGGAACCAGTGGCTATCATCTGGTTGGCCAGGGGGCATTTTCACTTTTCTGGCCTGTCCACTCAACCCTGATTGGACCTGTGGGAGTGACGACCTGTGGCGGGGACATGTGGGGGGCATGTTGAGGCTGCACATCCCCCTAGCCCATCTCCAATCCACCTGCAGGTGCCAAGGCCCTGCTCATCCCCCCCAGTAGGTAAGCATCCAATGGATGCTCTGGAACTCGTCCATGCTAGTCTCTGCTCCTGGCACCTAGGCTCAGGGAGTGAACCTGGGTTGCCAGCGTGTGGAGTGAACCTATTTGCTTGGCACCACGGAGCCAGTGTTTATGATTTTTAACGATTCTTTTTTCAGGTAAAAGGTACCGCAATGGGGGCAGTTTTTACCCCATCAGTAGCAAACCTGTATGTAGGTTTGTGCAAGCAGGGGTTTATTCAAAACGATGACAGGAATCCATGCTGGGAAAAATTGTCATTGTGGAGATGTTTTATTGATGATGTAGGGGCAATGATCAGACAATTTTGTATCTTATTTATATTCAATGAATCCCCATCTTAAATTCTCATATACAGCCAGCAAAAAAAAAAGTAATCTTTTTGGATGTGCAAATTACAAAAAATAATAGAGAACTGGAAACATTTTTAGAAAAGAAATAGACTGAAATACGGTTCTGCTGGCATCAAGCTGCCATCCATGCCTCACTATCACCAACATTCCTATGGGACAATAGTTACAGTTGAAACGCAATTGTAGCACAGAGGAGAATTTTGAAAATGATGGTAAAATGTTGGCAACTAGATTTGCTGGCCCGTCGGTGCAATGGTAATGCTACCGCTTGCGACGCCGGTGACCCGAGTTCGGTAGTGGACTCGGTGTCATCGGGGGATGGCCAGGGGGAGGAGGATTGAGCAACCTACAGGATGCTCTTCTCCTCTTGGGAGGGAGAGTTGCCATCCTCGCTTGCTATACTGCCAGTTGGGTGACCACAGGTGGTAGAGCAGATTGGGGGATGCCAGGGAGGTTTGGGGCATCGGCCAGATCCAGGTGCGCCACCACACCTCTGTTTGAGCACATGACCTCTTGATCTCTCCGAGTGCTGACATGCTTGGGCCAGGTGAAAACATCAGAATAATGGCCCCTGCATGCCAGGATGATGGAGCACCCGGCACCATCTCAGATCTTCCCTGCCTGTCCCACAGCAAAGGCTTCCCAGTGGCACATGGAAGTTTGAGGGGGCCCCCTTGTCCCCGCCTGGGGGGTAAACCATGACTCCATGGGGAAGGCCAGTGCACCAGAGCACAGGTAAGGAGGACAACAGCCAAATGGATGCCTTGGCTACTCCCAAAGGAGTTGGCATGCAGGTGGCAAGGGGATAAAAACATAATAAATCATAATAAGAAAACATAATAAAAAAGTTGGCAACTAGATTTGAAGAGAGGGAGTACAGCCAGAGAAATATGCAAGAAGTTGAAATATTTGTGAAGTCACAAAATAGACATGATTTGTTGTACAGTAGAACTCACAGAAAGCCCACAAAGATTTAACTTTGTGGCCACGTATTCAGTACATGCCAATCCTCTTGAATGCATTACAAAATGTAATTGGCATGTGCTGCAAGGAGCTAGCGGTCTGAGGGAACCTACTGAACTCCCCTCAAGAATGTCTTACAGGAGGATGATGACATTAAGTGATGTTTTGGTATACAGTAATCACCAACCAGTGAAACCCAAACATTAGCTAACAGAAAGTAGACAAGGCTGTTACCCCTGTAAAAAATGCATTTATTGCCGACATATCTCCCCGGGTAATTTATTTTCTAATGCCTCCAGTATGAGGTATGGCATTTTTCTGAGTGTGACACAAACAGGAGTAACTTATTTGGCAACATGCTCCTGTGGCACCTATTATGTGGGGAAGACCATAAGACAATTAAGCAATAAGCCACGAGGGGGTGTGGGTTATCGGGGGATATATCATGGCTGAGTGGTTTGCCATGAGGCGCAGCCAAGTGGGTAAATCCCTCGCCAGCCATAGTAAATCCCGATAACCCACATCCTCTGAGTGGCTTATTGCGATTATACCAAGGTTCATTTTTTACTATAACAAAATACAAATATTAAAGAGGTTGCTGTGTTTGTTTATTTTTATTGTATTTATTCCTGGGCTGCAGATAACTAGGATGTAGATGACCACCATTACCACCACTATTTGCTCATCAGCCAGTGGTTATCAGAGAATTTACACCGGTGGTAAACTGCCAGTCTGACCATTTCATTGGCTGTTCACTTATGTCCATGGTATAATTTCAGATACACATAGTGGAACACTGTAGAGCAACTGCCTGCAATAACCTGGCTCATGCCACTGCAAATCATGTGGCTAGTTCATCGAACCTGAACCGAACATGTTTTGAGCTTTAAAGCAATTGATTGTGTCTTCCCACACCCTACTGGTGGAGATTTGAATAACCTGGTATCCAAGACAGCCATTGTGACTCTGTAGCTTCAAAACTAGAAAAGCATCAGGTTTGAATGGCAGTTCTGAACCGTCACCGTTTCTGAGTTGAATCCCCTAAAAACTGTCCAGAGGAGGGCAACCAAAATGGTGCAGGGTCTGCACCAGAAGACATATGAAGAAAGACTAAAGCAGCTTAAGATGTATAGCCTTGAGGAAAGGAGGGAGAGGGGGGACATGATATAAACTTTCAAATACCTCAAGGGGATCAACAAAGTCCAAGAGGGTAGTATCTTTCAGAAAAAGAGATGTGCAAGAACAAGGGCACAATTTGAAGATAATGGGGGCGGCTCAGAGGTAATGTGAGGAAGTATTTCACACAGAGAGGGTTGTAGATGCATGGAACAGCCTTCCTGAGGAGGTCGTAGAGTCAAAAACAGTGGGGGAATTCAAGAATGCATGGGACAGACATAAGGCAACTCTAGTGGGAGGTAGGAGGAAGTAGGCTGTTGGTTAACTAGGATCTGCAGCTTATCCGTTAGGTAGGGAAATGGGCAGACTAGGTGGGCCAAGCAGTCCTTATCTGCCGTCAAATTCTATGTTTCTATGTTTCTCTCCTATGATAGATAACTTGAATTAAAGACTACAGATAATGCCAGCCTGCCAAAGATCCGGCACAGGGCGCTTGGCTAACTAACCTCACATCATGCCGGCGACCCGGGTTCGGAAATGAGCCGGGGCCATCAGTGGTTAGCAACGGGGCCGGGGAAGAGCTGGATGGAGCTGCTGACAGACACGCTGTCCTCTCCAGGGAGGTGGGATGGCTCCTCTCGGCTGATGGCTGCCACCTGGTGGAGGCTGGGGACAGCATGGGCCAAGAGAGGAGCCAGGTGCTAGGCCAATGGGGTGGGAGGAAAGGGGCTGTTACTGGGGCCATGGGACTGATGCGTGCCTCCACACACACGCGTACCCACTCCCAGGGCCCTTGGGAGAAAATGGTGGGGAAAACATCGCCGGCAGCAGGATGGCGACCAACTCTCCTCAGGCACCGCTCCTGGGCCGGGCGCAGTGGCAGAGCCAGGTTTGGGATCATTTGGGAGCCGGGGGGGGGGCCATTCAGTCAATCACAGGCTCCACAATGGGCACTAAACAGTGTATAAAGATGGTGGCAGGGTGCCACTATTCACACTAGGGCAGCCAGGAGGGACAACCGCCCCCCCCCAGCCCCAGAGCCGGGCGTAAGGTAAGTCCTGTAATTCCAGAGGGACGGGCCGGGGAAGTCGGTCTGATAGGGCTAGCCAAGGTGGAAGGCAAGAAAAAATGTTACATGATTAAAAAAAAAAAAAAAAGACTACAGATAATAAGTAAAAGTGCTCAGAGGGACTGATGTATAGTGTGCTGTAGCTTTATCGCAATATTTAATGATGCTAAAACAATGTTTATTAATATATGACTAGCTTATGCTTTGTTTTGTCCTCTCTCTCTCTCTCTCTCTCTCTCTCTCTCTCTATTTCTTCTCTTTTCTGTCTTCCACATGATCATCACACAGCATGGCATTGCGCCAGGTGAAAAAGTAATTACTTGTCTGCAGCAGCCACCCTGCAGTATGAATTCAGTTTTAATCGAGAGATGCTCTCATGCCACTAGTCAAAAAGGGAATCTGGCAGGACAACAGCAAGCTACAGCAGAGGCACCACATGTTCTATTGCATATCATGTTGTAAATAACATTTTATGTTAATGTTCGCAATGAGGTCTTTTTAAAACTCTTTATATGTTGTTTGTAGTAATCAGTGTTGGTGATGGACCTTAAAATGTATACTTATGTATGACATGTGCACTTTAATAGAATGATTTTTGCATGGAAACTGAATAACGCTCTCTAGTAACACCCGTAAGACCCAACCATATAAAACTCGAGTATTTTTAACTGTTGTAATGCCTTTAATAAAAGATCTGGCTAGACATCCGAATATGTCAGGCATTAAACAGTACTGTTTTTTTGCACCAGGGACCCTAATGAAGATGATCTGTCACTGAGTTAACCTCAGAGAAACGTCCTGATTACGAAATGGTGGTGAGTGCTGGATTTTGTTCTGTTTTTCATGTATTCATTTATAAAATGGGATAAAAAAAAAAACTGACCAAATTGAATGTCATTGGTTAAAACACAGCACATGACCATTATTTACCTAGAAGCTGTAGAGTTTGTAACTAACCTGCCCTAATCTACCTAGCAGCAACCTAACTAAATGAAAATACTTTTTCCATTAAAATAAAAATAATATCCACTTTCTAAACACAAAAACCCACAAAATAAATGTGGTTCCCAGGTTTATTCAAAGGTGCATGGCCTTTGTTACCAAACTCACCTCTTCTACCTGGCAACAGCCTAATTAAAGGAAAATAAAACCTTTTTCCATTAAAAATGTTTTCCAATTTTAGAAGAACAACTGCTGACAACAGGGATGAGTTTCTTAAGAATCTTTTTTTTGTTTATTTGTTTATCCCCTCTTCACCTATCAGCCTCCATCCTCTAGTCTCCCCAGTCCTGTCACCCTGGCATCCTCCAAAATTTATCTCATCCAGCCTTGCCCCAGGGCTTACCCCCCCCCCGGTGGGGTGGTATGGGGTCATGTCACCGAATGCAAAAACTTGGGGGCTATGGACTTCTGGAATGGGGAATAAGTCAGGAGGGGGGAAAAGTTTGTTCTGCACAAAACAAAAAATGCCACAAAAGGTTGCAACACACGGAGACCTGTTAGGAACCGAACCGCAGTCTCAGGTTTCTGTTTCCTCCATGTGCTGGTGCCCTTGCCACTCCACCATGGGAGCAGCTCAAACAGGTACCCAGCACATGGCAACTTGTTCAGTTCCAATCAGAGCATGCAGTGACAGGGGTAGCGGTATTTCTCTATTGCTGTTCTACCCCAGTCGCTGTTAATCCATGCGCTCTGGATACAACGCAGTTAATACAACGCTGTCTTTCATACACGGTATTGACCCGGTACCTGGTGGGGTCAACGCGGTCCCCCACACCCCACCGCAGACAGGGTATTGTTCACATAGACTCTTGCCTGGATAGCCAGGTGCAGGGCTTGCTGGAGACCAGTGTCATCCTACCAGACATTTTCCAGTTTTCTTGCCTCTGGAGAGGTTTGGATGTGCAATGCCATCATGATGTAAACCACATGCTCCCGTATGATGTGCGTTGATAGCCACCGCACCTCTTATATGTCTTGATGACTCGGCGTGCCCAACCCTTGGTCTCCACCAAGTGTCAGGTGAGTGTCAGGATCTATGTCCCCCCCAACCCAGACAAGGTGATCAGTCCCTCAGATGCTCAATCTTTCTCCCCTTGACCAGCCCTTGGACTCTCAAACTTGCTATTGAACTTGAGTCGTCAGTGTCACAGGCAGTAGCACTACCGCTGCGCTTGCAGGCTGGCCTAGGTTCCTTAAGAATTAATGCACTTCCTGGGTGCACTGAAAGTCACTTGGCAATTAGGCTTGTGCCTTCAATTTCACCTGGGGCGTGTATTAATTCTCTAGAAACACACACACTATATACAGTATATATATATAAAATGGTAGCACAGTAGTGCTACCATAGTTAGGGTTGAGTAGCACTTTTAAGGTTAAAGGGTCAAACTCTGCCACTTAATAACTTTGCTACCATTCAATGGATTTGCCTGAAATTTGGATCAAGAACCATACAGCTTGGGATTTGGCAACTTTTGTACCAGTCGGATATACGGCTGCGGAATTATTAAGTGTGATCTGCGCGCGCATTTACGGTTTCTGGTGAATTCTTTGCTCGCACCTACAGGTCACATGATCTGTGCGACTGGTCTGAAAACATCAGGGAACATGCGGCCGGGGTCCCCGATGTGCCTTTTGAAGATTTCGTGAAAAAATATTAAATGGTTCAAAAGTTATTCAAAAAACAAGTTCCCATTATAAGTCAATGGGAAAAAGTTCGACAGTGTTGCAAATGCACTTTTTAGTGTCGCAAATGGCCTTAGTAGTGTTACAATTCTGCAAGCCCCCTTGGCAGCCTCTAGCCCACCACCCCAACTGGCATCGAGTGTGCGTTGGATGCGTCGATCCCTAACTCTCACCCCATTCTCCTATTTCTCGCTTCTTTACACATGTGATGGGTGAGAGTTGAGTCGATGACCCCAACGCGCACCCTGATGCCGGTTGGGGGGGTTGGCTGGAGGGGTCCAAGGAGGGCTTTCAACCCTAACACTGTATTTCCTCGCTTTTGTCACTGTGGAACAACCCTAACTGATGCATTAAATGGAGTTTTTTGTCTCTTTTATATATATATATATATATATATATATAATATGTAACCGCTAGGTGGAGCTATCCCAAGGGCTACTACCCATGTCTGCTTGGCTGGTAGCAGGTTAAGGGGCCTCAGTTCTGAAACGCAGGGTTTTTAGTGGTCAAGCTAACCTAGGCACAGCCCTCTGGGACACTGCAACCCCCTCTCTTTCCCTTCTAGTGGCCGGAACAATACACAATAATCACTTTCACAATACCCCTTGTGCACCAGGCAGTTACCGACACTGTTTGCCCTTACCACCAGGGCAGGCTACCTCTAGCTCAATCCTGGGGACCTCCTGTAAAACAAGGTTATGCAAAGCAAATAGCAACAGCACAGTGCTCTTGGCACAAACTGGAACCACAGTCAGGTTAAATGCAAAAAGAGTTAGATCTGAATTATTTAAGGGACTTGAACAAGGGAGGGGCGTGATCAGGTTGATTGGCTTACAGACTAATTCAATCAGACAGTTATGCAGGCACTTCAGAGTCCTTAAACAATCACACACTCAGGGTACCCAGGTGGAGAAGAGGTGGGCTAGCCAGGATCGTTGCCCGGGGTAGGCTGGCGTTGCAACTAGTTGGGGCCCTGTGATGGAAGAAAACAACATGCACAACACACTAATTGTAATCCGGAGCCGGAGGGCTCAGTTCGTGAAGGAAAAGAAACAACAAGACAATCAGATGAAACACTTAGGTTAAGCTGTTGTTGCAGGGAGATAACCTGATCATTACTCATGATACCCAAGACTGGACACAGGCTGGACGAAAATCGAGACTGCAGGTGGCTGATCTGGAGTGCCAGGAGAAGCAGGGCCCACACGAATCGCCGAGTCGTCGTTACTGTCCAAGCATGGAGCAGGGGGCTGATCCCCAGGCAGGTCTCTCATCGATGGCTTTCACTGTGCAGTGGGTAGTCGGGTTGGGCCAGTGTGGCAAGGCCCAGGCCGAATGGAGTTGGACACGGATTCAGTCCGTTTAAGCGGGAGACAGCCTGCAGCAAGCAAACACAGTTCAAACACACAGTGGGAAACCAAGTCACGACCCACTTTCAGCAGACAGCACATTTACATGCAAGGAAATTTCCACTGTACCAGCAGATCACTCTCCGGTCACAATCGCAAAGTCTCCGCACACACCAGGAGTTTAGGGGTAGCTGGAAATCCTGACAGGCCAGTCGCATTCAGCAAATTTTCGGTCTTCTTCAGGTTGAGCCTGGTCTCAATTTAGTGGCTTGCTTCATTCTCACAAACTCGAATTCAGTCCAAAATAATTCTCTCCTCCCTCTTCGGGGCAGCAGGCAGGCATACAGGCCAAAACTCAGGCCTTTCCACAGTTGTCCCACGTGAAACTACGCAGACGGTTGCTTGACTGTTGCGAGCTGTTGCTTCCTCACTTCCTAACTTAGCTCTGACCCAGACAGCAGGCAGCTTGGGAATTTCCCCAAGACCCAAAAGGTTTGGTTGGCTGATTCATCTGTCAGTCACAACAAGGGCTCACCCTCCAGGTCCTTTTAGGTGCCAACAGTCCAAAACTACAATTTCTACAAGTTCTGACCGCACACAGTCCCAGTAGGCAGACTCCATTTTAGAGTGTCAACGTACTGATTGGTCCAATTCGGCAGTCCCGGGCCAATATGGTGGCGATAAACAGAACAGCCCTTGCTGCAAAGAAACAGGTTAGAACAAACTGCAATATATTCACTGCTCTAATAAATGATCAGCAAACAGTTACATCTTTCAACAGAGCTCCTTCTGCACAATTAACGATGGTAGAAACGGAGAGATTACCAGGCAGCCTGGGCAGGACTTGAGCATAGAAACACTCAGCCCCCCTCCCAGATCAATTATTACTGCAATCTAGGCAGCCCTTAAAGAGACAGTACACAGAGGCTTCAAGGCACTCTCTGACAATAACGATTAACTGCTAAAACACAGAATACCAGCCTGGCAGTGAGCATTTAGGCAAGCTCAAGGAAGACTTTTCGGGAAACCCCATTTGTAGGGGGATTACACATATATATAGCTACAAACATGCCGGATTTGGTGACATGTGGATAAGCAGGTTTAAAATGACATGGTAATAACTGAAAATTAGATTTTCGTGCAATTCTGCAAAATCTTTGTGGAAATGCCACAAAATTTACATAGATACATAGACAGTGTCAGCAGATAAGGGCCTATGGCCCACCCAGTCTGCCCATTTGAGCTTGTAAGTTCAGTTTATGTTTTCCTAGAAGTCTGTTGCCCCTTACCCCTGACCTTCAGAATCCCTTTATGTCTATCCCATGCATTCTTAAATCTCGTGATTGTTTCAGCCCCCACCACTTCCTCTGGCAGGGTGTTCCATTTGTCCACCACCCGTTCTGTGAAGAAATTCTTCCTCACGTTTCCTCTGAATTGTCCTCCCTCCAACTTCATCCCATGCCCTCTAGTCCTGGAACATCTTTTTTGTTTAAAAATAGTGTATTCCTGCACCGTGTTCCTCCTGTAAAATACTTGTATGTCTCTATCATATCCCCTCTCTCCCTCCCTCCTCTCCTCCAGGAGTACATGTTCAGTTCCTTCAACCTGTCCTCATAGGACTTGTGATGCAATCCATGCACCATCTTTGTTGCCCTCCTCTGAACCTTCTCTACCCTGTCTATGTCCTTACATAAGTAAGGTCTCCAGAACTGTACACTGTACTCCAGGTGGGGCCTCACTATTGTCGTGTATAGTGGAATTATGACCTCCCTTTTCCTGCTGGTGATGCCCCTGACTATACATCCCAGCATCCTATTTGCTTTACCTGTTGCCTTGTCACACTGTTTCCCTACCTTGAGGTCATCAGAGATGATAACCCCAAGATCCCTTTCCTGCTTGGTGCATGCTATATCCTCACTCCCCAACTGAAATATTGTGCCAGGGTTTTGTGCCCCATATGCATTATCTTGCACTTCTTTTGCATTGAATTTCAACTGCCAAATCCTGACCATTCTTCAAGTTTCTGCAGGTCCTTCTCATTCTGTCTACACCCTCTGGTGTGTCTACTGTTACAGAGCTTTGTGTCATCAGCGAACAGTGAAATTCTGCCTTCTAGGTCCTGCCAATGTCACTGATGAAGATGTTGAACAGGACCAGTCCCAGCACTGATCCCTGTGGTACCACTGGTCACTCTTCCCTCTGTGGGTGACAGCCATTTACCACCACCCTCTGTGTCCTGCCACCCAGCCAGTTACCTACCACCACACTACTGTCCTGCTCCCACCCATATTCCCCAGTTTGTGTAATAGTCTTCTATGTGGCACAGTGTCAAAGGCCTTGCTGAAGTCCAGATTGGCCATGTCCACTGCCCTCCCTGATCCACCTCCCTAGTCACCCAGTCAAAAATTCAATGAGGTTGGTCTGACATGACCTCCCCTGGTGAAACCATACTGCCTTGGGTCCTGTAGTCCATTGACAACCAGATGTTCCACCAATCTCTCCTTCAGTAGTGTTTCCATGATCTTCCCCACTACCGAGGTGAGGCTGACTGGTCTGTAGTTCCCAGCTTCCTCTTTGTTCCCACTTTTGTATAAGGGGACTACATCTGCTGTCCTCCAGTCTTTGGGTACCTCCTCTGTTTCCAGTGATCGGCTAAACAGGATAGCCAGAGGTTCAGCCACCACCTCTCTTAGTTCTTTAAGGACCTTGGGATGCACCCCATCTTGCCCCATTGCTTTATCAACTCTTATTACTTCCAGTTCCTTCAGGACCCTTTCTCATGTAAAGGGACTTGTGTCCATTTCTGCACCATTCTCACCCCTTGTACTCCCTTCAGAACCATTACCCTCCTCTTCCTCAGTAAAGACTGAGCAGAAATATCTGTTCAATATGTCAGCTTTACTGTTATCATCCTCCACGCTGCACCCATCCTCCCCCTTCAGTCTCACTATCCCTTCCTTTGCCTTTCTTTTTTCACTTATGTACCTGTAAAAGGTTTTGTCCCCTCTACCCACTGATTTTGCATTGTGTTCTTCTGTCTGAGCTTTGGCTTCTCTTACTGACTTTCCTGCCTCCCTTTGCTTCTCCTGGTACTTCTCCCTATCTCCTTCTGCCTGTGTCTTTTTGTATTGCCTGAATGCAGTCTTTTTGGCTTTCACTTTCTTTGCTACCTCTTTGGAAAACCATAATGGTCTCCTCTTCCTTTTCCTCTTGCTAACCTGCTTAATGCATAATTCTGTTGCTCTTGTAATCCCCATTTTAAATACTGCCTGCTGTTCCTCAACCCCTGATTCCTGCCCCATTACCCTCAATGCCTCTTTCAAGTATCTCCCCATTTTACCAAAGTTTGCCCCCCTAAAATCCAGGATACGTGTTTTTGTGTGGTTTGGTTCAGCTCTTTCTGTGATTTCAAACCACAATGACTGGTGGTCACTGTTCCCCAGGTGCTCCCCCACTGTTACCCCCATCACACTGTCCCTGTTTGTGAGCACAAGGTCCAGTATTGCCTTCTGCCGAGTTGGTTCCATGACCAGTTGCTTGAGGAAGGCACCCTGAAGGGAGTCCAGGATAAATCTGCTCCTAGTTGATGCTGCTGCTGGGATGCTCCAGTCCACGTCTGGAATATTGAAGTCTCCAACCAGTACTACCTCACCCTTGTCTGCCATCCTTTGGATGGCTAGCATCAACTCCCTATCTGTTTCTTTTCCTGGGCTGGTGGTCTATAGAGCCACACCTGTCGGATGGCTGGCCCATGTTCCTTTCCAGCTTAACCCACAGTATCTCTCCCCATTTTGTTCCTCCTGGATCTCTGTGGCCTTATGTCATTTTTCACATACAGTGCCACTCCTCCTCCCTTCCTGCCTGCCCTGTCTCTTCTGGAATATGTTGTAGCCAGGTATGGCCATCTCCCAGTCATGGTTATCATTACACAGGTTTCAGTGATGGCCACAATGTCCAGGTCTGACTGCACCATGACAGCCTCCAGATCTTCCATCTTGTTGCTAAGGCTCCTGGCATTTGTACACATGGCTTTCCATGATTTGACCTCCCTAGACTGTTTCGTGTTCTACTCCAGCCCCTTCCTTGGTTGTCCTTTATCCTGCTTCTTCTTGCTGTCTGCCCTTCTGCTGAATTTTGCCCTTTTCTGCCTATCCACCTCTTGGCGCTAATCTTCATCTTTGTACATTGCTTTGTAGAGATAGCCACTCCTCTGGTTCACTGGTTCCACTGCTAGCTGTGGGGGTGAGCAGTAGGTACCCTCCTTGCAGGCCTGCCACCCCTTTGCTAGTTTAAATGCTTGTCAATGTAGCATTTAAACTTATCATTGAGTGCTTGATCCCCTCCAGGATGGATGCAGGCGTCAGGCTTGAACAAACCTCCATCCCTCCAGGTGGGTCCCCAGTCACCAATGAATCCAAACCCTTCCTCCACAGCAGTTCACTTCACAACCATGAGTTAAAGTTCCTGGCGATGCACCTATGCTGTCCCTTGTCTCTCACAGGTACTTCTGAGAAAGTGACAGAAGTAGCTACTTGCTTGAGACCCCTCCCATTTTCCTAAACTCTTCCTGAACTCTTTGGCTCCCCATTTGCCAGGTCATTAGTACCTAGGTGGATAATGACATCCAGCTCACCCTCCGTCTTGCCTTCCCAGTGATCCCAGGATCTTCCTTCCATCCCTCCATGCCGTGGCAACTGGTAGGCACCTCACCTCCTGTCCTCCCCCTCCTGTGTTCCTAGCTGGATCCCTCTTATGATGGAGTCCCCACCAGGATTCACTTCCTCCTCCTCTGGGGTCCACTGCTTTCCCTGCTGAGGTCACCTCCTTGGCTAACCTCCACATCCTTTCCTTCCACTTCTCTGGGTACCTCTATTTGGTTGTTTTCATTTGCCAGTGTGGCATATAAGTTCTTGAGTGGAATAGGATCTGGGATGTGCCTCTGCCTGACCGCTCTAACCCTCCCTGAGCCCACTGTCATCCAACTGCTCCTCGTTCTCGGCATCCTTTGAGGCAGTTGCATTAGATTGGGTGGTCTCTGGATAGGGGTGATGGTACTCCTGATCCAGTTTTCTTCCGCTCTGAGTCTGGCTGCCTCATCCCGCAGTCCAGAGAGATGGCAGAATAGGGCAGCACCTCAGTGTCCAGAAGGTCTGCCTGAATATGGCTGCCCCACAGCCACTGCATTGCACCACACCCCACATTATACTGCAATTATACTGCTATTCCACTACTTGTCTGCTACTGAAGCTCTCCTAGTTCCCTTTTTATTAATTTACTGTCCTAAAAATCTTGCCACTGATCCTCAGATACTTTTCTTTTTAAAAAAACAAAATAAACCAATAAATAAATAAATGATTCAAAACACTTGTCGTGCTGAGGGTGGGCTTCTTCTCCCTTATGCCCCTCCTACTCCACACCCCTTACTATACCCTGTGTTTAGCTCCTGTCAATCAGACTTAACAGGGCATATAATTAAGAGTTGGGGGAAGGGGAGGGGGGCAAAAATTTGCAGTAATTAAAGAGGGCAAAGAAATACACCACCACTACATTTTAAATTTTCAACAGCCCAAAAACAATTCTAAGTAAAGACAACAAAGAAAGTACAGTGTCACTAAAAGCCCACAATCTAAGTTGAAAAGAAAAATAGCAATTACCAGTTACTGTAAAGCAGTGAATTGAATATGTAATATATGGATTTCCAAAATAATACTATCGAAAACGATTCAAAAAATTCCTTGTAATACATCTCACAGCACTCTGCAGACTCAATAATACCACACTTCACTCTCAATAATACTATCGTTCCAACGAGCGATAGTATTATCCTACAACAACACAGCGTAGCGCACCCTTCAACCGCGCCCACCACGAGCCACCTTAATCACCTCACAGCTCTAATAGTTTTAAAAAGTGATTACAGGAAAGTAACGCCGCTTCTGTTCCTGATACTCTGGCAGTAAAACCTCAGTTCATCGTTCTTTGCATAATCATTGGCTAGCTATTTAAAAACAACTTATATTTTTTCATGTTTCAAACGAACTTTTACGACGTTTGCTAATCTTCTGTCAACTTCCTGATTCAGCTTTCAAGCCATCACAGGTAAAAACTAGCCAACTTCCTTCATCCATATATTACAAAAATAACAAATGTGTTAGTGTGTATTACTCGGCTGAAATTTCATCTCAAGTTTCTGGGGACATAGAAACCTCTCGTGCTTCGCTCTCGAGGTTATCTATGTCCCCAGAAACTCTCGATGAAATTACAGCCTTGTAATACACACTAACCCATCTATTATTCTATTTGTTTCCTTCCCCTTCTGGCAGCAGAATTGTACTTTGGCCAAAATTCTGCCTTTTATGGAGGTTTAGCTAACATGTTTAATGGCCCTTATGGTTCGGTTAATGAAAGCTGTCTGATTAACTACAGCAGCAAAATGTATTAATTTTCCAGCCAAGATATCTTTACAAGGGATAAGGCTAGAGTCTTTTTTTGTCTGAAAGCTTGTTTTCCAGGCCCCCTTACCTTGGTCCCAAGCATTGTTCCTTTTGCCCTGTTTTTCATATTATCTATGCACAGTACCAAGAAAACAGGATCACTGTCCACTGGACTTCATCTACTCTGACTGCTTGATTACATTTGAAAGAGGATAATGGGTTAGTCCCAAGGGAGGTGTACATTATTTAAGCAATGTTATATCAAGGTGAAACCCTTGTAGCAAGTCAGGGGCCTGATATTCAAATACAGTGCTCCTCTCTATAGTGAACATCTCTGGAGACAGCTGAGGTGTTCACTATAGCTACATGTTCACTATAGCGAGGAGTTAATATGCCTACTTAGTACAACATCATCCAAACAGATTGCCATTCCCTAGTTTTCAAAGATACCTTAAGTACAGATTGCCAGTAATAAGAAATACCTTGTAGACCTCTAGAATATAATGACTGAAAATACATACAGTTTTGATACAGCATGGGAACTGGTAGCTATGACCACAAGATTGTCTAATAAATAACCTGAGCTGGAATCCCATGGTTCAGAACCCATATATGCTGTAACAATGGTCGCTATGCATGAAGGGGCGTAAGGTATGCCCCGAAGGCATGTACCCCGCCCGCATAGCTCCGCACCTACAGACAGGTGCACACATGCCGGTTTGTACAACCGGCGGTCACCTGGTCGCGGCTCTGCCCCCCCCCTCGGCACACAAGACTTTGCAGGGCGGCCGGGGGTGGAGTCGCGGTCCCGGGTGGGCATCCAATGGCTTGCCTGTCCTGGGTCCTAAAGTGGATCCCTCACGCAGCAAGGCATGGGTCCGGGGTAGTGCATGTCTACTGCAAGAACCTGGACCCGCACAGCTTGGCTCCATTGTCCAGTGTTCCCACCGGCCCAGCCCTTGGCATGCAGTGCACTCCTGGTGCACAGAAGGACCCCCCGCCAGGAGGACCCAGCCCTCCTCCCACAGTCCACACCCCCGCAACGCAGCTGTGCCCTGACCCCGATATTGTCATAGCCCCTGAATCTCCATGCCCCATCCCTGATGGAGTACCCCCTCCCACAGTTGGCCCATTGTGAATGCCCAGCCAGGTACATAACCATATAGACCACCCCCCTGTCCCCAAGCCCAGTGCACCCGCACCCCATTGGTGGGCAGTGTCTCCCCCCCGGCACCAACAAGAATACCCCCATCCCCATACCTGCCTGTCAGTGCCAGGCACTGGACGGCCAGCGGCACAGCCCTCCTCACACCTCCATGGCCTCCAGCCATCCAAGTGCTGCTGGGAGCGCGCTGCCTATATTCCTTCAAGTATGAGCTCAGTCTTGGGCCCTGGGTGGAAAGACTGAAGTTAAAGCACTTGAGAGAGTACAGAGAAGGGCAACTAAACTGATTAGCGATATAAGGGATCAGGGATATGAGGATAGGCTGATGGACTTTGGAATGTACTCTCTGGAATACCACAGGTTAAGAGGGGATATGTGTCTAGTTTTTAAAGCACTTTCAGATTCTGCTCTGTGGGACCAGCTGGGCCTTGAATTCAAAAATCAAAATTACAACATGAGAGTGCATCCTTTGTAAATTACAGGCAAAGGATATTGATCCACCAAAAGGAAACATTGGTTTTCCATAAGAGTACGAAAGGTATGGAATGGGCTACCCACGGAGGTGGTGACAAGTAATACCTACTAAGAATTTAAGCATAGACTAGACAATTATTTAATAAGTAAAAACATCAGGGGCACTACTAAATGGCAAGCATTATGGACCCATGTCTTCTCAGCTCTGGAAAACCTATGAAACCTATGAACTGAAATCTATGAAATCTACGAAACTTCACCTTACCTCCAAGAACATGTGTGAGTGTCTGTTGGGCACCTGAAGTCCCTCACTGCTCCTGTCCAACTGTCCTCAATTTATGTGCTCCCTCCAGAGTGCCACACTGTTCAGGTTCCCTCTCGTCTGTCCCCCCCTGCATTACTCCCATCCACTGTGTTCCTTACTCCACCTCCCACTTGCTCCTCCCCTACGCCCCTCCTCGACTCCAGTAGTTCCCCCCCGAGCTTTTCTCCCCCTCCCAAAGCACCCCGCACCTCTTCTTTCTTTGCAACAAGGCCACCTGTGTTGTCTGATCCCAAGCACCTACTCTACCTCCCCCCACTTTGCTGGCTCCTCTGGAGCTTAGCTGAAGTTTTCCTCCTTTCAACCGTTCTGGTGTATTCTAGTACCATATTGTAAATATTAGCTTATATGAATTTGTATGTATTGGCTGCCTTTTTACCTCAGTCTGATGTAATTAACTTGATGTTGTATGCGTTATTACTTGTATTGTGTTCAGCTGTGTTGCTGGCTGTCCCAGGCTGCGGCACTGACCAGAAGTGTAGGGGGTGGGGTGGGATGTTGGTGCGTGGGGGACCCTGGCCACCAGTGATACTGCAGGGGTCGTGGGATCACGGGTCATGGTACAGGTGACAGGGGCAACAATGTGTGTGGGGGGGGCTGGTCTGACTCTGGGTCGGGCTGGCATGTTGGGAGGGTGATTGGCAGTATTGGGGTGGGGCAGGCCTATGTTTGGTGGGGGGGTGCATGGCATTACAGGACACACAGGCACTTGCCTGATCAGCAGCCCCAGCCCTCTCATTCTGCCCAGTGGGCAGGGGCAGCACGGTGTTTTTTTTCCTGGTCCTTCCATAACCGGTGGGTCATGTCCATGGGGGTACATAGTGGTTATGGCAGTATGGCAGGGTTCCAGTTTCCGTAACCTGCTCGGTCCTCTGCCCCTTCCAGCAGACAGCACTATGCACTGTAGTGCGTGGTGCGTAGTGCTGGCATGCCCCCCCCCCACCCTTGGTGTGTTGCTGTCCACGAGACCGAGGGATAGGGCGTGTAACTGTTGCATGCCCCATTGGTGAATACCACATGGAAAGCACTCCACGGCATTCATGCGTAGTGATGATATTGCACCTGGTGTCCATCGCACGTTGGCATCGTGCATAGCACCCATTATGTTTAAGATGAAAACATTTAAAAACTGAAGATCCGGGGATATGATACTGATGTCGAAATTCCTTAAAGGAAAATAAATTCTTATCTTTAAACAAGGGTACAATAGAAAGAGAAGTGATTTGGGGCAAAAAGGATACAGATATTGGATGCCCAGCTATTTTTGTTGCTTAGATTATAGTGGTACTCTGGATTGGAGGGGGATGGGATGTGGATGGTTCTTTTCTTGCTGTGTTTCTTCTGTTGTATTTGCTAAAAAATTTAATAAAGTACATTAAAATAAAAAAAATGCCTACTTAGTGAACAATGGGAACCATCAAAGGTGTTCACTATAAGAGGGAGTTTGTTATGGAGGGGTTCTTTAAAGTAAGGGAGCACTGTATGTGCAAAAACAGAGCACAGCCGGCCGGGTGGCACTGAGGGTTGAGGTGCTGGGTGCCACAATTCATGCCACGCTAGCGACCTGGGTTCAGGAACGAGCCCGGACCATCAGGGGTTGGCAGGGGAGGAAAGGATTGAGTGTCCGGAGGACAGCTCTCCTTTCCCGGGAGGGAGGGGGTCCATGCTCGGTGCATGACTGGCCCCTGGCGGAAGCCGGAGGCATGGCAAGCGCAAGCATCCAGCAAGGGGTTGAGGAGTGGTGACATCGGTGGTGATGCCCTGACGACAGTACAGGGAAAATGCTCTCCAGGGTCCGGGAAGATGGAGCACCGGAGCAGACCTCTCATGGCCTCGCACCTACCTAGCCTTCCAGCTCCTGATGCAACCTGGATTGTCAGGGTGTAGCTGCCCCACCTCGTCCCCCTCAGGGGGTAAACTGCGGCTTAATGCCTTGAGCAAAAATGTCTCAGGTAGGTGGCAGAGGTGGAGGCAGTCTCTACAGGTGCTCCCAATGAAGCAGAACTTGGGGAGGCGGTGGGTGGAAAAAGTGTGATTAAAAAAAAAAATAGAGCACAGAGGTTTGCACTGCTCTTGCACATACGCCCATCCTAGAGGTTGCCATATTCAGTTGGATATTGCACCGGCACTATCCGACTGAATATAAGGTCAGGCCAGTGCAGTGATAAGGCAAGCAGCAATGCCCCGACAGGGACCTGGGCTGTATGAAGCCCATAGGGAACTGTGCTCCCAGACCAGACAGTACTGGGAGTCATGGCACTATATTCAGCCACAAAATGCAAATGAGTCCATTGGACATGCAAGGCACTGAGGTTCCATATGCATGCCCATTATGGACTCACTTGCATGGGAAGTGGTGGAAGCTGGCCGCCCACTACATCAGGCATGGTGTCAAGGAGCCCCTCACAGCCCAAACCCCTGGCCCCTCAATACAAATGTACTCTCTGGTGTCTAGTGGCACCCTCCACCTTCTGATCACCCATCGTTGTGTAACCCCAACCCTTCCTGCCCCATCTAGGGGCATACTTCTCTCTCGTAGATGTTCCAGGCAGAAAAGGGAGAGGACTCTTAAGCGTTAACATTAGAGACCTTTTGCACATCAGTAACATCAGGGAAACAGTTGTCTCCTACCTGCTTGGCATCTTCATATCCGTGCACTTTACCTCCCTCTCTCTCTCTCTCTCTCTCTCTCTCTCTCTCTCTCTCTCTCTCTCTCTCTCAGCATCTGATCTCCTCCCCAAGCTGTCCACCAGACCAGGACCTCTCACTGCACCTTCAGCGGTCTCAGAAGCCCTTGTAGCCCCAACCAGGCTGGATCGAATGTTTTGCCACTGGAATACAACTCATGGAAAATTAATTAGACTGCAAATGCAGAGGAGAAAAGGGATTTCATTTTATTTGCCTCCCTCCACAGACAAATAAGGCACAAACCAATATTTCATCCCCAAAACTGGCTTTCAATTTGCACCTGTACTGTGAATGATTCCAGGGTTACAGGGGTCACCATACTTGATTAAAAAATAGATGAAACTGCTGCATGGGGCTATTAACTTTTTACGTTACTGGCTGGACAGGATAAGGCAGCAGAAACCAATGGATTCAGGCAGACGCAAGCAAGGGTTCTCCTCTGTCTACTGTCTCTCTTTCAGGTGCTCTACCTGAAACTCACTGGAACACAGATCCCTGCAATCTCCTGGCTTCTACTGGATCTGGTAAACCAGCCTTCACTTTTCTTTCCTCAGGACACCTCCAATCTGGCTTTGGTTCGTCCTCCCTTTCACTGGCGTGAGAAAGCCAGTGGCCTTCCACACCTGGAACCCTCAGCACTGGCCAAAGCCACAGGGGCATCCAGGAATTTCCCCAACCCACACTTAATGGCTGGCACTATTCCCGGTGCTAAAGCCACACTTGCCAAAGTCACTCGGCTCTGCCTCAGCACCCCATGGCCCCAATTCTCTCTGGGGATTCTGCTGGTGCTTACTTCCTTGGGGGTCCCTGCCAGGCACACATCCCTGCTTCACCACCTGGGCTTGCACTAAGCTCCAGTATGGGGGCTATCCTTCTAGGTCTGCCATTTTCGACCTGTGATCTGCCCGGACCTCAAATGTACCAGTGCCCCAGGACCTGTCCCTCCCAACAGGTCCCCTGTTTTGGGTGAAAGGCTCCCCGGCTCCCTCGACCCCCACTCAGGCCGCCCTGATGCACCGGGTATGAAGGGAACCACTGCCACTGGTTCCCCTCCTGGGAGGGCCATGTGACTGCCATCCCAGCCCTGATGACCTGGGATAACACACAAATGGGCTTCCTAAGGGCTCCTACTCTCTCTGGGCTTGCTAAAGCCTCCTACCCACTGTAGCCCCCAACAGTGCAGGACCTGACTACCTGTGTCCCCTCGGAGCTCCATACCCCCACTCCTCATTGACCTTGCTGCATGGAAAACCATCCTGACTGCACTCTGTTGGGTGGTTTCCCCACTGGCCCCTCTGGACCACCGAGCTCCCTCACTTGTCCATCTTATCTGCTCCTGACTCTACTCTTCCAGCCTCGCTCCTCCAGCCCCAGGCCTAATGCCCATGCTGGAAAAGTCCCTGCTACTTCCTGTCAATCTCCTTATATATATCCTTTCACTACTCTCTGCTGCCACCTTGAGGCATCCAGAGCAATATCCCCCAGAGCACTAAACCCAGCTCTGGGGGGAAGTGGGTAGGAGGGGAAAAGGAATGCCTAACAGTGGGAATATAAGAGCCACATTTACAGGGGGCTTACCCTTGTATTGTTAGTGATTGCCTTGGTATCTAATGGCATACTCCCACCCTCCAGTCACCTGTCACCATATTGTTAGCGATTTCCCTGTTGTCTAGTGGCACCCCCCCACTGAACCCATGGCCTGACATGCATAATGAGTCCCTGGTGTCTAGCAGTACCCCTGCCCTCCAGACACCCATCCCAGTGCCACCTCCAAGCCCCCAGTGGCTAGTGGCCCCCCTGCACTGCCTGCACCTATCACGCCATCTGGCCAACCTCCCCCATACCTCTGAAAAAGGTGCCATGCAGAGATCCTGATATGACAGCTGTCACAGCCTCCTCTCACCTCCTTGGCCAGCTGCTGTATGGAATGATAAGGAGCCTGCATACAGTATACAGTATACTGTACATGCACTCCCCATCATACCATACAGCAGTTGGATAAGGAGGTAAGAGGAGAGCTGTGCTGGTCATCAAATTGAGATCTCCACACATCACCTTCTTCAGAAGTATGGGTTGGGGGTTTGGCTAGGTGGTGTGCTTGGTGAGGACAATGCAGAGGGGCCGCGAGCCTCTAGGGACTCGGAGGTGGTACCAGGATGGGTGTCTGCCGGGTGGAGGGATACTGCTAGACACCAGGGACTCATGATGAATGCCAGGCTGGATGGTTCAGAGGGTGAGAAGTGCCACTATACACCAGGGACATCACAAACAATATGGTGACGGGTGATCAGTGGGTGGGGGTGCCACTGGACACCAGGGGAGTCATGAACAGCATGGCAACAGGCGATTGGAGGATGGGGGTGCCACTAGATACCAGGGATATCACAAACAGTATGGGGATGGGGACTGGAGGGCAGAAGGTGCCACTGGACACCATGGAAATCGTGTATTTTACAGGAACTGGTGCTCAGAAGGTGGGGGTGCCATTGGACACCAGGGCATCCCCTGTGTCAGTGGGTCAGGGTTCGGGGAGTTTGGGGCGGTGGGTGACTGCAGTACTGTGTCCCACCATCAGGCCTTGCACCCAGTTAAGTTGGGGTTTGCAAAGGCGGTAAATAGTGCCCATTTGGGTGGCATTTACTGCTGGTGCAAACCGTTGAATATTCTGCTGCACCTGTATGCATGGGGCAACTGACTCATTTGCATGGGAACAGCGGCATGTTAGCGCTTGGGTGCTAATGGGTTTTGCCTGCACTGTGGGAGTCTCTGAATAGAGACCCCACCCATGAATTGGGGGAAAACCCCAATTAGCGTGGGCAAATAACAGCTTAGCTCCCGTGGTCCTTTTGAATATCTTGTCCCAGTTCTCTTATTCACAGGACACTGTGTGGTGACAGTGCCCTGTTTATAAACACGAGAAACAATAAAGGCATTTTGACTATAAGGAAATTCAAAACTGCACAGCACTCACTGCTTGAAATAAGTCAGCTTCAAACTGAAACCTGAGTATTGGAGAAGTAAAGTTAATTCCTGTTTCAGCAACAGCGCGCAAATAGCCCCTTATGGTTAAAAATAAATTATGGTTAAAAATGACTTTTTGAAAAAGCTCAATAGAATTAAACATCAGGGGCTATTCATCCTGTTGCCTAGACTGGATGCTTTTGTCAGCACTGTGTTTTGGGAATAAACTGCTCTTTTCCAATACTCAGGTTTGAGTTTAAAACTGACTTATTTCAAGTGGCGAGTGCTGTGCATTTTTGAAATTCCTTGTACAGTACTTTGTGAACTTTTACACTTAGCACCAGTAGTCCTGGAGTGACCCAGTTTGCACTAGGCATTTTCACTGTACATAAGCATTAAGGCATGACAGGGGGTGTGTTATAGTGGGAAAATGGCCCACCTTGGATGTGTTGAAGCATGAGGCAAAATGGAGTGCTATACCCGAGAAGGGCTGTTAGCCCACTATTGCACACCCACTAGAGTGTCTTATTGTGATTATGAAATGGGTCCTTTATAGTATTTACGTGTGTGGTGCTCCCAAGATGAAGGAGGATGGAACTCCAAGGTCTGAATTATTGTGGATAAGATAACCGTTACCCAGACAAGGAGAGGCAGGGGTTGTCCTAGCAATTCAGTGCCTGCAGGGCGTTTATTTTGTACCAGAGGGTAGGGAGACACAGTCACAGGAGGAGGGAGAAGTCGTCAAAACAATAGGGTGATAAACAAGACAGATACTTTATCTATGACTGCTAAACTATTACAACAAGAATAGACCAGAGGCCTACTTCCACTCTTATTCTATAATTATTCTACAATTCAATAAACTTAGGTGAGGATCAGATGACATACACTACCAAGAACAGTGTTTAGTTAAACTATCACTACACACTTCTTCCAAAGTCCAGATGTTACAAGAATCCAGAGATCCGGCGTCTTCGTGTACACCGTCAGTCTGCGATGGTAGCTACGAAGGGGAAGTAAACAGAACAATAGATGCTAAAGCAATTCCCAGCAGGGACCTTATAAAGGCCACTGGGTAGTGAGAGGTTTGTTAAACAGACCATGTGATTCTTTGGCAAAACCCACTCTCTCCAAGGCTGCTGGAATAAAGAACAAGAGCAACTGGTTCCTGAAATAACCCAATGATGGACTGTCAGATTCCTACTGAAAACAAAGGGTTCCTCAGCCAAAACCAATTCCAGGGTTGCCAAGGACGAAGAGAAATCAGGACCTGCGTGGTGACGAATCCACTAGAGGATTTCCACGACCTGACTGATGCTGCAGCACTCCAAGGGCCAGCTAAACTCGGAAGGATCTCTGACAGGACCAGGAACCAGAAGAATCTGAAGAGAAGATGGTTGATTCTGCAATCTTAGCATCAGAAACTAGAACAAAAACAAAGAAATGGCGGATGCATCCCATACTGGTCTTCAACGGACTCGACTTTCGGCGAATGACCAGGGGCGCAGATCTGGTTCTCCAGGATGAGCACACTCTTCTGTGGAGGGCAACCAACTTCAGGACATCTGGAACAGGAACCATACGAAACGACACTGGCAAGGCTGTCATGATGCGTTTTGGCGGACGTACCTTCGAGCTGTGAAAACAAAAAATGGCGGCTACGACTTGTGCGACTGGAGATGGACTCGACTTCGGCAGACAACACAGATGGAAGAGATGAGCTGATGGACGATCCCACTAGTGTGAAGAATGCTGAGAAGACGTCCTCTTCTGAGTACAGACTGATTCTGAGTGAGGAGTATTACAGGCCACACTATGGGACTGTAGTGTGGTGGAAGATTGAGACTGTCCCCATACAGTAGTAACAATATAGCTGAAGATGCGCCTTCCTGTACTGCCAAGGGGACTGCGGAATGATCCGATGATTTGCCGAGAAAAGGCAAACTATAAATTTCTGAGTAATTGCTACAGGTGGGGCAATTGTTCAAGTGCTTGGAGCAATAGTTCAAATAACCAGAGGCAATAGTTCGGATAGTTAGAGCAATAGTTCTGATGCTTAGGGCAATAGTTCAGATAACCAGGGGCAATAATTCGGATAACCTGGGGTAATAGTTCCGATAACCAGGGGTAAATAACCACAATCCAATACAATACAGTCTTGGTGCTTCTTAGCAAGTTCACAGTCTTTCAAGTACTTCAGCAATAACAATTGTGTAAACAGTACAATGGTTACAGTAGCTTCACAGTACTTGTGAACTGAGCACCCTTGGATGGACCCTTTTTCCTAAATGTAGGGTCTTCCTGAATAGGATCTGGCTACCCCTGAATGTTTTGCTAAGGATGCCCTAACCTCTATACCGAGGGTACTACTTGCCCTAGGATGATTGCCCGGAACACTAAAGGCCTGAATGCCTTGTTCACTATGGGGCCTATATGCCCTACTAACTGCTAGGCTGGATTGCCCTAATCCAACTAGGCCGGGGCTACTCTTAGTACCACTAGGCTGGCTTGCCCTAATCCACTAGGCTGGGGCTGCCCTCACTACCACTAGGCTGGGTTGCCCTAATCCACTAGGCTGGGGCTGCCCTTAGTACCACTAGGCTGGCTTGCCCTAATCCACTAGGCTGGGGCTGTCCTTACTACCACTAGGCTGGGTTGCCCTAATCCACTAGGCCGGGGCTGCCCTTAAACCCTGCTTTACCTCAGGCCTAATGCCCTACATTTACCTTGGGCCTGATGCCCTATAATTACCTCGGGCCTGATGCCCTACATACAGTGGGCCTGGTGCCCTTCGAAATACAGGGCCTGGTGCCCTCTTTACTTGGGGCCTGGAAGCCCTGCTTTACAATGGGCCTGAATTGCCCCTTTATATAATCGGGCTGGCGCCCTTTTTACCTGTGGGCCTGATAGCCCTACTTTACTTTGGGCCTGGTAGCCCTTATTTCAGTGGGCCTGGTGCCCTTCTTTATATTGGGCCTGGTACCTTCGAAATACAGGGCCTAGTGCCCGCTTTACTGTGGGCCTGGATTGCCCTTTTAACTGAATGGCCCCTTTAAATCTATACAGCTCTCTGAGAGCTGCTGTCACTCCGTGGCAAAACACCCCCCCAAATCCCGCTCCTTATGAATATTTATTAGGCCGCTATACTGGCCTTGCCTCTTGGCCCCTCCTGTGTGCGTCGCTAACCCCGCCTCCCTCGTAAATATTTAAATTCAGGGTCCTAGTGACCCGATGCCCCTGCAGCGCTCGGCCACCTTTCTTTGCGCCTCCTGTGCTTTTCAAATAAAAATACAATCTCCCTGTAATGGGCGGTCAGCACGCTTCAAGTGCTGCCGCCGACTCACCGCTCCATCGTCCACTGGAGGGCTGCTGCATTGTGGGGAGGCGGGAGGTATGCTGGCAGAGGGAGGGATGGTTACAGGCAGCTGGGGGGATGACTGGGGGCCTCGGAAGGCCGACCGGGAGAGCGATGCGATGCGGCTGGCAGGGCTGCTGATGGGGGACCGGAATAAACTTAAAAATACTAAGGGGGGGCTAAAATAATAAAACGACGGGGCTACACAGCCCAAACCGTGGCAAGTGGCCGATTTACTTTCTTCTGGTGCCCCGATGGCACTGCATACTGAAATGGAGCTCTAGGGGGATCTTCACTGGCTAGAGCCAGAGCAGGCACACAGACTGGCCCTCGGGGAACAGCTTCAACCACCAGGTAAGCTCTTTACCGGTTCCCCTTAACCATCTACATCCTCTCTTCTCCACAGCCAGCAGGAACTCGTCAAAAACTGTTAAAAACTTTTTAAAACCCAAAACTCTAGTTCTGGAATGGCTGGATTGGAATGCTGTGCATGAGCAGCTCAGCATTGCAT
This sequence comes from Neoceratodus forsteri, assembly GCA_016271365.2. NCBI lineage: Eukaryota > Metazoa > Chordata > Ceratodontiformes > Ceratodontidae > Neoceratodus > Neoceratodus forsteri. The sequence continues at coordinate 354,218,163 of CM057452.1, read as the reverse complement.
TCCATCCAAGCCATTGTTGATGCAGCTGCACCAAATTCTGTCTTTTGACCATTTTTAAGTGCACAGGGCACTTTTTCTATGATTTACAGTGGCTTATACTGTACAGGGGGGAAACAGCTACTGAGGGGCCCCCTTTTTACCTAAATACCCTGCAGACTGTACCTAAGGCAGTGCCCTGGGCTCCTGTAAACCTCTAATCTTTTTATTGAGGTTAATTTTCTGGGATGCCCCATCTTTGGGGCATTACACTTAAGCAATAAGGCATGACAGGGTGTGGGTTATTGGGGAATTTACCCACGCCTTGTGTATAGTGTCACGAGGCGCAGCCGAGTGACTAAACCACACAAGAAGTGAGTAAATCCACCAATAATCCACACCCTGGAGTGCCTTATTGCGATTATACAATGGACCCATGTGTAAAATACATCTAAAATGTGTTTAAGTATGTTTTTTATAAATGCCATTTCTCAGCCATGGGTTACTGCAGGATATACCACGGTCATGTGATGTGTTCTGACCAATGAGGTTACAGGATTCTCATACCCCATTGTATAATAAACATGTTTTGGTTGAGCTACTTTCAGCTGGGCTGTTGTGCTGGGATAATGACCTGGCTAAAAATATCCCTTGGCTAGTCAGGAGCCAGCATTGCTTCTATCAATTTCATAATAATTAGTAAACTTTGGAATATGTAACCAAGGTAAAAAATACATTTCAAATATGTTAATAAGTACAGTGAGGCACTTTGAATATTCAGAAGTGTTCTTGACTTAACATAACCTCATGAACATTTTGTCAGAAACCAAACTACCAAAGAGAAACGGCTTCAGCAGTCATTGCAGTATGGTGCGCTAAAATAAAGCTTTTTTAAAAATGGTCCGATTTTGTTTTCTTAGTTTTTTTGTCAGTATAATGGTGATACTGGAAGGCACTGGAGGTTCAGTCCTTGAGAATAATTTTTATTTATTTATTTGTATTTTTTGACCAGGAAAGCACACTAAGCTATAATAGCTTGCTTCCACGTGTTTCCATATGGTGGGTTGCATTGTCCTGTTTTACTTACAGGGGTAATGTTGACCATGACACAGTAGAAACTCCCTTACTCTTCTTCGATAAATGCAATAGGGTCTTCTACTGCCACCTGAACAGTGACCAAAGATGGGCAGAAGGGACCTTGGTTTAGTGCCTCTTCTGAAGGACAGCACCATTGCAGTGCAGTACCCCTTCATCCAGCACTACGATGTCAGTTATGAGTGTTACCCTAAGTACCTGGTGTAAGGCTGAAGCTCACAAACCTTCCGATCTTCTGGCCCCAAAGGTGAGTGTGCTACTTCAGCCTCAGTCTTTGTCTACAATACCCAGTGCCATTATTCCCTTGTACACCTTTTGATGCCTCACATTGTTGCTAAAATACACTCCAGGGTGTGATTCGGGTTATGATGAGATATTTTCATGTCTTGGGTATGGAATGCTGTGTGCCTTGTTGATTTATTTCATTTATGGAAATGTGTTAATTAGATAAGCCCACTGAGACTGTAAGTTCCTTTTTCAGGAGTGTCCTGGATTTAATTACAGTGAGAGCACAGAAAAAGAAATGTATAAGAATTGGAATTACATACAAACCAGTACAAAATTGAATGTGGATCTTAGATACAGGTTAGAAACATTTGAGAATGTACAACAAAATGAGAGCTGGTGAAAATACCAGGACAAGTCTAGGCAGGGAAACAGAGATCACAAATTGGGAGGCTCAGTTTAGTGATTGCAGGTGCGTTGACTGCGCCCTACAGAATATATGTCTTTAGCCCTTTCTCAAAGCCACCAAGGGAGGAACAGGTTTTTTTTTGTATTTTTTAACTCCCCATGCCAGCTGGTCCTCCTTCCTGCCAGTCCTCCCAGCTCCATCACCCTAGCTTCCCCCCAGGCTTATCTCTCCCATAACTGGAAGGAAAAGTATGTCTCTTTGCAGACGACACAAAGCTCTGCAACAGGGTTGATATACAAGATGGAGTGGAAAGGATGAGAAGGGACTTGGCAAGGTTGGAGGAATGGTCAAATGTACGGCAGCTCAGATTCAATGCAAAGAAGTGCAAGGTGATGCACCTGGGAAACAAAACCAGGGAAGAGTACACAATGGGGTGAGATACCAACAACAGTAAAATGGAAAGGGACCTGGGGGTAATTATATCAGATGACCTAAAGGTGGAAAGTAATGTGAGAAGGCAGTAAGGAAGGCTGGGGATACTAGGATGCATAGGGAGAGGCATCAATAGTAGAAAACAGGAAGTTGTTATCCCTCTGTACAGACAGTTGGTGAGACCCTATCTGGAGTACTGTGTGCAGTTCTGGAGACCCCATCTGCGCTAAAGACATGAACAAAGTGGAGGCTGTCCAGGAGGGCAACCAAAATGGTGCAGGGTGTGCACCAGAAGACATCTGAGAAAGACTAAGGAGCTTAATATGTATACCCTTGAGGAAAGAAGGGAGAGAGGGGATATGATAGAAACTTTCAAGTACCTCAAGGGAATCAACAAAGTCCAAGAGGGTAGCATTTTTCAGAAAAAGAGATGTGCAAGAACAAGGGGGCACAATTTGAAGATAGAGGGGGGACGGCTCAGAGGTAATGTGAGGAAGTATTCTTTCATGGAGAGGGTTGTGGATGCATGGAACAGCCTCCCTGAGGAAGTCGTGGAGTCAAGAATAGTGGTTGAATTCAAAGAATGCATGGGACAGACATAAGGCAGTCCTAGTGGGGGGTAGGAGGAAGTAAGCTGTTGGTTAACTAGGATCTGCAGCTTATCTGTTAGGTAGGAAAATGGGCAGATTAGGTGGGCCAAGCGGTCCTTATCTGCCGTCAAATTCTATGTTTCTATGTTAACCCCCATGGCTTGTCTTCTGTGGCATGGTGACAGGGAGTCTCTTGACCTGCCGTGACCAGATCCAGATTCTGGGAGGAGCCTGAGTTGCCAGGTGCAGGGGCTGCAGAGACCGGTGTGGTCATGCTGTGCGACTGGGAGTTTTCCTTTTTTCTCCTCATGGGAGACATGGCATGCACTGACATCATGGTGCGTGTGCCGACTTTTCCATGCCTCCTCCACCTTTTCAGCTCAGGCTGCCTCTCCTCTGGCTTCTGCCAGGGACCAGTTAAGCACTGAGTCCCCCCCCCAAGGAGTAAAGCAGTCCTGCAGGTGCTCAATCCTCCTCCCCCCGACTGGCCCTCCAATACCTAGGGCTTGCTTTTGAACCCGGTCCATGGCATTGCAAGCGGTAGCACTTCCACTGCACCGGCGGGCCACCTGGAGGTAACATTTTTGTATCTCCGGAGGAGGGTGTTCCAAAGGGATGGGGTTAAGGTTACAAAGGACCTCTTACACAAGCCTGACTTAAACCTGAACATCTCAGATACAGTGCAGGTTGAGGACCGTAACACCTGCCTAAGAGATATAGGAACAAGAACACCTTGCAGGCTGGGGGGGTAGATTATGCACCACAGAAATGGCAATATTACACCATATCCCACACCTGGAGTGTATTAGTGTGATTATGCAGTGGAACATATTTGAAAAGATATTTGAATTAAAAATTAAAAAAAATTTTAAAAGATTTTTGTAGATATAAAAAATGTGTAAGTGAAGTTATTGAGCGTGTTAGTATATATATTTACATTGGCCAGTAGGTGGTGCTGTTGCAGTGACAGTGGGAGTACTTGTGTGTAGGGATTTACAGAGTGTCTATGAATGTAAAGACTATGTGGGTAAAGTGATTAGTTTACAGACATGCATTATGGGGTTGATAATGATAATGCTATGGGAAAAGAATGCTATGAACCAAACAGGTTAGTAGATTCTTAAGCCCCACTGCATACCTATATTCCAATGATGCTAATTGTTTGTTATTGACTGTATTGAACCCTGTCCTTGTCTGTTTAGTGGCCAGTTTATTACATTCATATACAACCTGTTGTGAATCCATATTGTAGTTATAATGTATATTCATCGCTAACGATTAGTTATTGCTATCCTGTATTCTGTTTCCAAAATGTGATACCTACTGTCTGTACCCTTCCTATACTGTATTGTTGTTTTATAATTTCATGTAATTAATCCTGGGTCGCCCTTGAAAAAGCGACTCCCTGAGGCCCAGTGGGTTTACCCAATCAACAAGATTCAATTAATAAATAAATATAACGAAGAGTTACAAAATTTGGTAGAAAGAATGCTGGCTCCTGATTGACCAAGAGGTACTTTCAGCTGGGTTGTTATCACAGTACAACAGCCTGGCTGAAAGTAGCTGAACAAAAATATGTGCGCAAAATACATGCAATTTACTAAAAAGGGCCCACTTCATAATCAGAATAATGCACTCCAGGGGTGCGTTATGGTGAGCTAACGGCCCTTCTCAGGTGGTGGAAACACTCAGCTTCACCTCTTGCTTCAATCCACCTGAAGCGGGCCATTATCCCACCATAATGCACCCCCTGTCATGCCTTTTTGCTTAATTATAAAATAGGTAAGAGAAACCAAGATCTGGGATTGGTCTGATGTGATCACGTGACTGTGCATTATTCCAGCACAACAGCACAGGTCAAAAATATGTAACTTCTTAAATCAGATGGACCATGTTATAGTCCCAGTAAGGCTCCTTATTATCCAGGACCCACCTGGGATGATAAGGGCCTATAAAGGGGTGATAGCCTGCATCCATCCAGGAGGGGAACCACAGTCCTCAGTGGATGATTTAAATGTTACTTCGATGAAGATTTAAACTAGCCAAAGGGGTGGCAGAAGGAATTTGGGAGTCAGAAAGGCTGAAGTAGAGACTATGGATTACCCGAGGTAAGCGGATTCCCCCAGAGTGCACATTAATAAAGGAAGCAGGGTGGTAGAGGTAGAGGGAGAAAGGAATGGAGGCATTAAAAGGAAAGATGGGAAGGATGGAGGGCAAAAAGGAAAAAAGGGGGGCCACAAGCAGAGTGGAGACAAAATTTAGAAGGCCATGTCTGCAAATGCTAGAAGTCTAGGAAATTAGATTCCAGACTGACCTGGATATTGAGGCCATTACTGAGTCATGGTACAAAGAAAACCATGACTGGGACATGACCATACCAGGCTATGCTCTGCTCAGGAAGGAGCAGTTGGGAGGGAAAGGATGAGGTGTGATGCTTTATATGAGGGACTGTATAAACGTGATGGAGATACAGAGAATAAAGGGGGAGGCAGAGGTATTGTGGGTCACCCTGGAGATGGGGAATGGAGCCACTGTTTGCACTGGAGCTATCTACATACCTTTAACACAGGGGAAAGAATTAGATAAGGTGCTGATGGAAGCCATTGGCAAGATGGCAGAAAAGGTGGAGGCACGACTGGTGGAGGACTTCAACCTGCCAGATTTAAGATTGTAGCCTCCCAGCAGCAGCTTCAGCCAGAAGCAAGGATATCCTGGACTCTCTGCACTGGGCAGTCCTCAGACAACTAGTCAGTGAACCCACTTGGGCAATATTTTATTTATTTATTGAAATGTTTCACCAGGAATGGTATACTGAACAACAAGTTGCTCGTCTCATGGAGTGTCCTGGGGAGAGGGTCATAAGGGAGAACACATGATAAAGTACATATATAAAGTAGCATGACATCAAGGTGCATGTGCTGACATTTTCCATGCCTCCTCCACCTTTTCAGCTCGGGCTGCAGTTGAATAGCTTAAGTGAACAGATTAAGATGAAGACATACAACATACTACAACAATATAAACATAGGTCACATTAACACCAAGGACATTATCTCATTGTACATTCAAGGTAGAGTGCTGAGTATGCATGACTGTACATTGAAGTGCTGTGTAGAAATTAATTATACATTTTGATTAAGAAGACCATTATGCATATTGTTAGGAAGTCCGGTTACTCATAGTAATGAAAGAAAAGTATATCCAGAATATGAGCAGTTAGCCCAGTAGGAGATAGAAGCAGTGTGCCACCATGACAGGAGGAAATATGAGCTAGCCACAGGCACAGTTTGCCGCTAGAAAGTTTTGCAGAGCTAGCAAAATGGAGTGTGAGGAGGAGGAGTGTCGAATCTGTGGAGGGAGGCTATTCAATAACTTAGGGAGGTGACGTGAGAAGGCCGTCTGCCCAACCGAGGTGGACCAACGCGGAACTGCTAGCAGTCAAGAGTCATGTGACCTAAGTGAATGGGCCGGTGGGGAGAGAATAATAAGGGAGGAGGTGAGATGAGGGGGTAGTGAACCAAACCAAAATGTTGATGCAAATTTAGCACAATGAAGGAGGTGGCGGTTTTCTAGGGAGGAGAAAGCCAGGGACTGGTAGAGAGAACAGTGGTGAGTGAAGGGAGACGCATCAAGAGCGAAATGACAGAAGGAGTTGAAGAGCGAATCCAGTTTGATTAGAGAGGACTTAGGAGCGGCACTGTAGACTACTTGACAGTAGTCAAAGATAGGTAGTATCTTCTGGACCAGCTCACGCCTTGCTGGTAGTGGGAGGCAGCTACGGTTCCTGTACAATGTGCCAACTTTGGGGCGCAATTTCTTCAGGATGACATCTACATGCCCAGAGAAGCTGAGGTGTTGGCTAGCCAGACCCCCAGATACCTAAAGGAGGAGGTGTCCTCAAGAGTTGTCCTGTCAAGGGTGTGGAAAGAGGGCAGAGAGGGGAGCTGAGAGAGTATCTGCTTAGTGCTGAAGGTCATTGAGATTGTCTTCTTGGCATTGAGTGAGAGCTGGTGGGAGCTGAACCAGAGCTGGACTTGATTGAAGTCCTGCTGAAGTCTGGTTTCCGCATCAGCAGGGGGATTGGCCTGAAGTGAAGAGAACCATATCATCGGCATACATGTGGATGGAGGTGGTTGAGCAGGCTGAGGGAAGGTCATTGAGGAAGATGGAGAAGAGGATAGGGTCGAATACGGAACCCTGGGGTATGCCAGTGTTGATAGGGAGAGGAGGAGATACGGCATCTGCTATTCTCACTGACTGGGTCCTACCTACTAGGTATTCTTTGAACCAACTAATGGCAGAGACAGTTAGGCCAGCTGAGGAGAGGGAGTCTAGAAGAAGGGTGTCAGAAACAGCGTCGAAAGCCTGTCTAGGTCAACAAAGATGGCAGATGTGATTTGACCATTGTCCATCCCTGAGAGGATGGAATCAGTAAGTCTAACCAGGGAGGTGGTAGTGGAATGATTCTGCTTGAAGCCAGATTGGAATGGAGTGAAAAAGTTAGTGTCAGAGAGATAAGTAGTTAGTTGAGTGAGAACTAGATGCTCCTGGAGTTTAGCAAGGGTAGGAAGGAAAGAGATGGGATGGTAGTTGGCAGGAGTGGAAGATTGCTACCCTTGGGCAAGGGAAGGACAGTAGCATGCTTCCAGACAGAAGGGATGGAAGCTGAAGCAAATGAGTGGTTAAGTAGGTAAGATAGTGGAGCAGAGATGGCAGGCTCCGAGAGGTACAGCATTCTGGGGTCCAAACCATCTGGTAACTGCCTTTGGAGGGGTTGATGGCATATAGTGCCTCCACTGTGCCGTCAGAAGTGATGTTGGAGAAGGAGAAGTAGAAGGAGGGGGAGGCAGGGGATAAATTGGGAGGAGAGTGTGCTAGTAGTGTAGGGTTAGGATGAGAGGGCAGGAGCAAGGAGGAGAGGAGAGCCGAGGCACAAGTAGCAAAACATGAATTAAATTCTGAGGCAATACTAAGGTGGTCAGCAACATGCGTATTGTTTACTTTAAGGATGGGAGCAGGGGTGGAAGAATGTGGTGAGAAAAGGGAATGAATTCCCTTCCAGAATTTGGATGTATTATTTATATTAGTCTGGAAGGTTGAACAGAAGTATTCTGATTTAGCTAAGTGTGTGGCTTTCGTGCACTTGTTGCATAGAGACCGGTAAAACTGGAGGGTGTGTGGGAGCATAGTAGATTTATAAGCTTTCCAGGCTTGATCTCTAGCCCTTTGACATGCTATAGGTTCAGGGGTTATCCATGGGAGATGGTTGCCTCTAACCCTTGCATGCTTTAGTGGGGCATGTTTGTTCCAGACCTTAAGAATTTTCATATGTATGCATTCATATGTGGCATCTATGGAATTTGACAATGCTAGTGGCTCCCAATTAGAGTGAGTTAGGTCATGGAGGATGGGAGCGATGTTCAACAATTTATACAAATGGAATAATATCGTTTGGGGGGGCTTAGTTTGGTGTATTTTATGTACCACAGAGATCATCTGGTGATCACTAATGGCATCTGGTAGGATGCCGGATTTAATTGCCCTGTGTGGGTGGGATGTAATGGCCCTGTCAATAAGGGAGTGGTTACTGGACTTGTGATTCATGTGGGTTGGTTCAGAGATGAGTTGCAACAAGTTAAGGGTAGAAATATCATTTCATGTTTTAGAGTGAGCGGTGGGTAACCAATTTTGGTTAAAGTCACCCAATATATAAGTTTCACCTTCTGGAGTGAGTGAGGTTATGGTGTTTATAAGTTCTGCGTCAGCAGTGTGGGGGGGGGGTAGTCCAGGGTGGCAGTAGGCACCCGCAACATAGATAGGTACAGAGAAAGGGAGGGAGAGTTTAAGGACTAGGACCTCATATGCTTTCGGGGCAGAGGAGACCAGGATGCTGGTGAACTGAATAGATGAGGAGACATATATTCCCACCCCACCTCCCCTAGTAAGGCGATCTTGCCATGAAATATTGTAACCTGGAATTGCAAGAGATCTGTCCCCTATTTTGTTACTTAACCAAGTTTCGGAGAGGATGATGATTTTAGAGGTAAATGAGGCCAACTAGAGGGTGGAGTAGGTGGATTCTAGGGAGCAGGCTGAGTATGTTTAAGTGCAATATTTTTAAACTATGGGGTACAGTAAGGGGGTTAAGTGAGGAAGGTCTATCTGTTGCAGATAAGGATGTGGGGGAGCCCACAGAGTAAGGCCCAGGAGTAGGGTTTATGTCTCCTGAAGATAAGAGGAGTAGTGCAATGACCAGGAAGTGGATTTTCACAATTTTATGTCAGGGAGGGGATTTAACTAGGAAAGGGGTAGGGGAGGGAAGGGGAGATGGGAGGTGGGAGGTAGGAATTTTAGTATGTGGATCAGGATGAGATAGATTGGCATAGGTAGTAGAGTTGTGCTGGGTCTGATGGGGTAGTGTGTTAAGCTCATGGGGACCGAGGTAGGGGTAGAGGGTAGGTTGTACTGAGGTAGAGAAAGCAAGGGAGGCCATATGGGGTCAGGCATAGTAGCTGAGAGAGTTGGAGTGAGGGTGAGGAGAGGAAGGCAAAGTGCAAGGAGGATAGAGTACAGTGCCCTAAGGGAGGCAAGAGACATAGCACATGGAGACATAATTAATAGGCTAGCAGTTGCACCTGTGAGGCTGGGCAGTAGTTGAGGTTGTAAGGGGGTGGGGCAGGCAAATCAGTAGCTGTAACTGTGTGCGAACTGGGCAGTAACTGTGGTTTGTAAAGGAAGGTAGGTGGTAAGGGCCGGCGTAGCAGTGAGCCGAACTTGTGGCAAAGAAGCAGCTAAAGCTCTAATTTATTGACTTATGTTCGGCAGGAGCAGTAGTACAGATTTAGAGTAGTATTAAGGAAATATTGCACTGGGAGATCTCAGTAGTAGACACACCTAGTATACCGTAGCTGTCAGTACACTGGCATAGAGCATAGGGACTGAGTGCCGATTGGATGTGAAGAGCTGCAGGGTGGGGTTTTATTTCGGCAAGAGGATTTAAAGAGTGCCTGGGGCAGAGAGGATGGGCGGGACAAAATATGGCCTTATAAGTAGCAGGGAGGCAGGAATATACCAAGAATTGGCTGAGCTTGTTTGGGCCGGGAGGTTAGTTTAGGGAGCCAATCGGTAAGTGACCATGCGGCAAGCGTCCAATCAGATTGCTGACTTGAGAAAGTGCCAGAAATTAATTTCCCAGGGACTGTATCTGTGGTTTTCCGTGGTTGGCTTTCCCGGTAGCTGTGGCGGTGGCAATTCGAACAGCCATACTGCAGGGGTCGGGCTCCTGGTCAGGGAGAGGTAGGTCTGCGGGGAAACAAACAAAGCAGAGGATTAACAGGAAGGCCAGTGGTGAGAGGCAGGGTGCTCCAGACACAAAAGGGCAAACAAGTGTAAGGCTCAGAAATCTGGGGTTGGGGGTTAGAAGCAGACAACAGCATAGCAAGGGATCATAGACTTAGGAGAATTAAGTTAAATGAGGGGGAGGGACAATACTGGACCTGGTACTCACTAACGGGGACAATGTTGCAGACGTCAAAGTGGGATGCCATGTAAGGACCAGTGATCACTGCACTGTGTGGTTCAGTATAAGGACTGCTGCGGAATCAAACCCCACAAGGGCAAGGGTCCTGATCTTCAGGAGGGCAGATTTTATAAAGGTGGGTGAATGCCTCAGGGATGACCCGGCAGAGGGGGATGAACTAGGTGGGTGGAGGAACAGTGGGCAAAGATAAAAGGGAGCATAGTAAAGGCAACAAACTTCTGTGTCAAACAAGTAAGCAAAAACAAGAGGAAGAAGAAATCACTATGGTTCTTGAAAGAGGTGGCTGAAAAGGTAATGGCTAAAAGGGTAGCATTCAGAAGGTATAAGGAGACACACAGAGGGAAGAAGATATGGAGGTCCAACAGGGGAAACAGTGGGAAGCAGGGAAAATAGTAAGGAGTGCTAAAGTGCAAACTGAAGAGAGAATAGTCCAGGATGTAATGAAAGGGGACAAGACATTTTTTAGGTATGTTAGTAAAACGAGGAAGACCAGGGGTGAGATTGCAAGATTTAAAAGGGAAGGGAGGGACTGTGCAGAGGGGGACCGGGAAAAGAAAGACATCCAGAATAAATACTTTTGTTCAGTGTTCACAGAGGAAGGAGAAGGGGAAGGGCCACAAAAAGTAACAAAAACTTTGGAGGAAGGGAGGTGGACACTAGTCCTTTTTTGCAGGCGAGATTCCTGAAGGGACTTACTAATCTGAAAGTGGACAAAGCAATGGGGCCAGACTGGGTGCATCCGAGGTTATTGAGGGAGCTTAGGGAAATACTGGCTACACCTCTGACAGTTTTGTTTAACAGCTTACAGGAAACAGGAGCAGTTCCATAGGACTGGAGGAGGGCGGATATAGTTCCATTACACAGAAGTGGCAGCAAGGAAGAGGCTGACAATTATAGGCCAGACAGCCTGACATCGGTAGTGGGAAAGTTAATGGAATCACTGCTGAAGGAAAAGATTGTGGAATATCTTGAATACAGTGGGTCACAAGACCCAAGGCAGCATGGTTTCGCAGGGTGGAGGTCATGCCAAGTGAATCTGATAGATTTCTTTGACTGGGTGACCAAGGAACTAGATCAGGGCTGAGCAGTGAGCATGACCTACCTAGAGTTCTGTAAGGTGTGCAACACTGTTCCACATAGGAGACAAGTAAGCAATCTGGGTAGCTTAGGAGTGGGTTCAAATGTAGTAAACTGGATAACAAATTGGTTAGGGGATAGGTGACACAGGGTGGTGGAAAACGGAGTTCACTCCAAGGAAGGGAGGGTGACCAGTAGGGTGCCTCAGGGATCAGTACTGGGACCAGTCCTCTTTAATGTCTTTATAAGTGACATTGCAGAAGTGGAAGGGAAGGTCTGCCTCTTTACAGAGGACACCAAAATCTGCAATAGGGTGGAAACTCCAGGGTTGGGGGGTAGTGAAAAGGATGAGTAGAGACCTGACAAAACTAGAGGAGTGGTCAAGGGTATGGCAGCTGGGTTTCAATGTGAAAAAGTGCAAAATAATGCAGTTAGGACACAGAAACCCAGAGGCAGAGTTCAAAATGGGTGGAGTGATATTGATGAACACCAAGCAGGAATAAGACCTGGCTGTAATCATCTTGGATGACCTAAAAGTGACAAGGCAGTGCGATAAGGTAGTAGAGAGGGCTAGTGGGATGCTGGGGTGCATAGGGAGGGGCATCACAAGCAGAAAGAGGGAGGTGGTGTTGCCTCTGTGTAGATCGCTGGTAAGACCCCACCTAAAATATTGTGTCCAGTTCTGGAGACTATATATCTCTGGAAGGACATAGACAGAGATGAGGTGGTCCAGAGGAGGGCTACTAAAATGGTGCAGGGTCTGCATCAAAAACCCTACAAGGAGAGACTAAAGGGCCTCAATATGTATGCCATGGAACAGAGAAGAGAGGGAGGGATATGATAGAGATCTTGAAATACCTTATGGGGTAAATAAGGTATAGAAGGGGAGTATTTTTCAGAAGAAAAGGTGCTCAAGAGCAAGGGAACATGCTATTAAGGTGCAGTGGGGTAGATTCAGGAGAGATGTGAGAAAGTACTTTTTCAAGGAAGAGTGGTGGATTCATGGAACAGCCAGGAACAGTTTCCCACGGGCTGTTACTTCCCAACCATGTGGAGACGCAGGTATGGGGATCAAGGTCCCAGAAGGAGTGTGCTGACGCATGCTCCACCCAAATGCATAACAGTGTCCCCCCTCCCCCCCCATGCCGGTAGAACTGCCAAGTAGACAGCCCTCCTTACCCAGAGGAGAATACCCAATGAGATGCTCAGTCCTGCTCCTCCCTCTGGCTGAGCCCCGATGATCCAGGCTCATTTTTGAACCCAGGTCGCTGGCGTTGCGAACAGCAGCTTCACCACTACGCTGACTGGCTGGCTGTTCCTAATCTTTTTGCCCAGCCTCCTGTGGGGAACTGAACCAAAGGCCTTGCTGAAGTCTAGTTATACTACAATATATCAACTGCCTGCCCCTTGTCTGCTGCTGTGGTTACCCACTTGAAGAACTCGACCAGCTTCGCCTGGCAAGACATTCCCCTTGTAAATCAATGCTGTCTGGGGTCCTGCAGCCCGTTCCCTGTAATGAAATCCACCAGATCCTCCCTCAGTAAAAACTACATAATTTTTCAGACGTAAGGCTGACCAGCCTATAAGTTCCTGGCTCATCCCTCTTTCAACTCTTGTGCAACAGAGCTGTATCCACTGTCCTAGAGGCCCTAGGGAACACCCCTGTGGCTAGTGAGCAATTGAAAATGTCAATGATTCTATGAGTGGCCCGGCTATTGCTCCTGCATACTTTCCTAGCACCCTCAGGACTAAGCCATCAGGTCCTTAGATTTATCTACTTTCAACACTGCTAGCTTTTCCAACACCCTTTTCTGCATTATTTGGACCAATCCCCCAGGGTCCTTGCTCCCTCCTTTTCTAACCATGCATTCTGTAAGTGGCTCATCCATCTCCTTAGTAAATACAGAACAAAAACAATTGTTTAGTATCTCTGCCTTTCCCTTGTTCCTTCTCTTTCCACTCACCCATCCTTGCTCTTAAGTCTTACTATACCCTTTCGGCCATACATTTCTTTCCACTATACTGTAAGAATGCCTTTACCCCTTTCTTCACCCCTATTGCAACTAGAGCTCCATCTTCGCTCTGGCCTGTCTCACCTTCCTGGTGGTTTCTCTTGCTTCCAGATATATCAGCCTGTCTTCCTCCCTTTGACTTCCATTATACTTTGAAAATGCCATTTTTGGGGGCTCTAACTGCCACCTTTAAATCAGCTGTGAACTACATTGGCCCCTTTGTTCGTTTTCCTTTGGATAATTTTGCAATTGAACTATCTGCCAGTTCAGTCACAGTCTTTTTAAATGCTGCCCACTTTTCTTCTGTGCCCTCTTCCTTCACTATGACCTTCATGTTTTTCTTTAATTTTCCCTCATTTTGCCAAAGTGGGACAGGGACAGTATTGCAGACATCAAGGTGGGAGGCCACCTGGGGACCAGTGATCACCACGCAGAGTGGTTCAACATAAGAATGGGAACAGAAACAAACCACACAAGGACAAGGGTCCTGGACTTCAGGAGGGCAGATTAAAAAAAATGGGTGAATGCGTCATATGACCTAGTAGGGGGAATGGCCTGAGTTGATGGAGGAACAGTGGGTCAAGTTAAAGGATAGTATAGTGAAGGCAGAAAACCTCTGCAAAAAAGTGAACAAAAACAGGAAGAAAAAAAGAGACCACTGTGGTTCTTAACTGAAGTGGCTAACAAGGTTAAAGCTAAATGGATAGCATTCAGGAGGGACAAAGAGACAAAGAGAGAAGAGGCTAGGGAGGCGTACCAGGGGAAGCAGAGGGAAGTGGTGAGGAGTGCATTGTGCTAACTGAGGAAAGGATAGCCCAAGAGGTAACTAAAGGGAGCAAAACCTGTTTTAGGTAAATAAGAGAAAACAGGAAGACTAGGGGAGGAATTGTGAGGCTTAGGTGGGCATGGGGGGAAACTGCAGAGGAGGATCAGGAAAAAGCTATATCTTAAACAGATACTTTTGTTCAGTCATTTCAGAGGAAGGGGAAAGGGCTGGACAACCTAAAAGCAGCAGGAACAGGGGGGAAGGGAGGAGGAAAACACAAGTTCATTTACAGAGGAGAGAGTCCAGAAAGGACTTACAAATCTTAAAGTGAACAAAGCTATGGGGCCAGACGGGGTACACTGAAGGGTGTTGAGGCAGCTCAGGGAGGTACTGGCTGCACCTCTGACAGCTACATTTAACAAATTACTGGAAACAGGAGTGGTTCCAGAGGACTGGAGGAAGGCAGATGTAGTTCCACTTCATAAAAGCAGCAGTAGAGAGGAGGCTAGCAACTATAGATAGGTCAGTCTAATATCAGTGGTGTGGAGTTTATTTATTTATTTGCTTTTGTTAATGGCGTCATTGCTAAAGGAAAGGATTGTGGATTATCTTTTTTTGATTCTTTTTCCCTCTGGTCATGGCCTGAGGGGGCATCTCTCAGGCATCCTGCCTATTTCTGCCCTCCTGAGGTCCCCCTGAACCTGTGCCTCTTCTCTCCCAAACCCCTCCCACAGCCAGCACCCCCAGCTTAACTCCTCCAGGGTGGGGCCACCCCTCCTCATTGGGCACTCTCACACTTAGACTCTGGCTGAGGGAGTTGGCCCTGGGTAGAGGACCTGGAAGGCCAGGCAGGGTGGATCCGGCGGTGGGCATGGGGGTCAGGTGCCGTCACTTCCCCCTTGGAGCAGGTTTTTCCTTGTTCTTGGTGCCCCTCCCCCTGCGTGGTGCACCCACGGTGCTCTGGCGCAAGACAACCCTGCCAGCACCATTCACGCTGCATGACATGCAGCCAACGTGCTGCAGCATCCCCGATATCCACCGGGAGCCGCTGGTGCACTGAGCTATCCCACCCACCCCTGAGAGGAGAGCAGCCCTTGGTGTCTCAATCCTCCCATCCCTGCCGACCCCGGCATCCCAAGTTCGCCCTGAACTCGGGTCGCCGGCATGGCGCGAGGTGTGGCATCCAGCGCCTCAACCCTCAGCACCACCGGGCCAGCTGACTGTGGAATATCTTGAATGAAGTGGGTTACAAGACTGGGGGTAGCATGGATTTTGGATGGGGAGGTCATGTCAGACAAAGCTGATAGATTTTGTTGACTGGGTGACCAGGATAATAGATTAGGGTGGGACGGTGGATGTAGTCTACTTAAAGTTTTGCAAGGCCTTCAACGCTATACTACTTAGGAAGCTCATAGGGGAACTTGGTAGCTTAGGTGTGGGTCCTAAGGTGGTAAGCTGGGTCAGAAATTGGTAAATAGATAGGTGGCAGAGGGTGACAGTAATCGGAACCCGGTTGGGGGAAGGGAGGGTGACCAGCAGGATACCTCAGGGCTCAGTACTGGGACCAGTCCTCATTAATGTCTTCTTAAGTGACTTTGCAGATGAGCTGGAAGGGAAGGCATTCCTCTTTGTAGATGACACTAAAATCTGCAATAGGGTGGACACTCCAAAGGGGGTGGAGAGAATATGCAAAGACCTGAGTAAACTCAAGGAGTGGTCAAGAGTAGCAGCTGGGTTGCAATGCGAAAAAGTGTAAAATCATGTGCCTAGAGTACAGAAACCCAGAGGTGGAGTATAAAATTGGGAAAGAGGTATTGATGGTCACCCAACAGGAAAAGTACCTACGGTTAATCATATCTGATGACCTCAAGGTGGTGAGGCAGTGCAACAAGGCAGTAGATAGGGCCAGTGGGATACTGAGGTGCATTGGGAGGGATGTCACCAGCAGAAGGAGGGAGGTGGTGTTGCCACTTCAAGTTCATTGGTGAGGCCTCACCAGGAGTACTGTGTCCAGTTCTGAAGACCTCATATCATAAACATAGACAGGGTGAAAGCTGTCCGGGGAAGGGTAACTAAAATGGTGCAGGGGCTGTATCAGAAGCCCTATGAAGAGAGATGGAGGGACCTCAGTACGTACACCCTGGAAGAGAAGAGGAAAGGGAGGACATGATAGAGACTTATAAATACCTTATGAGGTTGAAAATGCTACAGAAGGACAGTATTTTTCAGAGGAAAACATGCACAAGAACAGGGAGACACATAATGAAACTTGAATGGAGAAAATTTAGGAGAGATGTGAGGAAGTATTCTTAAGTGAAAGAGTGGTGGACACCTAGAACAGTCTTCCAGCAGAGGTAGTGGGGATGAATACAGTGGTGGGCTTCAAGCATGCATGGGATAGGCACAAGGGAATCTTAGTTGGAAAACGGGAAGGGAAAAGACAGTGATCAAGGAGGGCCTGTGGTAACAGTTTAGGCAAAGACAAGTAGTCCTTATCTGCCATCAAATTCTCTGTTTCTATGAAGTCTGCTTTTTTGAAGTTCCACACCTTAATTCATTTTTCCCCTTTGACTGTCCCCACATGGACCTCCAGTGTTACTGTCCTGAGGTCACAGGAACCAAATGGTTCCAGGCCTGCCATATTCTTAATCCTGTCACTGTTGGTGAGCACCAGATCCTAAGGGGCCTTCTCCCCTTTTGAGTCCTGAACTAATTGCTCGAGGAATGCCTCTTGGCAGGCATCCACCAGAACCTGATTTCTAGTTCTAGTTCTAGCTGCGATTGGAACTGCCAGCATATTATTTTGGAAAACCAATGAGCAACGCTCATTTCAATTGGCATCCATTGCTTAGCATAAAAGTTTCAGTACAGTAATAAAACAATTAAAAATATGCTATAGTTTACAATGACAATATAAACATTCAATATCACATCTTTAAATATAGTTTTCATTCATAGATTTTACACAGTCCTTTCTTCTATGCTTGTCCTGCAATCACATTCAGATTTGATTTCTGGTAAGTGGTTTTCCTGAGTCTCTATGTAAGCATGGGAGAAGAGAATTCCGTGCTGTGGGGACCATGTAACTAAATCCTCTAGTTCTGTATTTCATCTTCATGCATGGTGCTACAAATTCTATTTGTCCTGCTACCCTTAGACTTTTTTGGGGTGTGTGACTGCCTATTTAACCTAAAGGTCAGATGGTCTGGTGAAATCCTGGACACACATTTAGCTACGAATAACAATTTGTGTAATGATCTTATGTCCTCAAGTGGTAGCTAGTCTAACTCCCTATATAACAGACGATGTATCTGTTTGGGTCATGCAGAATAAACCTAGTTAACTTATTATAAATGATAGTCAGCTTTGCCAGACCTGTATTAGGAACCATGTCATATGTCTGTGTAGTCAATTGTTTTTTATTTATTTATTGAAATCTCGGAATTACAAACCTTTGAGTCAATGACTCATTTACAAAGGCTCCACGTCAAAATCACAACAAAAAAACAGGAGGTGTAAAAGAAAACATAAGATTAAAAAATGCAGATATACAATAGAACAAGGGGGTACAACTCCCTTAATACAGCACATGAGATACAAAAACAGATGCAGGTAGACATACAGGAACATCAAAGTCTAAAATGGGTCCACCATGCAGGGAAAGGCCACCAAGTAGTGCAAGGTTAAGCTGACTTAAACTAGAGGGAATTGGAGCATTATTACTGAAAGGAATTAAAGAAAGAAAAGAGGGGAGGAAGGAGGAAGGGAGGAGGCCAACTTGGCAGTAGAACCAAGGTCATGGTGGAGTGTGGGATTAATGGTAGGGTGGTCATACAACTGAGAGAGAGGGGTAAGGAGGCACAGTCCAAGGACCCTGTCAAAGCTTAGGGAGGGGTGCAAACACAGGGGGATGGAGGGGATGAGTGATACGCAGTCAGAAGAGACCTTGTCAGTAGAAGGGGTGTGCAATTAATGGTGAAGTGAGCTACCGATTGTGCAAGGGAGTGGGAAGAGGCTAGAAACAGTCACAATGGGCAGTAGCCAGGAGATGTCACTGGAGTGAAAGTTTGAAAAAGCCAAGTTTTTGTAGAGTGGAGACTTCAGTGGGCAGGTTATTCCAGCCAGTTAGGAACCCTGTACATAAAGGCCCTCTACCTCATTGATGTCCTGCAAAAGGAGACCAGGAAGGCAGCTTTTGATGAGCTTCTAGAAGCCTGGGGGGTAGGAGAGGGAGTTAAGAGGTGGAAGATAGTGGGGGGGGGGAGACCGGAGGCTATCTTTTTGGCTAGTAGGCAGGTCTGGTACATGAGCCTACCTGCAAAGTTTAGCCAATGTGTTTGGTCATATAAATCGCATGTATGTGTGAGCCTGTCTCCACCAATGACAAGGCAGCAGGCTTTGTTCAAGACAACTTTAATGTTGGTTAAGGCAGAATCAACCGCAGAGCCATAGATTACTATCCCCACAATCTACTATGGACAGGACAGAGCTGGTAACGGCCAAGTGGAGGGTGTTAGGAATCAAGCAATTACAGTCTTGGTAGAGAAGACCAGTCCTGGTATTTACCGACTTGCAGACAAGGTTGATGTATTCCTGAAAGGAGAGGGTGGAGTCGAGGGTGATGCCAAGGTATTTGAAACTGTAAACTTGTTCAAGGAGTTGTTTCAATTTACTTAGAATGTGTAGGGGCTGGCCTTTATGTTTGTTATGGGAATTAGCAAACAACGTGACTTTGTTTGTTTTTTTTAGTTAAAGTATGAGTTTTTGGTGGATGAACCATGATTCAGTCTCAGAGAAAAAACATTGAAGATTGCATTCCGGGGGAGGGGTTCAGGTGGCTAGAAATGATGACTGCATCATCAGCATACAATAACAGCTGACCAGAGCAGGCATGGGGAAGGGTATCAAGGAATAGACTGAAAAGGAGTGGGCCCAAAATTGACCCTTGAGGTACAGCAGACCGAACAGGTAGGGTGGAGGAGAGGGTGTCAAGAATCTTCACCCACTGTGATCTGCCACTAAGGTAGTTAGAGAACCAAGCAGTTGCTTCTTGGGAGAGGCCTAAAGATGGAAGGGAGTCAATAGAATAGTGTAGTTTACAGTGTTGAACGCTTTGTTAGGCCTAAGTAAACAGACCCAACAAGGTGGCCATGGTCGAGGGCTTTATGTATGAAGTTGGTATATTCCAGAAGGGCAGTGGTGGTACTGTGACCCTTCTGGAACCCATGCTGTTGTCGACACTGTATGCTGTGTTTTGAGAGACAGTCTGAGAGTTGTTCAGAGACTATCCTCTCAAGGGCTTTGGAAATAGGGGGGAGGATGGAGATGGGGTGGTATTTGTTAGGTGAGGTCCTATCACCACCCTTAAGAATAGGAGTGACCACTGCCATCTTCCACTGAGAGGGGAATTGACCTAGGCATAGGGAGAGGTTAATGATTTTGGTGAGTGGGTAAGGACCACATCAAGGGCTAGGTGCAGAAGTTTTAGGTCTAATGAGTCTTCACTGAATCTAGATTTACCCAGAACCTGGGTTAGGTACTTTTTTACTTCACGAGGTGAGACAATCCTGAAACGGAAAGGAGGAATGCCGGGGGGGGGGGTAGAGGAGGAGTCTGTAGTTTTATTGAAGAAGTCAGGGGAGAGGACACTACTAAGGTCAGAGAATGCAGAATTAAAGGTATCAGCGATTAGCTGAGGGTCCTGGATGGTGTCATTGTTAATATTAAGTAGAAAGGAAGGGGATGAGTTGAGTCTACCCATAAGATCCTTAATGATGTACCAACATTTCTTCGCTTGTCCACAGGTGGAAGATAGGCAGTCCTGGAAGTGGGCCACTTTTGCACGATAGATTTCCCTAGTGCATAAATTTCTGGTAGCCCTATACCACTGCCTATCAGCAGGGAGGCTGAATGTCAGGGCCTTATGCCACAGGTTGTCACATGAGGCCATATGTTTCAGGAGTGCTGCGGTAATCCAGGGAGTGTCATGACCCTTGGTGGTGCAGTTGGTGAATGGGGCATAGATGTCACATGCTGAGTTAAATGTAGAAATGAAGAAATTTAGGGCATAGTCAGTGCTGGTGGCTGAAACTAAGGGTGACCAGTCACAATTTAAAAGGAAGTCCCGAAGCGCTTTAATTGGCCTTTTTTAGGAGAGCGGTGATGGGCTGTCTTAGGATAGGGTTTGGGGGTACAGTTTGACCAGCAACAGAGAATTGGAAAGTGGTCACTGAGAACATCAGGTAAAACCATGACATTGAATAGCCTCTCTGGTTGGTTGGAGAAAATAAAGTCAATCATCATACTGGTACCAGACCGGTAATTAGCCCTGGTGGAGGAGGACACAAACTGGGCAAGGTTTAATGCAGCTGTGGTGTCTCTGTGGGAGGCAGTAGAGGGGGTGGACCAATTTATATTAAAGTCATCTAAAATGATAACCTCTGCATTCCTTGGCAACTGAGATACGTAGTCAAGAATTGATTGAAAGTCGGGTTTTGGGTTACGGGGAGGGATATATGCAGACAGGACTGTGAGGGACTTTCCCTGGTTGCCTAAAGATATTTTAATGGCTAGGGCTTGGGCATCATTACCCGAGATAGTGAATGGAAGGGTATAACCCTGGAGAGAGTCACAATGGTAGATGACGCAACCACCACCTCTCTTCCCCAACCTATCTAGTCTGAACAGCACATAACCATTTAGGGCGATGGCAGAATCAGGAATTTTGGGATTGAGTCAAGTTTCGACCGCAGCCAAGAGGTCAGGTTTGTGCTGTGAGATCCAGGTTTGGAGTAGATCAAATTCCTACAGTAGACTGCAGATATTAACTGTGGCTAGAGTAAGGCCACTTTCACGATGACTAGTGAGGCTGGGTAGGTAAACTGGTCTAGGGTTTGGGAGTACATTGCCAGAGAGGAGGAATAGAAAGAGTGACAGCCTGAAAAGCACACTTTTGATCAATTTTGAGTTAATGACCAACCTTCTACAGGAGGGTTAGGAATCTTGGCAAGGTATTGGTAGAGACAGAACGTGAGCCAGTAGGAAAAAAGAAGGGGAGATAGTGGAGGTAGCTGATCCAGTTAGCAGGTCATGGAGTGAGGGCACATGGGGCGGTGGTGCACTATTAGTAGCACCAGACAGCTGGTGAGTATTCTTGTCAAGCCGGTAGAGGGTGGGTGGAGTGGGAGAGGGGGATCAGAAGGGGTGGGAGGCCAGTAAAGGAAACAGGATGACAGTGAATAAACTGAACAGAGGCATCATGATAGCTGAGTAAGTCGGTTGGGGGGGTGAGACTGGGGACTTAGCTATGCAACTTGTCAGGTAGTTCAAATTAGCCAAAAGGACTGACTGAGAAGTGCATGACACAGTGGCGCAATGGTAGGGTTACTGCCTATAGTGTAGAGGGTTGAGGGTTTGATCCCTAGGACAGGTGTGTAGGGAGGGAAGATAATTAGAGGCAGAATGGAGGGCTGGTGAGCAGAGAGACTGAGAGGATTAGCAGATCAGGGATGAAGGGACTCAGAAAAGGCAGTGGGAGGGGAAAATTGGGTGGGTAAAGATTGACCCCTAGAGGTAAGATCCTATAACCTGCTAATGGGGAAATGCAGACTTAATCAAAAATGACCAGCAGGTCATGTGGTCTGGTCATATGACTACCTACTCCAATAAAGCTGCAGACAACCCTGGGTGGGTGGGAGCATGAGGCAGTCAACACACAGCATCGATGGCCAAACACCCCTTTAGAAACCCCAGATGCTGGAGGCAGAACTTGTGTGCAGAGAGAGCTCTGTACCTCTGCTTCAGGGTTCCTGCTGCTCTGTACCACTCCGAGGAAGATGTGAATGCAAGGAGCAGGTTGGGGGGGCAGTGTGCCTTGAGGGGAACAAAGACCATAGTAAAGGGCAGGCAAAGGAACAAAGGATTAGTGCAGGTCACACTGCGCATGTGTGACTAGCCTGAGACAGAAGGACTGAGCAAACAACATAGCAATTGGTATCAATAAAGATTGTACTACTGTATGTGTTATCTAGTGTTTTTTTGGGTAAGAAGTGCTTATTTTTATACAACTACCCTACTTTCTGTCACACTGTTTTTACCAAATTTTCAGCATGTTTATATCCTGTGCACTGGCAATCCATCCAGAATCCCAGGTATTTGTACCTGTCCACTACCTCTGATGGACTTCCTATTAAGGCTTTTACTTTCAGATTGTACCTATTTCCCAAGTTTTTAAACTTCCCATTTGTACAGGAAAAAAACATTATATTGGACTTATTGGTATTTATATTCAATTTTGACTCTTCTAACTAAAGCTGAAATTTTGTAAAACCTGTATATAGCTCCATCCTCATCTTTGATATACACTATTGTATTGTGTGTACGTAACTGGTATCCCATATGCCCAACTTCAAGTCTATTCCACTTAGATATTAGGGCAACAGCACTGGCCCAAGTACTGAGCTCTGGGACACTCCTCTTACCACAGCCTGCTTCCCTGATTTAATACCTCCCAGTACCATTCTCTGAGTTCTGTTACTTAAGTAGTCTCCAAATTAACACAGAACTTCTCCCATCAGATTCAGGGAGACCCATCTTTCCAGAAGTGTCATGTGGTCCACTGTGTTGACTGCCATGGAGAAGTCAACAAAAATGGCACCAGTGATCTGCTGCCCTGTTGAACTTGTCTAAGACCCTCAACATGGTAGTGATTGCAGAGTGGCCATTTTTGAATCCAGACTGAAAAGGGTCTATAGCCCTTGAATTCTGAAATGAAATGATTACTGCTTGTGAGCAACCTTTTCCAAAATGTTGGAAGAAACAGAAAGCAATAATATAGTTCTGAAATTTGATGAGCTCTCCTGCTGCCCTCCCTTAAAGGAAAATTGTCATAATACCAAAGCCCCACTTCTCCCAACTCTCTCCGATTAGGCTTTTCACAATAGAACACGTTTTTTTAACGTGTGCTAACTTATTTTAGTTTTGTGAAGTCCGGGGGTCGGCAACATAGCAGACACTGCACAGTTTCATTTCAGGTGAAACTATGGCGCCACACCACACGCTTCAATAAAAGTGTATTGAAGTGGATGTTGTGGCACCACACTTTCACCTGAAATGAAACTGCACAGTGTTCGCCATGTTGCCAACCCCCAGACTTTGCAAAAATGAAATAAAGTAAGTTAGCACTCATAAAAAATGTATTTCTATTGTGAAAAGCCTAACAGGGGGTAGAGATCTGGGGGAGGTGGGGCTTTGGAATTATAACAGTTTTCCTTTAAAAAACGGGTACTACCTTGGCTTCTTTCCATTTTATTGGAACTATGCCCTTCATAAGTTATAAGTTAAAACATAAGCCAGAGTTTTATTTATTCATTTATTTAATTTAAAATAAGCTCGTTAACCAGGTTAACTCCATGAGTATTAAATGCTCATTTATCATGGATGACCTAGATATAAAACACACACATAACAATACAATACAATACATAAAGTACAATAATTATAAAATACATTACGTACACATACAGGATGATCTTTCCAAACAATATTTTTTGACTTTTTTTTTTTAAAGACAAATAGAACTTTACATGATGTAAATGAACAGGCAAATTATTCCATTCAATCAAAATCATTTATTGTTTGACTATTATAGTCATCAACAAGGCAATACATTGTATATAAATACACCACAAATATAACAAATTATGTAAAACATTACACTTTAAAATGTAACAGTATCAAAGAAATAAATAATAGCAGCAGATAAACCCTTGCTTCTTATGTTCATTTTGTAAAACTGTATTTCCTAAGACATTTAACTCTTACACATTTTATACAATCATTCTATTGCACATTTATCAATTTTAATTTTCTTTTTATTTACAACCGTGAAGTATTTGGCCAGACTATCTATAGTCCAGGTATCCACAGTATGTATTAAGATGGTAGTCAATAATTCTAAACTAATATTAAAGTGATCCTTAAGAAAAGGTTTGAGCCAATAAGCCCTTTCCATTTTATACCAAGTACATTTCCATAGGACATGGTTTAAATCTTTTATGCCTCCCTCTGCACATGAACAATTTTCTGAGCCCTTATATGTCCTATCTTGTCTACATTTTAGAACATTACTGGTGAATCTTTCAAATGTATAAATGTTAAACATTCTCCTTACTTTAGGATCCATTAAGATACCTGAATGTGGCTTAAAACCAAAGTGTGTATTATTTGCTGCATACCATTCTGAGTAAGCAGAACAGCCAATACTTTGTAAATCCTTTTGAATCCAGAAATGAGCTATCTTTCTGGTGATATATTTATTATATTTGTGACTAATCATTATGCCTTTTTGTACGTATTTAATTAGAGTGCCTAACTGATGTTTTTCCAAGAGTAAAAGTACATTATTGTACCATAGATCTCTCCCAATACCCCTAAAATGACATTCTTGTTTTTCCTTTAGACATATATGTGACATCCTATTTAAATCTTGTTTTAAAATATGCAGCCAGAATAATACTTTCCTAGTCTACATTTTGGCAGTTGCATCTACTAGTCCTAACTCTGCTCTTAAATAAGAAGCTGGACATCCTGCGCCTACAGCCAGGATGTTTCTTAGCATTTTATTTTATGGTATGCTTAATCTTTCACTGTTGGTAATCTCCCAGATGTCTGCCCCATAAAGGAGCTGAGCTTCATATTTCACGTTAATTGCTTGTATCAAGGGTTTTATACTGGAACCTCCATACTTATGATTGAATTTATTTAATCCAATTACCGTTTTTTTAAATGTAATCATAATTTTGGAATAATGGTCATTCCATTTAGTATTTGCACTTATTTCAATACCCAAGTAAGTATATGATTTAACTACCTCTATTCTTTCTTTGCCCATTGTCCAAACTCTCCTCTTTTGTTTATTTAAATTATTTTGAACAAGATTCATTATTTTGTTTTTTGTTAGTTTGATCTTTAATTTTAAAGACTGGGATTTTGGAATATACTGTAGATAGTCTATCTGTTTCTGCAGTCCACTTTGGGATAATGACAGGAGGACCAGATCGTCTGCATATACCAGTATGGTGCGCCTATTTTGTTTTATATTCGGTGAATCAGAATCCATTGAATTAATAACTCATATTAATTCATCAATATAAAGGGCAAATAGAATGGGTGCCAATATGCACCCTTGTCTCACTCCCTTATTTATCTTCATAGGTTTTGAAAGCTTACCTGATATGCCCTATCTAATTTTAGCCCAGTTATTAGAATAGAGGCAGGAGATTATACGAATTAGGGATATATTAATTCCTTTTTTTGATCATTCAAGCCATAATTGGTTACAATCAATAGAGTCAAAGGCTGTGGAGTAATCTACAAAAAGTGCATACAATTTTTGCTTATGTATTTTTACATATTTTTCAATTGAATGATGCAAAATAAACACGTTATCCAGAGTTGAAAATTTTGCTCTAAATCCAGCCTGTGTAGGAGACAAGCCTCCTTTTTGATAATCTTTGTAAAGATTTTTAAGTTAGTATCTAACAGGCTAATTGGTCTATACATGGCTGGGTTAGCATGATCACCTTTTTTATATAGCGGAATGATAATGGCCCCCCTTCATGAGTCTGGATAATTGCTTTCTTCTGTGCACTTACTGTAGAACACTGTTAGAAATTTGCACCATTGTCTAGAATTACTCTGAAAAACTTCTGCCGGTACACCATCTGAGCCTAGAGCACTATGAAGCTTTAATAAATTTATGGCTCTATATACTTCCTCTGTATTAATGGTTATTCCAACTCCTCCATCTTGTTCTCCAAAATTAGGATTAACAATTCCTCCTTGGTCAAAAAATATTTTCTCAAAATAGTCTAGCCACACTGCTTCAGTAATATATACCTCCACCTAATCGCTATAGTTACAAGTTCCCTTTGCAACTAGCTGCCAAAATTCCCTATCGTCTTTTTTTGTTACTGCATTTAACATTTTCTCCCACTGTTTTTTTGAAGTATATTCTCTTTTTTTCTTTTACTAACATGGGCCAGATATTCAAAACTTTGCCCCAGGGCTAAATTAGCACTGCCTGGTGTGCAAACTTAACCTGGAGCACAAAGCAAGCTATATTCATTGCCACGATTGGTGCTTTTAAGTGTAAACTGCGTCAACACCTCGTGGCTAGTGCCTTCTGTGATTGCTTCTTATAATCCCCTCCAGGCAGACTACCCTCAAGCATCCCTCCTCACTGCCTCAGCTCCTCCTCCTCTCCTACCCCCCCATTACTGGGTATAGGATGAATCTGTCTCCTTTTCATCCCCCCCCTTTCCTCCTCCCTTGCTGTTTCCCATCTACCACATACCCAACGCAATGCCCTCCCCAATTCTCCCCTCCTCCCTCTCTCTCTCTTTCTCTCTCTCTCCCATACCACCCCCTCACCACCACTCTTCTTTTTCTTTTCCCACTAACCCACTCCTAACAAAGCTTCACTAATCTGCCTATGACTTGTACTGTATAATTAACTCACAACATAATTCCTTGACAATGCCTTTGGCTGCTATTATTGTAACCTTATTTGTCTTTTTTTTTGTAAGTTCCATTGTAATGATCATGTTATATTTTGTACCTTATTGTCTTGACGTGGAACCTTTGTAAAAGAGCCCTTGGCTCAAAGGTGTCATCAGAAATACAAATAAATAAATATATTCAAAAGGAAATAGCCCGGTGCTACTCCTGCTAAATATAGCAGTTTAAGGAAGCTGGTCAAACTGGTCTGGGAGTGCAGGGCAAAAATTGCCCAGGAATAAGACAGCACTGAATATAGCAACAGGGAAGTGCAAACTGCAACTGCAGCTCATTAGACTGTGTAGCAAGCCAGTGTGTTAAACTTGCAGGTGGAGAACATTGTGCATGATTGCACAGAGCTGTCTCACATCTACTGCAAACACACATCTCAACCTCCCACCTCTTAAATCAGGGACGAGACTTAAAATAATCAGGGACAAAGGTTTAAAATCAGGGACTCACCTTAACAAATGATTATATCCACTCAGGAAGCTGGTAGAATAAGTGGTGTAGTGTAAAATGCATTTTCTAAGGAAGAACACATCTGTAACATTAATGTCTGACATTATGTTATGCTTACAACCCCCACTGTTTGGTCATGGAAACACGATTTGTAGGAGGGACAGAGTAAAGGTTTGAGGTAAAATCAGGGACGTCCCTAAAAATCAGGGACAGTTGAGAGGTATGACTGCAAACAACAATGTAAGCCATACACTGCAGAACTCTGCTTAGTGTGCTATGCTGAAGTGAGGATTGCCCGGGGCTAACCTGATTGCACAGTGCTAAGACATTAGCCCGGTGCAAACTGGTTAGCCCGGGGCAAACAGGAGCTATATTCAAAGCTCCCATGCAAATGAGCCTACTTAGGTAATCCGTGGGCAAACAGGCACATTTGCATCTCATTAAGTGCTGCTTAGCATACAGTACCATGCAGTTTGCCTGGTGCTACTGCATGAAGCACAAAGCTCCCCCTTTTGGTCGGAATGGAAGTGCAGGTTGGACGCTGCAGATCAAGGCAGACCCACAGCACCCCCTGTTGGTCAGAATAGAGGTACAGGCCGGAAGCAGCAGGAACTGTGTGCTGCCAGGCTCAGTTGGTGCAGAGTCCTGACCCATTCACAGTGAATGTAAATGTAATATTCCTGGTAGTCTAGTGTTCCCCCACACCCCTACATGAATCCCAACCCCTGTGTACTGATAATAAAGTTAATGTCTCTGGTAGTCTAGTGGTCCCCCAACCCCCCTGCATGACTCCCTACCCGTTCACAATATTATTATACATAATTTCCCTGGTAGTCTAGTGCTACCCCCCCACTCGTATCCTGACACCCATTTCCAATAAAAGTAAACACATATCACTAGTAGTCCAGTGGCCCCCCAGCACATTTCCAGACCCCAGTTTTGAATAAAATAATCACATTTCCCTGGTAGTCTAGTGGCCCCCCCAGCATGTATCCTGCCCCTCGTTTTGAATAAAATGAAGCACTTATCCCTGATAGTCTAGTGGTTCCCCCCAGCACGTTTCCCGACTCCCGTTTCTTATATAATTAAGCACTTATCCCTGGTAGTCTAGTGGTCTCTCCCCAGCATGTATCCCAACTCCCGTTTTGAATATAATTAAGCACTTATCCCTGGTAGTCTAATGGTCCCTCCCCAGCACGTTTCCCCGACCCCGTTATAAGTATAATTAAGCTATTTTCCCTGGTAGTCTAGTGGTACTCCCCACCCGGTAGCACAGCCCCGCTCAGCCCACCCATCTGCCAGTAAGTGAGCCGGCGACCGGCTCAGCCCTCTGCACACCACCACGGCCGGCCACCGATTGAGAAATGAATGAGCAGCTCTTTCATGCCTCAGTTGGCAGCCGGCCGTGGTGGTGTGCAGAGGGCTGAGCCGGTCACCGGCTTGCTTCCTGGCAGATGGGTGGGCTGAGCGGGGCGGTGCTACCAGGTGGGGGGGGTACCACTAGACTACCAGGGAAAATAGCTTAATTATTATTATAATGGGGTTGGAAAACATGCTGGGGGGGCCACTAGACTACCAGGAATAAGAGCTTAATCATGTTCAAAACGGGAGTCAGGATACGTGCTGGGGGGGACCACTAGACTACCAGGGATAAGTGCTTAATTATATTCAGAATGGAGTTGGGATACATGCTGGGGGGACCACTAGACTACCAGGGATAAGTGCTTAATTATATTCAGAACGGGTGTCAGGATATGTACTGGGGGGGACCACTAGACTACCAGGGAAATGTGCTTATATTATTCAAAATGGGGGTCTGGAAATGTGCTGGGGAGAAGACCACTAGACTACCAGGGATATGTGCTTACTTTTATTGGAAACACGGGTTGGGATATGTGCTTGGGGGGTGGGACCACTAGACTACCAGGGCTTCTACTGCAGCTACAGGGGTCCACAAGGAGGGGCACTGCCCCATTACCAACAGTTTTTTTCCAGCGATATCAATTGCCACGCTACAGGTCATGCTAATGCCTGTAGTGCGGCGCTATGCATTCGAATATGCCGTGCTGCTGGCATGCATGGGCACTCTCCTGTCCATGACCCTGCATATCATTACTTATTAGCGTCATCGCTACCATACAGCACTGGCGCTAATATGGCTTTTCAATATTGCAGCCTCGCACAAATCCAGTGCTATTCCAGCACTATGGATTTGCGCTAGGTGCAAGGGTTTGAATATCTGGCCCTATATGCTTTCCTTTTGGCTCCTATTTCTCGTAATACATTTTTGTCATTCTCTAGACCTTTATAAAGTTCATATAATTTTCTTATACCTTTTTTAAAGGATCTACATTCTCCAAACCAAGTGTCTGTTTTGGCATTTTGGGGTCTGAATAATAGTAATTTCAAGCTTTTCCTTAATTTCCTCTAACAGATGGGTCATACTTCTACTTAAGTTACAAAAAGAATAATCCTAAAGTTGCTTATAATACTTTGCTACTACTGAGTTGGCCAATATTTCTGTAATATCTATTTCAATTTTCCCATTCCATTTCAATTTCTTCTTAGCTATAATTTCTATGCTCCCATTAGTCTTCTGGTAGTTTCTCAATACATTCCCAAACCCACTTACTATGATAGGGAAATGATCACTATCTGCCCTTTCAAGTACTTCCAGTCTCTTCCAAATGCTGATTGGCCCAGACCAAAAGATCAGGTCAATCAGTGAGGATCCTTTAGTTGAAATATAAGTGTATGCCCCACCTTCATCACCTAACAATCTTCCATTTAAAAGGAACACATTAAACTTCCTTAATACTTTAATCAATTCCTGGCCTGAATCATTAGTTTTGACATCTTTTGTTTGTCTTGGTACTACCATTTCTCTATTTCCTACTGTAAAGAAAAAGGAATTATCAATAAACCCAGCGTAGGTCCCAATTCTCGCATTAAAATCCCCCCAATGTTAAAATTTCCTGCTCTGGGTATTTTAAAATTAATTGCTCAACAATATTTTTTAATTCCAACCACATATCTGAGTTAAAGTACTTGGAATTTTTGGTGGAATGTATCCATTTATTACCAGGATATGGCTATCAGATATTGAAATTAGTACTACCACACAGAAAGGTAAAAGCTGAATATACTCGGTTTTGCAAAATGTATCTACTTTTACAAAGGTAAAGATCCCACCAAAGCATCTTCCTGAAATATGGGATTTGATACCTGGAGTACGGAAAGCTTCAAAGCCATTTAATTTTATATTTTATATGTTTTCGTGCCAAGTTTCTTGAAGACAAAAGATGTCAAAGTGCATAATAAACTTCAACCACTCATCATCCTGTAATTTATTCATCAGCCCTGCAATATTCCAACTCAGAAGTAGGAGTTCATTCATGTCTACCCACGGGATTAAATCCAGCTCTTCACCTTCTATCTGTATATCTGCTAATTCTTGATTTTGTTCAAGTATATTTAACCATCAGTCCTGACAGTGATCCATTTGAGTTCCATCTTTCAAAGTCTTGCTAGATTTCTTTTGATCTACTTCTACACGGGGGGGAGGGGGAGCTTGAGCCAAGCACCTCGGAGTCAACCAAATGAAGTTCTAAAAGGTCTAAAATTCCTGCTTTCTGAAGAATCCTGTCTGCAATGTTCCTGTTTTTAACTATTATATTAATTTGACTATCAGTCCCCATTCTTTGTACTGATTTTATCCCTTCCTTTCCTAACTCTATTTTAAGACAGTTCCTAATCAAATTACAAAGTGTACCTGTTAGCTTGCAATTATTTTCTTTCCTTATTACCTCTAAGCCAAACAGACTCAAGCTAACTGGTTGCTCCTGAGTTGAGTCAGCTGTTGTCAATTTATTAAATAAGTGTCTATTAGGGGCATAATTGCGAACTCATTATTTCCATTTTTCATTTCATTTATCCCATTCATCCATATGTAATTTGCATACCTTGGCGAAAAAAAGAATATATCTACCATAGTTGCCACTATGAGGGGAATAATTTTAATTCTCTCTATCTCATTTGGATCTAAGTCCAGATCCAAATGTAACTGTATCTTTTCTAACATCAAACTTTCAACTGTTCCTTGTGAGATCTGATTACCCCAAGAGACAGGTCCTACTAATCTAATCAAAGGAAGGGTAACATTGTCTCTATTCTCCTTTTCTATATTTACAGGGTCAGATTGATCAATGATACTTTCATCATTGCCTCTAGAAGGATATGTGGCAGTTGTTTCCTTTCTATTGGGACTTTGTTTTTACTATCCGGGCTCTCCATCCTTCCCATGTCACTTCCCTTAATAGTTTCTAATTGATGATTTAAGTTGTACTATTTCTGTTTCTAATTGCTTGAGACACGTTAGGATTGAAGTGAAAGTGTTTTTTATTTCAAAATGTTCTTCTATTAGAGTTTCTTTAATATACTCTTTCCCAGTATGTGTCTCAAAAGATACTGTTTCTTGAGCTGTTTTTTTAGTTTCATTACCTTTATTATCTGACTGTTGTCCTATTAATAAGATGTTCTCTTTGTTAATCCCTTTATTTGTCTTATCTTGTTGTCTCTTTTTCCTCTTTTTTCATTTCTTCCTATTCTGCCTAGTCTGTCTATTCTGCCTATTCTGTTTATTTTCCTTCAGCTTTTTCCTTTTTTTCTTTACTGTTTCTGTATGGTCATTCACATTTTCAGAGAACAAAATTGAGCTGAAATCTGGTCTTATTAAATTTAATTCTTTCTTTTCCTCCACTACTTGCAATTTTTCCTGCAGTTCTTGATGCATTAATTGACCCGAACCACTATCCTCTTTCTGGCAAGCTAAGCTGTTTTTTACTTGATCTATTTTCTCCCTGTTGATAGCCACATCAACTTTGATAAATTCCATAATATCCTTATTTATAATTCTCTGAAATGGATTTACTTATTTGTGCTTCACACGATTGTAATCCTAAAATAATATTTTGTAAGTCCTCTGTTATCTCAAGTAGGGCATTTCTTCCCTTATGAGTGCTCTGTGACTCGCCCTAAACCTTGAGAGAAGTCTGAGTGTCTTGTTGAATCTGTCTGATCTGTGAATCAGAAGCAATAGGTAAAAAGGTCAGAACAGAATCCTGTAAGCCAGACATCTCCAATTTCCTTGAAGGGATCGAGGGAATTGAGTTTCGGTCTTTACCACACTCGTAAAAAATTGACTGACTTTAAAAGGACTCACTTAATAGGGAAACCATAGGTACAGAATCCACTAGAACTTGCTCTGCCTGAATCATACATTCTGGATTAGCAAGAGTAGGTAACTCACATATGTTCAATTTAGGTGTAGAAGTTTCATTAACCAACTCTTTATTTCTCATTAAATGATCTGTGATTTTTGTTTGCTTTTTTCTTATATCCCATTTTAGCATCTGCACCCTCATTCCAATTCTCCACTAAAAGTAGTGAGAGGTTTGGATTTTTCAACCTCTACAATCTCGTATTTTCCATCTTTTATCAAACAATATCAAACAATACCACTATCTAAGATAGCAGAGCCACTACTGCTCTATAGAAAATATAAGAGGTCGCCAGCTAAGTTCTAAGTATAAGCCGAATAACAAGGGATATTTCAGCAGAGGAATTAGAACTAATTACATCAAAACAATACAAAGAAACAGCCCCTTAAGGGGCATAAGGTCCAGGTCCTTATAATAAGAAGTGCTTAATTATGTGACAGTACATATATGGGGCCGGATATTCAAAAGGGTTGTGCCCCAGCATGATATTCAAAAGGGAAAAGTGCGTGGCACAAATCCCGATGTACCAGAGCACATCGGTAATGTATGAAGGCACAGGCAGGTCAGGAGGGTTTTCCTTTCTCTTTGTCTATAAGAGCCTATTGAAATGAGTTTCCCTCTCAACAAGGTTTTTAGGGTGTTCCATAGAATTTGGGGTGCCACCTCTGGCCATGTAAAGGAAGTTTAAGAGTAGTAGTAGTCTGTGATCTTGTAAAATACAAAAACCACAAAGGAGCTCACACTAGGACGGGGTGCCATGGAAAACTAAAAGTCAAAAACACAAATCCAGGCACTCACCACCACAAAAGAACTTGGCCCAGAAGGGAAACATTTTAAAAGGATTTATTGAATTTCCTGATGCATTTCTGGTCCCACTGGACCCTTTATCAAGGGCTAAATGAGGCAGAAAAAACACACACATATATAACCCTAGAATAGATCACATGACAAATTACATCAATTAAAAAACACAAATAAAATGTGTCTAACAATGAAGCAGTACTACATTCCTCCATGGAATTCTATATATCTAATAGGCAGAACACTAATTACTTCAAACATTCAATGAATAAAAACAGCAGTACTAGTTTAACAATTATACAACATTAGAAAACTACATTCCTCCATGGAATTCAATATATCTAACAAGCAGAATACTAATTACTTCAAACATTCAATGAATGAAAACAGCAGTACTAATTTAACAATTATACATCATTAGAAAACTACATTCCTCCATGGAATTCAATATATCTAACAGGCAGAACACTAATTACTTCAAACATTCAATGAATAAAAATAAACAGCAGTACTAGTTTGACAATTATACATCATTAGGAAACACATCAAATCAAACATGTCTAATAATGATATCATTAGTACCTAAAGTCCACATGCAAGGGAAAGGAACATAGAAGTTGGGGATTTACAAAAAGGGAAGAAAAACCAGCTTCACTTTCTCAATAGACTAACGTCTTTCTTCTAAAAGGCTTTAGATCAAAATTACTATTTAAACCTGGACTAATAGTTGCTTTTAATTGCAAAATCCAAAAGCTTCTCTTTAAGAATCAAATTTCTATAATTACCCCAGGTTTCCGAGATACTTTATCAATAGCCATATACTTAAAAATGTTTACACTTATCATTTTACATGCTAAAATATGTGCTGCCATGGCATAAAGTAAATCTTCTCTTAATATAGCCCATTGGTGCTCACCAACTCTAATCTTGAAACTCCTTTCAGTTTTCCCCACATAAAAGGCATTACACGAGCAGGTTGCCAGATAAATCACACCATGCGTGTTACAAGATGTAAATTGTCTAATTGTAAATTCCCTTGTATTGTTAATGGTTGAAAAGGTTTTACCATTATTCACAACATCACAGTAAATGCAATTATTACATTTAAAGCAACCAAAGGGTTGTGTTAGCCACGTATTTGTTTGTGTATCTACAAAGTGGCTATGTACAAGACTATCTTTCAGACTAGCTGCCTTTCTAAATGTAATTCTTGGTGACTGTTCTGCTATATTCTCAAGATTTTTTTCCGCTAATAGAACCCTCCAGTGTTTACTTATAACCTCAGAAAAAAACTTTGCATATGATGAATAAGTTGTAACAACATTAAACCATGTATCATGTGTATTATTCACACTTGATGCATTTCTGTCTGTATTCATTGCCTTTTCTCTTGCTTGTGAAATATTTGTACTACTATAACCCCTCTCCTTAAACCTTGCTTCCATTACATCTGCATTCATCACAAAACTATTATCTGTACTGCAATTTCTTTTAACTCTTAGAAATTCACCTTTAGGGATATTTTTAATCGTATGGACTGGATGACAACTAGAAGCCATCAAAACAGTATTACCATCTACATTTTTCCAAAAAATCTCTGTTTCAAAACTACCATTTACCATTTTCATTATAGAAATATCCAAATATGGAAGTCGATCATTAGCTATATTAAAAATAAAACGCAGATGGTCATTTGTAGAATGTAAAAATCTAATAAATTCTTGAAATTCAGATTGAGTTCCTTTCCATAACAAAATTATATCATCTATAAAACACTTCCATAAAACAATTTTATTGAGAAATGGATTAATTGTTGAATAAATAAATTCTCTTTCCCACAGTCCAACATATAAATTAGCTACTGAAGGTGCACAAGTTGCTCCCATGGCTGTCCCTTTAATTTGCTTGTAAACAGACTGATTAAACAAAAATACATTGAAAGTTAAAACATATTCCATCAATTTTAAAAGAAAATCTATAGGTGGTCCGTTGTAACTTGGGTCACTATTTAGAAAAAATGCCATAGCATCTAAAGCACCATTATGGGGAACATTAGAATATAAAGATTCTATATCCAAAGAGATTAACAAAATGTCACTCTCCACATGTAAAGTGCTCAAAAGATTTAAAACATCCCTAGTGTCTTTTAAATAAGAGGGCAATTTTCCACATACATTCGTAAGTAAAGAATCCAATAACCAGAGAGAGGCTCAGTCGAGGACCCCAATCCCTACTAATAATCGGACGTCCAGGAGGGTCTATCAAAGTTTTATGTACTTTCGGTAACAAATAAAACGTAGCCATAATAGGATGGTCTTTAGTTAAAAAATCCCTGTCATGCTTAGTAATATGTCCTTCCATATATACATTATTTATTCTTACATCGATAATACTTTTAAATTCTCATGTTGGATTATAATCTAATTTAATTTAAAAATTCTTGTCCCCAAGTTGTCTCTGAACTTCTCTCAAGTAATCTTTTTTATCCATAATGACTACAGATCCACCCTTATCTGCCTGTTTGATAAGAATAGAAGATTCTTGTTGTAAAACTTTTATAGCAATTCTTTCATCTACAGTTAAATTATTAAATCCATTATGGGGCAAATTGTCAAACAAATTATTCAAATCTCACTCTACTAGCTGGTGAAAAATGTTAACGGCTGAACATGAGGGGGGGACAAAAGGTGGAGTTTGGTCGACAGATATCTAAAGGCAAATCTAACATGGAATTCTGATTATCACCATAAAAGCACGTGAATTCAGCTTTCTGCATAACAGACTAACATCAATCAGCGTCTGTATCTTATCAATCGGTGTAGTAGGAACAAAATTTAAACCTTTACCGAGTAAGGTCCTTTCAGATTCAGATAAATTATAGCTTGAAAGGTTAATAACTTTCATATCTGATACAGTAGTCTCTCCAACAGAAGAATTGGGGCTTACCTCCTCCTCCCCCTCCGGAATGGTCTCCGATTCGGATACCTCTGTCTGTATCCTTGGTAATAAATATTGTCTCCTCCCCCGTCTCCCCTTCATGTTCTCTTTCTCTTCCATCTTCTCTCTGAAAAGTTAATCTTGGACTCCGTGGCTGGAAGTTCTGTTGATTGGGGGTAATGTTCCAAAATAGGAGGAGGAGGGCCCCGTGTTTTGGAAAAAATCCTTGTTGTCCCAGAGTACGCTGCGTCTATTTTCCTCCCAAAAGGACCACGATTATCAGAAATATTTTCTTCACTTCAGCTTCACTAGTATCAGTACGGAAATCAAAGGACACATTCTTTTTAAAATTCCTTTGTGTTTATTGTCTCTCAACTTCCATGTATACATTCTCTACCTGTTTGCTAGTCTCCGTGTCCCTATAAACTTGGTTTGTTTAATTCTTTTTAAATCAACATCCAGTTTATGTATTGTATTTTTAATTTGCTGTTTAAACTGTTCAACTCATCCATTTCATTCTGACACAGTTGTAGAACCTCTGCTTCATATTGCTTTAGGTCTTCTTTTATACCACAGTCTTGTTCCTTTAAAAAGGTTATAATTAAACCAATAAGTTTAAAACTAGCTTCCGATAAAATGTTTTCCCATTCTTGCATGAATTTACTGTTATCTTGACCATATGCAGGTTTAAGGTCTAAACGTAAGCCTCTTGGAATGCGTTTTAACTGTATATAAGCTTCCATGTTTGTTTTTGTCCAGTAGATCCTACGATGTTGTAAAGTTAATTTCTCAAGTTTCCTGTAGGTTTCCTTCAAAGACAAAGCTTGAGGATTAATTAAAACTGAGTCCACTTCATTCAGAAGGAAAGGATTTATAACACCCACTGCTCGCAGTAGATCATCCACAAAGCTAACAGGTTGATTTATCTCCTGTCTCCTTGTTTCAAAAATTAAGTTCGGAGTTGCTTCCAACGACATGGTTAAAATGTTGCAGGTAAACGTAAAGAGACCAGAGTGGTTTTAAACAAACTACTTGCTTGTAACCTGTGCAATTAAAGCTCCAAAATCAAATACAAAAACCACAAAGGAGCTCGCACTAGGACGGGGTGCCATGGAAAACTAAAAGTCAAAAACACAAATCCAGGCACTCACCACCACAAAAGAACTTGGTGCAGAAGGGAAACATTTTAAAAGGATTTATTGAATTGCCTGACGCATTTCTGGTCCCACTATTAGTCCAGGTTTAAATTGTAATTTTGATCTAAAGCCTTTTTTAGAAGAAAGACGTTAGTCTATTGAGAAAGTGAAGCTGGTTTTTAGACATGTTTGATTTGATGTGTTTCCTAGTGATGTATAATTGTCAAACTAGTACTGCTGTTTATTTTTATTCATTGAATGTTTGAAGTAATTAGTGTTCTGCCTGTTAGATATATTGAATTCCATGGAGGAATGTAGTTGTCTAATGATGTATAATTGTTAAATTAGTACTGCTGTTTTCATTCATTGAATGTTTGAAGTAATTAGTATTCTGCCTGTTAGATATATTGAATTCCATGGAGGAATGTAGTTTTCTAATGTTGTATAATTGTTAAACTAGTACTGCTGTTTTTATTCATTGAATGTTTGAAGTAATTAGTGTTCTGCCTGTTAGATATATAGAATTCCATGGAGGAATGCAGTACTGCTTCATTGTTAGACACATTTTATTTGTGTTTTTTAATTGATGCAATTTGTCATAAACCCTTTTAAAATGTTTCCCTTCTGGGCCAAGTTCTTTTGTGGTGGCGAGTGCCTGGATTTGTGTTTTTGATCTTGTAAAATGAATTGTCACCGGACCCAAGGCAGCATGGATTCACAGCGGGAAGGTCATGCCAGACAAATCTGATAGATTTCTTTGACTGTGTGACCAAAGTAGTAGATCAGGGAGGGGCTGTGGACATGGGCCTACCTAGACTTTAGCAAGGCATTTGACACAGTCCCACACAAAAGATTAATATACAAGTTAGCCAGCCTGGGAGTGGGTCCCAAGATGACAGCCTGGGCAAATAATAATTGGCTGGAGAATAGGGCACAGAGAGTAATAGTAAATGAGTCCACTCTGAAGAAAGGGGATTACTAGTGGGCAACCACAGAGTTCAGTATTAGGACCGGTCCTCTTCAATGTCTTTATAAGCGACATTGCAGAGGGACTGGAAGGAAAAGTATGTCTCTTTGCAGATGATACAAAGATCTGCAACAGAGATGATGCACAAAGGTGGGGTGGAAAGAATGAGAAGGGACTTGGCAAGGTTAGAGGAATGGTCAAATGTATGGCAGCTTAGATTCAATGCTAAGAAGTGCAAGGTAATGCACCTGGGAAACAAAACCCAGGGAAGAGTACACAATGGGGGTGAGATACTAACAACAACAGAAATGGAAAGGGACCTGGGGTAGTCAAATCAGATGACCCAAAGGGGTACAATGTGAGGGCAGCAAAGAGGGCTGGGGAATACTGGGATGCATAGGAGAGGCATCAATAGTAGAAAACAGGAAGTTGTATCCCTCTGTACAGACAACCGTGAGACCCCATCTGGAGTATCATGCAGTTCTGGAGACCCAATCATGAAAGACATAGACAGGATGGAAGCTGTCCAGAGGAGGGCATCCAAATGGTGCAGGGTCTGCACCAGAAGACTTATGAAGAGAGACTTAAGGAGCTTAATACGTATAGCCTCGAGGAAAGGAGGGAGAAGGGGGACATGATAGAAACTTTCAAGTACCTCAAGGGAATCAACAAAGTCCAAGAGGGTAGCATCTTTCAAAAAAAGAGGTGTGCAAGAACAAGGGGGCACAATTTGAAGATGGGGGGCAGCTCAGAGGTAATTTAAGGAAGTATTTTTTCACAGAGAGGGTTGTGGATGTATGGAACGGCCATCCGGAGGAAGTTGTGGAGTCAAAAACAGTGGTGGAATTCAAGCATGCAGGGGACAGTCATAAGGCAATTCTAGGGGGTGGGAGTAGGAAGAAGTAGGCTGCTGGTTAACTAGGATCTGCAGCTTATCCATTAGGTAGGGAAATGGGCAGACTGGGTGGGCCAAGCGGTCCTTATCTGCCATCAAATTCTATGTTTCTATATTTCTATGAATTGTGTTGTATGACATGCTCTTTAAAAGAAAAGAAACTCTAGCTGCATGGCGCCTAGTGATGGGAGATCGCTCTGGCACGCTGGTGATCTGGGCTCATGGTGGGGGGAGAGGTTGCTGTGTCACCCTACAGCAACTCCTGGTAGTGGCTAGTGGAGGTGTCACTGATGGTGTGGGTGACCATGCATCATCTGGGACCCTTTCAGGCTAGCCGTGCACATGCACTAATGGGGGGGGGACACAGAATAGGGAAAATTGCTGATCCAGTGTGCCAGATGATGGCCTCTCTGCCCTTCCCCACACCTGGACCTTTCTCCAGTGCACTCAGTGGCCATGCCCCATTTGGCACCAACAGCAATGTTCCTCCATTAGTCCATGGCGTGGCCCCCCAGCTGGGACAGAACAGAGTTGGAGGAGGAACACTGCAGGAGCTCTAAGGAGTTGATCCACAATGACAGACAGGGTAGGCCTCTGCCAGGAATATTCCGGCCCCTAGAGGTGACCAGATGTCTGGACCAGGATGCATGGCCCAACAGAGTGCCACCAGGAAAGGTGAGTCAGGTGGGTACCAGAAGTGCCATTATAAGACCCAAAGAAGAGAGGTGTTGGAAGGCACAAGGGGAAAAGAAAAATGAAACAGGACCCTTCCAAAACTGTAAAAAGGAAATGAATCTAAAATAAGCACAATTGCCCTCAAAAGAAAACCAGTCCAGTAATCAATAAAGTTGACAGTGATGGGTTTACACTGGGTTAATTACCGGCCTCCCCTCCTCTACCCACCACTGCTCTCTATACACTGCTGTGGGGTGGCCCTCTCTGCAATACAGAAGAAAAAGAAATGCCTCAGTTTGGACCTTAAAACCTATTACCTCAGAACTACCACACTATATCTCCGACCTCTTACCTCTAAGCAATCTTCGAACCTACGCCTTAAGGAGCTGCTCTCTAATTTCCCTAAAGATACCCAGGGCCTGCACGCTCATTGGGAGAGCAGCCATAAGCATCTCGCTGCCAACCTTCTGGAACAAAATACAAAAATTACTGAAACTAAAAACCCCAGTAAGTGTCTCATCATTTAAAACTTTATATGCCAAACTAATCAAAGAGGTCTGTCATTGCTTCAACCGTCTATGATTTATGGCTCCACACCTGGCTAGGGCTCCTTACCTGACCGCCGTACTATGTGCGTTTACCAGGTGGCGGTGCCCCTGAAGCTGACACCTGAGTCCACTAAGCTGGATCCAAATTCAGCAGAGTCACGGTAAGGCCGTAAACTGCCAGAGGGTGAGCGCCTTTGCTGAGTGCACTCCCAAGTACTCCTGTACTCTAGACTCCACCTGTTCTCCACTCCCCTGTCCACCCTCCTAACCTGCTATGCTTATAACTAGTTATTTATACAGATCCTCCTGGATTATAGGGCTGCATTTACCATTTATTTGTGTCTTTGTCTGGTTTCTCCCTCTTTTTTACCCAAATGTATTCCTTATTGCACGTAACTACAGTATGTGTGGTTTTATTTAGTATGTATGCGCTCCTCGCTCATTTCACTGCTGTTCTTCCTATGTATTACATTGTATTATCTCTCTTTTTTTATCCTTTTGTATTGATGTATAATCCTTTGTATCATTTATGACTTGTGAGATGCAGGTCCACCTTGCAAATGAGCTTGCTCAATGGTGTCCGCCTGGATAAATAAAGATTTTGATTGATTGATTGATTATAAATTTGCCAGGTCACATATTTTAGAATCTTTGGTGTAAGTCCATCTTGACTTCACTATTTTTACATCTAAATCCAATAACAGCTCCGGTATTTAATATTTTATTTATTTATTTGTTAACCAGGTGGGTGCACTGATCCCAGGGACCGTTTTCAGGCACGACTCGGGCCATTGAGATGGCACATCAAACATGGTACAAGAAACATATTCAGGTAGGTACAAGTAGATGAACACACTAGCAGAAACAGTATGATTAGTGCATAAATAGTGCATGAAGTGATAACAGTACATAGAACTGCAAGTGCACAGCAGTGCTGGCTCACAATAAGGCATCCAGCTATTGGTCAATCTCTTTACGTTTAAAGGTGTGTGTGTGTGGGGGGGCAGTTTTTAAAGTAACCGTTGGGTTAATCTTGTTAGTACTTCAGTCACTACCCTTAGGTTATACAATTTGGGGAAGGGGCGTCAGGACAAATCCCATCAGGTGTCACAGAACAGGTGTTAAAAAAAGTCTATGGTGGCATGTACAGATTCTGCCAAATATTAGCAGTCCAGATATGGTAGGCTCCTGCTGACCTCTGTTTGCACCAAGTCCATAACTGTCCAAAGGCTGGAAAAAAATGATTAATGTACAGACATAAGACAGTCACTTGTTCTCTGTGAGGGATGAAAGAACGTACTGACAGATAAGCAACCGTGGTTCATTATGATAATAAACAGATATTGCCTGATATAAAATAAACTAGGCAGAAAGAGAAAGGCAAAAAAAAAAGAACTACAACAGTAACTTAAGTGTGCTAAACCCTTCCCTTCTTCCCTGTGACTCCATTTTTATAAGCATGACCTCCTATGGCCATCCTCATTTAGGTACAGTAGAGCCTGGTGCCAAGGGTGCCATATTTTTGCAGGTATCTATAATGGTTCTCTCTTCTGAGGGAGTACTTGACCTGTTGCTATCTAGTTCTGTTGGTTCAATCCCCTCTTTAACTTACATAACTATTATTAGTTGTTGTTATTATAATTACTGGTAAACCCATTTATTTACTGGACTGACACCACTGTTCAATGCTGTAATAACTGGGTTCCATTGCATAATAACCAGCCAGTTATTATGGTATGCACGTCAGTCAATCAATGGGGACTATGCATGAATGCCTATGCACTACATAAGGGCAGTGCTTAGGCATTCCTATGCCCAAATGCCATGCGGTACTACTCTGCGCACCCACGTGGCATTCACCAGAGGAGCACTAGTGCCTTGCGCAAGGGATCTCTGTGCCAGCCACGTGGCTCCCCACAGGGGGTGGGTTATAGTGTGCTGGAGTGCCTGAGCTGTGTGTATGCACTAATGCACTTGTGCGCTGGGCCAGGGCTGGAAATCTATGATGGGGGACCCAGATGGAAGTGATTACACACCCCCCACAGCTCAACAGCAGGACGCAGTGGCACAAGGATTCCCCTGCACATGGCAGCACCAGCACACTGTACTGCTGGGGAGGTCTGGGGCTGTCAGTATGGGCAAATTATTGTTTTTTGACCTGGGGGAGTATGCACCTTCCCAGGGTCCCTGCCCATGCAAAGGATCCACTTTGGGACCCAGGATGGGTGACCCATTGGATGGCCACCCACGGCCCATGCACCGCTACGTTCCTCAGGCATGCGGCTACTGCTGGGGGGACAGGGCATGGTAGGGTGACTGGTGTTCATGAATGCTGGCTGGCACTCGCCTGTGTGTGGGTGCACAGTAGTGCAGGCAGGTTACATGCATTTCATGCATAGTTAGTTGAATCCGGATAAGACTGAGGTTTTAGTTGTGGACCCAGGTCATCGGACTGAGGGTGGGTGGCTGGGCAACCCTCTGGGCTTTGGTTGGGGGGTAGCCAGCTGCTAACCTCTGACTGGATGAAGAATATGGGTGTTGTCCTTGATGATGAATTGACACTGAAATATCAGGTGTCTGCCATCATCAAGACCTCATTCTACTATCTGAGGAACATTGCCCAGATAAAGCACCTGGTCCCGCCTGATGATCTTCCGATGCTGGTGCACACTTTTGTGACCTTGTGCCATGATTACTGCAATGCCCTATACCTAGGGCTCCTTGGGGTAGACCTCCACCACCTGCAGCTAGTGCAGAATGCAGCTGCCAGGTTGTTGATCGGCTTACCTAGATCTTGTCATATCACACCAGTGCTCCTCGGCCTGCACTGGCTGCCGGTGCAGTGGGGGATTACCTTCAAGGTCGGATTACTGACCTAATAACTGACCTAATAATTACTGACCTAATAACCTAATGACCTAACCTACATGGACAGGGACCTCGCTATTTGCAAGACCTTCTTTGTCCCTACTAACCCCTTTGTCCACTCCGCTCCAGCAATGAGGATTGCTAGAGATTCTCAGGGTCTGTTTGACAATGTCTGGAGCTAGATCATTTGCTTTTGCAGCCCTGACCCTGTG
This sequence comes from Neoceratodus forsteri, assembly GCA_016271365.2. Taxonomy (NCBI): domain Eukaryota; kingdom Metazoa; phylum Chordata; order Ceratodontiformes; family Ceratodontidae; genus Neoceratodus; species Neoceratodus forsteri. The sequence continues at coordinate 354,174,703 of CM057452.1, read as the reverse complement.
GAATTCTCTGCCTCATCAGATTAGAGTGTGCCCATGTGTGGAGACCTTTAAGTCTGCCTTAAAATCTTATTTATTTGATTTTGCATTTTCTGACATTTGACATTTGAATACCTGCTGTCTGCATCAAGTTTTATGCATCTGAGTTTTATGTATCAGCTTTGTATTTATTTGGTTTTATTTTTTTAATGCTGTTTTTATGGATTATGTACAACACTATGGTCTTTGGGGAATAGGGGTGGGATACTCAAGCAGTTGCGCGTGCGCAACTGTGTTGCACCTACACAACAGTGAACCAGCTACACCGTGGGCGATAATCAGTAGAAACAACTGTGCAGCACAAGTGGCAGTGCGCCAGTGCACAATGGGAATGTATGCATGTGCAAGTGCAGGGGGCATAGCCATGAATATGCGGCACAGTGCGATATTCAACACCGGACAAACGGCACAAACGTGGAGCAAATGGCATCTGAGCGGAGCACGCTTGAGCCTATAAATACAGGGAGCAAGTAGGAGAAGGCACTTGCGTCAGAGGGGAGCAGAGGGAGACAGAGAGGCTGGCATACAACCATGTAGGAGGCAAGGAGAGGGACACAGACAGGGACAGAGACAGTGAGGGAGTGAATGTGTGTGACAGAGTGAGTGTGTGTGTGTGTGAGTAAGACAGGCAGTGAGGCGACGGTGTGTGTGTGTGTGTATTGGCCAGTGGCACCAGGCTCGAGTGGAGCAACACAGGAACCCACAGGGGTGGGTGTCAGAGGCCACAGATAACAGGCAGCCAGCAGGGGGCTGTGTACACAGGCATGGGCCCTGCAGAGCAGTCCACACAGCTGCACACAGCCGGGAGGGCCAGTGGAGTCAGACGCCCAGGGGGCACAGGACAACAGGAGCCATGGCCAGTGCCATATTCCAGATGGAGGACATAATGAGGGGTGTGGGGAGGCAGAAGTCAGGGTGGCGCAGCCATGGAAGGGCCCGTCGGTGGTACACCTAGAACAGGCGGTACCGTGCCAGCACCACCTTCGAGAACTACACTGATACGGAGATTGTGGGCTGGTATCACCTGAACCGGGTGATTCTGAGGCAGCTCTGTGAGCCGTGCAGTGAGGAGATGCAGGCACCCACTAGACGGGGTCATGCCCTGACAGTGGAGATGAAGGTCACAGCTGTCATGTGCCTGCTCGCCACAGGCACCTTCCAGAGACCAACAGGGGACACCACAGGCATAACCCAGTCAGCTGCATCATGGCTCCTCACACAATTCCTCAATGCACTGCTGCTACACGCTGCAGAATACATCCACTTCCCCAGCACACAGGCAGTGTGTAGAGCGAACATGCAGGAGTTCCACAGGGTAGCACGTATGCCTGGCATACTAGGGGCCATTGACTGCACCCATGTTGGCATCTGCATGCCACCTGGCCCAGAAGGGGGTAGCCTACATCAACAGAAAGGGCTACCCCAGTATCAACTGCCAGGTGGTGTGCGATGCCAGGGGGTGCACAATCAATGTCTGTGCCACACACCCTGGGGGAGCACATGATGCCTTCATCAGGCGCAGCTTGGCACTGTGCCACAGGTTAGAGAGTGGGGACATCCCCAACGGCCACCTAGTGGGTGAGTATGCCGAGACCATGGGCATTTGGCTACAACAGGGCATGGGGGGCCGCCAGGGTAGGGGTGCCACAGGGTGCGGCTGGGAAGGATGAGGGCCACAACAACTCAGGCCACCAGGCTAACCATATCTCCATCTACACAGGTGACAATGGCTACCCATTCCAGCCCTGACTGCTCACCTCATATCAGCGCCTGTCGTCCCCTGCAGAGGTGCGGTACAATGAGGCACACGCCAGCATGCAGAACATCATTGAGCATGTCTTTGGGCTGCTGACGGCAAGTTTCCATTGCCTGGACAGGTCTGGCAGTGCCCTATAGTACAGCCCCTCAAAAGCCTGTGGCCTATTCCTGGCCTGCTGTATCCTGCACAACATGGCCACTGACCATGGGATAGCTGTCAAGGTAGAAGAGGGAAACAGCAGTGGGGATGACGTGGCCAACAGGCCATGTGGCGGTGGGCAGCCCCCCCTGGGCAGAAGGATCCCCAGTTGACCAGGCTGTCACGCCAGCACAGGGACACACTAGCGGAAGAGCACTATGGCGCATGTAGGTAGGTGGACAAACACCCATGTACGGGATGGCCACAGTGGCATGGCACACAGACATGTGTGGGTGTGCCCTGCAGCCTGAACAGCTGGGTGGTTTGCGGTGTGGGCCAGACCACCCACACACCCACCCACACCTGCACAAACACACACACACACACACACACCCTTGCGCCCGCAGGCACACGCCCGGGCACTACCACCAGGTGTGGATCAGACGCAGAGCACCAGTGCACAGGAGCATCCGGTGCTGTGTTGGCATCATCACGCACACGGCACACAGGCCAGTGGCTGGACAGGTGCACACACAGCCAGCATGTGGCACAGTCCATGGAAGCCACGTCTGTGGCATGCACATGCACACACAACACCAATGTGTACACAGGGCAGCGGCATCAGACTGCAGACAGGGAGGTGGGCACATCAGGTCTGTTGCGTGGTCACACAGCTGCCATGGACACATGGACGGCCATGCCGAGGCCGCCCAGCAGATCCAGGCTGCGAGACAGCCACAGTGGGTGTCTGTGACAGTCCCCCAGGAGTGTTACTGAGGAAACATGACCATATCCTCACAGGGGTCTGCAGGCTCCCAAACAAGCCTGCACCGGGTGTGCCTGGAATGCCAACAGCGGATCCCGGCATCGACACCGAGGGGGTCGCACAATGCCATGACCATGGGGTGGACAATGCACTCTGCGGGGTCTGCAGTGGCCGGCCGTGCCCCATGGTGGCCTGTGGTGCTAGGCTGACTGTGACCGCAGTGGTAAGGTGATCCAGGGCTGTGGTCGCGTCCTCCCGCAGTCTGGTGATGGCATCCTGGACCTGCGTGAAGCCCCTATCGCACTGCTCTGCTGTCTGGTGCACCTCAGTGTGATGTGCACGCACCCTAGCCATGAGCAGCACCTGTTGCTCCATAGAGGACCACAGCAAACGGGTGTGCTCAGGCAAGGGGTTAGTGCCTGGGGGCGCATGGGCATTGCGCCGACCCACAGGTGGCATGCGACCACGCTGCCCAGACCCCCACTCAGGTGGGCGCTGTACAGCGAGATCCCCTTGGGGCTGCTCACCGACCACCACATTGGCGGCAGACGCAGCACCCGTCCCCCCAACATTCCCAGCTGTCTGCCACTGCTGCCCCTCTGTCTGTTGTGGCAGCGCCTGCGGCTGATCCACCACCACCATCACTGCCCACTGGTGCTGCACTGTCTCTCATGGCAGCACCAGGGGTGGTGGCAGGTGGATGATCCACCACCAACAGGGCACTGGCAGCGCTGCCAGGGATGGTGTGTGGTATGGGTGCCTCCCCCCCGACAACACCCCCACTGTCCAGGACAATGGTTGCAATGTCATCAGTGTCAGACCCTGCCCCAATCTGTGTCTCTGCTCATTGCACGCCATGGCTGGCGTCCCCCTAGAAAACAGCCAGAGCCTCGTCTTCCACCACACCCAGTACATCCAGCCAGACAGAGGTGGTGTGCTGTAGCCAATCGGGGCCCAGGATGCTGGTGGAGGCGGATGGCTGGTCCTCCAGGACTGGGCATGCCCCCATGGCAGACATCACTGCACCTACCACTGCATACTGGTGTTCCGGCACTAAAAGGGAAAACAGTCGCGTTAGTGGCATCGATGCACAGGGCCCCCCCCGGCCACCACCACCCTGGCCACCACCCCCCCTGCCCCTGATGCTGCTGTATGTACCATGCAGTGATGGGCTCCCACCAGTCTGGAAGCCATCACCTGGCACCCCCTCGACAGCACTGCACTGCATGGTGGCCACCATCATCTCCTCCTGCAGCATCAGCTGTGGCATGTCAGCCTGACCCCCACCTGTGGCCGCCCTTGTGGCCCGGATGGCCGCCACCTTCTCCTTGATCCTGCGCCTGTCAGTGCCAACCTTCTTTTTGCACTCCTGCACTAACTGCTGGTGGCTGCCCTGCTGGTTCACAGCCTCTGCCACCTCCTCCTAGGCTGTGGACCTGGCCTGAGGCATGCCGGTCGTGCCACTCAGCAGAGGTTCCCTGTCGAGCTACGCCTCGAACAGGGCATCCATCTCTGCCTTCGTAAAGTTGGGCCTGTGCTGGCATGCAGGCCCACGCTCCTCGCCTTCCTCTCTGTCGGACATACTGCTCCCTGTGGGCAATGACATGTGGTCAGTGGCTGCAGAAGCCCACACCAGTTGCCCATCCCGCTGTGCTGTCTGTCCCCTCAGCGGGTGCAACTTACCCCGGAAGGTTGCAATACCGGACCATATCCTGTGCAGTTCTGCGGTGCCATTAGAGCGCATCGCATGCAAATGAGCAGATGCGCAACTGTACTGAGATGCTAATTCCCCCAGTGCACAGCGGATAGGCTGATGAGCTCATCTGCATATGCCGGCTGAATATCACAATGTTGCGCCTTGTGCAATGGACTTGCACCAGCACAAGTTATGGCACAATGCTGTGACATGTGCAGTGTGACCATCGGTGCGCATGCACCACAGCAAGTGCCTATGCCACATGCGCAGCGTACGCTAGATGCGCCATACAGCATATGGCATTCAGCTGCGATAGGGCCTATGGCACCCGGGCACCATAGACCCCATGGTGTCTGGGCACCATTAACCCCATAGCGCTCAGGCACCATAGGCCTGTAGGCCGGGGCACCCTCAGGCCTCTATTGCTCACCATGCATTGTGGTCCCAAAAATGCACTCACACACAGTGCGCATGCTGACCTCTGACCCCTGCTCTGCCCTTTGCCCCCCAGGGACACCTGTGCCACGTGCAGTGCTGACCACTTCCGCTGTGACTCAGTACCACAAAGCACAACTCTTTATTCAGCTGTGGCTGCTGTGGGAAATTTATATTTAATTTGATATCTGCAACAACATGCACTTTTGCTCAATTCTGTGGAGATGAAACAAACTACCTTTTGTAATTGCTTTTTATTTACATATTTATTTAGTGTTTAACCAAGAAGGGGCTTGCAAACTCTATTTATCTTGTGAGTAACTTCAGAAGGATTTAAATACTGCATTTGGGTAGACCCCTGGAGGTAGCTAGATTGTCTACTAGGATTTTCTGACAAACTATTTTTAAATAAATTACAGGTGACTGAGGAGTTGAAAAAGGAGCTTCCAAACTCTGCTTATCTTGGAAGTAACTTCACAAGGGTTTGAATACTGCATTTTGGTTGTCCCATGGGGGTAGCTGGATTGACTACTAGGATTTTGGGACAGAAACTATTTTTGAATAATTTACTGGTGCGTAGGATTTTGTGATAGTTAAACTATTTTTAAATAAGTTACTGGAGGTTAGTTAAATTACTATAAAGGGCAGTACTCACCAGGGTGGTGGAGCAGTGGTGTATTTGATTGTTTCTAAGAGTCACCTGTGGTTGTGGATCACCCCCTTCCCACCCCACCCCCAGGCATGGCATTTCCTTTTATAGTCAAAGTTCTGACATCACTTCCTCAACAGGTCTTGGGGCAGAACTGTCATATTCTTAATAACCCACTACATTGCATAAAGGGTAAGTACACACCACCAAAAAAATATATATATATTACATATTGTATATTATAAGGGAGAGGGACATGTCGGGAGTGTTGCAATGTACTGGCTGTGGGGCAGCAGTTTTCTGGGAGACATTCTGGAAACTGCGTTGCTGTCCTATTTGCAGGCAACTGTCAGCTCTGAGAGAGGAGATTGCCCACCTCCAGGCTGAACTGGCAAGGACTAAGGAGGCCTCCCCCACCCAAAGAGCACCACTGCCACAACCACTGCCTCAGAGGTTGCCAAGTATGAAGAGCAGTTGGACCACAGTGGGTTCTGGGAGGGTGCGGGTGGTGGAACAGAGGTGAAGCCCCTAGTTGTACCTCTACACAAATCATACACCAGTCTGGCAGAGCAAGGTTCCCATGATGGCACCTCAGTGGAGACCAAGAAGAATGCTGAGGACATCCACAAGGAGACCCACAAAAGGGTGGAAGGGACACCATGGGGAAGGAAACAGCTTCTGATAGGGGGACTCAATTTTTAGTGGGTAGAACTGGGGAAGGGAGAGGAGAGGGAAGTAAGGTGCCTGTCTGGTGCCATGGCTTGGAGGGACAAGAAGCGAATCCTCAGGATTGCAGAAGCAGCATCACAGGAGAGGGAACTAGATATCATTGTCCACCTTGGGACAAATGACCTAGCTAGGCATGGGATCGGTGCAGTGCAGGATGAATTTGTGGAGTTGGGGAGGGGCCTCAGACAGGTAGAAAGCACAGTTACCTTCTCAGAGGTGCTACCAGTCCATGGCAGGGGTGAGACTAGGGTACTGCACACCATGCAGTTTAATGAATGGTTGCAAAACTGGTGCAGAGCACAGGGCTTTGGCTTCACTGGGGACTGGGGGTACACCTGGAGAGATGAAGGTCTATACTGGCACGATGGTCTGCATCTGTCCACAAAGGCAACCAAGCTCCTAAGTGACAGGTTTAAATGCTTCCTTGGCAAGCTTTTAAACTAGCCAAGGGGGCAGGTGCTGATAAGAGGCAGGAAATTTCAAGCCTCCCCCCACAAACCATGGCAGGTAGTAAGGTAAACACTGAGGTACAGAGCTCCACAGAGGGCAGGACAGGGGTAAATGGAAAAATAGACAAGGGCAGTAAGAGCAGGGATGGGGGAAAAAAGAATAAAGCCAACATTAAATGGAGGGCAATGAGTACCAATGCCCGTAGTCTGGGAAACAAGCTTCCTGAGCTAGTAGCCCTGATGGAAGATGAACAACTGAATATTGTGGCAGTCAAGGAAACATGGTACATGGAGAACCATGACTGGGATGTCAACATACCGGGGTACACAGTCTATAGAAGGGACAGGGAGGGGAAAAGAGGAGGTGGAGTAGCTCTATATATAAGGGAAGGGATCAAAGCTACAGAATTAAAAAGTAAAGGGGGAGGACAAGAGGCACTCTGGGTCACCTTGAAGACAGGGAATGGTATCACAGTCTGCACAGGGATTGTATACAGACCCCCATCTCAACGGGAGGAAATGGACAAGAAAATGATAGAGGACATTCTCAAATGGCTGAGAAAGAGGAGATACTGTTGATGGGGGACCTGAATATGCCAGATGTTAACTGGATGACATGTACTGTAGCCACATAGAAACATAGATTTTGACGGCAGATAAGGACCGCTTGGCCCACCCAGTCTGCCCATTGCCCTACCTAATGGATAAGCTGCAGATCCTAGTTAACCAGCAGCCTACTTCTTCCTACCCCCACCCCCTAGAATTGCCTTATGACTGTCCCATGCTGCTTGAATTCCACCACTGTTTTGACTCCACAACCTCCTCGCGAAGGCCGTTCCATGCATCCACAACCCTCTCTGTGAAAAAATACTTCCTTAAATTACCTCTGAGCCGCCCCCCTTCTATCTTCAAATTGTGCCCCCTTGTTCTTGCACACCTCTTTTTTGAAAGATGCTGCCCTCTTGGACTTTGTTGATTCCCTTAAGGTACTTGAAAGTTTCTACCAAGAGCAGGGTCATTCTTGATGCCCTGCAGGGGGCAGGCCTTAGACAGCTAGTGTTGGAACCCACTTGGGAGGGAGCAATACTAGACCTGGTACTCTCAAATGGAGAGAGGATCACAAATTTAGAAGTCAGTAGACATTTGGGAACAAGTGACCACTGCACAGTGTGCTTCACAATAAGCACAACCATTGAGACAAGCCATACAAGAACAAGGATACTGGACTTTAGAAGGGCTGACTTTGGCAAAATGGGTGAATACTTGAGGAATGTACTAGCAAATGGCCAAAGAGGAGGGGTGGAAAAACAATGGAGAAAAATCAAAACTGCTATCATAGAGGCAACAAGCCTTTGTGTGAAACAAATAAAGAAAACAAAGTGGAGTAAAAACCACAATGGTTTTCAAAAAAGGTGGCAGGGAAGGTTAAGGAGAAAAAGGCTGCCTTCAAAAAGTATAAGGAATCACAGAAGAAGCACGACAGGGAACTGCATCAATTAAAGCAGAAAGAAGTGGGGAAGGCAGTCAGAATAGCAAAGGCCCATACCAAGGAAAAAATAGCCAACTCAGTTAAGAAGGGGATAAAACCTTTATAGGTACATTAGGTATAGAAAGGTTAAGGGAGGAATAGTGAAGATTAATAAAGGAGGGAGGGGGCAGAGGGAGACAGTGAAAAGGCAGAGATATTGAATGAATACTTTTGCCTCAGTATTCACAAAAGAAGATGAGGAGGAGTTACTTAAACCAGACAATAGAAGCACTGTGGGAGGATGACACCAGTCCATTTACAGAAGAAAGAGTCCTGAAAGAAGTCCTAAAACTCAAGGTGGACAAGTAATGGGCCTGACGGGATTCACCCCAGAATCCTAAAAGAACTAAGGGAGGACCTAGTGACACCACTGGCCACACTTTTTAACAAATCATGGGAGGATGGGGTGGTACCTGAGGACTGGAGGAGGGGCAGATGTATCCCTTCACAAAAGTAGGAGCAGGCAGAAGCAGGAAACTACAGACCTGTAAGTTTGACCTCAGTGGTAGGGAAAATTATGGAATCACTTCTGAAAGAAAGAATTGTTGAGTACCTAGAGGCAGCGGGCACAGGACCCAATGCAGCATGGATTTACAGCAGGAAGGTCATGTCAGGACTAATCTAATTGATTTCTTTGACTGGGTGACCAAATTAATAGACCAGGGAGGGGCTGTGGATATGGCCTACCTAGGCTTTAGCAAGGCATTTTACACAGTCCCGCACAAAAGACTAATAATTAAGCTAGCCAGTCTGGGAGTGGGTTCCAGGTTGGTAGCCTGGGTAGCAAACTGGCTGCACAACAGGATGCAGAAGGTAATAGTGAATGGAACACATTCCGAAGAAAGTGGGGTTACTAGTGGAGTGCCTCAGGGCTCAGTACTGGGTCCATTCCTCTTTAACATCTTTATAGGTGACATTGCAGAGGGTCTGAAGGGAAAGGTATGCCTCTTTGCAGATGACACAAAGATCTGTAACAGAGCTGATATACAAGGGGTGTAGAAAGATGATGAAGGGACTTGGCAAGGTTGGAGGAATGGTCAGACATATGGCAACTTAGATTCAATGCAAAGAAGTGCAAAGTAATGCACCTGGGAAATAAAAATCCAGGAGAAGAGCACACAATAGCAGGGAGGTACTAACAACAATCAATACGGAAAGGGATCTGGTGTAGTCATATCAGATGACCTAAAGGTGGGTAAGCAATGTAGAAGTCAGTAAGGAGAGCCAGGAGGATCTGGGATGCATGGGGAGGGCACCACAAGTAGAGAAAGGAACTGGTTACCCCTCTGTACATACAGTTGGTGAGACCCAATCTGGACTACTGCATGCAGTTTTGGAGACCTCATCTATGCAAGGACATAGACAGGATGGAAGCAGTCCAGAGGAGGGCAACTTAAATGGTGCAGGGTCTGCATCAGAAACCATATGAAGAGAGACTGAGAGAGCTTAATATGTATATCCTTGATGAAAGGAGTAACAGGGGGGACATGATAGAAACTTTAGTACCTCAAGGAATCAACAAAGTCCAGGAGGGCATCTTTCAGAAAAGAGATGTGTAAGAACAAAGGGCACAACTTAAAGATAGAGGGGGACAGCTCTAGGGGTAATGGAGGAAATTCTATTTTTCATGGAGAGAGTAGGATGTGAAACCACCTTCCTGGGGAGGTTGTTGCCTAAAACAGTGGGGGAATTCAAACATGCATGGGACAGACATAAGGCAATTGTAGTGGGGGTTGCAGGAAGTAGGCTGTTGGTTAACTAGAATCTGCAGCTTATCCAATAGGAAGGGAAATGGGCAGACTGGGTGGGCCAAGTGGTCCTTATCTGCTGTCAAAGTCTGTGTTTCTATGTATCCAGGGATGCGCGATTGGCAAGGGCAGCGCATCTCTGAGCGAGGTGCGCATCCCGAGCACATGGAGCTCATGTGCTACAGGGTGCCATTTTGAATTGCTACACTGTGGAATTGCAATGCCATGCCACGCTGAACCACAGGCTCCTAACTGGAGCCAGGTAGAACTTGTTAATCTGGTGGCCCTGGTGGAGCCCCATGCAGACTGCCTGTTTGGGCAGCAGCCCCTCGCCAGCCCTAGGGCGGAGGTCTGGCAGGAGGTGGCAGATGGAATGGAGCAGGCCACTGGTGTGTGATGCAGCAGAGATCAGTGTCACCACTGGTATGGTGATATGCAGAGATGGGACCCGGAGCAGCTCAGGGCACTGCAGGCGTGCGTCCAGAGGGGGGGCCGTGCCATGGCCAGGTAAGTGCGCATCGTCTGCATCTGTGCACATCCAGTGTTTCATGGGGCTGGCAGGGCTGCATGCCATGCCGGGGGGATGTTGGTGGTTCATGCCCTGTGGGCTGGGGCAGCACGCCCTGTGCACACTGCGCCACCACACTGCGGCCGTGCCAGGCTGGGGTGCACTCTGTGTGGGGGAGGCACATGGTTTTGCTGTGTACTGATGTGTACATGTTTATGTTTCCATCCTAAGCTCTGAGGACAGGAGGAGAGCAAGGGCAGCAGGTGCACCTGGAGGGCCACAGTAGGCTGCCGTGGGACCATTGGCATGGAATGCAGGACAGGTAAGTGGTGCTGCCAGACCAGCGTGTGCAGCGCATCAGTATGCAGTTAGGTGCAGTGTATACCTACAATGTTGTGCAGGGCAGTGGGGGTGGGGTGGGCCACGGCCTCTGTGCGCGGAGCTGTGGGCAGCTGTGTTCTGCCTGCAGTGTCGTGTAGCACCTCTGCCATGACCAATGCACATGTGTGTGGCTGCTGCTGGTGAGCTGTGGGTGTGTCTTGTGCACTTGTGCCACTGTGGTCCTGCTGATGGTACCATGTCACTTCCTGCCACAGTGCTGGTGGGTGGCCCATGGGTGGCGAGTGTCCAGTGCTTTGCAGCCTGGTGCGGCATGCTGGGTCTGTGGTAGGGTGTGGGCCCACCCACTCATGTGGGAGATAGGGTGCCACCCCAGGCACGTGTCTCAGCATTGTCAGGCTGCACATTGTATATGGGGTCAGTGTCCTGGACACGCACTGATCATGTGTTCCTTCCTTTGTCATAGGTGTCCAAAGAGGGCCTCGTCAGGCCAACTACATTCGCCTCCTGAGGAAGATTCTTTCGATCACCACCACCACTTTGGAGTCACAAGACTGACACGTCAGCTGCTGCAGTGGAGTCAGTACCAGGCAGCGGCGGGATGGGGCTGCCCGTAGGGCCTGTCAGGCCTGTTACACCTGTGCCTTCCCCTGTCCCACCTCCCTTGTCCCTTTGTATAGCCCTGTCCTCTGTCCTCTGTCCCCTTACCTCCCTTCCCTGCCATCAGCCTGCTTTGTATATAGTTTCCCCATCCTTGTTCCCTGTTCCTGTGTTCTGTTTGTTGACTGTATTATACCTGTGTTTGTTCTTTATTTAATACAGATTTGATTTGGTTATCCATCTGTGTCCGGGTCTGCTTTGCAGCTAGCGAGTGGAGCCATGCTGCAGTGGTGTGCTGGGTGGCTGGGAGGTACGCCTGTGTTGTTCTTGGGCTGTGCATGGTGGTGTTCACCCATCAGTCAGTGGCTGTGTCCCGGCGTGGCCATGGGCCGGCTGTTCGTGTTGTGTGGTGTATGTATTGGGTGCCATTTGCCTGGGTGTTGCCAGCTGTGGCCCAGTTGGCATGATGCATGTCATCCTGCGAGGGGTGGCCAGTGGTTGTCCACCCATGGCCACTGGTGCCACCCTACCTACATCCACCACTGTGGTGCACGTGGGTGGGGGCTGGCTACATACCCATTCTCCTTGGGCAGTGTTCCTTCGTGGTCCAGCTGTGCCTCTTGCATGGCTCCCTCATTTTCCCGGTTGCCACACCCACCTCCCCAGTGTCTTGCTCCTTGCTGTGCCTGTGGCTGCTCCATATGTGTCCTGGCGCATCTTCCTCGGCCCCTTGCACATCCATAATTGCGCTATTGCGCATGTTGGGTTGCACCCTGGTGCACCCCTGACTGTGCTCTGGCGCATCCATGCGATATTCAGCTGTGTTGCGCTGGCGCATGCCACCTTGCGTAAACTTTGAATATCTTACTCAGTGCGCCATGGCACATTGTGCTGCGACGGCCTTGCAGTGAATGAAGTTCATTCACAAATCTGGACTGTCATGTGCGGTATGGGCTGCATGCCCACTGGCTCTTGCTCTGCACCAATGGTGCAGTCCTACCGGGCAGTCAGTCGGCGGTGGGCGGCAGGTAGGTGGGATGCTGCCATGCCGGCTGCCAGGGAGGGGCAGGGTGGTGGGCTTCGTGGGGTGGGCAGGGGTGGGGGGACTAGCCACCAGGGCTATGTTAGGGGGTGGTTTTATTACACATACCGCCCAGCGATCGGCATTTGGTCCACTGGACCACCAGGGATATGTGCAGGAAGGGGTGGTTTTTATTACACATACCGCCCACGATCGGGCATTTTGGTCACTGGACCACCAGGGATACGCTCGAGGAGGGGGGAGCTACATTGCTGCCCGCAGACCGGGCTGCAGGGGGGCTGGGTTGGGGCCAGCCACAGGTGGCAGCTGCTGTGTTGTGCCCTGCAATGCGCAGCTCACCTGTGGGTGGCCCTGGAGCTAAGCCTTTTTTGAGCTCAAAGTCCGCAGCGGGAGTTGGGGGTTCATCTGCACAACTCTGCACAGCCGGCTGAATATCGGGCTGTGCAGTTTATGCATGATTCCTCCCCTTCCAGTTGAGCATGCATTCATTTGCATTGCGCTGTTGCTCAGCCTGTTTTCAGTGGTGCAACTGCCTCCTGCTGAATATCGCAGAATGGTGCAATTTCGGACTTACGCATGCGCAACCCCTTTGAATATCCCACCCGCAGTCTTTATACCATTCAGCATATGACATTACATTTTGGTCTAACCAGTGTTTTAAAATGACTCTTTTGCCTAATGTTGAAATGACTGCCATGTAATACCTGCATTCTTTTACAGATATGCTGCTGAGATTACCTAAAATACAGACCTCTGGAGTGGATGGGTCATCTAGGCCTAACAAGGGATCTGCTCACTCCTTTATTGTGTCCCAAAGGCGTCTACATTCTTCACAGTTCCAAACTATTTGCAACAGAGAACTTTGCTCCTTATCACACCAGCTCCAAGACTCTGACTGAAGTCTGCACATTTTGTAGAATCTCACAGGCATATAATAAAGATTATTAAGAATATCAAATTGAGTGAGTCTAGATTTGTCATTTTTCATGTACATGTAGACATCAGACCAAATACTTCCCAATTAATCTGCCTGTTTGGGAATTCAGCATGCCGATAACCAGCAATTATTTAAAATAAAGTATGGGGTGTTATATTATTTTATCTAATTTTTTTAACCGTGGTGTATACTACCATATAAGCCACTGTGTTTCATACTTGAGCTTTTATGTGATACTACACACCACGGGCGTGCAAAAAATCATAGTGTCAACACCCATTCATTATTCTCTATATTATTTGTAGTAATAGTATTGATTAGATGTATAGCTCTATACATGGCAGGATCACGTTCTAATCCCTTTTTATGTATAGGAAAAATACATTTTTCCTTTATATCAAATAGGTAGAATTGGGCTTGCATTAAAATCATATAATACACACCCTGTCATGGCTTATTACTTACTTATATCATATGGCATTTTGTCTGGTCCAGGAGGCTTATTTAATTTACAACATTTCCAGCGCTGTTTCAATTTACATGTAGTTACTGAGCAATGATCTAGGTCTTATTTTATTATGTATTACTGTATCTATAGCAACATATATGCCTTGTTATACATTTTCCCTTTCCTTTTAAAATATAGTTTGAAAATTGGATGTCCAAATTTAAGTTTAGGGTAAAATTTCGGTTTCTCTGTTTTATAGGAGGCAGTATAGCACAATGAGTTAAGGCTCTGAGCTGTAGATCTGGAGACCTGGGTTTGAATCCCCCAGCCACCTAGGTACATACTGTGTGATCCTAAGCAAGTCATTTACCTTCCTTGTGCTCCCAGGTCCCATCTAGAAACAAGTTTCAGCTTAGTGTGCTACTCCTGGTTAATCAATGTTCCCTTTCTCTTGTGCTGAGATTCTGTAACTCCTAGCTGCAAAAGGCCACATCTTTACCTATTATCACACCTCTAAGTTTATTCCAGGCCTTCTTCTGATATTTGTGTTTTTCTTCCTCTAGAATTTTTTGTATGGTTTTCTTTTAGATGTTTAGCAATCTCATGTTCTGGATAGTCATATAGTTTCATATTATCCTAATTTATTGATTTTTTTATTTATTTATAAACATACAAACATACAAAGAAGCCAGCAGAAGAAGATCATTTGGTCTGTCTAGTCTGCTTGTATTGTAGGGTCCACAGTTTGAGCTACTGTCCCTGTCCCCCCCCCACACTCCTCCTATCCTCCCTCCCCATGATCCTTACCTTCCCCTTATGACTATCCCAGCCTCTCTTGAAGATGCCCACTGTTTTCAATAAGATCACCTCTTCTGGCAGCCCATGCTAAGTGCCCACCACCTTCTCTGTGAAGAAATGCTTCCTGACCTCCCTCTTAAACCACCCCACCCACCCCAAGCGAATACTTCCTTTATAGCAGGGGTTCTGACATCACTTCCCCAAAACTGCTGACAACATACACCTGTTCATATCCTTAAAGGCACAGCACACTGAATAGGGGGTAGAGGCACTCACAAGCTTGCACACACTAAGACAAGAAAAAAAAAAAGGAAAAGCAACTGTAACAGGAAGGGACACAGACATGTGGGGAGTGGTGCAATGCACTGACCGTGGAGCAGCAGTCTTCTGGGAGACATTCTGGAGACTGCATTGCTGCCCTATTTGCAGGCACCACTCTGGCCTGAGGGTGGAGGTTGTTCATCTCCATGCTGACCTGGCAGGGATTTGGGAAAGGTGCTCCCCCACCGAGGCCACCACCACTACCTCAGAGGTTGCCAAGAAAGAGGAGTGGTTGGACCACAATGGGCTCAGGGAGGATAAGGGTAGTGGAACACAGGCACATCCCTCCAGTTGTGCCTCTCCACAACTCATTCGCCACTCTGGTGGAGCATGGTTCCTCTATGGAGGCACCCGCAGCGGAGACCAAGGAGGATGCTGGTAACCTCCACAATGGAGACCCACAGGAGGGTGACACAGAACCTCACAGGGGAAGGAAACAACTCCGAGTGGGGGACTCAGTTGTTAGGGAGGTAGAACTGGGGGAGGGAGGGGAAAGGGAGGTTAGGTGCCTGCCTGGTGCCATGGCTTGGAGGGACAGGAAATGAATCCTCAGGATCATGGGAGCAGCTGCAAATGGGAGTGAGCTGGATGTCATTATCCACCTAGGGACAAATGACCTGGCTGAGAATAGGATCAGAGCAGTGCAACAGGAGTTTGTGGAGTTGGGGGGGGGCTTAGACAAGTAGCACACACAGTAACTTTCTAGGAAGTGCTAGATGTCTGTGGCATGGATGAGGCTAGGGTACTCTGCACCATGGGATTCAATGACTGGTTGAAAAACTGGTGCACAGCTCAGGGATTTGGCTTCATTGGGGACTGGGACTCCACCTGGAGGGATGCAGGCCTATACAGGTGCGATGGTCTGCATCTATCCAGGAGGGGAACCAGGATCCTAGGTGATAGGTTTAAATGCCTCATTGGCAAGCATTTAAACTAGCCAATGGGGAGACACTGAAAAGGAGAAGGGAAATCCTAGCCCCCCCCAAAAAAATCAGGGTAGTTAGTGACGTAAACACCAAGATAGAGCAGTCGATAGGAAGAAGAGCAGGGGTAAATGAAGAAAAAGACAAAGGCAGTAAGGACAGGGATGGGGCAAAAAGAAACAAAGCCATAACAAAATGGAGGGTAATGAGTACCAATGCCCATAGTCAAGGTAAAAAGCTTCCTGAAATGGTGGCCTTGATGGAAGAGGGATGCCTGGATAGCGTGGCAGTCACAGAAACATAGTACAGAGAGAACCATGACTGGGATATCAACATACTAGGGTACACAATCTACAGGAGGGACAGGGAGGGAAGAAGAGGAGGAGGAGGAGCTCTCATGTAAGGGAAGGGATCAAAGCAACAGAACTAAAGAGCAGATAGGGAGGGTTGGGGCCACCCTGAGACTGGAAATGGACACACAATCTGCACAGGGTTGTATACAGACCCCGCCTTAGGGAGGAAATGGACAAGGAAATGATAGAAGGCATCCATGGGATGGCAGAGAAAGGGGAGATATTGCTGATGGGGGACCTGAATATGCCAGATGTTAACTGGAGCACCTTTGCTGCAGCCACATCCAAGAGCAGGGCCATTCTCGATGCCCTACAGGGGACATGCCTCAGACAGCTAGTTTTGGAACCCATTCGGGAGGGAGCAATCTTAGACCTGGTACTCTCAAATGGGGATGGAGAGAGGATCTTCAGTCTTGAAGTGGGTAGCCTCCTGGGAACAAGCGACCACCAAACAGTGGTTCACAATAAACTTAGCTGTAGAGTCAAGCCATACAAAAGTGAAGGTACTGGACTTCAGGAGAGCTGAAAAATGCCAAAATGAGAGAGTGCCTCAGAAAAGCACTAGCAAACAGGCAAGAAGGTGGGGTGAAGTAACAATGAGGAAACATCAAAACCACCATCGCAGAGGCAACAAGCCTTTGTGTGAAGCAAATAAACAAATCAAAATGAAAGAAAAAAAACACTATGGTTCTCAAAAGAGCTGACGGGGAAGGTAAGGGAGAAAAAGACAGCATTCAGGAAGTATAAGGAAACACAAAAGGAGCAGGACAGAGAACTGTACCAGTTAAAGCAGAAGGAAGTGGGGAAGGTAGTCAAAATATCAAAGGCCCAAACCAAGGAAAAGAAAGCCAACTCAGTTAAGAAGGGGGATAAAACCTTTTATAGGTACATTAGGGAGCAAAGAAAGATTAAGGCAGGGATACTGAGGCTGAATAAAGTAGGAAAGTGGTTGGGCAGAGAGAGAAAGTGAAAAAGCAGGGATACTGAACGGATACTTCTACTCAGTATTCACAACGGAAAAGCAGGGGGAGATACCTAATCCAGTCAATAGAAGCACTCTGGATGGGGGGGTTGATATTAGTCCTTTCACAGAAGACAGGGTTCTGAAAGAACTCTTAAAACTGAACGTGGATAAAGCAATGGGGCCTGATGGGATTCACCCCAGAATTCTAAAAGAACTAAGGGAAGAACTAGTAACATCACTGACTACCCTTTTTAATAAATCATGGGAGGATGGTGTGGTACCTGAGGACTGGAGAAGGGCGGATGTGAGTCCCTTTCACAAAAGTTGGAGCAAGACAGAGGCAGGAAGCTACAGACCTGTCAGTTTGACCTCAGTGGTAGGTAAAATAATGGAATCACTTCTGAAGGAAAGAATTGTTGAGTCCCTAGAGGCCAGTGGGGCACAGGACCCAATGCAGCATGAATTCACAGCGGGAAGGTCATGTCAGGCAAATCTAATTGATTTCTTTGACTGGGTGACCAAAGTAGTAGACCAGGGAGGGGCTGTGGACATGGCCTACCTAGACTTTAGCAAGGCATTGACACAGTCCCAATTAATAAACAAATTAGCCAGCCGGAGTGGGTCCCAGGGTGGTAGCCTGGAATAACACTGGCTGGACAACAGGACATAGCGGTAATAGTAAATGGAGTCCACAGTGAAGAAGGTGGGTTACTAGTGGGTACCGCAGGGTTCAGTACTGGGGCGGTCCTTTTAATGTTTTTATAAGTGACATTGTAGAGGGACTGGAAGGAAAGTATGTCTCTTTGCAGATGACACAAAGATCTGCAACAGGATTGATACGCAAGGTGGGGTGGAAAGGATGAGAAGGGACTTGGCAAGGTTGGATGAATGGTCAATATATGGCAGCTTAGATTCAACGCAAGCAGTGCAAGTAATGCACCTGGGAAACAAAACCCAGGGGAGAGTACAATGGGGAGTGAGATACTGACAACAACAAAATGGAAAGGGACCTGTGGGTAGTCATATCAGATGACCTAAAGGTGGGCCAGCAATGTGACAAGCCAGTAAGGAGGGCTGGGGGGATACTGGGATGCATAGGGAGAGACATCACCAGTAGAAAACAGGAAGTTGTTGGCCCTCTGTACAAACAATTGGTAAGACCACATCTGGAGTACTGTGTGCAGTTCTGGAGACCCCATCTCTGCAAAGACATAGACAGGGTGGAATCTGTCCAGAGAAGGGCAACCAAAATGGTGCAGGGTCTGCACCAGAAGACATATGAAGAAAGACTAAAGGAGCTTAATATGTATAGCCGTGAGGAAAGGAGGGAAAGGGGAGACATGATAAAATCTTTCAAATACCTCAAGGGAATCAACAAAGTCCAAGGGGGTAGCATCTTTCAAAAAAAAGAGATGTGCAAGAACAAGGGGGCACAGTTTGAAGATAGAGGGGGGACGGCTCAGAGGTAATGTGAGGAAGTATTTCTTCACAGAGAGAGTTGTAGATGCGTGGAACAGCCTTCCTGAGGAGGTCGTAGAGTCAAAAACGTTGGGGGAATTCAAGAATGCATGGGACAGACATAAGGCAATTCTAGTGGAGGGTAGGAGGAAGTAGGCTGTTGGTTAACTAGGATCTGCAGCTTATACATTAGGTAGGGAAATGGGCAGACTAGGTGGGCCAAGCGGTCCTTATCTGCCATCATGTTCTATATTTCTATGTTTCCCCTACCTCCAGCTTAAGACTGTGCCCCCTCATGTTATGGTTGCTACTCAGCTTAAAGAGGCCCTCCTTATCCACCTTTTTTATCCCTTTCAAGTACCTGAAGGTCCCAATCATGTCCCCTCTTTTTCTCCTGTCCTCTAGGGAATATGTGTTTAGTGCTTTCAACTTCTCCTCATATGTCTTACCCTGCTGACTCACTATCATCTTTGTAGCCTCCTCTGGACCTTCTCCAGCAGGTTAATGTCCTTTTTGAGGTGTGGGCACCAGTACTGAACTCCATACTCTAGATGTGGCCTCTTCAGTGACCTGTACGATGGCAGTACTGGGTCTGGTCCTTTTTAATGTCTTTATAGGTGATATTGTAGAGGGAATGGCAGGAAAAGTATGCTTCTTTGCAGATGACACAAAGATTTGCAACAGGGTTGATACACAAGGGGGGTGGAAAGGATGAGAAGGGACTTGGCAAGGTTGGAGGAATGGTCAAGTATGGCAGCTTTAATTCAATGCAAAGAAGTGCAAAGTAATGCACCTGGGAAACAAAAACCCAGGGGAAGAGTACACAATTGGGGAAGGGGGTAGTAACAACAACAAAAATGGAAAGGGACCTGGGGGTAATCATATCAGATGAACTAAAGGTTAGCAAGCAATGTGAGAAGGTAGTAGGGATAGCTGGGGGATCCTGGGATGTATAGGGAGAGGCATCACCAGTAGAAAACAAGAAGTTGTTATCCCTCTGTACAGACAGTTGGTGAGACCCCATCTGGAGTACTATGTCCAGTTCTGGAGACCCCATCTCTGCAAGGACATAGACAGGATGGAGACAGTCCAGAGGAGAGCAACTAAAATGGTGCAGGGTCTGCAACAGAAGCCATGTGAGGAGAGACTAAAGGTGCTTAATATGTTTACCCTTGAGGAAAGGAGGGAGTTGGGGGACATGATTGAAACTTTTAAGTACCTCAAGGGAATCAACAAAGTCCAAGAGGGTAGCATCTTTTAGAAAAAGAAATGTGCAAGAACAAAGGGGCACAATTTGAAGATAGAGGGGGACGGCTCAGGGGTAACGTGAGGAAGTATTTTTTCACAGAGACAGTGGTGGATGCATGAAATAGCCTTTCTGAGGAGGTTGTGGGGTCAAAAACAGTGGGAGAATTCAAGAATGCATGGGACAGACATAAGGCAATTCTTGTGGGGGGGTAGGAAGAAATAGGCTGTTGGTTAACTAGGATCTGCAGTTTATCCAGTAGTTAGGGAAATGGGCAGACTAGGTGGGAGAAGCAGTCCTTATCTGCCTTCAAAGTCTATGTTTCAGTATAACCTCCTTTCTCCTACTAGTGATCCCCTTAGCTATGCATCCCAGCATCTTGTCTGCCCTTGCTGCTGCTTTCTTGCACTGCATGGAGTGCTTTAGGTCACTAGTGATCATCACTCCGAGGTCCTTCTCCTTTTCTGATGCAGATGCCTGGACTCCACCCAGGTAGTACTCCATCCTAGGATTCTTGGCTCCAGCATGCATAACTTTGCTTTTGTTGGCATTGAAGCCAAGCTGCCAGATCCTGGACCACCTCCTCAGCTTTTCCAAATCATTCTGTAGGTCATGTATCCCTTCAGCTGTTTTCACTCTCCCACAGAGCTTGGTGTCATCCGTGAATAGACACATTTTTCCCTTAATGCCATTCCCAATGTCATTGAAGACATTGAACAACACCAGCCAGCCCCATCAACGAGCCCTGCAGGACTCCACTGGTGACCTCCCTGGTACCAGATAACTCTCCCCCCACACCCACCCTCTGGGTTCTGTCCCTCAGCCAGTTTTCCACCCATCTGGACATCTTATCCCCAACCCTGAGATCTGCCAGCTTCCTGATCAACCTTTTGTGGGGCATAGAGTCAAAGGCCTTGCTGAAATTCAGATAGAGGATGTCTACCAATTGGCACCTGTCTACTGTCTACTGTCTTAGTGACCCAGTCAAGGAAGTCATTTAGATTTGTTTAACACAAGTCCCCCCCCAATGAACCCGTGCTGCCTCGCATCCTGGAGACCATGCTCCTCTAGATAGTCTACCAAACTTTCCTCAGGTATGGTCTCCATGAGCTTGCACACGATTGAGGTCAGACTGACTGGTCTGTAATTCCATGGGTCATCCTTGGGACTGCTTTTGTGGAGGGGCATCCTGCAATACCACACCTGACTCTAGTAAACTATTAAATAGGCCTGCCAGTGGCCTCTCAGCTCCTCAGCAAGTTCCCTTAGTATCCTTGGATGTACTCTGTCTGGGCCTGGTGATTTATCCACCTTCAATGCTAGCAGCCCCTCCCTCACTCTATCCTCCTCTATCACTACATGTGTTCCCCTCCTCCCTGCTCCTCTTCTTCCCCCTGAAGGCACTGGTCCGTCCTTCTCCCTGGTAAAGATGGAACAGAAGTATTCATTTGGTAGCTCTGCTTTGCTACTAAACCAGGAGGAACTTTTATTTTTATATTTGGTCAAACAAATTTTGTGGTCCATAGATTGCCATTTCAGCAGAATTTCCCTATAGAATATCTGTTCTTAAGTTTTTGAAGATGCTAGACACTAAAATTTAGAAAATGACAGTAACGATACGTGCTGTAGTGTACCTGCTTTTCTTGAGATTGTAATGCTTGACTATATCTAATGTAAGGTATGCCATCATTGCCTGACCTGAGTCTGGACTGAGTTTTATTATATTTGTGTTTTTTCCCCTACCTTATTCTCTGCCTTTCTTTTCCAGAATCCCTGATGAAGTTCAGTGGATGGCTTGTGCTGCAAGGGGCTGAGCAGCAGCTGCCTGTCATCCACTAGGTGATCAGGAGGGGAGAACAGAGTGAGCAGAAAGAGAGAGAGAGCTGAACAGTGAAGAGTGAGAGAAGTTATGTTTATGAAGAGTGAATGGAGGAAATTATTAACACACTCTAATCAGAGCCAACAAGGCAGCTATACTACTTTAAAGGGACACTGTGGGCCAGATATTCAAAAGGGTTGCACCATGCGCAATAGGGTTGCGCCTGCGCAAGTCCAAACTTGCTCCATTCTGCGATATTCAGCAGGAGGCAGTTGCGCCACAGAAAACATGCTGAGCAACAGCGCAATGCAAATGAATGCATGCTGAACTGGAGGGGGAGGAACCATGCATAAACTGCACAGCAGCCGATATTCAGCGGAGCTATGCAGAGTTATTAGCGCAACCCAACCCTCGCCTGCAGGACTTTGAACCCAAAAAGGCTTAAGTAGAGGCCACCCACAGGTGAGCTGCTGCTGTTGCAGGGTACAACGGCAGCTGCACCTATGGCTGGCTAACCCAGTCCTATGCCCCCGCGGCCCATCGCGGGCATAGTGTACTCCCCACCAGCCGATCGCGGGCATCAATGTAACTCCCCTCCCGTTCATATCCCTGGTGGTCCAGTGGACCCGAAGTGCCCGATCATGGTATGTATAATAATTCCCACCCCTCCCGTTCCACATCCCTGGTGGTCCAGTGGACCAAAATGCCCGATCGGCAGGCGGTATGTGTGATAAAACCACCCCCTGAACATAGCCTGGTGGCTGGTATCCCCACCCTACCCACCCAAGGCCCCACCACCCGGCTCCCCCGGCGGCGGCGAGCGGCAGCATCCACCCAGGTGTCGCCCCAGCCTCGTCACTCTCACCTGGGTTTCCCCATGGGCGGACGGCTCGCCACCCCACTCCGCCTGGTCCGCTATCATCACTGGACGCTGGGTGTTGGAGGTGGTAGGAAAGGCGTGCCTCTGGAGTTCGAGCAGTAAGCCCTCGGGGGTCAGGTTCCGCAGCCTGCCTGCTCGGCCCACAAGCCAATATTGCCCTGCTCCTTGAAAAGGGTGATCAGGAAGGGTGGATCCTCCTCCAGACCCAGGGTTTGTGTCCAGGTACTTCCTGGTCCCAAAATGGATGGGGGCTGGCGCCCCATTCTAAACCTGAACAAGTTCCCTAGGTCTTGGACCTTCAGGATGGTAACTCTGGCTCAGATAATCCCATCCTTGGACGGGATGTGGTTCTGTTCCTAGACCTCCAGGATCACGTTCTTTCACGTCCCAATCCGTCCGTCTCATCAAGATTCCTCCACTTAAAGCGGAGGATCCTTTATGAGTTCAGACCATGCCCTTAAGCCTCTCTAGCTCCCAGGGTGCTGCAAATGCATAGCAGTGGTGACCCAGCATTCCTCTCTGGCGCCAGAAGGTCCGGTGTACCTACCTGGACGACTGGCTGATTGCAGCCCCCTCCAGAGGCGGAGGTGGGCGGTCCAGAGATCTAGCTCTCCAGGTTTGCTCTCAGATTGGCCTCCTCATCAACAAGGCAAGTTGGAACTTCGTGCAAAAGCAAGTGATGCATTTCATCAGGGCAGGCTGACTCTCTTCAAACAGTATGGCTCTGGCGGCAGGGGCGGTTCTTTCCTCTTGCCCAATCATTTATGGTTGGGCAATCGTCTTCCCTACCGGGACTTCCTGCACCTCCTGAGCCTCATGGCGACCTGCAGTGTGGTATTGGGCCGCTGGTGCACACCCTTCAATGAGGACAGGCCAGTCAGTGGTCACGCCTTGATCTGTTGGATCAGCTAGTGACAGTGACCCAGGGGATCCGATGCTCTCAGTGATGGACTGTTTGGCATCTGCGGAGGCATCCCGTTTATCCGCCCAGAGGATCTCTCTATCGACCGTGCCTCTCACATGGGTTGGTGCCCTCTGGGGAGCACAGGCGCATAGCCTCTGGTCTCGGGAATCGATGCACATCAACCTGCTGGAGCTAAGCAGTTCATCTAGCCCTCACCACCTTAGCTCCGTTTCTACATGGTCAAGTGGTTGAGTCAGGCGGACATACCACGACCATGTGCCATAAACCCTTGGTGGGACGTGTCCATGTCTCTGTGCAGGAAGCTTTCAGATTTGGTCTCGTACGCAGCCTGGGCGGATCTCTTTGCCATTCACGTGGCAGGGCCTCCAACACCTGGCCGTGTTCGGCGGATAGGGCTGCGTCTCATGAGTGGTCTCTCCTGCCGGAGGTAGTACGAATCTCTTCTCCCACAGGGCATGCCTCAGGCGAACTGTTTACCTCAGGAGATGTGAGCTGGGCTGCTTCATGCCGCCCCCACCAGGGCGCTGGGAGGCCTTCTTGAGCTATGGACCGAACTCTTCTATGCCTTTCCCTTGATCACAAGGTGCTTCTCAAAACAAGAGGGACAAGGCAGGTGATTCTGGTAACCCCAGACCGGACGTCAGTTCTGATATCAGATCTCCTCCAGTCTCGCTCAGGCTCCGGTGGCTTCAGCCGCCTGGACCTGATCTCAATCAATCAGGAAAGTATCATCCGGACCTTCAATCCCTACACCTGGCCTGGTTCCTGGTGCACAATTCAGCCCCAGGTCTTTCAGCCCAAGGACCCTGCGTCATTGGGCGTCCGTAAAGCAACCCAGAAAATACTACCTTTAAATGGAAGATTCTCCATTTAGTGTCAAGAACAAGGCATGGACCCCTCCTCCTGTTCCTTAAACATACTGGACGACCAGGTCCTTTCTCAGCAAGACTTTGGTCGATGACTCTTAAGATGACCTGGCAGCCATCTCTGCTTACAGGCGTGGGCAGGAGCAGTCAGTGTGGAGAAGGTGATCGGCGCTTACAAAGGCATGATCACTATCCCTCTGGTGTGAGAACCTCCCTCCATGGGATCTACTGCTGGTATTGGCTAAGCTCATGGGCAGGCCGAACCCGATGCACAGGTGGCATCCTCCCTGTAGTGGAAGATGCCTTCTTGGTGGCTATCCGTCAGCCAGAAGGATGGAGGCTCAAGTGCTTTCCCAGTCCCTATCTGGTCTTCCACAGGAAAGGTTGTCCTCGCCCCACCAGGTCCTTCAGAAGGTGGTGTCAGTTCACATAACAGTGTTGACTCTCCAGTGTTCTCAGTCACCTCGGGCCCAATATAGGCTCCATACTGGACCCTAAACGCACACACAAGGCGGGCTGAGCCAGGAAAGTTAGCCAGCTGAAACACCTCGCTGAAGCCGCACCTGGAGCCTGCAGCCAAGTGGACGATAGGCAGGTGGGTCACCTTCTGCATAGATCTGCTATGGGTTGCGGGCAGGGCCTCCAGAGGATAGGCTCTTCTACCCACCATACCGCTGCATCGGTAGGTGCTTCAGGGCGACCCTATCAGGGAAATCTGCAGGGCTGCTACCTGGAGTCAGCACATATTCATCACTTACCAACGACCTTGATCCGCCGGGATGCTGGTTTGGGGCCTCTGTTCAGTCTTATCCTAAGTAGTGGGTGTGCCTTGTCTCCCTCTTCAGTAGAACTGCTAGGAGTCTGCCAGATGGTGGATGAACAACATATCATGTCCAAGACAGGTTACTCACCTGTAGCAGGAGTTCTGAATGGTATGTTCATCCACACTCCGACCTCCCGGCGATGCGCCTGACTTCCAGCAGACTAGAATCTGGCGTCATGGGCGGAGCCGAGGTTTACAAGTGGGTGGGGCCAACGAACTCCAGCAAGATTTAAAGCAGGGCCTGCCAGATAGTGTGGATGACAACATATACCATTCTAGAACTCTTGTTACAGGTGAGTAACCTGTATTTTCTCATTTAAGGATGCCATCAAACTTCCTTGTCATTCTGTCCCTAAGGATGGGGTCTGCATGGATTAATGGGCCATTTCCTGTCTCAGGTTGACCAATAGTGACTCATCTACTCCATATTTTACTCTCTAGATCTTCCTTGTCAATCTTCACCATTCCATTACTTCCTGGATTAAGCAGGCGTGCATCACGAAACTTTTTTTTAAAAATTGCCTATGACCCGCCCTGGGGCGGCGTCATCACAAAGAAGCCGTTAATGCGACGACTCCTCCTCCAACTCAGTTCTGTTTCTCCGCCCGTCGAGGCAGCACCTGCTGGAGCATTTCAACTCGTAGTTTGGACGACTCCTCATTTATATACCACTCGGCAATACCGGTAAAGACTGTCCTTATCTATTTATGCGGCGTCGGGTGTGTTTTCTATTTTTTCCTCATGGTGCATTATGTCGGTTCTGGGCGACGTTTTCGAAAACGGGCGGGCCCCTGCGTCAGTGCTCCTGTAGCCAGCATTTCTCCGTCTCGAACACGGCGCGTGTCTTGGTGCCTGGGACGACCATGATATGGATTAATGCGGCGCGGTTCTCGATGGACGGCGTCCTCGAGATCGTAGCTCAGCAACCCGCCCGACTTAGGGGCGCGGCGTCCTCGCGAAATCTCGGGCGAATCATGACCCTTTCGAGTCCCGGGCCTATAGTCCGAGGGGGTCTCCTCTCCTCTTGCGAGAGCCTTCTGCAGTGTTGGGGCGTCGTAGCCCTCCGGACCGGCATGACCGCCTCGACGTCACCTCTTGAGAAGTGCAAACTCCCCGTCGAGGCCTTAGCTGGGCCGGCCGGTGGACCCTCGGCGCCGCCTCGGCGCGTTCCAGATCAGCGCGTTCGCGGTGCGGTGATCAGCAGCGCCGTTCAAATCAGCGCGCTGCGGTGCCGGTATCGAGCCAGCGCCGCTTTGAATCAGCGCTATTGGCACCGGTGTAAAGGCGGCGCGTTGCGATGTGTTTTGGCCTCGGCGCCGTTCGCGGTGCCGATGAGCCTGGTAGGCGCTGCCCGGCAGTGCCGCTTCATCGGCCTTCCCCCCTCCGGGCGGTGCCAGGTCTGCTGGAGCAGCTGGGGTGTAGAGTTGAGCCTTCATGCTGCCCGGCGTGGTGGGGCGGCGGCGTCGCTTTTCGGTACGGGGCGTTCCGTGGCCTCGGGAACCCCTGGGTGGCCAGCATCGAGGTCCTGCTGGTCTCGTCCTCCTCGGAGGACGATGGCTCAGATATGGGACCCAGCACCCCCATTCTTAGAATCTGGGTCCTCGGTGGCTAGGGGTACCAGGCGGCGCAGCGGGCCCCTCCCTCTGTCCCCTTGCCGTCGTCTCACGGGGTTCCTCGGCTGGGGTGGCCGAGATCACGGGGGCAGGCGTGGGGTGACGGAGGGAGGCCCCCTCTCTGGAGGACCCAGACAGCTACCCCGGGTGCTGTTGCCTCCTCTAGGGTTGAGGGAGCGTTGCAGTCGAGAGAGGAGGCTCTCGGAATCCGGGGGTTGAGGGACAGGCGTCCTGCTGCTCGGTCTTCTTTGGCCACCTCAGGGGGTGGCCAGGAGCCATGAAGCGAGCCCCGCACCCTCCCCCAGGGTTCTAGGGTATCCTCTGGCGGCGCTTGTGTGGACTGCCCTTCTGGATCCATGCAGTCCCAAGGCGTCACAGGGGTTTCTCCCAGGGCTCTTCCAGGTTCCCTTCCCAGAGTTCCGTTCTACGGACCTGGTTTGATATCCAGGATCCTCCCTACGAGGCTCCTTCCAGTTCCAGAGCCCACATGAGTAACAGTTGCCTCCTCGGAGGTGCCCTCTCCCATCTCTCGCCTTCCTGCCCAGCTCCCCAGGCCAACCGGTCCCTACGGTTCCGTTATCCTGGGAGCAGTTCAGGTTCTGCAGTGACCTTCCCCTCATGTGGTGTAGTTACGCGCCATGAGCGGGTCTTCGACTCTCCCCACCGCCATGAGGAATCTCTGGACATTCCAGTTCCCCCCTCATCCTCGTCTCTCCCTCTCTGAGGAAAGAACCCCTACTCATCTGTCCTCCGATGCTGATTTCACAGAATATCGTTTCCTCCCGAGGATGGTGAGGGATCTTCAGTTTCCTAGTTGGAGAGACAATACGAGCGGGTGGCCGTAGGAAGTCACCGGTGAATTCAGTGCCCAGCATCTGGTGGTACCTTCCAGCTAACCCTTCCAGGCGTCTATCCAGTCCTGGCAGTTCCTACCGTTTCTTCCCAACCCGGCGGACTGCAGCCTAGGTATTATGACCCCTCTGAACTCTAGGTTCCTTCCCAACCCATCCTCAGGTTTGGTATACTGGATACTCCTTCTGGGCGCGTTGCCTGGCTTCACGACCGCCCACGGATTAGGACTCTCTCCAGTTAAGGCCGTTGGAAGCTGAAGAGTGTTCTCTTCTTCTCGTGCAAGTGCATGTATTGCATCACATCAAGCTCACCACGCCGCCTACAACCGGCATCTGTGGTCGATGATGTCCCAGCTGCTGCCATCTATACCTGACACGGAGCAAACCAGACAAGCCGTTGCCCTCCGCTGTAGGCCTGGAGCTGCGCACACACCTGGGCAGGCATCTATGACGCCATCGAGGTGGCTTTCCGGCTTGCGGGACAGGCGATCTGCATCAGGCGGACGGCATGGCTCGCTTTTCCAGGTTGTCACCCTGCCCGCCGAGGGTGATGCGCCTCGCCCGGGGACCCGCTCTTTTCTCATCCAGAGCTAGGAGACTTTTACAGGGGCCCATCCGCCTCGCCCTCGGAGGCACCTCCTAGCTCTTTCTCCCACTTAGGCTTGAATAAGCCAGGTCTTCTCCTTCTGTTTCTCACCAGCAGAAGGCTGGGGGTCTTGTTCCCTCAGGTATGGCCTCCTTCCCTCCTGGGAAGAGGAGCTAGATATCACTCCAGGAGTAATGAATGGTGAAGATTGACAAGGGAAGATAGGAAAATTCATTGATCACCTAATTCTTGATCTTCTCTTGTATCTTCACCATTCATTACTACACCACCACCACCATCCTCAGTGGCCTCTTCCTGTGGCTTCTCCACCTCCGCCTCCTTCCTCTCTCTGCATTTTCTTTGTTTATAAAATATGGGGAAAATTCCTTAATTTTCAAAAAAAGTTCTTTCTTGGGGGTTCTACACCAGAAAAATTACTTACTCTAAGATTCATGGGCCATCTAAGTGGATTGCATTGGCGATCAGACTGCACTACTATCTCTGCTATTCTTCTGGAAGATACCTCTGAGTTTTTTGGTCTGGCTCAGGCTATTCAGTTTTGATCCTGCAATCCCTGTTCAGATAGTTGCCCTGAAATCTCCCCCTCTATTCTTGCCTTGCAGAGCAGAGGACAGCAATGTCTGTTCCTTTCTTCTTTTAACAAAAAAAAAAAAATGCTGAGGGAACTCTCCGACTGCTATAGGCATCTTGGTATCTGGGTCATGCATCTAGTCAAAAGGAGAAATCAAACAAGAAGGCAAATGAGAAGGTAGGCTTTCCTTCGGCTGTTTTGCTATTGGTTTCTCCCTTAATTGTCCTCCTGGACAATTTTTACAATAGAGCTCTGCTGACCATATCCAATCCTAACCAGCCTAAGCCTTGGCCTGCCTTAGCCAGTCGTCTGAGTCCCATTTCTGTCTTGAAGCATAAAGAAATGCATTTCCATTTCTAAACCCCTGAGCAGCACTCTCATGCTGCTGGGGTTTTATTCTCCCCTCCTCGGGTGTCCTCCAGTTAAAGGCCTCACGGCCAGGAGCCCGAGGCAGGTGTCTATGAACAATGGCATGTTGAAGATAAGACTATGCCCCTCTGAGTCTGTCTAGCGGGTTCGTGAACCTTCTCTTCCAGCTCTATCTCACAGGATTCTTGCGCTTCCCTTTAGTCGAGCCTTCAGCTACAAGCTAACTATGCTCATGGGCATTCTGGTCCCTTCAACATCCCATCTCTCTCTTCTCTTCTTCTTCTTCTTCTATTTTCTCATTTCCTTACTCATCTCCTCCTAGAAGTCACCCCAGGTAAGGAGGCCCTGCAGTCCTAGATTAGGGATGTTCTTATCTCCTCTGTCCTTCCTCCATCGGCTTATTCCTTTTCAGTTCATTCTTCCTTGTTTGCTATCCTCGCTATCTTGCTTCGCTATCTATATTTTCTGCTCTCTTTGCCTCTCCGGCTCACAGAACTGAGGTTGGAGGAGGAGTCGGTCGCTACTAACGGCCGCCGCAGCATGACGATGACGCCTGCCTCGAGGGCGGGCCGTTAGGCAATTTAAAAAAAAAAAAGTCTCTGACGGGTGCAGGCCTCCGCTTACACCCAGTAAGTAATGAATGGTGAAGATACAAGAGAAGATCAAGAATTACGGTAGAGTACGTAATTTTCCTTTCTGTTGCTTTAATCCTTCCCTTACATAGAGAGCCACTCCTCCTCCTCTTTTATCCTCCCTGTCCCTCTTGTAGGTTGCATGTCGTGGTATGTTGACATCCCAGTCATGGTTCTCTGTATACCATGTTTCAGTGACTGCCTCAATATCCAGGCATCCCTCTTTCATTAAGGCCAGTAGTTCAGGGAGCTTGTTTCACTGACTCAGGCATTGGTACTCATCACCCTCCATTTTTTTGATGGCCTTACCATATTAGTCCCATCCATCCTTACTGGCTTTTTTTTTGCATTTACCCCTGCCCTGCTCTCGAGTGACTTCTCTATCTTGGTGTTTACTTCGCTAATTACTGTGTTTTATGGGGAGGCTTGGATTTCCTGCACCTTCTCAGTGCCCCCGCTAGTTTAAATGCTTGCCAATGAAGTATTTATACCTTATCACCTAGTATCCTGGTCCCCGGACAGATGCAGACCATTGCGCCTGTATAGGCTTGCATCCTCCAGGTGGCTCCCATGTCCCCAGTGAAGCCAAAACCCTGAGCTCCAGACCAGTTTTTCAACCATTCACTGAATCCCATGGTGCGAGGTACCCCTAGCATAATACTTGCTATAGACAGACAGCACCGTGAGAAGGTTACCATACTGCTACTTGTCTAAGACCCTCCCCAACTTTACAAATTCCTCTTGCACTGCTCTGTTCCCATTCCCAGCCCGGTCATTTATCCTAGGTGGACAGTGACATCCAGCTACCTCCCTCATGCAGCTGCTCCGCGATACTGAGGTTCGCTTCCTGTCCCTTGGAACCATGGCACCAGGCAGGCACCTACCTCCCTTTCCTTCCTCCCCCAATGATCGAATCCCACCAGGAGTTGTTTCCTTCCCTTTGGGGGTCTTGTGCCACCTCCCAAGGGTCCTCTTTTGGAGGTTCCAGGCATCCTCCTTGGTCTCCACTGCAGGTGCTTCCATGGGGAACCACTCTTGCCAGAACAGCATATGAATTGTGGAGATACTGCTGGAGGGATGCTCTCTGTTCCACCACCCTCTCCGTCCCTGAGCCCACCTTGGTCCAGCCGCTTCTCTTTCTTTGTCAATCTCTGAGAAGCGCAATGGTCCCTGGGTGGGAGAAGAGGTTTACTAACTCAGCCAGGTCAGCCTGGAGACTGGCAACCTCCTCCCTCAGACCAGAGAGGTGCCTGCAAATAAGGCAGCATCATAGCCTCAGAATGTCTCCTGGAACATTGCCTCCCAAAGCCATTGCACTGCACCACTCCCATCATGACTTATTTTGTGTCCCCTCTCCTGTTGCTTTGTATGCTTACTCACTCCTTCCTACATGTTTTTCCACCTACTTTCCTACTGCCTATGTACCCTTACAACTCTCATCCTTCCTGTTCTGGTGAGAACTTCCTATAGTCTTCTTCCTCCTTACTTGGACTTGGACCTCCAGCAGCTAGGGGCAGAAATAGCTATTTTTTTTCCTTTAAGGTTGATGAAACTAATGTGTCTCAGTGATGCTTCCTTTCTTCTGCCAAACAGGAAGTTCCTGTTGTCAGTCAAATCCACTGGCTATAAAAGTAGAACTTGCTTAGGGTGGAAGGTTGGGAAGGAGGGCAATTAGTAAGAAAATCTGTAGCTTTTTTTAGTCAGCTAATTGCTCTGAAAGCAGGATTCCCTCTGCCAGAAGCTAGCAGCAGTAAGCTGTAATTGGAGACAGATGCTTTTCTTCTGCTCAAACCACACCCAATTAACTCTACTCCTGATTAAGCAAACTAAGTTGATGCAGTCCCCTTCCCAAATAGAGAAACACACACTTTCTTCTTTTTTTTTTACTTAAATGAGACCCGCTGCTTCTAATAAAGTATCTGTTTGCTTAATCCTAGCAGGCACTGACTCTGCTGAGCTAGAAGTGATTTAGTAGTAAGAAAATCTGTAGCTTTTTTAGTCAGCTGCTTGCTGTGAAAGCAGGGTTCCCCTGCCAGAAACTAGCAGCAGGACACTGTAATTGGAGACAGCTGCTGGGTTAAGAGAATTGCCCCAAAAAAGCTTTCCAGGGTAGACACTGACTTTTTGTCTGTCCACCCTCGTCATGAGGGAGTTGTGCAGCAAGCTGCATGTGATAAAGCTGGAGTACTTTGTCTTCTTTACCACCAGAAAAACAGATTGCATTGCAAAGAGAGAGACACTCTTCTGCTTCATTGCTTATTCGTCAGTCTTCCTACTTGGCCTATACAGCCAAGTATCAGAAGGGTTTATGGTATTCTGTTGTGGCCATTGCTCAGTCAGAGTCCAAGTCCATGGCCCAGGACTTAATTGAGACTGCTAAGACTGCCTTGGAAGGAACAAAGTACCAGTTCCATATGGCAGATAACATTGATGCTGCATCTAGGGTTACTGCCAGGCTATCTCACTCAGATTTGCCTGGCTAAGGACATCCAACCTCTTGCAGGATACCCAGTCTAAAGCTCTAGACTTCCTCTGTGATAAGTCTCCTGTTCGATTCCAGAATAGAAGAATACATTAAAAATGGACACGTAGAAATCTCCAGAGTGACACAATTCTGTAATTTTAATGTATTTTAAGTTGTTTGTGTCTTATTGCTCTGCTGGACTAGTGACAGATCCTCCAGCTTTGATAGTTTGTAAGGCATCCAGTCATCGCTGCTTCTGTCGCTGCATCTCTTAATTTCTCTGCTTCTCTCTTTGTTGTACAGCCCACCATTTGAAGAAAGCAGACAGGCTTTCAGGTTCTGTCACTGCCTATTGTGTTTTCCATCACTGGTGCTGACTGTACAGTCTCAACTTGGACTTCTTTTCTGCAAGATTGATTGCCATCTTTCTGCTAATGATACCTGGGCTTGCTGCTGCAGAATCCACGCCTTTTGTTATGCTTCCTGGTACTATGTCACGTACTCAAGCAAAAACTCCTGCCTTAGAGTATGCATGGCGAATCCCACTTAGTCTGACACCATCTGTCATTTATGCACAGCTCAGGAAGTATAGGAGAACCAGAAGGTTTTAAAATTCATAAATAGCGCTTTATTTTTCTCAATAGCAGCAAAATAAAATTATTCATTATAACTTTTTACAAGGCAGTACAGACTGAAAACTAAGTCCTTCTGAGGGTACCACTTAATTCCAAGTTCCAGTCCTTGTCTCTCTAGCAAAAGCATTGCTGCTCTTTTAAAAGTCTTTGTCTGGGAGCTGTAAGAGAGCCTGCTTCTCACAGAGTGTTCTTGTAAGTTTACAGAATGTTCTTGTCAATGTCGCTCCTTGCAGGTGCAGTGAAAGAATACATAGTGACCAAGAACTGAACTCATGTTTACAACTTTGCAAAAGGCTTAAAACTGTATCTTAGGTGAAATCCTTGAGTTTTAAATAGCTTTTGCAATCATTTAAACAGTATAATTATATATAGTTTTAACAGAGGGATCCCAGTATCGCATACAGTTTACACAGAGATTACATATATTTTATACCCACAGGTATGGAAGGGGAAGAAAAGACAAAATAGCAAGGGAAGGTAGAGAGCACGGTAGAGAATTGGCGTAAACAGTACGAGTGTTTAGTTCCTAGGTCTCACAAGAAATTTGTTGCACAACTAGGTATAGAAGAGATGGAAAAGGAGGGATAGAACCAGACCCTTTACTTTCAACTCTTTATGCATAACAAATGGCAAAGCCTCATTCAGCCCTCTGTCACAAGCATCTGTTTTCCTTTTCTTTCTTGTCTCTCTCGGTTACATAAAACAAATATTCTCATGTAACCTAGGAACTGATCACTCTGGTCTTGTGATTCTCCACTTCTGCTAGTTCTCTGCCTTCACTTGCTGTTTTGTCTTTTCTTCCCCTTTCATATCTCGGTTATAAAATATATGCAAATCTTTGTGTGACAGTGGGATCCTTGGTTTGTAATGTATATAGTTATACTGTTGAAATGATTGCAAAAAGTTGTTTGGAATTTAGAGGGTTAATCTAAGATGCAGTTTAAGCTCCTCAGCCTTGTTTGCAAACTCTTTTGCAGAGCTGTCAACCAGGCCGTCAGTTCTGGGACACCATGTTCTAATTTGTTGCAACTGCAAGGAACAAACAAAGTTTTAATATATGTTATGATGAAACAGGATGTCTCCTTAACAAGCTCAGGATGAAGAAGTTAATTGTTAGGCCAAGACTGGTTATACAAAGAGAAGGAATCTTTTGTTGAGAGACTGAAACTTGGAATTAGAGATGTCCTCAGACAAAGGACTTTATTTTCTCCATTTGTACTGCCTTTTTAAGTAGGTACACTGAATAATTTTTATTTTAATTTTGCTGTTATTGATAATAAAACAGTCATCCATTCCCAGTTAAGAGACTTCTTCGACTCTAACAATATTCTCAATCCACTGCAATCTACATTCATGCCAAATCATAGTACTGTATCTGCAATGTCTAAAGTCCAGAATGATTGGCAGATCGCACTGGATTCCAAGAAGCATGTCTGTGCCTCATTTTTGGATCTGAGTAAGGCCTTTGATACACTGGACCATGTCATCAAACATCAGACTTACATTGAATGATTGTTCATTGATCGGTCGTAGACCATTACAGTATTATAAATAAGCAAATCCATATGACAAAATAAAAGAAAAAGGACAGACCATTCAGTATCTAAGAACTATATTACATATGCATAAATAGCGGCTGTCAATTTAAACATATTAAAAGGAGATCAATACATTTACATTAGTTACTATAGTACTTAGAATAATGCATTTAGAAAACTTCTGTGACAAAATACATTAGCATCCTATCCTTACAAATGTTTGATCTGAAAGAAGAAGACAGCAGTACCCTAATGTTAAATGAATTTGATAAAAAAAAAAAAATCATATTACTTTTGTTTGGCTTTGATTCTTGATATTGTCCCTAAATAACCTGCAGTTTTTGAATTACTACTAACATACTAAAATGCCAGCAGAATAGGCCTAATGGTCTTTTGTGTCTGCTCGTTTGGTCAGCCCCCACCCTGGGAGCTGACCTTGCTCCCTCTCCCCGCTGGTTTCTCCCTTCCCAGTCCTGGATATTCTCGCTGCACTGGTTTTGCTTCCAGAACCCTTCCCTGTACCTGTCTTACCCCTCTTGAACCCTCCACCATTTCTGCCTCTGCCAGCCCCTGGGCAGCGCATTCTTAGCTCCACCACCTTCTGAGTGAAGTAGCACCTCCTCCTTTCTCCCTCCAGCTTCCACCCATGCCCTCTAGTTGCCGCCTGGCCCTTTGGAGCACTCTTACTGCTCCTCCCCTATTTACCCCCTTTATGTACCTGAAGACCTCCATCATGTCCCCTGGTACCTTCTCTCTTCCAGTGTGTACATATTTAGCTCTTCGAGCCTTTCCCCATAGGTCCTATCCCCAAGCCCCAAATCATTTTGTTTGCCCTCCTCTGACCCTCTCCAGGAGTTCAATGTCATTCTTTAAATGTGGCCTCCAAACTGCATGCAGTACTCGAGGTACAGCCTCACCAAGCAGTTAAACAGTGGGAGTATCACTTCCTCCTTCTGGAGATGAGTCCCTAGCGATGCATCCAAGCATCCTGTTGGCCTTTGCCAGTGCCCTCCTACAAGTCTCGAGTTGTTCATCTTGGCATCCACGACCACCCCATATAAAGCGATAAAGCGTATTTGAATAAGCATTAGTCATCATTTGTATTGAAGAGAATATTCATTAGCAAGGTTGTCAGTTGTCCAATATTATTCCAAATTGAATTGGCCAAACTTTCCTTGGTTTTTCATGCAAAGGACAGATCATAATTACAAGATACAGATCTTCCAAATTATCATTAGTGCATGAACAGTAAATAGAACTGGTGTTCCAGACTTTGTTGTATCTGGCCAATAAGACATTACTTGGAAACATTTCCAATCTAAACCTAGTAAAAGCTGCCTTTGTTTTATATCAATCAATACATACAAGTATACTCTGTACTGAAATAAGGCATCATTAGAGCGTACCCATGTGACTATATTCAGGTTTAAAATAGTTAATAAATCCAGAGTTTTATTATTTATAATCTTTTTGTGATATAAGATCTATATTTAAGACCAATGGTTATGTTTTTATCCAAATATTTCCTTTGAAAGGTAATCTGAGGCTTCTAGGATACCATTAAGCCCTAACAGCCATTTGGACTTCATGTAGCCATGTCTTCCCATAAATACTTTTCCCTCCGTGAAAGAGCTGGTAGTCTTTATGGTCCAGAGATTTCATTGAATTGATTTCATTGACATTACAGAGCATTTTAAGACCGAAGACCATGAGCTCGCAACTTGAAACCTACAAATAGCCTTTTAATTCCTTTACCGATACAGTATTGATCCAACCTTAATTTAAATTCAGATATAGTTTTACTTTCAACCACCTCACAGGGCAATGCATTCCATATTTGAGTTACTCTGTTATTAATCCGATGTCTCCTCTTATTTGTATTTGTTCTTTCCTTGATCAGTTGATGGTTATGTGCTCTTGTATTATGACTATGTTCCCTTGCTCCAATCCCATACTATCCCAAAGAAAAGTCTCTATGGGACTTGTATATCAGACACATATCTCCCTCATCCTTCGATACTCCAGTGAATACAGCCCCAAAGAATTCAACCTCTGATCGTAACTCTGTCCCTCCAATCTTGTAACAGTTTTGTGATCCTCCTCTGAACTCTCTCCAGCGTTTACTCATCCTGTCTTTCATAGGGTGCCCAAACTGGACACAGTACTCCAAATGGGGCCTCACAAGTGCAGTATACAAAGGGATTACAACTTTTTCTTTACTATTAATGTTTTTTCTACAATGTACAATAACACTAGATTTTTATAATCTTATTACAGTGCATTCTGAAATCCAGGTTATTACTGATGTTAATGCCTAGATCTCTCTTATCTTGTGAGACCATTAATACTGTACCTCCCAAGTTGTATTTAAAGAGTTTATTTGTGTTACCCAAATGCATAAAGAGCATTTATCTGTATTAAATACAGATTGTTTTGGGAGGCCTATATTTCCAGGTTATGAAGGGCTGATTGCAAAATATTGTGTTCTGTCATACTATTTACTGGACCCCTAGCCTAGTATCAACAAATTTGGCTAACCAAACCTCTGTCAACCTGCATTGTTGATATATAGAGATTAAACAGGCAGGGTCCCAACACAGATCCTGGGGAACACCACTAGTCACACGGGATTTGGCTGAGAATTCACCCTCACGCATACCCTTTGGCTTCTATTTGCCAGCCAAGCTCTAATCCATAGTGCAGTCCAATTTGGAAGTTCCAACTGTTAGATAACTTTAACAGGTTCCTCGTGAGGACCTTATCAAAGGCCTTTGCAAAGTCTAGATAGATAACATCAACTGGGATGCCCTCTCAGTAGACTTGGTAACCTTATTGTAGAATTCCAGTAAATTTGTCTGGCATGATCTCCCTTTTCTAAACCCGTGCTGGGATGTATCTTCCTTATTGAGCTTTTCAAGGAAGTCTATGATAAAATCCTTTATTATTTCTTCCAAAATTTTTCCCAACACAGAGGTCAGGCTTATAGGCTTATAGTTGGACACCACTTGTCTTGATCCTTTCTTATGTATAGGATTACTACTGCTTGGCGCCACACATCTGGGACTTCCCTGTTTCTATAGATTTTTGAAACAAGTCATCACAGGATCCACCAGGACCTCCGCTAGTTCCTTTAACATCCTAGGATGGATTCCATCTGGTCCCTGTGCCTTATTCTTTTTAACTTGCTTGAGTCTTCTGAGTACATTGGCTCTATCTATCTTATAGCTGGAGTTTTGTTGTATTGTGGCAGTGACATCCTGGCCGGAAAGCGACAGACATTAAAAACTGTGGAGAAGTAATTATTCAGTTCCTCAGCTAGTGTCACATTATCAGTTATGTTCTCCCACCACTAGTTTTAAGGGTCCTATGGATGTATTTTCCATTTTTGCAGTTTATATAGGTATAAAAGGATTTATAGATCTTACTTGAGACACAGCTCTTGCAGCAGGTTACACCATTAGAACTGAAGCCAGCAGGCGTCAGGACCCCACGGAAAAATTCTAGCTAGCTATCTTCCAGCGGGGACCGCCTGACGCCGGTCCCACCTCCGACGCCAGGCGTGGTATAAAAAGGGGCGGTCCAACAGATTACCTAGTTCTTTCCCGCTGCGACTTGCATGTCTCGACCTTTCGGTTCCAGTCTAGCGCTGGCGCGTAGTTCAGAGCTTTCCTCCGGGAAATTCTTTTTCTTCAAGCAAGATTGTTGCTGATGTCCTCTCCGACCTCGGTCATCCCTCCAAGTGTGCTTACGGAAACAGATCCTTCAAGGACCCCACACGGCCTGTGTTAGGTGGCTGGGCCCAGACCACGATACCTGGGCCTGTTCGTTCTGCCAGGGCTTTAACAGCCGAACAAGGATCCGACGTCAGAAGACCCTCCAGGCTTTTGTTGGAGGAAAAACTGAAGACCGTGTCCTCCAAGGGGAATCCTCGTCCAAATCCCATAAGCACGCGGAGAAAAGAAGGAGAGGCCCTTCCAGGTCCCGTCCAGGGCTTGGAGTCCCGCAGCTCGGTTCTCGGTCCGACCGCTCTCCTTCCAGGGCCAGCTCTCAGCCTCCCTGGCTGCGGTAAGAAAGCCTTCTTCTTCTTCTCAGGCCAAGTCCGCCAGGCGGTCGCTTCCTCCTCTTCCAAGGCCTTGGCAAAGTCCGGGGCGCCACCACCATCATCATAAGTCGGGTTCCCGCTCTTTGGCTCCCGACGTCGGTCGTCTTCTGTGCCTCCTTGCAAAACTTTGGAGCTCACACCGTTGGAGACCTGTGGGACCCGCTCGTCGTCGTATGTCATTCCTCCTGAGCCATCGCCGGTCGGACGGGCCGCGTCGCCGCCAAACTATCCCAGCGGACACCGGTTGGGGACCGCGTCTGCTCCGCCTGAGAAGAGGCTCCCACGCTCCGACCGGCGTCGGTCAGGAGACGTTGACTGAGGAGGACTCACGCAGCCCGAGGACCAGGCGAGGCGACCCGGCCTCGACGAAACTCCCAGGGCCCCTTGCTCTTACCCGAGGCCCTGTGGAGCCGACGCCGGACCCGACGACCGCCCACCGTGCCTGGGCTGTCGTCGGGACTTTCTATAGCGGAAGTGAAGGATCTCTTCACTACTGGTGGAACACCATTAAAGGGACATGGCCCCACCGCTCCTCTCCTCCGTGCCGGCCCCTCCGGGATTGCAGGCCGGCACCCCCGAGCCTGGATCCTCTCCCAGGGAAGATCAGAAAATGGAGACCTCCGTCCAAATCCTCTTCTGGATCACCCAGCCCCAAGAGATCCAGGAGACACTGACGTCGCCGTCGACGGAGGACACGGGATCAGTCTACTCTTCCCTCTAGATCCCCATCTCCTCTCTCCATCCCTTCTCCAGACCCACGTGAGACACAGAGATCTCCTCCGGATGACCCTCGCTCATGGATATTATGCGACATATCCAGGAGAACATGGGATGGGATGCAGAAGAACTAGACCCGAAGGTTACGCCTGCCAAATATCTTCGGCAGAAGGACCCCAAGCCTGTGGTGGTACCACCCTTGACACTTTCGTGGACGTCACCAAGGCAGCGTGGAAGCGTCCACATTCGCTCCGCGCCGAGAAAGAAAGCTGTCGCCTGTACAAGGCTCCTAAGGGCGACCAGTACCTGACACAGCAGCCTCAGGCCGACTCTCTGGTCATCACAGCCTCACATGACCGGTCACAGAGGCCGCAACATTTGAGCACCCTGCCACGGACCCAGAGTCCAAAGAGTTGGACGCGGCTACAGGCGACGACGCCTCGGCTACCTGCGCCACAGATCCTTGAACTACCTGACCCACATGGCTCAGTTCCAGAATGCTTTGTGGAACAGGGTCTGAGGCGCTGGAAAAGCTCCAAGGTGAGCAGAAGGGAGGAGATGCCCAGCTCCTCCATACGGGTTCAGACGTGGGGACCTAAGTGCTTTGAGTCACAGACGACTCATGGGACTCATCAGCCCGAGCAGCAGCTTGGAGGATGCCTCCGGAGACACTCCTGGTTACGTGTCTCCGGCTTTCCCCGATGTCCAGAAAAACATTATGGGCGCTCCGCTCGAGGAGAAGTTTTATTTGGTAATCCTTCCGAGAAGATCATTACCAAACTTCAAGAGGCTGGGAAGGCGGTAAGGTCGGTTCAGCCATGTACGACCCAAGCTTGGTTCCTTCGTAGGAACCAAAGCCGCTTCGGGCGGACACAGAGGCAGCAGCCCCACCCGCCACACATCAGAGGGATCCGCTTTAGAACCCAGGAAAACAGCCCGTTAGCCGAGGTCAGCGTTCCCCTAGCCGACCCAGCCAGAGGGCCCATCTGCAGCCACAGCCTGACTCCTTTCCGCCCCTGCCCTCAGGATCAACGGAAATCATGGTGTGGGGTCACATTGCAACTTCCTGCCGGGATGGCAGGCCATTACCACCGACAGGTGGGTTCTGCAGTTGGTCAGTCTAGGCCACTTTATAGAATTAGCAGAAAAGCCACCCTCGAGGCCTCCTTTGCTCTCCCGTATCGGGTCAGCACAAAATTTGATCTGGCAAGAGGTACTAGCACTCCTAAGAAAAGGAGCGATAGAGTACGTCCCGGAGAACCAGAAGGACGAGGATATTATTCCCACTTCTTCCTGGTTCCCAAGAAATCAGGGACCTCCATCCGATTCTGGACCTCGGCGACCTCAATGTGTCGGTCGCCTACAAAACATTCGCATGGTGACTCTTCCGGCCTTATTCCATGCTGAAACAAGATGCCTTTTTAGCGCCTCTAGACATGCAGGATGCATACCTGCATATCCCCATAGCTCACGCGCACCAGAGGTTCCTGCGCTCGAGTTTCCTCGACCACCACTTTCAGTTCCGAGCTCTTCCATTCGGTCTGTCATCCGCACCAAGGGTCTTAACCAAGTGCTTGGCAGTCGTGGCAAGCATCTCTGAGGAGACAGGGCCACTATGTGTTCCCTGCCTCGACGACTGGCTTCTCATGGCCGCCTCCAGAGAGGCGTTGTTATCAAGGGTTCAGAGCACCCAGGACTTGTTCCAATCTCTGGGCATTCTCATAAATTACGAGAAGTCTCTCCTGGTACCGTCACAGAAAACTGCAGTTTATAGGCGCAGTCCTGGACACTGTTCAGGGAAGAGCTTTTCTTCCAGGCGACAGGCGGAGCGCATCAGATCCCTCATAAGGGATTTGTCGCCCAACAAGATCGCATTCTTGCCAGGTCGGTCCTCGCTTGCTCGGACACATGGCTCATTATTCTACTGTCCTTTCGCAAGGCTCCACATGCTAAACCCAGTGGGTGCTCAAGGTACAATGGGACCAAAGGCAAGACCACTTGCAGCATCCGTCAGGATCACGAACTCAGTCATCCGAGACTGGCAGTGGTGGCTAGTCTCGGGTCGCTCTCCAAGGGCGTCCCTGCTTGTAGCGCCTGCCCTCGGAGGTAACCCTCACCACGGACGCCTCAGGTCTTGGGTGGGGCACACCTGGACGGGGTAAAGTCCCAGGTATGTGGACCCGTTAGCAGCTC
Source organism: Neoceratodus forsteri (assembly GCA_016271365.2). Lineage (NCBI taxonomy): Eukaryota > Metazoa > Chordata > Ceratodontiformes > Ceratodontidae > Neoceratodus > Neoceratodus forsteri. Next base: position 354,133,228 of record CM057452.1, on the reverse strand, counting down.
ATCTCCATATCAATGTCCTAGAGATGAGGCGGTTCTCTATGCCCTGCAGGCCTTTCAGTCAGTAATCCCACCGTGTACTCTCCTGCTTCAGACAGACAACACGCGGTGATGTATTACTTCAACAAACAAGGAGCGCACACTTACCCCTTTGCAGGAGACTATGAGGTGTGGATTGGATAATCGGACACGGCGCAAATCTGATCACTGTGCATGTTCCCGGGTGGACAACACAATTGCAGATGGCCTGAGTCGATCCCAGGCCAGAGTCCACAGTGGAACTTCTTCAAGAGATAGCAGAGGATCTGTTTCTTCGGGGGAATTCCAGAACTAGACTTGTTCGCATCCCCATCCAACGAGAACTGACCAATTTTTGCTCGCTAGATCCAGGGCCTGGTGTTTTCTGGCGAGGCGCGTTATCCCTCTCCTGGGCGAACAGATTCCTCTCAGCTTTCCCTCCCTTCCTTGATCCAGAGAGTTCTTCTCAAACTGCGCAGGGAGCATGCACTCATGATCCTGGTGGCCCTGCTCTGGCCCAGACAGCTCTGGTTCCCTTTGTTGGTGCAACTATCTGGAACCCGCCTCCATGCAGCTCAGCTCCCACCTCCTGTCTCAGGAGAGTGGTTCATTAGTCCATCTGACCTACGCCTCTGAACCTGCATGCTTGGCTCCTAGAGACATAGCCATCTTATGGCCACGGGTCCCTGCAAGAGGTTGCAGAGGTTCTTTTCTGCAGCCAGAAATGGGTAACGATAAGTGTATTTATCGCCATGAAATGGCGCCATTTTGTTTATGGTCACGAGCTCGTGATCTTTCCCCTTTAGGTTGTCCTGTGGGAGTAGTTTTGGATTACCTCCTCTCCTTTTTCATTCAGGCCTAGCCTACTCCTCTATTAAGGTGCACCTCTGTGCCATTTCTGCCTATCACCTCCGGTGGGTCATCGACATAGCTCAATTGGACTGTGGTGGGGTCTCAGGATCCTCTAGTGGCTGGCAGGTATAACCTGCAAATGGAAAAATGGGGACTTAGTATTTCAGCCAGCAGGAAGTGATGTCATGGGGGAGGGCTAATAATTAAGGGACGCCCTGGGTGGCTGGGGCGGGGAGCGGATGATGACGCCAGCAGTCAGCCGGGCTAACACCCCTCTGAAACAAGCCAGGAGAGAAGGCAGGATCTTTACCTATTAAGCCCTGGTGGCTGTCCCTGTCCCGATGTGGAGGCGAGTGAGTTTGCGGTGGATTCTGGTGGGAGGGGGTCCACGGGGAGGCCTAATTAAGCCCTCAGTGGCTGTCCCTGTCCCCAATATGGAGTGAGTGAGTTGCGGTGGATTCTGGTGGGGATTCACTGAGGCCTATTAAGCCCTCAGTGGCTGTCCCTGTCCCCGATGTGGAATGAGTGAGTTCCAGTGGATTCTGGTGAGGGGGATTCAGGAAGCCTATTAAGCCCTCGGTGGCTGTCCCTGTCCCCAATGTGGAGCGAGTGAGTTGCGGTGTGATTCTGGAACCTTAAGGCTCTTCTTGTTTACCAAAAGAAGCTCCCTGATGGATTCAAAGCACATTTCCAATTGCTTGACTAAACTAAACATTGATCTTGATGGCATGTGTGTTAACTGGTTTAATAACTACTTGGTTGGCAGACACTGTGTAGAAGTCCAGCACCTCACCTCCCTCATAAAACCCTACAAAGAGGAGTACCACAAGGCTCGATAATGGGACCCTTTTATTTGCCATCTTATATCAATAGTATTAATGCCAGGCTCAACAAAACTAGTGTTCACCTTTTGCAGACGATACTGTGCTCTATGTCACTGTACACTCCCTGGAACAAGCATGTATGGACCTGCAACGACTTAGGTACCTTCAATTTAACCTCCTTCATCTGAAGTTGCTCCTCAATGCAAAAAACAACTAAATCCATGTTTATCTCTCGATACTCGCTCAGACAACATTCACTTCACACCCAAAGCCCCAGCTCACGACCCTGTTGGGGAGCCACTAGAACTAGTTGACAAATTCAAACATTTGGGCTTCTGGCTTGACCACAAACTTTCTTTGTTGTTTGCCTAGAAGAACTTTCCAAGAAACTTCAACAAAGGTTGGGAATTTTCTATCGGATCAAACATCTGCTTACCCAGAATGCCAAAATAAGACCAGTACAAACTACCTTCCTCCCTCTGCTAGATTACATGGACTTTATTTACGGTCATTGTCCTCTGGCTTATAAGCTGGATACACTAAACTGTAGGGCTATCCGTTTTATAACTAATGCTCTATTTCACGCATACCATTGCTCCTCTACGCATTAGTTGGGTGGCAATCTTTGAACACCAGGAGAATAAAGAATTCTGTCTTATTGACTTTCTGAGCCTTTAACGGTAAGCTTCCTAAATATGTGGCTAATCTTCTTACCCTGGCTGAGAGTCCAGATACTTCTGGAAGATGTTCCTACCTCTTGCTCAAGGTCCCAAGAATCGGAACCCGTTATGGTGAATCTTGCATAAGCCAAGTCTTTCCTACCCTTTGGAACAATATCCAAAGCACCTTGAAACTCCCAAAAGTAATTGGTTGTCCGCTTCAAGACTCTACTGAGCCACTCTCTTAAGGACATCTGCTCCTGCTTATCATAATTTGCCGGCTGACCCATCTACGGCTCCAAAGTTGTAATGACAAGCATCTGTCGACAAGTTAATGAACAACCCCCTACTGGTCCAACCCTTGTCTTCGCCTCCTTCCTTCCTCCCTAGTCTCCCTACATACCCCTCACCCATACCCTCTCTTGAATTGTGTTGCTCCTATATGTATTGTAATCCAACTACTGTTGAGAAGTGACAGCACTAGACACCTAACCAACTGTATGGTTGGCCACATGTAGTAATGTGCTTTGTCCTTAACCATTGTGTTTTGTAGACCTTATTCTATGTTATCCAACCGTACATGGTATATTGTGTATTTTGCATATATTGCATTACTTTTTGTTTTCTCCGTATGTTGCTATGCTGTTCTCCTGTGTATCTGTGTATTCCCACAACCACCTTGTAAAAGAATCTGCTCAATGGTGTTTTTCTCCTGGTAAATAAGATTGATTGATTGAAATGCTACTTGCAAATTTTGCAACTGCTCCTGGTCTTCCTGTTTCCTGACCTGTGCCTCGACAACACAAACAAATGGCTTGACACCAGATGTCCAGGAACAAACAGATCATGTATGTTTCAGTTAGATAGCACCTGTCTGTTTTGATAGCAGGTGGAGCAGTCTCTTATAAGTCTGTTGAAACCAGAACGGGCAGCTGAAGGCACAGAATCAAAAGCAGTCACTGCCACCATACTAACATACTAACATGCCAGCAGAATAGGCCTAACGGTCTTTCGTGTCTGCTTCGTTGGTCAGCCCCACCCTGGTGCTGACCTTGCTGTCCTCCCCCGCCTTCTCTGGCTTCTCCCTTCCCAGTTCCGGATATTCTTGTTGCATTGATTTTGCTTCCTGAACCCTTCCCTGTACCTGTCAGGATCCCTCTAGTGGCTGGCAGGTATCAGAAGGTATCAGAGCTTCAGAAGGTTGACACCAGATGTCCAGGAACAAACAGATCATGTATGTTTCGTTAGATAGCACCTGTCTGTTTTGATAGCAGGTGGAGCAGTCTCTTATGAAGTCTGTTGAACCAGCAGCTGCCCAAGGCAGAGTTCTCCTCCACAGTATGGGGATGTCTTACCTAGTTGTTCATCAATAGGAATCCATCTCAACAGATAAATGGGTTTTAAGGGTCATGAGAAGGCTACTCCTTGGAACTGTTGCCCCCAAGAGTCCTCCCAGAAGGCAGCTCCCTTGTCAGAGCTTCAGGCACAGGAGGTTATAGGCCTTCTGAGAAACAGAGCAGTGGAAGTAGTTTCAGAGTCAGGACTGAACACAGGGTTCTGTCACAAATCCACTCCTGGGGTGAGGCCCTCTGCTCCACAGTGCCCAACCTCAAGTGCAATATTGAACAGAGGACAAACAGTTACACCCTCCTGTTTGTTTTGGGTCCGCGCAACTACCAATCTCGAGTTCTGGGGTCAAATATGAACCCTTTTAGCTAGTGCGGCCAAGTAACAGGTTCAAATATCACACCTTCGGGAAAGCAGCGTAGTACTGGATCCCAGCTGGCATACAGCCAGACTGGTTCACAATCCCTCTTTGACTCAATTGAGACCTAGGTATTTCCTTAACTAGCTGGATCGTCAAGAGTCCTTGTTAAGTGGCTGCATATGGTGAAACAGTAAGCACTTAAACAGTTATGTCAGAAATATTCAATACTATTCCAGCGTTCACACTCAAAATGAGAAAATGTCTCAGGCAGGATTAAGGAAACCAGCAAGTTTACTAAAATTAAAAACTGTAAATAAATACAAAACACAGAACATATATACATTAATACAGTCAGAAAGAAATGGAAATTACAAAACACCTTGTAACTGTATTACTAGTTCTAACTCGGTTTTGAGCTATGTTACCTAGCATGACAGACGTGCCTCTAAGTCCAGAATATAGATGTCGGTTCTTTCAAAGGTTGGAACAAGAGTGTCAGTCCTTTCAGCAGGCTTCACCAATATCAAAGGTATAGTTCCACCCTCCTTGTGATGTCACAGCACATGAGGTCACTTTAGTCCTGTAATTAATTTATAATCTGACCAAGTACCAATCGTCAGCTGACTGCCTGTTTGAAAACTGCAGATAGCAATATTTTAATTATAAACAAGACAGTCTGTTTCTTCATCAGAGAATAGTTTATAGCAGCATTCCCCTTTGATCGTCAGAAAACATCCTGAAAAACACTTTCTTAGCTGTGTGAATTTTCAGGTATTCATCAGAACTGGCTTCCTTCTGATGTTGTAAAATGCAATATTTAGTGAACGGTTTCCTAGGTTCAAAGCAATGGCTGGTCATAACCTGTTTTTCATAGCAGCTACACAGGCTCCGACAGGTAGGTGTCAAAAAGGAAGCTCTTAATTAGCATATCCTCTCTTTTAAAATCCACGGTCCCATGAGGCGAGCTACTTGGCCTGTTTCCTAAGCAAGACTGCCATGTTTTCGCAAGCAGAATTCTAAGATATATTTATATCAATATTATATACACAACTAGTAGATGGTTATTCCGTTAGGTCCTACTCCCACTACTTCTGATACCAAAGAAATCAGGGGCATGCAGCGATTCTTTTTTTTTATTATTATTTTCTGTTTTTGCCTCCTTCTCACCCTCTCGGCTCTGGACTTCATCGGGAGCGTATGGAGTCATCCACCTACTGCACACACCCTACCTGGCCATCCTCCATCACCCTTAGAGCCTCGGTTATACCCCTTGGGTGGGACGGACAGGCCCCAACTCCCAACATAGCAGTAACGTCGGTTGGGAGGATGCCGGGTGGGCGGTCAGAATCAGGGGCAAGCTCCTGGCACTCCATCTCCGCTGGAGCCGAGAGGCATTTTCCTGTTTTCCCTGGGAGTGGCTGTTCCCTGATGTCAAGGCATATCTGACGCCTGCCACTCCCCCCAAATTCCTTTTCAAACAACATGAAGTCTTGCTATATTATGACAATTGCAGTTTGTCCCACCATTAGAACTGCCCCGAGGTGAATAGTTAAATTCCATGCCAGGCATGGAACTTGGAGCGAGAGCTCGGTTAGAGAAGCTCTGTCTGTGTAATTTCAAACTGAAACTGTCAGATTCTTTACTCTGCCTCACTGAACAGTCGCCTCCGGAGATTTCCTACTGCTCGGTTCATTTCTCGGTTTAAACAGTGTTTTCTCTGTTAAATTCAACCGCAGTACTATTATTTTAACCGCAAACTGATCGGTTCAAGCTCTGTCTGTGGTATTGTAAGTAATAGACAGGTTTATTTCTGTGTGAATTTATAAATGTTTATCGGTTCGGTTTGAACCGATCAGGTTGTTTAAAACTTTAAAAATCAAGTATTTAAAAGCTTTTAGAGTGCGGTTCCCGGTTCTTATCGGTTCTAAAAAACTGATTTCATTACGGTTTTTTCCATGATCCGTGACACGGTTGGGAACTGATAAGGGTGTCTTGCCTGGCACTGCTGTTAAAAGGGCAAGTTTTTGGTTAGGCTTGGCATTATGTCTGAGAAACCCAAAAGAAAACCGGCCCACTGTTTCAACACTGTGGTGTCTGTGGGGAAGCCTTTGCCAAGGCTGACCCACACACCACATGTGTATATTGTCTGGGGTTTGACCACCTCAATTCAGACTGCCAGATTTGTAAGAATTTCCTGCAGCCACCCTGGATAAGAGAGTTGGCAGGCTCAGGGGAACGAGAGGCCAAAAGTCCGCTGACCCGGATGGCCAGCCCGGTTCGGTGCCAACCGAACCGGAGGGAGTGCCCTCTGACCAGGGCGAGACTTCCTCTGGGCAAACGAAGCTGACTCTCTGGAGGAGCCAGTTCCAGCAAAGAAAACAAGAAAATCAGCAGGTGTGGAGTCCAAAATTTCTTCTTCAACTGCTGCAGAGATAGCAAGAGCTATACAAATTGTCCAGTCACTTTCTTCCGGTTCCGTCCGAACCGCCACTGTCTGGTAAAAGGTCGGTTCGGCCGGTTCCACGGTTCAAGAATATGATTTAGAAGAGTTTTATGAACCAGAGGAGGGGAGGATGATTATGAACAGTATGAATGTGACTTTGAGAGTCTGGGTGTGCCCATTGAGCCGGACATCTCCCCAGACAGACCCTTAGAATCTCCCCCGCTTTCTGAGTCCCCTTCTCACTTTGTTTTATAAAAAGGTTGTTGAAACCCTCCAGCTCCCATTGGAGGAAGCTGTGGATGAGCAAGAGGAACCTGATTTTGTAGAAATGATGGATATCCCAGAGTCTAGGAGATTGTCTATCCCTTACATAAGTCATTTAGAAACAAACAATAAAAATTTTAAAAGCTCCTAATTCTGTGCCTCCTGTGGACAAGAAGGTGGACAGGAGGTATACTTTGTCAGGTCCTGATACAGAATTCCTTTCACAGCAATGCAGTCATGTTGGAGTAGTTCAGGCTGTAGCCTGTGATAAAGCTAATATTCCTTGGCTTCACATCCTCCTGACAAGGACTCCAGGAAGATTGATGCCATGGCTAAAACAATACATGGCAGCGTCCTTGGGACTCAGGCAAGCAAATTACATGGCTTATGTGGCAAGATACCAAAATCTAGATGGGACACTGTCATGGCTTTTGGCCAAACAGGCCTCTGGCCAGCTTGCTAAGGAGCTGGAACAGGTGGCTGCTGATGGTATTGAGGCATCCAAGGTGCAGTTTCATGCTGCTGTGGATTTTAATGATGTATCCTCTAGAGTCATGGCTACATCTGTGGCTTTTCGTAGGTTGGCCTGGCTCAGGTGTACTAGCTTGTCACAGGATACCCAGACTAAGGCTATGGATTTTCCTGTGGTAGGAAAGTCTCTGTTTGGGGAGCAGACAGAGAATTATATGAAGAAAATGGATGAATATAGGACAACCTATAAGAGTGCTCAGGCCAAGGAGCAAGCCACTCCTCAGAGGCAGACCCCAGGGGGTAGAGGTAGGCCTTTTCACAGGCCTTTTACCAAACCCAGGCCTCCACTGCTTATGCTCAGAGGGGGTTCTTCAGAGGGAGAGGCAGACGGGTGCAAGCAGGCCTGCTCCCACCCCTCACCCTAAAGCACCTGCAAACAGGCACCCTGATGGGGTGCCCAGGGCCGATTCTCCTTTACTTGTAGGGGGCAGGTTGGCTTACTTCTGCTCAGAACTGGGAGTCTCTAACATCAGACAAGGAAGTATAAGCCAGGGTCTGGTTCTCAGCTTCAGAAAATTTCCAAAGATGAGAATCAGATCTTTTCCACCTGCAAATCCTCTAGAGACCTTTGCCTTAGAAACAGAAGTCTCAACCCTCCTGGCTCTTAGAGCTGTAGAAAGGGTTTCTCCCTACACCAGGGCAAGGGTCTGTACTCCAGGTACTTCCCCAAAAAGACAGGAGAATGGCGCCCATCTTGGACCTAAGATATCTAAACAAGCACCTTTTGAAACCAAAATTCAAAATGGTGACTTTGGCAATGATTTTCGTTCTCTAAAGCCAGGGGACTGGCTAGCTTCCCTGGACCTCAAGGATGCCTATTTCCATGTTCGCATCAGAAGCTCCCACCCAGTACCTCAAATCGAACTGCCCTCAGGCCATTACCAGTTCAGTGCAATGCCCTTCGCCTTACCTCTGCATCAAGGGTATTCACATAATGTCTAGCAGTAGCAGTTGCTCATTTAAGAAGGCAAAGATTGCCATCTTTCCCTACCTAGATGACTGGCTCATTGTAGGTCAGTCTCCAGACCAGGTCAAATCATACCTGCAAGTTACCCAGCAGCTGCTCACCTCTCAGGGTTTTCTTCTCAACCTCCCAAAGTCAGTTCTGGAACCTGTCCAGGTTCTCACCTTTATAGGTGCAGAATTGGACACAAAGCAGGCCAGAGCCTTCCTGCCCCTAGAAAGGGTAAGGAACCTAGTGGCCCTGGCCTCCTCCTTCACTCTGCAGGTCTCTCGACCAGCAAGGCATTTCTTACAGCTGCTAGGACACATGGCTGCTTCCACAGCTGTAGTGCAAGGAGCAAGGTTTCAGATGAGGGACATTCAGTTTCATTTGAGAGCCTTCTGGTCCCAAAGGAAAGATCCCTTCCAAGTTGATCCCAGTGACTCAACCCTGATCCAGGCACTTCAGTGGTGGCAGGATCAGAGCAATTTGAGACTAGGGTCCCTTCATCCCCTATCTCACTCCTTGACCCTTACTACAGATGCGTCCCTTCTGGGTTGGGGAGCTCACATGGCGACCTCTCCACCCAGGGAGTGTGGTCCCCAGGAATATCTGCTCCACATCAATTTGCTGGAACTCAGAGCTGTTTTTCTAGCGCTTCAGGTGTTTTCTGCATCTGTTCAGAACAAAGTGGTACAAGTCAGAACAGACAACACCACTACAATGTGGTACATCAACAAACAAGGGGGCACTCTGTCTTCGGCCTTGTGCACCGAGGCAATGAGTTGTGGTCTCTGGCTTATTCCTGAACACTTCCTCATAGCAGTTCACCTCCCAGGAAAGGACAATGTCCTGGCAGATGCTCTCAGCAGGATTTCCCAGGCCATCACGATGGTCTCTGGATCCCCAAATACTGGGGATAGTTTTTGCCAGATGGGGCACCCTCAGATCTTTTCGCAGCCCCAGACAATCACCAACTTCCACTGTTTTGTTGCAGGCCCCCAGTGTTGGGCTCAGTCCCCTGGATGCCTTTCTCCTAGATTGGGAAGGAATTTTCTTTACGCCTTTCCCCCTTCCTCTCCTATTCAAGTGCTAGTCAAAATCAGATCCCAGCCTTGCAGGATGATTCTGATTGCTCCAGATTGGGCCAGGCAGCCCTGGTACCCACTCCTTCTGTCCTTAGCAGTCCATCTTCCCTGTGTCTCCCCAGGAATCACAACCTGTTAACCTGTGCCCAGGGAGAGTTTGGTATCCGAGTCTCAATCTCTCAACCTCAAGGCCTGGCTCTTGAGGAGTTAGAATTGCTGACCTACACCTTTCTCAAGGTGTTCTTGAAATCCTGAAGGCTTCTGGAAGCCTTCCACTAGAGGCTACTTATAACTCTAAGTGGAAAAGGTTTTCCATCTGGTGTTCTGGAAACATATTTCCCGGAATCTGCTGATTTGCCCATTGTTTTGGACTATATGGTCCATCTTAATTCTTTGGGCCTGAGACCAGCTACCCTGAAAGTACATTTGGCAGCTGTCTCTGCTTTTATTTCAGCAGGAAAGCCCTCCTCTCTTTCCGCTCACCCTGTATTTTCCAAGTTTTTAAAGGATTACTTCATACTAATCCACCTTTTAGGGACCGGCCCCTGCCTGGGATCTTAATGTTTGCATTGCTCAGTTGATGCAACCCCTTTGAACCTCTGTCTTCTGCAGAGCTTAAGTACTTAACTTGGAAAACTGTTTTCCTAGTAGCTATCACTTCTGCCAGGCGCATAAGTGAGTTACAAGCTTTGTCAGTAGAGACTGACTTTATTTCTTTCCACAGGATAAGGTAGTCTCAGGACTAACAGGAAGTTTTGCCTAAGGTGGTTTCAGATTTCCATCTTAATCAATCTATCTCCCTTCCAGTGTTTTTCACTGACCATTCCTCCTCTGGTGAGAGGAGATTGCACAGTTTAGATGTTAAGAGGGCCCTAAGTTACTATATAGAGCGTACCAAGGGTCACAGGTTCGAATCCCTCCAACTTTTCTCTTATGGTGAGGTCGGAAAGGAAACCTGCCACTAAGAGATCCATTGCCAGGTGGATTGTCTCTTGTATCCAATTTTGTTATCAAAACTGGGAAATTTCCTTCAGGCCTGAGGGCTCATTCTACCAGAGGTACAGCTCGTCTCTAGCTGCTGCAGAGACATCCCTATCTTAGAGATATGTCAAGCAGCTACCTGGAAAGCGGTACATACTTTCACCAAGCATTACTCCTGGATGTCCAGGCCAGGAGGGATGCTCGGTTTAGCACAGCCGTGCTTCAGAGCCTATTCCTAAGTAGGTTCTGTCCCTCCTCCATGGAGGTACTGCTGTGTAGTCTGCAATTGTCCTAATATAGCAAGACTTCATGTTGTTTGAAGAAAAATTACTCACCTTAGTAATGTTGTTTCTTCTAATGGAGTCTTGCTAGATTATGACCCCCCATCCTGCCCTCTCAGAACTTCTACTTGGGTATGGGGTGGCAGTACAGTGTGGGCACTTGTTTATGCCCATTTTTGTTTTCCACCCCTTTTTCTTGGGGTTTTGGGGTGTTGTGTTTTGTTTTATCTTTTTCTTATCTTATTTTCTGGCCCCTGACTTGAGTCTTTGTGTTGGGACCAGGAATATGTGTTAATATTATTTAGGTAGCCAGTTGGCTAGTGTAGGTTACAGCTTCCATACAGAACCTTAGTGAGTTTTGCTCATAAAGATCTGACAGTTTCAGTTTGAAATTACACAGACAGAGCTTCTCTAACCGAGCTCGCTCCAAGTTCCATGCCTGGCATGGAATTTAACTATTTCACCTCCGGGCAGTTCTAATGGTGGGACAAACTGCAATGTCATAATATAGCAAGACTCCATTAGAAGAAACAACATTACTAAGGTGAGTAATTTTTCTTCTCTCCTTGCAGTACCTGCTGTATCTCCATCCTCCGCCGGAGATCAGCAGAGTACCAATTGGGACCCTTGTCCCTCCCGGGAGAGGGAGAGCTATCCTCTGACGCTCAATCCTCTCCTCCCTGCCAACCCCCAGCAACCCAGGCTTACTCCCGAACCCGGTCACCAGTGTGGCGCAAATGCAGCATATTCTTAATCACAGAAAACTGAACAAATTCATGGATCAAGAAAAATTCAAGATAATCTCTCGGGATTCTTGCTGCCTTACATGAAACATCAGGACTGGTTAGCAAAACTGGATATGCAGGACGATAGCACATACTGGTGCACCAATCCACATGTTCCTCTGGATCTTCTTTTGGGGTATCTCAGTCATCCGGTTACACCATAGGAACTTCACCATCGGTGAATGGGGAATCCACACTGAAGATTTTCAGCAGTACAACTGGGCCCACCCACACTGTCTACGTCAGCCGGCATCTCCAACCCTGTAAAGTTGCCAGTGGGTCCACACCTCCTTATTTCTCTCCTGCTGTCGACTTGCTTGCACAGTCTCCACAGAAGAGCCGTTACAGTGTTATCGCCTTTTTGTGGCCTACTTCCTTTTTTCTCCATAATGCTCTCAAATCTCTTGTCAGAGATTTATTCTGTTTTCTTTTATGTTAAGAGTTAAACCTTCAGCTTCTCTCTTCCATCTCTGCCACTGCAGAAAGAAGATTGCCTCCGACGACGAACACTCCGTGTGGGTGGGTGGGTGTGTGTGTGTTTGCTGTCTTGGGCCTGATCACGACGCCTGACTGTGAGCTCTGCCAGCAGTTTAATCAGACCACCCTTTGGCGACACAAAGGCTCTCCGTGCCTTAATGGAACAGCAGGTAGCCAGCTCAAGCCGGGGTCCTCCGGGCACTGGCCTGTCAGTGACCCTGTAGGTCCAAGAGCTCCCAAGTCCTCCCAAGGCCAAAGACAGGTCCTCGGGGTCTTAAAAAAGACCGGGATCACGGCCCGTTCCCCATCTGCTTCTCCTTTGGGGACTCTAAATTGGCGGTGGCCACCCTAATGAAGAGACCTGCTGTTCAGGTCTTGGTTCACTCAGACCCATACCTGGGAGACACTCTGCTCAACTTGGCACTCAGCCTTGACCTCTAGGTCATTGGCACCTCTTCAGTCAGTGGGCTCATCGTGAGTGACAGCCTCCTCGAGACTAGACCCTTTTCAGTCGGCTACGGGCTCATCGGGTGCACTGTCTGGTGCAACGCCTGTGCCGTTGAACTCTCCTCAGACGACCATGGACTTAAACGAAGTTGTAGTCCTCTTCACTAATGTTAATTGTGGAGCAGTTTGTGGCCTTTAACAGGCCTTCATCACCAGCCCCTTGACAGACGCCTGAGGTCCGCCGACTGCACATCCCGACATCAAACCCAGATGAAGAGGTCGATGTTGAGGAGGAATACCACCTGACCTTATACTTCCTGATGAGCTAGAGGAGGTAGGCAAGGAAGAGCAGTATTACACTTAAGATAAGTCCATTGCCTCTTCTGTCAGTGAAGAATCGGTTAAATACCCTCAGGTCTTTGCCTGAGGATACTTCTTCTTTAACATTATAAAGTAACTGTCTTCCATGATTATGTTTCAGAGGAGGAGGGTGCCACTAGGAAGTACCTTGCTGACTACCTGGAGATTCCTGAATCTCTATCAAAGGTTCCTCCCATGCTTCCAGCCCTCAGGAATGCTACCACGGCAGACTGGCACAGACCAGATATTGTGCTAGCTATGCCTGAAAGTTCTAAGTACCCTCAGGGCATTTCTTACTTGGCTGCTCATGCTGAAGCTAACTCAGTGGTCATCAGGGCGGCACGTGACAGGTCTAAGGTGCCTAAGCACCTTCGCCTTGCCCCGGCAAAGAATCGTGCAGGATAGATCTTTGGGAAAGGGCATATGCTTCCTCTTCTCTTGCGCGTGAGGATAGCAAATTACCTGTCTCACATGGTGAAATTCCTGAACACCAATGCCAGAAAGGGCAAGACGGCTGCCCAAGCCCTTCCTGATGGTGCCCAGAAACAGGAGTTGCTCCAATTCTTCCAAATCGCAGAGGATGTTGGGAGGCATCTTTTAAGAGTCATTTACGACTTATCGGATACTGTTACTAAGGCATAAGCCACTGGCATCTGCCATGGCTCAGGGTTTCTGGTTTCGCTGTGGATGTGCAAAATAAGGTGCTGAATGCCTTTTAATGGCACTAAACTCTTTGTCCCAGATGTCCACAACATTCGTGATCTGCAGGGCTCCAGGTACAGCTATTAAGTCTGTCCATTCCCTCTACTACACTTAACAGCGTGGTGGGGGGGCGTACTACATTTCATAAGCAAGTTAACAGACCAGGCCCGGCTCCCATTCTTAGGGAAAATGCAGAGCCCAGCCTCTTGCCTGCCTCTTCTCATGCTGGTGCAGCAGCCACGCGTCCCTGGACTGAAGGTCCAGCCTCCTCCGCTGGCCCCATCTCAGTCCAGGCCCAGGAGGTGGCGACGGAGGTCAGGTCTCCTCCATTTGAATCAGTGATGAACCATAATATCAGAAGCCTGGATCCTGCAGATCATGGAGTGAGGTCATACTGTGAAGCTCATTCAGCAGCCTCCAGATATCCCCAACCTCTCTGATCCCCCATTCACCTGTCTGCTGTCCTGGAGGAAGTGTAGTCTCTCCTGCGTGAGCAGCAATAGAACTTTTGCCAAAGAGGCAGAGAAACCAGGAGCTCTATTAAAGATTCTTCCTGGTTCCCAAAAAGGCTGCAGGTCGTAGGCCAATTTTGGATTTGAAAGACCTCAACCTTTATGTCCAGCACAAAAGTTCTGGTAACCTTGCCAGGCCTGTTTTCACCTCCTCAAGTCTGGAGGCTGGCTCTACTCACTGGACATGCAGGACACCTACCTGCACAATGCGTCTTCCCTCCCTCACAGGAGGTTTCTCCACTTTGTCTTTCAGGAGAACTTTACTAGTTCAAGCTATTGCCCTTTGGTTTATCTATTGTACTGCATGTCTTTACGCTTAGCGGTTGCAGCAGCCTCCAAGAGAGGGACTGTATGTCTTTCCGTATCTGGATGACTGGCTTCGCAAGACCCTGTCCAGGAGCAGCTGTTGTCCACTCTGGAGTGTACTCTTCAGCTTTTCAGTCTCTGGGAATAACAGTCAGTGTGCCCAAATCGGTGCTAGTTCCATGTCACAGGCTACAGTACATTGAGCGTTCCTGGACTCCGGGCAGGGAAAGCCTTCCTACCCCAGAGCAGGGTAGAATGCCCCATATCCCAGGTGCAGGTCGTCGTTCAGAGTCAGTACATCCCTGTTAGGCTATATCTGCAGCTCCTAGAACTCATAACTGCAGCCGCTCCTACAGTCCGCTAGTGTGACTCCACATGCACGCCCTGCAGTAAACCCTCGGTGCAGTGGGACCAGCGGACGGATGAGTTGGATCAACTAGTCCTGGTCTCCTCCCTGCTACGTAAGGTACTTCAGTGATGGATGGTCCCTCAGACCTCTTTCAAGGGGTCCCTTACAGCTTTCCTCCCAGAGTCAGATCCTAACCATGGATGCCTCTGGTCTGGGTTGGGGAGCCCACCTGGGTCCTTTCCAAACTCAGGGATCCTGGTCCTAGTGGGTAACTGCCCTGCATATCAGTGTTCTGGAGATGGGACCGTGCTCTATGCCTTCCAGAATCTGGCCCCAAGACTGCTGTTGATCCGTCAGATAATCTTTGAGTGTTGTCCGTTACATCAACAAGTAGGCGGGACTCACTGCACCTTTTGCAGGGAAGCCATGCAGAGTGTGGTATTGGGCGCTGGACCACAATCGGACACTATCTGCTGTTCATGTGCCAGGCGTCCTAAACACCCTGGTGGACAGCCTCAGCAGGACTCAGTCCAGCATGCACAAATGGGAGCTTCTGTCATCTGTTGCAGCAGATCTGTTCGACAGTTGGGTAGTCTAGAGTTGGACCTTTTGCATCCCCACACAATGCAAAACTGCACAATTTCCTGCTCGTTGGATCGAGTGCCTGGAGTTTCCTGGTGAGACGTGTTGTCCCTCTCTTGGAGCAGGAGATTTCTGTACGCATTCCTCCATTCCCACTAATACAAAGGGTGCTGATCAAATTGCAGATAGAAAGGGCCAGTATGATTCTAGTGGCTCCATTCTGGCTTTACCAAATATGGTTTCTCTGCTTCAGCTGCTGGCAGAGGAACCCCTTTGCAGCAATCTGTTAACCCAGGATCAGGGACGCAGTTCCATCCCAATCTGAAGTTCCTCCATCTGCATGCATTGCTTCTGAGGACGAGCCATCTCCAGGTTTGGCGCCTCCAGCAGAGTGGAGACGCCTAGTGGCTGCTCACAAGCCTTACACTTATGCCATGAAGTGGAAACGGTTTGCCACCCGACCTGACAGATGTTTCCTTGATCCCTTCACCTGCCGGTGAAGCATGTCCTGGACTACTTGATCTTTGTCTGAGTCAGGCCTCCAATATTCATCCTCAAGGTCTACCTTTTGGCTGTTTCTGCCTTCCATGAGTCTATGGGTGACCACACTATTGCTCAGCTGGATGTCTCCTGTACCTTCCTCCTGGGCATCTTGCATCTAATACCCCAATTAATTCTCCTGTCCTGGATTTGGACTTGAATTTTATTTTGGAGAAGTTGATCCTGTCTCCTTTGAGCCAATTCTGCGACTTGCGATTTGCACTCTCTCTAGCTTAGAGCGCTCTTTTCAGTTGCAATTACTTCTGCTCTAAGAATTTCAGACTTCAGGCCCTCTGGTGCGAGAGGAGCCTTAATCTGATTTTACAAAGACATAGAAACAGACTTTGAGGGCGGATAAGGACCGCTTGACCCATCTAGTCTGCCCATTTCCCTACCTACAGGATAGGCCCGGATCCTAGTTAACCAACAGCCTATTTCTTCCTACCCCTACAAGAATTGCCTTATGTCTGTCCCATGCATTATTGAATTCTCCCACAGTTTTAGACCCCACAACCTCCTCAGGAAGGCTGTTCCATGCATCCACTACCTCTCTGTGAAATAATACTTCCTCACATTGCCCTGAACCTCCCCCTTTAAATTGTGTCTCCTTGTTCTTGCATGTCTCTCTTTCTGAAAGATGCTACCCTCTTGGACTTTGTTGATTCCACTGAGGTACTTGAAAGTTTCTATCATGTCCCCTCTCCCTTCTTTCCTCAAGGGTATACATATTAAGCTCCTTTAGTCTCTCCTCATACGGCTTCTCTTGCAGACTCTGCACCATTTTAGTTGCCCTTCTCTGGACTGCCTCTATTCTGTCTATGTCCTTGCGGAGATGGGGTCTCCAGAACTGGACGCAGTACTCCAGATGGGGTCTCACCAACTGTCTGTATGGAGGGATAACAACTTCCTGTTTTCTGCTGCTTATGCCTCTCCTATGCATCCCAGTATACCCCAGCCCTCCCTACTGCCTTCTCACATTGTTTGCTAACCTTAAGGTGATCTGATATGATTACCCCAGGTCCCTTTCCTTTTGTTGTTGTTACTACCTCCTTCCCACCATTGTGTATTCTTCCGATGGGTTCTTATTTCCAAGGTGCATTATTCTGCACTTCTTTGTATTGAATCCTAGCTGCCATACTTCTGACCATTCCTCCAACCTTGCCAAGTCCCTTCTCATCCTTTCCACACCTCCTTGTTTATCAACCCTGTTGCAGATCTTTGTGTCATCTGCAAAGAGGCATACTTTTCCTTCCAGTCCCTCTGCAATGTCACTTATGAAGACATTAAAAGGACTGGACCCAATACTGAACCCTGCAGTACCCCACTAGTAACCCTCTTTCTTCAGAGTGGACTCCATTTACAATTACCTTCCGTGTCCTGTTGTCCAGCCAATGTTTTACCAGGCTACCACCCTGGGACCCTCCCAGGCTGGTTAATTTAACTATTAATCTTTGTGTGGGACTGTGTCAGATGCCTTGCTAAAGTCTAGGTAGGCCATGTCCACAGCCCTTCCGTGGTCTACTACTTTGGTCACCCAGTCAAAGAAATCTATTAGATTCATCTGACATGATCTTCCCACTGTGAACGCATGCTGCCTTGGGTCCTGTGCCCCACTGGCCTCTAGGTACTAACATTCTTTCCTTCAGAAGAAATGATGGTGTCATTAGCACCAATCCTAAGTTTCTTCCTAAGGTGTTTTCTGAGTTTACACTGAGTCCACTTTCCTGTTTATTTTCTGAAGCATGGCAATCCAGGGAAGCACTGCTCCATACTTTAGATGTATGCTGAACGGAAGTACTACCTGTTCAGGACTAAGGAGTCCAGAAAGTCTAAGCAGTTGTTTGTTTCTTTCTTTTGCCCCAGGTAGAGAGGGCGCTTCAGGTTCTAAGCAGTGTTTATCCAAATGGTTGGCAAATTGCATTGTGTTCTGCTACAATAAGTGTGGTAAAGACTTGCCTGGTGCTGTCAAAGCTCACTCCACCAGAGGCATGGCTACCTTTGTGGCTTGTTTCAAAGGGGTCTCTTGTCACGCTTATTCACAAAGGGGTGACTGGTCCTCCCCAGTAAATACTGACCAATCTCCATCTCCCTCCCCAAAGCCCTAGAAAAGTGGTGGCCAATCAAATCACTGAATATCTGACTAAGCATGACATGTTATGCCCGAGCAGCATGGCTTCCGTGCTGGTCACAGTACTGGCACTGCCTCAATGGAGTTCTCCAACTTCCTACATTCCTCCCTGGACGCCTGCTCCCTAGCTGGTGCAGTGTTCGCTGACCTCTCAAGGCCTTTGACACTGTCTCCCCCCTCTTCTTCTAGATGCCCTCTGCCACACTGGTTTCTCTGCTGGCCCTCTTACGGTGCTTGAGCTATCTTCATTCCCAGTGTGTCAAAATCAGTGGGGCACTCTCAGAAACTCATCCCATCTGCTCTGGGGTACCCCAGGGCTCCATCCTGGGTCCCCTACTCTTTAGTCTCTATCTAAACATCCGCCCAGTGCCTGCTCTGGCAAAATTCTGATGTATGCCGACGATGCAGTCATTTTGCCACCACCGTAATCCCATCTTCCTCCAGAACTCTCTACAACACTCCTTCAATGATGCGAAGCCTGTTTAAGGAGCGCAGACTCATCAGTAATCTTAAAAACCAAGACAATGTCTTGCCCACCCTCAAAACAAAGCTTGCAACAACCCACTCCTTATCCTCCCTAGCACCCAACAACCGCTTGAACAAGTCTGCTCCTTCAAATACCTTGGGGGTCACCTTAGACTCAGCCCTCACCTTTCACGCCCACATTAATGCCCTTGCATCTGCCACTAACTCTTGGCTTGGCATCGCATCATCTACCGCTACAAGGGCTACCTCCTCCCGATGCTCTCCGACTTGCCATTACATCTTCAGTACTGTCCCTTGTGGACTATGTCCTGCCAGTATGTGGTGCTGCTGACACCACTGCCCTCAACAAGATTCGCCTCACCTAAACAAGGCTTGCAGGCTGATTACTGGTGCCTCCAGGGTCTCACACACATGTCAACTCTATGACTGGGCCAAACTCCTTAACCTTGTTTAACAGCTCACCAAACCTGCCTCCTCACTAAGAAAACTTTGCTCGGGCTCTCCTCCGGGTAACGGCCTCCATCCACCATACCCCGCCACTGTCACAACTCGAACCACCAACAAGACTATTCTGCTGGTTCCCAGAACCAGGACCACCCGTGGTCAGAGGTCCTTCTGCTACAGAGCCCCATCCTGGTTTAACACTCTCCCTGCAACCATCTCCAATGTCCCCAAAATGTCCACCTTCAAACCGCCCTCGAGCCAGCTGTTTAACCTTGCAGCTGCTCCTGTCTCTAAATGGCGCCGCCACATCTCATTGCATCAGATGACGCCCACTGGGCTGAACCCCACCTCACCCCCCCGCATCCTGCCCCTTGGTACCTGCATGTCCAAGCGCGCCACTTGAAATGTTATAAAATTGATCAGTGTATGAAATCGCCTGTGTAACTCTAAGTCACTCATTGTTCTGTATTCTGTAAACTTGTTACCTGTCCTCACTGCGATGAGGTAACTTTGTAAATGAGCCTTTGGCTCAAAGGTTGTAAACCCGATTGTACAAATAAATAAGGGTGTTGTTGCAACCTTATAGTTAGGGCTGAGTAGGCAGTTTAATGTTAAATCACAAAATATAGCACTTTAATAACCGCAACCATGCATCAGATTTAGCATAATTTGAGTCCTGGTCTGGTGGTAGATCTCTTGATTTTGCCAAGTTCGTTTTGATCGGTTCCGAGTTTTGTGCAGCAAAGCATCAAAAATCGTTTTCCACTTTTTGGCAAATGTCAGGGTCATTTTTTGACATTGAGATGCGTGCACACTGTTTGGAATTTTGGCCTGACATTTTCAGGGTAGAAAGAGGTTATCCTAAGGAACACTCCAGCATTGACTTGGTGAAAAATATTAATCCGTTCCAAAGTTATGTTTTGAAATTGTGGGTTCTGAGCATGCTTAGTTCAGTCTTTGGAATAGATGCAGAGTTTCAATCAAAGATTCCTGGTCATGAGCAGCTCGTGAACAGGGGTTGCAAAAGGGATTGGAAATGTCACAAAATCCCTTTTTGCAAGGTAAATAACTGTTCATCCACCGCTATTTCTCTTCTCCTTAGTGAGGGAGAAAACAAAATTTTTGTAACTTGCCCAGGGACGCCTTTTTTTTTTTTTTTTTTTTCCAAATATGTATTTTTTGACACCTCCGCTTTTGCTCCCCAGACCCGGACCGCGGCAGACACGATGTACATGCACGGCATGGTGGTGCCAGTCCCTTCCGCATCACCCATGTCATTGTTGCACCTGCTGATCCTCGTCTATGCTTCCCACGGACCTCTTCCTGTGGGAGTGGAGAGCTGCCTACCGCAGCTCAGTCCCGCTCCGACCCTCCACCCCCATGCTGGCTCCCGGCGACCCGAGGTCGCTCCTGAACCTAGGTCGCTGGTGTAGCGTGAGTGAGGCATCCAGCACCTCAGCCCTCAGTGCCACCGAGCCAGCCCCGGGATGTCATTTGAGAAGACCAAGGCATGGGTTTTGGAGGGGGACGTCCTCTACCTGCCCATGCCATTGTTTTGTTTACTTAAAGAATGGCACTTTCATACAATCCCAACCTTTTAATGGATCCCTTACAGTTCAGCTGGTGAAGAGAGATTGTGAAAAGGGATTGTTAAAGTAATCTGTGCCATTTTCCCTGGTGTCTAGTGGCCCCCCACCCTCTGATCACCCTCCCATTTTTATTTATTTATTTTTTTGCATTTTCCGACACTGGGATGCCCACCGATATTGGATCACCCGCAGCCCATTACTTTTGAATGTGCAGACATCGGGGCTCAATTTCCATGTCAGTGTTACTCCCTCAACCCCCTCAGATTTGGACACTGGAAGCCCATCCCAGTGTCCGAAAATGATTTTTAAATGTACCTAAATAAAAAAACACTCTCTGATGTATTTTTTTTCTGTGCAGAATCCTACATCGAACTTCCCCTCTGTGGACTTTTTTTTTTCACCAACATCAGGTGCTCAATCCCGTCCTGGCATTAATCTCCCTCTCCACTACTGTGGCACACTGGGACCCCTTCTCAGTGTGCCAAAATATTAAATTTTTATTATGTTTCCAACACTGGTGCCCACTTCCTGGATGTGCTCCCCAAAGCCTGTATATATTCTTTGCTGATGGGGTGCCCAGACTCTGTGTTGGGATTTTTAGTAACCCCCATCCAGTACTCAAGGACACTGAGGAGCCCACTGTCAAAAAGAACAGTCCCCGACATGGTTTTTTATCCCCTGGGGAAAAAAAAATCCCCTCACCCATCCTGACCTTCCTATCTTCCACTTCACTGCACCCCCTCGCCTTGCCCCCATACTTTCCCTCCAAGGTCAGCGATCATGATCTTCTGTGGGCTGGGACATGTCTGCACTCTTCAAAGTCGAACTGTGAACTGGAAGAATCAAGGTAAGCTGTATAATGGATGTCAATGGGATTTTTAACTAATGTTGATATCTCAGCTACTTTTAGAATTTTGACCCCACATTTTCAACATGGTGTTCTTGGGACCCACCTCATGAACACTGGAACTGTCGATTTGTTACTCTGTCCCAAAAGGTGATTTTGCGGTAGCTGTAGCGGAAATCACCTTGGGACTGATTTGAAATGACACTGCTACTGTTCATGAGGTGGGGTCCCAAAAGGCTACTTAACAGTTTGGCACAAAATAATTCCAAACTGCCCGAGTTACGCAAGGTCGTTTAAATTCCTCATGCACGTAACTTTGGCAAATTTTAATATTTTCACCCAAATATTCAGCACTGTCAGTTTTTCACCACCTCATGAACAGTACAGCTGTAGCTTCTCACATCCTGCCTGAAGCGGGTTTACGCAGCAGTGGCGTGGCATGGTGCAGTTGCTGCATAAAATCACCTTTCAGGACTAACAAAATTACAGTGTAAGTGTTCATGAGGTGTGGTCCAAAAATGCTATGTTGAGAATTTGGTGCAATACCTAAAATGCCTGACTTATGTGTGGTGGTTGGAATTTTCCACGCATCCATAGCTTTGGCAGTTTATCATATTTTCTCTCCAGATTTTCAGCATTGTTATTTTTTCTCACCACCTCATGAATAGTACAGCTATCATTTTCAAATCTTTAGAAGTTTTTCACTCCTGCGGCGGAATGGCATTACAGTTGCGCAGAATTGCATTTCGACTGGATATGAACTTTTCTGTACTGGTGCATGCGTGAGGTGATAAGAAGGTTACGTTGAGCATTTGGGTGAAAGTTATTTAAGATGGCACAGTTATGGCTGTTTGCAATTTGCTACACTTTCTGGTAACTAATGTGGGAACCACAGGGACGGAGACCCCTGTGTTTCCACAGCTAGATACATATGTGCATCTGTGGAGGGATTTGGACCCTGTACTCCACAGCAAAATAAAGATAGTATTACTTTTTGAGACAGCATAAGAAATAAATAAAAACTTTGCTAATGCATCAGGGTTGAAACAATAAAAGTAGGGAAATGAGGCGTTAGGGTTGGGCCCCCTAACACCCCTCCACCCAACACCATCCCTCCACCCACCCTCCACAGGCCAAGATAGGTGGGGTGTGCTTGTGTCGCCGGCCTAACTCGCCACCATTCTCCTATACTGTACCATGTCAGCTTTCTTACATGTAATGGGGTGAGTTAGGCCAGCCGACCCCAAGGCACACCCGTGTGTGTTGCTGTGGAGGGTGTGTGGGATTGGGTGGGGGGTGTGTGTTGGGAGCGCAACCCTAACATCTAATTTCCCTACTTCTTTGCTTCAATCCTAACTATACACATTTTATCATCCTTTCTCCCTGTGGCCCTTTCCAACTGACCTCAGCCCCATCACCTGGCTCCTCTGGGTCTTGCCTGTTGTCCTCTGTTACAGTACTTTTGGCAGTTGCCCAGCCACTGGTGCGGAGCGGGGGTTAGTCATCAGCCTGCTTTCTGGGGTATTTCTGCTGATTTTCCTTCCTTGCTGCCCCGGGACCTCGGCCGACATGATCGTGCATGCTTGTGGAGGCACCAAGCGTGCCTCCAATCAGGCCTAGCCAGTGCCGAGACCCCATCGAGCCTCCCACTCAGTGGCAGTCAAGAGCCGGGAGGCCTGCCTCACCAATCCGGGAGATCCCCACACACACACACGGCCGTCACCTCGCCACCCATGCTCATTCCCGAACACGGGTCAGCGAAGTTAGAGGTAAGGGTCCAGTGCCTCAGGCCTCTGCATCCTGGGCCGATCCACTTTGAGACCCTTTATTATAATTAAAAGTTGTTTACTGAGTTGTCTGTGTGTTCAATCATAAATTTTGGATTTTCAGGTTATACTCTTGGCCACTGGGAAGCATACCCTCTGGTTAATACTGTGAGTTTTGAGTGTTTTTAAGTTGCATTTAAACCTGTTAACTCGCTTAAAATTAATTTTAATTGAGGGCATTAGTTGTACACCTTGTGTGAGAGTAATTCTTATTTTATGGAAACTTTTTGTATCTGTCTCTTTTCCCCACCAGTTTCAATGATATTCATGTCCCTGTGAGGTTGGAATGTAAAATTTGCCAGTCACTGTCTGATGAACCATCCTGATTTAGCCAAAGATCTTACTGGTAAGACTTATGGTTTCATAAAGCTAAATTACAGCAGAAGTTGAATGTGTGGTTTAATCACTGGAACTTTGAATTCGTTTGTGGTTTTAATCAGGGTGTTAAGAAGAAAGGGCTAACTGGAAGATCCTAGAACAAGAGTTAGCAGAATTCGTAAGACACTGATTATTAAAGTTACAGTAGCTTGTTTTGAGAAATCTTTGAAAACGGATCTAGATGCATTTCATTTTATTTAGTAATTTTAGATCATTTGTCTTTTTTTTTGTAAACATAATTTATTAAAGTACTGCAGAATTACAGGATATCATTTTTTTATTATTATTTTAGTCTTTGGTAACCGGCCTTCCAAAGGCCCACTAGGCACAAGTGCCTGTTTCAAAGCCCTGGGAGCACTAGTGGTTAAGTGACTTGCTCAGAGTCACACAGTATGCAAGCTGAGGTTGTGAGAATGAAACCCAGGTCTGGTCTGTTGGATGTACCAAGCCTCGCTCACAGCTCGTTAATCTAACCTGTAGGCTATAGTGTCAGAACAGTGTATAGAACCAAGATGGTAAAATACAATATTAACTAAGAAACTTTGTCTAAAGGCATCTCCAGAAAGACAGGTTTTATGCCTACTTGTTTTCAGCACAGTTCTGGGTACAAGCACATAGATACAATAGAGGGTGTTGAACATTGGGATACCAATAAACCACTATTACAGACATAACCATTTTGATCGAAGACAGTAGCAGACAATGGACCTCATAAACAGTTTGGATCACTGAACCCTTGCATCTAAAAAGGAGAGCACATTAGATTGGATGGCATGCAGCATTGGCCCCATGTGCAGTGAAGCTTGTGCCCTAACCTATGGCATTAAAGTAACTCTCCAGCCTCATACATGAAGGTACATTATTCAACCAGTGGGCCATTACAGGTGGGAGGAATTCAACCAGTGTTGCGCTATGTTTTTCTAGTGTTGATCAGTGCAGTTCTCACAATCTGTCTGGTCTACTCCCAGGCAGTTGCCTGAGAATCGCCAGTGCCCAGCATAAACTTGAGGGGTGATTAGAAGTGACATTCCAATATCAATTCCATAGTTTTATGCATCTCAACCCAAAACAGTGCTGTCTTGCTGCATGTAAGCGTCATGTGTATGAGTTCCCACCTGCTACACAACATTTAGGACAACCAGGATCATGAGTCCTTATACTGATGTAGCTTTTTTGGTGTGAGGTAGGTCCTGTAAAGTAAAAATGAAACTAAACTAAATTCTTCTCAATTTATTCGAACTAGAACATGTGCACCCATGCTTAATTGCGGTTGCTACTTGTCTGCCCCCTTTACCACCATGGCCAGATCATCATTCCAACACCCTGCCACGACATTTGGGGGTTGCACCCACAAACTGTCTGTATAATGCTGTTAGGGGTCTGGAGCCAAGCTGTGGCAAGAAAAGTATTTCTTCTATTGGGGAAGACCAACATTATTATGAGATAAGTGCTGTCTGACATGCAGGTATGCAAAGAAAACTCCATTAATTTCAGTGAAGGATTTCAGAATACCCCTGCAAAAGGTTGCCCATAAGCTTAACACTCTTACCCCATCTTAACAGCACTTGGAGCAAAGGAACATTATAACCTCTCATCTGTTTAAAAACTGCTCGAGGCCTGCTCAGGGTGATATCCCTTTCAGGTGGCTGATTAGGATTTGGCTGGGTGCCCACAATTAATTCTCTATTTTTGGGGGTTTCCTTTGAGGAAAGGGACATATTAGCTGACGGTGTATTAAACCAGCCTCATAACACTCTCCTCAAGTGTCAGCCAGTCAGGTGGGCTCCCTTAGCCCCCTCTATCAAGAGTTCAGCTGAGCTGCCCAGTAGAAATTTTTTTTTTCCAATTGTTTAATCAGAGAGAGGACTAGCTGAAGCGTGTTTCTAGAAGCGTGGATATGTTGTTCATCCACACTCTGTGGCATGTCCCTTTCCCTTAAATCTGGCGGAAGTCTTCAAGCTGGCTTCTCCTACCCACACATGTAGTAAATACCTTGGCAGCCCCATGGCGCCAGATCTTCCTTTCCGTTGGAAGATTCAGGTTCCTTGTGCTACTTCTGCAGTATCATAGGCACTGGATACTAATCGGCGGTTTCACTGCAATTGCTTTCTGAAACTCGTTGAGTTCCGATTCCGATCTGAGCGCATCGGACATGGAGGAAAGTCATCCCGGGTTTTGCCTTTGTCCCTGCGGGCAGAAAATATCCGCACCCGATCCCCACCTCTCGTGTGTCTATTGTTTGGGTGTCGTGCATGACATCTCTTCGTGACAGCATCTGCTTGGCCTTCCATCCCAACGCTCTGGCGACTGCAAAGCGCGCCTTAAGGTGGGGAGACGGAGCTTCACAATCCCCGGTGAAATTGAGGAGGCAAGGTGGGCGGTTTCCGTGGCTGCGGGATCTGCCGGCAGCTCGACCAGATGGCGACATTTGAAGAAGCTGCCCAAGTTTCGGCCAGCTGAGGCTTTTTAGGTGCCACTTAACCATGGCTCTATCTTCACAGGATCCTTTCGGAGCTGTGCGGTCTCTCCCACGGGGTGAGGGCCCTCGGCATGCCTCCTCCTGCCCTAGAAAGCGGGACAAGGACCCTAAGTCGTCTTCTCGAAGATGTTCCTGGGACCGAAGGTCTAAATCCCAGGACCTTGCTGTCTCTGCCTCGGTCGAGATCGCTACCGGCCGCTGGCTTCTCGGACCTTCCGTCAGGCCAAGGCACCGAGGCCAAGAAGCGGCCGAACCGCCGGAATATCTGTCTGCCCAATCAAGCCGTTGTCGCTGACCCTGGTTGCTGACTCCTGGAGAGGACACCTATCCTTTCCTTACCCTACAAGGAGACCCAACCCTCTGGTATCCTGATCGAGGGACAGGAGCTGGAACCTCGGTTTTCACTGACTCTGGCCTCTCACGATTGAACAAGCCAACCCCGTCGGTCTTGATCGAGGACCAGGACCCCTTGGGTGAAAAAAGGTCACAAACACTCTCAGAAGAGGCATCTCCACGATCCCTATCCTCCTCGGATGAGGAGAGACTCGCGAAGCTCCGGCGTTATGAGGACCTTATGTGGCAACAGCTAATTCTGACGGTCATAAGCCAGCTCCGCCGCTACACTGGCCATTACTTGGCCCCAGCCTCTTAGGCCGACGCCGACCCCTCCGGAACTCAAGACTCCGGTTCTTCCTCCGTGGACTAGCACGCATTCCTGTTCGGCCTGTTCTGGTCTCCCCACCAATTTTGGTTTAGCCACCGCCCAAGCAGCCTCAGGAAGGGCTCCTCGAAGAGGACCGGACAGATACGGGTCTGCCTGCATGTCGTCTGTCCATCACTGTTGTCCCGATAGCCCTCGGCATATTGAAGGGGACATGGCGGGACCCTTATATCCAATTCTTCAGACTCTGATACCAGTAGTCTACACTCACACCCAGATGATGAGTTGTCAGTGACAGGCTTGGAGGAAGGTCCTTCCTCTTCCAGGGCATCCTCCGCCTTATTTCAGAGTCAACTGGTATGCCTTTGGAGCCTATCCAAAGAAGGCGGAATATCCTCTCGTGGATATCCTTAAGAGGAGGATACCCCGCAGGAGGCCTTCCCAGTGGCTGAAGCCATTGTTGGCCCAGCTCTTGAGCTACAGCAGTGCTCTCTGCCTGCATGGTTTGCTAAGTACACTGTACCCATGGGGTCCTTATGGTTTCACAGATCATCCTCGGCCGAGAGCCTTGTGACTGCCTCTTTGTTTAGATGCACGGTAGCTCAGCAGATACTGACTGCCCTCGGACAAGGTGTCAAGAATATGGACCATTCTGCCCGAAAGGTGTATGCGGCCTCATCCTTGGGCCCTCGTCAGACCAGCTCGTCCGTGAACATGGCACACTTCTCTCACACCCTCTTGGGGTCGCTAGATGAAGTCCCCTCTTCTCCCAGTGGACATGCAAACCACGGTTAAGCAGGTCCATGACCAGAGAACCGTGCTGTTGCAAAACAGCAGCTCCAGATAGCCTTGGATATTGGAATTCCTTTGCCCGCTCACTAGCAGCGCGGTGACCACTTGCCGCAGGGGCTTGGCTGAGGTTATCCTCTT
This sequence comes from Neoceratodus forsteri, assembly GCA_016271365.2. Taxonomy (NCBI): domain Eukaryota; kingdom Metazoa; phylum Chordata; order Ceratodontiformes; family Ceratodontidae; genus Neoceratodus; species Neoceratodus forsteri. The sequence goes on along the minus strand of CM057452.1, from coordinate 354,105,811 downwards.
TCCTGGCGGATACTCAGCACAAGTTAGCTGACATGCCCTTTCTTGGCACCTACCTCTTTGGTCTGGGAGTGGCAGGTCACCTCCAAGCATAGAGCAGTCCAATGCCACCTTGGATGCCACTTCTGCAAAGGGTTCTTGGGCAAGAACCAGCAGAAAGCGCAGAAGAAACCTTTCGGCACTCTTCTCCTGCGGTTAGAAAGCCCTCCTTCAGGAGGTCAGGCAACAGCAGGCTCAAGCTTGGCGCCCCAGGCCCAAGCAGGGTCCCTAACAGTCCCATAAAGGAGGCCTAGGTGCTGGTCAGGAGCCGCCTCCTCCTCTAAGCCTGCTCAGTGGCCGGGTCAGGGGTGGCCACCCCTACCCGTCATGCCAGTTCTGGGTCCTCCAGTGGGGGCTGGCTCCACCACTTTATTTCCGCCTGGTCGGTATCACTTTGGACAGGTGGGTCCTGGAAGTGGTCGGTCGGGGACTGCCTCTAGAATGTGAGCAGTACCCTCCCTGTCATGCCTGTGCCCCTTGGGAGGAAAGGATCTCGATGCGCACTCAGTCGGCTCTTGGGGACGACATTGCTCAACTCCTCCATAGGGAGCGGTAGCCCAGTGCCAGATCCTCCTACAGTCCCATGCTTTGTGTTCAGGTATGTTCTGGTGCGAGGCGGATGGGGGTTGGCGCCCCATCCTAGATCTCCGACCTGAATCAATATCTCAGGTCTTGCACCTTCTGGATAGTAACTCTGATTTAGATCATACCATCTCTGGAGCGTAACATGTGGTTCTGTTCACTAAGATCTACAGCAGCGTTTTTCCACGTCCCAATCTGTCCGTCCATCAGCAGTTCCTCTGCTTCAGGGTGGAAGGGACCCTGTATGAGTTCAAGCAATGCTGTTCGGCCTGTCCCGGCCCCTTGGGTCTTCACCAAGTGCATCGCAGTGGTGGCGGCCCATCTATAGTGTCAAGGGAGTTCGGATAAACCCCTACCTCGACGATTGGCTCCTGGCGGGTTCCTCCCTGCAGGAGATGGAGAGGTCAGGGACCTGGCCTCGAACTTGTTACAATTAGGCCTCCTGATTAGCGAGGCCAAGTGAAACTCATGCCCTCTCAGGTGTTGGGCTTTATCGGTGCAGAGCTAGACTCTCGTCAAACCAGAGCTCAGCTCCCAGTGGACAGGGTGGAGATTATTTCCTCCTTTGCCCAATCATTTCTGGCTGGGCACTTACGCTACCGGGACTTCCTGCACCTTCTGGGTTACATGGCGGCATGCACCTCAGTGGTCCGTTGGGCCAAGATTACATCGCCCCCCTCCAGTGGGAGCTGGCTGCTCAGTGGACTCAGCTTCAGGGTCAATTTGACCAGCTGGTCACGGTCACCCAGAAGATGTGGGAGCTCTCCATTGGTGGACCGTCCCAAGTAGTCTGCGGAAGGGATCCCGTTTATCCGCCCGGGCGACAGTCGTTCTCACGACCGATGTCTCACTCGTGGGCTGGGAGTCCACATGGGGGACAGCAGAGCCCATGGGTTCTGGACCCCGATGCCACATCAACCTGCTGGAGCTTAGAGCAGTCAGATTGGCACTGTCAGCTTTGCTCCTCAGCTCCGGGGTCAAGTGGTTCAAGTCCAGGCGGACAATACCACGACCATGTACTACCTCAACAAACAGGGTGGCACACACTTCCATCTGCTGTGCAAGGGCGCTTGGATCTGGACCTCGTCCAGCCAGTTGAGGCGGATCTCCTTGCCATCCATGTGGCAGGAGTCTCAAACCAACTGGCGGATGCTCTCAGCCGCATAGGCCAGACATCCCAGGTGGTCTCTCCATCCAGAGGTAGCTTACAATCTGTTCTCCCATTGGGGCAAACCGTTGGTGAACCTGTTTGCCTCCAGGAGAAAACCAAGCTGAGGCTGTACCATGCCCACCCTCAGCAGGGCTGCTGCAGGAGGATGCCTTCTCGAGGCCGTGGAGGACCCCAGGCCTCCTCACGCCTTTCCCTCCATTTCCCTTGATTCACAAGGTGTTCCTCAAGGTGAGGAGGCACAAGGCAAAGGTGATCCTGGGAGCCCCAGATTGGCCCCGCCAGTTCTGGTATCCAGATCTCCTCAGCCTCAGCTGCATGGCCCCGAGCGGCTTTGTATACACTCGGACCTGATATCACTCAACCAGAGGAAGGTATTCCATCCGGACCTTCAATCTGCACCTCACAGCCTGGTATCTGAGCAGTTAGAGTTCCAGGCTCTGGGTCTTCTTGAGGATGTCGGCGCAGTCATGCAGGCATCTCGTAAGGAATCGAAATGTTATGCCTTCAAATGGAAAAGGTTTTCCATTTGGTGTCAAGGTAAAGTCTGGACCCCTTATCATGCTCTGTGGCTAAGATTTAAGACTACCTTTGGTCTCTCCAAAGGGGTCTACGGTCATCGACCCTTAGGTGCACCTGACAGCCATTTCCGCTTACGGATGGCGGGCGGTCAGTCGACGATGGCACAGGAGACAGTGGTCAGGTGCTTTTCAAAGGTTTGGATCACATATCCCTCTGGTGCATGAACCTCCACCTCTGTGGGATCATTTTCTGGTTTTGGCAAAGTTCATGGGCAAGCCATTCGAACCCATGCACAAGTGTGGCGCTCTCACTTGTGGAAGACTGCCTTCCTGGTGGCTATCACGTCAGCCAGAAGGACAGAGGCTCAGGCACTTTGGTGGGCTCCCTTATCTAGTCTTTCACAGGGACAAAGTTGTCCTGCACCCTCACCTGAAAATTCCTTCCGAAGGTGGTGTGACACAGAGTACAGGCTCCATACCCTGTACCTTAGATGTGCTCTCATACTACAAAGAAGGACGCGAGGAAATTGGGAGAGGTTCGCCAGCTGTTTGTCACCCACGCTGAAGCCGCTTCTGGCAGACCTGCAGCCAAACGGACCATTGCAAGATGGATTACATCATGCATAGGTCTTTGCTATGAGTTGGCAGGCAAGGAGCCTCCCAGAGGGATAAGAGCTCATTCTACCCACCATACTGCTGCATCTGTGGCTGCTCCCAGGACATCCCTATCCAGGGAATCTGTTGGGCCGTTACCTGGAAGTCAGCAAACACCTTCATTACTCATTCCACATTGACCTTGAGTCACGTTGGGATGCTGGTTTTGGGGCCTCGGTTCTTCAATCTCTGTTTCCTAAGTAGGGGTGTCGCCTTGCCTCCCTCCTCCGGAGAACTGCTAGCAGTCTGCCAAAGTGTGGATGAACAACATATCCACGCTCCTAGAAAACTAGTTACTCACCTGTAACAGTAGTTCTAAGTGGTATATGTTCATCCCTACTTTCCCTACCGACCTCCCTGGCATTAGGCGCACCACCTTGCTTGCAGCGGGCTAAGATCTGGCATCATGGGGCAGAGCCAAGGTATTTGCCACCCGGTGGGTGAGATGAGCCAGCTTGAAGACTTCCGGCTAGATTTAAGGGAAAGGACATGCCAAAGAGTGGGATGAACAACGTATGCCACTCCTAGAACTACTGTTACAGGTGAGTAACATGTTTTACAGGTGCAACCTGGGAGCATAGGAAGTTGTGACTTGCTCAGGGTCACACAGTATGCAACTGGGGACTGTGGGATTCAAACCCAAGTCTCCAGAGTTGCAACTTAGAGCCTTAAACCACTGCACTACTGCCTCCCTAATTGGCAGTGCCAAACCCTTTCCTTAAAGGAAGCTGCAGAATATTCCTGCATGGGGGCACTTTCCAACTTGGAGATACCTATGTAAAACACGGTTTATCAATTAAAAAAAAAAAAAAAAACTTTTCAGGAACTCAGATGTGGATTCTAAACATAGACTTTGATGGCAGATAAGGACCATTTGGCCCACCCAGTCTGCCCATTTCCTATCTACTGGATAAGCTGCAGATTTTAGTTAACCAACAGCCTACTTCCTGCCACCCCCACTATAATTGCCTTATGTCTGTCCCATGTATGTTTGAATTCCTCCACTGTTTTAGACCCCACAGCCTCTCCAGGAAGGCGGTTCCATCGTCCACCACTCTCTCCGTGAAAAAAATTTCCTCACATTACCCCTGAACCATCCCTCTCATCTTTAAATTGTGCCTCCTTGTTCTTACACATCTTTTTCTGAAAGATGCTACCCTCCTGGACTTTGTTGATTCCCTTGAGGTACTTGAACGTTTCTATCATGTCCCCCTGTCCCTCCTTTCATCAAGGGTATGCATATTGACTCTCTGTCTCTCTTTATATGGTTTCTGATGCAGACCCTGCACCATTTTAGTTGCCCTCCTCTGGACTGCTTCCATCCTGTCTATGTCCTTGCGTAGATGAGGTCTCCAAAACTGCACACAGTACTCCAGATGGGGTCTCACCAACTGTCTGTACAGAGAGGATAACCACTTCCTTTTTCTACTTGTGATGCCCTTCCTATGCATCCCAGTATCCCCTGGCTCTCCTTACTGACTTCTCACATTGCTTACCCACCTTTAGATCATCTGATATGACTACCCCAGGTCCCTTTCCATTTTTGCTGTTGTTAGTACCTCCCTGCTATTGTGTATTCTTCTCCTGGGTTTTGGTTTCCCAGGTGCATTACTTTGCACTTGTTGCGTTGAATCTAAGTTGCCATATGTCTGACCATTCCTCCAACCTTGCCAAGTCCCTTTCATCCTTTCAACCCCCTTGTGTATCAACTCTGTTACAGATCTTTGTGTCATCTGCAAAGAGCATACCTTTCCTCAGACCCTCTGCAATGTCACCTATAAAGATGTTAGATGACTGGACCTAGTACTGAGCCTGAGGTACTCCACTGTTGGGCAAAGGGCCACACATACACTTGGCCCACAATAGTTATAGTTATAATCATTTTAATGGTATTAACTCAACGTGTAAGACTGAAGGGTAGACCTTCCCACTGCCCATAATCATATTTTATGATGTTGAGCAATCTAGTGTAGTTGTCATGAAATAACTTGGGACCATTATTGGTAATGTTTACTCATATTTATTTTAGTGTATTGACCACTTTCATATTTAGGAGCTGTGGACTAAGTGTGTGTGTGTCCCTTGCCCAACAGGCATAATCTCACTTTTCATTCAGTTAATTTTATGGCTAAAAATGTTGCTCAGTCAGAATTTGATGTACCTAGGAATCGCCACGGGCTTACTAGAGTAAATCAAAGCGTCATAAGCAAATAGTGATATCTTATAATGCTGCTGGCCTGATTGAAAGCCTATGATCTGAGGTAAGCCCTAATTCTGCTGCCAGTTGCTCAAGGGACATAACATATAACAGTGGTGACAGGGGCATCCTGCCTGGTACTCCTGGAGAGGAATGGTTTTGTAAGCTTACCATTAAAGTGATTTACCAGTATCTTGGTGTAGCTTACATGCATGCCACAGAACTCTATAGTGGTGAAAGTCTCATTTTTTTAACACTCTGTATGGAAGTAGAAGGGATTGTAGTTTGGCTCAGACACTGCAGCCAGCCAATCTCTTCACTTCCAATTGATCGATCCTCTCCACACTCAGGCACATAATGACATGTGCCCAGGGAGAGGGGAGCGCACCACATTAAAATCAGTGTGGGTCACTTTTAACACTTTTTTTTTTTTTGAAACCTATGATTGGCCAGTTTGAGATTAATGAAGGGCACCACTCGACTAACAGGGCCTTGTTGGTTGGCGGTGTCTCATTTCTCAAACTGACCAATCTGAGTTAAAAAAAAAGACTTTAAATCACGCCCTCATTGACATTATTGGGGCTGCGTCATTATGTGCCTGAGGGTTAGGGGGCGAATCGAATCAGTCAGGATGTGAAGGATCAGCTGGCTTCCATGCCAGAACCAAACTACGATCCTTCTATTTCTATACAGCGTGTTAAAAATTTGGAATTGCCCTCTAAAGATTTTCGCTAGCAGGCTTTCACGGATCAGTTACCTCACTAACGGAAAGTTGTTGAATCGCTTAACCAAAACTTGGGCCATAGGGCTTTGGTACAGTGTTGAGATCCATTTTTATTTGTTACTTTATTTTATTCCTTTTATAGAGAAATAGTACAAAATACAGACATACCTTGTAGGGAACAACAAGAAGGTCTCGTATCAACAGAAATTATTATATATATATATATATATATATATATATATATATACACACACACACGATAATTGTATCCCCTACTTATACCTCTAATATGGAGGCAACCTTTAATAACTAATAACAATGTAAAATATATCTGTGGAACTGTAGCCCATTGCACATGGCAGTAAACTTTTATAAAGTTCCATAATGTCCAGCAAAGTCCGTTGCCCTCGAAAGGGCTAATGGTGCCATGTATAGAACGCATGTCTATAGCCAATCTTTTAAATCAGTGTCTTAAAGGAACTTCAGCCTAACCATGGGAATAATATAACAACTAGTTGGGTACAGTTACACCTGAAAAATCCCATATGTCTAAAACAATTGGCTTTATCATTCCCAGTCTAACTATGAAGAAGAACATTAGATTAAACTAACATACTAATTCAATGTATTTTTCATATTCCTAAACAATTTTAGTTAAATCCCATCAAACCACATATTTTCTCCCCAATTAATAAACCCAGAATCAGAGCTCAACAAACCCCACCACGGAAAAACTCCCTTATAAGGAGACAAGATTCTCTTATTTATCAAATCAGAATAAGTCACTCAGGTTCACTGTCTGAATCCTCAGCTGTAGGGTCATTCTTTGTGCGACAGCCATCTTGCAGCCCAGTTGCCTGCATCACCAGGGTCTGTAAATATGTAAACTTTGGCATCAAATATAACATGCAGTTTTGCAGGAAACTGAATGGTATGGGGTATATTTAGGTCTCTAAGACGGAACAAACCCATCAAATTTCTTCCATCTGAGGCGAGTCGCATATGAAATATCTGGGAAGATGTGCACCAAGTCTCCCTCTGCATAGCGACCCATATCTCTTAGCCATATTCAGAATAGAAACTCTGGACCCCATGCTATCAAAATGAGCATCATTACTCTAGGAAGCTCTACCATCAACTTACCTCTGTGTGGAATGCGGTAAGCCTTAACCACAGTGAAATCAGTGTTAGCCATGCCACCTGAAATTGCTCAAGGAGCCAGTCTTAATAAATAACCAAGCTGAATCCCTTCCAATCCCTCTGGTAGGCGATAAGCCTCACATTCTGACTCCTTACTTGATTTTCCAGTATCTCCAGCTGGGTATCAACATGTTGCCGCTCCTTAGCTCTTTGTGAAAGGGCACTTTTACAAGTTTGAGTGCCGCTTTATCTCCTCCATCTTGCCTTGTAGCAGGTCCACAGGTTGCTCCACTGTGGTAAACCGTCAGAAGATCCAGCTTGATTAACCATGGTCGATGATGCTAGCATTTAGCTCCCAGCGACTTGAGGGTCTTTCCCAAGCTTTCTGCTTCTTCTGCGCCATACTGTGCAGATCGAGTACTTGGGCCAACAGTCAGTTTTACCAGCATCTTTCCGACTGTCCCCAAATGGTTGATTTTATGAGTTTTCCCATTATGCAATCAGAGGGTTAACTCCCAGAAAAGTAATTTGAGGCGTAGTTTAAGCTCTGAAGCATTAGGTTTTAGTTGTTTAAGCGGAGCCGTGAGTTCCAAGCGACCAGCTCAGCTAGGCTTACAGCACCCCGAGATCCATTTAACATTTTACTTTGGTGTTTATGTTGGGGAGCCATGAGATGCAGTAGTACTGTTCTGTCCACAGCCAGGGTGGCCTACTATCATATCTCAGCCATGAGGCATTCCTCATAGTAGTGGGAACTAAGTTGCCACAGCAACCACTTGTCAATCTGTGACAGTGCAGTGATACTGACTCTTGAGATATCAGTGGCTGGGAAGCATTTACACTGTATTCAGTTTCAAGTGTTAATAAATTGGAAAAATGCAGACCTGCACTCCTGAATGGTCATGTTTAGTGTGTGGGACTGTTTTCCTAACTTTCATCTGAGGGCCATTCCGAGTTCCTGTGTTTGAGTCCGCCAGTCTTCCCCTCTGACTGCAGCTGGGACTGTAGGTACTGGGGTGGGGGTGGGGGCTCATGTCCCAGGCACTTGAGGTCAACTTCTGTTTCTAACAATTGGAAAAGTTCTCGGTACCTTGTGGTTTGACAATTATGCATCAGTATTGCAGCAGTATGCAGGGAAGTGTCCAGCCTTGGCTGCTATTAACTTGTACTGTTTTTTACCATTGAGACTTACCAGCTTACTACATGCTTTATACTTCCCCGTTGCTTATGGTCCATTTTGCCCTTCTTTGCATTATTATGTATTCCATATGAGCGACCAGTGTAGAGTTGGGATCATTATGTATGGGGATACTCTTTGAACTTGTATAAATGGTTGGAGGGGTTGTGCTAGATTTGGACTTGTCTGGGTACTGTGGAGGGTGTCTCTGGATATGCCCTGTACCGGCTGCCTGACCTTTCCTCCTATGGCAGTGCTATTGTGTATTCACATGCTTGTGGGGGTCTATAGGTCTTTGATTGGTTGTTGTCTTCAAGTTACAAAGCTCAGTGGTGGCAAAGGCTAGAGGTCAGTCTCTCCTGCACACAAGATGGGAGGTAGTAGGCTCTGGGCATCTAGGTGATTTTATTTACATGATTGCTGTACCTATTGATCTTACTTGAGGGGGGCTCTTGCAGCAGGCCAGCTTAAAAGGACTGAAGCCGCCGGGCACCAGGGCCACACTGAAAACTTCTAGCTGGCAGTCTATCACAGAGGACTACACCTGCCAATGTTGGCACACTGGCGTCCCCCTATCTTATAAAGGGCAGTGCCCCACATCTCGTCGGGTTCTTTCCTGCTGTTGACCCATGCATGTCAGACCTACCGACGCCAGACACAGTATCGACCACCATTTTCTTGCACTTACTGTGCTATTTAAATTTTCTTTAGTGTCTAAAACATCAGATTTTCTGGGTTTTTTTTATTTTATTTTTCTGTTTTTATTTTGCTGAGTTTTATGTACTCCTCCAGCCTCATTTTCTGATCACCCGACCAAGTATGCCAGTGGCATACAGATTCCTGTTGAAGACTGCCATTCTGCATGCCTGCTCTGTCTGCACCCCAGCCATGACACAAAGCCTGCCCAGTTCTAGAGACTTCAACCATGCCACTCGGAGGCGTTGTTTGAAGACCGTGGAAACTATCTCCTAAAATAGTAGGTGGCTGCGATGGAGAGGAGCTGCAGGCCAGGATTTCTTCAGCCTCCCGGCTCAGTCCTCTGGGGCTGCTGCTTGTAGAAGAAGAAATCAGGTGGTAGCACAAACACCGGGATCACCCTTGGTCAGCCTCTCACTCATGGTCACCGTATAGACCGTGGCCACCTCAGGTCGCTCTTCCCACGGGGTCTGCCCTCCAGCCCTGTGAGCCCTCACCTCCTCCAGGCTCCCCGGTGGCTCGCCACCGCCTATCTCCATATCGGCCGGAGGCTGTTCTGGGCAGTGGATGTCCCTGCCCTGATGCTCAGACCTTTAGCGTCCTCAGGTGCTTAGCCAGGTGGCTCGGCCAGTGTAGGGTCCACTGGTGGTGGTTTTGGCCGTTGCCCCGTCCAAGCGTTGCCTTCATTGGTGCCAGATTCTGGGGCTGATGCCAGTCCTGTTGGGCATCACCCACAGCAGGCGCCACCTCGTCATCCACCCAGGCGTCTCCTCTGCCCTTTCCTCTGGAGTGTCCTTCTGAGGCACTGTTCTCACCTGTGGGGCCAATGTCCACTTTCTCTCCAGGCCATCACCAGCCTTAGCCAGTCAGTCCGGCCCCAGCCTTGCCTATGCCATCATCGTTTCTGCCTCAGCTCTTACCGCAGCCAGCGCCTTTTGGACCTATTCCAGATCCGCAGCCAGTGTCGGGTGGGCCTCGCCTGGGTACCTACACGGCTCCTCCGCCGACATACCCTTACCCACAGTTACAGTACCTTTACCCTTATCCTCCAGTCTACAACCTACTTCCATTGGTGGATTATGCTGCTCTTTCTCCACCTGGTGTCCTTTATCCAGACTAAGGACAGGTCTCCTGGAGGCAGTCTCCCTGGGACCCTCTGCCTCAGGACCCGAACCAGATGGGACCCAGCAGCCCCTGTATCACGGGGTCTTCCGGGGATTCCCTAGCGTCTACTCCAGCCCATGTGCAGAGGACCATCTCCCCGGATGCCGGTCCCTGACTGTGATCATTCTGGGATGACTCTTTTTTTTTTTTTTTTTTTTCAGAGCCCTTAGGGGCTCTGGGGATTCCTCAGAGGGCAGGATCAGCCTAAGGAGGCCAATAAATCCCTCCAGATGATACAACATTCTTAGGCGACATCGTCACATCCAGTCCCTCATGGGATGGGAGATGGAAGACCTGGACCTGTGAGCGTTGCCGTTTGGCTGTCTTGGCAGGATACCCTCCCTTTGGTGGTGCCTCCTAATTCTCTACAGGGATGTTACCAAGGCAGCGTGGAACCATCTCTCTACCATCCTGCCTTTATCTAAGAAGGCAGACTGCCTCACCATGTGCCCGTTTGGCAAGCCCTTCTTGGGGACCACTAAGGGGACTTCGATCGGTAATTGCAGCCCATGACTAGCCAAAGAGGGACCCAGACACCTTAGTGCCCCCGACTGGGAGTTCTGGCTCAACCAGTGGGATAAGTGCATGTGTACAAATACCACCCTTGCTATTCAGGTCATAAACTATTTGGCCCATATGGTCCAGTACCAGAGCGACCTCTGGGGACCAAGTGAGGATCTGGTGCGATCTCTTACTGAGGACTCTACTCGGACTCCACTGCCCAACTGTTGAAGTCTGTCTTAGATGTTGGCATTCGCACACTGCGCTTATGTTGCTGTTGACCGTCCAGGCATGGAATGGCGATGGGGATCTGCCTTTGTCACATTCATGGCTTAGAGTGTCTGACTTTTCCGCTGATGTTTAAGACAGTGTCTTAGATGCCACCTTTAGGGCATAGTGCTGTTCAGGGTGATGCCAGGACATACTCCTGGCTTCAGGAGTCCAGTAAGGCCCTCAGGTCAGTCCACTCACTCGGCTGCTCTCAACTTCGAACAAACCAATGCTAAGTCCTTTCATCGGGCCTCTTGCTGCCCACCAGGGGTCAGCAGTTGAAGGCCTCAAGTGCAAGGCTCATAACACCCCTGTAGCGGCTGTCCTAGGGCCTCTGAGCGTCCACAGCCACTCTGCCAACCTCTGGGTCCACCACCTGACTCCTTGCTGACCCCTTTCCTCCAGCGAAGCCCTGGAGGAGGAGGTCAGGGTAGGTTCTCCTCTACCTCGATGGGTGGCAGTGGTGACCATAGATCAATCAGTGCTCCAGCTCATAGAGCATGGCCACCCTTAGAATTTCTGGAGCCTTCTATGGATAACCCTCCTTGCCCTCCCATTATCCTTCAGCCACCTTTACCTCACTGGGAAGTGACTCAGGCTCGCCTGCACAAGAGGGTCATAGAGCCCATTTCTCTTGCTCAGAAAGGAAGAGGGTTTCTTCCCATTTTTCCTCGTCCCCAAGAAGACGGAGAGACGAGGCCAATCCTAGACCTCAGCCACCTGAATCTGTACATATAGTACAAACGCTTCAGGATGGTTCTCCTCAGGGGTTGATTCCTCCTTCACCAGGGGACTGACTTTGTTCCTGAACATGCAGGATGCCTAGCTACATATCCAGGTTTTCCTGGCTCACTGCTGTTTCCTCCACTTCTTCCTCCAGGAGGTCCGTTTTTCAGTTCTGGGCCCTCCTTTTTGGCCTCTTCGGTACCCCAGGTTTTACCAAGTTCCTAGCACTGGTGGCTGCAACTGAGAGACAGGGCTTCTACATGTTCCCTTACCTGGACAACTGGCTTCTAGCAGCCCTCTCCAGGGATCTCCTGCTTCTGGACCCTGAAATGCACCTTTCAGCTCTTTCAGGCTTTGGGGAATCAGGATCAGTCTTTAAAGTCTTGTCTTTCCAAATGCCAGCGTGCTGTACATTGGGGCGGTCCTACATACCTCCGAGGGCAGGGCCTTCAGGCCAGAGGACAGAGTGATGTGCCTGATGGAGCAGGCCAGTCTTGTCTCCTCCAGTTGGCAGATCCCAGCTAGGGTGTTATGCACTTGTTGGGGCACATGGCAGCGGCCATAGCTACGGTCCCTCTGGCTCCCTTTGGAGTCCAGTTGGGATCAAGGCACAGGCGACCTGTATCAGCCGGTTATGGTCTCTGACCCAGTGAGGAGAACTTAGAGTGGTGGCAGAATCCTGCCAATCTCCAGCGAGGTCCCCTTTGGACGAAGTCCCTCAGCAGATCCTCACACGGATGCCTCAGGTCTTGGCTGGGGTGCTGTCTTGGCCAACCACCATACCCAGGGACCTGATCCGAAGCAGAGCAGTCTCTCCACATTAATGTGTTGGAGATGCATGCTGTTCTTTACACCTTGCAGGGCTTCCAGACCCACATGCTTCCTGTCCCACTGCTGGTACAGATGGACAACATGGTGCGTGGTATACTAAATCAAGCAGGGGGTACTCACTCCTTGCCCTTTGCCGAGGGAGGTGATGAGTCTGGTACTGGCCATCGAGCACGGCCTGGAACTCTCAGGCGTTCATGTTTCAGGCGTCTGAAGCGTCCTGGCAGACTGTCTCGGCTGGTCCAGGTTGAGGGCTCATAAGTGGGAACTTCTTTCCTCAGTGGTCAAAGATCTCTTCAACAGATGGGGCCATCCAGAATTGGACCTTTTGCATCCCTGCTATCCATAAAACTGATGCTTTTTTGCTCATTTGATCAGGGCCTGGAATTTTCTGACATGGCGTTCTCTCTCTCTCTCTCTCTCTCTCTTGTGGAAGGAGGGTTCCTGTACACCCTCCTTTTCACTCATGCAGAGGGTTCTACCCAGCTCCAGTTGGAAGGGGCATATGATCCTCATAGCCCCTTTGGCTGCATCAGATTTGGTTCCCCTTGCTGCAGCAGCTACTGGTGGAACCTCCGCACCTCTTGCCCTTTGCATTGGCTTGCTGTCCCAGAAACATGGCTCCCTACTCCATTCAGACCTTAAGTCCCTGCATCTAGATGTGTGGCTCCTGCGGTACTAGCTGTTGCCCACTTTGGGGTCTCTTTTAGGTTCACTGATGTCCTGATGACTGCTAGAAAGCCTTCCACTAGAAATGCCTACGCCTTGAAGTGGAAGGATTCTCTGTGGCCCTCTGCTCGCCACCTGATCCTTCACATGTCCGGAGAATCTGCTCTTCCTTGGACTCAGGCTTGGGGTACTTCTCCTTAAGGAGCATCTTTTCCTCCATCTCTGCATACCATGCACTTATTGAGGGCAAATCTCATCATGCATTTGAAGCTTCCCATTAGGGATCTCGTCTCTCATGGGACCCTTCTTTTCATGTTGAGAAACTCACTTTGCCTTCCCTTTGGAGACATTTCTGAGTTCGAGTTGTGCTTTTGTTGTGGAAAAAGCGCTCCTTTTTTTTTTTTTTAATTTTTTTAGTTGCTATTACTTCTGCTCGGAGGATTTCTGAGCTTCAGACTCTAATGTGTAAAGAGCCTTATTTGGTTTTCCACAAGATGGGGTGTCTTTGCATACAAAATCTGAGATCTTACTTGAGGGTTTTGAGCAAGTAACACCTTTTAGACTAAAGCCAGCAGGCACCAGGACCCCACAGAAACTTAGGTAGCAGTATCCAGCCAGAGGACTGCCCTGACATCATGTATGGTATAAAGAGGCGGTGCCCACCCTGTCCTATCCCAGTTCTTTCCGCCTCGACCTATAAGTTGGACCTCCGCAGATGCCTTCAGCTAGTTGACCACCATCTTTACGCGTTACCCACACTTTATCTTTCTTTAAAGCTGTGATTCCTTCCTCGATTTCTTGCATGTATTCTTCTCCATCCTCCTCAATTGAGGCGCCATTCCAAGTGTGTATACAGCAAGCAGATCCTCACGAGGACAACCATTCAGCCTGCCTTTTCTGCCTAGGCCTGGACCACAACATTGAGGCCTGCTAGCGCAAAAACTTTAAGCAACACGCATGACTGGGGCACCAGAAGACCCTCAAAGCTTTCCTGCTCTCCGAGAAGCTATAGGAAATGGAGCTTCACTGCAAGAGTTATTAATCATCTCGCGCTCTGTGGCCTCGTCTCCTCTTATAAGAAGAAGAAATTGAGCAGTAAACACAAGCATGGCAGGAGAAATAACAGGAAGCGATCCGGGCAGAAGACCACTGACCCAGCCTGACAGTCAGCGACCGCATCTAGCTCGTCCTCCTGCGCAGGGGGAGTGCGGCGATCACTGTGACTGCCTGCAGGCTCCTGGTGACCAGACCTCTTTCCTCATTTCTGTAGTGGGAGAGAAGGTTCTTTGGGGGGTGGAATTCTTCTCAGCCTCTCAAGCTTAGGCCTGTCATTCCTTGGGGCTCTAAGCCTGGTGAAGCAGCCAGTGGTTCTTCTGGCAGCGGACTGTTGTCTGTCGCTCTTCCGGTCAGGGTGTCTGCCAAATCCTCCCTGATGTCAGGGCCAATGCTACCAAAGCAGCACCGGGACCATCGCCCTGCTCCTGTGGAAAAGATGGGTGTCCTTCCCATTGGGAGCTAGTTCTCAGATTCAAGCGACTCTACCTAGGCGGCCGCTGGCTGAGTCACCTGCCTGGCCTCAGCCTAAAAGCAGCCCTCCATAGTCTCCCCTGGGTGGGTGACCCCATTGCCGCCCACTTGTCCAAAGTTGAGTTGGGCCATACCCCCTTTCTAAGCAGACACCTGAGGGTCCGACATCCGATGAACAGATGTCATGATCAGATTTGTCCGCTAGATGATATTCTTCTGGGTCCGGCGCCAGGTACCCCAGATCGCCTACCCGACACCTGGGTTATCTTAACTGGATGATCAGGCGCTGGAGCCTTCAAGCCTATCCCCTGGCGCCAGACACACCCTCCTTGCCACAAGACCCTCCACAGGCTCTAAATGAGCTTTTCGTGGCATGGTGGGCCTATTTTAAAGATAAGAAGGCTCCCAGGGCACCTGTCAAGCTGCATCCCCAGGGACCGCCTCCGGATGAGCCTGCTCCGCCTGCTCGAGTCCTATCCTGGCGCCAGATAAGGATGTCACCCCTCCACCTCAAGGCCGACCAAGTAAGCACTCATGGTCGCCTTCCCTTCACCAGATTCGGAGGATTCGGACAGGATTCCTCCTCCTCTTCCTTCAACCAGGGAACTTCTGACCTGCCCTGGGAGCCTGAGGTGGCAAGGATGCTCCTTGTTCCCCTGCGATGACACTACATTTATGGATGGGATGTGTCACATCTAGCAAGTGAACAGCTGGGATATGGAAGAGCTGGATCCAGGCGCAAGTGGCTGGCCACCTTTCTTTGGAAAAGGACACCTTGCCCATGGACATCCCTCCTGTGGTCGAGTCTTACAAGGATGTCAGCAAGATTGCTTGGCGCCCCTTTTGATGCCAACAGTGTCCAAGAAATCGGACTGGCTGTATACTATTTCCAGGGAAGATTCTCAGGTCTCGGCCTTGCAAGGTGATTCTGGTGGCTCGAGATTGGGCCAGACAGTCTTGGTATCCTCTACTGTTGTCACTGTCAGTAACACTACCCTTGTGTCTTCCCAGACAACACAATCTCCTCACCTCCTTTCAGGGGAGGATTCTGTATCCACCCTTCAGACTCTGAGGTTCAAGGCCTGGCTCTTGAAGAGCTAGGATATGCAGGTTGCATCTCTCCCAGTCAGTCCTGAATATTTTAAAGGCAGCAGGAAACCTGCTACTAGGAAGACTTACAACCCCAAATGGAACTGGCTGATATTGCCACTGTATTGGACTATTTAGTGCATCTTAACAGTGTAGACCTCCGACCTACTACTCTCAAGGTACATTTGGCAGCTGTGTCTGCCTTCCTTTCTGCTGCTAAGGGCTCCTCCAAGCTTCCCATCCAGTTTTCAAGAGATTCTTCAAAGGTTTGATTCATGTTAATCCTCCCTTTAGGGTGCCTACTACCCTTCTTGGGATCTGAACATCTGTATTGCTCAGCTTATGCAGCCTCCTTTTGAACCTTTATCTTCAGCTGAGCTGAAATACTTGACTTAGAAAACTGTGTTCTTGGTGCCCATTACTTCTGCCAGGAGAATCAGTGAATTACAGGCCTTATTAGTGGAACCTAATTTCATTTCCTTTCATAGGGATAAGGTGGTCCTCCTTTTGATAGAAAGTTTCTTCCCAAGGTTGTGTCAGACTTTCAACTGAACCAGTCTCAATCATTGCCTGTGTTTTCACTGATCATTCCTCCTCTGAGGAGAGGAGGTTACACATGTCTTGATGTAAAAGGGCTCTTAGTTACTATATTGAGCATACTAAGGCACATAGAAAGGACTACTCTCAGTTGTTTCTCACTTATGGTGGCGTGGGAAAGGGCAGACCTGCCACCAAGAGGTATGTTGCCAGGTGGATTGTCTCTTGTATTCAATTCTGCTATTCTAAACTTGGGAAGGAACCTCGCTCAGGCCTGAGCGCTCATTCTACCAGAGGTACGGCTGCTTCGGTAGGAGCAGCTGAGATATACCTTTAGTGGACATATGCAAAGTAGCTACCTGGAAATCTTTTCACGCTTTTACCAAGCATTGCTCTTTGGACATCCAGTCACAAAGTGATGCTAGGTTTAGCATGCTGTGCTGCAGATCCTGTTCCCAAAATAGGTTCTGTAATTCCCTCCTCCAAGGGGTACTGCTTGGTAGTCTGCATATAGTCAGAATACAGAAAGACTTAATGTTGTTTGAAGACAAAATTACTCACCATATTAATGTTTCTTCTAATGGAGTATTGCTGTATTCTGACCTCCCTCCTGGAACCTAGTAGTTTTGGGATGTGGTGGGGCAGGCACAGTGCTGCACTTTCGAGAGGTGTACTGGACATGCTTCCACCTCTTAGGGAGTTTCTTTTAGTTGTTTATCATTTTGGTAAATCACTACCTGTTGGATTCTTTTGGGTTTTCTCGACTTGAGTCTTTTGACCCTAAAACCTAGTTTTGCCTTTTGGCACAAAAATTTGAAACAATTTCTTCCTTGAGTTAGTTTAATGCTCGTAAGAATCTGACAGTTACACTTCAGCGTACCACAGACAAAAGTTTGAAAACCGAGCTCAAGCTCAACGTTCTATGCCTTTGTACAGAGTTAACCCTTTACTCTCGGAGCAGTTCAAGTGCTGGGGCTAGCCGCATATAGTCAGATACAACACTCCATTAAAAGAAACAACATTACTATGGTGAGTAATTGTTTCTTTTAGAGTTAATGCAGGAGGGCTGCATACAGCTGTCTTGCTGTCTGTAGCTGGAAAATGAAGTACCATGGCACACATTTTCGGAGTTTTCAGTGTATCCTTCTACCCTGCCTGCAGTATATAGCACTGTTTCTAGAGCCCCTTAAATAATTGTGCTCTTAAAAGAGCTTAAGGCAGTAATGGCTGTAATTTCTATTGAAACACATTCATCATTTCAAGGGCTTGTAAGATAAATATTTATTTATTTAGCTTTTGTTGACCAGGTAAGTACACTAGACAAGACAATTGCCTATTTTCAGGTAAGACCCGGAGAATACAGGAATTACAGCGTTAAGTACAAAGGACAACATGATACAGATTGAGACAGGGTACAGGTCAGGTAAGGCACATCTTATACAGTATATACACAGTAGAACAACACATGTAGAGACTAAGAGCAGTACAATAAGTACAAATTGAGATGCAGCAGATACACTATATACAACTTAAGGCCCCAGGAAGTGGAGCCTTGGTTAGAGCAACACCCGAAAACACGGGTTATGGTACATTAAAACCCAGCAAACAACCCATACTTGTCGGAACACATCCAAGAGAAAGGAGTGCAGTAAAGGATCAGGCGTAGATCATGGGTTTGGGACAACACACACCAAGAAGAGTTTGAGATGGTTCCATAGAGAGGATCAAGGCGCACATGTGAGTGGGAGGAGCGAACCTGGACAGGAAATGAGTTCCACAGCCTGGGAGCATATGCAGCAAAATCTCTCTCCCCATTAGAGTCCAGTAGCAGGGATCTTAAGGATGGCGGGACCCAGAGACCTGAGAGAATAGGCTGAGGAGGCAGCTGGGACAAGGAATTTCGCCAGCCCAGGAGGGTGCCAGTACCAAGGACCTTGTCCGTGAAACAGCCCAGGACAAAGTCTATATGATTTGATGGGAGAGCCAATTCAGCTTGCTGTATAGGTCACAATAATGGGAGAGATGAGGGCAGCCAGAGCAAAACGGCGAGACATTATTGTAGGCAGTAGACCACTTAGAAAGGTGAGCTTTAGAGGCGAGCAAACAAAAGGAGCCCGTAGCAAAGCAAGGGAGGAACACACCTCTGGCAAGAGCAAGACTGGCAGCAGGAGTAAGGTTGCTCTTACCTCTGTTTGCCAGACCCAGTTTGCAGTTGACAGTCTTGCATACATTCTGAATATAAGCGTAAGGTCAAGCTACTTGGGTCAAGTATTACCCCAAGGTATTTAAAGTTGTCAGTAACAAGGATCGGGACACCGCGAGTACCAGTAATGCGTAAAGGACAGGAGAGGCCTTAATCTTGGCCTGAGATCCAAAGAGCATGGCCTGGGTTTTCTAAAGATAAAGAACCAACTTAGTGGGACGAAATCCAGGACTGAATGTTCTCAAGGTCCTCACTCAGGTGAAGATTAATGACCCCCTATATCCGAGAATGAGTGAGGATGACCAGGTCATCCGATAGAGGATGGGCCTACAGTGGAGAGGGACGGAGGGAGATTAACAAAAATGGAGAAGAGCAGGGCCCCAGGACTGAGCCTTAGGGGACACCCATGGTTACAGAAGTAGAGCCCGAGAGCTCCTTGCCATATTTGACAAGCTGCTTTCTGTCATGTAGGTAGTTGGAGAACCAACTGAGCACACCAGGTGATAGACCATAGGACCCAAGCTGAGTTCAGAACATGGCATGATCAACAAGATCAAAGGCCTTGGAGATATATAAAGATTGCCCCAGAGAGTTTGCCCTGGTCCATAGCTGCCCTGATCAAGGATGAGACTGCGACAAGGGCAGAGGATATGCTGTTCCTTTCCGAAAGCCATGCTGCACAGGTGACAGTAGGTCATGTGACTGAATATTCAGAGTTGCCCTACCATGACTTTCTCAAGGAGTTTGCTGACCGCTGACAGAATGGCTATCGGATGGTAGTTTCAAATCAGTTTGGGGTTCTCCTGTTTAAGGATAGGGACCACACTGGCAACCTTCCAATATCTACCGGGAGGCAATACAAGAGGCACCAAGACAGAGGAGCTTGTTTCAAACCATCATGGCCAGCACTGAGAAGGGGAGAGGCCAGAGAGCAATCTCTGCACCTCTCAGACCGCCACAGGCTTAAAATGAAAGAGCGGACGGGTAGTGGAGGGGCAGGGACCTGTTCACAGTTATCACCTCCACTTGGGGGAATGACAAGGTGAAAGCAGACAGGTCAGAGAAGTACAGGTTAAATGCATTTGCGATGGTTAGCGAGTTGTTGCAGCTAGCACCATGTATAAGCATATCAGAGGCCTCCACCACTCAAGGAACCACTAACTATGTTCTTAATGTTCCTGCAGAACTTCCTGGGGTCCCTAGCTGAGCTCAGCAGCACAGTTTTGCAAAACTCGCTTTTGCAGCCTTTATTGCTTTCTTGCACTCATTTCTGATTCTCCTGTACTGCTGATATACAGCCTGATCCAACGTGGCCTTAACATTTGCCCAACAATTGTCCCTAGACTTCATAAGGGCTAGAGGCTCCCAAGTAACCACTTTGTAGCAGACCCCTGACCCTCCGTCTGATGAGGGGTGCATGCTTATCCTGCAGAGCCCTGAAAGTGCTGAGGAAGTGAGTGGAAGCAGATGAGGAGTCCTGGGCATTCCATACTGCAGACCAGTCTGTGTGCTGGAGATTATCTTGGAAGGAGCAGATCAAACCAGAGAAGTCCCTGACCTGTATGACCTTATCACGGGATTTTAGGGAGGGATCTTCCACACAGTACACAGGAGAGTGGTCAGAGATGGATACCCGATGAGCTGATCCGCTCAGGTCTGTTTGTCAGAACCCAATCCAGAAGAGAGTACACACTGCCACTGGGAGAGTACCTGGTAGGGTCCTTGATGAGCTGCGACAGGAGAGACCAGCAAGTAGCGGCTCAAAAGCTTTAGTGTTACTACCAAGCCAGTTTAGGTTAAGATCACCCGGAATCATTAACTCATTATGCTGGGTCACGGAGCCAGCGGTGTTAAGGAGGACTGACAACCCTCTATGTCCCCCATAGGAGTATTGTAGGTAAATATAATATGTAGCTTTTGGTCATCCCAAGCAGCAGTACCATATGTAGTAACTCACAGGGGACTGCAGTGGCTGTTGGCAGGGTAAAACCGACAGATTGAGGTGGCTCCTATAGTAGACCAAGATGCCACCCTCCCTCTTTTTCCGGATGATACCGCCTGATGAGTTCATAGTCTGGAAGGGTGCATCGGAATTTGGAGTTCAGGGTTTAAGCCAAGTTTGTTATGCCAAGGATGTCAGGCCTGTGGTAGGTGACCCATGCAAGAAGTTCCGCCAAGTTGGGCAGGAGGCTGCGAATATTGAGATGAGCTATTTTCAGTCCGTTGACAGCGAGCAGCCCACAACTGAGGGGAGGCTTGGCAGGCGGACCAGGGTTGAGCTCATTGTCACCCGCAAGTGCTAGGGTCACCAATAGGAGCCAAAGGAGATGCCTTAAGGGAGGGGAGCCATCCTGGTAGGCAACTTGTAGCCATAATGCCTAGGAAGCACCTGAGTCAAGACAGCAAAGAACCGGGGATCTGCCTCCAGTATAAGGTTAGAGAAGGTGAAGTCGGACTCCTCTGGCTGGGTATGAGTGCCCCAGGATTTCCCCACAGGAGGAGCACCAACACCAGTAAACCAGGGATGCTAAGGACAGCGAAGATCAAAGGTGAAGGAACACACGAGTTGAAGGGCAACACTTTAAAAAGAATGCTCAGGATCTCCCATGTCAATACCAGGGATAGTTGACAAGGAGCGATTGGTTAAAAAACAAAAAAACTGTACTAATCACCAGGCCCCAAGTTAGCAGCCAAGGGAGCCACCACAGGAAAAAAACTGGATGTCAAGCAGCTGCAGTCCACTACCACAGTTGATAGAGAGCCCACCCAACAAAGAGAACACAGTGACATCCCAGTTAGAGCACCCATGATATACAAAGGTTGTAGCCACTGCAGAGGAGCATCCAGCCCCACTAAGGGACCCCACCTGTGGTCTAGAGCAGGACCTGAGCTTAAATGCAAGGGTAACTAGCCTAGAATGATTACTAGGGCAAATTCAAGCAGACAGGAGCTGTGTGAGCTAATAAGGCAGAGCAGTGAACAAAATTAACAATGCAGAACAGCAGACCAAATTAAACTTGCTAACAGATAGTAATACAGTAGGAGCTAAGCCCATGTGAGGAGTGTACATGCTGCTGGCAGACAGTAATAACAGATATGCTTTTCAGTTAGGTTAAGCTGAGTTGCCGCTATTGCCAGACCTGATTGGTCTTGGGCAGAAGGGGCGTGGCTACCGGGCATTTAAGGGGAGGAGGGAACAGGGTGGGTGGGGAGCCAGCATTTGTCAGCAAGTATCATCCCAATGTGATATTTAAACTTCCCCACAGCAAAGCAAGCAGTCCTGAGGCGCCCAGGAGGACTGCCCGACACGCAGATAAAACCAGCTGGCTCCTCTGAAGCCCCATTCCTCCTAGCAGTCTGTTTTGAGGAGGAGGAACGCACTCTGGAAGGGGCTCACCTCATCTCCCTATTTTTCCCAAATCCTTGGCTATCAGAGGTCGTGGGGCTCGGTGTACAGCTTTATCAGCTGGTTTGGTAGTGTTGGAGAGCTGTCACAGCCTGCAGGAGCCGGTCAGGCGCAGGTGTTCTGATCGCTTTTTGAACTTGGTGCCAGAAGGAGGTTCCTTTGTCCCAAAACGCCATAGCAGCAAGCAGCACCACAAGGTAGTGGTTTTGTCAGCAAGTAACGTCCCGATGTGATGGAACAGCTAACTTCCACAAACAATGAAAAGATTTTTTTTTCCCAGTGGCACCACTTTTCCTGCACTCTAGCATATTTACCTGAATCTGAAGTATATGTGTTGACTTCCTGCAAAATGTGACTTTAAAACAGATATTTATAATAATTAGATAGTTAATGAAGTTGTGTGCCTTTTCTGGTGCTTTAATAATTTCAGCTCCCCTGTTCTCAGATTACCTTGCAATACATTTGAATCTTAACCTTTAATTATGCTGGTCATTAATCTTCAGCCTTCTTGTGTGCTTTTATATACATAAAGGTTGACATTTCTTCAGTGCCATAAAGGCATTGTGTTTTTACATTTAATTTTTCTGTCCAATGTCCACCTCTACATTTACATTTTTTATTTCTATTTGATCAAGTTTCACGGCAAGTAAGGCTAGCAGCAGTGGCAGCTCCAGCTTCCGTTGGTTACCAGGGCACTGGCTAGGCACTACAGTTGGAAGCCAGGGCACCTATTGAAACTGGAATGGAAAGCATATGTGCATATTTATGCTTGCTTCTTGGAGTAATTGAACTAATGATAAATGTTATGTTTCTAAAAATAAAATGCAAATTCAATTTTATTTATTTTTATTTTATGGGGATGCCCTGCTTCTCCTGTCTTGGGAGTGGGGGTACAGATGGCCTGGCTTCTCTTCGCTTGGGATGGATTGTTCTGCTTCTCCTGGCTCAGGGAGGTGGGGAATGGCCCCTGCCCCTGCTCTCTAGCAAGAAGCAGGCCACATGACCAGAAGATAGGGCCACCCCAAGCCAGGAAAAGCAGGGCTACCCTAAGCCAGAAGAAACAGGACCATCCTCACCCCAAGCCGGGAGAATCAGGGGCCCCACCCACCAGGAGAAGCAAAGCCTCCCCATCACCCGAACAAGAAGAAATGGCCATTCCATCCCTTTACAGCAGGTATCCACCTACCAAAATGGTCTTCAGTGGGTTGGCCACCCACAGTGGCAGGCCAGGAGATCGAGGGCCATGCATTCTCTTTTGAATCTCTCCCACAGTACTGAGACATTTTCAATAAACCCATCCACTTACCTTAACGAAAGGCACAAGCAGTCAGAACCCTGTCACTTTGGTTCTGCAGGCATTTTCTTGCTTGGCTGTTTTCTGCTGGCAGGACTTTTACTTGAGGGTCTGACTCTGTGCTGCAGCTACTGGCTGGGCAGAGTGGCTTGCTGGTGCTGCACTATTTCATTACTGACCAGATTCTGCTGTAGCTTTTTATGAAAAAAGAAACACAGCACAGTACAGCTCTTTTAAGGTTAGCTATACTGCTGGTTTTTGGGGAGGACTTTCTGTGCTGCAGCTTGCAAGCATAGGAATGCAGTTCTGCTTTGGTGGGCATGGTTGGCTGGGTGACTCTAATTTGGGCAGCTAGGCAGTCACCAGGAGCCAAGCTGCAGTGCCACTCCCTGCCCCCAAACGGTGTCCAATTATGGGATTGGGTGGTAACTAAAATGAAAGCAAGTAGCCACTTGCTGCTCAACCCCAGGAAGGCAGTCAGAATAGCAAAGGCCCAAACCGAGGAAAGGATAGCCAATTCTGTTAAGAAGGGGATAAGACCTTTATAGGTACATTAGGGAGTGAAGAAAGACCAAAGGAGGGATACTGAGGCTTAATAAAGGGAGGGAATGTGGGTAGAGGGTGACAAAGAAAAGCAGGGATACTGAATGAATATTTCTGCTCAGTATTCACAGAAGAAGAGGAGGGCGAGGTACCTAAACCAAACAAGAGAAACACTTTGAAGATGGGGGTCATACAGTCCATTTACAGAAGTAAGGGTTCTGAAAGAACTAGTTAAATTGAAGGTGCACAAAGCAATGGGGCCTGATGGGATTCACCCAAGAATTCTGAAACAACTAAGGGTAGAACTAGTGACACCGCTTGACTACTCTCTTTAACAAATCATGGGAGGATGGGGTGGTACCTGAGGACTGGAGGAGGGCAGATGTGATCCCTCTTCACAAAAGTGGGAGCAGGACAGAGGCAGAAAACTACAGACCAGTTAGTTTGACCTCAGTGGTGGGGAAAATGATGGAATCACTTCTGAAGGAAAGAACTGTTGAGTACCTAGAGGCCAGTGGGGCACAGGGCCCAAGGCAGCATGGATTCACGATGGGAAGGTCGTGTCAGACAAATCTAATAGGTTTCTTTGTCTGGGTGACCAAAGTAGTAGACCAGGGAGGGGCTGTGGACATGGCCTACCTAGATTTTAGCAAGGCATTTGATACAGTCCCACACAAAGATTAATACACAAGTTAGCCAGCCTTGGAGTGGGTCCCAAGGTGGTAGCCTGGATAAAAATTGGCTAGACAACAGGACGCAAAGGGTAGTAGTAAATGGAGTACACAGTGAAGAAAGGAGGGTTACTAGTGGGGTACCGCGAGGGTTCAGTACTGGAACCGGTCCTTTTAATGTCTTTATAAGTGACACTGTAGAGGAACTGAAGGAAAAGTATGTCTCTTTGCAGATGACACAAAGATGTGCAACAGGATTGATACACAAGATGGAGTGGAAAGGATGAGCAGTGACCTAGCAAGGTTAGAGGAATGGTCAAATGTATGGCAGCTCAGATTCAGTGCAAAGAAGTGCAAGTAATACACATGGGAAACAAAAACCCAGGGAACAGTACACAATGGGGGTGAGATACTGACAATAGTAAAATGGAAAGGGACCTGGGGGTAATTATATCAGATGACCTAAAGGTGGGCAAGCAATGTGAGAAGGCAGTAAGGAAGGCTGGGGAGATACTGGGATGCATAGGAAGAGGCATCAATAGTAGAAAACAGGAAGTTGTTATCCCTCTGTACAGACAATTGGTGAGACCCCATCTGGAGTACTGTGTGCAGTTCTGGAGACCCCATCTCCACAAAGACATGGACAGAGTGGAGGCTGTCCAGAGGAGGGCAACCAAATGGTGCAGGGTCTGCACCAGAAGACATATCTGAAGAAAGACTAAAGGAGCTTAATATGTATACCCTTGAGGAAAGAAGGAGAGAGGGACATGATAGAAACTTTCAAGTACCTCAAGGGAATCAACAAAGTCCAAGAGAGTAGCATCTTTCAGAAAAAGATGTGCAAGAACAAGGAGCACAATTTGAAGATAGAGGGGCGGCTCAGAGGTAATGTGAAGTATTTTTTCACAGAGGTTGTGGATGCATCGAATGGCCTCCTGAGGAGGTTGTGCAGTCAAGAACAGTGGGGAATCCAAGAATGCATGTGGCAGACATAAGGCAGTCCTAGTGGGGGTAGGAGGAAGTAAGCTGTGGTTAACTAGGATCTGCAGCTTATCTGTTAGGTAGGAAAATGGGCAGACTAGGTGGGCCAAGCGGTCCTATCTGCCTCAAATTCTGTGTTTCTGTGTAACCCTGTTGCCACCAGACCTCCCAATTTGACACCAAGTCGTAAACCTAGAGTCAGACAGTAAATGGAAAAAAGTAAGCAAACAATGACAGCCAAACCCCGGTGCTGCAATCCCTCCATTGTAACACTAGGTGCCCTCCCCACACCCTTAAACAGTCGGGTTAAAAAGTAAGCAGACAATGTGAGCCCATCTCCAGTGATGATTTAGAAAGAAACATTAGTTGTTTTCTGCATTAATCTGTTGTTGCATTGCTCTCTGCTATTCATTGCACATTTGTGTACTTGCCCTTGTACATCAAATAAAAAGCATTGTTATTCCATAGTCAGCAGTAAAACTTTAACTCACTTAACATAAAAGCATATGGGAATTCATAGGATGAACACTAAAAACAACAAAAGTGCAGTAGTGCAGTGAATATCTGGGAGTAATGCTATGCCTAACTGGGGCAACAACAGTAACATTTCACTCTAGAAGCAGAGTTTTATCAGAGTTAGTAACTAAATGCAGAAATGTCCTTATGTTATCTGGCACTAGGTTTGAATAGCACAAGTATGAACAGCGTGCCAATAACATCACCTTCCATACAGCACTATGCAGAACAATGGCAGGAACAAATGCGGCAAGTAAAATGCCACTGGTAGCAGTCACAAAGCACACTGACGACTGCTACCTGTCAAACACTTATTTTAGTGGGGCTCTGCCCACACCCTCTTAACTAAAACAATCAACTCTTGAGTTGGAGTTGGATACAGGAGAAAACAGAATTTTGAATGCCAGGATTAGAACCCTGCTTTCCATCACCATCGTGGCCAAGTAGCTCCATGTCTCAGTCCTCTCTGCCACGGGAGCAGCTCTCCCCTATTTTTGATTTCCCAGCCCTTGTCTTCTTAGTAGTACTATGGACAGTGACCTGGGTAGCACTTAACTGCACAGCACTGTTTAATCCCTGTCTTTGTCCGCCATTTGGACATTGCTGCTTTTTCCTTTTGCTATGTTTGTAGCACTGTTGTAACTGGTTATTATATTATCCACCACCAGTGATGTGTACAAATAAAAATGTAAAACAATGAATATGATGCATCCTCAGGATACGAGGAGGCACTTATAAAATTACAACCGGCAATTAAGGCAATGAAAAGTATATCAAACCTGGTTTTCAACTACCCAAAAGGTCACATTTTCACAGTTGGTTAGTGCATGTAATTATATAAAAAAAAAACTTTACATATAAACTACAATATCAGAAAATATAACCAGTATAGAAATCCATTTGGTGGATGTTGGGTGAAACAATGAGGATATAAAATTGACAGGTATTCATTTGTATTCCTTGGATTACAGACGATATGGATCTCTGCCTGGTATACAGGGCAATGAAAGGTGACTTGATGTGCAAAAGTATAGGAATAAGTAGGAGAATAATGAGAAAAGGAACAAGAGCACATAATCTGCAGATATGGGGATATACCTGTTACTGTCCAGAGATCTAAATGGTTTAATCAGAGAGAGTGATAATCACGCTGGAACAGCTTACCTCATTGGGTAGTGAATTGTGACTCACTAGCACTCAATAGATATGGGAGATGACAAATGGAGGTACTACCACTGATAAGTGGCGAGTTGTTAATGGGTCCAGTGACCTTAAAGACTCTTAATCAACCTATGAACCTATATTCAATCCTGTCAATACCTCTGAGAATGGGAAGACTGAGCTCATGTCCCATCTCAGCCTGCTGTTCCACAGGGACAAGCAAAAGGATGAGAGCACCCACATATACAAGCACCAGGACCACAAAATAGTATTCAAAGTTCTTTAACTACAGTGCATACTGTACACATGCATAGTGAGCATAAAAGTGGCGGCTGAGCCTTTCTGCAGTTAACATTCTCCTGATCCCTGCAGGCATCATCACAGTTTACTCTAATGATGCCTAGCAGGGGCCAGGAAAAGCTTATATTTCAGGCGTTTTGAGATCACTTTTATATGCTCACTATGTGCGGCTACACTACACACTTTAGGTCAGTAAAGGACTTTGAATAATATTTCTGCAGTCCTGGTGCTTTCTGCATATGTGGGTGCTCCTCATCCTTTTTGCCTGTTTCAGTTTTTCATTGCTGAGCACCATATTACTTGTCCCGCCACTGCAAATCCATGTTTGCTTTGTTCCACAGGAGAGGACGTAACAACGACTAGTAAACATATGTGGATATTATCTGTTAGATCCTTCCAGGTATTCCTGTTTTGAAAATGCACCTTCCCTTAAAAGTGGTATCTAAACAGAAAGCCCACCAGCAGATTTATTTTTATTTTGGTACTAAACACATTTTCTTTACTGCCACAGTAAGTGTAAACATTGGAGGAAATATGAAGAAACTGACAGAGGAAGCTTACAAAGGATGTCAGTTGGCATTTTATACTACTGTATAAATATGCATAACTAAATGCTACATAAATTCACTGAGACTAAGCAAGTGCCAGATGGGGGATTTGTTAATGCAAAAGGGGTCTTGGTTTGCACTCGGGAATGAGGTGGTCAGTTTTCCTACATGTGACAGTGACCCACAGGGTGTAAAAGTTGAGTCTCCCTCCCACCTTCACACACTAGCCCACTTCGTATGTGGGGAAAATCTGGATGGCTTGGTCTTCTTTTTCCAACAAAACCTTGTAAACCTAGTTATTGAAAATATGAAGGAGCATAATGGTCTACATAGCCCATTTTCTTAAAGCAGCAGTTTTGTCATCAAAGAAGAGACATGGTGGGTTGGAATTGACAACCATCTTGACATTTTTGCAATCCCCACTCAAAAATGAATACGGATACAATTTAACTTGCTGCACTATAAGACCACACCAAAGAATTCAGCAGACACTCACAAGCTCCACAGGACTCTCAATAAATAAAATAAATACCAAAATTGGTCCTTCAGAATCGCCCTCCGGAACCATCTCTTTGACTCATTGCTGTAGATGCACTAATTAATCCCACTGTGGGATTCTCCTGTCAGGCCTCCCTGACATGACAACGTCCTCAGGACAGCCTATCCTCTCCCTCTCCGTCCCACCCCACTCCCCATCCCTACCTCCACCCTCTCAGGTATTATCTAGGTATGTCAGGGCTGTACCCCAGAGTACCTTGGCTACCTTGTACTTGTCTGTAACCTTTTATAAGTAATATCATTATGTACCCTATGTGTACTCTGTTTAATGTTCTGCACCTGTACTGTTTTCACTGTTGTAACCACACTATGCAACTCTGTCTAGCCCCGCTTTGAAGAGGTGCCTTTGTAAATAGTCCTTGACTCAAAGGTTGTAAATCCGACTTTTCTAATAAATAAATTAATAAATCAATGCCAAGCTGGTGTTTCTCGGTTTGACATACAGTATGTGCAGAACAAAATCTTGGCACCACGTAGTCACTGTGCAAGAAATCCTTTAATCTTTTCAAAAATGCTCCAGTGTTGAAATTCAAAGCAAGCAGTTGCCCCACAGATTGGACACACTGACCGATTTACGTATAGCATGCATCTTTAGGATATATGTGGTGCATTCTTTTGGCAAGATCTTTATGCAGTATAGTACTGAAACAAATTTTCTTCACCTTTTCCTCACTTCCAGCTAAATGTACCCTAACCCCCTTCTGCCTGGATGTCATGATGTTTGGGGCTTAAGTAAAGCTGTATCAAATGTCCTCCTGTGGACCAAGTTAAACTTTATCAATGCCAAAAGACTAACTGCATTTCCTGGCTTTGAATAAATTTAATATGGGGTGGTGGTATACCTTGCACAGTCTTGTGTTCTATGATTCTAGGATGTTCATCTATGAAAACAGCTGTGCAATAATCTGGTGAAAGTTTGACCTATGCTGTTTTATGCCATTTAGATTGCCACTTACCTTGTGACTTGTGATACCCTTCTTTCCGCGGTTTTAATCTGCTTTACTACTTTTTCATGCCTGAAACAATAACAGAACTACGTCTTTCAACCCTTGCTGTGCCACGGACTGATATATCACTCTACAATTCCTATGCGTTCTAATTCTTTCCAGCAGCCTAAGGGTAAATACAGTGCGGACCAGGTCTTAATCAGTATTTTCAGCTGTTTCTGTCCATCTGTTTATATATCACTTCTGTTGTGACTAAAATTAACTAGTATGCAGCAGGCAGTGCTCTCTGACCTTGCAGAGCAATAGTTGTTCAAAACAGCTACAAATACTGATGAAAACCTGGTGCAAGTCGTATTAAAAGTATTGCTCCTTTCATTATTTCAGACATGAAAAAAAGTACTCCGCAGACTCAAATTGTGGAAAAGAAGGGGTATCTCGTCTAGAATCAAGGAATAGTGGCAATCTAAAAATAGCATAAAACATATAGGCCAAAATTTTCACCAGATTGTTGCAGTGTTGCTTTAAATTATGAGGCATGTTGAATTTGCAAATGTGGGCTCATAACTTTGGTAATAGTCAGTATTTTACCACAACATTTCAACATAGCCATTTTGGTACAGCAACTCATTAGTACGACAGCTGTCATTTTCAGCTCCTGCCCAAAATGTGTGTTTGCAGCCCAAAAGTTGATTTTGCAGTCCTGCACAATATCACCTTTAGGCCAGAGTTGAACATTTCTCTGCCCTTCTTTATGAGGCAGGTTCATCACAAGGGGCTATGTTGAAAATTAGGTGTAAAAATATTTACAAAAATAATTTTGAATATTTTTAACCCA
Organism: Neoceratodus forsteri; assembly: GCA_016271365.2. Lineage (NCBI taxonomy): Eukaryota > Metazoa > Chordata > Ceratodontiformes > Ceratodontidae > Neoceratodus > Neoceratodus forsteri. The sequence continues at coordinate 354,075,642 of CM057452.1, read as the reverse complement.
GATTCCTCTCCTGCAGCCTATCGGCTCTGGTCAGGTTGTTTTTAGTTGCTATTACTTCTGCCTGCAGGATTTTGGAACTGCAGGCTCTTGTGTGTGAGCAGCCTTATTTGATTTCCACAACAGCAGAGTGTCTATGTACGAATCCTAAGTTTCTTCCTATGGTGGTGTCTAGGTTCATGTTAAATCAAACTGTCTACCTTCCTGTTAATTATCTAGAGCATGCCAGTCCAGTGGAAAGATTGCTATATATTCTAAATTTACACAGAAAACTCCGGTATTATGCTCACTGTAAGAGGTCCTTGCAGATCTGCCCCATGTCCATTTCACCATTCATCACGTCTGGGTCTAGGCCACTGGTCTGGACTCTGCTTGTGAGCTTGTCTCTTTAAATGTTTCAGTGCTCGTGGAGCTGACGTCTGAGATGGCGCTGCTCACGAGGCTGACTATATAGCGGCACTTGTGGAGTGGCCATTAACCGACACTGGCTCCTCCCACCTTATTAGTTCTGTTTTCCTGCCATCAAGGAAGGATCTCAGCAAGGGAAGTCTCGAGGACTCTGCTGCACAGCGCTGCTCCGTGTGGGCCTACTTGAGTCATTCAACCGTCGACCATTTGACATTGTTCTCAACGCTGTAAGTCCTGGTTCTGTTTTCTGCACCATTCTTTCTTATTTTTCTTTAGTCAGTGTACTTCTTAGTGCCGAGAACTTTTTTAGCCTTTCATGTTTTATTTTCCATTCAGTGGCGGTGTGGGGTTCGGGTATAAAAATCTTCTAATAAAAGTAGGAGTTGCCCCCATGTGCCGGTGCCCTGTGGCAACTCCATGACTGCGACAAATCCCCAGCTCCACTGTTTTTCTTGTCTGGGTCCCACACATTATAGGCAGTGCGACACTTGCTTCTCAGTGGACTATCACACCCTAGTTATCTGCGCAGTGAGGTTGGGAGAGACCTCCCAAACTTTGGTCATCAACACACTCTGGACACCAACACAGGGTCTCTGGGCTCCTCCATGAGCCACTCCCTGGTTCTGTATGGGCTCTGGGCGAAGACCCCCTGTGTTTCAAAGCTTGCTGAAATAAGAGGGCTCCGAGGGGTTGGTGGGGCAGTCATTCTCCGATAGGGGCGACTGGGCACTGCTTGCAGTCTGAGGTCTCCTTAGAGACACAAACCACCCCCTGGTGTGCTGTTGCAGCTATATGCTGGGTCTGCTCTGGTGGTCCCCTCGGTGCCGTGATCCAGTGCCACCTCAGCTCCTGATGCCGACTCTGACACCGTTGAGTGATCGGCACTAACCATGCACCCGTGCTTCCCTTCAGTGCCACTGTCTGTGCTGGAGGCCTAAAATCCAGGCGTGGCCATACTGGAATTTTCCTTCTCTTATCCTCTACCTCGGAGGTGAAGATCAGAATGATCCTGACTGGCTGCCTGACTCTGAGGAGCTCCTGGAGACTTCCTGAGCCTCTCGAAGCCTACAGCGATTCTGCAGCCTGCAGGATTTCCCAGTGGTGCTGGCCATGGTGCCGCCTCCCTGAGCCTTCTGGTGCCAGGGACACTCCTGTTGTTGACTTGACATTTCTGGGGATGGCGGCTACAAGGGGCGGTTTTGATTTGGGAGCTGGCGCCATGTCCGGTGCCGCCTCCTCTGTTTTTGGTCAGATGGGGGCGACTTTGGCTGCTGGGGATGGTGCTAAGAGGGGGCCGCTGTCACTTCCTCATTTACTGGGCCATCTTCCTTTTGCCTGCTAGCCTGGATTCATCTGTTAGACCATCTCCATGGGGAAGAGAGCTCTCTTCTGGGGTGGGGGTTGGCAGGGCTTGTTTGGTGCCGCAGTCACTCTGTGGAACCTCTAGATCGCCAGGAAGAGCTGTAATGCTAATGCTGCCTTATCTTCCCCTCCACCTGGGGAGTTCTGCAGTTGGGGATGGGGACCCTTCTTTTGGGCTCTTTACAACTCCGTTCTCCACTTGGGGTTCTCCCCAAAGGGTACCACCCTGTCAACCCCTCTGCTGCTGGGCGCATTGATGTGAGAGGGATAGGCACGATCCGCAGTCCTTGCAGAGGACCTTCCTTGGTTTGCCACACTGCTCCTCCTTCTCATCCTCTGCTTCCTCTACTCCCAGTTTCCTTGGTCTGAGGGCCCCATGACTTGGGATGAGTTCAGAGGGTCAGCGCCATGTTTCCCTGATAATTAGGGCACTCAGTGAGGTCATCTCTAGACCTCCATCCCGGCTGCCCCCTCTGAGCCTAACTCCTCCAAATCCTCCACTTTCTCAATCAAGGAAGAGAATGCTTCCCTTCACTACTCTGCTGATGCAGACTTCATGTCTTACCCCTCCTGGCAGAGATGTGGAGAACTCACATCTCTATTTCGCTGGATATAACCCTGCCTGTGCGACACTGATTACTTTGGAAATACAGTGCTGACAATGTGGTCATACCTCCTTGGCCACGGCCATGCCTGGAGGCCTCTTACTTTATCTGGCAACATCCCACTGTCCCAGCTCCTGCCCCTGGGGAACCGCATGTGCAGGTATTGCGCTGCAGTGGGGTCTCCAAGTGCCCTGCCTTGCCCCTCATCGGAGTGGAGCTCCTGGATACCCCATCTGGGCATCATTGCCTCTGGCATCACCACCCCCAGAGTCTGACTCTGCTGAATTGAGACCGCTGGGGAAGAAGGTTCTTTCGAGCAGTCGCCTCCTTTTGTATAGGCCATCAGGCACACCAGGTAGTCTATACCAGGCATTATGGGCACTGCAAGGCCAGCTGTTAGCAACAATTCCTCATTGTGAGAAAACCCGGCAGGCTATTAGCCTTTCTGCTTGGGGCCCAGAGCTTTGCAAGACACCTCTCAGGGCAGTCTATAATGCTAATGAGGTTGGTATCCAGGCTGGTAGGAACATCAGTCTGCATATGGCGGACAGCAAAGCTTCACCTTCGAGATTGTCACCCTTGGCCGGCCGTGAGGCACTGTCTTCATGTTTCCGGGGGCCCATTTTTTCTCTGAGCACAAGTAGGGCGCCTTCTGTCTCCCAGACCTTGGGCACCTCTGTCTGCCCAGGGCAGCTCACGGGCCTTGTTTGGGCTGTAAGGGCCCTTCCTACTGTGTTTTCCCCACAGGAGGCTGAGGGATTCTCTTCTCCTCAGGGTTTGCCAGCTCAGCACTCTGACCCAGGCGTGATGAATGGTGACGATTGACTTGGGAAGATATGTAAATAACATACTCCGCCCGTAATTCTTGATCTTCCCAAGTATCTTATTCATTCATCACGACCCACCCACCCTCCCTGTGGCCAGGCGCTGGGCAGCGCCTTCCCCCCTTTTCTCTCTTCTCCCTACTCAGTTGATCTTCAAGGGTGAGAGTTAAGGGGGGATGTAGATCTCTTTGGGACAGCCTCTGCCTTCTTCATGTCATCCGGCTCTCTGCCTCCCTTGCTCTGGCCTAAACTTTAGAGGCATAGATTAGGATCCTTGGGAATGAATAAAAAAAAAAAAAAAAAAAAGGATGAAGGCCTCAGGTTGCCTTTCTCTTCCTTCAGAAGATCTCCCTACTGTTTAAAAGAGGCTTCATAGAGCTTTCAGGTGGATAGGGATGACACAGATTTCTCCGTTTTCTCCACCTTTCCTGAACCCTTTCTTTATTCTTCTCTTTGGAGATGTATTAAAAAAAAAAAAAAAAACAGAAGAGAGATTTTTTTTTCCTAAGGGCTGATACTGTGGCTCTCTTTAGTAAGAAGATAATTTAAAGCTATGATTCCTTAACTGTCCTCTTCTTTCTTTACCCCTGATTTTTCCCTTCCCTTCCAGCTCTTACCCTCTCATGCAAAAAGGAGATTAAGGACTGAAGAGCGAATGGACGTGTGGAGGCATCCTGCTTTTAGTCCTACTCATTGCCTGCCCAACTGGCTAATTTTGCTTTTCTTTCCTTGCATTTCTTGAACCTCAGGTCTGGTTAAACTTTTGGGCATCTTGCCTCAACATATTTAAAAAAAAAGGGGGGATAATGAGAGGAGGACTAGCTGTCTTTTTCTCCTTCCTTCCTTCCTCCCTCCTAGGGCTGCCCATTGTGTTGGTCATCCCTGCATTTCCTAGTTCCCTCTTATCTATAAAGTCTGCCTTTATCTTCCCTCCCTCCTGACCTCCTCCTCTCCTGTTTTCTAGCTTCTCTCCTAGCGGACGGAGCTGAGGAGCTGGGAGGAGCCGACATCTGTTATTGGCCACTCCGCGTGCGCCGTATCACGATCTGCCTGCGTGAGCAGCGCCATCTCCGACGTCTGTTTCCCCAGCACTGAAAATGTAAAGACAAGCTCCCAAACAGAGTCCAGCCTTCGGCTAGACCCAGTCGTGATGAACGATGAATATACTTGGGAAGATCTAAAATTATGGTGAGTATGTAATTTACATTTGTTTCCTTTGCTCCTAGAAAAGGGGCATACCAGTTTCTAAATAATGCCTGTCCAAATGGTTGGCTAAATGGATTTTCTGTTATAGGAAGTATGGTAAGGAACTTTCTGGAGCTGTCAGTGGTCATTTTACTAAGGGTATGGCTACATCTGTTGCCTGTTTCAGAAATGTGTTGGCTGCTGAGATCTGTGCTGTTGCCACTTGGAGTACTGTCCACATCTTCACCAAGCATTACAGTCTGAACATTGCCTTAATATAGGGCTGGTTTCAGCCTAGCTGTGGTTCAGGGCCTTCTTTCTTAGGCTTATAGTCTCCAGCTGCCCTGACTGGTTCCTCTGTTGTCAGAACTGCTTGGGACTCATATAGGTGTGGCCTGCTGCAGAGATACTCTCAATGAAGATAGTACAGTTATGTGAAGTTACCATAACAGAAGATCTTAGAGAGTCTCTCTTGCAGCAGGCCGTCTCACACTCTCCATACCCCTTGGTCTTGGGGACTGTTAGTGTTATTTCTCTTTCTCCTTGTCAGTGAACCTTCTGCTGGTAGGAACCTCTGATGTCTCTTCAGTTCACCAACTGGGGATTTTCTGTTTTATGGTCTCTGGAGGGAGAAATAAGGAGGGGCCGCCATGCTTATATGGGAAGGAAGTTGTCAGCATGTGACATTGGTGTCACCCCGGTAGACTGCTAGCCAGAAAGGTTTCCATATGGTCCTAGTGCCTGGTGGCTGTAGTTCTGTAGGTGTGACATGCTGCAAGAGATCCACTTGAAGATCTACTGTTACAGTAAATTATTATGCAACTGTACTTTCACACTCCAGGAAGTCTTACTGTATCCTGACATGCAGCATGGTCTCACCATAGGACAGCCCTGGAGCTGAAATGGTTTGTAGAACCTATGCTAACGATGGAGTGCTAGACTCTAGCTCGGTTCTCAAACCACTGTCCCTGGAATACATCCTGCAGCCATCAGATTCTTTACTCCGGCTTGCCTAAGTAAAACACCTTGGAAGCTCTCCTTCACCTTTCTTGGAAGATTTTATTTCCTTTTTTTTTTTTTTTTTTTTTAGTATTTAATTCTTTTCATTTTAAAGCACTGTCCTTGGTTTTACAGGTAGATTACTCTAGATTTAGTGTTATTCCAGTAAGTTTTTGGTTTCTTACGGTTCGTCACAACAAGGAAGAAACCAAACCTTGTTTATATTTTATAAGGTAAATTTCTTAAAATTTACTTCCTGGTCCGATTTTTGTTTCATTTGTGCTGGGAACTGGGATAACTCTGGTTCTCTCATCGGTCGCTGAACCAACTGCTAAAAAAAAAAAAGTATTTTGTTTAATAGTGTGTGTCTAACTCAGAGAAACCCAGTTTTAAGGGCTTTGTCTTATGTTATGTCACTACCAAGAAAAGTACCATCCTCACGGGTTTCAGCATTGTACAGTGTGTGGTGAACCATGTGCTAAAGCTGACCGCATTTGATTTGTGTTTTCTGCTTAGGGTTAGAGCACCTTAATGCAGACTTGAAATTTGTAAAAACTTTCCCAGTCGACACTTGATAGGCGGTTGAACTGACTGAGGGAAAAGATGTCCGATAAGGCTGCTGACCCATCTTCGGATAAACAGAATCCTTTACCCCAATCTCCAGTCCCTCAGGCTCAAGACTTGGCTCTTGAGGACTTAGGTATGCTGACCTACACCTCTCTGAAGGGTTCTAGAGGTCCTCACAGTTTGTAGAAAACCCTCTACTAGGAAAACTTACACCTCTAAGTGTAGCCAGGTAGGTCTCAAAGGTCTGTTACACCTCATCCCCCACACAGGGAGCCAGCTTCTGCATGGGACGTCAGTATATGCATTGGCCAGCTAATGCAGCCACCCTTTGAACCCAAGTCTTCAGCAGAGCTTAAGTATGTGACATGGGAGATTGTGTTCCTGATAGCTGTCACCTCAGCCGAGAATTGGTGAGCTCAGGCCCTGTCCACAGAGCCAGGTTACATCTCGGTCCATAATTTTGGGGGTGTTAGTTATTTATTAGGATAGTTTAGATAGCTGGTTATTATGCATGCTTCATAAGAATCTGATGGTTGAAGGATGTATACCAGGGACAGTGGTTTGAAATCCGAGCTTGAGCCTAGCATTCCGTCATTAGTATAGGTTTTATTAACTTTTTTAGCTCGGGGCAGTCCTATGGTGAGACCATACCTACATGTCAGAGTACAACAAGATTACTATGGTAAGTAATTTTGTCTTCCTGGGCCTAGTTCAGGGCCCAGGTTGGAGTCAGGAGACTCCTTGGGTTGTGGTGCTTATGACACGAACCACTGTTGGGACAGTTATGTGCAGGAATTGGGTCCTGGTGCTGTTCCTGGTTCCGTTCCTGGCCCTGGTGCAGTTTGTGGTGTCTGGGAGGGAGTTGGTGCTGCTTGTGGTGTGGTTTCCAGTAGCACTACACTTGGGAAGCTTAGCGTGGAGTCTGGGCCTGGCCCAAGGGGCAGGGCCAGTTCTGTGAGGAGGGACTATGGAGTCTTTTTTTTTAAAAGTATCCTTTTATTGATATTTTAACTTATTTACACACAAGTCAGCCATACCATCAGCATTAGTTAAAGGTACATAAGTTTCAAAATCAGACTCAGTGAGTGTGTAACATTCCATGACATTGTAATACAAAGATAAAAGAGGAGGTCCAGGAGTGGGTGCGTACCCAAGCCAGAGTGGTTCTTACTTAGATTCCTTGGCCTTTCGTTCAATTGATGAGTTCTCAGGCCTTCGGTATGTCAGTTCGACCTGTTTTTCCATGCAGGGTGCCCAGCCCTCTCCTACGCGAGAGGACCCGGGCTACAATTAAACTATAAGCAGATCTAAGGCATTTATATCTAGTCATTGCAAATTAGTGTTGGTGACTGTGCTCCCCAGGCGGGACCACAGGCCCCTCAATCATAGGGCCAAACCCCTCCCCACATCTGGTGGCCAGGCCCCCGGAGACCAGCAAGGAGAGAGAGGCGAGAAAGCCATCCCTCTACCCCTCGCCCTCACAGAACAAAAGTTGGGTCCTTTAGCATGTAGTACATCTGCCATCGGCCCACCTAGTACCAAATTTCTCTTCCTGATTATTTAAGCTATGTGTTATTTTCTCCATGACATAAATTTGTTTAGTAATGGTCCACCATTCTTGTATGGTGGGTACCTTAAGTGTCAACAATGTCTCATGATGGCCTTTTTGGCTGCTGTGAGAAGTATAAGGAGGAGATGCCCAGTTATAGGCCCGTGCATGTCTCGGGAAGGACCAGAAACAGAACTACCTCCATTGTCAGCTGAAACTGAATCGAATTTCTCCCAGAGGTGTTGTTGCATCGAGGTCAAGAAAGGCTTCAAGGATGAACAGCTCCACATTATATGAGTGTGATCAGCCCTTGCATTGCCACATAAGGCGCCAGCAACCAGTTCCCTGACCCAGCTTGTAATGACCTGTAATTGCAGGGGTTCTAAAATAAGCGGATTAAGCATTTCCATGCAATTCCTCAGACGTGAACTAGTTACCTTAGCTGCGTACTTCCAAGCCCGCTGCCAGTCCTCGGGGTTACCCAATAACCTGTTTCTTGGCTCCAACAGTTCCGAATACTGTCTATACAGGTCAGGTTCTGGGTCCTCAGGGTGATAACACACTGATATCAGGCGGTTTTGCCTAGAGGTCCTAATCATTATTGTTGGGTTTGTATTAGTGGTGGAAACTGCTCTTGGGCCCAGATCCCCTAGGGAGGTGTTCCATGTAATGTCTGAGCTGTAAGTAGCGGAAAAGTCTTCCTTGAATATTAAATTCCTTTTGGAATTCGTGAAAGCCCACATTATGCCTTGTCTCACTATCTGACTTGGGTACCTTAGTCCTCTTCTCTTCCACCGTCGGAAACCGCCTTCGAGGGCGTTTGGGGAAAATCATTCAAGCTGGGGATTGGGCATAAGAGTGAGAAATGTGGACAAGTGATGGCTTTTCCGGATAGTCCCCAGCCTCTAACCGAGGCTTCAAGCCAAGGGTTTCCTTTGGGAACAATATCCGTCCTCCTGGATTGATACAGGATGCTATAAAACGAAGGTCATCTATTAGTGTCCGTTCTGTATCCAGCCAATGTGGGCTATCGGTTCTGGTTTGTCTGGACATTAAATGCATTACATTCACCGCCTGGTGATATAATCTGAGATCTGGAGGCCCATACCCCGTCATCTCTGGGAGGGTAAGGGTTTTGAATCTTACCGAGGCCTTTTGTTGGACCATATAAATTTGGTAATATGTCTGTTTATTTCTTTAAATGTTTGCATTGGGATCTGGATCGGTATATTCTGGAACAGGTACAGTGCTCTGGGTAGGAGATCATTTTAATCAGGTTGATCCTGCATACTAACCCCAGAGGAGGGTTGCCCAAGCGGCTAGATCTGTCTTAAGTTGCGTCACCAGAGCGTGTAATTGTACCTGTAGAACTCCTGGGGACTTAGGCATGTGTATCCCCAGGTATTTTAATTTCCTAATTCCACTTCCCTGGAACAGTAGCCTTAGCCCTCTGTGTGGGGAGTAGTGAAAGGGAGCACCTCGGTTTTATTGAGGTTTAATTTGTACCCTGACACCATGCCAAAAGTCTCTAGAATCAATTTAACTGCAGGAGAGATTGTTCCGGGTTGCGTAGGTACAACAGTATGTCATCCAGCGTGAGGGGCTATTCGATGCTCAACTCCACCCAATTCCACCCCCATAATATTTTCGCCTCCCTGATCCTCTGGGCTAAGGGTTCTATAAGGTACAAAACAGAAGAGGAAAAGGGCACCCTGCCTCGCTCCCTATACAGTGGAAATAACTTGAGTGATGCCCGCTCACCTTACGAGACACTGCAGGGCTGAGTATATGTTCTGTAAGGCATTTATTAAAGCAGAGGAAAGCCAAATTTATGTAGTATTTCATATAGAAACAGCCATGACACTCTGTCAAATGCCTTCTGGCATCTAGGCTGACCAATAAGGATGGGATCCCTCCGAGTGCATATGATGCACCACATGTAAGGTTAGCCTTATATTGTCTGTGGTAGTGCAGGCTCGAACAAATCGGTCTGATCTTTATGTATCAGCAAGGGAGGACCTGATCCACCCTATGGGTTAGAATTAACATGAAAAGTTTATAGTCTTGGTTAAGTACTGATATGGGCCTATAAGAGGCACAGCTGTGGGTTCTTATCTGGCTTAGGGATGACGGATATTGTGGCATAGGCCCAAGACAGGGTAGGGGCCCCCAGGACCTCGTTAAAAACAGCAGGAGGTTAGGAAGAACTTGGGCCTTAAATGCCTTGTAAAATTCCGCTCCATATCCGTCTGGGCCAGGGGACTTCTGAGATTTGGTATTCTTTATGGCGGTTGTCAGTTCCGTTTCGAGATCGGCGACCAGAGCCTGGCTTTGGGCTTCCGTGACCGCAGCAAAGCAACCGATCGTAAGAATTCTGCCACGTGGTGCGTGGGAACCTGCTCTTGGGGTATATAAGGACCGATAATATACGGTAAAAGCTTCTGCAATTTCCTGGGTCTTGGTGAGTTGTAATCTACCTGTAGGATGAAGTATTGAGGTGATCGTAGCCATTTTCTTTGCTTCCGGACCTGATATGCCAGCATCCGAGTAGCCCTAGGCCCAACCTCGTAGTATTTCTGGCCTTAAGAATGTGAGGCCATCTCAGTTGCTGCCGCTTTCGCCCGATCTAGTTCGAACATAGTTTGCTGCAGCTGAGGGAGTACTGTTGTGTCCCCTTGTTTGTGTGCCATTTGTAAGAAGTGTAGGAGTCCTCCAATTTCCGCCTCTGGCCCGCTTGTTTTTCTTGTTCTGCTGTGAATTTTATTCAATGACCTCTGAGTACTGTTTAATCGTGTACCAGTAAATGGTAGGGGTGGAGTCTGAGATCGGGTTATCTTTTTAATCTCCTGAATCTTCTCTATGAGAAGTTACAAAACTTCTTGGGCGCAGGTGAAATGGATTAAGCCTCACGCCGTCCGTTTAGGTTGGAGATCAAGTCCCATATGGAAATCTGAGGGGCATGGTCAGAAAATACAGGTTACTCACCTGTAACAGGAGTTCTAGGAATGGTATATGTTGTTCATCCACACTCATTGGCAGTATCCTTGCCGCTTTAAATCTTGCGGAAGGTCTTCAAGCTTGCTCCTCCACCCACCAGGTGGTATAACTCCGGCTCCGCCCATGGCCTTAGATCTGGCCCGCTGGAAAGCTCAGGTTGTGCGTAGCCGGGGAGTCGGGTGGGTCGTGTGGATGAACAACATATACCATTCCTAGAACTCCTGTTACAGGTGAGTAACCTGTATTTCTAGGGACATGGATATGTTGTTCATCCACACTCATTGGCAGACTCTAGCAGTTCTCCGGGAGGGAGGCAAGGCATCACCCCATATACTTACTTGGGAAAGAGACTGGAGACCGAGGCCCCAAAACCAGCATCCCGGCGTGACTCAAGGTCGATGTGGTAGTGGGTAATGAAGGTGTTTGCTGACTTCCAGGTAGCAGCCCTGCAGATTTCCTGGATAAGGGCGTCCCTGGAAGCAGCCACTGCTAGCAGTATGGCGGGTAGAATGAGCTCTTATCCTCTGGGAGGCTCCATGCCCGCCAACTTATAGCAGAGATCTATGCAGGAGGTTACCCACCTGCTTATCGTCCGCTTGGCTGCAGGTCTGCCAGATGCGGCTTCAGCGTGGGTGACAAACAGCTGGCGAACCTCTCCCGAATTTCAGCCGTGCGCTCCTTATAATAATGGCGCCCTTCTAGGGTCCAGAGTATGGAGCCTATATTCGGCCTCCGAGGTGTGATTGGGGTAGAACACCGCAGAGTCAACACCTGGTTAAGGTGAAACTCCGACACCACCTTCGGAAGGAATTTGGGTGGGCGCAGGACAACCTCTGTCCTGTGGAAGACCAGGTAAGGAGACTCGATGGAAGCGCCTGGAGCTCTCCCATCCTTCTGGCTGGCGTGATAGCCACCAAGAAGGCGGTCTTCCACGACAGGTGAGAGAGAGCACACCTGTGCATAGGTTGAATGGCTTGCCCATGAGCTTTGCCAGTACCAGCAGTAGATCCCACGGTGGGGGTTCCCGCACTGGAGGAAATGTGATCAAGGCCTTTGGAAAAGCCAGACCACCTTCTCCTGCGCCCGACTGCTTCCGGCCCGCCCGGTAAGCAGAGATGGCTGCCAGGTGCACCCTTTAGGTCGTCGACCTAAGCCCTTGACTAGAAAGGGACCATAAATAGTCCAAGATGCTTGCCAAGGAACAGGAGGAAGGGTCAAGCCCTTGCTCCTGACACCAAATGGAAAACCTTTTCCATTTGAAGGCATAACATTTTCTGGTCGACTCTACGGGACGCCTCAACTACATTGAGGACCTCGTCGGAAAGACCCAAAGCCTGGAACTCTAGCCGCTCAGGAACCAGGCCGTCAGGTGCAGGGATTGAAGGTCCGGATGGAACACCTTCCCTGATTGACTGAGAGCAGGTCGAGGCGAGCTGGAAGCTGCCGCGAGTCCTGGAGCTGAGACTGAGGAGATCTGGGTACCAGAACTGGCGAGGCCAGTCTGGGGCTATCAGAATCACCTGCGCCTTGTCCCTCCTCGCCTTGAGAAGCACCTTGTGGATCAAGGAAATGGGGAAAAGGCGTAAAAAAGCCAGGGTCCATTGCCTCGAGAAGGCATCCCCTGTCAGCCCCTGCTGAGGCGGGCATGAGACAGACTCAGCCGCGTTCTCCATGGAGCAAACAGGTCCACCTGAGGTGTGCCCCAAAGGGAGAACAGATGCTGTACTACCTCCGGCAGGAGAGACCACTCGTGGGATGCAGCCCCTATCCGGCTCAGGGCATCGGCCAGGGTGTTGGGCTCCTGCCACGTGAATGGCTAGGAGATCCGCCTCAGGCTGCCACAGATGACCAAATGCGGAGGCTTCCTTGCATAGAAGCATGGAGCGTCCATCTAAGCCCGGTTTAGATAGTACATGGTCGTGGTATTGTCTGTCTGGACTGGACCACTTGACCCGGAGGAGCAGACAAAAGGCGGTGAGAGCTAGGGGGACCGCTGGAGACTCAGCAGGTTGATGTAGCATCGGGACTCCAGCAGGGACCAGAGGCCATGAGCCCAGTGTTCCCCAGATGGGACCCCAACCCATCAGAGAGGCATCGTTAGACAGGAGACCGTCGGCTCGGGCGGACGAGCAGGATGCCCTCCGCAAATGATCTGGAGCGGTCCACCACTGGAGGCTTCCACATCCCCTGTGTCACCGACACAAGCTAGTCAAGGGATCGCAGCGTTGTGACCACTGGCTGGCCAGTCCCCACTGAAGGGACGCATGTTCCAGGACCCAGCGGACCACGCTGGTACAGGCCGCCATGAGACCCAGGGCGCAGGAGTCCCGGGCAGGCGCGGTGCCCAACCAGAAATGATCGGGCAAAGGAGGAAAGAACCTCGGCCCTGTCGCGGGGCAGCGCTCTGGCTCGAAGAGAGTCGAGCTGCGGCCCGATGAATAAAATCACCTGTGACTCGAGTTCCGACTTGGCCTCGTTGATAAGGAGGCCCCAGTTGAGAGCAGACCTGGAGGCCAGATCTCTGGACCCTCCGCCTCCTTCCTGGAGGGAGCTGCTATCAGCCAGTCGTCCAGGTAAGGTACACCCGGACCCCCGGCGCACAGAGATGCTGTCACCACTGCCATGCATTTGGTGAAGACCCTGGGAGCTGGAGACAAGCCGAAGGCATGGCTTGGAACTCGAAGAGAGATCCTTCCGCGTAAGGCGAAGGAATCTCTGGTGAGGCGGACGGATAGGGGCGGTAAGCAGCGTCCTGCAAGTCAGAAACAGAACCACGCCCGGCGTTCCAGGATGGTATTATCTGAGCCAAGTGACCATCCTGAAGGTTTGAGACCTTAGGAACTTGTTTAGAGTCGTGTGGGTGGGAAATGGGCGCCAGCCCCGTCGTTCGGAACCAGGAAGTACCTGGACACAAACCCTGGGTCTGAAAGAGGTCACCACCTCTCTTACCACCTCCTTCTGGAGGAGGAGGCGATGTCGGCTCGGCGAGCCGCCAGTGAGCTGGGATCCCGAAGCCCCGAGGCGGCGGCTCTGAAGGTGGTGCCTGCTCGAATTCCAGAGGCAGGCCTCTTCCACCACCTCAGACCCACCTGTCCGTGGTAACAGCGGACCAGGCGGAACAGTGCGGGCCGTCCCCAGGGGACCCAGGGAGTAGGTGGCGGGATGGGGCGACACCCTCAGCCCGTCACTGGGCAGGCTTGGAGGAGGGACGGCCGAGGGACCTCCTGGGCCCTTCCTCCTGCCTCCTGTTAGAGGAAGCCGTGGCTTGGGTTTGGGATGCCAAGGCGAGCCTGCTGGCCCTGGCGTTCTGGGCAGGCGCGCGGGGCACAGAAGGACGAAAGGGCTTAGGCTGTGGTTTGCGGCCTTTGTCCTTCTGGCCTGAAGGAGCCGAGGTCAAGGTGGCATTGGACTTCTCGATCCTCTGCAGGTGACCTTCCACCCCAGGGCCGAAGAGGTCAGTCCCAAAAGGAACATCCGCCAACTTGTGCTGGGTATCCGAGTAAAGGTGGATATCCTCAGCCAAGCCATGACGCATAGCCACTGCGGCCGCCACCGATCTGGCACATGAGTCCCTACATCCAAACAGTCTGGAGCTGCTGTTTGGCCACTGCCTGCCTGGTCCGCACCTGCTTAACCGTAGTCTGCAGATCGGCGGAGATGAGGATGACCTCATCCAGGGAGCCCAACAGGGCATGAGAAAATGTGCCATGAGGCGGCGAACTGGCCTGGCGAACAGAGAAGGGCATAGCGTAGACCTTTAGCCCGACATAGTCAATTTCTTGGACTCCTTGTCAGGAGGTTTGTCCACATCCTGGCGTTGCCGGTAGCGGCGCTGTCGGTAACCAACCCCTCAAGCAGAGGGTGTTCAAACCGGACAAGGAACCCGTAGGGACCGCATACTTCCTGGCCATCCTGGCCGAAGGCGCAGGGCAGGAAGCAGGCGCTGCCAAAGTTCCAGTGCTGGACCTATGGCCTCGGCCACTGGAAGGGCCTCCGTCGGAGAATCCCTCGGTCCAGAATCTCCGTGAGGATACCTGGCCCGTTTGGAAGCGGGTTGAGCTCCATCCCGGTAGACTCGAGATGAGCGAAGCAGTCCTAGGAAGGACGACGGGCTATCGTCCATTGGCTGACCTCCTGAAGACTCCAAGTCCAGTCGCTTGGAGAAGAAGGAGGAATCATCTTCGGACTCGGAAGAGTCTCGAAAACTGCCTCTGGCCTGAACCACCCTTCACCTGCCGAGGTCGGTCGGGAGTGAGGGTAACCCGACAGCCGATGGGGTAAACCCTTAGCCGACCGAGAATCCTTGGTCGAAGCCCCAATTGGTGGCGCTGGAGGCGGAGGTTCCACACGTCGGTGGAGCAGCTGGTTTTGGCGAACAACCGGCCTGGTATAGGCTCCTCGGGCAAGTCGAGGTTGTGTCGGCCGTTCGGTGACAGCCACTTAATGGCGGGAAGCGCGGAGTCGGCTTATTCCCGGCCAGGAGGAGCTGTTGCAACATAAGGTCCTCGTGCCGTCGACGTAATTCGCGAAGCCTCCCTCATCCGAGGAGGAGGGCGAGGGCCAGCGGCGACGCCCGCTTCAGTGATGCGAGACCGAGACCGCCTATGACGGTGGGAACGGCTGGACCGCGAAGAGGTCCGAGACGAGACCGAGAGTCCGGAATTTCCGGGTCGGTGCAGGAGGTGTCGGCCGGAACCGACACTCCTTCGCTCGAAGGTCCATCCGAGGCTCCGGAACCGGAGGCACAGGCGAGCCCACGGGATCCTCAACTCCTCCCGGGGAACGGGAGAGGGAATCTCGGCTGCTAAAGGCGACAGCCCGTCAATGGAGTAGAAAAATCTCGACTTCATCAGTAGGAGTCTCGGTCAACTGACCTGGCAGGGGACACCGTGAGGCCAGTGGCGAAGCCAGTGATGCGACGAAGCCGACGGTCGGCGGCCCGAGAGGGACCTTTCCAGCTCCCAGGCGTCGGCGGAGGGACTTACCCTTGTCCCTCTTTTGGACCGAGAAAAAGGTCCAGCAGCGCGAGCCCTTCTCCTTTAGTGGAGAGGACAGACAAAGCTCCTTAAAGGAAGCCGTGTAGGAAGAACCCAGAGGCGGGATAAATGCGCTGACGAGGAAGATCTGACCGGCGCCGCCTCCTCTTCGAGGCGACCATCCGCTCGAGCTGATCCGCCGAGCCGCGCGCCGGACACCGCCAACCGGGCCTCCTTGGACTTCACGGAGGAAAGCGCTACCGGGACGGCCCAGTTGCAATCGGCATGCGGTCTTCGAGGGCGTGGGCGAAGATGAGCACAGGTCGCAAGCCTGCGGGTCGTGCTCAAGGCCTAAGCAGTAGACACCGTGGGTGTGGATCCGTCCGAGACATCTTCCCCGCATGGGCATCTCCGAAATCCGGAGTCGATTTATCCATCGCGAGGCGCGAGGGATCGAAGACTGAAGTCTTTTTGCAAAATATTATTTTAAATCCGAAAGCGGAGAAATAGGAACCAGTCACAAGCGCGGGCGTTAAGGAGGAACCTGAGCTTCCAAGCGGTAAGGAAGATCTGGCGTCATAGGCGGGCCGAGGTTATACCACCGGGTGGATGGGAGGACAAGCTTGAAGACCTTCCGGCAAGATTTAAAGCGGCAAGGATACTGCCAATGAGTGTGGATGAACAACATATCCATGTCCCTAGAACATAATGTCTCGATTTGAGCGTCATGCAGCATCCCCAGACTCTCAACCTGTGTATATACTTGATCAGTGCGGGTGTAAGTATGATGTACGCTCGAATAGAAGGTGTAATTCCTCGAATGAGGATGGATTTTCCTCCATGCATCACACCATCCTGCCTCATTCCGAATCTTTTAAAAATCTTTGGGTAGCTGACAGCCTGGGGGTTTAGTACTGGTGGAGTCTTAAGTTGGGGTCCATGACAAAATTAAGGTCACCTGCCATCA
Organism: Neoceratodus forsteri; assembly: GCA_016271365.2. Lineage (NCBI taxonomy): Eukaryota > Metazoa > Chordata > Ceratodontiformes > Ceratodontidae > Neoceratodus > Neoceratodus forsteri. Next base: position 354,059,206 of record CM057452.1, on the reverse strand, counting down.
TAAGCACCCCTTCGCTTTTTGTATAATTTTATCTAATAAAGGTTTTAGCTGCATCACTAACATTCCAGGGGAAAATATAAATTCACCAAGGTTACTTGCTTATCATACAGGACATTCTGCACCAGGATCATCGGCCCTCTGGGTCAGCCGCCATAGTCATTTACCACAAAAGGAGTTCCGGAGAGACAATAATGGCTACTTCTCTGCATCTACCCGATCTGGCCGATGAATAGAATATTTGTCCTCTGCTAAGTTTGGGTAGTTTTATGTGCTCCATAGTGTTCATATGTGTTTCCTGTAGGAATGTTAGGTCGCTTTGAGCGTCTAATAAAAGCCAAGGTCTTTGATCTCTTGATGGGAGATGCAAGGCCATTTATATTTAAGGAGAGTAGTTTACCTTAGCTGTATCCATTTATTTTTAAGTACTTCAGATTTACATCACTCGAAGCCCTAAGCGAGCCCTAGGCCCACCATCCTGGAGAGCACCCCCACCAAGATAGATTGTCTGTGGTTGGCGACTAATACAATACAAATAACAATACAACAAACAACTAGTTTAACATCAGCATAACAGCCGTACAGTACAACGTTTAAACATTTAATGCTGAACATTAATAACTGGCACTTCCACGAGTCAGAGACATGACCCTAAGGCAAGAGAACCTTGCCATAAACCCAGAGTCATTGGGCTATAGCACTCCGTGCTATTAGGAAATAGGTGTGGGTTAGGTGACTATTATGTGCAGCTCCCATGGTCCCCTGCGATCCCTGGAATATTTTATAGGGGGATGGTCTGAGCTGAAGAGATCTCTGCACATTTGGGTACCTACCCAAACTTCATTGTGGCGATGCCAAGTACAGCAATGGCAGGAGGGCAGGCACGCGCTCGCCTGCATCATCCGCTTTCCACGGCATTAGCCTTGGTGATAGATATTTTGTCTGGATTAGGGTGTATAATCCGATCATCTGGGAGGGGACGGGTCCGACAGGCCCCAAGCCCCATCACTCCTTCGGTCAACCCCATAGTTAGTTATCAGCCTCAAGGCATACATTGGCACCAGCATCCGCCCCCATCCAGCCGTCCAGTCTACATGGTCCCTCCCCCACCCGTAAGGGGGGTGGGGCAAGACCAGATCCAGCCAGGCGAGGGTCCCCATCCACCTGGTAACCCTCATAAGGGATCAAATGAGATGCTCTGCGGGTCCCCCCTCCACCCCAACCCCCACTGCTTCCTTCTCCTCTACCCCCACCCCCTCTCGGTGGGGTCATTCTCCCTCCCTCTCCTCCCAGGCCCGCTCCTGGAACATCAGGGTCAGCACCCATTCCTGCTGCGATGAGGCCGGGGATGCACGATGGAACCGCCTCTGATGCTCTTCGTGAGAATCACCCCTCCCCAGTCAGTGCAGCCCTGTTCCCCAGTCAGCGGTTCCCCAGGAGTGGGAAGAACTGGCATAGAAGGGCCGGACCCTCACGACATCTTCCACTAGTGGAACCTCCCACACACACCAGCAGCCACACTCGAGCCCTCCTCTACAATCATCCAGGCCATTTCTTATCTGCGTGGTGCCCTCTGATACTGTTCCTGAGAGGAGGCGTACAAAGTCTGGTTACTTTCAGGTTGACCACCATACAGTCAGTGGACAAAGTTCAAGCTCACGTCATCATCATGGGAGTCTTATTGTCGCGTTTGGCTTACACATAGCTCGGTTCCGGTTCGGTCTCGTCGTCTATCACCTCCCCTCCCCCAGTTCCAACCCCTATCTGCTCATCCCTCATCCCCATGCTCTAATTCCTTCAGGAGTTACCACTGTTAGTATGGCAAGAATGACCAGAGGTAGCCTTAGTTGGTCCCCCACCACATGAGTGTTCAAAACCGCCTGTACTTCCCTGCCTTTGTTTCCTGGCTTCCTCTTCCTCCCTCTCACCTCCCGCTTACCCTAATCCAAACTCCTCATATGGACCCGTTATTCCCATCCTGTCACCTAGTTTGTACCCTGAGAGGCCCAGATACAAACCACCCTCAACTACTTCTTCTCGGAACTGCTCTCCAGGAGCTCCCACATCCCACTAGTAGTGGATGCTGTCTTCTGGCAGCGTTGGGCTCTACGCACTAGTCTGCTCCAACCCACTTGCCCTTACTCCCGCTCACCCCCGATCCATCTAACGAATGAACTCCTCAGTCCCACACCTCCCTCCCTCAATGAGCCCATGGTTCAGCACCCCAAATGCCCCTCTCTTATTCAATGTCCTTCCCCAGTGAGCGTGTCTGTCAACGGGTGCCTTACTTCTATCTCTCTCTCCCCAGCCTCTCCCACCCTCATCTCTCATAAGATTGGCAAAATTACTTTGTCTTCATGTGTGCGGCAGTTCCCGTCATCTGCAGGTCTTCTGGGCGGACTATTCGACCGTGGAGGTCCCGACTATTTTCCTTATGGCTCTGCACTTTGTCTCGCGCCTCGCATCTCTGCTCTGTACTCCACAGCTTTTGGGCGAGTTTCATGACACAGAGGATCTTTCTGTGGTCTGGCCTGGGGAATGCTGATTTGCCTCTTCTTCAGCTCGTTTATAGCCTCTTCGCCGACTCCACCATTTTAGCTCCTTGGAAACAGGATCACCATCCTAGCTGGGTATGGGGTTTGAAATTTAATACCAGCTATCTTCAGGGCTCTCATACTGGCACGGCTGAAGTGCGCCGCGCCATAATCTCGGGGCATAGTCATTGTCAAAGTATAGGCGCTGTGAACCTAAGAGCACGGTTCCTTTCTCCAGGCTGCCTTCAACACTGCTTCCTTATCTTAGAATGTTAAAAATTTTACCAGAACGGTGCGGCGTAAGGACCCGGCGGGGCCCTCGGTCCCAACGATCGATGTGCCCGCTCTATTTCCATTGAGACGCTGCCGGTATGGATAGCAGTTCCCTGAGAAGTTTCTTTATATGGTTAATCATGTCGGGTCCCTCCGAGCCTCGGGGATTCCGCTATCCGGATGTTACTTCTTCTTCTGCGGCTTTCTGCGTCTTGACCCTAGCCCTTAAGGCCTTGACTTCTTCATGTAGTTGGGCAGTGGTATGGCCAGCCTCCTCCAGTTTTTCTTCCGTCGTGCGTTATGCGGGTCTTGCTTCTCTCCTGCCTTTGTTCTAGCTTCTCAATATCAGTGCGGAGAGCCGTTGCTTTGGATTTCATCTACGGCGGAAATCTCTCAATTCCGTCAGCATTTCGCCATCTGCCCCTGAAGTATAACATGGGAAGCTTGTTCAGTCGCTGCACGCCACGATGTGAGGATGAGAGGCCAGTGAGTCCTCGCTCTCCGAGCCTTCATCCTGGGATTTCTCTTCACTTAGATGCCGAGGATTGCAAACTTGTTATCCCCTTCTTCTTTGGCATTTTGGGATACCTCCTGTTATTCTGGTGTCGAGATGCCGCTGGATTGAGCGTGTTTGAGGGATATTGTGGGATCGATCGGGAGCCCCTTGATTATGCTGCCATGTCTTCTGTGACGCCACCGAAGTCCCCCAGACCAAGTGGAGTCTTAAGTTGGTCCTCATGAGAGTAGGTGGCAGCTGTGGCAAGAGTCACAGTGCCAATTCAGACACTTCCTTCTCTCCAGAACTGTCTGGCCCTGTCATTGGTGGGGATTGTGGTCACCCTGTAGGACCTGCATGGCGCCCAAAAAGGCACCACGCCAGCAGGTCCGCGGCTGTTGACATTTTTGTTTGACAAACAGGCTTGCCAAAGCGCCCCACACACACACAAGGAGAGGGTTCACTGAGCATTCCACAGGCCTGTCAGAGGACCTGGCCTGGTCTTGCATGACTCTCCTCTCCCTGACATTCTGAGTCCTCTTGGGCCCCTGTCCTGGGAACAGTTTAGGATGATGGCTGGTGCTTCTTCTCACTATGTTTGCCAAAGTGTCACAGTTTGCAAGGTTTCCATAAAAAGTAGTGTCATAATTTGCAACACTAACTACCAATAAAAAAAAAAAAAATTTCCAAACAGTTTTTTTTTAATTTAATGCCAGGATCGTGTTCCTCTGGCCCGATTAAGAAAATAACTGTTGATGATTACCAAGGGGCAGTAGTGTTTGAATTACAGCATTTTTTCCTGGTCACTAACTGAAAACAAGGTGGCAGAAACACAACACTACTTTCCCATTTGTAAAAGCAGAAAGTACTTTCACAAAAGTAAAAGTGCTTTTGCACCAGCCATCTAATTTTTCCCATAGGCTATAATGGGAAACTTTAAATTTAATAACTTTTGAATGGATTCAGCAAACCTTCAAAAGGCACATCAGTATTGAGCCCCATATACCTAACAATTTCAGACCAAACCCCAAACCATTTCAGACTTCGCCGAGCAAAAGAATTTGCACCTAAATGAGTAAACTTTATATTTTTGCTTCTGCAGCTGCACCAACACCAGAACTTAAACTTGCCAGATCCAGAGATCTGTGGATACCAGACAGCACATTCAAATTTTCAGGCAAATCAGCTGAATGGTTGCAAAGTTATTGAAGTGCAAAATTTTGGGTATAACATGAAAGTGGCCGTGCAACCCTAACTTATAGTGGCTCTACCATGCCACTATATACATATATATGTGTGTGTGTGTGTGTGTGTATATTTAGGCAATAGGTGTGGAGATAAACAGAGTGTGATAAATCCATTTATCTGAGTCACTGTGTGTATACATTTATTTATACAAACAGTTACTCATTTATACCACAGTTTCTATGTCACAAGTCTCTTAGGAATTCATTTAGAATGTTCCGCTCTGAAGCGGTACTAACCATATTCAAATGGAATAACTTTAAAACGAAAAAAGATAGCATGGTACTGTGAGCATGAAAATAGTTCAGCTCAAAATTATCTACAAAATGAGTAGTGTTTCATTAATATATACCTTATAGATTTTTATAATTGGCAAAAAAAAATGTAATTTTTTGTTCACTTTTTGACAAGTGTGAATAACTTTAAAACAAAAAATGATAGCATGGTACTGTGAGCATGAAAATGTTCAGCACAAAAATATCTACAAAATGAGTGGTGTTTCATTTATAGATACCTTTTAGTTTTTTTTTTTATAATTAGCAAAAACAGCATAAAATTATATTCTTTTCCTTTTTGACAAACGCATGTGAATAACTTTAAAATGAAAAGGTAGCATAGTACTGTGAGCATGACATTTGTTAAGCAAGAAGTTTTCTACAAAATGAGTGGTTTCATTTAATAGCAACCACTATGCTAGGGTGGACATACTCTTCTAGGAAAGTTAACCAAAAACTTGGAAATTATCATTTAAAATACAGTCAAAACCAAATGTTCCTGCACTGCTAGAAAGCATCCCTGTTGCATAAATGAAATATACAATGGTGAGTTGTAAGATAAAGGATTTATCTACACTTCTGCTGTTGACCTCGGACACTCACCTCATGACTTACGCCACTCGTGAGGTTACCCAGGGTCAAACAGCACTTGTGTAGGTAAATCATTTTATCTGACAGCTCACCATTGTATATCCCTTTACGTGGTGTGTGTGTATATATATGTGTATATATATATATAAATATGCACTTTATCTTCAAGTGTGAGGTGGCAGAACCATAACTCATGAGTGGCAGAGCCTTGAGTGAGTTATGAAAATCCTGCCCACTCACAAGTGATGATAAATTATCTATTTTGAGTCAGGCTATTGTATATTTGATAAATACAACAGATTCAGAAGCAGATGGTTTGATACCTTTTATTGGACCAACACTGATGTTACAAAAGAACAAAGTGCCTAAGGTTTTGGACCAACTAACTCCTTCCTCGTTAAGCTTTTTGTTAAGTGTTTGTTTCAAAAGTGAAAACAATTTAATTTTATGCAGTTTTTACTAATTATAAAAAACTAAAAGGTATCTGTAAATGAAACACCACTCATGTTGTAGATCTTTTGTGCTGAAGCAATTTTATTTTGTGCTCTCAGAACCATGCTACCATTTTTCATTTTAAAGTTATTCGCATTTGTTTGTTGAAAAGTGAAAAGAAAATACATTTTCTGTTCTTTATTTGTTAATTATAAAAAAGTTGGCTATAAATGAAACGCCACTCATTTTGTAGATCTTTTGTGCTGAAGAACGCTCATGCTCACCGTATAATGCTATCATATTTTGTTTTAAAGTTATTTGCATTTGAATACAGTTAGTACTGCTACTAAGGCCAAACATTCTAAATGAGTCCCAAACTTTTGCGACATACCCAACTGGCCAAGATAACCATTATGACATACCAAACTGTGAAGATAAGAGAAATCACATGTGGTCAGTGAGATACAACTTTATCTTCCTGAAAGGGCACACACATGTTGTATAAATAGACATATACAACAGGGTGAGGGGTGAAATTTTTTCACTTTTGCAACAATCGAATGCAAGTAACTTTAAAACTGAAAAATAGACCCACAATTGTTGTATAAATCGAATATGACATGGGTGGCAGTGAGACAGTAGAAAGATCTGTACTGTCATTGAACTCTAGATATCCCATTCATGGTTTCGCCACTTGTGGGATATCAATATGAGAACCTGTGGAGATATTTCTGCTACCTCATTCTCACCCATGTCATATCCCATATTTATGCAATAGGAGTGGTGAAAAATTCACTGTGATAATCTTATCTGAGCTACTGTATGTATAAATGGAAATTTATACACGTAGTAGCTATGTCACAATCACTCCAGAACTCATTTAGAATGTTTGGCCTCAGTAGCAGAACTAAACATATTCAAATGTGAATAACTTTTAAGTGAAAAGATAGCATGGTACTGTGAGAATGGAAGTTGTTCAGCAGAAAATATCTACAAAATGAGTGGTGTTTCATTAATAGATACCTTTTAGTTTTTTATAATTGGCAAAAGGGCAGAAAATTCAGTTTTATTTTTCACTTTTTCGACAAACAAATGCAAATAACTTTGAAATGAAAAAGGTAGCATAGTACCGTGAGCATGACATTTCTTCAGCACAAAATTTTCTATAAAATGAGTGGTTTCATTGAATAGCAACCTTTACGCTAGGTGGACATACACTAGTAAAGTTAACAAAAGTCCCAGAAATTATCACTAAAAAAATAAAATAAAATAGTCAAAAGCAAATGTCCTTGCACTGACAGAAAGCATCCCTTATTGCATAAATTAAATATACAGTGATGAGCTGTCAGATAGGTAATGATTTATCTGCACTGTGTGCTTGACCTCGGACACGCACTCGTGGTTTACACCACTTGTGAGGTTACAGAGGTCAAACAGCCCTGTGTAGATAAATCATTTATCTGATAGCTCACCATTGTCTATCCTTTGTGTGTGTGTGTGTGTGTGTGTATGTATATATATGTATATATATATATATATATATATATATATATATATATATATATATATATATCTATCGAGAGAGAGATGTTATATGTTCATTTTTGTTTGGCATTTTATTAGTATTGATATACTGAACATTTCTCTCTGAAATGGACTCAACTGGCTATTTTGAAAGGCTCACATTACAGTATTGTCTGCTCAAATGTTGAGGAATGGTGAAGTATTAATTAGTATGTTTTCTTTTTGATAGACTACTTGAAAGTTAGATCACATGATCCGGAGGAGGCCATTCGTCATGATGTAATTGTCACAATTATAACAGCTGGAAAGAGAGACCTTTCTTTAGTTAATGACCAACTACTTGGGTTTGTAAGAGAGAGGACATTGGACAAAAGGGTAGAAATGTAATTTCCTTTTAAGAATCATGCTGTTGCAGGGACTTAGGGTGATTTTCTCAGGGTGGATGGCTGCCTAGCTCAAGTGCTCCGGGAGCTACGGGTTAAAAATTCATTACTAAACTACCCCAGCGACTGTTAAAACCTACCAATTTAACATCACTACATCGTATAAGGTGTCCAGCAACAGATCGAAGAAAAATAACCCACAGGCATCCACACTCAAAACTGTGATGGACAAAGTTCTAACGCTGGGCCTATCACCTGACCGCTCGTAGTTTCAACGACTTTTAGTACATATGGAGGTGAAGATGGACCTATATCCGCAGACTAGGACTTGTTCTTTCTAAACTCGACAGTATCAACAAAGCGATCCTGAGGGTTGAGTCTTTGGTAGCTGATCTTTAGTCAGATTTAAAAAAATCTTAATAAAGAACAGCAGAAACGGAGCAAGCTCTCGGTAATGTCACTGACTCGGTGGGTTGGCATGACCAAGCTCTACTGTATTTGCTGACTCAAGAACGAGGAATTCACAACCATCTGGAGGACCAGGAGAATAGGTGAGGCGAAAGAATATTCGCATTCATGGGGGTGCCTGAAGATTTGGATCACATGATTCAATGGAAGACTTTGTGTTACACATAATGTGTTCGGTGGTCAGAATCCCTAGAATGTTGCTCTACCCATAGAAAGAGCACATCAATCTCTGCTGCAAAATCCCTAAAGACCAAAAAGCACTAACTTCGATCTATTGTAGTAGTTCATATGTTGGAATTTCAAAAGGCAACTTATACTGCAGACAGTTTGGTGCATGAAAGATTTAACATAGATGGGCAAAGGATTTTCTGACATTCTTAATGAAAAAGGCAAGAGTAAGAGAAGCTGCTACAGGTGAAATCAAAAAATATTAAAATCCAGGTGTTCTACCTTGCAAGTCTACAGATACGTAAAGACGTGGACTGGCAGACCTTTGATTCTCTTAGGAAGCTGCTCCCACCCTCCGTAAGATGTCTCAATTGTCCCGACCTTGCAGTGGAAGTCTTGGAGCATAATTTATCGTTAACTACTTGACACAGGGCTGGAACACAGCGAAGAGCAAATATGTCCCCAGAGACCTGATTTACTTTCATGAAGGAGGACTTTAAACTTTTCTGGAGCGTGAGGTGCGCAACATCAACAAATCTATGTCAGCTGCTGCTATCCATGCTGCAGGCCCGCTTAACGTGAGAGGCATTTACCAGGTACTGTTTTTCCAACTTAGCCCCAGAGGCTTTACTCAGTGATGTTCTGTGGTTACCTCCTGGTTATAAATATTCAATCTAACTCTTATCTGGGAGGTTCTGCATGATACGCTTGCAGACAGATACTAATAGAGACATTCCATTAGTTTCATCGGATGTACATCTTTATTTTTGAACTTGGTGAACTTTCAAATGGTTAATTACCCTACCTCTGGTTCAGATTCTTTGATTAAATTCGGAACTAAATCAAGTGATGTGGATCTCATTTTGCTTTGTCAGCCTTTTGGACTTGGGTCTAAGTTAATATTAGTAGTTCTGTTCTTTGGCAATGATGGAATGTACTGTCATCCACTAGATGGCTCACTACTCCTATTAAAAAGAAAGTGTAGGTCGATGCTCAGTTACAACAGCTCTACGCTACATATATATATATACACTCACACATATATAGATATAGATATATATATATATATATAAAAGATTTGACTGTATTTCTTGTAGAATTTCAAGCTGCAGATGGAGTATATTTTAATGGAGCAGCTCCATGTATGCATATTCAGAATAAACTCATCACAGCTATATTTCTGATTTATTCCCTCCCCCAACTCCTTATATTTTTTCTGCCCTCCTTCTTTTAACTCTTGCACTTAGCTAGGTACTTAATTACAATATGGTATTGCTCTTCATAATACTCCGAGTTGAGAGTTGCACCATTTTTGAACACCCTTTAATTTAAGCGGCTCTTGGGTGTTTCACCTATACCCGATTACCCTAATCCTGGAATCTCAACTGACCGGTCATTGACAGGTCAGGCTTGTTTCAGTTGCAAGCACTATAGCAACAGCTGCTCCACTTGACCATCTTAAGTGGACATAGAATCTTTTCCACACCTTGTAACTAGAAGTCCAATGTTTTTGCTTATTTTAAGCTATTTTCTAAACGCTGTACTTGTGCGAATGGATTTGCTTGTTGTTTTTTATTTATGAAATCATATCTGTGGAGGCTGGTTGAATGACATCTGTGCTTGACAGATACTGTGATCTCAGGAGGCATAACTAGGTTGGGAACTTACGAGGGCATTAGTTTTCTTGTATACATTTGTACATTATGGGATCCATAAAGCTCACGACCCTGAATGCCCAGGGTATAAACTGTCCTATAAAGAGAGCAAAGATAATAACAAACCTTAACCGCTTATAGACTGGCGTGGGGTTCATTGAAGAAACTAGACTATCTGAGGGAACATTTGAAACTTAGTAGATCGTGGGTGGGGCAGGTTTTCTGCCTCACTCCGTCAGAAAAAAGATGGGTGGCAATCTTAATACGTAGGAATTTGCCTCTCGGGGTCATGATTCTGAAACAGCAGAGCAGGGGTGACTTGCCACAGTGTCAGGATCTCTTCTGTCAAATTCATTTACTGTAATATATATGCTCTAATCAAGATTCCCCAAGTTTTTCTCCAGAGTATTCTTAAAAATTGCAGGTCTGGGGAGGGTATAATTTTTGATTGGTTGGGGATTTTAGCTGTTATTGATCCACAGTGGGACTGCTCATCCCATTCAGCTACTACCAGTTGGCCTATAGGTAAGTCAAGGCAGGTATGAAGAGCTGGCTCTTGTGGATATTTGGTGGGAGCTTCATCAGTCAATAAGTGATTACATCTTTTATTCTAACTGTCATAAATCATACTCTAGGATTGATTTTTTTCTGGGTAGTAGCAGGAATTCCACAATATTAAAACCTCTACCATCCACCTGAAAGTTTTATCCGACCACTCTGCTGTAGTTCTTGAGGCCCAGTTAGGAATTGGTTTAACCCTTGCAGGGCCGCAAACTGATATATCAGTCAAGAACTCCAATACGTTCTAATTCTCTTGGCAGTCTAAGGGTTAAGACTACATTCTGGAGGGGTCACCTGTGAGGACGTTGCCACGTGTTACGTGTGGAGAAATCCAAGATGGCTAGGTGAACAGCTACCACAGTACCTGGTTGAAGAACTTCCTTGGTGTGCAACATATGCTGTGGAATTAAATTGTTTGCAATGTATGCTGTAAATGAAGAAGAACTTACAGGAGCAAGTTAAAAGCAAGAAGAAAGAAGGAGCGACTCACTAGGGATGCAGCAGTAAAAGCTGAAGTAATTAACAGACCGCATGAGTTAGGTGACCCGCTTTTGTTTTCTTATTTAGTTTATTTTTGTTACGTGAGTGAGTGGCATTGAGTTCTGTTCTTTGACTCACTGGTACGAGAATAATGGGGTGGGGATGTTGAAGATGGTCCATCGGGTGAAAGAGTTAACTGAGGATTTATCACAACAAAAGAAGGTAAAATAACAAGATCGAGGAAAGCAAACAACGCAGCATTCTGCGAGCTTGCCTGACCTGACTGCTGTAGCTGAGGTGCAGTATTCCCTCATGTCTCCATTACCAACCACGCCACAAGTGGAAGGAGCAAAAATGTAACATTTTAAACTTCTTTAAACCAAAAGAGATTGAAAAGTAGCGATTTGTTAAACATTGTACAAAAAATGATGGTATGCAGAGTAATGAAGAGTACATATTAAAACAAAGGGCAGAAGAAGGCAGAAACTACCAACAAAGAAGTGGCGGACAATAGGAGAGGAAAGGAAAATAATGAAGAAGGAACAGCAATGGAACAGCACGAGCAAGCCACAACACAAAAGCTTAAGAAGCGATAATGGAAACTGGGCTTAATAGAGCTATAACAGGGTTATTAGGCTGCCAGAGGGAAGGAGATGATATGGCTGAGGAGAATAGCAAAGCAGTAACAATAATCACGGAACCTCTATGAGCATAAGTGTGGTGGATTGCAGAAAGAATGGGGTCAAGATGAGGAGCAACAAAGTGCCCAAAACTCACAAAACTCAGAGGTATTGAAGCAGTGGCAAATATGAAAATAGAAATGTTAAACCCTGGGAGAAATAAAAAGCACGTTAACATCAGTGACTGGCTCATTGCAAGATTTAAATAGTAGCTGGAAAGCTTAACTATTAGAATAAATGAGTTAGAGGACAGAATGTCTAAAATGGAAGCTAATAATGCCTTATACCCAAGTAAATTTACTTTACTGAAAAGACAGGTACAGCAGCTTCAGGAGAAGATTGCTGAACAAGAGGACTGAGCCAGGAGGAAATGTGAGACTATGTAAAATTCCAGAAGGAATAGAAGGCACGTGATCCCTTCCTTCTTGAGAAAATGTTTACAATAGCCTTAGACAGAAAATACCCAGAAGAAAGAGTAATAGTTTATAGAGCACACTGGCAGGATCTGGATTCACAGCTAACTATCCAAGAACAGTGTTTATTAAAACATTAATATTCCATGATTGAAAACCATTCTACACAAAGCAAAGGGTCTCAAAAGATTAGAATTTGGCGAATACAGTTTCTAGGATCGTGGATATGTTGTTCATCCACACTCTTTGTAATGTCCCCTTCCACTTTAAATCTTGTCAGTAGTCTTGCTGGCTCCTGTCACCCACCGGTGGTATATACCTCGGCTTCACCCCATGACGCCAGATCTTCCTTTCTGCTTGAAGATGCAGGTTGCCTCCCTTCTGTTAATGTGTACTAGGCCCTGGCTTTCAAAACTTAGGTTTTAACCGAGATTACAGAAAGGTCTGAAAGCAGCGATTGCCTTTCGCATCATCGATCATGGAGGAGAAATCTTCCCTCGGATTTTGCCGGTGTCATTGCAGCTAAAAAATGTTAGCACCGATCCCCACCTCACGTGGGGTCTACTGCCTCGGTGTTGGTCATGGCACCTCGTCCTGCAGCTTCTGTTTGGCCTTCCATCCCAACGTCCTGGATGACTGTCTTGCATGTCTAAAACTGGGGAGACAGGAGAGGAACCCTCGGTGAAGTCCATGGAGGCTGGTGGGCGATTTCCGCCAATCTTGGGTTCCAGCTGAGCAATTGGAGCGCATGCAGGCATTCGAGGAAGAAGCAGCTTGTGCTGCGGACTCTCGAAGCTTCTTCGTTCCACTCAACCTGAGCTCCACCTTCTCGGGCTCTTTCGGGAGTTGTGCCAGTCTCTTCCCACCCAGGGAGGCGCCCACGGGCTCGCACTCCTCCCAATCCTGTAAGCGGAGAAGGAACCGAGCAAGTCTGTCTTGGCGAAGGCGACTTGGGACTGAGAGAGGTCTCAGTCCCAGGAGCATGCGGTTTTGACCTCAGTTGAGATCGTCCTTGGCAGGCTTCACGGACCTTCCGTTGGGCCTGCTGACTGAGGATATGGCGATGAGGTCGAGATTATTCTCGACAGTTGACCTCTCTTTTCGTGGGCCACGATCGATGACTCTTTAGGAAGGACTCCAGTCCTCGTCTTCCCGATGAGGAGACCCAGCCTGCTGGATTCCCCATCGAGGACCCAATTCCGGACTCCGGGTATCACCGGTCCCGCCAGTGTCTCCCGAGTGACCGTGTCGGCCCACCCGATCTTGGTCGAGGTCTAGAACCCCCGTCCTGAAGGCCAAGGAAGAGACATAAGTGCTCTAAAAGAGGCGACTCCATTGGTGTCGTCATCCTCCTCTGATGAGGAGAGGCTCCGGAGGAAACTCATGTGCTCGAGGATCTCATTTGGCAACAGCTGATTTTGTCCGGGCACAAGCTGACTTTGACACCTACCTCAGCCCTTACTTGGTTTCACCTCCTAGGCGAGAAGCAGACACCCTTGGAGCGAAACCTTGGTTCCCCACCTGCAGGGCTGGCATGACTGCCTATTTGGGCTAGCGGTCTCCACCGATCATGATGGAACCGCCACCTAAGCAGCCTGTGGAGGGCTCCTTCCAAGAGGACCGCCAGACACTAGGCTTCCTCGACGTTTGTCGGTCACAGTCACCGGACTGCCCACGGCAGGTAGAGAGTGATTTGAATGGCAGGCCGCTGTACCCTACTCCTCGAACTCTGATGTCACTGGGCTTCACTCTCATCCTGGGGATGATGAGTCGACCATTGGCCTAGGGATGGAGGAAGGTTCTTCCTCCTTCAAGGGATCCTCGCCTCATCTCCGACTCCACAGGGATGCCCTTGGAACCCATCCAGAAAAAAGCAGAGTAGCCTCTTATGGACATCCTTAAGAGGAATACCCGACGGAGGCCTTTCCTGTGGCGAGGCCCTTGTTAATCCGGCACTTGAACTGTGGTGGCGTCCTGCCTCTTGTCCAGCACCGTCTGCCCACATGGCCTGCAAGTACGCTGTTCCCATGGCGCCCCTTGCGGATCTACAGGAGCACCCTTCACCGAGAGCCTGCTAACCACCTCTGTGTTCAGGCGTACTGGCAGTTCTGTTGACACTGACCCGACCTCCCGACAAAGAGTCCAAGCTCTTGGACCATTCTGCTAAGAAAGTCCTACGGCTTCCTCCTTGGGCCTTGCTCAGGCTGCTGCCATCATCATGGCACACTTCTCTCATGCCCTCCTTGGGTCATTAGACTAAGTCCTCCCACATCTCCCCGCAGACATGCAGACCACGGTCAAGCAGGTCCGAGACCAGGCCGAGCTGTTGCCAGACGGCCCTGGACACTGGGAGCTCTTGTGCCCACTGATGGCTGCCGCAGTTGTCTCTGCCACAGGGCTTGGCTGAGGCTCTCTCTCTTCCTGGCAGATACTCAGCACAAGTTAGCTGATTTGCCCTTCCTTGGGACGGACTTGTCCGGCCCCAGAGTGCTGGTCACCTCCAGCACATAGAGCAGTCCAATGTCACCTTGGATGCTACTTCTGCTAAGAGTTCTTGGGCAGAACCAGCAGAAGAAGCCTTTAGCACTTTTCCCCTGCGGTTCGGCAGTCCTCCTTTCAAGGGGATAGTAGCATCAGCAGCAGGCTCAAGCTTGGTGCCCTTGGCTCAAGCCTGGACCCCCAGCAGGCCGTAAAGGCAGAGGATCAGGTCCTGGACTTCCTTCTCCTCCTCCTTGCCTGCTCAGTGATGGGGGTTGCCACCCTACTCCCGTCGTGCCAGCTCTGGGTCTTCCGTGGGGTGCGGCTCTGCCACTTTCTTTCCGCCTGGTCTGTATTTACTACAGACAGGTGGGTTCTCAAAGTAGTCGGTCAGGGACTGCCTCCAGAATTCAAGCAGCACCATTCCAGCCAAGCATGCCCCTCGGGAAGAGCGGTTCCACACCCAGGTGGCTCTCCGAGACGACATTGCTCAGCTCCTCCTCAAGGAGGCAGTAGCTCCAGTGACTGATCCTTCAGCAGACCCAGGCTTTGTCTCCATGTACTTCCTGGTGCCCAAGTGGATGGGAGCTGGCACCCCATTCTGAACCTACGCCTGAATCAATATCTTGGGTTCGCACCATTCGGATGGTCACTCTGCCTAGATCATACCATTCTTGGGCGAAAAACATGTGGTTTTGTTCACTGGATCTGCAGGACACATTCTTTCCACGTCTCAGTCCGTCCATCCCATCAGCGGTTCCTCCTTCGAAGTCGAAGGGACCCTGTATGAGAGTTCAAGCCATGCTGTTAGGTCTGTCATCGGCCTCACGGGTCTTCATCAAATGCATTGCAGTGGTGGCGGCCCCATCTCTGGTGTCGGGGGTCGTCAGGTTACCCTACCTCAACGATTGGCTCATGAGTTCACCCAGTAGGAGATGGGCGGTCCAGGGATCTGGCCCTCAAACCTGCTCTCAACTCGGCCTCCTGATCAGAAGCCAAGTCGGAACTCATGCCTTCTCAGGTGATGTGCTTCACTGGGGCAGAGCTTGACTCTTGTCAAGCCAGGCTCGGCTCCCAGTGGACAGAGGCGGATGTTCTCTCCTCCTTTGCCCAATCATTTCTGGTTGGGCACTTGCTCCGTTCGGACTTTCTCTGCCTTCTGAGTTACATGGCGGCGTGCACCTCAGTGGTCCATTGGGCCCAGTGGCACATGCGCCCCTTCATTGGGAGCTGGCTGCCCAGTGGACTCAGCACCATGGTCAATTTGACCAGCTGGTCACTGTAACCCAGAAGATGTGGGATGCTCTCAATGGTGGACTGCCACAGAACAGTTGCAGGAAGGGATACCATTTGTCCACCTCGAGCTGTCAGTCGTCCTCATGACCAATGCCTCTGTCATGGGCTGGGGGCCACATGGGGACAAGAGGGCCCACGGGCTCTGGACTCTCAAGGAGTCCCTATGCCACATCAACCTGTTGGAGCTCAGAGCAGTCAGACTGGCACTGTCAGCTTTCGCTCCTCAGCTCTGGGGTCAAGTGGTTCAGGTCAGGCGGACAATACCACAACCATGTACTGCCTCAACAAACAGGGCAACATGCACTCCCATTGGATGTGCAGGAGGCGCTCGCATCTGGACCCTTGTGAGATGGTTGGAAGCCGACCTCCTAGCCATCCATGTGGCAGGAACCTCGAACCACCTGGCGGACGCTCTCAGCTGTGGTCTCTCCACCCAGAGGTAGCTTACAGCCTGTTTTCCTGTTGAGGCAAACCGATGGTGGACCTGTTAGCCTCAAGGAAAACACCAAGCTGAGGCTGTTTCATGCCTGCCCCTCAGCAGGGCTCGCCTTGGGGAGGGAGGATGCCTTCTTGAGGCCTTGGACTCCAGGCCTCCTTACCGCCTTCTCTCTGTTCCCTTGATCCACAAGGTGCTCCTCAAGGGTGAGGAGGGACAAGGCAAAGGTGATCCTAGTGGCCCCAGACTGGCCGCGCCAGTACTGGTATCCAGATCTCCTCAGCCTCAGCTGCAGGCTCCTGGGCGGCTTTGTACATGCCGGCCTGATATCATTAAATCGGAGAAGGTATTCCATCGGATCTTCAACCCCGCACCTCACAGCCTGGTACCTGGCGGCTAGGTTCCAGGCTTTGGGTCTTTCCGAAGATGTCTACACCATAGTGGAGGCATCTAGAAAATCGACCAGGAAATGTTATGCCTTGAATGGAAAAGTTTTTCCATTTGGTGTTAGGGTAAGGGCCTGGACCCTTTATCCTGTTCAGTGGCTGACATTCTCTACTACCTTTCGTCTCTCTTTCCAAAGGGGTCTGCGGTCCTTCGACCCTTAGGTGCAGCTAGCGTAGTTGTACTTGCAGTGCGGGCCAGGAAATCTCTACCGGGCTGCTACCTGGAAGTCAGCAACCACCTTCATCACCCACTACCACATCGAGCTTGAGTCACGCTGGGATGCTGGTGTTGGGGCCTCAGTTCTCCGACCTCTGGTCCCTAAGTAGGGGTATGCACCTTGCCTTCCTCCTCCCAGAGAACTGTTAGAGTCTGCCAAAGTGTGTGGATGAACAACATATCTATGCTCCTAGAACAACAGGTTACTCACCTGTAACAGTAGTTCTGGGGGTGGTACTGTGTTTATCCTAATTTCCTAACCTCCCGGGCTGCGGACACACATCCTGGCTTCCAGCGACTAAAATCTGGCGTCATGGGGCAGAGCTGAGGTGTATACCACCCGGGTGGGTGGGAGGAGCCAGCTTGAAGACTTCCGCAAGATTTAAAGTGGTAGAGGACATGCCAAAGAGTGTGGATGAACAACATATACCACTCCTAGAACTGCTGTTACAGGTGAGTAACCTGTTCTTAGCGCTTATCTGGACATGTCAGCTGACACCATGGAAAGGCAGTATAACCCAGTCAAGCAGCTTCTGTATAAAAGAAGGGGAGGGTAGGTGATTGGTCCGCGCCTGCTGGCTCTTAGCGGAGGCTGGGAGTATCACAGGATACACGGCCCCAATGCTAACTGGGGGAGAAGCGGATGCTGGCATATGCTGTGACGTCACTATGCTGCCCCAATAGAAAAAGGGAAAAATTGCTGGCTGGCCACTGGATGACAGTCTCTGTTCCCTGAGTGCCTCCAGTGCCTTCCCAAGGGCCTCCTGCTCCTCAGCAGCATCCCCGGCCCTAGTAGTGTGTTGGGGCTATCCTCTCCCCGGTGCCTTCCTCAGAGGAGGGGGGGACCCACCCGTGAAGGATATGCCGGGATATCCTGGGGATCAACTGCCATATAAGGACCAGAGGAGGGCTGGGTAAGGACAGAGAGGCTTGAGGGAGACCTGCGAGACCGAAGCAGTGGGGACCAGCGAGCATGGGAGGCAAAAGAAAACAAAACAAAAATGTCCCCATTGAATGGCAGGTTACGTGCCTTTGATACACCAGAAGACGCTATGGAGGCTTTTAATATTAATTTGGGGAATGAGAACAACATACAAGAACTGCACCATACCCACCCCCAGCGGACTCAGAAAAACAAAGGCTAATGCAGCACATGGCAGGCAAACTTTTGAACATATAAGGGATAATTAAATATGATAAATCAGAAAATGGAATAAGAGATAGAGGAAAAGAAGAAATTGATACTTTGAATATGACGAAAAAAAAAAGGGAGGGGCCTCTTGTATTTTCTTTGTTGTTTTTCTCTTCTGTTTCTATATTTATTTTTCCTATGTTATGTTGAGAGATTCCTCAGGCCAGGTCGGATGGTGGCGCTACGAAGATGGTTATCTTACCATGTTGTTTGAATGGGGAGAGGGATACTGGATAGAAATGGAATTAATTTTGGTTATAGATTTATATGCGATTCAGTTAAGCAAGAAGTAGTGAAGGAGGGAAGGGGACAAAAGCTAAGGATGCTGACACAAATTTCACAGAGCTGTGACCATATAAATAGGCTAGGCATTCTATTTTGTTATACATTATGTAATATATTTTGAAATTATAATTAAGAAAAAAAGGTCCAGGAACTTAGTATGTAAAGATAAGGGGCACGATGTGATCATGATCTACACCTACAATTGAAAGGGTCTGAATATAGAATAACATCATGGAATGTTAAAGGATTGCAAAACAGAACCAAAGACGGTGAAAGTATTAAAATATCTGGAAAACAAAAGAAAAGCTGTGGGTTCAACTACGACGCAGATTATACTAGGAACTCAAGGGATAGCATAACAATAAAGCTAGTATACTGAAGTGCCAAAACTGTAGTAGATGTACAAGGAAGATTTGTGATGAACCAAATACAATTATATAACATTTAGGTTACCTGTGCAACAGTGTATGCTCCCAATACAAATGATCTGAAATTTTACATGGATTTCTTTGTAACTTTAAGACGTTAGAACCACCTTATATCATTGGGGGAAGCTTTAATGTAGTATTACAACAAAAGATAAAACAATTCCCATAGATGCATCTTATAAAACTTCAAGGAGAATAATTAGCAAATTTGCGGCTGAATTGGGTTTATAGACCCATGGAGCCCTATATTGTGACTCTAAAATATGTTTATACTACTCTAATGTGTATCTGTGTTACTCAAGAATAGATTTTTTTTAATTTCAGAAACACTTCTAAATGCAATAACTATAGTGGCATATCCAGGCATAATAATTTCTGACCCTTCTCGTGTACTTTAACAATCAGAATAACACAAGAACGACATATTACTAGACTGTGGCATCTAAACACTTTGGCCCAGATATTCAAAAGGTTGCGCATGATAATTCAAAGGGAAAAGTGCAGTATCAGTAATGTATGCAGGCACAGCTGGGGGCATGCCCATACATACTCTGCACAGCCAGATATTCAGCCTGGGATGTGCAGAGCCATAGCATAACCCTACCTGCACCAGCACAAAGTTGATCCAGAAAAAGGAACAACTGATGCTTACCCACAGGTGAGCTGCTGCATTGCAGGCGCAACACGGTGGCCACCGAGGCTCCGGCGCACCTGGCGGTGCCCCATGCCGAGCACGGGCATCTGTAAAAAGAAAAAATTCTGTCCTATATCCTGGTGGTCAGTATGGACCGCTGGCTGCCGATCGCGAGCATCTGTGTGAAAATAAGTATTTCCTGTCTCCACCCACCCACTGAGCCCCACCGCCCGCTCTCCCGGTCAGCGGCGGCACCCGCCCGCCCGCCGACTGGCCTGATCGGTGGGCTATCGCCCATTAGTTCTGGCGTGAGCCGGTGGGCGCCAGCCATTCATACTACACATTCAGATATGTCACATATCTGAATGTGTAGTACGGTATATTACACCTATTGGCTCACGCTGTAGACCAATGGGCGCATAACCCTACCAACTGTGTCAGTCGGTGGGCGGCAGGCGGGTAGTGCTGCCGCCACGCCTGACCGGGGGCTCAGGGGAGGGGGGTACTTGTAGACCACCAGGGATATAGGAAATACTTATTTTCACACAGATGCCTGCGATCAGGCAGATAGCAGTCCACTGAACCACCAGGGATATTGGACCTATTTATTTATACAGATGCCCGCGATCGGGCAGATAGCAGTCACTGGACCACCAAGGTTATTGGACAGAATAGTTTATTTTTTGCCAGCGATCAGGCTGCAGGCGTCGGTCTGACGGCTGCTGCCTGGCAAGTGCAAGTCTGCAAGTCGTCTGGGATCGGCACACCTGCATGGAAATGGGGCCATAAAGACATGCAGATGGCCAGCGCGCTTGCATACATTATGGCCCCATTTGCTTGTCGACTTTTGAATATCGTGGTTGCTGTGCATGGCACAATGGAACTGGCGTAGCGCATCCCATGCTCTACTCTGGCCGCGCGGCGGGCGCGGTGCCACTGCACCATGCACACTGGGGGTGGCCAGGGGTGCGATATTCAACGCTGCTGAGCCATGGCGCAGCTCTGTTGAATGTCGCCCAGTCCACAGCCCTGCGCAGCAGAGTTGAGCTGCGCCCAAACTGGGCGCCACAGCAATGCAGTTTGAATAGCTGGGCCTATATATTTAACCAAGGATAATCTACAGGAGGAAATAGTGTGTCAGGAATATTTCCAAATTCGATACAACAAAAGATGTATCTATTATAAATGTATGGGAGGCTTTTAAAATGCATTTAAGGGGTCTACTGATTGTGACAGGGTAGAATAGGACCCTGTCCTGTTTGTTTTGGGAAAGTGTTTAAATGCAAGGATCTATATTCTTTCCTTTTGTTCTACTGTCTGGTTGTGCAACCAAATTTTCCTGTGAGACCTCTGACTTGATCAACCCAACCAGTCTCGCAGTCCTTTGCTTCTCACTGTCTGTTTTCTTGCTGTCCTTATTCCTTAGCGTATCTGTATCTGCTAATATAAAATATATGAGAATCAGTATATGGAAATGTAGATGATATTGGATCACTGTTTAGAAAATTGTGTTACTGTTGAAATGTATATATTTATAATTTCAGATAACTGTAAAAGCTAGAGGTTACTTGGGAGCAAATGCCTGAGCCTTTTGCAGTTGCTGTGGGGACCTCAGGAAGTTCTCAGTGTTCTAGCAGTTCCTGAAATTTACAAAGGACAGGATGCTTGCAAAGGATGGGGTTTGAAAAGAGTTATAAAACAGCTAAGCAGAGCTGCAAGGGATATTTTTACGAGATATTTTATTTTGCTTCTGTATATAGTTATTCTGAACAGGTTTATTTTATGTTACTGCAACTACAAATAAACAGTTTTGTGGAATTTACAACTGCTCCTGGGTTTTCTGTGACCTGTGCCTTGACAACAGATGGTGTTAGAGGTGGGATTTAATAGATGCATACTCTAAAACAGGAAATGTGTGTGTGGTTACTGGACCTAGGACCGAGGAAATGACACAGGAAGGTATGGATTCTGCAGCAGCAAGTTCAGGAGTGGTTACCAGGACAATGGCAGCCAAACTAGCAGCAACAGAAGTCCAGTTTGAGATTGTACAGCCAGCATAAGTTATGGAAAAAGAACAGGCAGTGACAGAACCTGAAAGCCTGATGTACTTTTTCAAATGGTGGGCTATACAACAAAAGAGACTGAGAAGCAGAGAGAAGAAGAATTCAATGGTTAGAAACATTGAGGAGAAGAGATGCAGCGACAGAAGCAACAGATGAGAAGAGATGCAGCAACGGAGCAGCGATGGCTGGATGCCTTACAAGCTATCGAAGGCAGAAGATACGGCACAGATCCAGACAAGCAACAAAATGGAAGCAACCTAAAGGCCACTAAACTTACAAAGTTGTGTCCCTCAGATGATATTGAGGCATACCTGACAACCTTTGAAAGAGTTGACACAGCCTACCAGTGGTCAGAGCAGCAATAGGCAATCAGACTGGTACCCTACCTGACAGGAAAGCCCAGCTTGCCTACAGTAGTATGGACATTGCACAGTCGAAAACTACGACCTGTTGATAAGCGAAATCCTGAAAAGGTATGCGTCTCCTGAGAGACCTACAGGCAGAGATTTTTCGTTGGGGAGGATTCGAACTCTGTTAACAATCCTCAAGAAGCCTTCACCCGACTCAAAACTCCTGATGAAGTGGATCCAACCAGAGAGCAAAAGAGTTCCACAGGTCATCGACAATTTGCCATGGAGCAATTCTTTTTTTTTTTAGTTTAATCAGAAGTAGCATGCTAAGCTGAAAGCATTTTACAGATGTGACCTACAGATGTGCAGCTGTGGGTAAAGGAACACTGACCAGAAAATGGGGAAAAACTGTTTCTTTGCCCTGAGGACTAGCAAATGGCCAGACAGATGCCACAACAGCGGGTAACAGCCAAGCACTGGTAAAAACTTTTTTCCATTTAAATTCCAAGCCTGCTAAGAACTCTGGTGGGGGTAAAATCTGTGCCAAAAGATGTTATCTGCTATAACTGTAATAAGCCAGGCCATTTTGCAAGAAAGTGTCGAAAAAAAAAAAAAAGTGGCACTGGAGCTGATTTGTCCATGGCAAACTGGGGCAAGTACCTAACAGATATGAAGGTGAGAATACGACTGTAATGGGACTCACTGATTCGGGAAGCAGACAGACCCTGGTGCATGTTAATGTGCTGGGAAAAGTGTGCAAAGGGACCAGGTACTGGTGTCTTCTGCATCCACGAGGACACACTGTACTATCCCACCACTCAAGTGACTCTGACTGTTAGGGTGTGTTGCTTCAAATGAAAGTGGAGTAGCACCAAAGTTACCTGTACCTGTGATTATTGGAAATGACTTCCCAGGATTTACTGAATTGATCAAGAGGAAAAAATCCTGCTGTTTCAGCAGCTGTGGTGACTGGAGCTCAGGAAAGAAAATTTCAGATAGTGGGGACACTTTCCTTTCATTGATTTTGATTCAGACTCTTTTGAGCACAGCTCCAAGATCTGAAATCCAGGAAAGAAAGACAAAGCCTGAAGAAACTGTGGCAACAAATGACTGATGGACATGATGAGTTAAAATGAAAATGCTGAAACTAAATTGATAAGTGATTGTGATTTTCTTTCAGAGGAAGCTAACGTGTTTCTCTCCAGGGTTATTTCAAGCAGCTAGGGTAAAACCAAAACAGGGTCGACTAATGTATAAAATGTAATGGATTACTGTACAGAGTCTGGGTTGTCTGTGTCAGTGGCTCAGTAGGTAGCACACTTGCCTCTGAGGCCGGTAGATCAGAGGATGTGGGTTCAGTTCCACATCTGGCACTTGAGTTAATATCCAGTACTGACACTGTAGTGCAGCATGAGAGTGCTGCACTTCTGAGGTGCCGTCTTTCGGATGAAACGTTAAACCGAGGTCCCATCTGCCTGGATTGGTGGTAGTTCATGTGGATGTTAAAGATCCCATGGCACTTGTCGAAAAGAGTGAGGGAATTTCCCGGTGTCCTGGCCAAATTTCCCTCATTCACTAAAAATACCACCAACAGCTTAATCTGGTTCAAGGTCAGTTGGCATTAATCTGTATCCCTCTCCCAGGTCGTGCCTGAAAATAGGCAGGATGTGTCTAGTGCACTTACCAGTCAACAAAACTAAATAAATAAACCTCAGACAGAACAGTTGGTTATACCACAGAAGTATAGAACAGAATTGTTACAGATAGCATATGATCATCCTATGGCTGGTCACTCAGGGAGGATCACACCCTTGCCAGATTGCTGTATAGATTTTACTAGCTGGAATTCATGAAGATGTTGCTACCTATTGTAATTCCTGTGCTGAGTGTCAGAAAATAGCCCCAGTCAGTAGAAAGACAAGGTGCCCCTGGTACCCCTACCCATAATAGGATGTGCTTTTTGAGAGTATTGCAGTGGATGTGGTTGGTCGTATAAACAAAAGTAAAAGGTAATTATAAAAGGTTCTCAGAAATGCTGCAATCTGATTGGCTGTTAGGATTCCAACAGCCTTACATTAATCCATGTTATACTGTCATGTACAGCCTGATCACAATGGCACATGGATTTTCCTGTCTGCATTCTGTCCTCTAGCACTGCTGAATGACTGGAATGCTGCATTCTGATTTTGAACCAGCATTCTTAAACTGTTGGTGGAAGAACTATTTCATGAAAATCTCCTCTAAATTAGGAAAACATTCAAAAGTTTTTTTAAGCTTCTTCTTTTGGAACAATCTTTTATAATGAGGAAGTTCAGAGTTGGATGAAGGTTGGAGAGCGCTGGCGAAGGTCCGGTTTGGATGATGACAAACTTAGTTTGATGAACCACTATGTGGTCTATCAATCCATAATTTCTCGTAAGAAGGCAGAATTCCTGTCCAGAGAGATTGCGGCTGCACAGAATAGACCAGCTCAGCTCTTTCAGACCGTGGCCAGACTGTGCAATCAGTCTGTCTTCAGCCGGAAGAGCCTTTTCTCAAGAATGGTGTGAGGAGTTTGCTCTCTTCTTTGCAGATAAGGTTGCCAAAATCAGATCGGACGTCTGCTTGTCCCTCTCCAATGGGAACTGTGATGGTTGGCAGAAGATGTTGGACACCCAGTTTGCATGGTCTGATTTCAGCCTCCTACAATCAACGACATTGTGATGATCATCCGATCACTACGACCGACTAGCTGTGATTTGGACCCTGGTCCCAGCGCTCTTTAGTGGACTGTGTGGATAAAATCGGCCCAGTCCTGGCTGTGATAGTCTGGAGGTCCTGGAGAGGGGATCTTCCCAGATCCTCTTAAGGAGGCTGTAGTTAAGCCTCTTTTGAAGAAGTCCTCCTTGGACCCGGATTGTCTAGCAAATTACAGGCCTGTCTCTAACTTACCTTTGTGGGTAAAGTTATTGAGAAAGTGGTTGCAGCGCAGCTGGATGATCATCTGACCAACAACAATGTCTATGATTCTCTCAGTCTGGATTTAGGAAAGGCATAGTACCGAGACAGCACTTGTTCGGTACTAAATGACCTCCTAATGGCGAGAGATTGTAGGACCTGTTCCATCTTGGTACTTCTTGATCTCTTTGCAGCATTTGACACTGTTGACCATGGTGTGCTGTTGGAGCGTTTGTGGTTTATCTGTGGATTTTCTGGTACAGTCCACAGGTGGTTTCGATCTTACCTCGAGGTGGGACTCAGAGAGTGGTGTCGGAATTTTTCTTGACATCAGTCTCCCTGTCCTGTGGGGTACTGCAGGGTTCCATTTTGGCGCCCATGTTGTTTGCAGTGTATATGCTGCCGTTAGGAGTGATTGTTAGACAGTACAGTCTGGGTTTTCATTGCTATGCAGATGATACCCAGCTGTATATGTCTTTGTGCCCAGCCAGGATGCTGCCATTTTGGTATTTAACAACTGTCTTGCTGAGATCCAAGACTGGATGAATGGGAGTTGGCTGCGGTTGAACCCTGAAAAAACTGAGGTGTTGGTTGTGGACAAGAGTCGCTGTGAGGCGGGTTTCTTAGACGGATCGCCCTTGGGCTTATGGCTTGGGGTGTCCAGCTGATGACCTCAGACCAGGTGTGGAATCTGGACGTAGTATTTGCGACTGTCTGACTTTTAAATCTCAGGTATCAGTGGTGGTCAAAACTTCCTTTTACCATCTGAGGAACACTGCCGGTTGAAGCACCTGGTTCCTCTAGAGGATCTTCAACGTTGGTCCACATTCGTTACCTCCTGCCTTGACTATTGCAATGCCCTTTACCTGGGGCTATTGGGGTTGAACCGCCGTCTGCAGTTAGTGCAGAATCGGCAGCCAGGCTGTTGACTGGATCTTTTGGGTCTAGTCATATAACGCCTGTGCTCCAGCGGACTGAGTGGCTGCTGATTTTTCTGGCGAATCACCTTCAAGGTCGGTTTGCTGACCTATAAAGCCCTACACTATCAGGGACCTACTTACGTGAAAGAACTCCTCGTCCCTACTGTCCTCCCTGCTCCTCCGATCCACTGATGAGGGATTGCTAGAGATCCCCAGGGTCCATTTAAAAACTTCAGGGCAAGATCATTTAGTTTTATGGCCCCGACCCTGTGAAATTCTCTACCTCGTCCAGATGTGAAATTGCCAGACTGTCCAAAGCTTCAAAGGAGCTTTGAAGACATATCTTTTAGTAGAGCTTTTAATGATTTATGATAGTTTAATCTTGTTTAATTATTTATTTTATGTATTTGTACAGGCGCTTTGGTTATAAAGCGCCTTATAAAATAAAGGAATGCATGAATGAATAATAGCAATAAAAGCACTCACAGGAGTTGGATTAACAGTCAGTCACCCGTGGTGGCATGGCTTTCGGTTACCGCAATGCCACTTTGCATCCCTAGGGGTGATTAACAGACTGTAAATCTAACCCCATGTCATGCCTTATTGCTTAATAGATTTATCTTGGTAGTGTGCACTCATGCTACTCGATACCAGGAGTTCCAATGTGTACTGTTCCAGCCCCAAATGTTGCAGCAGAGCTAGCAAAATTTTCAGCACAATGGGCATACCTAAAGAAATTACTTAACAGGGTAGTAATTTTGGTGCTGCACTGCTTAAAGAGCTTACAGACTGCTGGGTATCACTACCATAAGAACCTCCCCTATCACCCTCAGACAAATGGTCTTGTTGAGCGTTTTAACTAAACCCTGAAACACATGTTAAAAGGTTTGTAAAGGGAAGGAAAGATTGGGACCCTTACTTGCCTTACCTACTTTTGCTTACAGAGAAGTGTCGTAGGCATCAACAAGGTTTAAGCCATTTGAAATGCTGTATGGTAGGCAGCCAAGAGGGCCACTGGATGTGACAAAATTAACATGGAAGATAACCCCACTCAGAAACAATCTATATCTTCTTATATGTGTGCCCTAGGAAAGAAACTGGCAAAATATGTTGAAATTGCCCATAGTAATCAGGAAGAGGCTCAAATTCAGCAGAGGTATATTATGACCATTGGGTAAAGAAAGTTTTCAAGCCAGGTGAAAGGTTTTGCAACTGTTACCCACAACAGAAAATAAGCTGTTAATTAAGTGGTAAGGGCCATAAGGTTCTTAGACATACTGGCACGTTAACTGTGAGATTGAGACCTCTAACAGAAAAAATCCTTCTAAGATGTACCATGCTAACCTCCTCAAGAAATGGGCTGAAAATGACAAAAGCTGCCTTGCTAGTTTTACTAGAAACTGATGAGGAAGATATTGATGTAGCTTCTGATGGACTAGAACAAACTGTAGATGTTGATGTGGTAAGGTGAATGTTTCTGTAACCTCAGAACGAACTGCAGACATTACGTAATGCGCTAAAGACATTTAACTGTACTTTTACCACAATACCAGGCCGAGCAAAGGGGTTGAGTACATAATAGTAACAAAGAATGCTCGTCCTATTAGGCAAAAGTCATACAGGTTGCCAGTGCATTTAAGAGCTGATGTGGTTAAAGAAATACAAAACATGAAAGTATTGGGTATCATAGAGATCGAAGAGTGCTTGGTTATCTCTCAGGGTAAATTGTAAACAAAAGAAGGGGTGTTAGAATCTGCCTTGACTTAAGGAAACTTAATCAAGTGTCAGAATTTGACAGTTATCCTATGCCCAGAATAGATGATTTGGTGGACAGGCTGGGAGTGCAAAGTACATCAGTACCCTCGATCTCACAAGGGTTACTGGTAAATAGCTTTAGCTAAAGAATCCAGAGACAAAACTGCATTTGCCACCCCTGTAGGAGTCCTATCAGTTCCCCACCATGCCCTTTGTTTTACAAAGGTGTGCCAGCTACATTCCAGCAGTACATGATGTAATTTTATTCCCTGACACTGGGTATTGTGCTGCATACTTGAATGATGTCATGGTGCACAGTCCAGACTGGGAAACCCACTTGAAACACCTACGAGCAGTTATCCAAGCTATCAAAAATGCAGGCCTAACAATTAATCTTACTAATGTGCATTGGGCATGCAGGAAACTAGATATTTGGGCTATGTGTTGGGAAATGGAGAAGTCAAACCAGAGATTTCTAAAATAGAAGCAGTAGCTAACAGCCCAGTAGCTAAAACAAAGAAACATGTCAGGTCATTTTAGGGCTGGCTGGTTATTATCAGATTTGTTCCCAATTTTGTTGAGTTAGCTACTCCTCTCACTGAACTCATGACAAATTACCCAAATAATGTGAATGGACTCCAGAGTGTGATGAAGCTTTTCAAGCCATAAAGGCTGCATTATGTTCAGCATCTGTTTGAAGAAGTCCAGATTTTGAGAAACCATTTCTGCTACAAACAGATGCATCCGAGGTAGGCCTAGGTACAGTCCTAAACCAAAATATAGATGGAAAGAACATCCTATTCTGTATGTAAGTAGGAATTTGCATGTCAAAGGAAAAGGTACTCCACTATCGAAAAGGAGTGTTTAGCAGCAAAGTGGTCCATGGAGTCCCTCAAATGTTGTTTGCTAGGAACTGATCACAATCATGTCTGTCGGCTTAACCAGATGAGCGGTAAAATTCCAGAACCACATGGTAGTACCTGGCACTGCAGCCATTTAAATTGTCTGATTCACAAATCTGGTAGAGAGAATAGTAATGCTAATTTTCTGTCTAGATATGGGTCAGGAATTGAGGTTCTGATGGTTGCAAAAAAAGCTAATATATAGGTTTGAACTGTACTTTTGCTGTACTGCCAAAAAATGGATGCAAATGTTCTTAATGTCTGAATGCAACAAGTGTTATTAGAAAATTAGTGTTTTGAAACCTGTTTAATAAAACAGGTTCCCCCTTAAAAGTGGGTATATGTAGACAGGGTAGAATAGGACCCCGTCCCATTTGTTTTGGAGAAAGTGTTTAAATGCAAGGATCTATATTCTTTCCTTTTCTATCTCTTCTGTCTGGTTGCATACCAAATTTTCTTGTGAGACCTCTGACTTGATCAACCTGACCAGTCTCACTGATCCTTTGCCTCTCACTGTCTCTTTTCTCTTGCTGTCTTCACTGCATTTCTGTATCTGCTAATATAAAATATTTGAGAATCAATGTATGGAAATGTAGCTGTTACTGGGATCACTTTTGTTGAGAAAATTGTGTTACTGTTGAAATGTATATATTTATAATTTCAGATAACTGTAAAAAACTAGGGTTACTTGGGTGCAAATGCCTGAGCCTTTTGCAGTTACTGAAGTTCTCAATTCTCTAGTAGCTCCTGAAATTTACAAAGGAAAGGATTCTTGCAAAGGATGGGGGTTGAAAAGAATTATAAAACAGCTAAACTGAGCTGCAAAGGAGATTTTTACAAGAGATTTTATTTTGCTTCTTTATATAGTGATTCTGAACAGGTTTATTGTTACTGCAGCTACAAATAAACATATCTTACTTCGAAACTGCTCTTGCAGCAGGTTACACCATTAGGAGTGATGCCATCAGGCTCAGGACCCAAATTTCTAACTAGCAGTATTCAGCGGGGACTGCCTCGTTGGTTCTGCCCCGGCGTTAGGCATAGTACATGAGGCGGTCCCCAGAATCCCCAGTTCTTTTCCTGCCGTCAACTCACCAGCTCGGCCTCTTGGTCTCTACCTAGTGCGATGAATAAGAACTTCTCTGATTAATTTCTACAAAACTGATGTCCTCTCAACTCTTCCTTCTGAGGGACACCTTTCCAGTTGTGCCTGCGGAAAACAGATCCCTTTAAGGATCCTCATTCATCCTGCCTGTGGTGCCTAGGCCCAGACCACAGCACCAAGCCCTACTCCTTCTGTCAGGGGTTCAACAGCTGCACCAGGATCCGCCATCGGAAGGCACTTCAGGTGTACCTTTTAGAAAAAACTTAACAGGATGGATAAAGAACCTTCCTCCAGGGTGATTCTTCATGAAGGCCCATAAACACGGGACAAGCACTCGGAGAAGCAAGGTCAGATCCCGAACAGGGCCTTGGACTCTCGTGAATCAGGCTTCACCTGATCTGACCGCTTCCCTCCAGGGCTCATTCTCAGCCCCCTCAGTTAAGGTCAAGGCTACAGGCGGTTCTTGACTTTGCTTCAGCCCATTAAGACCTCTAGGCCCCTGGCCTGCACTCCTCTTGGGCCTCTTCAAGTCTTTCGAATGCCACAGGTCTTCCTCTTCTGCCCGACCTCAGGACCCGACTCCAGATTGGTCTCCCAGCCTCCCAGGGGTCCGTATCCACCACCAGGAAGACAGAAGACCTGGCGTCCCTAAAGCCGACGTCTGACCTGACTTGGGCCAATCACCAGTCGGGCCAGGCGCTCGCCAAACCGAGAACACTGGCCAGTACCAGATGCGGCCAGGCATTCGCGGACCAGTAGTTAATGGCGGCCGATGTCGGGCTCACGCTCACGGGCGAGACCGCTCCCAGTCACCGATGGACACGGTCACAGGAGTCCACGGAGGAGGACATGACATTGCCTGAAGACCAGGCGGGCGACACAGAGGATGCCGGGCTTCTGAAGACCTTCACCCACCCGGAGACACCTGCGGACCCGGCGACAGACCACCGGCGCCAGGCCCGTCGTCGGGCATGGAACATGCAAGAGGTAAAGGATCTCTTTACTGTCTGGTGGGACACCATCCAAAAGATGATCCTTTAAAACCTCCTACTCCTTCACCTCCTCGCCCCCTCCTCCACCACAGGGGCCAGCAAGACGACCTCCAACCCTAACAAGCAGACTACACTCCTGGGGTAGATCCAAGGATCGGAGAAGGCCTCTCAAGATCTACCAGCCCCAAGCGACCCACACATCGTCGGTACACTCTGTCAGGTGAGGACTCCAGATCGGATACCTCGGACATCTCCAGATCTCCTTCTCCACTCAGCATCCCATCACCTGACCCACAAGACCTACCCAGGTCACCTCTGGATGATCCCTATATGCAGCTGCTACATGCTCCATCAGGTCCCTGAACTACCTATCTCACATGGTACAGTTTCAGAATGCCCGCTGGGAACAGGGCCAGGACATTGTCGACAAATTACCGGATGGCGATCAGAAGGCGGAGCTCCTAAACCTCCTCCGCACAGGGGTCTGATGTGGGAGCCAAGTGCTACGAGCCGCATACAATTCTATGGACTCTTGTGCCAGAGCTGCAGCTTCAGGCATCCGTCTCTGGAGACACTCTTGGCTCTGTGTCTCCGGCTTACCCCTGACGCATAGAAGGAACATTCTTGACGTCCCATACAATGAAAGTACTATTTGGTGAACCCTTGGAGAGGTTATCACCAAACTCCAGGACGCTGGGAAGGCAGTCAGGTGTGTACAGGCCATGTACAGATCAAGACCTGGTTCCTTTTGTAGTAACCAGAGCCATTTCGCAGCCGGCAACAATGGCAGCAGCCACGTTCTGGCCAGCAACAAAGGGGCTCTTTTTTCATCATAAAGCCCAGGCCGAGTCTTCCCCAGGCAGAGGCTAGCGTTACATCAGACTGGCCCAGCCTGCAGGGACCAGTGCTGCCACAGCATGACTCCTTCCGGCCCCCTCCTCTGGATCCAGCGGGCACAAAAAGTAGAGGGTCGCATTGCTCGCCACTTTTCAGGGTGGCAGTCGATTACCGCCAACCAGTGGGTTTCACCAATTGGTAAAGAAAGGCCACTTCATAGAATTTCTTGACCACCCGCCGTCAAGACTTTCCCTGCTTTCCCATTATTTGGGTCAGCACACCTGCTCATACAGCAGGAGGTGCTCAACACTTCTGAGGAAAAAGCTCGCCTCCTAGCATCCTTGGACATGCAGGATGCTTTCCTGCATCTACCCATCACTCAAGCGCACAGGAAGTTTTGGCGCGAGTTTCAGGGTCACCATTATCAGTTCCAAGCCCTCCCATTGGGACTGTCTTCGGCACCTCGGGTTTCACCCGGGAATTACATGGTAATGGCGCGACTCTGAGGAGACAAGGCCTCGTGTTCCCCTACCAGGATGACTGGCTTCTCTTGGTGCCTCTCGGGAGGCCCTGATGTCCGCCATTCATTGTACTCTGTGTTCGAGACATTGGGCATCATTATCAATCAGAGAAGTCATGCCTGGTTCTGTCACAGATTCTGCAGTTCATAGGTGCAGTTCTTGACACCATCAGAAGCTTTTCTACCCCAGGACCCAGTGGAGCGCATCAGATGCCTCATCAGGGACATCTTGGCGAAAAGACCGTCCCAGCCAGACTGGTCCCTTGCCTGCTTTCGGACACATGATGCGCAGCCATGCAACAGTCCCGCTAGCCCGTCTCCACATGCGGGTGACCCAGTGGATATTACAGGCCCAATGGGATCAAAACAAGACCATCTGCAGCTCCCAATTCTGATCACGAAGCCGTAATCCAGGATTGGCAATGGTGGTTAGATTCAAGAACCTCTTGGTGGGGGTCCCTTCACTCGCCATCTCCAGTTGTGATGCTCTCCACAGATGCCTAAGGGCTTGGATGTGGAGCACACCTCGGTGTCTGGTCTCAGGGCAGATGGACAGCCCAAGAGACTCATCTCCACATAAATATCCTGGAAATGAGACAGTTCTTTATGCCCTGCAGGCCTTTCCAGTTGGAGATTCCACGGGTACTCTTGTTACAGACAGACAATGCAGCGGTGATGTATTACCTCAACAAACAAGGAGGCACCCATTCCTACCCACTTTGCAGGAGGCCATGAGGGTGTGGGATTGGGTTTTACAACCGCGGCGTCAAACCTCATTGCTGTTCATGTACCAGGGTGGACAACGTCATCATGAACATCCTGAGTCGCTCTCTGGCCAGAGTCACAGTGGGAACTACTCCAGGAGGTAGTAGAGGATCTGTTTCGCAGATGGGGTACACCAGAGTTGGACCTTTTCATGTCCTCATCCAGCATAAAACCTAATTTCTGCTTTGCTAGATCCAGAGCCTGGTGTTTTCTGGCGAGACGTGTTGTCCCTCTCCTGGGCGGGCAGATTCCTCTATGCCTTTCCCCTTCCGTTGATCCAGAGTCCTTTTGAAACTTCGCGAGAGAGCAAGTGACACTGATACTTATTGTACCATTTTGGCCCAGGCAGATCTGGTTCCTCTACTACATCAGCTGTCGGGAACCTCCGGTGCCTCTGCCAATCAGCTCTCACTTGCTGTCTCAGGAAGCGGGCTCTTTTGGTCCCAGCTGGACCTTAGTTCACTGAACCTGCATGCTTGGCTCCTAGAACATAGCCATTATCGCGTCTGGGGTCTACACTGAGGTAGCAAACGCTTCAGTGGCTGCTAGAAAAACCGACCCACTCTTACACTTACGCCATGAAATGGTGCAGATTTTGCCTCTGGGCTCAAGCGTGGAGGTTTTCGCCAATGGATTGTCCAGAAAGGTCTGTCTTGGAATACCTCCTGTCTCTTTTTCAGACAGGCTTGGCCTACTCCTCTATTAAAGTACACTTTGTGCCATCTCAGCCTATCACACCTATAGGCCAATGACCTATATCTCAGTTGGACACGGCATGAGCCTTCCTGAGAGTGTCCTCCACTTAGACCTCCGATCAAAGATCCTATTCCGCCTTGGTTTACCTTTTGTCCTGGAGTAGCTAACGCTGCCACACGTTTGAGCCAGCCGCGATTGTGAGCTACGCCTCCTTACTTGGAAGACGTTGTTTTAGTTGCCGCTATCGCCGGCCAGAAGAATTTAAGAGCTTCCTGCACTGATGTGATAAGAACATTAATTGGTTTCCACCATGACAGGGTATCCTTACAGACCAATCGGAAGTTTCTGCCTAAGATGGTCTCTGCTCTCACTCTTAATCAGGATATTGATCTACCAGTGTACTTCCTAAATATTCTAATCGAGGAGGCCTGTTGCACACTTTAGATGTGCATAGGTGTCTGATACTACCTGACCAAAACCAAACACCACTGAAAATCTGATCAGCTTTTGTCTCCTTCGCCCACAGGATGATAGAGCCTCCTTTTCAAACAGTTGCTGTCAGGTGGCTCATACATTGTATCACGTTCTGTTACCAGAAGCGTAACAAACCCTTACCAGGCGCAGTTAAGGGTCATTCCACAAGGGGGTGGGCGGTTAAGGGTCATTCCACAAGGGGTGGCTACCTCCTATGGGCCTTAAAGAAAGTATCCACCTCAGCCATCTGTGCAGCAGCTACTTGGAGCACTGTGCACACTTTCATCAGGCATTATAGCCTGGATGTTGCATCAAGGCGAAGAGCAGGATTTGGTCTAGCAGTCTTTCAAGGACTTCTGTCCTAGGCTTAGGTTCTACTAAGGATTTCTACCTTCCCTCCTCCAATGATGTGGGATTTCCAGTATTGCTTGGGAATCAGTCCTAATGGTGTAACCTGCTGCAGAGCTGTTTCTCGAAGTAAGATAGTACAATTACGTAGAACTTACGTAACAGTAGATCTTCAAGAACAGATCTTGTAGCAAGTACTTCTCCCACCATCCGTGCTGGAGGTAGATTTTTGGTTCAGATATCCTTCTCTTAGGATCAGATGTTCTCAACACCACTCTGATTGTCGTTTGATGGATCCTCAGTCTCCTCTTCTGATGTCATCCAGCAGCGAGAGTCTCCGGCTGGGAGAACTGGGGATTCTGGGGACCGCCTCTTATGTACTATGCCTGGCGTCGGGCGGGACTGACATCTGAGCGGCCCCGCTGAATACTGGTAGCTAGAAACTCTCTGTGGGGTCCCTCGCCTGCCGCTTCAATCCTAATGGTGTAACCTGCTGCAAGAGCTGTTCTCGAAGATCTACTGTTACGGTAAGTCCTTACGTAACTGTACTTTTGTGGAATTTACAACAGCTCCTGGGTTTTCTATATGCTTCCTGACTTGTGCCTCGACAACACTGATGAACATGTGGAAGAAAAAGGAACAAACAGAAACAATTAGAAGAACTAGAAAAGGAAATTCAACATTTATCAAAATTACATTCTTCTTCTATTAATACTCATATTTATAACCAATTAATATACAAGAGAGATCTATATAACCAAATTAATACATCAAATGTTGAACACAAGGTCTAACTACTATGCCTTAACGGATAAACCACTTAAACTACTAGCCTGGCAGTCCAAAAAAAAAAATCAGAATGAGCTATCTATAACCAAGATAAAAAATAAACTGGGTACAATAGTTGATGCCCCTGGGGAAATGAATGAGAATTTTGTGGATTTCTATATGGAGCTATATCGTCACAGGCAGATGAGGAAGTAAGTGATCCAGGTAGGCTTCTGGAATCAGTATTCCACAGATTAATATAGAAGCTAAAACTGGATTAGTCAACCCATTACACAAGATGAAATTTATACAGCCATGCAAGGCTTGTCAGGAAAACCCGTGGTCCGGATGGACTGAGGTTGAATTTTATAAAGAGTTTAAGATACTTATAGTCCCTCATTTAGAAACATTTTTCAACTTCTTCAATGTATTAAAAAAATACGGACTCTCTTAAACAGGCTGTTATACAGGTATTCCTGAATAAGGAAAGGATCTGCTCAGTCGTGCATCCTGTCGCCCTATCTCATGTCTCAATAGTGACTATAAAATAGTCACAAAAATAATAGTTAAAAGAATTTAGTCTATACTCCTGACAGTAATAAATCAGGATCAAAACAGCTTTATTAAAGGTCGGACAGTAACGGAAAATATTAGTAGGACAATAGATGATGTAGCTTTAAACAAATCGGATGCCATTTTAATAGTGATAGATGCTGAAAAGCATTTGATCTCATTGAATGGGCATATATTTTGCAGCATTACATATAGGCATGGGTGTACAGCTGAGTGGATGGATAAACTAATATATGAAACACAAACTGCTTATATGAAGACAAATATGATATCCAAGCAGTTTAAAATCCACAGAGGGACCAGACAGGGATGTTCTCTGTCCCCATTAATATTGCCATGATTATGGAACCCTTAGCAATTGTCATAAGAGAAAATGAAAATATTAAGGTAATTAAAATACAATTCAGAAAATTGGGTTATATGCAGATGATGCACATTTATATGTGACACATTTGGAACAATCAATAGCGGAATTTATTACACTAGCAGAACAATTTGAAACAATTTCAGTATATCGGATAAATTGGGAAAACTAGATATTGAAATTAGATCTTTAAAGATTAATCTTCCCCTCAATACTTAATACAGCAAACTGACGATTAAATACTTTATTTGGGACTGAATATAACTGCAAAATAATTTATATCAGGCTAACTATATAGAGTTGTTAAAAGAAATACAAAAATACTTAATAGCAAATGCTTCCCATCTTTTAACAGTGATGAGGAGAATAAATATCATAAAATGCCAGTACTACCCAGAATATTGTTTCTTTACCAGACAATAGCCATTCCATTACTTCAGACGTTCTTTACCCAATTGAAAACAATTATGAGTTTTGTCTGGAAAAATAAAAAAAACTATGATAGCATGGACACACTGGTATTACCTAAGGAAAAAGGGGACAAGCACTCTCAGACTTTTATATACTACCTGGCTACACAGGTGGCACTGGTATGGCAATGGATAGAAAAAGAAACTCTCTAACAACAGCTTGGTTAGAAAAGGAAGCACATAATCATCCTTCACTGATGAATTTACTTTTTCAAATATGCAGAAACAAAATACCAAATCAAGCTGTATTAATACAGACACAACTGTGTGGTGTTGGAATAAAAGTGTGGCATCGATGAAGGAAGAATAGTATTACCCAGTACACACTGAGTTTATAAAATTCTAATTTCCAACCATCGATTTCAAACAATACTTGTAAAATGTGTCAGGAAAAGGGAATTCTAGGATTGTGGATACGTTGTTCATCCACACTGTTTGGCATGTCCTTCCTGGCTCCTTCCACCCACCCGTGTGGTATATACCTTGGCTCCAGCCCATGATGCCAGATCTTCTTTTCTGCTGGAAGATACAGGTTGCCTCCTTGTGCTCATGCATTTCTTAGGCCCTGGCTTTCAAAACTTAGGTTTTACCAAAATAAAAACTAGATTCGAGTTTTGAATCCTCCTGTCATGGAGAAATCTTCTCTAGGATTCTTGGTATGCTACTTGACCAGAAGATGTCGCACCGATCCCCATCTCCGTGCGTCTACTGCCTAGGTGTCAGCCATGACACCTTGTCCTGCAACTGTTGCTTGGCCTTCCATCCCAACGTCCTGGATGACCGCCTGCACGCTTGAAGTTGGGAAGATGAGAGAAAGGAATCCTCCGGTGAAGTCCAAGGGCTAGGTGGGCGGTTTCTTGGCTGCGTGTTCCACCGAGCAGCTGGAACACATGAAGGCGTTGAAAGAAGAAGCCGTCCGCGCTCGCAAATCTGAGCTTTTTGTTCCACTCAACCTGGGCTCCACCTTCACAGGTTCTTTTAGGGGATTATGCAGTATCTCACTATCGGGGTGGCGCCTGCGACCACGCACTCCTCGCTCGTAAGATAGACAAGTAACCTTGCCCTTCGCTTCATGAAGGCGCCTTTGGGACCAAGAGAGGTCTCTGTCCCAGGAACATGAGGTCTCGACTTCGTCGAGATCGCTTGCTCGGCCAAGAGGCTTCAGGGACCTTCCATCTGGCCAGACAGAGGATGTGAGTCGAGATTGTTTTCGATCCAATCGAGCCTTTATGCGGCCGTGCCAGTGACTCTTTGAAGGACTCCGGTCCTTGTGTTTCCCGATGGGGAGACCCAGCCTGCTGGTGTGCCCATCGAGGTTCCGATTCCTGACCCTCGGGTTTCACGATCCCTCCGGCGTCTCCTGAATGACTGAGTTGGCTTGCCCGATCTTGGTTGAGGTCTAGAACCCCATCGGTCAATCAGCAAGGAAGAGCCACAAAGCGCTTCAAAAGAGCGATGCCACAGGTCGTCCTCATCCTTCTCGGATGAGGAGAGGCCCCGATGGAAACTCCGGCACTAAGAGGACCTTATGTGGCAGCAGCTGCTTGTAGGGCAGAAGCTGGCTCTGCCGCCTACACAGCCATTACTTGGCTTTCGCCCCAGGCCGGCCGACCGAACCGTGTCATCAGTTCCCACTGCGGGCCGGCCCATCCTCCAGTTCGCCTATTTCGGCTCTCCACTGATAGTGGTGGAGCCGCCACCTAACAGCCTGTGGGAGGCTCCTTCCAAACAGGACCGACCAGATACTGGTCTTCCCGGCGTCTGTCGGTCACAGTCTTCGGACTGCCCTCGGCTGTTCGAGGGTGACAGGCGGCAGGCCACTGTACCCAGACTCTTGACCTTGGATGTCATCGGGCTTCACTGTCATTCTGGGGATGATGAGTCATCCGTTGACTATAGGGATGGAGGAAGGTCCTTCCTCCTTCCAAGGATTCTCTGTCTCTTCTCTGATTCTACAGAGATGCCTCTGGAACCCATCCAGTTAAAGGCGGAGTACTCTGTCAAGGACATCCTCAGAGAGGATACCCGGCCGAGGAGGCTTTCCTGTGGCCGAGGCCATTGTAGGTCCGGCACTTGAACTGTGGCAGCGTCCTGCCTCATGTCCAGCACCAGTCTGCCCATGGCCCGTGAAATTATCACGGTGCCCATGGAGTGCCGGGAGTTCACAGAGCACCCTTTGGCTGAGAGCCTGGTTGACGCCTCTGTGTTCAGGTGTACTGGCAGTTCTGCCAACACTGAGTGACCAACCCCGATAAAGTCCAAGCTTTTGGACCACTTGGCGTGGAAAGTCTATGTGGCTTCCTCCTTAGGCCTTCATCAGGCAAGTTTGGCCATCATCATGGCACACTTCTCTCATGCCCTCTCGGGTCATTAGATGAAGTCCTCCCACATCTCCCTGTAGACATGCAGACCACGGTTAAGCAGGTCCAGGATCAAGGTGCTGTTGCCAAACAGCAGCTCCAGAATAGCCCTGGATAATGGAGATACTTTTGCCCTCTCGATGGCTGCCACAGTTGCCTCTTGCTGCAGGGCTTAGCTGAGGCTCCTCCTTCCCAGCTTATACTCAGCACAAGTTAGCTGATGTGCCTTCCTTGGGACTGACTTGTTTAGCCCAGGAGTGGCCAGTCACCTACAGTGCATAGAACAGCCAGTGCCACCTTGGATGCCAATTCTGCCAACAGTTCTTGGGCATGATCCAGCAGAAGAAAAGAAGCCCTTTCGGCACTCTTCCCTGTGGTTCAGCAGTCCTCCTATCTGGGAGAACAGCAGCATCAGCAGCAGGCTCAAGCTTGGCGCCCTCGGCCCCAGCGTGAATGCGAACAGGCCCGCAAAGGAGGCAGGGCTCAGGTCCTGGGCTGCCTCCTCCTCCTCCTCTAAGCCTGCCCAGTGATAGGGTGGGGGTTGCCACCCTATCTCCTTCACCAGCTCTGGGTCTTCCCGTGGGGGCTGGCTCCTCCACTTCTTTCTGCCTGGTACGGACAGGTGGGTTATCGAAGTGGTCGGTCAGGGACTGCCTCTGGAATTTGAGCAGTACCCTTCCAGCCGAGCCCGTGCCCCTCAGGAAGAACTGGATTTTAACATGCACGCAGTCGGCTCTTTGAGACAACATTGCTCAGCTCCTCCTCAAGGAGGCAGTAACTGTCGTGGCAGATCTGTCTGCAGACCCAGGCTTTGTCTCCAGGTACTTCCTGGTGCCCAGCGGACGAGGGTTGGCGCCCCATTCTAGATCTCTGACCTGAATCAGTTTCTCAGGTCACGCAACTTTGGATGGTCACTCTGTCCCAAATCATGCCATCCTTGGAGCGAAATATATGGATCTGTTCACTGGATCTGCAGGACGCATTCTTTCATGTCCCAATCTGTCCATCCCATCAGCGGTTCCTCCACTTCAGGGTCGAGGGACCCTGTCCGAGTTCAAACCATGCCTTTCGGCCTGTCATATTTGCGGTCTTCACCAAATGCATTGCAGTGGTGGCAGCCCATCTCCGCATCGAAGAGGGGTCAGAATTTACCCCTACCTTGACGATTGGCTCCTGGCAGGTTCCACCCAACAGGTGGTGGAGAGGTCAGGGATCTGACCCTCCAGACCTGCTCCAACTCGGCCTCCTGATCAACAGGGCCAAGTCAGAACTTGTGCCTTCCCAGGTGATGGGCTTCATCGGGGCAGAGCTCGACTCTTGTCAAGCCAGAGCACGGCTCCTGGCAGACAGGGCAGAGGTGTCTCCTCCTTTTCCCAATAATTTCTGGTTGGGCACTCGCTGCCCAGGACTTTCTTCACCTTCTTAATTACATGGCAGTGTGCACCTGAGTGGTTCGTTTGGCCTGGTTGCACATGTGCCCCTTCCAGTGGGAGCTGGCTGCCCACTTGATTCAGCCAGTATAGCCGGCTTCGACCAGCTGATCACTGTAACCACAGAACATGTGGGCGCTCTCAGTGGTGGACCACCTCAGAATGGTTGCAGGAAAGGATCCCGTTTGTTTGCCCAGGCCGACAGTCATCCTTCGACTGATGCCTCTCTCATGGGCTGGGGAGCCCTTAGGGGACAACTGGCGCCGCGGGTTCTGTGCCCCGAAAAGTCCCAATGTCACATCAACCTGTTGGAGCTCAGAGCTGTCAGACTGGCATTGTCAGCTTTCGTTCTCAGCTCTGGTGTCAAGTGGATCAAGTCCAGGCCGGACAATACCACGACCATGTACTACCTCAACAAGACGGCAGCATGCACTCCCGTCTGCTATGCAAGGAGGCACTCCACATCTGGACCCTCATGAGCTGGTTGGAGGTGGATCTCCTAGCCATCCATGTGGCAGGAGCCTCGAACCAGCTGGCGGATGCTCTTAGCTGCCTAGGCCAGACATCCCACAGTGGTCTCACCATCCAGAAGTAGCTTACAGCCTATTCCGCCGCTGGGGCAAACCGATGGTGGACCTGTTTACATCAGGAAAACACCAGGCTGAGACTGTTTCATGCACACCCCTCAGCAGGGCTCACTGCAGGGATGCCTTCTCGAGGCCGTGGACCCCAGGCCTCCTCTCGCCTTCCCTCCATTTCCCTTGATCCACAGAGTGTTACTCAAGGTGAGGAGGGACAAGGTGAAGATGATTCTGGTAGCCCAGACTGGCGTGCCAGTTCTGGTATCCAGATCTC
Source organism: Neoceratodus forsteri (assembly GCA_016271365.2). Taxonomy (NCBI): domain Eukaryota; kingdom Metazoa; phylum Chordata; order Ceratodontiformes; family Ceratodontidae; genus Neoceratodus; species Neoceratodus forsteri. Next base: position 354,018,135 of record CM057452.1, on the reverse strand, counting down.
CTCAGCCTCAGCTGCAGGCCCTTGGGTGGCTTTGTACCGCCCGGACCTGAGATCTCTGAACCAGGGGAAGGTCTGCCATCCGGACCTTCAATCCCTGCACCTCACAGCCTGGCACCTGAGCGCTAGAGTTCCAGGCTTTGGGTCTTTCGAAAATGTCTACACTATGGTGGAGGCATCTAGAAAGGAATCGACCAGGAAATGTTACACCTTCAAATGGAAAAGATTTTCCATTTGGTGTATAATGGCATGGGTCTGGACCCCTTATCCTGTTACATAGCTAACATTCTCGACTACCTTTGGTCTCTCTCCAAAGGGGTCTCAGGTCATCGACCCTTAAGGTGCGCCTGGCAGACATTTCTGCTTACCAGGCACAGGCGGTCAGCCGACATTGGTGCAGAAGACAGTGGTGGGGTGCTTTTCAAAGGCCTGGATCACATATGACATCGATGCGTGAACCTCCACCTCCGTGGTATCTACTGCTGGTACTGGCAAGGCTCATGGGCAAGCCATTCGAACCAATGCACAAGTGTGAGCTGTGACACTTGCTGTGGAAAGCGGCTTCTTGGTGGCTATCAATTTGCCAGAAGGACAGGGGAGCTCCAGGTGCTTTCAGTGGACTCCCCTTATCTGGTCTTCCACAGGGACAAAGGTTGTCCTCGCCCCACCGAAATTCCTTCGAAGGTGGTGTCAGATTTCACCTTAATCAGGTGTTAACTCTGCGGTATACTACCCTAATTACACCTCAGAGGCCGAGTACAGGCTCCATACTTTGGACCTGAGACATGCTCTCTCCTATTATAAGGAGAGGACAGTGGAAGTTCGTGGAGAGGTTCACCAGCTGTTTGTCACCCACACTGAAGCTGCTTCTGGCAGACCTGCAGCCAAACGGACCATAGCAAGGTGGAGTACATCATGCATAGGTCTGTGTTATGAGTTGGCAGGCAGCGAGCCTTCCAGAGGAATAAGAGCTCATTCTACCCCCATACTGCTGCATGGTGGCTGCTTCCAGGGACATCCTATCCAGGAAATCTGTCGGGCTGCTACCTGGAAGTGGCTAACACCCTCATCACCCACTACCACATCGACCTTGAGTCACGCCGGAATGCTGGTTTTGGGACCTCAGTTCTCCAATCTCTGTTCCCTAAGTAGAGGGTGTGTCCTTGCCTTCCTCCTGCCAGAGAACTGCTAGGAGTCTGCAAAACAGTGTGGATGAACAACATATCCATGATCCTAGAAAAACAGGTTACTGACCTGTGACAGTAGTTCTAAGTGGTATATGTTCATCCACACGACCTACCCGACCACCCCGACTGCAGACGACACTACCTGGCTTCCAGCTGGCTAAGATCTGGCATCATGAGGCGGGCAGGCTATACCACCTGGGTGGGTGGGAGGAGCAAGCTTGAAGACTTCCAGCAAGATTTAAAGGGAAAGGACATGCCAAACAATGTGGATGAACAACATATACCACTCCTAGAACTACTGTTACAAGTGAGTAACCTGTTTTTACTTAGTGGGAATATATTTTGCATGCAACTAAATTAAAACCATTCACAACAGTCCAAGAACAATGTGAGATACTAAGTACACATGACTATCAATACATACAGATTAAAAACTGTTTTAAGAAAAATAAGACTAGGGAGAAGATAATAGAACCCTCACAATTATACAGACAATATTCAGTCTGTCAAGCGTCAGCAACTACAAATGAATTCACCACATCATTACATATTATACTCCATCTAAGCTGCACAAATTTAACAATTCAGTTTCTGATAAATGTCCAAGGTGTGTATATATACAAGTGGGACCCTGATTCATATGATACACCAAACCCATACGCGACAAATTTTTGGAGCAAGATCGAGCGACACTATCCAAAACTTAAAAAACCATCTGTTAAATCCCATAACTATTTTGGGTGTAGTGCTAGCAAGGATTATTTTGAGGCAAATGAAGCAGGGTTTCTTACGGTGACCATGACTATAGCCAAAAACATGCATTCTTATGAAATGGAAGCATGCTACCTACCTTCTTTGGAAACCTGGATTAATATGATGATTGATGCTTCTGGTTTGGAAAAGATTTGGTATATTAAAAAAAAGATAGGTTTGAACTGATGTGGTCCCCATTCAGGAGCAGAGGTAAAGGAGGTGATAAAGTATAGCAAATGTACATATTTAATAAGAAATGGATAGTGCATTCCTGGACCCTCAGTAATGATGATCAGACAGTACCAATGGCTGATAGAGAAACTGAGGAAGCTACTGGTCTCTGATATATCTGAACCGGGGAAAAAGACTACATTCTGGATGATAAACACTTCTTATGGCGCCCTACAACGCCTGTCGCCTGCTTTCGCACAGACCACAACATGAAAGCTTGTGAATTTGTCAGGTTTTAGTTCTGTGACCAGGTAACACTGGAAACATTTTACTTGAACTTGGACATGAATTTTGTTTTTGGAAAAGCTTACTTTGGCTCTTTTGAGCCTGCTGCATGTTGTAGCTTATGTTTTCTTTCTTGGAAGGCATTGTTTTAGTTGCAGTCAGTGCTGTTAGAAAGATTTCAGAGCTACAGGTTCTAATGTGAGCCTCTTTATTTGATTTTAGGTACCAGTCCTAGGTTTTACCAAAGGTGCTGTGTGAGTTTACTTTTAAATCAAACTGTTCACCTTCCAGTTTATTATCCTGAGTATGCCAATGTAGGGGAAGGATTGCTCCATACTCCAGATGTACATTGGATACTCTGGTTCTGTATCCACCATGAAAGACTGCAGGAAGTCCTTGCAGCTTGTTTTTTCGCCTCCTGGGAAAGAGGGTGTCCCAGTTCCAAACAGTGCCTGTCCAAGTGGTTAACCAACTGTATTACTTTTGTTTGATGAAGTATGGTAGGAACTTTCTGGGGTGGTTCATGGCCACCCCACCTCTGTTGCTTGTTTTAAAATGTGTTTACTGCAGATATCTGTGCAGCTGCCACCTGGAGTACTGTCCATATCTTCACTAAAGACTACAGTCTTGACATTATCTCTTGCAAAAGGTATGGCTTTGGCCTAGCTGTGCTCAAGGCATAGTTTCTTAGGCCTGCAGGCTACAGCCATCTAGGCTGTTCACTATAAGTATTGCTTGGACTACTTGCTAATCTTTCCATAGGTGTGGCCTGATTAGAGATATCCATGAAGAAGATAGAACAGTTACATACTTACCATAACAGTAGATCATAAAGAGAATCTCTTTCATCAGGCCATCCCACCCCACCTCCTTCTCCTTTTTGGGGGCCTAAAACACTAGCCTGGATTGCTCTAATCTCCATTCTGTTTGACCCTAGTCCTCTGCCTCACCTTGGTTCACAGAGTACTGGGTTCTTTCCACAGAGAAGTCCTCTGTGCATGATTTCCATCAGGGAACTGAGGAGAGGAGGGACTGCCCATGTTTATCAGTCAGTGTCTTACATAATCGTAGGTGGTCCTGAATGACTGCTTGCAAAGTTTCCGTGTGGTCCTAGCACCTGGTGCCTTATAGTTCCACAGGTGTGGCGTGATAAGTTATTCTCAGGCAGATCTGCTGTTATGGTTAGTATGTAACTCTTCTTTAGCTCTCCTCTTAAGAGCTGGAAACTTGACCTGTCTGTGTAACACAATTGTTTGGCAACAAAATTTGGTGGATTGTTTCTTAATGTCCCTGGAATAAAAATGTAGCACAGAAAGTTCTGTGACATTTACTATACTGAGTTTGAAATATTCTTAAAATATTTTATTAGTTGCATACATATTGATGTGCACAAGATTCTGAAGTTGGTATACATTTAGTCCTCTCTGGAATCAGGACTTCATTACCTCAACTCAGCTCACTTTTAATGTTGGTATAGATTTAATATGGCAACCTTTGCTGAGCACATTTTAGAGAGGCAGTGCATTGAAACTTGGCAAAATGTTACCCTATTTTTTCTTTCTCACAATAGATTCCATCGTCCTTCAGATTCATTTGATAACATTTTCTAGTTACACAAATTTGAGTATTTTAAAAATGTTTGTAATGTATTTTTGTCAAGAAAAAATTATCACCATTTTGGCTTAGGATTAACATTAAGACTTAGCAAGAGTTAGGATCGAAGAAAAAACTCATTTGTACCACATAGGAGGTATATAGAAAAGTAGATTTGAGAGGTATGGTGATATTTTTAATTGTAGCTAAAACTAGTTTTTGCAGAAAAGTATTTCTAGGGCGTGGATATAGTTCACTATCCATACATTGACAGTTGAATTGGAAAGTGCCGATTTACGCTAGAATGTTTTCAAGCCAAGCTTCTCCCTTCAACTGTGCAGTATATCCCATGACTCTGCCCTGTGACATCAGGTCTTCTTTCCTCTGGAAGAGTTCGGTCTCCTCCTTCACAGCTTTGCTCATTGTAGGCTACCATATCGCAGTTGGTGATTTTCTGATTTTTCTTTGATAATTTGGAGTTTCTCGACCCCTTTCTCTTCATCAGTTTGGCTCCAGCCTTGTCGATGGAAGATGGAACACAAATAAGCAAAGGCAGCTCCTGGCTTCAATTCCGCATCATGTGTCACCAGAAAATGTCATGAACGGACCTACAGGTGTCTTGCCTCTACTGTTTGGCTGCACACAATGTTTTGGGCTGTGGATTGTGCCAACAGATGCCCTCTTCCTCCTTGGAGGATTGCACAACCTACCTTCTTCTTGGCCGATAGTGACCCGAGCTTAAGCCAAAAGGCTGGAAGTAAGCTTCCATTGTGGCAGGTCTGCTGCCCAGCTTTCAGCCTTGGAAGAGGCAGCAGCTACTGCTGTGGTGGGCACCTCATCGGCGTGTGTTCCCAGCTGGGTCCAGTGTGTGAATGTCCTTCACTGGAGAATTCAGAGATCGTCTGGCCCTTAAGGCCTTCAAGGAGAGTCCTGCCTGCCATGGTAAGAAACACAAGTGCTGCCAGCGCCGTGCATGGGATTTGGAGAGATTGTTATTCTTCCGCTCCCTCAAGTCCCCTGACGGCTTGACTCTGGTTAAACTTTCTGTGGTCACGGGCCAGGTCAGATGCTCCACAATGCCCCTGTTGAACTTGTCAACCTTGACACCGCCAGTCAGCAGTCAAGATTTTCCTGTCTCATCAACTAGTTGTCCGAATGATCGAGAGTTGATCTCCAAGACACCAGGTTTTCCTGGTCCTCAGGAGGATGCGGACTGGTCGATTGCACTTTATGGAAGGCTTTTGCAGCAGGCCCCAGCGATTGGACTAAGCCCCAGGTGCTAGGACCACACAGAAAACTTCTAGCTAGCAGTCGATCATGGCGGACCACCCTCTGCTGATGTCAGTCAGCTGATGTCATCCTAGCCTATATAGGTGGGCAGTCCCCCACATCTACCTTAATTTTCCTATCATCGGACTGTAGCGGATGCCTGGCTACAGTCAACCGCCATTCCCTTGCTTACCACGCTTTTTCTTTTTCATTTTCTTATGTGTAAAACATTGGATTTTCAGTGTTCTTTATCGGGAGTTTGTCTCTTTCACCAACCTCATCTTCCATTACTTCTGGAATTCCCTCGGCAAACAGATCCTCAAAAGAGCGGCCACTCTACGTGTCTCATCTGCCTAGGCCCCAGCCACAACTCTAAGCCTGCCAGTTTGCCAGAAATTCACCTGGGCCACTCTTGAGATATTGTTTAAAAACTCTGAAGAGCCACCTTTTGAAGCAGAAGTTGGTTGCTATGGTGAAGGTTGCAGGCCAGGAGCTCTTTGGCCTTGCCAGCACAGTCCTTGGGGGCCTCTGTTTTCTCCTGAGAGAAAACCAGGAAGCAGAAGCTGCGGGATAAACTCCATAAGCGGCGGGTCAGCTTCCCGTTCACTGTCGCCCAGAAGCGTTGGCTGCGGCGAGTTACATCCCTAGTAGAGTCGGCTCCTCCACAGCACCATGCCTTTCTTCTTCAGGGCTTTCAGCCGCCGCCTGCCCTTATTTCCATTTGGTGGCGATTCTTCAAGGCAGGGAGTTCGCCCTGCTCCCCAGACCCTGACACACAGGCTCATATCTTCCATGGGCTCGCAGCCAGGTGGTTTGGCTGGTGTTGGTTCATGGGCGTTTACTCCACATTCGTCCCATTGCAGGCGCTGCTTTCATCGGCTGCCATCACTGTGACCACCAGTCCTGCCAGGTAGCACCAGCAGCAGGCAACCACCGTCTCCTCTTTACGAACATCGCCTCTGCCTTTGACTCGGGGTCTCTATCCCTAAGGGCCAGCTTCTCCAGCTGGGCTGGTGGATCCTTCCCCAAGTGCTCCAGGCCATCGCCTGCTGGTCCGCTGCCAGTGCTGCAGGCCTATGGACTCTACCTGTCGTCGCCCATGCCACAACGTGTACATGGCTAATGCCTGCTGGGCGTGCAGACCACTTACCTGGTGCCGCATGGACCTACGCGTGGTACCCTTTCTGGCTTCTCAGCAGTCGTACCCTTCCCCAGTGCTCTCTTTCCCGTTCTCCTGCGGTGCACAATATACAGTTCCCACTGAATTGCAGTGCCCTCATTTCTGTGTGGTTGTCCTTCATGCAGAGGCAGACCTCCACCCCTGGTGTCTCCCTTCCACCCTCCCAGGACCCCCAGTCCCATACCCAGACTGGGCTTGTCCAAGTGAATTCCATGTTGGGTTCTCAGGGGCTCCAGCCTGATGTTGGCTCGGGGTTGTAGGAGGGACGATGGCCAGCCCTGGCGTCTGTTCCAGATAGTGATACTACTGAGGGATGACTTTGATTCTTTGGCGTCGTCTTTCTCTCCTGGTGAGTCTTTGGAGGAATGATCAGGCTTTGGAGGTGCCAAAGTCTCCCCAGCGATCCATCCTTCATGGATATTATGTGCCACATCCAGTCCATTATGGACTGGGAGACTGAGGAGCAGGACCTGGAGAGGTTCTGTTTGGCCATCTAGCTCCTGCAGCGAGATGCCCTCTCCATGGTGGTGCCCTTGATTCCTATGAGGATGTCACTGGGGCAACCTGGAATAATAGTTGTACCACCCTCCTCTACCTAGAAAGGTAGGCTGCCTTTACCATGCCCTGGCTGGTAAGCCCTTCTGGGGAGCCACCCCAAGGTGGATTCCGTAATTAAATCTAGGGCATGATTATACAGCCCAAACACCTTAGTACCCTTCCCCTCGGACTGGGAGTCCAGGCAACTGGATCACCTTGGTAAAATGTGTTTGTGCTTCTACTGTTGAGGCTATCTGGGCCATAAATTATCTGGCCCTGTAGTCACATACCAAGAATATTCTTTGTGACCAAGCCAGCGGCCTGGCACAGACCTTACCAGAGGGACCCCACTAAGATGCAGCTCACCCAGCTTATAAAGTCTGGTGCCGGGCGTGAGCAGTCATGTCTCTGGGCAGCTTATGATGATGCTGTGAAGGCGCCTTTAGGCATGGGGCAACTGCTGGGGTCTGTCTCGGTGCCATTCTTGGCTTTGAGTATCCGGCTTTGCCTGGGTTGCGCAATGCAGCATTTTGGATCCCCCTTTCCAGGGATCGGTCCTTGGGGGATGTTCAGACATCATTTCTACCCTGCAGGAGTTGGGGCAGGGCCTCAAGTTGGTCCATTCGCCTATCATACCCAACCTAGAGCAGGCCAATGTCAGTCCTTTAGCAGATCCTTCCGTAAACAATCTGGAACCAGCCTGCAAGGGTCAGCACAAGTGTAAGGCCCCAGCGGACCCTGCTGCTACGCCTCCAGGGCCCCTGTGCCCCCGCCTCCACCCACCCCTCACTCCTTGGCACCCCGGCTGAGAGATTCAAGGAGGCAGTCGGTTCTCCCTCCATCTAAAGGGGTGGCAAGGGTGATCACAGACAACTGGGTGCTCCAGATCATAGAACACGGGTCACACTCTGGAGTTCCTAGAGGTGCCCCCAGACCCCGGTGCCACACCTGTCTCTGGTTTTGGGAGGAATTCAGGCTCATTGGGGAAGGGGTGTTACGATTTTCCCGTCTCCAAAAGTCAGTGGCTCTTCAGCACATCCTGGGCTGAGCCATCTGAATCTGTACATCGAGTACAAGCGCTGGGATGGTCACCCTCCAGGGGCTGTTACCTTTGCACAAGAGGGACTGGCTGTGTTCTCTGGACATGCAGGATGCTTACCTACACATCCAGGTCTTTCCTGACTATCGTCGCATCCTCTGTTCCACTTTCTGGGGAGTCTGTTTTGATTCGGTCCCTCCGTTTTGGCCCCCGTATTTATCAAATTCCTGGTAGTAGTGGCAGCCACATTGAGAGACTGGGATTTTACGAGTTCCCTACCTGAGCGACGGCTGCTGGCAGCCACTTCCCGAGGAGCCATTTAGTTTCAGACCCTGGAATACACCTGCCGGCTGTTCCAGGCCTTGGGGATTGCTATAAGGCTGCTGAAGTCCTGCCTGTATTCTTGCCAGTGTCTCCAGTACATAGAGGCGGTCCTAGAGAACAGTCAGGGCAATGCTTTTGCCCAAAGGCGGGTGGAACAACTGATGGAGCAGGCCTGTTTGGGTTCCTCCATCTGGCAGGTCCCTGTCAGGGTTTTCCTGCACCTTCTGGGCCACTTGGTGGCAGCAGTTGCCACAGTTCTCCTGGCTTGTTTGCATGTTCCTCAGTGGACTTTTAAGGTTTCCGACCAGGTCCAGAGGGCTCTGTCGTGGTGGCTAGATCCGGCCCACCTTCTTTGAGGTGTCTCTTTTCAGCTCTTGACCTTTGCAGATTCTACGACAGACCCATCCGGCTTGGATGGGGTGCTCATCTGGCTGATTACCAGACCTAGGGCACCTCAACAGGCGTGGAGCATGGTTTTCATATCAGCGTTCTGGACATGCGGGCAGTTTCGCCATATAGGCCTTTCAGACTCCTTTCCTCCCGGTCCGCTGCTGGTCCAGACAGGCGTGTGTGGTGTATTACATCAGTGGGGGTGGGGGATCTACTGTTACCGCTGTGTCGAGAAGCAATGAGAGTCTGGTTTTGAGCCATCGATCATGGTCTGGAACTCTCGGCCATACATGTTCCAGGCGTTGGAAAGTCCTGGTTGACAGTCTCAGCTGCTCCAGGTCGTGGGCTCACAAGTGGGAGCTTCTAACTTTGGTGGTCGAAGATCTCTCTGACTGGTGGGGCTGTCCAGAGTTGGACTTCTTCGCATCAACACTCGATGCAAAACTGCAGCTTTTCTGCTTGCGCGATCCCGGGCCTGGAATTTTCTGACCGAGACCCAGGCAATAAGCGCCACGAGGCATGCGGATAGGTGCGAGACATCTTTTGCCTGCAGAGGCAGCGATGGTAAGTGGGTGAGGACTTGTCCTCCATCGTGGTCGAGATCGCAAGCGATTGGAGAAACTCTTAAGTCGGACTTGGGTAGATCCATAGATTTAAGCGCCAGAGCCTACAGTAATGCATGAGCAATATGGAGGAACCTGAATCCAGTGGAAAGGAAGATCTTACTTTGAGAGGGCTCTTGCAGTAAGTAATTACATATAGGACTGACGTGCGGCAGGCGGCAGGACTCCCGGAAAAATTTCTAGCTAGCAGTCCTGGCGAGGGACTGCCCCCCGTCAGGTGATCGGCGTCCAGGGGACGGTATAAAGGAGCGGTCCTGATGCTTACCTTCCAGTTCTTTCCGCAGTTAGCTCATGCAGCGCCTCACGGAAAAGTTTGTGCTTCATCAGCCCAATCATCCTCGGATTTCGAAGTAATTTGTTTTACTAACATCAGGTACTATCAGTGTATGTCATCCCCTACAGTCTCCGAGCACAAAAATAAGTGCGATTAAATGGCACCCAACTACCGCACAAGGGCAGCCATTCCTGTGCCTGTTCTGCTAGGGCCCCACTCACCTGGTCGAGAAGTGCCAGCACTGCCTCAGCTTCAGTGTGGCTACCGGAAAAGGCGGCAGCAATCCTGAAGCCCATAATTTGAAGAAAACCACCTCCGGACTCCAGGGCTCTTCCGTCTGGGTCCAGAGAGGCAGGACATGCTTCCCGGGGGCTTACAAGGGTCCGTTCTTCCCCTGGTCGGTGAGGGAGTCTTTTCCTCTCTCCTCATCTTCACCCTCGGACTCCTCCAACGGGTGCTCGAAGGGACGACGCAGCCACGCCTCCATCGATCCCAGGCCAAGTACTCTTTTCTTTATGGAGTTACTAAAGAAAATTCAGGAGGTTCATCAGTGGTGCTCCTTGGAGACCAGATCCTCAGCGTCTGAAACTCGCTGAACATCTGGATCTGCTCGTGACAGCTCCTACCTTGGTGCCACCCTGGATAGAGCCTCATGTGACCTCGTCACCACCATATGGAAATAGCCTCCGACTTCGCCCCACTTCAAGGAAGTCGAATAGGCTATATCAGGCTCCAGAGGCGTTGATTTCCTAGATTCTCACCCTCGTGCTGACTCGGTTGTGATTAGTGCCGCTCCACGGCCGGTCGGCTAACCCAAAACACCTCAGCTCGTCGCCACCTGACAAAGAATCCGCCTTCTGGACCAGTATGAGAAGAAGATCTTTGCTTCCTCACGCTGGGGATTAGGGCCCTGAATTATAGGCCATATGGGGACTACCAGAAGGCCATTCTGACTCAGGTGGAAGCCAAATTGGACTCCCTGCCAGACTCCCAAGTTAAGCAGGGTTGGCTGATCTTGTCCGCTCTGACGTTTGGCAGTCGACACATGCTTCGTATGACATACGATGCAGTGGACACTGCTGGAAGAGCTCAGCTTTACGCCATAGGCCTCTGGCGTCATGCTTGGCTCCACGTGTCAGGGCTGGTCCTGAAAGTGCAATCCGCTATCAGGAAGCGCCTTCTGGGGATCGATGCTTTTGGTGGTGATGTCAGGGACATCATCGCCCGATTTGCAGGAGAAGGGGATGGCGCAGAAGTCTGTCAATTCCATGTACCGCCTCCATCAGCAGCAGCGCGCCCCTTCGCAGACTGAATCAGCCCAAGGTGAAACCCCAGGAAAGGCGGGCCACAAACACCAGGCCCCCACAGCTGCTAAGCCTCCCCGCCCCAAAAGCAGCGGGTGCTTCAGCTGAGGCGCTGCCCACACCACCTGACTCCTTCCCTCCCACAGCCTCCGGACTCCCTGGAGGAACCGGTGGGAGGAGGTTTTCCCTCCACCTTCCAGGCTGGGAGAGGATAACAGATTCTTAGGTGCTCCAGCTCACCAGAAGGACACTCGAAAGAGTTCCTTCAGAAACCACCAGCCACCCTCTGAAGTCGTCATATTCAAGGGAACATCTTCTCTTGGTCCAGGAGGAAATTTCAGCTCTACTGCTGAAACATGCAGTTGAACCCGTCCCTTCATCTGCAAGGGGCAGGTTGCTATTCCATTTCTTCCTGGTCCCAAAGAGACAGGAGATCTCAGACCAATTTGGATCTCAGTTCCTGAATCTTTTGTGGAATACAAAAGGTTCAGGATGCTCTCTTTGCAGAGCCTTCTGCCCCTCCTCCGGCGGGTCAGTGGCTGTGTGCCCTGGATATGCAGGATGCTTACCTGCACATTTCCATTCGCCCGTCTCACCACAAATACCTTTATTTTGCATTCCAGGGGACCACTGCCAATTCAAAGGCACTTCCATTTGGTCTATCCTCTGCACCCAGTATTTACCAAATGCCTGGCAGTGGTGGTGGCCCACCTGCGTACCAGGGGGTGCAGGTCTTCCCGTACCTGGACGATTAGCTCCTGGTGGCCTCGTCCAGGGAGGAACTCCTGCGCTGCCTCTCCCTTACCCAGCAGGTTTTGCCTGCCTTGGTATTACCATCAACCATTCCAAGTCTCACTTGATCCCATCCAGAGACTACAGTTTATTGGGCGATTCTCGATATGACCACGTGCAGGGCCTTCCTGCCACGGGCAGGCCGGCCACCCTCCAGACTCAAATAAGTCTGCTGCCGCCGCAGGCGGGTCTCTACAAGGTCGGTCCTTCGCCTTCTCGGGCTCACGGTGGCTGTCATCCCGACAGTTCCTGGCTCGACTCCCGTGACAATATTTCAGTGGACTCTACGCTCCCAATGGGATCAGTTAGTGGGCGATCTAGATCACCCAGTTTTGGTCTCTTCGCGATGGTTTGAGACTTGCATAGGTGGATGGTTGAGAGAACCTGTTTGGGAGTTCCTTTCTTTAGTCCTCCCCCTCCCAGACTCTAACCACAGGCGCCTTGGGCGAAGGTTGGGGAGCCCATCTAGGGCCTCATCGGACCCAGGGCTCCTGGTCCAGCACCAGTTACTGTCCCAGGACCAAGGGTCGCTGGTCCACCCAGTCCTTTGGTCCTTACACCTACATGCTTGGTTCCTTCAGACATAGCTCAACATAGATACAGGGTTTCCCTGGAAGTGGCGGCAGTCCTAGTTTCGGCAAGAAGCCATCTATCTGCTCCACCCTCGCTATGAAGTGGAGCGTTTTTTGTCGTTGGGCATGGCGCAGCGTGTGGATCCCTCACCTGCCCTGTGAACTCAGCATTACAATATCTTCTCTCCTTGTACGAAAAGGGTCTGAGTTACTCCTCTATCAAGGTGTACATGTGGGCAATTTCCGCCTTTCATGCTCTCGTGGGAGATGGAGCATTGGCGCATTGGATGTCGCCACCACCTTTCTTAGGGAATTCTGCATATGAGACCTCCCATTGGGACCCTATCCTACCCTGGGACCTCCTTTTTTGTATTGGAGAAACCCACCTCCCTCCTTTTGAACCAGCAGTGGATTGTGAGCTGCATTACCTTTCTTGGAAGGTTTGTTTTTGGTTGCTGTTACTTCAGCTCGAAGGATTTCGAGCTTCAGGCTCTGATGTGTAAAGAGCCTATTTAGTTTTCCACAGGAAAGGGTTTCCCTCAGAGCGAATCCTAAGTTTCTTCTGAAGTGGTCTCAGAGTTGACCCTCAACCAGTGGTTGACCTTCCTGTTTATTTTCCTTCCCCTTCCGATGGGGGCTCTCCTCCACACACTGGATGTCCACAGGACTTTGAGGTGCTACCTCAAAGAGGACTGCTAAGCACCCGTCAATTGGAGCAACTTTTGTGGCCTTTACCCACATTGCTTGGGTCGACCGGTGACCAAGCAGACTATCTCAAAGTGGATAGTTCGCTACATCTCGTTTTATTACGAAACACAATAAACCCCTACGGGCCGGTCGGGGGTCACTCCGCCAGAGGAGTGTCTGCCTCATTAAATGCCCTACGAAATGTGTCTATAAAGGACATTTATGCGGCTGCCACCTGGAACTCGGTGCATACCTTTGTCAAGCATTACAGCTTGGATATAGTCTCCAGACGCCGACCTGGCTTCGCCTAGCTGTTTTACAAGGGCTTCTGTCCTGAGGCCTCTGGAGTCAGCATATTCCACCTCCCGGGTCGTCTACCTCTTTGGTGGGGGACTGCTTAGTATTCAGTCCTTATTGTAATAGCCTGCTGCAAGAGCTCCTCGAAGTAAGATAGTACAGTTACGTAAGAACTTGCCGTAACAGTAGATCTTGAGAGGAGCTCTTCTTGACAGACGCCTCCCACCTGCCTTCCTCTTGAGGTGTGCAGATCCATTTTCATTTACATCTCCATTTCTCTTCTAGTTGCTTCGTCTCCTTCTCTTGTCAGGCCTTCTTCCCAGGTCTTGGGCGGAGGAACTGCGGTAGAGCTGGGTCTGCCCCTTCTTGTCGTCTGGGCGGGCCGGCGTCGGGTGGTCCCTGCTGTGTCGGCTGGCTGAAGTTTCACCGGAGGGTCCTAGTGCCTCTGGCGTAGTCCTTATTGTAATAGCCTGCTGCAAGAGCTCCTCTCGAAGATCTACTGTTACAGTAAGTTCTTAAGTAACTGTACTTTTCATTTGCCCTCGTGAGGGTGCTCCTGTCCAAACTGTTTGTCTAAGTGGTTAGCGAATTGAATTGTTTATTGCTATCACAAGTACAACAAACCCAAGGCCATTCCACCAGGGATATGGCTGCCTCCATGAATTAGCAGCTGTCACCTGTAGTTCTGTCCACACTTTCACCATGCTACAGTCTGGACATCGCCCAGGTGCAGGGCCAATTTTGACGAGCAGTTCATGTATGCCTTCTCCTGAGCCTTTGGCTGCTGATCTGTCCTCCTCCTGGTGGTGTTTTCCTGGTGATACCTGGTACTGCTTGGGACTCTGTCCTACTGGTGTAGCCTGCTGCAAGAGCCTTCCCTGGAGTAAGGTAGTAGTTATGTAAGAACTTCTGTAACAGTAGATCTTCAAGAAGCTCTTGGAGTAGGCCTGCTTTCCTCCTCCCCCAGCTGGTCCTTTTCTCTTGCACTGCTTCTGCCTTTCTTTTAGCTCCGGGAAATCTGCTTGGTTCTCCTTCAGCTACCTGTCTGGGGGTCTCTGGCAGGAGAACTGAGGTAGGTGTGTGGAACTACCCACCTATATAGGCTAGGCTGACGTCAGCTGACTGGCGTCGGTAGTGAGCAGTCCCCGTGATGGACTGCTAGCTAGAAGTTTTCTATGTGGTTCTAGTGCCTGGTGGCTTAATCCTACCAGTGTGGCCTGCTGCAAGAGCTTATCTGGAAGATCTGCTGTTGGGTAAGTTTTTACATAACTGTACCTTCCTCTTGCAGCAATGGGCCATCACGGGCAGGTAGAGCTCTAACCCAAAGACCTCTGGTGTCCTGGCAGCTGCCAGTGGTTCCATGCCAGTCCAGGTTCTGCATATGCTCCCTCACCTTCTTCACCCATTAGGTTGGAGCCACCACCTGACAGCTACCAGTCAGTGCGCCAATCAAGGAGGCGGCTGTTTGGCCACTGGCTTGCTAGGCCATTTGCTGGTTTGTATGGCCCTGGGTGAGTGTTCCTGGGAGGTCTCTGGCGATCAGTAGCTGATGACTGTCTTAAAGGTCGCCGGACGGACTCTCGATCAGGAGTCCATGGCCTCCTGAGAGACTCTTTTTTTTTTGGGTAATTTCTATTTGCCATACCGTCCCATCCAGCACCGCTTAATCAGGAGGCACCAGTGGAGTCCACCTGCTACCCACCTTGCGTGTATTGACCTCGGTCCCCATCCTGCCACGGTTTACCTCAAGGTGGGGACGGGGTGGAGTGGAAAACCCTAAACCATTCTCTTGTCTCATTGGGCCCGAGGCAGACAGCAGCACATTGAGGCCATACTCTGCTCCATCTTCCCGGAGCTGGCGGGTGATTTTTCCTCGTTCTTTGATGTCACTTTTGCCCTGACGTCAAAGTGCCTAGTGCCAATATTGTGACGTCCTCCTCTGTGTGAGCTTGGGCTTACTATGCCCCAGACTTCCACCTGGAGCCAGTCAAGTGCCGAGTCGCTGCCTCCTGGAGAAGGTGAGCTGTCCTTGGTAAGCTCAAGCATACCCCTCGGCAGCCGCCCAGGTCCCGGCTCAAGCTCCCAAACCCGGGTTGCTGGCGCTGCAGTGTCAATCCAACCACTGCCTCGGGTGGCCGGGCCTTGGGACTCCAGCTTTTGACTGTAGCCAGGATTTCAAATCTGCACACCAAGTGCACTCACTGCTACCCTCCCCATTAGGGTGAGCTAAACCCCCACCGGTGTAACCAGACAATATACAAATGTACACCAGGACCGTGTTTGTTGCCTCATTTGGCACAATTAATACAACTTTGTATCTCATGACAGTGGTTGTTGCCATGCATGGGTAAATACAAATGCCATGCATTGTTCCCTAAAACACCCACATACCAGCCCAGAGCCTGTAGTTGTATTGTCCTTGGGATGCAAGAGAGTATTAGTGACTAGTCTTTCTAGTTTCAACTCCTATGAATAAAATTACAGAAAGGTTCAGTATTTTCTTTTTAGTTTTCATGGAAAAAGGAAGCAGTTCACAGCCTATTTGCTACCCCCTTAAATAAAATAGCACACCAGGAGTGCTTGGAGTATGCCTGCCTACACCATGACTGTAGCAGAGCTTTCCACCAACCACAGGCGGGCGTCCTTTGGTGGGCTGCTCTAGCTAATGTCGGAGTCCTTGTTGATCCTGCTGGAGCCAGTGAAGAAGAGGGCTGAGTACCCTCATGTGGATATTTTAATGCTGGATAAATCCCAGGGGTTTGCCTTCCTGGCGGGTGAGGCCATCTTGGGACCAGCCCTGTGGCTTTGGCAGCATCTTGCCCAGCACCCTCTGCCTGCATGGTCCATAAGTATGCAGCCCTACTGTCTCCTTTCCTGGTTCTCTGACCACCCTTCAGCTGAAGGGCTAGTCACTGATTCAGTGTTCGTAAATCTGGACACCAGGGTTTGTAGACAACGAATCCCTAAGATTGACCATGCCACTAAAAAGTGTATGATGCAGTCACTCTGGGTCCCCATCAGGTAAACTGTGCTGTCATGATGGCTGATTACGGTCATTCTTTGATGGGAATCTTGTGCAGTCTTCCCACCTTCATCCAGAGCAGTGTATGGCAGTGGAGCTCATCATAGTCCACGGTCAATCACTAACTAAAATCTGCTCCAGAGAGCCTTGGACATGGGCAGTTCATGCACCTCTACAGTGACAGGGATTGTCTTCCTATGTCTCAGGGCTTGGCTGTGTTTGTCTACCTTCATGGCGGACACTGAGCAGAAGTTGGCCAATGTCTCTTTCTTGGGCACCGACCACTTTGGCCCTGGGTGGAAGGGTATTTCCCTCAGACTGAGAAGTCCAGTGCCACTCTTGACATCGTGATTTCCTCCCAGAATGACCAGAAGAAAAACCTAAGAAGCAGGCTTTTCAGTACTGGTCCTCTCAGTCACAGCCTCCCTGGCAGCAGCCCAGCAGAAGTTTCAGACTTGGTGCCCAGTAGTTTGGGTCCCAAGGTCCAAAGTGGGTGGGGGTAGTGGTGCCCTCCGGCAGCAGCCACAGTGTCCACAAAAAGCTGCCCATTGACAGGTTATGGGGTGTCATTCCCCCACCTGTCCTAGACTTATAGGCTCTCCTGCTTTACTGCATTCATGCGCCTTGAGAGTCTGTGGTTTCTCAAGACATGCTGCTTGCTTTCAGGGAGGGCATTGCTCATCTCTTTACTAAATGGGAATAGTCTGTGTCCCAGATACCCTGGTCAGTCTGGGTTATGTGTCCTGGTACTTCCTGGTCCTGAACGTATGAGGGGCTGGGCGCCCATACTGATCTACATGATCTCAATCAGCACTGTGTGGAAGCAAAAGTTCTGGATGGTCACTCTGAGCCAAGTTATACCATCCCATGAGCAGAACATGTGGTTTTGCTTCCTGGACCTCCAGGATGCTTTCTTCCACATTCCTATCTGCAGGTTCCATCACCTGTACCTCCATTTCTGAGGAGAAGGGGTCCTGTACCAATCCCAGGTCATGCCTTGAGGCCTGTCCTCTGCACCAGGGATTTTCACCAAATGCACGGTAGTGGTGATGGCCCATCCTAGGGGTTAGAGTGTACCTCTACCCAGACAACTGGCGGGTAGTCTGTCCATCCAGAGAGGTCAGAGATATTCGTGAGACCTGGCTTTTCAGTAGACTGGGGTGGTTTCTCAAGCTGGATAAGTCTGAACTGGTACTAGAGCAAGTGATCAAGTTCATTGGGGCAGAACTAGACTTCCTGCTGGCCAAGGCCTGCCTCTAGGCAGGCTGAGCACAGGATCTTACTCCTTTGCCCAGTGTTTCAGATTGGGCTCTTGGCCATGCTTGGGATTTCCTGTGGCTGCTGGGGTACATGACATCCTGCACCAATGTGGTTTGTTGGACCTACTGGCAGATGTGCCCCTTCAGTGGGAGCTGGGCTGTCTGTGGTCCTGGCGCCTGGGACACATGGAGCAGCTGGTCACAGTAACACAGCTGATGTTGGACGGCATCCAATGGTGGCTTGTCTCGAACATCTGGAGGAAGGAATCCTGTTTTTCTGCCTAGAGCCGAATGTTACGCTGATGACGAGTGTCTGTGGTAGGGTGGGAGCACACTTGGAGACCACACAGCCCATGGCTTCTGGTCATCCAGGAGTTCTGTCATCACATAAACTTGCTGGAGCTTTGTGCAGGGTGTTTGGCTCTGATGGAATTTGCCCTGGTACTCATGGGTCAGGTCATTCAAGTCCAGATGGGCTGACACCATGACCGCTTTTACCTGAACAGACAAGGCAGCACACGCCCTTTCCTTTGTGTCAAGAGGCACTCCGACTTGGACCCTTCTGCACAGCCTGGTTGCTGATCTCCTGACGATTCATGTTACGGGAGAACAATCAGCTGGCAGATGCTTTCAGTTGAGTAGGAGAGACGCCACCCGAGTGGTCTCTGAAGTCAGAGGTGGTGAACCACCTGTACTCCCTCTAGGCCTACTCGTGGACCTGTTTACCTCCTGGGAGAATGCCAAACTGAGGCAGTTTTGTGTCTGCCACTCCCAGTCTGGACACTGATGGGGGATGTCTTTGCGGGCTCTGGACTCTGGGCCTTGTGCATGCCTTTCGCCTGATCCACACAGTACTGGTCGGTGCAGGAAGGACATGACACGGATAATCCTGATAGCTCCAGACTGGCGTGGCAGTTCTAGTACCCAGATCTCCTTCGCCATCAGCAGGTCTCCGCAGCGACTACCTCTCTGTGCAGACCTGCTGATCAGGCTTGAGGATGGTCCTACCACCAGACCTTCAGTCTCTTCTGTGTTTCTCGCAGGTTGTTTCCTGAACAACTAGAGTTCCTGGCCTTGGGTCTCTTTGAGCATGTCCTCCGCATGGTAGAGGCCTCCAGGGAAGAGTAGACTCATAGGTGCTGTGCCTTTAAATGGAAGAAAGTTATCATTTGGTGTGAGGGCAAGCAGCTTGATCCTCTTGCCTGCTCTGTGGTTAGCATCCTAGACTATTTCTGGTCCCTTTCCCAGCTGGGACTGCAATCAGTGACCCTTAAGATGCACCTGGCAGCCATTTCTGTTTACCAGGCATGGGCTGATATGCTGATGGAAGCCCAGAAGAAGGAAGTCAACTGCTTTTTCAAGGGCCTTGACCACTTATACGCTCTGGTGCATGAACCACCTCCACTGTGGGACTTCTGGTACTGGCTGTGCTCATGGGCAAGCCTTTTGAACCAGTGCGCGGTGTGAGTTGTCAAGTCTGTCATGAAAGACAGCCTTCCTGGTGGAAATTACATCTGTCAGAAGGATTGGAGATTCCAGGTGCTCATGGTGGACACTTCTATGTAGTCTCTACATGGACAGGGTTGTCCTTTGCCCCAAACTGAAGTTCCTCCAGAAGGTAAAATCGGAGTTTCACCTTAAGCAGGTGATTAACTTAGGAGTATATTACCAGCTCATCTTAGGGGGCCAACCACAGGATCCTACCCTGGACCTCTGGAGAGCGCTTCCTGTTTTATGTGGAGCGATGGTTGGAGTTGGGAACAAGCTTGCCCAGCTGCTTGTCGGTTACACTGAAACCGGTGCCTGGCGGAATGAAGCAAAGCAGAGACTGCTGCATGGATCATAGTTTACATTAACCTTGCTGTAGGTTGGCTTGTTGGGATCCTTCAGCAGAAATTAGGCTCATTCCACAAGACATACTGCTGCCTTGGTGGCTGCCTCCAGGGATGTCTCCATACAGGAGATCTGCAGTGCTGCTACCTGGAAGTTGGCACACACCTTCAGTTCCCATTACTGTATCAACCTCGAGTTATGCCAGGATGTGTGTTTTGGGACCTCGGTTCTCCAGTCTCTGTTCTGCCACTAGGGGTATGCACCTTGCCCCCATCCAGGAGAACTGGTAGGAGTCTGCCAGGGTGTAGCTATGTGAACCATATCCACACCCTTAGAAGAGTAGGTTACTCAACTGTAACCGTAGATCTTTCATGGGGATAACCTCTTTGCAGGTAATATGCTTAAGGCCATTGTCGGAGGGCGCTGGTGCATGAAGCTCTCTTTCTAGCAGTCTTTTCTAGGGCCGCCCACACATCATCCTGCTCCTATAGAAGAGTGGGCGGTCCCTGGTATCCTCAGTTCATTTTCCCGCTGTCTTCAACTTGCACGCAGCAGCTAGCATTTGTGAAGCAGTCATTGACGAGAACTTGAGCTGGGAATGGATTTTCTTCCGTTTCCAAACTTCATCGACAAATGTCCAAAGAATCTGCAAGCAAATCAGCAGCATTCTGGTCAAGTTGTTGTGGTAGGAAGATCTACCGTTCTGACAACCACATCGTTTGTTAGGTGTCTGAGTCCTACACACACACCATCATCTCCAGCAAACACTGCCAGGAATTCAACCAGGTGACCAGTCGACAGCTGCAGGAGATTGAAACTCACCTAATGGTGCAGAAATTCTCTTGGAGAAGGGGCTATTCCCAAGGAGCCCACTACTACAGCTCGGACAAGAAGCTTAAACGTGATAAGGTAAATCCTCCTCCTCATCATCAAGCAGACACTTGTCAACAGCCACCCTTACTGGTACTCCACCATCGACGTTGCCTCCAGAACTACCTCTCATTGATGGGAGTTTACACCTCGCATCGACTGTGATTGCTGGTGCCCTTTCAGCAGTTTCTGTGGAACCCTATGGGTCCCATCGACGCTTCACAAGGTGACTCGCTTCCTCGTCGGGCGCCTGCTTTTGCATTCTGCTACCTCCTCATTTATTGCCCCGCCATCGGGCCAGGTTTTCATGGGGAGATCTACTGGTTTTGCCATTTCTACTGCCACTCCTCCCTCATAACCATTCTCACAGGGGCCAATCGGATAGGGACCAGGACCCTGGTATTTACCACTCATGGACTAGACCTGTTTATACCTCTCGTCGTATTTTTCCACTGTCCCTCTTGCCTCCCAGAAGCCACCTGCTCCACCCTCTACTACTACCTATCTGGACATAGCTGCAGTGGTACAACAGGTTTTTGGAAATGATGAGGCATTCTCAACCTTCCACTCCAGGAGAGGCGGGCCGCCCTTCCCGCTTCTCCCACCCTCTACCTAAACGCTTCCAAGGCAACAGGAGCCCTCCCGCCCTGGTCCCTCCCTTCTTATGAGGAAGAGTATTTTTCAGAAGAGGCAGAATTTCTGGAAGGTTTTCCAGGAGACCTGGAAGATATTGACCTTCAGGACTTGGATTCCCGTCCCTCTGTTCGCTATTTCCTACTTGCACGAGGCTGCCTCCTGACATGCAGCTGCCTCTCTTCCTGATGATCCGTCCTTTCATGAGATGATGGTCCAAATTCAAAAATCATGGGATTTTCAACTACGGAACATGATGGATAAAGAAAGGATATGGCAGATTATATCAAACTGTCTGAAGAGCCTGTAGTAATGGTACCCCCATTTATACAGACTTGCCAAAATGCTGTACTGGTGGCTTGGAACCAACTCTCAGCTGTTCCTGCCATTCCTAGAAAGGCTGATCGCCTTTACCAGGCTCCTCTTGACCATCCTTTTCTTTCCACTACCCCCAAGGCAGATTTGGTATTGATCACAGCAGCTCATGATCGTATTAAATGACCAAAACATATGAGCTCATTTCCCCTGATAAGGAAACCTGCCATCTCGATTGCCTTGGGAAGAAGGTATTCCGGGGGTACCATGAATCTCAGAATTCTAAACGATATGTGACACAAGGTTAAATACCAATGTTCTCACAGGTCCTGTGCTATAGAACTAGTCAGTAAACTTCTCCATCTCAGGAGGAGGACCAATTATTGGCAACAATTTCCACTGGCAATTCCATGTCTTGACACTCTGCTCCGCCAGGGAATGATGCGGTGGATACTTCTGCTCGGCTGTCAGCTACAGGTATTACCCTAAGGTGACATGCCTGGTTGCTTGTATCAGGATTTACACCAGATATACAGCATAAAATGCTAAATGCCCTTTTAGTGGATCTAAACTTTTGATCTGGGTACCCAAACACTTCTGGATGATCTCCAAGCTTCAGGTCGGGCTTTACATAAGGTGCATGGCATATATCATACCTCACAGCCATCTTACTAGTACCGCTCCAGTGCTCTTTTAAATCATAGAAAAGTGGCAAACATAGAGGTTCCTACAGAGGCTGATTCCGTGGTCGGCTTCCAACCATCATCCAGCACGCCAATCCTACCTCTAAGAGCTCCTGCTCCCACCCTCCAGGCCATTTCCCAGTGACCAACTGGGGCATTGCCCGGCTTCCTCGACCAGGCTTGGACCCCACGGGTGGTCGCTTGCCCTCCATTTAGAGGCCTTGCAAGTGAACATCAGACAGTGGATATTTCAAATCACATGGAAGGGCACACACTGGAACTTACCTCAGTGCCTCCCCTCATCCTCCCCACTCTGTCCATTACTCACCTGACCATATCCTCATT
The DNA here is from genome assembly GCA_016271365.2 of Neoceratodus forsteri. Classification (NCBI taxonomy): domain Eukaryota; kingdom Metazoa; phylum Chordata; order Ceratodontiformes; family Ceratodontidae; genus Neoceratodus; species Neoceratodus forsteri. The sequence continues at coordinate 353,995,901 of CM057452.1, read as the reverse complement.
CTTCAAGAGGAACTTCAGGCACTTCTTCACAAGAATGCTGCCTATCCAGTTCCTCCTTTTGAGTACAATCAGGATTTTACTCCCATTTTTCCTGGTACCCAAACGCACTTGGGATCTCGGACCCATACTAGACCTCAGACAACTGAACCTCACGTATTCAGTACAAAAGGTTCCAGATGGTCACTTTAACTTCCTTTATGCCGATGTTAAAAAAGGAAATTGGCTATGTTCATTAAACATGAAAGATGCTTACCCAGCCGGCCTGGTGGCACTGAGGGTTGAGCTACTGGGCACCACCCCTCATGCTCACAGCGGCGACTGGAGTCAGGAACATAGCTTGGGCCACTGGGGATCGGCAGGCGAAGGTAGGATTAAGCGTCCCCACGGATGCTTTCCTCCTCCAGGGGATGGGCTACAGAGCAGTAGTGCCCACATGCATTGCTACTGGTGGAAGCATGGGCGTGGAGGTGTAAATGACTCCCTACAGGGAACTGGGGAGGGAGGGCTGTGGATGCTTGACAGAGGCGTTACGCCAAGCGCCGCCTGTCTGGACTGAAGTCCTCTGTGTCGGCGCCTCTGGGTTGGGACCAGGAGAAAATAAAAGCAAAAATCTGATCTTGTGCGGAATGACGCTGGGTGTATGTTATGTCAGGACCTGTCTGAAAAGACCCAAGGAAGGTACGGTAATCCTCAGGGTAGAGACCTGGAGGAAGTTAAAAAAAAAATGCTTACCTACATATCCCCATCCACCCTGTCCACCACTGGTTCCTTTACTTTTACCTGCTAGGACAACATTGCCAATTTCGGCTCTCCCATTCAGTCTCTCATTTGCCTGAGAGACTTTACTAAGTGCCTAGCTGTGGTCAGGTGGCCCTGAGATGAGATGGACATTTTGTCTTCCTGTAATTGGACGATTGGCTCAAAAATCAGACTCAAAACATCTCTGCTTTTGTCCCTCCAGGCGACGCTCACTGTGTTCCAGTCCCTAGGAATTAGTCAGCTGGCCCAAATCCAAGCCAACTCCTCTCCCGTCACTCCAGTATATAGGAGCCTTTCTGGACACCACCTCCTAGGGCTTACCTCCCTGCCAACAGACAGGACAGACTTCTATCTCTGGCTTCCCACATATGAACCCAACAGTTTGTGACAGTCGGACATCTCTTATGCCTTTTGGATACATGGCCTTCACCATCCCCACAGTGGCATTTGCCCATCTACACATGAGACCAATCCAGTGGACTCTTCAGAATCAGTGGTGGCAAAAACAGGAGATTTCAAAGACAATCAGTTACTACCATTCTACGCTTGGCCCTAGACTTGTGGACCGCCTTGCCAACCTGTCTCAAGGCATGCCTTTCCAGTCCCTTCCTCCCCAGCAGACATTCCCCACAGAAGCTTCCCTCACGGCTGGGGGACACCTGGCCCTGCAGGACACAAGACATATGCCCCTATTCTCCAGCCCTCCTTATATAAATCTACTGAAATGAGAGCAGTCTGCCTCAACCTACAGGCCTTTCGCCCACCTTCCCAGGGCTTCTACTGATCCAATCTGACAACACCTCAGTGATGTATTACCTGAACAAACAAGGAGGTACCAAATTTTGCACCTTTGTAGGGAGACAATGGTGGTTTGGCAGGCAACCATACTTCAACATCTATCATTGATTGCCATCCATCTACCAGGATGCCACAATACCCTGGTTGATATTCTCAGTCTCCAGACCTTCATGCATGAATGGACACTTCTTCACAATGATCTTTCAGTTATGGGGACCCGATCTAGAACTTTTGCCTCCCCAGCAATCATCGACTCCCCAGATACTATTTCATTTTCCCGAACAGAAAGGGACTGTGTCTGTCGATGCCCTGTCCTGACCGTGGACAGGACTCTTCTTGTGTGCTTCCCCTGTCCCACCTGCAATGGACTCTACTAAAACTACAACTCTATCCTGCTATCATGATCTTCATAGCCTCTCTGTGGCCTCGGCAGGTGTGGTTTCCCTACTTCAACAGTTCTCAGTAGTAGACCCCATTCCCGCTGCCAGTCAGGCCAGATCTGTTGACTCAAGGTCAGGAAACCCTTCTTCACCCCAACCTGAAGTCACTACACCTTTCACGCTTGGCTCCTGAGGATGCTTTCCAGCCCAACTTCAAGTCTCTCACCAGTGACCAATATTCTATTGGCCTCACGGAAACCATCTACCAGGGAAACATATAATGCTAAATGGAAACACTTTCCACATGGGCTGCTTCCCGGTCTTTGGACCCTTATTTATGTCCATTGACTAAGGTATTGGACTACTTGGATTCGCTTGCCGAGACAGGCTTGAGCTCTCTATTAAAGTTCACTTGGTCTCTATCTCGACTTTTCATGAGCCTTTAGAAGGAGACTTCTTTATCAACACAGTCTCGTCAAGATGTTCTTAAGGGAATGTTACATCTCAAACCTCCTGTTCGATGGCCCATCCTCTTTGGGACCTGAATTTCCTATTGGAAAAGCTGACCTCGACCCTCGAACCGGGCGGTTACTTGCGACCTCCGCTTTCTTTCCTGGAAGACAGTATTCTTAGTTGCTGTCACTTCAGCTTGCTGTATTTGAGCTTCATGCCCTAATATGTAGAGAGCCTTACTTAATTTTTTCCCAAGACATAGTGGCTCTTGTACCAATCACTCCTTTTTACCTAAGGTGGTCTCAGAACACACCTTATACCAGTCCATGGAATTGCCAGTCTATTACCCTGAGCACCCTTATCCGGGAGAACACCTCCTACACACTTCAGGTGTGCATCGTATTTTGAGATACTATATAAATCATACCAGATCTTTCAGAAAACTCCTCAGCTTTTTGTTACCTTTGCCCCAACCAGGGAAGATTTTCTGGTCGCTAGAGACCCTCTCCAACTGGTTGGTAGATTGTATAACTTTTGTTAAGAAACATAATAAACCATTACCAGGACCTGTCCAAACCCATTGTACTCAAGCCATGGCCACTACAGTGGCCTGCTTCAAAGGGCTTCTATCACAGATATCTGCAATGTTGCCACGTGGTCCATAATACAGACTTTCACAAAACACTACAACTTAGACATTGCTTCGCTGTAGGATGGTCTTTGGCAGCTGTCCTACAAGGCCTTCTGTCATAACTTTCCACCCTTCCTGGGTTTTACTGCTTGGAAGTCATCCTAAGTGTATTACCTACTGCAAGAGATTATCCCCATGGAAGATAGTACAGTTGCATACTTATTGTAATGGTCGATCTTCAAGGGGTATCTCTTGCAGCAGGTGCAGTCCCTTCCTCCATCCCCTCCTTCTCCAAGAGAACAACTTCTGATCCAAATATACATGGAAGGGATATCTAGGGTACCTTGGATCTCCTTGGTCCTCGATTAGCGAGCTGAATCTGATGGGAACTGAGGATACCAGGGATCGCCCACTCTTGTATAGGAGCAGGATGATATGTGTGTGGATGGCCCCTGGCAAAGACAGCTGGAAGAGAGCTGCCTGCACCACAGCACCCTCTGGTGATGACCCAAGTGTATTACCTGCTACAAGAGATGCCCTTGAGATCTACTGTTAAGGTAAGTACGCAACTGTACTTTCAGTAGTGCATATGGTTAATTCCACACACAACCCACTGACTCCCCTGGCAAGTGGCACCTGATCATGCTTCCACTGTGCAAAATCTGACATCATGGGGTGGAGTCATAAGTTATATTGCCCAGGTGGTTGGAGGAGCTTGCTTAAAGACGTTCCAGCCAATAACATCATTCTGTTGGAGCTGCCAGAGTGTGGAAGTGAACCATATATGACTCAGAGAACTACAGTTACGGGTGAGTATTGTATTCTTTTACCCTTATCTAGATCATTGGTCTTCAAGGCCAGCTTTAGGAAGCTGTACTATACACCCTGTCTCACCCATCAGTTTGCTCAACTTGGGTTTGAAAGTGAATGTGCAAAAGCTTGTGTTCACTTTTTGCCAAAGATTGCAATACATAGGCCATCAGTCTTGACACAGAGATGGGATCTGCTCTCCTGTCGCAGGACAAGACAGATACTTTAGTTGCTCAGGCAGATGTGGTATACAGGAGCCACTATGTCTTTTCAAGAACGTTACATCTCCTAGGCCTCATAGTTGCAGCCATAGTAACTGTCACGGGCCCACCTACATCTCTACCTCTACCATAGTGGACACTGAGGGTCCAGTGGAATCACTTGATGGATTAGCTGGAGGAAATGGTTCTCGCCACGCCTTCTCTTCAGAGAGCTGTGGATGGATTGTGACAGTCTGCTGAAGGGTGTTCCATTCCTGTACCAGCTCCTGTACAGATCCTCACCACAGATGCCTCAGGGCTCCATCGGGGTGCTCATCGTGGCCCTTATCAGACACACGAGTCATGGACCGAGGTGGAATCTGAGCTGCTTATAAATGTTGTGGAAATACATGCTGTTATGTAGCTTTCAGAATAGTCTCTTCCCCAGTCTTCTGCTTATCTGGTAAGATAACATCAGGGTGATGCATTACATCAGGAAACAAGGTGGGGTGTGGCTAACAGCCAAGCTGTGAACAGCACTTTGTAGCTGCTCCACATTGAATAGCAGATTATCTAAGTAAAAGTTTGGTGTTGGAAACTGTGGAAAAATACAGCAAGAGTTAGATCTCATTGAAACATAGAAACATATAATTTGATGGCAGATAAGGACTGCTTGGCCCACCCAGTCTGCCCATTTCCCTACCTACTGGATAAGCTGCAGATCCTAGTTAACCAGCAGCCTACTTCTTTCTACCCCCCCCTAGAATGGCCTTATGACTGTCCAATGCATGCTTGAATTCCACCACTGATTTTGACTCCACAACCTCCTCCGGAAGGCCGCTCCATGCATCCACAACCCTCTCTGTGAAAAATACTTCCTTTAAATTACCTCTGAGCCCCCATCTTCAAATTGTGCCTCTTGTTCTTGCACACCTCTTTTTGAAAGATGCTACCCTCTTGGACTTACGTTGATTCCTTGAGGTACTTGAAAGTTTCTATCATGTCCCCCTCTCTCTCCTTTCCTCGAGGCTATACATTAAGCTCCTTTTGTCTCTCTTCATATGTCTTCCGGTGCAGACCCTGCACCATTTTAGTTGCCCTCCCTGACAGCTTCCATCCTGTCTATGTCTTTATGGAGATTGGGTCTCCAGAACTGCGCAGCAGTACTCCAGATGGGGTCTCACCAGCTGTCTGTACAGAGGGATAATAACTTCTATTTTCTACTGATGCTCTCCCATGCATCCCAGTATCACCCCAGCCTCCTTGCTGCCCTCTCACATTGCTTGCCCACCTTTAGGTCATCTGATGCACTACCCTAGATCCCTTTCAATTTTGTTGTTAGTATCTCACCCCATTGTGTACTCTTCCCTGGGTTTTGTTTCCCAGGTGCATTACCTTGCACTTCTTAGCATTGAATCTAAGCTGCCATACATTTGACCATTCCTCTAACCTTGCCAAGTCCCTCTCATCCTTTCCACCCCACCCTGTGTCATCAACTCTGTTGCAGATCTTGTGTCATCTGCAGAGACACATACTTTCCTTCCAGTCCCTCTGCAATGTTGCTTATAAAGACATTGAAGAGGACCGTCCTAATACTGAACCCTGCAGTACCCCACTAGTAACCCCCTTTCTTCAGAGTGGACTCCATTTACTATTACTCTCTGTGTCCTATTCTCCAGCCAATTCTTACCCAGGCTGTCATCTTGGGACCCACTCCCAGGCTGGCTAACTGTATATTAATCTTTGTGTGGGACTGTGTCAAATGCCTTGCTAAAGTCTAGGTAGGCCATGTCCACAGCCCCTCCTGATCTACTACTTGGTCACCCAGTCAAAGAAATCTATCAGATCTGCCTGGCATGACCTTCCTCTGTGAATCCATGCTGCCTAGGGTCCTGTGCCCTCTGGCCTCTAGATACGCATAATTCTTTCCTTCAGAAGTGATTCCATCAGTTTCCTATCACTGAGGTTAAACTAACAGGTCTGTAGTTTCCTGCTTCTGCCTCGCCTCCCACTTTTGTGAAGGAGAATTACATCTGCCCTCCTCCAGTCCTCGGGTACCACCCCATCCTCCCATGATTTGTTAAAAGGGTAGTCAGTGGTGTCACTAGTTCTACCCTTAGTTCTTTAGAATTCTGGGATGAATCCCATCCGCCCCATTGCTTTGTCCACTTCATAGTTTTAAGAGTTCTTTCAGAACCCTTTCTTCTGTAAATGGGCTGGTATCAACTTCTGTATCCAGAGTGTTTCTACTGTTTGTTTTAGGTACCTCCCTCTTCATTTGTAAATAGTTAGCAAAAATATTTGTTTAGTATCTCTGCCTTTTCACAGTCTCCTCTTCCCACCCTCCCTCCCTTTATTAAGCCTCACTATCCTCCCTACGCTCCCTGATGTACCTATAAAAGTTGTATCCCTTCTTAACTGAGTTGGCTATCTTTTCCTCAGTTTGGGCCTTGCTGTTCTGACTGCCCTCCCAGCCTCCTTTTGCTTTAACTGATACAGTTCTCTGTCCTGCTCCTTCTGCGATTCCTTGTACTTCCTGAATGCTTTCTTTTGTCTTGAACCTTCACTGCCACTTCCTTTGAGAACCATAGTGGTTTCTTACATCGCTTTGTTTTGTTTATTTGCTTCACACAAAGGCTTGTTACCTCTGTGATGGCAGTTTCTAGGGACATGGATATGTTGTTCATCCACACTCATTGGCAGTATCCTTGCCGCTTTAAATCTTGCGGAAGGTCTTCAAGCTTGCTCCTCCCACCCACCCGGTGGTATAACTCGGCTCGCCCATGACGCCAGATCTTCCTTACCGCTTGGAAGCTCAGGTTCCTCCTAACGCTCTGCGCTTGTGACTGGTTCCTATTTCTCCGCTTATGGATTTAAAAATAATATTTTGCAAAAGACTTCAGCTTCGATCCTCGCGGCTGGCGGATAACCGACCTGATTTCGGAGATGCCCATGCGGGCAGAAGATGTCTCGGACGGATCCACACCCACGTGTGTCTACTGCTTAGGCCTTGAGCACGACCCGCAGGCTTGCGACCTGTGCTCATCTTTCTCGGCCTACGTCCCCGAAGACCGTGGCTGCCCGATTGCACTGGGCCGTCCCGAGAAGCGTTTCCCTCCGTGAAGTCCAAGGAGGCCTGACATGGTGTCCGCGGCGGGCGGGTTTCCATGGATCAGCTCGAGCGGATGGTCGCTCAAGAGGAGGCGGCGCTGGTCAGGATCTTCTCGGCCATGCATTTATCCGGCCTTCTGGGTTCTTCCCACACGCTTCCTTTATGAGCTTTGTCTGTCCCTCTCCACTAAAGGAGAAGGGCTCAGCCTGCTGGACCTTTTTCGGTCCAAAAGAGGGACAAGGGTAAGTCCTCTCCGCGACGCCTTTGGGAGGCGGAAGGTCCCTCTCGCGGGCCGCCGGTTTCGACTGCCATCGCTTCGGCCACTGGCCTCACGGTGTCCCTGCCAGGTCAGTTGACCGAGACTTACTGATGAAGTCGAGATTTTTCGACCCATTGACGGGCTGTCGCTTTAGCAGCCGAGATTCCCTCTCCGGTTCCCCGGAGGAGTTGAGGATCCTGGGTCGCTTGTGCCTCCGTTCCGGAGCCCTCGGATGGACCTTCGGCGAGAAGGGATTAGCCGGTTCCGGCCGACACCTCCTGCACCGACCCGGAAATTCGGGACTCTGGTCTCGGTCTCGGACCTCTTCAGCGGTCCAGCCGTTCCCACTGGCCATAGGCGGTCTCGGTCTCGGCATCACGGTAAGCGGCGTGCCGCTGCCCTCGCCCTCCTCCTCGATGAGGGGAGGTCATGAATTACGCCGACGGTACGAGGACCTTATGTTGCAACAGCTTCTCCTGGCCGGGAATAAGCCGACCCGCCTCTTCCCCGGCCATTATGGCGTCACCGAACGCCGACACAACCTCGACTTGCCCGAGAGCTCATACCCAGGCCGTTGTTCGGCCAAACCAGCTGCTCCACCGATTGCGTGGAACCTCCGCCTCCACAGCCACCACTGGGGCTCCCACCAAGGATTCCGGTCGGCTAAGGGTTTACCCCATCGGCTGTCAGTTACCCTCACTCCCGACCGACCTCGGCAGGTGAAGGGTGGCTCAGGCCTGAGTGCAGTTTCTTCGAGGACTCTTCCGAGTCCGAAGATGATTCCTCCTTCTTCTCCAAGCGACTGGACTTGGAGTCTTCAGGAGGTCAGCCAACGGACGATAGCCCGTCGTCCTTCCTAGGACTGCTTCGCTCATCTCGGAGTCTACCGATGGAGCTCAACCTGCTTCCAAACGGGCCAGGTATCCTCACGGAGATTCTGGACCGAGGTTCTCCGACGGAGGCCTTCCGTGGCCGAGGCCAAGTGGGTCCAGCACTGGAACTTTGGCAGCCTCTGCTTCCTGCTCCTGCGCCGGCCAGGATGGCCAGGAAGTATGGTCCTCACCGTTCTTTGTCCGAGCTGGAACACCCTCTGCTGAGGGGTTACATCGACAGCTGCCTGCCACGCAACGCCAGGATGTGGACAAACCTCCTGACAAGGAGTCCAAGAAATTGGACTATGTCATGGCTAAGTTCACGCCAAGGCCCTCTCTCGGCCTTCACAGGCCAGTTCGGCCGCCCTCATGGCACATTTTTTCTCATGCCCTGTTGGGCCCCTGGATGAGGTCATCCTCATCTTCCGCCGATCTGCAGACTACGGTTAAGCAGGTGCGGACCAGGGCAGGGCAGTGGCCAAACAGCAGCTCCAGACTGCTTTGGATGTAGGGGACTCATGTGCCAGATCGGTGGCGGCCGAGTGGCTATGCGTCGGAGGGCTTGGCTGAGGATATCCACCTTTACTGGATACCCAGCACAAGTTGGCGGATGTTCCTTTTGGGGACTGACCTCTTCGCCCTGGGGTGGAAGGTCACCTGCAGAGGATCGAGAAGTCCAATGCCACCTTGACTCGGGTCTCTTCCGCTCAGAAGGACAAAGGCCGCAACCACAGCCTAAGCCTTTCGTTCTTCTGTGCCCCCGGCGCCCGGCCCAGAACGCAGGGGCCAGCAGGCTCGGCCTTGGCATCCCAAACCCAAGCCACCGCTTCCTCAACAGGAGGCAGGAGGAAAGGGCCCAGGAGGTCCCTCGGCCGGTCCCTCCTCCAAGCCTGCCCAGTGACGGGCTGAGGGGTGTCGCCCCATCCCGTCCACCTTACTCCCTGGGTCCCCCCTGGGGGACGGCTCCGCACTCTGCTCCGCCTGGTCCGCTGTTACCACGGACGGGTGGGTCTTGAGGTGGTGGGAAGAGGCCTGCCTCTGGAATTCGAGCAGGCACCACCCTTCAGAGCGCCGCCTCGGGGGCTTCGGATCCCCAGCCTCACTGGCAGCCTGCGAGCCGACATCACTCTCCTCCTCCAGAAGGAGGTGGTAAGAGAGGTGGTGGACCCTCCTTCAGACCCAGGGTTTGTGTCCAGGTACTTCCTGGTTCGAACGGACGGGGCTGGCGCCCCATTCTCGACCTACACGACTAAACAAGTTCCTAGGTCTCGAACCTTCAGGATGGTCACTCTGGCTCAGATAATACCATCCTTGGAACGCGGGCGGTGGTTCTGCTCTGGACTTGCAGGACTTTTTCCACGCCCTATCCGTCCGTCTCACCAGAGATTCCTTCGCTCCGAGCGGAAGGATCTCTCGAAGTTCCAAGCCATGCCCTTCGCTTGTCTCCAGCTCCCAGGGTCTTCACCAAATGCATGGCAGTGGTGACAGCATTCTCGTGGGCGCCGAGGGTCCGGTGTACCCTTACCTGGACGACTGGCTGATAGCAGCTCCCTCCAGGAAGGAGGCGGAGTGGTCCAGAGATCTGGCCTCCAGGTCTGCTCTCAACTGGGCCTCCTTGTCAACGAGGCCAAGTCGGAACTCGAGCCAAGCAGGTGATTTTATTCATCGGGCGCAGCTCGACTCTCTTCGAGCCAGAGCGGCTCCCGCGGACAGGGCCGAGGTTCTTTCCTCCTTGCCCGATCATTTCTGGTTGGGCACTGCGCCTCTGCCCGGACTTCCTGGCCTCCTGGGTCTCATGGCGGCCTGTACCAGCGTGGTCCGTTGGGCCCGCTGGAACATGCGCCCCTTCAGTGGGGACTGGCCAGCCAGTGGTCACAACGCTGCGATCCTTGACCAGCTTGTGTCGGTGACACAGGGATGTGAATGCTTCCAGTGGTGGACCGCTCCAGATCAATTGCAGGAGGGCATCCCGTTCGATCCATCCGAGCCGTCAGGCTCTCTGTCGACCGATGCCTCTCTGATGGGTTAGGGTGCCCATCTGGGGAACACGGGCTCATGGCCTCTGGTCCCACGGGGAGTCCCGATGCCACATCAACCTGCTGGAGCTCCGAGCGTCCGCCTAGCTCTCACCGCCTTTGCTCCGCTCCTCCGGGGTCAAGTGGTCCGAGTCCAGACGGACAATACCACGACTATGTACTTATCTAAACCGCCTAGGGCGGGACGCGCTCCATGCTTCTATGCAAGGAAGCTCTCCGCATTGGTCACTGCATGCAGCCTGGAGGCGGATCTCCTAGCCATTCACGTGGCAGGAGCCTCCAACACCCTGGCCGATGCCCTGAGCCGGATAGGGGCTGCATCCCACGAGTGGTCTCTCCTGCCGGAGGTAGTACAGCATCTGTTCTCCCTTTGGGGCACACCTCAGGTGGACCTGTTTGCCTCCACGGAGAACGCGGGTTGAGTCTGTTCCATGCCCGCCCTCAGCAGGGCTCGCTGCAGGGATGCCTTCTCGAGGCAATGGACCCCGGCCTCTTTTACGCCTTTCCCCATTTCCTTGATCCACAAGGTGCTTCTCAAGGCGAGGAGGGACAAGGCGCAGGTGATTCTGATAGCCCCAGACTGGCCTCGCCAGTTCTGGTACCAGATCTCCTCAGTCTCAGCTCCAGGACTCGCGGCAGCTTCCAGCTCGCCCGGACCTGCTCTCAGTCAATCAGGGAAGGTGTTCCATCCGGACCTTCAATCCCTGCACCTGACGGCCTGGTTCCTGAGCGGCTAGGTTCCAGGCTTTGGGTCTTTCCGACGAGGTCCTCAATGTAGTTGAGGCGTCCCTAAGAGTCGACCAGAAAATGTTATGCCTTCAAATGAAAAAGGTTTTCCATTTGGTGTCAGGGCAAGGGCTTGGACCCTCCTCCTGTTCCTTGGCAAGCATCTTGGACTATTTATGGTCCCTTTCTAGTCAAGGGCTTAGGTCGACTGACCCTAAGGGGTGCACCTGGCAGCCATCTCTGCCACCGGGCGCTGGCCGGAAGCAGTCGGTGGCGAGGAGAAGGTGGTCTGGCGCTTTTCAAAGGCCCTGATCACATTTCCCTCCAGTGCGGGAACCCCCACCTCCGTGGGATCTACTGCTGGTACTGGCAAAGCTCATGGCAAGCTATTCGAACTCTATGCACAGGTGTGCTCTCTCTCACCTGTCGTGGAAGACCGCCTTCTTGGTGGCTATCACGCCAGCCAGAAGGATGGGAGAGCTCCAGGCGCTCCATCGAGTCTCCTTACCTGGTCTTCCCACAGGACAGGTTGTTCCATACCACCCAAATTCCTTCCGAAGGTGGTGTCGGAGTTTCACCTTAACCAGGTGTTGACTCTGCCGGTGTTCTACCCCAATCACACCTCGGAGGCGAATATAGGCTCCATACTCTGGATCCTAGAAGGGCACTCGCTTATTATAAGGAGCGCACGGCTGAAATTCGGGAGAGGTATCGCCAGCTGTTTGTCACCACGCTGAAGCCGCATCTGGCAGACCTGCAGCCAAGCGGACGATAAGCAGGTGGGTAACCTCCTGCATAGATCTCTTCATAAGTTAGCGGGCATGGAGCCTCCCAGAGGGATAAGAGCTCATTCTACCCGCCATACTGCTGCAACGGTGGCTGCTTCCAGGGACGCCCCTATCCAGGAAATCTGCAGGGCTGCTACCTGGAAGTCAGCAAACACCTTCATTACCCACTACCACATCGACCTTGAGTCACGCCGGATGCTGGTTTTGGGGCCCTGGTTCTCCAGTCTCTCTTCCCAAGTAAGTATATGGGGTGTGCGTCTTGCCTCCTCCTCCTCCCGGAGAACTGCTAGGAGTCTGCCAATGAGGTGGATGAACAACATATCCATGTCCCTAGAAATACAGGTTACTCACCTGTAACAGGAGTTCTAGGAATGGTATATGTTGTTCATCCACACACCCACCCGACCTCCCCGGCTCGACGCACAACCTGAGCTTCTCCAGCTGGCCAGATCTGGCGCCATGGGCGGAGCTGAGTTATACCACCCGGTGGGTGGGAGGAGCAAGCTTGAAGACCTTCCGCAAGATTTAAAGTGCAAGGATACTGCCAATGAGTGTGGATGAACAACATATACCATTCCTAGAACTCCTGTTACAGGTGAGTAACCTGTATTTTTATTATTCCCCATTGTTCTTCCACCCTCCTTCCTGCCCATTTGCTTGTGCATTCCTTAGGCACTCACCCATTTTGGCAAAGTCAGCCTCCTAAAGTCCAGTACTTTTGCCTTTGTATGGCTTGACTCTATTGCTGTGTTTATTGTGAACTATACTTTTCGATGGTCGCTAGTTCCCAGATGGCTACCCACTTCTACATCTGTGATCCTCTCTCCATCTCCATTTGAGAGAACCAGGTCTAAGATTGCTCCTCTCAGTGGGGTCCAATACTAGTTGTCTAAGGCATGCCCCTGTAGGGCATCTAGAATAACCCACTCTTCAAGTGGCTGCTGCAACTGCACTCCAGTTAACATCTGGCATATTCAGATCACCCATCAGCAGTATCTCCCTTTTTCTGCCATTCTAAGTATACTTTCTATCATTTCCTTGTCCATTTCCTCCCCTGAGAGGGGGGTCTGTATACAACCCCTGTGCGGATTGTGGTGCCATTGCCTGTCTCCAAATTTACCCACAGTGCTGCTTCTCCTCCCCGCTTACCCTTTTGTTCTGTTGCTTTTATTCCTTCCCTTATGTAAAGAGCTACTCCTCCCTCTTCTACCCTCCCTGTCCCTCCTGTAGATTGTGTAGCCTGGTATGTTCACATCCCAGTCATGGTTTGTGTGTACCATGTTTCTGTGACTGCCACGATATCCAGATGTTCCTCCTCCATCAAGGCCACTAATTCAGGAAGCTTGTTACCCAGACTACGGGCATTGGTACTCATTACTCTCCATTTTTGGATGGCTTTATATTCTGTTGCAGCATCCCCACTGACCTTTCTACCTCGGTCTTTTCTCATTTAGTACCCTGTTTTGTAGGAGAGGCTGGGATTTTCCTGCTGCTTATCAGTGCCTCCCTTTGACTAGTTTAAAGCTTGCCAATGAAGCATTTAAACCGATTGCTCAAAAGACTTGTTAACTTCCTGGACAGATGCAGACCATCCTGCCAGTATAGGCTGGTGTTTCTCCAGGTGGAACCCCAGTCCCCAATGAAGCCAGCCCCTGTGCTCCACACCATTTTTTCAGCCATTCATTAAACTGCATGGTGCTAATTACCCTCGCCTCCCCATGCCATTGACAGGCAGCACCTCTGAGAAGGATACTGTGTGCGCTACTTGACTTAGGCCCCTCCCAACTCTACAGTGTCCTCCTGCACTGCTCTGATCTCAGGATGAGCCAAGTCATTTGTCCCTAGGTGGACAATTATGTCCAGCTTAGACTCCCTTGCAGCTGTTCACGTGATCCTGAGGATGCGCTTCCTGTCCCTCCAAGCCACGGCACCAGGCGGGCACCTTACTTCAGTTTTCCCAGCTCCATCCCCTAATAATTGAGTGCCCCACCAGGAGCTGCTTCCTTTCCCTGTGGTGTCCTCTGCCTCCTTCCTGTGGGCCTCCTTGTGACAGTTGTCATCAATCTTCTCTCATGGTGCATCCATAGGGAGCTCTGCTCCCAGAATGGTATATGGATTGTGGAGTGGAACAGTTGACTGGGTGTGCCTCTGTTCCACCATCCTCACCCTCCCTGAGCCCACTGTGGTCCAACTGCTGTGCTTTCTTTGCAACCTCTGAGGTAGTGGTGGTGGCGCTGGTGCTCCCTGGATGGGGAGGTCCTTCCTACTGTCCAGTGTGGCCTGGGGAAGGTTTCCTTACTACTGTCCAGTGTGACCTGAAGACGGGCAACTTCCTCCCTCTGGGCAGAGAGTTGTCTGCAAATAGGGCAGCATCTCAGCCTCAGAAAGACTCCCGGAAGACTGCTGCCCCACAGCCATTACATTGCACTACTCCCCACGCTTATCTACTTTTTTTGTTTGTTTTTTGTGTGCGCGCATGTGTGATTGGTTTGTTATATAGAAATATATATATTAATGAATGTGTATGCTTATATTGTCAGTGCAGTGTGCTAGAGAGGATATGACAGTGAAATGCACCTTGCACTCTTGAGGAAATGATGTCAGAACCTCGGGTATAAAGGAACTATTTCCAGGGTGGGTGGGGTGAGGGGTGGGAAAGGGTTGGGCCTAAACTGTGCCCCTCACAAAACAATCAGCTAAAAGCCTCGCCCACCGGCCACATGAGTGCCTTCCTGTCAGCAAGATGCCTTACAACAATTTGACAGAGAAAATACCCTGCTAATCAAACAGAGAAAAATCCAGACATCCAAGTCAGACACAGGTAAACCTCTCCAGCCCCAAAACATCCTGGTGGTTTGTTAGCCACAAAGGAAAATCAAATATGCAGTTATTTCAGCCCTTCTGAAGATGCTGACAAGATAAGCAGTTTTGAAAACCCCTTCCTGAATTAAAAACTAAAATAATTAAATACAAAGCAATACCAATGTAAAAGTAAGGAAAACTTCTCTCAGATATAAGCAGAGAGAGAGGCTGTCTAAGGAACCTAAATAATACAGCACTGTCCTGAAGAGGAAATAAGGGTGACAGGCAACAAAGCGGAAGCTAATGCGGAAGGGCCTGATCAAAAGATCCCAAGTGGGGCACCAGTAAGACTTACAGGCAAGAGCTGGAGATATGGACTCATCTCAGCCTGCAAACGCTGCATTGTTAGAAGCGACTAAAGGTTAGACTGGAAGATGGAGGATTTCTAGTGCAGTTTAAGTTGTTGGATGCAAAGGTCATAATATTATCCGAAGATACACGGGAGCAACTAAACCCTCAGATAAAGTCCTAGCCATTACTCAGACACTAACTAAAGAAAATGGCTTCCTACGGAGAAAGCTAGAAAATCTTGAAAATACAGCCCAATCCACTAATGTCTATTTGTTGGGTTTACCTGAGGGGACAGAGGAAGATAATCTGATATTGTTTCTAAAGATTGGCTGAAAGAATTCATGAACATAGAGGAGGAATTTGCCATAGTTAAAACCTATAGAATCTCTTCACGTGGCTGTAGAGCTCAAGATGCTGTGAGAACACCTTGCCAAGAACACTCTTGATTCAGCTCCGCATGTCTTCTGAGGAAGATATGCTGCTTAACCACGCCAAAAATGTGAACCTATTGCAGTGGAATGAAAGCAGGGTGCATCTGTTCTGAGACCTTATCTACGCCACATGGATGAGAAGGAAAAGTATCGATGGAGTCAAGTCCCGTCTCTGCACGTTGGGGGTACATCATGTGCTCTTAATGCCTGCCAGTTTGAGAGTGGTATGGAGGTACTGTCTTTCAGTTTTCAGATGCGCCAAGCCGCCAAACTTCTTTCAAGGATAGAGCAACAGTGTTTAGTAAGGGATGAAGAAGAGTCTGGTCAAATGAGGAGGAAGTTTAAAATGTAAATGGAATTATACCAGAGGTGAAGGGGAGGATGGAGGAGGTGAGGTATGAGGCAGTTAGTAAGAAGTAAAAGTGAAAATGTGGTCTTTTGAAACTATCTGGAATTAATAATGAATGCAACTGTGCTAGTTTGGGACTTTTAAACAATTTCTGACTTTAAAATGTCAGTCTGAGACTGTGCTTTTTGCCTCTCACGAGGGTCCGCCTCACCCTTCCTTCACCTGCTTCTTCTGGAGTAAGCTGTCACTTCAGTACCATCTTTGCAAGGTGGTAGACGCCAACATCGGAGGACTCACATTAACTGTCTGCTATATACGAACTACCTGTCAGTTTTAACAAGTTGTTGATGCATCTGTGTGGTTTGGTTTTATCTCCCTTAAGTACAGGTCTTTGTATATCTGGATGGTCCCTGGTCTACCATACACAAAATTGACTTGGAAGGGATAGTTATTGGTGATCAGTGTTTTTTTTTTGTTTTGTTTTTCTTTCTTTAACTTGATATCGCTTGCTGTCGGTGGAAAAGCTTAAAGTGCAAAGTATTCATGTGAGATTCCGGGATAATTAATCCAGTGTTTTAGGGTGACATATGTTTGTTTTTATGCATATTGTGGTATCCCTGCTCATGGCCATATTTGGTCTATACTTTGAGGAAAATGCTATAAGCTATTTAGCTTAAAATCATTTGGGGTGCTGTTGAGCACTACTACTGAGTGGATGTACCTAACAATAGTTGTAAGCTTCATTAAAAGTTTTACAACTTTTATTACCTTTCTTAAACGTGTTGGAGTAGATTTGTTATTTCTAGGGTCCTGGTGATATTTGGAACAGTGTGATATATATTTTTTATTATGGTGCATTCCCACAAAAGTGGCCCCAGTGGGGTAAAAGTCGCAACCGACATTGGAGCAACAGGCCGTTACCTTGACATTGGCAAGCAAAGCGGGGAGCTGCCTTTGAAAGCGCTGCAGGTACCCATGTGTGCCATAGACTCGAAAGTGGATTCCATACTTCAGCGCTTGGTAAACAAGATCAGAGAAATTGAAGCAGCCATGAAGACTGCAATTCAGCAGAACGGGCACGCTGTCCAAGCACTGTCGACCACGGCGAGGTTGGTTCAGGAGAATGGCCAACTTCACTACCATTTGAAGCACTGGGAAATGCCTATCGCAGCACCTAACGTTAGAGTGGTTGGGCTGCCGGAGGGGTCCGGTGATCCAGACCTCCTGACCTTCCTAAAGAACTGGCTCCTGCAGTCTTACATTTGGATTCCACTTCAATGCCCATTTCATGAAGGCTTACCATAGAGGCACAGAAGGACTTTTAAGAACTGTTCCTTCTTGGTCATGGACGGAGGCATAAAGTGCAGATCCTGCAGGCATCTCGCGTGTAGAGCAGCTGGATTACAAGAGACATGCTTTACACTTCTTTCCGACTTATCATATGCTACAAGGGCACGCCGCCAAAAGTTTGAGTTTCGGAACACCTTGAAACGCTTTGGGTGAGGTGCACTTTTTGCTTATGCTTGCTTGCAGATCTGTTATGGGGGACATACTTTTAAGTTCACTGGTCCCTGGAGGCAGGCCAGTGGGTAGAGAAAATCCAGAAAAATTTGAGGCATCTCAGTCCGGGGTGAATTGTAGCTGGATATGTATTTCTGTACTAAGTTTATTTCAAGTTTATTGCCTTAATATTCAGACTCAAATGATCTTTCCTCTGACGGTTTTCTGCTCACTGTGATATCTTAGTTTGAACTTTAAAAATAATGATTACTGTTTTAACGGTTAACTTGTTTCAGCTATGCAGCACATATAGTTAAAGTTTTGATGTTTAAAAGGTATTTAGAGCGCTTGTAAGTGCACTTACATATTGGGACCTTTAATATCTTTGGAAAAGGGGTCTAATCAGCATTGGCTGTTGAATTTGCTTTTGGGATATCATTTTATTGATCTGGACTGACCTCTCTCTTGAGAGTGTAGCTATCCGTATAAATATCTTTTGTATCTTACAATTCTCTTGGTATTCCCTACATTCGTAACTATTATGTCTAAATTTATATATCCTGTTCGATTAGATGACTCCTGTTTGGATTCTACTGTCTGACATATGCAGTGTGTATCTCTGTGTGTTTATATGATATTTTCAATAAACATAAAGTACAAAAATCATTTAGAGGTAACTAAGTTGATTTTAAATATTATAATATGTTAATCCCCAAATTATTTTAATAAAACACAGGGTGCTTTGAAATAATATACACTGTGACAGGGTTGAATAAGGCCCTATCCCAGTTGTTATGAGAGTGAGTTTAAATGCAAGGATCTGTTCTATTCTCTCATTTTCTCTCTTTCTTTGTCTGGTTGTGCAACCAGATTTGTTTGTGAGACTTAGGACCTGATCACTCAGATGGTCTTGCAGTTCTCTGCCTCTCGCTATCTCTACCTTCACTTGCAGTTTTGTCCCCCCAAATATCTGCTGGTATAAAATATATGTGAATCATTATGTGGAAATGTAACTGATACTGGATCCCTTTGTTTAAAATGAACATAGTTTTATTGTTGAAATGTATATACTTATACTTTTGAAATTATTGCAAAAAGCTGTTTAAGCTAGTTTGCAAACTCTCCGAGAAGCTGTAAGCAAGAAGTCAGTTCTGGGTCACAATGTACTGTTTGCTGCACTTGTTGAAACATACAAGAACACTTTGTGAGAAGCATACTGTTTTCTAATCGAGCCGGGGTTGTATAGACTTTAAAAAAAGCTGCACTTTCTTGCAAGAGAGAAGCACAGAGACTGTGATTGGAAATTGAGAAGAAACACAGATGGACTTTCTCTGTTTATACTGCCTTTGTAAATAGTTATACTAAATTTCTTTATTTTACTGTTAATAATAAATCACTTGTTGAGAATTTTACAACTGTTGTTGGTTTCTTATGCTTTCTGACTTGTGCCTCGACAACATACACTACTGTTAAAATGTTGAAATTAGCTTACTGTAAGCAAAGGTCTGTCTGCTTAAGCAAATTCATGTAATGTAAATTTGCATAAATGCAATAAAATATAAGTAAACAAAAACAGGGGTACTCACCCTACCCGATGGAGGGAAGCAGTGAAGGTATGGTACTGGCATCTGTCTCATGGCCTTCAGCTATCAGCGCTTTCTCCCCTGTTCCACAATGTCTTGGCAGACAGGTTAAGCGGGCTCTAGTCGATAGTTCATGAATGGGAACTACTGTCTTCTGTGGTAAGCAACCTCTTCATAAGTTGGGGTCATTCAGAGCTGGACTTTCTTGCATCCCCACACACACACAAAAGTGCCACGTTTCTGCTCGCTCCATGGCCTGGAGTTGTTGGAGACACGTTGTCCTCTCCTGGAAAAATTCCTATATTCATTTCCTTCATTCCTCTAATACAGACGGTTCTGCTCAAGGTGTGGGTGGAAAGTGCCACTCTAATCCTCAGTGCTGTGTTCTGTTCTTGCCAGGTATGGTTTCCTCTCCTTAGCATCTGTCAGTGGAGACACCTGTCCCTTTACCTTTGTATCAAGGTCTTGTGTCACAGGCAAAGGATCCCTGACCCATCTGGACCTCAAGTCCCTACAGCTGTATGCATGGCTCCTGAAGACATAGTCATTACACGTTTGTTTATCTGATGACCTGCTTGTGGCTGGCTAAGAAACCACCTACCATGACAGTACTTATTCCCTGAAAGGGAATGTTTCACTTTGTGGGCTGCTTCCTGAATATGGACCCTTTTACCTGTCCTATGAATGCTGTGTTGGAATACTTGATCTTCAGGGGTATTTTCATTTCATTTTAAATTTTTATTTGTTGACTAGGTAAGGACACTGGAGCAAGCCCATTTTCAGGTCTGACCCAACAAAAGACAGAAACAACGATACAAGTTACTTTTGGACAAAACAAATACATGACTCCATAGTTCAAATAAGCCCTAAAATTATTCTTAAAATTTAAAAGAGAAGTGGAAGAATGAACTTCAAGAGGCAGTGCATTCCAAACTTGAGGGGCTGCCACTGAGTGACCTTGCACCCACTTTAGTTGAAAGAAGGCATTTTTCAAAATAATGCCACTATTAGAACGCAAGTTACAGATAGGGGGCCTTACTGTAACCAAGTCTGATAACGGTATGTGAAATTTAAAAAAATAGATATGAAAACTTGACAGCCAAAATAAAACGTGATCCTGTTATTTAATGCTAGGTAGCCAAGCTTGGAGTACATTAAATAATGGTGAGATCAAGTGAACAATCCAGAACAAACAGACAAACATTATTATAGGTCACAGTTAGCACTTTAAGCTTACCAACTGAGAGTCTATAATAAAGACTAGCAACATAATAAAAGTGGGGCAAGAGTATTCCCATGGCAATAGATGTTCTAATATCTTAAGGAAATATTACTTCATTTTAAATAGAACACCCAATTTTTGATTGCCCTTTGACTGATGGCATTTACCTGCAAGGAAAAAGTTAAACCTGGATCCAGCAGGGACTCCCAGATATCTGAATTCTTTTACAAATTCTACAACAGTCCCTCAGGATTATAAATCAAAGTGGATCCTTCTTCAACAAATGAGGGGTTCCAAACAACATTGATTTTGTCTTGCTAATATTAAGAATCATGTGATTGCTTGTAAACCAAGTACAAGCATCATAAAATTGATTGTAATAAAGATTCTAGTTGAGAGCTTGAACGAGATTGAAAATAAATGATCAAATCGTCGCATAAAGACAATTACATGCATTAAAAATAGGAGAGAGAGAATTAACAATGAGAATAAGAGAGCCCAAAATGGACCCTCTGAGGTACCCTAAATTCATGGGTCTAATGAAGGAAGTAACTGGTCTCTATACCTACAACCTGGGACCTACTGGATAAATAGTCTCTGCACCAGAGCAAAAGGACCCTCTGAGAAACCAAGAAGGCCCAATTTTGAGCATAACAAAGGGTGATTAATAAAGTCGAATGCCTTGGTCAGGTCCACTAACACTGCCCCTCTAACAGGCCCATGTCAAAACCCTGGAGGACAGCGCCAGAACCTGACCAAGGCAGTCTCTGTTCCATGGTTTCGCTAAAAGCCATGTTGCTCTGGGCAGAGAACTGAATATTTCTGCAAATACTTAGTAATTTGATTCGCGCCACTTCCAAGCAATTTACTCAACGGATTAAGAATTGGTATAGGCCTAAAGTTGTCAAAGAATTAGCACCAAGTTTTTGGGAATTTGAACTACCTAGCTTGTTTCCATAGAAATGGAAATTGGCCTGTAATAAGGCATAAGGTTTGAATCCCCAGCTTCCACTTGCATACTGTGTGACCCTGAGCAAGTCACATAACTTCCTGTGCTTCAGGTCGGTCCTGTAAAAAACTTTCAGCTTAGTGTGCTACTCCTGGTTAAACAATTAAAAAAAATTGTACAAAGGAAAGCAGTTTGAGGTGCAATCAACTTGAGAAAAGCGACTGTCAATCCTTCACCACAGTCTACAAACTTATTAGGCAGGCTAATAATTTAATTACTGCTGACTTTGTGATCCTTTTAAAATAAAATTTAGGTCCGTCACTCAAGACCTCACTTGTAGTTAAATTTTGTTGTTGTTGTTGTTTAACCAGGAATAGTGAGTAATTAGAAAAATGGCTTCCATAACTAGAAAATTTGTAATTAAATTCTCCGCTATAACCAAAGGATCAGTTAAAACTCCATCCGAAGATAAGATCTTAATAGCTGACCCTTCAGAGGGGGCAATCAGGTTTTACAGAATTCCAGTATTTTTTAGTATCTGCCCAATTCTCACTCAGTTGTTTTTATAAAAAATTTTTAGCACTAGTCACTAAATTACTAACCTTATTCCTTAAGAAATTATATCTATCCAAAATAACCCTGACAGTAACTGCTTATATTTTGCCAAGCAAGATTTCTTGCCTTACTCCACTATTTAATTTTTCCATTGAACCACCTGTTCATAAACCCCTTTATTCTTAGTTTACGTAAAGGAAAATAAACTTCCTGAACTGGTTGGAGTTGCTTACAGAAATAGTCTACCGCACAATCAGGGTCTGGAATTAAATCTAGAACAGACCACTTAATTAAAAAAGGCTGCGCCAAGTTTTTTTTTTATTCTTTATTTTTCGGGTCAGTATTACAGCAGGAATACATATTTACAACAATTTCATTGTTTATGTTATACACATACAGTGGAAATTCATGCATTACAAGACATTTTATCCAGTTTAAGCCATTTGTACAAATCACTTCAGGCATATAATGTCCGGTATCATTGAATTGATAATGAACTACATGTGGGAAGAGAGAAGCAGGTACCAATGGGTTTATCTCATTAGGGATAAATGAATCAACTAATGGGGAGATATAGAGGACCCATGACCCCAAGAGATTTCAAACTGGGGAATACGGTCGGCTCTTTTAGCAAAGAATCGTTCAGGTAAGATTTCTGACACTATAGAGTGCCAGTGGGTCAAAGTTGGGCTGTGGACTTCCGCCATAAGCGGGTGATTACCTTCTTAGCTGCCGCCAAATATAAATAAAGCTTGTTTTTTTTTGGGGGTTACTAAGTTTCTTCCCAATGTATAACAGAATCATTTGATTTGTTAAAACCAAATCTGTATCAATTAATGTTTGAAGACTCCTGGCAATATCTTTCCAGTACTGGGAAATTTTCGGACATGTACAGAAAATATAGGTGTATTAGCTCCACCTGCCCACATTCTCTCCAACACTTCCCCAAGTTTCCAGGTAGGAATTTAGCAATTTTATTTGGGGACATAAAAAATGCATGCGGCATTTCCAAATATATTCGAGCCAATGGGAAGCTGAAGAAGCCTTCATGGATCGGGATAATTGGCTCTAGCTATTTATCATATGTAATCTGGGTATTTAATTCATTTCATTTAGTCAAACATTCTTTGTAGTCTGCTTCCAATTTTCCCTCAAGGCTCTGTAAAGCTGACCAATTAATTGTGTTGAGAGTTTACCCTCAATTGCCTCAATTATCAGGTTCATGAAGTTAGGCTTCGGGAGGAAGGGCCAATCGAGTGGAACCCAGATCCATCAGATATGAGCGTATCTGCAAAAATCTAAAGTGATGCGTGAAAGGGAGTACAAATTTAGACTGTGGGGAGGCAAAGGGCATCGCCATGCGTATCTAGAAATTGGTAAAACATCGAAAGGCCTAATTTATGCCACTCCTTATATGTATGGTCTTGGCTGGCTGCTGTGAACTGCTTTTCCTAGTCACCAGTCGAAATAAATAAAAAGCTCTGCCAGTTCCGAGCTGACCTAATTTCATATCATATTTTAGTATGCTATGGTCCCCACATGAAGTCCCTCAAGGATGGAATGGAGTCTAATGGAGAAAACAAAACTGGCAGTATATCATGAAGGTCATTCAGGGAAAATTCAATTAATTTCCATGGGGCATAGTATGTCTATTAAACCACATAAATATAACTTTAGATGTCGTGGCCCTGTGATATTCTTTTAGATTAGGGAGGTTTAAGTCTCTTTTGGCAATAGTAGCTGTATGGATGACCATTTTATCCTAGGATGTTTCCAGGCCCAGACAAACCTGGAGAAGATTCTATCTCAGGAAAAAAATAAAACCTGGATGAAATTAAAGGTAAAGTTTGAAAAAAGTATAAGATCTTTGGAAAGACTGTCATTTGGATAGTCTGTATCACGCTGATGGAATGATAAGTACAAATGTGCCCACCTTTACAATAGTTGTTCTGTGGCAACAGTTACAGGCTCCAGGTTCAGGAGCTCTAAAGATCCAGATCTCTGGGAATTATGACTTCAGATATCAAATTCTGTTATTTCGCCATCTAACTGGTAATAGAGCACTCAGACCATGGGTTGGGACAAAGTTAAGAGGAGAATCTCCGTTTTGAATATTAATCTTGTATCCAGCAACCTCCGAGAACCTCTCATAGAAACACAGATTTTGACGGCAGATAAGGACCCTTGACCCACCCAGTCTGCCCATTTCCCTACCTAATGGATAAGCTGCAGATCCTAGTTAACCAGCAGCCTACTTCTTCCTACCCCACCCCTAGAACTGCTTTATGACTGTCCCATGCATGCTTGAATTCCATCACTGTTTTGACTCACAACCTCCTCCGAAGGCCGTTCCATGCATCCACAACCCTCTCTGTGAAAAATACTTCCTTAAATTACCTCTGAGCCCCCTCTTCTATCTTCAAATTGTGCCCCTTGTTCTTGCACACCTCTTTTTTGAAAGATGCTACCCTCTTGGACTTCATTGATTCCCTTGAGGTACTTGAAAGTTTCTATCATGTCCCCCTCTCCTCCTTTCCTCGAGGCTTACATATTCAGCTCCTTAAGTCTCTCTTCATATGTCTTCCGTGCAGACCCTGCACCATTTTAGTTGCCCTCCTCTGGACAGCCTCCATCCTGTCTGTCTTTGCAGCGATTGGGTCTCCAGAACTGCATGCAGTACTCCAGATGGGGTCTCACCAACTGTCTGTACAGAGGGATAATAACTTCCTGTTTTCTACTGGTGATGCCTCTCCTGTGCATCCCAGTATCACCCCCAGCCCTCCTTGCTGCCCTCTCACATTGCTTGCCCACCTTTAGGTCATCTGATATGACTACCCCAGGTCCTTTCCATTTTGTTGTTGTTAGTATCTCACCCCCATTGTGTACTCTTCCCTGGGTTTTGTTTCCCAGGTGCATTACCTTGCACTTCTTAGCATTGAATCTAAGCTGCCATACATTTGACCATTCCTCTAACCTTGCCAAGTCCCTTCTCATCCTTTCCTCCACCTTGTGCATCAACTCTGTTGCAGATCTTTGTGTCATCTGCAAAGAGACATACTTTTCCTTCCAGTCCCTCTGTAATGTCGCTGTGATAAAGACATTGAAGAGGACCCGGTCCTAATACTGAACCCCTGCGTACCCCACTGGTAACCTCCTTTCTTCAGAGTGGACCCATTTACTATTACTCTGTGTCCTATTCTTCAGCTAATTCTTTACCCAGGCTGTCATCTTGGGACCCACTCCCAGGCTGGCTAACTTGTATATTAATCTTTGTGTGGGACTGTGTCAAATGCCTTGCTAAAGTCTAGGTAGGCCATGTCCACAGCCCCTCCTGATCTACAACTTTGGTCACCCAGTCAAAGAAATCTATCAGATTGTCTGGCGTGACCTTCCGCTATGAATCCATGCTGCCTTGGGTCCTGAGCCCCTCTGGCCTCTAGATACTCAACAATTCTTTCCTTCAGAAGTGATTCCATATTTTCGCTACCACTGAGGTTAAACTAACAGGTCTGTAATTTTCTGCTTCTGCCTTGCTCCCACTTTTGTGAAGGGAATCACATCTGCCCTTCTCCAGTCCTCGGGTACCACCCCATCCTCCCATGATGTGTTAAAGAGGGTAGTCAGTGGTGTCACTAGTTCTACCCTTAGTTCTTTTAGAATTCTGGGATGAATCCCATCAGGCCTCATTGCTTTGTCCACCTTCAGTTTTAAGAGTTCTTTCAGAACCCTTTCTTCTGTAAATGGGCTGGTATCAACTTCTGTATCCAGAGTGTTTCTACTGTTTGTTTTAGGTACCTCCCCACTTCCTTTGTAAATACTGAGCAAAATATTTGTTTAGTATCTCTGCCTTTCACAGTCACCCTCTGCCCACCTCACTCCTCTTTATTAAGCCTCACTAACCCTCCCTTGGTCTTTCTTGCTCCCTGATGTACCTATAAAAGGTTTTATCCCCTTCTTAACTGAGTTGGCTATCTTTTCCTCGGTTTGGGCCTTTGCTGTTCTGACTGCCTTCCGGCTTCCTTTGCTTTAACTGATACAGTTCTCTGTCCTGCTCCTTCTGTGATTCCTTGTACTTCCTGAATGCTTTCTTTTCTCTTGAACCTTCACTGCCACTTCCTTTGAGAACCATAGTGGTTTCTTACATCGTTTGTTTTATTTGCTTCACACAAAGGCTTGTTACCTCTGTGATGGCAGTTTTATTATTCCCATTGTTCTTCCACCTCCTTCCTGCCCATTTGCTAGTGCATTCCTTAGGCACTCACCCATTTTGGCAAAGTCAGCCCTCCTCATCACCTCCAGAATGGCCAGGACTGAGCTTTCAGGGTCTAATAGGGTCAGCAGTATATCATCCGTACATAACGAGAGAGTAAATTTTCCCGAGGTATCCCGTGAATGTCAGGATTTGCCTAATAGCCTCTGCCAGTGGTTCAATATATAAAGCAAACAAAGTGGGCAACCGTGGCTTAGTCCCTCTGCCTAGATGTATTCTGTCTGATAGCTGGCCATTCACCTTGATATGTGCTTTTGGAGAGGCATATACCTTTTAGCAGGGAAATAAATTCCTGGGAACTCGAACTCGGAGAGGGTCCTCCATAAGAAAATCCAGCTAACCTGGTTGAAAGCCTTGTGAGCATCTAGGCTGACAAAGGTTGCGGGATTTTTCTTATTCACATAATCAAGGAGATTTACTGTTCTTCGATATTGTCCAAGTTTGTCTGTTCTGGACAAACCCTGATTGATCTGGATTCACTAACTCGAATCAGTTCTTCTGTTCTGTGAGTCCATATAGACATAGACAACTTATAATCCATATTGAGTATGGATATCGATCTATATGAAGTAACTAAATCTGGGGTTTACCTTGTTTCGACACCTGAGATATTAGTATAATCCCAGGAAGGAGGGGAGCCTCCCTCCTGTATCTCCTGAAATGACTTAACTAATACAGGGGCAATCTGTTTGTAAAGTTTTATACCATTCACAGATATTCCATCTGGGCCTGGGTTTTTAAGGTTTTACTATCTGTCACCACCCTTTTAAGTTCTTCCATCCTTATTGGGAGCTTCAGTTTCTCTACCACCTCTTTTGATAATCTGGGAAGTGCGAGGAGTGAAAAAGTTCTCCAGCTTATTCGTGTTGACTAGCTCGAGCAGTATATAGCTGGGAGTAATAATTCTGAAAGCTAACTGCTATTTGTTCTGAGTGAGTTACCTGGGTATTAGATGCAGAATCAGTTAAGTGTGAAATGTATGTAGCTGCCCTCTGCCCTCTTAATCTTCTAGTTAGATTCCGAGCCCCTTTTGGCCCTCCTGACTGCGCCAAGTTTGAGAATCAAAATTCTTGAAGTTATGTGATTGAATAATCCTCGGGATACCTTTCCTTTTAAAATTCAGGACACAGTAAGTGTACGGTGATCACTGGTAGATTCAGCAGGACCCGGAGACATAATGTCAGCTCTGTTGGTAACAATCCAATCAAGAGTGGTATGACAGCCTGCCCGGTGGCACTAAGGGTTGAGGCGCTGACGCCACTCACGCTACACCCGGCGACCCAGGTTTGGGAACGGACTCGGGTTGCTGGAGGTTGGTGGGTGAGGAGGATTGGGCGTCCCTGTGGATGCTGTCCTCCTTCTGGGGTGAGATACCAGGGTGCTTCTGGTACCTACCCCTGAAGCCGGTGGATGCATGGGCTTGGGCACCGCGACACTACTGTAGTCGGGAGAGAGATGCTGTTAAGCGCATGGCAGTCAGCGTGCAGCCAGCACGCCGTCAGCCTGGACATATGTCCTATGTGCAGGTGTCCCAGGGGATGGGAGAAAACGGGGGAAAATGTAAACACCCGGGCCCCATGGCATAAATGAAACTGGGATGGGATGCCTTGGGGATTGCCCTGACGGATGGAGTAGGAGGAGGTGCGAGGCCTCCTCTGAAGCCATGGGAGCCAGGCAAATACAAAGAGTGGTATGATTTCCACTAAGATGGTTAAGCCTGGTGGGTTCTGCAATCAGCTGAGTTAAATTATAAGAGGCAAAATGTGTCCAACCCCAAATCAGCGGATTGCAACCAGTTCAAGTTTGTCTCCCACAAAGAGAAAATCTGAGGAGCCCAAATGATCAGAAGCTTTATCCAAAACTCCCTCAACCCAGCTAACCCACAGGTAGGGGATTATAAATGCAACGTAGTAACCTATTTCTTACCTCCCAAAATGAGTCTTAACAATAGCCAGTCATTCTGAGAGTCGAGTTAATACTGCTGTCCAATATCGATACCTGTAAATTTTCCTATTCAGCACTATAACCCACCGCCTTTCTTACATCCTTTCCTATAAGCCCGAGTGACTTTATATCCAGGAATTAAACAGTTATTATCCAAAGTAGAATGCTTCAACCAAGATTTAGATAAACCAAAACATGAGGTTTGTTATTCAGAATGATAATTTCAACCTCGGCTTTTTTGAGGGTAACTTCTTGCATTTAGATGCATTACCTTCAACCCATGTTCTGTGCACCCTCTTCCCACAGACTACTTGAAAAGAGTTG
Source organism: Neoceratodus forsteri (assembly GCA_016271365.2). Taxonomy (NCBI): domain Eukaryota; kingdom Metazoa; phylum Chordata; order Ceratodontiformes; family Ceratodontidae; genus Neoceratodus; species Neoceratodus forsteri. Next base: position 353,967,797 of record CM057452.1, on the reverse strand, counting down.
GTGGCGGGTTCTGGGTTTAATTCAACGCCCCTGATAATATCAGTAGTAAATAGGACAATGCCAAACCCTTTAGACTACTGCAATTTCAAGCAAACCCTTGGAAGATGATGCAAAGTAGAAAATAAAAGGTGAAAACCACAACCCTCAAACCATTATCAGATTGTAATAACAGCTCATAAATATATGTAACTCTACATTTGTATACTAACATATTGGACATACTGTAGTCCAAATCAGGTTTGTCCAGCCAACCTCCGTTTCAGTACAGCCAATTGTAATATTATATATGACTAAACAAACTAATACTACACAGTTCCACCTAGTTGCCAGAGTACCCAGCATTCTCAAGGGCTGGAGTACTCTAGCCTGATTACAACTATAGTTGCGCTCCCAACTCCCACGGCTCCCTGGACTTCCTCTGACTCACACTTGGCTCCCAGTTCACGAGGAAGCTGTTGCATCTTGAGTGCTGGATTCCCCATTACCCCTGAATTGGGCTGCCACCACCAATTGGGGAGAGGGGTGAGGCTCCGTGCAACTAACTAGATGACTGTTGCTAAGCAATACAGGTGGCTGGGTTACAAACAAGTAGTGTTGAGAGAGGAGCCGCTGCAATTAGGGTTAGGCAGACATCCAGGGCCGGGAGACCAGTGAAAATCAACACAGTCTCGGAGGTGAAGTGCAGTTACAGTACTATTGTGCAAAGTTTATTCAGCATCCAGCAGCAAGTAAAAAGCAGTAGCAACAGAATAGGTGCAATTAGGTCTGTCTTCAGGCAGCAAGCCTTGTCACGCTTGCAATATTCAACTCAGTTCGTCACACTTCCAGCAGCAATTAAAGTGCAGATACTTGTACTACGGCACAGTTTGTCTCACATCCAGCAGCAATTTAATATGCAGATAGAGTACACTTCAGCACAGTTCATGTCTTATCCAGCTAATGTTAAAATGAATGCAGCAATATGTCAGAAGACAGTCACAACAGCAGCTTGTAGGACATAAGCAATCAAAATAATGCATCCTTATCTGATTTAGTTAACATATGGCAGTTCTTTCATTCAGATGCAGTATAAAAACAGGTGGTGAAATTCACTCACTCCACTTCTTGGCAGCAAGCGTGACTATGTAGGCTGTGAGTTACCACTTCTAGATTCCTTCAACCCTCCACAAAAGCACAGACCAGCTCAGATGATAAAGTAACATAGAAACATAGACTTTGATGGCAGATAAGGATCACTTGGCCACTCTAGTCTGCCTATTTCCTACCTATTGATAAGCTGCAGATTCTAGTTAACCAACAGCCTACTTCCTGCAACCCCCACTATAATTGCCATATGTCTGTCCCATGCATGTTTGAATTCCCCACTGTTTTAGACCCCACAACCTCCTCCAGGAAGGCAGTTCCATGCGTCCACCACTCTCTCCGTGAAAAAGAATTTCCTCACATTACCCTGAGCCGTCCCTCTAACTTTAAATTGTGCCCTCGTTTACACATCTTTTCTGAAAGATGCTACCCTCCTGGACTTTGTTGATTCCTTGAGGTACTTAAAGTTTCTATCATGTTCCCCGTCCTCCTTTCATCAAGGGTATACATATTAAGCTCTCTGTCTCTCTTCATATGGTTTCTGATGTAGACCCTGCACCATTTTAGTTGCCCTCCTCTGGACTGCTTCCATCCTGTCTATGTCCTTGCGTGAGATGAGGTCTCCAAAACTGCGCGAGTACTCCAGATGGGGTCTCACCAACTGTCTGTATAGAGGGATAACCACTTCCCTTTTTCTACTTGTGATGCCCTTCCTATGCATCCCAGTATCCCCTGGCTCTCCTTACTGACTTCTCACATTGCTTACCCACCTTTAGGTCATCTGATATGACTACATCCAGATCCTTTCCATTATTATTGTCGCTAGTACCTGCCCTGCTATTGTGTGCTCTTCTCCTGGATTTTATTTCCCAGGTGCATTACTTTGCACTTCTTTGCATTGAATCTAAGTTGCCATATGTCTGACCATTCCTCCAACCTTGCCAAGTCCCTTCTCATCCTTTCTATCCCCTTGTGTATCAACTCTGTTACAGATCGTTGTGTCATCCGCAAAGAAGCATACCTTTCCTTCCAGAGCCTCTGCAATGTCACCTATAAAGACATTAAAGAGGACTGGACCCAGTACTGAGCCCTGATGTACTCCACCAGTAACCCCCTTTCTTCAGAATGTATTCCATTCACTATTACCTTCTGTGTCCTGTTGTGCAGCCAGTTTGCTACCCAGGCTACCACCCTGGGACCCACTCCCAAGCTGGCTAACTTGATTATTAATCTTTGTGCGGGACTGTGTCAAGTGCCTTGCTAAAGTCTAGGTAGGCCATATCCTTAGCCCCTCCCTGGTCTATTACTTTGGTCACCGAGTCAAAGAAATCGATTCGATTTGTCTGACATGACCTTCCTGCTGTGAATCCATGCTGCTTTGGGTCCTGTGCCCCGCTGGCCTCTAGGTACTGAACAATTCTTTCTTTCAGAAGTGATTCCATCATTTTCCCACCACTGAGGTTAAACTAACAGGTCTGTAGTTTCCTGCTTCTGCCTTGCTCCCACTTTTGTGAAGGGAATCCATCTGCCTTCTCCAGTCCTCCGTACCACCCCATCTTCCCATGATTTGTTAAAAGTGTGGTTAGTGGTGTCACTAGGTCCTCCGTTAGCTCTTTTAGGATTCTAGGTGAATCCTTCAGGCCCCATTGCTTTGTCCACCTTGAGTTTTAGGAGTCCTTTCAGTACTCTTTCTTCTGTAAATGGATTAGTGTCAACCCCACTATCCAGAGTGCTTCTACTCTTTGGTTTAGGTAACTCCTCCTCTTCCTCTTTGTGAATACTGAGCAAAAGTATTCATTCAGTATCTCTGCCTTTTCACGGTCTCCTCTGCCCACCCCCTCTCCTTTATTAATCTTCACTATCCTCCCTTAACCTTTCTATGCTCCCTAATGTACCTATAAAGGTTTTATCCCCTTCTTAACTGAGTTGGCTGTCTTTTCCTCAGTTTGGGCCTCTTTGCTTGACTGCCTTCCCACTTCTTTCTGTTTAACTGATACAAATCCCTGTTGTGCTTCGTCTGTGATTCCTTATACTTTTGAATGCAGCCTTTTTCTCCTTAACCTTCCCTGACACCTCTTTTGAGAGCCATAGTGTTTTTTATTCCTCTTTTGTTTTCTTTATTTGTTTCACACAAAGGCTTGTTGCCTCCACGATGGCAGTTTTGATTTTTATCCATTGTTCTTCCACCCTCCTTTCTGGCCATTTGCTAATGCATTCCTCAGGTATTCACCCATTATGCCAAAATCAGCCCTTCTAAAGTCCAGTATCCTTGTCTTTGTATGGCTTGTCTCTATGGTTGTGTTTATTGTGAAGCACACTGTGCAGTGGTCTTGTTCCCAGATGTCTACTGACTTCTAAGTTTGTGATCCTCTCTCCATTTGAGAGCACCAGGTCTAATATTGCTCCCTCCCGAGTGGGTTCCACCACTAGCTGTCTAAGGCATGCTCCCTGTAGGGCATCGAGAATGACCCTGCTCTTGGATGTGGCTGCAGTCCATGTTGCCCAGTTAACATCTGGCATATTCAGGTCCCCATCAACAGTATCTCCCTTTTTCAGCCATTTTGAGCATGCCCTCTATCATTTTCTTGTCCAAGTAGAATATCAGGAGTCTCATCTGCCACACTCCTCTGACTCCACACTTGGCCATACTGAACCGGGAAGACACCGTAGGAACTTCACCGGTGAATGGGGAATCTACACAGAAGATTTTCAGCAGTGCGACTGGGCCCGCCCACACACGCCATCAGCTGTTGCCAGCCCTATTAAAACATGAGGCGGGACTGCACCCCCCTCAGTTCTTTCCACTGTCTACTTGAAGCACAGTCTCCAAGGAAGCACCATTGCAGTGTTTGTGCTTTTTTTTCTTCATAACTCTCTCAAATCTCTTTTCAGAGATTTATTTTTGTTTTTTCTTTTATGTTGAGAGTTAAACCTTCAGCTTCTCTCTTCCGTTGTTGCCACTATGGAAAGAAGATTGCCTCCAGCAATGAGCAGTCTGTGTGTTTGCTGTCTTGGGCCTGATCACTACACCTTGGACTGTGAGCTCTGACAATAGTTTAATCAAATCACCCTTAGGTGATGCAGAAATGTATCCATACTTTCATAGAACAGCAGGTAGCTAGCTACGAACCAGGGTCCTCCTGGGTGCCAGCCAGCCAGTTGCCCTCCGGTGCAAGAGCTCAAAGTCCTCCCAAGTCAAAGATAAGTCCTTGGGGAAAAGACATAGAAAAGAGCAGCATCACCACCGCCTCTCTGGCATATCCTGTTCTCTATCTAATCGGCCCCTTTGGGGGGCTTTTCATCTGAGGTGGCTGTCCTGGATGAAGACCTGCTGTCCAGGTGTTGGTTCACCCAGACCCATACTGACAGCTTCTCCTCCCGACTCTCAGGGCGCACGACTCAATCTCTGGGTCATTGACCCCATCTCCATCGACAACCGGCTTTAAGATTACAGTGGCCTCTTCGAGACCACACCCTTTTCCGTCAAATGCAATGGGCTCAGTCTCATGCAGCAGTCTGGTCTGGCTGACATCTGTGCTGCTGACCCCACCTCTGGTGACCATGGACTTGAATGAAGTTCTAGTTAGCTTTACTAATGTGAATGTCCTGCAATTTGCTGCCTTTAACAGGCTTTTCGTCCATAGCGTCTTGCCTACGCATTTGTCTCTTTTCATTGGTCCTGGGAGCCAGACTGAGGCCCGTCGGCACATCCGACACCAGACCCAGATGAAGAGGTCAGCTTCAACTATATTGCTGATGGGCGATCTGAATATGCCAGATGTTAACTGAGTGCAGTTGCAGCTGCCACTTCAAGAGTGGAGTTGTTCTAGATGCCCCTACAGGAGCATGCCTTAGACAACTAGTACTGGAGCCCACCGAGAGGGAGCAATATTAGACTTGATTCTCTCAAATGGAGATGGAGAGAGGATCACAGATGTAGAAGTGGGTAGCCATCTGGGAACTAGCGACCATCGAACAGTATGGTTCACAATAAACACAGCAATAGAGTCAAGCCATACAAAGACAAAAGTACTGGACTTTAGGAGGCTGACTTTGCTAAAATAGGTGAGTGCCTAAGGAATGCACTAGCAAATGGGCAGGAAGGAGGTGGAAGAACAATGGGGAATAATAAAACTGCCATCACAGAGGTAACGAGCCTTTGGTGAAGCAAATAAACAAAACAAAACGATGTAAGAAACCACTATGGTTCTCAAAGGAAGTGGCAGTGAAGGTTCAAGAGAAAAGAAAGCATTCAGGAAGTACAAGGAATCGTAGAAGGAGCAGGACAGAGAATTGTATCAGTTAAAACAAAAGGAGGCTGGGAAGGCAGTCAGAACAGCAAAGGCCCAAACCGAGGAAAAGATAGCCAACTCTGTTAAGAAGGGGATAAAACTTTTATAGGTACATCAGGTAGTGTAGGAAGACCAAGGGAGGGATAGTGAGGCTTAATAAAGGGAGGGAGGGTGGAAGAGGGAGACTGTGAAAAGGCAGAGATACTAAACAAATATTTTTGCTAACTATTTACAAATGAAGAGGGGAGGTACATAAAACAAACAGTAGAAACACTCTGGATACAGAAGTTGATACCAGCCCATTTACAGAAGAAAGGGTTCTGAAAGAACTCTTAAAACTGAAGGTGGACAAAGCAATGGGGCCTGATGGGATTCATCCCAGAATTCTAAAAGAACTAAGGGTAGAACTAATGACACCACTGACTACCCTTTTAACAAATCATGGGAGGATGGGTGGTACCCGAGGACTGATGGAGGGCAGATGTGATTCCCTTTCACAAAAGTGGGAGCAAGGCAGAAGCAGGAAACTACAGACCTGTTAGTTTAACCTCAGTGATAGGGAAAATGATGGAATACTTGAAGGAAAGAATTGGTCTAGTATCTAGAGGCCAGAGGGCACAGGACCCTAGGCAGCATGGATTCACAGCGGAAGGTCATGCCAGACTTAATCGGATAGATTTCTTTGACTGGGTGACCAAAGTTGTAGATCAGGGAGGGGCTGTGGACATGGCCTACCTAGACTTTAGCAAGGCATTTGACACAGTCCCACACAAAGATTAATATACAAGTTAGCCAGCCTGGGAGTGGGTCCCAAGATGACATCCTGGGTAAAGAATTGGCTGGAGAATAGGACACAGAGAGTAGTAGTAAATGGAGTCCACTCAGAAGAAAGGAGGGTTACTAGTGGGGTACTGCAGGGTTCAGTATTAGGATCGGTCCTCTCAATGTCTTTATAGCTTACATTGCAGAAGGACTGAAGAAAAGTATGTCTCTTTGCAGATGACACAAAGATCTGCAACAGAGTTGATGCACAGGGTGGGTGGAAAGGATGAGAAGGGACTTGTCAAGGTTAGAGGAATGGTCAAATGTATGGCAGCTTAGATTCAATGCTAAGAAGTGCATGTAATGTACCTGGGAAACAAAACCCAGGGAAGAGTACACAATGGGGGTGAGATACTAAAACAACAAAATGGAAAGCGACCTGGGGGTAGTCATATCAGATGACCTAAAGGTGGGCAAGCAATGTGAGGGGGCAGCAAGGAGGGTTGGGGGATACTGGGATGCATACGGAGAGACATCACCTGTAGAAAACAGGAAGTTATTATCCCTCTGTACAGACAGCTGGTGAGACCCCATCTGGGTACTGTGTGCAGTTCTGGAGACCCAATCTCTGCAAAGACATAGACAGGATGGAAGCTGTCCAGAGGAGGGCAACTAAATGGTGCAGGGTCTACACCGAAAGACATATGAAAGAGACTAAAGGAGCTTAATATGTATAGCCTCGAGGAAAGGAGGGAGAGGGGGACATGATAGAAACTTTCAAGTACCTCAAGGAATCAACAAAGTCCAAGAGGGTAGCATCTTTCAAAAAAGAGGTGTGCAAGAACAAGAGGGCACAATTTGAAGATTGGGGGTTCAGAGGCACTTAAGGAAGTATTTTTTCACAGAGAGGGTTGTGGATGCATGGAGCTGCCTTCCGGAGGAGGTTGTGGAGTCAAATCAGTGGTGGAATCTAGATGCATGGGATAGTCATAAGGCAATTAGGGGTGGGGGTAGAAGAAGTAGGCTGCTGGTTACTAGGATCTGCAGCTTATCCAGTAGGTAGGAAATGGGCAGACTGGGTGGGCCAGCGGGTCCTTATCTGCCGTCCATTCTGTTTCTATGTTAACTTCGAGGAGGAATGCCACCCTGACCTCCATACCTTCCAGATGAGGTAGAGGAAGAAGGAGGAAGAGCATTATTGCGCTCAAATAAGTCCACTGCCACCTCTGTCTGTGAAGAATCTGTCAAGCTTACCCCAGGTCTCTGCCTGAGGATGCTTCATTCTTCAACATTATGAAGCAACTTTCTTCCACTATGGGGTTTCAGACAGAGGAGGAGGATGCCACCAGTTCAATTTGATTTAACCAGGATAACACCATTGAGACAGCTCATTTGCAAGGAGGTCCTGGAGGACATAGATACACGACAGATGAAACTAAATACATACACAAATGCAAAATTCAGCAATCACAACATTCGTATAAATATAACTAAAAGCAAAACACATGCAAATTCAGTGAATACAAAGAAAAAATATACATAAAAGAGAAAAGATCAATACATTGGAGGTGGGTAGTGCTAGTGAACTGTAAGGTTAGAAGGGATGACAAGGTCAACAGCATGTGAAAGTACTAGAAACAAAGGTATAGTAGGGAGAGAGAGACAGCAGAAAGGTGATTGAGGTACAGAATGGAGTAGGATGAGGGTAGAGGAGTTAGGGGCCAAAAAGATAGAAATAGAAGGAGGTCAGACTGAGAGAGGTGGAGGATGAAAGAGAAAGTGTAAGTGCTAAAGAGCACCCAAGGTGTAAGATTCAAGATCCAACATGCTAATTAATCCATAGCAATTACAATCATCCTTCAGCGTGGTTCTTGCAGCACTTTAAAGTATGTAGTCCAGTGGTGTGGGTTGAGTTTCAGTGATTCTTTTGCAGGATGTTCCATGGAGCAGACAAAGCATGACTTACTGACGAGGAACCAAATAGAGTTCTAATCCTAGGAATGTCAAATGATATATAAGAGAACTTTATGAGAGTATACACACAAGGAACACATTCAGACAGAGCAGATATAGGGAGGGAGTTTCACAGGTAAGCTCTGAACACCCAGAGGATGCATTTCGCCACCTCCTGGTACTAAGAGAGGGCCAGCCTATCTGTCGGTAAAGGGAACAATGGTGAGTATTGAAAGAGGCAATAGTGACAAATCTTAAGGCCCTGTGATAAAGTATATCCAAGGTAGACAAGGCTGATTTGGGACTATGGCTGTACAGAAAATCCGCATAGTCATCAGCGGGAGAAAGGTAGTTTGACCAATCTGAGTTTGGCATCGAGGTGAGCAAGTGTTTTTATTCTGTAGAGGAGACTGAGCCGCTGGCTAATTTTTTGGCAGTTTTCAATATGTGTAACAAAGGATAGCTTACTGTCCAGCCAGAAAATGAGATATTTAAACTTCTCGACTGGTTCAAGCGTCCCGCCAAGGATGGTCTTGATATAATAGTTTGCATCCAGGGATTGATGGGTATATCTTTGTTAAGAGAAATGAGCATGATTTTAGGTTTTGTTTGCATTGAGGAGTAACTTTAGACGGAGCAGGTTTTGTTGAAGGAAGTCAAATTGACATTGTAATTCATGGCAAGCAAGTTGTAGGAAGGCTCGCTACATATATCACAGTATCATCTGTGAATAGATGAATGCTAGCTGTGCTAATGCTGTCATCAATGTTGTTAATGTAGATAGTTAATAACAAGGCCCCCAGGATGGACCCTGTGGGACACATCTCAGAAGTGGTTTAGGGGAGATAGGGCCATTAGCCTTTACCTGTTGCCACCTACTGGTAAGGTAACAAGAAAACCACTTTAACGAGATGGCATCCAGTCCAAGGTTGCTTAACATGTTCAGTAATAACTGGTGATCGACTGCAGGAAGGAACTGGCAGATTACCTGAGATCCTGAATCTCCCCAAAGATTATTCCTCCCATGCTTCCAGCTTTCAGGAATGCTACCACAGCAGCCTGGCACAGACCAGATATGGTGCCAGCTATGTCCCGCAGAGCTGATAAAGCTCTACAGTACCCCTCAAGGCATTCACTTCTGCTGCCCAGGCTGAAACTGACTCAGTGGCCATCAAGGCGCACATGACAGGTCTAAGGTGCCCAAGCACCTTAGTTCCTTGGCCCTGGACAAAGAATCCTGCAGGCTAGATCGTTGGGGCAAAGGGTATATGCTTCCTCTACCATTGGCCTGAGGATAGCAAATTACATGTCTCACATGGTGAAATTCCAGAACACCAATGCCAGGAAGGGCAAGACTGCTGCCCAAGCACATTCTAATGGTGCCCAGAAATCGGAATTGCTCCCATGCTTCCAAACTGCAGAGGATGTTGGGAGGCACCTTCTAAGAGCCATCTACGATTTATCAGATAGTATTACTAGGGTGGTGGCCACTGGCATCTGCCTCTGTAGAAATTCATGGCCCAGGGTTTCCAGGTTTGCTGCTGATGTGCAAAACAAGGTGCTGAATACCCCTTTTAATGGCACTAAACTCTTTTGTCAGGATGTCCAGGGCATCATTAACAATCTGATGGACTCTGGTATGACCATTAAGTCCGTCCATTCCCCTACCACACTCAGCACCATGGTGAGGGCACCCTACTTTTTGTGCGGAAGTTAACAGACCAGGCTCTGGCAAACTCAGAACTCCAGCCCTCCTTGCCTGCTTCCTCCTATATTGAGCAGCATCCAAGCATCCAGGAATGAGAATCCAGCCTCCTCCGCTATCTCTGCCTCAGCTTGATTCCTTGTTAGATGCCCCCCAGTCCAGGCCCAGGAGGTGGCGTTGGAGGTTGGTTCTCCTCCCATTTGAATCAGTGGAGAATCATTGCATCAGACGCCGGATCCTGCAGATCATAGAGTGTGGTCATACTCTGGAGGTCGCCCAGCAGCCTCCAGATACCCCACCACCACCTCAAATTACTTTGAAGGAGAACATTACCAGTTCAAGGTATTGCCTTTGACTCATCTTCTGCACTGCAGGTCTTTACCAAGTGCTTAGCAGCGGTCACAGCAGCTCTCGGAGGAACTGTGTCTTTCTGTACCTGGATGACTGGCTTCTCAAGACCCTGTCCAGGGAGCAGCTATTGTCCACTCTGGAGCGCACTCTTCAACTTTTTCAGTCTCTGAGCATAACGGTCAATCTGCCCAAATCTGTACTAGTTCTGTCCCAAAGACTACAGTACATTGGGGCGTGTCCTGACTCCAGGCAGGGAAGGCCTTCCTACCCCAGAGCAGGGCAGAATGCTTTATATCCCAAGCGCAGGAGGTTGCCCAGAGTCTGTACATCCCTGCCTGGCTGTATCTGTGGCTTCTAGGACCATGGCCACAGCCATTCCAACGTTAAGCTAGCCAGACTCAACATATGTGCCCTGCAGTGGACCCGCAAGGTTCAGTGGGACCAGCTGACAGACGAGTTGGACCAACTAGTCCTAATCTCCTCCCCAGAACACAAGGTACTTCAGTGGTTGATGTTCCCCATGAACCTCCTTAAGGGGTTCCTTTCCAGCTTTCCTCCTTGAGCAAGCTCCTAACTACAGATGCCTTGGATCTGGGCTGGGAGCCCACTGGGGTCCCTTCCATACTCTGGGATCCTGGTCCCAGTGGAAGCCGCCTGAATGTTGGTGTCCTAGAGATGAGAGCAGTGCTCTGTGCCATGCTGGCCTTCCAGATTGCACTTATCTATGTTGAAAATCATTTATTAATTGTCTGTTTCTAAAAAAATGTCTGCACTGCTGTTGTAATATGTTGTGATGTACTGCTTGCTCATGTGTATGTTTCCTGTACACTGTGTAAACTCTGCTGCTTTGTACATATCAAAGCATTGTTTTTCTTTTCTCTGTAGGTACACGTAATTAATCCCGGGTTGCCCCTGAAAAGGGACTGTCAAGGTCTCAGCAGGCCTACCAATTTACCAAAATTTTAATAAATAAATCTTGCCCCAGGCCAGCTGTTGGTGCAGTCAGAAATCTGAGTGTTGCCTACTATATCAGCAAGCAGGGCAGGACCTGTACCCCGCTTGCAGGAGGCCATAAGAGTGTGGTATTGGGCACTGGACCACAATCTGACACTATCGGCCGCATATGCCAGCGTTCTCAAACACCCTGGCGGGACAGCCTCTGCAGACTCAGTCCAGCTTACACGAATGGGAGCTTCTTCTCATCCGTAGCAGAAGATCTGCTTGACAGATGGGGTCATCCAGAGTTGGACCATTTTGCCCCCTACACAATGCAAACTGCCCCATTTCTGCTCACTAGATCCAGGGCATGGAGTTTTCTGGCGAGACGGTTATCCCTCTCTTGGAGCAGGCGATTTCTGTATACATTCCTCCATTCCAATTAATTCAGAGGGTGCTGATCAAATTACAGATGGAAGGGGCCAGCATAGTCCTAGTGGCTCCATTCTGGCCTCACCAGATATGATTTGTTCTGCTTCAACAGCTGGCAGAGGAACTTCTGGTCCATCTATCCCTTTGCAGGAATCTGCTGACCCAGGATTGGGGATCCTGGTATATCCCAATCTAAGGTCCTCCATCTGCATGCATGGCTCCAGAGGAGGTAGCCATTGCCAGGTTTGGCGTCTCCAGCAGGGTGGCAGACATCCTAGTGGCTGCTTGCAAGCCCTCCACTCATGCCATGAAGTGGAAACGGTTTGCCATCTTGGCCAGACATTCCCTTGACCTTCTTCACCTGCCTAGTGAAGCATGTCTTGGATTACCCGATCTTTGTCTGACTCAGGCCTCCAGTATTCCTCCTTCAAGGTCCACCTTTTACACCCTGTGGGTACCGCACTATTGCTCAGTTGGATGTCTCCTGTACCTTCCTCCCTGGCATCCTACATTTGAAACCCCCAATCCATTCTCCTGTCCCGTTAGGACTTGAATTTACTTTGGAAAAGTTGACCCTGTCTCCTTTGAGCCAATCGCGACTTGCAATTTCTCTTTGAAAGCGCCTCTTTAGTTGCAATTACTTCTGCTCAAGAATTTCCGAGCTTTAGGCCCTCTGTGAGCCTTTTTGATTTTTTCACAAATAATGGGCTGCTTTTCCTAAGAGTTTACACTCAGTCCACCTTCTTGTTTACTTTCTGGAGCATGCTAATCCAGAAGTATTGCTCCATACTTTAGATGTGTGCAGAACTTTGAAGTATCTCCTGCTCAGGACTAAGGAGTCCAGAAAGTCAGTTGTTTGTTTCTTCTTCCAGGTAGAGAGGGTGCTTTAGTTTCTAAGCAGTGTTTATCCAGATGGTTGGCAAATTTCATTGTGTTCTGCACAATAAGTATGGCAAAGAATGCCAGGTACTGTCAAAGCTCACTCCACCGGAGGCATGACTCACTCTGTGGCTTGTTTCAAAGGGGTTTAGCCACAGGTATTTGCGCTGGTTACCTGGAGTACTGTCCATACCTTCAGCAAGCATTACAGTCTGGACATTGCTTCTAGAGCCTGTGGTGGATTTGACAGGGTTGTTATGTAGGACTCCTGTCTTAAGTTTATGGAGTTCCTTGACTGGTTCAGTTTTCAAGGTCTTTGTCTTGAGCATAAGAAGCTCCTTGACTGGGTAGGTTGTCCACCTCTCCTGTCTTAAGTTTATGGAGATTCAGCCTACCAGACTGTCCATATATTCTGGTCGCTGCTTGGGACTCATTCTTACGGTGTAACCGATGACTGAGATACCCTAAGATAGAACAGTTACGTAAGAACTTAACGTAACAGTAGATCTTCGAGAGGATCTCGGTCATCAGGTCTGTTCCCTCCCACCATCCCCTTTTGGAGCTCCTATTCAGGACCTGGCTGTCTGTTGTTTCCATCATTTTTTCTGAGAGCTGGGTACCTTGTTTCTCTCGAGTCCCCAGGTCGTAAGCCTTGCTCCCTTTGTCCCTGGAGTGAAAGAACTGAGGAGGGTGAGGACCCGTCATGCCTTTATAGGGCTGGCAACGCTAGCTGATGTCGATGACGACGATGGCCTCAGATGTACTGCTGAAAATCTTCCGTGTGGATTCTCCATTCACCAATGGTGAAGATTTTGCAGTTTAACCTGATGACTGAGATCCCTCAAGATCTAATGTTAGGTAAGTTCTGCGTAGCTTTTCTTTTTCCTTGTCTGACTCTGTCCTGCAGTATTCCTCATAAAGCGCAGTGCAACAAACAATGTTTTCCAAAAGAGCCAGTTTCAGTCACAGTTAAGAAAAATATTAGCATACTTAGTAACATACTAAAATGCCAGCAGAATAGGCCTAACGGCTCTTTGGTTCTGCTCATTTGGTTAGGCCCCACCCTGGGAGCTGACCTTGCTGCCCCACTTGCCCTCTTGGCTTCTCTCTTCCCAGTTCTGGATATTCTCGCTGCACTGGATTTTGCTTTCAGAATCTTTCCCTGTACCTGTTCCACCCTCTCTTGAACCCCTCCACTGTCTCTGCTCTCCACCAGCCCCTGGGCAGTGCATTCCTTGGGTCCACCACCCTCTCAGTGAAGTAGCACCTCCCTTTCTCCCTGAATCCCCCCAGCTTTAACCCGTGCCCTCTAGTTGCCTCCTCCTTTCTTCAAGCACCCTGACTGCTCCTCCCCATTTACCTCCCTTCATCTGCCTGAAGACCTCTATCATGTCCTCCGGTCCCTCTCTTTCCAGTGTGTACATATTTAGCTCTTCGAGCCTCTCCCCATAGGTCCTGTCCCCAAGCCCCAAATCATTTTGTTGCCCTCCCTGGACCCTGTCCAGGAGTTAAATGTCCCTCTTAAGGTGGCATCCAAAACTGCATGCAGTACTCTAGGTGCGGCCTCACCAAGCAGTTATACAGAGGGAGTATCACTTCCCTCCTTCTGAGGTGATCCTCCAGCGATGCATCCCAGCATCTTGTTGGCCTTGGCTGCTGCCTCCCACAAGTCTCCCGAGCTGTTCATGCTGACATCCATCACCACCACCCCAGGTCCCTCTCAGCTGTCGAGACCTGTAGCATTTCCCAGGGTGTACACTTGGCCTGGGTTTCTGGTTCCCAGGTGCAGTACCTTGCATTTCCCTGCATTGAACCTCAGCTTCCACTTTCTAGACCATCTTGCCAGATCCTCCAGGTCCCCTGTAGGGCCACCTTCCCCTCGCTCCCATCCACCACCGCCCCAGTTTTGAGTCATCCGCAGAGAGACTCATCTCATGCCTGATACCTGTCCTTATGTCAGAGACGAGGCATTGAACAGGAGGGGCCCAAGGATGATTCCCTGCGGACCCCACTAATGACCCTCCTTGGGGATGAGACTATCCTGCCAACCACTGACCCTCTGGGTCCGGGTCCTGAGCTAGTTGCTCATCCATCTGATCATTTGGTTCCCTACCCCCGCTTCTCCCAGCTTATCTAACAGGCCCCGTGATGAACAGAGTCAAATGCCTTGCTGAAGTCTAGAAAGAGGACGTCCCACTGGTCTACCCACATTCAAGGCACTTGTCACCCAGTCATAGAACTCTCACGAGGTTTATCTGACACACTTCCCGGGACGAATCCATGCTGTCTATCGTCCAGAGCGCTCTGACTTTCCAGGCCCCCCCAGCCTGTCTTTTGACAATGCCCGCCATCACCTTGCCCATCACCGATGTCAGGCTGATGGGCCTGTAGTTCCTGCCACCTCTCTTGATCCCCCTTGTGGATAGGCACTATATGCGCCACCTTCCAGTCCTGGGACACCCACCCTGTCCTCAGAGAGATGGTGAAAGCTCCGCCAGGGTTTCTCCAGGACATCCGCTAGATCTTACTTTGAGAAACAGTTTCCTTGCAGCAGGTTACACCATAGGACTGGCTGCAGGTGCCAGGACCCCACGGAAATTTTCTAGCTAGCAGTATTCAGCGGGACCGCCTAACGCCGGGTCCCGCCTCCCCATCAGGCATAGTACATAAGGGGCGGTCCCCTGAATCCCAGTTCTTTTCCTGCTGTCGACTCGCCAGTATCAGCCTCTCGGTCTCTACCTGAGCGCACGATGACTTAGACCTTCCAGAGTTTCTACATGACTAATGTCCTCTCCAACTCCTTCATTTGTGGGTCACCTTTCAAAGTGTGCCTGTGGAAAACAGATCCCTTTCAAGGATCCTCATTCTTCCTGCATGCTTGTTTAGGCCCGACCACTATACCAAGGCCTACACCTTTGCCAGGGGTTCAGGATCCGCCATCAGAAGGCACTTCAGGCTTACCTGCTAGAGGAAAACTTAGTAGGATGGACAAAGAACCTTCCTCCGTGGGCTATTCTTCTCCAAGGTCCACAAACACCGGATAAGCACCGGAGAAGGCAAGGTCCAGATCCCAAACCAGGCCTCGGATTGGCAGAGCTCAGGCTCCACCCGATCGGACCGCTCTCCTCCAGGGCTAAGTCTCGCCCCTCCTCGGTCAAGGTCCGGCTTCCAGCAGTTCTTCGACTCTTCAGCCCTTTAAGACCCCAGGCCTCAGCTTCCACTACCCCTCTCAGGCCTCTTCAAATCCTGTGAACGCCACAAGTCTTCCTCCTCCACCCGACGCCGGGACCCCGACTCAGGTTGGTCTCCCAGCACCCTAAGGGCCCGGATCTCCACCCAGGAAGTCAAGGACCTAACATCCTCAAATGGACGTTGGACCCGACGTCGGCCAAGCACCTGAAGTCTTCCAGGCGCTCGCTGGAGCAGAGAATGTCGGCATGCTACCAGACGCCCGGGTTCTGCTCACTGCACGCAGTAGTCAGCCATGTGACCAACGCCAGCCTCACCGAGCCAAAGATCGCCCCCAGTCACCGATAGACACCAGTCACAGGGACTCCACGGAGAGAGGACACCTGCTGTTCGAAGATGAGGCGGCAACACAGAGGATGCCAGGCTTGAGGGAACCTTCGCCTGCCCAGACACCCCCGATGCCTGATCCCGTGATGGACCACTGGCTTCAGGCCCATCGTCGGCATGAATATTCAAGAAGTAAAGGAATTCTTTACTTTCTGGTGGGACACCATCCGCAAAGACGTGGTCCCAGTGAAACCTCCTCCTCCCTTCCTCCTACTCCCTCCTCCATCACAGGGGCCAGCAGGATGACCACTGACCCTCAAGGAGCAGACTCCACCTCTTGGGGTAGATCCCCAGATCAGAGAAGGCCTTCCTCATAATCTCCATCAGGGTCTCCCAGCCCCAAGCGACCCAGACATCGGGGGTGTACTCCGGGAGGACTCTTGATGGATACCTCTGATTACTCCAGATCTCCTTCTCCACTCAGCATTTCATCACCTGACCCACATGACCTTCCCAGGTCTCCTCCGGATGACCCTCTTTCTCTGAGATCATGGGGCACATCCAGGACAACGGGGTGGGATGCTGAAGACCTCGACCTCAAAGACAGCGCCTTGCCTTATCTTCGGCAGAAAGACCCAAAGCTCAGTAGTAGCACCCTTGGTGGACATCTTTATGGACGCCACCAAGGCTGCCTGGAAGTGTCCACACTTCACCCCTGCAGTGCTGGAAGAAAGCTGACCGCTTGTACAAGGCCCCGAGTGAGGACCAGTACTGGCTCACCAACCCTGGCAGACTCCTTCATTACGGCTCACATGACCGGTCTCAAAGACCGCAACACATGAGCAGACAGCCACTGGACCAGGAATCCAAGCAATTGAACACCCTGGGAGATACATGTATGCAGTCACTACATGCTCCATCAGGTCCCTGAACTACCTAACCCACATGGTACAGTTTCAGAACGCCTATAGGAACAGGGCAAGGACCTGGTCGATAAGCTTCTGGATGGCGATCAAAGGTGGAGCCTCAAACCTTCTCCAAGACAGGGTCTGATGGGGACCAGGTACTGTGAGCTATATGATCTCCGTGGACTTGTGTCCACTAGAGCCGCAAATTTCAGGCGCCTGTCTCCGCGACACTCTTTGGCCCTTTGTCTCCGGCTTCACCTCGGACGACAGAAGCATTCTTGACATCCCACAATGATGGTGACTTTTGGTGAACCCTCGGAGAAGGTGTTCACCAAACTTGAGGATATGGGAAGGCAGTCAGGTGACAGACCCAGGCTCAGTTCCTTCATGGAACCAGAGCCATTTTCCAGCCGGTAGCAAAAGACTGCAGCCATGCTCCGCCTGCAACAAAGGGGCACCTTTCAGCAAAAAGCCCAGGCTAAGTCGTTCCTCAGGCAGAGCTAAACGCCATACTAAACTGCCCAGCCTGCAGGGACCATTGCTGCCACAGCATGACTCCTTCTCGGCCCCTGCCCCTCCTCTGGATCAATGGGTGCAAAGGTCGGGTCGCATTGCTCACCACTTTTCAGGGTGGCAGTCGATTACCACCCCACCGTGGGTTTTCCAATTGGTCAAGAAGGGCCACTTACAGAATCTCTCGACCACCCACCGCAAGACCTCCCTGCTTTCCCAGCTACTGGTCAGCACACTCTGCTTATACAGCAGGAGGTGCTCGTGTTCTGTAAAAGAAGCAATAGAGTACGCTCCACGGAACCAGAGGGACGAGGATATTATTCTCACTTCTTTCTGGTTACCAAGAAAACAGGGACCTCCGTCCGATACTGGACCTCAGCTGACTTCAACAAGTCGGTCCTGTACAAACGCCTCGTGATGGTGACCCTCCCAGATCTGATTCCCATGCTCAAGCAGGGTGTCTTTCTAGCGCCTTTGGACATGCAGGATGCCTACCTGCATATACCCATCGCCAAGCGCACAGGAAGTTTCTGTGCTTCAGTTCCAGGGCCACCATTAACAGTTCCGAGCCTCCTTTTGACTGTGGATCGGCACCTCAGGTATTCATGAAGTGCATGGCGGTTGTAGCGGCGACTTGAGGAGGCAAGGCCACTCACGTGTTCCCCTACCTGGATGATCTGGCTCTCATGGCACCCTCTGATGTCCGCCATTCATTATACTTCTGCCTCTGTTCGAGACTCTGGGCATCTTGATCAGTCAAGAAAAGTCTCGCCTGGTTCCGCCTCAGACTCTGCAGTTCATAGGCGTAGTTCCTGACACCGCTCCAAGGGAAGGCTTTTCTTCCCCAGGACAGAGCGGAACACATCAGATCCTCATCAGGGACATTTCGATAAAGAAAACCGATCCTGCCAGATTGGTCCTTGTATGCTCGGACACATGGCTGCAAGCATTGCAACAGTCCCGCTTTCTCATCTCCACATATGGTCACCCAGTGATGTTACAGGTCCAGTGGGATAAAAGCAAGACCATTCAGAAGCTTCCAATCCAGATCACGTAGGTCAGAATCTGGGATTGGCAATGGTGTCTAGATCCAAGAATCTGTCGGCAGGGGTTCCTTTGTTGTGCCGTGGTCCGATTGTGACACTCTCCACAGATGCCTCAGGGCTTGATGGGGAGCACACCTCGATGGTGTCAGGTCTCAGGGCCTGTGGACAGCCCAAGAGACTCATCTCCACATAAACATCCTGGAAATGAGAGCAGTTCTTATGCCCTGCAGGCCGTCCAGTCAGAGATTCCACTCGGTACTCTTCTGTTATAAAACAGACAATCCCATGTGATATATTACCTCAACAAACAAGGAGGCACCCATTCCTACCCACGGTAGGGAGGCCATGAGGGTGTGGGATTGGGCTTGCAACACTGTGCAAACCTCATTGCTGTTCATGTCCCAGGAGTGGACAGCATCATTGCAGACAGCTCTGAGCCGCTCAGGCCAGAGTCCATGAGTGAACTACCTGGGAGGTAGTAGAGGATCTGTTTCACAGATGGGGTACACCAGAGTTAGACTTTTTGCTGGCCCCCATACAATGCAAACTGCCCAATTTTTGCTCGCTAGATCCAGGGTCTGGTGTTTTCTGGCTAGACATGTTGTCCTCTCCTGGGCGGGCTGATTCCTCTATGCCTCCCCCTTCCGCTGATCCAGAGGGTTCTTCTGAAACTTTGCAGAGAGAGCTTCCTGGATACTCATCGCACTGTTCTGGGCTCCACAGATCTGGGTCCTCTACTACACCAGTTATCCCGGGAACCTCCAGTGTCTCTTCCAATCAGCTCTCACTTGTCGCCTCAGGAGGAGGGCTCTAGTCCATCTGGACCTTCGCTCGCTGGAGCCTGGACGCTTGGCTCCTAGAGACATAGCCATTTTATGACACGGGTCTCGCAAGAGGTAGCTGATGTCCTGGTAGTTAGAAAACTGGCCACTCATGCTACTTTACGCCATGAAATGTGCGCTTGGTTATGGCCAGGGTTGTGTTTCACCTCTAGACTGTCCAGAAAAGTCGGTTTTGACTGCCTCCTGTCTCTTTTTCAGACAGGCTTGGCCTGCTCCTTGATCAAAGTACACCTCTGTGCCGATCAGCCTGTCATTGTCCAATAGGCCAAAGCACCATATCCCAGTTGGACACGGGACATGCCTTCCTGAGAGGTATTCTCCACATTAGGCCTCCCGATTAAGGATCCAATTCCGCCATGCGATATCCCGCTTGTCCTGGAGCAGCTCACACTGTCACCTTTTGAACCAGCGCAGACTAAGCTACATCTTCTCACTTGGAAGAAGACGTTTTAGTTGCCACATTTCAGCCAGAAGAATTTCTGAACCCATGCACTCATGCAAAGAGCCTTATTTGGTTTTTCACCAAGACAGGGTATCCCTATGGACTAATCCCAAATTTCTGCCTAAGGTGGTCTCAGCTCTCGCTCTTAGTCAAGACATCTATCTACTGTGTACTTTCCCAACTATCAGAATCGAGGAGAAGCCCTGTAGCACACCCTAGATGTGCATAGTGTCTTCGATACTACCTGATCAGAACCAAACACCACCGGAAATCTGACCAGATTTTTGTCTTTGCCCACAGGATGCTGGGAGCCCTTTTTCCAACAGTTGCTGTCCAGGTGGCTCATTCAGTATATCGTTCTGTTACAAGAAACGCAACAAACCCTTACTGGGCGTGGTTATGGGTCATTCCACAAGGGGTGGCTACCCTTCCCGCCCTTAAGAATGTGTCCACTCGGCCATCTGTGCTGCAGGTACTTGAGCTCCATGCACACTTTCATCAAACATTATAGCCTGATAGTGCATCGGGTGAAGAGCCAGTTTTGGTCTAGCAGTCCTTCAAAGACTTCTGTCCTAGGTTTTGCTCTATTAAAGATTTCTACCTTCCTCCTTCCAATGGTGTGGGATTTCATTATTGCTTGGCAATCAGTCCTATTAGGATCTGCTGCAAGAGCTGTTTCTCAAGTAAGATGGTACAGTTATGTAAGGACTCCCACCGTGAACAGTAGATCGAGAACAGCTCTGCAGCAGGTACTGTCCCTCCCACCATCCCTGCTGGAGGTAGATTCTAGTTCCAACATCTTTCTCCTAGGATCAGGTGTCTCAGCATCTCTCTGACTGCCATTTGATGGCGGATCCTTAATCTCCCTTCTGATGTCATCCAATGGCTGACAGTCTCTAGCAGGAGAACTGGGGATTCTGAGTGACCGCCCTTATGTACTATGCCTGACGTCCGGGGGGACCGATGTTGGGGCGGTCCTCACGCGAATATCATGGAAATAGAAAATTCCGGTTCCTCCTGGCGCCCGCCGCTTCAGTCTTAATGGTGTAACCTGCTGCAAGAGCTGTTCTCTAAGATCTACTGTTATGGTAAGTTCTTATGTAACTGTACTATCCTACTCGAGAGGGCTCTGCAGGTAAGTACATATATGACTGACGCAGGCGCAGGACCCTACGGAAAAATTCTAGCTAGCAGTCCCTGGCCAGGACCGCTCTACGCCAGGTGACCGCGCCAAAAGATGCTGTATAAAGGCGGTTCCGGACTCCCGCCTTCCAGTTCTTTCCCGCCATTAGCTTGTGCAGTGCCTCGCAGAAAAGTTTGTGCTTCATCAGCCCTACCTCCGTCGTTTTCTTTACTGAAAAATCTTTACTTTTTCGACTAACGTGGGTACCAAGCGTCTGTATGTCGTCCCTACACCCTCCGAGCACAAGAAAAGGCGATTCTGTATGCTCAACTCACCAGACAAGGATGGTCACTTCCGTGCCTGTTCTGCCTAGGCCCCGATCACCCCGGCTGAGAAGTGCCAGCACTGCCTCAGTTTCAACGCTGCTACCCGGAAAAGGCAGCAGCAATCCCTGGAAGCCCATATTCTAAAGAAGAAAATGAGTTCTATGGAGAAGGAGCTCAAAAATTGAGGCAGGCGCCCTCTTCCCCAATGGCCATTGGAAGAAGGAGAGACACTAGGACAAGGCCTCTCCATCGCTCTCCTCGGAGTCGCTGGACGCAGGTAACATCCCTCCAGGGATTGCTCCTCAACGGCCGGCTCGGAGGTTTCCCAGGGCGTCAGCCTGCCCGTGTGGCTTCGGGCTTGCGGGAGCCTCTGGGTAGTTGGAGGCCCTCCGCCCCTAGTTCCGCCGCAGGCTCATTGGACTACCACCGTGGGCGACCCGCACGCCTGGCATCTGCTCTCTAATGTCCACCCGAGAGGGCTGGTGGCATATACCTCCGGGCGAGCACGGCACCTCTGCACCGACCAGCCGATCACGCTTACGCCTGCCTCCGTGATGGCTCTCGCAGCCAGACGCCTGCTCCTCCGCCACCCGCCAAAGCTCGCTGCTAAGCTCACGCCGGCTCGGGTCTGCCGGGCGGGCGGAACCACGATGGACCCCCCACGCCCGTCAGACCCTAGTTTCCTCGCAGCCTCACTGCCATCTGGGGAACCAGAGTCTCCTACCCAACCCCGAGGACTTTTCCTCCGGCCCCGGCAAAGCTGGGGATCTTTTGCCCGCCAGTCCTTCCTCCACCTGAGCGCCAGACCTGACATCGGCCCCCGACGCCAGCCCCTCCAACGCTTGGTACCTCCAGCGCCAGGGCTCACCGCGCCAGCCTTACTGACTCGGGAGACATTCCGCCTCCATCGGGCCCTCCAGGCTCTCCACTATGGACCCGGTCTGCGTGAGGCCTCCGCCAGGCCGCCTCGCTTTCAGCCCCTCTGGCTCCGGGTATCCTCCGTCCCTATTCAGTGCACCGTGGGACTGCAGTATCCGGCGCCACAGTACCCGGCGCCGGGCTTCCCGACACCACAGTACTCTCACACCATACCCGGCGCTGGGCTGCCGCGGCTGGGTTTGGATACGCTCCGCTGATTATAACCCGTATCCTTATCCCCCGCCGCCTCCTCCTCCACCGCCCTCGCGCGCCATGGTGGACCTGCTAGGAGACTCTGGCCTCCTGTGGCTGAGGCCAAGGCTCAGCTCACCAGAGGTCGAGAGCCTCTGGCGACGTTGCTATCCTAGTTCCTCAGACGCTTGAGGCAGTACGCCTCACCACCTCCGGACTCCAGGGTTCTTCCATCTGGATTCATAGAAGAGCAGGACACGCCTCCGGGACTTCCCAAGGTCCGCTCCTCCGGTCGGGAAAGTGAGTCTTTCTCTTTATCCTCCTCTTCACTCTCTGACTCCTCGGACTCTTCTGATGGCTGCTCCCGAGAGAGACCACTTTATCCTCGCCTCTCCGTCAAGCCCAGGCCAAGGACTCCTCCCAAGTTCTCCGAGGATCATTTTTACGGAGTTGCTTAGGAAAATCCAGGAGGTTCATCAGTGGCACTCCCTGGAACCAGATCCTCAGCATCTGAAACTCGCTGAACATCTGGATCTGCCCATGACAGCTCCTACCTTGGTGCCACCCTGAATAGAGCCTCACCATGAGCCTTGTGCAGTATGGAAACAACCGTCGGCCTTAGCTTCTTCCTGGGAAGTCGAATCGGCTATATCAGGCTCCAGAGGTGTTGCTTTCTCAGATTCTCAGCCTTGTGCTGACTTCTGGTCGCGGATTAGCGCTTGTTACCGGTCGGTCGCTAACTCCTAGACATCTTAGCTCATCACCTCCTGATAAGGAATCTTGCCTTCTGGACCAGTATGGGAAAAAGATTTATGCTTCCTCCACTCTGGGGATCAGGGCCCTGAACTGTGTTAGCCACATGGGGGACTACCAGAAGGCTATACTGACTCAGGTGGAAGCTCAGTTGACTCCTTGCCTGACTTCCAAGTCAAGCAGGAGTTGGCTGATCTCGTCCCGCTCTGCTCGTTCGGCCAGTCGACACATGCTATGTGCGACATACAGTGCAGTGGACACTGCTGGGCGGAGCTCAGCTGCTGTAGGGCCCACGGCATCATGCTTGGCTCCGCGTGTCAGGTTTGGTCCCGAGGTGCAATCTGCTATCCAGGAAGCACTCCTTCCGGGGTCTGTGTTGGGTGATGTCAAGGACATCATCACAGATTAGCAAGAGAAGGGACGGCTCTGAAGTCAGTTGATTCCATTTACCGTCCCCCAGCAGCAACAGCACCGCCCTTTTTCGCGAGACGGAATTGGCCAAAAGCTTAAACTCCAGGAAGGCGGGCCACAAAACGCTGGTCCTCAGAGATGCCAAGCTCCCTCTGCCCAAAAAGCAGGGAGGCTTCAGCTGTGGTGCTGCCCCACACCACCTGACTCCTTTCCTCCCACTGCCTCCGGACTCCCGGAGGAACCGTAGGGAGGGAGGTTTTCCTCCACCTTCCGGGATGGGAGAGATAACCACAGATTCTTGGTGCTTCAGCTCATAGCAGAAGGACACTCATAGAGTTTCTTCAGAAACCACCCCGCCACCCCTCTGAAGTCGCTATATTCACGGAACATCTTCTCTGGTCCAGGAGGAAATCTTGGCTCTTCTGCTGAAGCAAGTGATAGAGCCTGTCCCCTTCATCTACAAGGGACGGGTTACTATTCACATTTCTTCCTGGTCCCAAAGAAGACAGGAGATCGTAGACCAAATTTGGACCTCAGTTCCCTGAATCTCTATGTAGAGTACAAAAGGTTCAGGATGCTGTCTTTGCAGAGCCTTCTGCCCTCCTCTGGCTGGGTCAATGGCTTTGTGCTCTGGATATGCAGGATGCTTATCTGCACATTCCCATTCGCCCATCTCATCGCAAATACCTTCGCTTTGCATTCCAGGGGACCACTACCAGTTCAAGGCACTCCCGCTTGGTCTATCCTCGGCACCCTGAGTATTTACCAAATGCCTGGCAGTGGTGGCGGCCCACCTGTGTACTAAGGGGTGCAGAGTTTTCTCACCTGGACGACTGGTTTCATGCGGCCTGTCTAGGAGGAACCCCATGCTTCCTCTCCTTACTAAGCAGGTTTTTGCCTGCCTGGGTATTACCATCAACCATTCCAAGTCTCATCAGGACCCATCCCAGAGGCTACAGTTTATTGGGGCGGTTCTCGATATGACCATGGGCAAGGCCTTCCTGCCTCGGACAGGCGTCCACCCTTCAGACCCAAATAAGTCTGTTGTCCGACCGCAGGATGGTCTCTGCGAGATCAGTCCTTCGCCTTCTCGGCTCATGGCGGCTGCTATCCCGATGGTACTTTTGCGCTTGACTCCACATGAGTCTCTCAGTGGACTCTCACGCCTCAGTGGATCATCTAGTGGATGACCCAGATCACTCAGTTCCAGTCTCCTCGCTGATGATGCGAGACTTGCAATGCTGGATGGTTCGAGAGAACCTGTTTCGGGAGTTCTCTTTCATCCTCCCCCTTCCTGACTCTAACCACAGACGCCAGGCGAAGGTTGGGAGCCCATCTAGGCCTCTTGGACCCAGGGCTCCTGGTCCAAGCTAGAACAAGCTCTCCACAACAGTGTGCTCGAGCTCGGCAGTGTTGTACGCCTCCAAGCCCTTCACCAATACATCCTTCCCGACCACCCAGCTGTCCAGACGGACAACATGTGTGTGGTGTGGTACATCAACAAGCAGGAGGGACTCTGTCCCACCTCTATGCAGGGAGGCAATGAGGGTTTGGGATTGGGCAACACAACATGACCTTTACCTCACGCCAATTCACATTCCGGGAGTCGACAACACTCTGGCAGACGAGCCACGTCGTCTTCTGCTCCTGACTCCAAGTGGGAACTGGACCAAGGGGTCCTAGTCAGTATCTTCCAACTTTGGGAACACCACAGGTCTAATCGTTCAAGATCCCCAAACGCAAACTTCCCATCTTCTGCCTCGCCTGCTCCAGAGTGAGGGACCTTTTGGAGCGACGCTCTGTCTCTAGACTGGAAAGACAGATCTGCCTATGCCTTTCCCCAATTCCACTTATCCCACAAGTCTTGCAGAAACTAGCTTCAGAAGGAGCGGGAATGAATCTGAGCGCTCCTTTCTGGCCCAGGCAAATCTGGTTCTGTCTTCTACAACAATATTCAGAGGATCCTCCTCTTCCTCTTCCTCTGTCTTGAGGTTTGTTGACCCAGGATCAGGGACCCTGGTCCATCCAGGCCTCAAATCCTTCACCTGCATACATGACTCCTGCAGACCTAGCCCAGTCCTCTTGGAGTGTCTGCCAAAGTGGCAGAGATTTTAGTGGAGGTCAGAAACCCTCCACCAGATCCACTTATGCCATGAAGTGGAAAAGATTCACTATTTGGGCCGCTTCCCAGAACGTGGAACCTTTCTGCTGTTCAGCAGGGCTTCTGCTGGAGTATCTACGCCATCTGTTTGATCTGGGTCTCAGCCATTCCTCTCTGAACGCACACATGGTGGCCATTTTGCCTATCATGTTCCCTTCTGAGACCAGGCTTTTGCTCAACTGGAGGTCTCCAAGATCTTTCTCAGAGGGGTCCTCCATCTGAAGCCCCCATCCGTATTCCTGCTCCCTTGGTACTTGAACTTTGTTCTAGAAACTTACTCTCCCTCCCTTCGAACCTGCAGCTTCTATGGAGTTGAAGTTCTTTCGTGGAAGACTCTCTTCTGGTGGCCATTACTCGGCTCAGAGAATCTCCGAGGCTCAGGCCCTGATGTGTAAAATCCGCTCTTGATTTTTCACAAGGAATGAGTTGCTCTTCGCACAAATCCTAAGTTTCTTCCTAAAGTAGTAGCCAAGTCTACCTAAATCAGTCCATAGAGTTACCTGCCTTTTTACACAGTACTCTAATCAAGGGAGTATTTACTCCATACTATGGATGTTCACCGGATTCTGAGATACTACACCAACAGGACGTAAGGATCTCAGAAAGACTGATCAGTTGTTCGTCTCTTTTGCTCACAAAAGGAAGGCAGTGCTGTTTCCAAGCAATGCCTGTCCAAGTGGTTGGCTCATTGCATCACTTTCTGTTATGACAATACAACAAGACCCTCCCGGTCAAGTCAGAGGCCACTCCACTAGAGGAGTAGCTGCCTCTGCGGCTTGTTTCAAGAATGTGTCTGCAGCAGACATCTGCTGCTGCCGCCACCTGGACTTCCGTCCATACCTTTCTGAGAAACACTACAGTTTGGATGTTGCTTCTGCCAGAGCAGGCTTGGCTGGCTGTTTGCAAGGCCTCCTATCTTGAGACTTGCACAACCAGAACTACCTTTTGAGTAGTTTTCCTCCTCCCGTGCCTCTCTTTGTTCCAGACTGCTTGGGATTCAGTCCTATATGTAATTTCCACTGCAAGAGCCTCTCAAGTAAGATAGTATAGTTATGGAAGAACTTACCGTAACAGTAGATCTTGGGAGAGGCTCTTGCAGTAATACCTTCCCGCCTCCATCCCGTGAGGCTTTTTCAGCTCCGCTTCCATTGAGGGAAATATCCGCCTTCTTGTCTGGCCTCTCTTGGCCTGTGGCGAAGGAACTGAAAGGCGGGCATCCGGACTGCCCCTTTATACCGCGTCTCCTGATGCCGGTCACCTGACGGGGAAGTCCCTCACCAGGGACTGCTAGCTAGAAATTTTCTGTCAAGGCCAGTCCTATATGTAATTACCTACTGCAAGAGCCTCTCTCGAAAATCTTACTGTTAAGGTAAGTTCTTATGTAACTATACTTTCCTTCAGCACTCTGGGAAGTAATTTATCCAGCCCGTGCTTTCTCCATCTTAAGTAACCTGAGGGCTTCCTCACTCTTATCTGCTGTGATGTCCACCTCCGTTACCTTGTCCCCTGCTTAGCTTTCCCTCTCCCCAGACCTGCCGATTGGTAAGTGTCCCCTCCTCCTCAGTATCACTGTTCCTCCCATGTATGATGCAACCTCACCATTTTCCTTGGTGAAACTGAGGTGAAGTATTCATTTAGTACCTCAGCCTGCTCCCCTTGTCTTGTGCTTATCAAATGTACAGTACTTGTCTAGGTAACTCCTATGCTGCTCACCGTGAGTCTTTTTATTTTTCAGTCTTAATCCTTGCCAGGTCTGCAGTGCTATTGCTATACAGAATGTGATGGCCATCTTTTTCTTGAGAAAAATGAATTAGAGCATTTATAAAATACTCAAATTTTAGTGTTATTAGAAAATTGTACCACCAGATAAAACTAGAAGATGCTTGGAATCTTTATAGTGGAAGAAAAGGTAGGGTCACATTTTTTTGCCAGTTTTGTTTCACTGCTGCTTTAAGGTGCATTTGGCTGCTATATCAGCTTTCCATGGCTCTATTGATGGTGCCACGGTTGCTAAAGTAGAGGGTCCTGTATGTTTATGAGAGGTATTCCTCGTGAAACTTCTATCCGTAATACAGTCCCACCTTAGGCCTTGAATTTCGTTCTTGAGAAATTTAGATGGCTCATATGAGCCTGCTGCAAGTTGTAGTTTGTCCGTTTGCTGTGATGAAAAGCTTGCTTGTTTTTTTTTGTTTGTTTTTTTAAGTTGCAGTAACTTTGGCTCAGATGATTTCCGAGCTTGGGCTGTAGTGTGAGCCTGCTTATTTGATTTTTTCAAAGGAGAGTCTGTTGGCATACAAATCCAAGTTTTTACCAAAGATAGTATCAGGGTGAGGAACTGCTCCATATTTTTGGATGTACGTAGAATATTGAGATGTACTGTATTGCTCACATCAAGAACTGCAGAAAACCCCAAGTTTTTTTCCATCTCCCTGGAAGAGAGGATGCACCTGTCTAAAAAAATGGCTGGCACATTGTATTACGCTCTGTTATAGGAAGTAAGGTAACAAACTTCCAGGTGCTGGTCGTGGCTACTCCACAAGGGGTTTGGCCACTTTTGTTGCTTATTTCAAAATGCCCCAGCTGCTGACTTATGTGGTGGAGTCACGTGGAGCACTGCTCATACTTTCACTAAACATCACAGTCTGGACATTGTTTCTTGTAGATATGCTGACTTTTTGCATTCTGTACTGTGATGCCCTCTGTCTTGATTTCATATCAGACTGTGGCATCTTTCCATTTTACTTTGTACTGCTTGAGAATCGCTCCAAAGGTGTGGCCTTATGCATAAGATTCTCTCAAGATCTATTGTTATGGTGAGTTCTTGCATAACTGTTTATTTTTATTTTTTATTCATTTAGATCTAGGATTACAAATACCTTTGAGCCAAGGCTCTTTTACAAAGGTTCCATGTTATGAATTACAGCAAGACATAAACTGGGAATCTAATCTTCTTAAGTGTACAACACAACAAGCTTGGGACTTTTTAAAACATTGTACATTATTTGGAAAATACCTTTTTCCATCTATGAGGAAATTTAATAATAAAGGAAAAATTCCCTTGGTTCAACAAGACAATTAAAAATCAGATTAAAATAAAATTAAACTTTTAGGAAACTTAAGAATAGTTCTGTTCCATTTAAAACTACTCTATTAGATAAATATAGACTGTCTGTGAAAAGTTAAAAAAAATTCTATTAAATTGGCAATAAATAAGCTAGAATTTAAACTAGCTCACACAAAACTGTCACAAATCTCTTTTCTTATATAAATAGTAAAAAGGTGTATCAAGGACCATTGGTGCCATTATAACCAATGGCTTTTCTCTAGTTGATATAGAAACCTCAAATCTCTTTAATAAGTACTTTTGTTCCGCTCTTCTTTCAAAAATCACCTCTTAGTACATTTAAAGTTCACCACATAGATTATCATAGGTTCTATCCAACTGACATTATACAGGCTAACAGAAAACTAAAAAAAAATACTAGTCCAGGCCCAGACGGTATTCATCCATGGTTTCTGATTGAAATCTCTATAAATATTTCTATACCTTTTTCAATAAATCCTTACAAGAAAGCATTGTACCAAATGATTGGCGTTCAGCAATAGTTACTCCCATATTTAAATAAGGCAATAGAGGTTCTGTGCAAAATTATCGTCCAATTAGCCTGACCTCAGTGGCTGGTAAATTAATGGAACATGTAATGAAGTCTCTAATAGATCAAGATTGTAAAAATTAGAATTTATGATTCAAATCAGCATGGGTTTACTCCCAAGTATCCCTGCAGCACCAATCTGATATATTTTTATTTATTTTATTTTTATTTATTTCAATCTAGCATTACAATACCTTTGAGCCGAGGCTCTTTTACAGAGGTTCCATGTCAGCGTGCAACAGTCATCATTTTAGTTACAAACATAACGTCACTGACTTAGACATGTAATAACCAGTACAAAACTTGAGCTATGAGCAAGACAAGGGAGGAGGGGGGTCGATAGGGAGAAGTGAGGGTAGGAGATCGAGGGGTAGGAGGTGCAGGGCTAAGGGGGAGTAATGGGAGGTGGGTGGGGGGAGGGGCAGGAGTTCAGATGGGGGAGGTGGGCGAGGTGGAGACAGTGCAGCCAGGGGGCCTTGTCGAGGGAATATGCCAGGTAAGGTGTTAGGGGTGCAAAGACTGATTGTAAGTGCTGGGGCATGCGCAGCTGGAACGGTGGAAATGTTAAGATGGGCAATCGAGGATACAAGCAGTGAGAGGCAGCTTGGACTTGAAAAGGCCGAGTGTTGGAGCAGTCACTATTTCGCTGCCAAGAGAGTTGAGCCAGTTGATGCCCAATAGGCAAATGATCTTTGTCCTTGGTCAGGCGAGTATCGTGGGATATGTAGTAGATGGAATTGACTTGTAGTGACATTCCATGTCTAGGCTTAAGGATGGCACAGACACCAGATGGGGCAAGTCTCATTATAATTTTCTGGCCGTGATGGGTTGGTATTTTTGCGTTTGTCCAGTTGAAGCCATCCAGATTGGGAATAAAGGTCACAAGTGTGGGTATGGCGATGTGAGCCAGTGATGAGACGACAGGCCTTATTCAGGGAGGTCGCGACACGCTTGAGAGCAGTGGTAGTTGCAGACTCAATATGAATAAGACCATAGTCTATGATGCTGACAATGGAGCTTTGGACGCCACTGACAGTGCTTCTGGGGTTAGTGTTTCCTGTGCCGGAATAATATGCCTAACCTCGCATTGGTAGACTTTGCCGCATTGCTAATATGGACAGTGTAAGAGAGATGGGGATCAAGGGTGATGCCAAGGTACTTGCACGATTGTGTTTGCTCTAGGATGGCTCCATGTTCGGTTGCAGGAGAGGTGGAGTTGTTTGTTTTGTTGTGGGGCTGCAAAAGACCATAGACTTTTTTTTTCTGATTGAGAAGCAGTTTATGATTTGGGAACCAGAATTCGATGGAGGAGAAGGCCTGCTGAAGTTTATTTTGTAATTGGTTTGGATCAGGGTCTGAGGTGAGGATCACAGCATCGCCGGGCGTAGAGAATTATTTGTTCTGGGCAGCTGTCCGGGTAGTGAGTTTAGGAATAGGGGCTGAAGAGGAGGGGTCCCAGAATGGAGCCTTGGGACTCCTGAGCGGACTGGTCTAGGGTCCGAGAGTGTATCAGCGATTCTTACTGTTTGGGACCGTTCAAGGTAGCCCTTAAACCAGCCAGTGGTGTCGGTTGACAGCCCAGTGTTCTGAAGCTGGACATGTAGGAGGCGGTGATTGACGGTGTCAAGGCTTTAGTTAAGTCAGTGTAGATTGAGCTTCAGTAGTTCACCGAACTGCGCGTGTGGATTGCGCCGTGAATTCAAATAGGGCTGTGGAGGTGCTGTGACCTTTTGGAACCAGTGTTGTTGCTTGCACAGGATGTTGTACGATCCAGGTATTCTGTGAGCTGGTCCGAGACGATGCTCTAGTTCCTTGGAGAGTGGGGTAGTAGGGAGATAGGTCTGTAGTTTGAGGCAGTTTTGTCACCACTTTTATGGACTGGGGTGACAGTGGTAGATTTCATCTGTCCGGGAACTGGCTAAGGCTGAGGGAGAGGTTGAAAATCTGGTCAGAGGACTAAGCACTTCATCAAGTATGAGATAGGATTTTGAGATCGAGGAGTCATTCGAATCTTGATTTACAGGGCTATGGTAACGTATTTGATGCATTTGGTGAGCCTTGATTGCTTTGAAGTAGAGCAGGGGAGCTGGTGGAGTAGTGTTCATTCCAGACAGGGGCTACACCATCTTTGAAGTAGTCCTGAAGTAGGACAGCGCTGAGGTCGGTAAAGACTTTGTTAAAGGTATCCGCAATGGTTTTGGGTTGAGGGTTGTGGTTCCGTTGATGTTGAGCATTGATGGGGGTTTTGGTGGATTCCCAGTGAGTTCCTTTATGTTCTTCCAGAATTCCTCACCATTGCCCCAGGAGTTTGTGAGGCATGCTTATAGTAGGCGGACTTCATTTGTTGATGGTTTTGTGCAGTCATTGCGGCAACGTTAGTAGTTTTGATGTCGCTATTTTCCAGAGTTTCTGGCCAGCTCCCAGGTGGTCTCTTGTTTTAGCATCCTGAGGAGGTCACCCAGAGCTAAGGGTTACTCAGTGAGTTGACTTTATGCTTCTTAATAGGAGCATACGTGTCACAGACCACAGTGAAGATGTTTATGAAGTGGTCAAGGGCAGTGTTTACATTGGTTGCATTGAAGATAGGGACCAGTCTTGGTGAAGGAGGTGGATTTGAGTCGAGGAAGGTGACCACTGGGTAGAACCCTGCTGCTGATTGTTTTGGTGGTTGTTTGATGAATTTATTTGACCAGGTGCAGCTAACAGGGAGTGATCACTGAGAGAGTCAGGAGGACATTAGTGTTAGATATCCGCGATGGGTGACTGGTAAGGATCCAGTTCAAGAGTGTGCTGGTGCCGGTCCTGTAATTTGTCCTGGTTGGTGAGTCAACCATTTGTGTGAGGTTCGCCGAGCAACGGTATCCCTGTGTGCACCAGCATCAGCCGCGAGGCCAGTTGATGTTGAAGTCGCCTAGGAGGATGGATTCAGTGTCTGGTGGGAGTGACTTACAAAGTCAAGCACAGCTGTTAGACCAGTTCCCTATTCTTTGGGAGGGATGTAGATGGTGGCAACAGTGAAGGTTTGTTTTGGGCACCGAGGAGGATTCTCACTGGCAGTATCTGGAGCAGTTGTGGGTTGGATTGAGGTAATGATGTGGTGCCCTTGTATGGAGTCTTTAGGTAGAGGCGCAGCCCCGCCTCTTTGGAGAGGCGATCCAGCCTAAAGACGCGTAGCCAGGAAGGCTGATTGCATGGTCCGCACCGGCGGCGTGAGCTAGGTTTCACAACTGCCAGGATGTCAGGGCAGTGTTGGCTGGTGAAGGCCTGTAGGGCATCCATTTTTTGGAAGGAGGCTGCAGATGTTGATTGTTATGAATGAGAGGGCACCGAAGGCTTGCTCAGATTAGTGGCTTTAGAGCAGAATGGGCCAGGGTTTGGGTGCACATTGCCTGACAGCATTAGGAGAAGGAGGAGGCTAGCCTCAAGGAGCTGCGGCATATTTCTTTATGGGAATGTTTCTCACTGACATCTCGAAAATCACGCGACCGATTTACAGTGGGTGAGGGTGCTAGACAGGGGGGACCCAGGAGTGGAGGGCTAGGACCAGTGTGGGTGTAGGACAGTTTCATGGTGGTAGGATGAACCATGGGCAAGGGGCAGTGACCATGTGCAGCGATCCTATGTGGAGGAAGGATGTAGGAATATGGAAGCTGTGGGAGGGAGGGAGGGAAAGCAGGTTTTGGGAGTGCAGTAGGGAGGAAGATAGGCAAGAAGAAAAGAATAGGGGTAGAGAACGGTGGAGGCGCATGATTAAAGTGTGATTCAGGGTTCAGAGAAATCTTACCTGTCTCGAGAGGATCTTGAGGGTGGCAAGGAAGAAAGGTATAGCAAGTAAAGAAACTGTGTTTCAGAGGGTAGACTTTTTTTTTTTTCTCCTTCCAAATGAAAGAACAAGAATCTCTAGTGGCAGGTCTGTATAACCTACAATGAGAAAAACAAAACAAAAAACTCCTATTACAGCTTTAGTGTGGC
This sequence comes from Neoceratodus forsteri, assembly GCA_016271365.2. Lineage (NCBI taxonomy): Eukaryota > Metazoa > Chordata > Ceratodontiformes > Ceratodontidae > Neoceratodus > Neoceratodus forsteri. The sequence goes on along the minus strand of CM057452.1, from coordinate 353,934,628 downwards.
AAAGCAAGGAAAGTCCTGGCCAATCAGAGCTGGTTTGCTTGAAGCCTGTTGCCGCCCTTCCAAGGAGCTGTAGGCGGTGTCCTAGTCTCGGTCGGTGGCTGTCTGGGTGCCGGCCGACTGTGGGGAGCTGAAGCAGCCCTGCTCAAGGGCAGACAGCTGGAGAGGAGTAAAATGCCAGGGTTTAAATAGCATGGAGGTAGGATAGCTTTAGTGTGAGCAGTTTAACAGGACAAAGGAAAGTTAGACTTCTTCGGAGCCAAGGCAGTGTGCTTGGATTTTGGGGCTGCATAAAGAGCAGGAAAGAGAAGAACTGTAAGCACTTTAAATTACTAGTAGAAATTACAATCCGCTAATACAGTTGAAAACCTCCAAAAAAAAATAAACTCCTATTACAGCTTTAGTGTGGCAAAGCAGGGAAAGTCTTACAATAATATAAGTACTCTACTAGATGTGGGTATTCCTACTGATGTAATTCTTTGGACTTTAGTAGAGCTATCGATAAAGTCTTACATGAAAAACTCATTATTAAAATGCACAATCTAGGTTTGTCACCTGTTATTGTCAACTGAACTTTAAACTGGTTGACAAATCGTTCTCAGAGAGTCAGAATTAATGATATCTTGTCTGATTCGTAGTGTGACAAGCGGTGTACCACAGGGTCGGTCTTGGACTAACATTGTTTAACCTCTTTATCAGTGATTTACAAACAGGCCAAATAACTTCATAGTTAAATTTGCAGATGTTACTAAATTGGGGGCCAAGGTTAATAATCAAGAAAATGTTTCTGCATTAAAGAAAGATTTGGAAAATTAACACTTTGGGCAAATGAAAGTCATATGCAGTTTAATCAAGACAAATGTTTAGTAGTGCATTTCAGTGTAAATAATCCAAAACAATATATCATATAAACGGACTACCACTTCATTCATCAAATTGTGAAAAGATTTAGGGATATATGTTAATAATAAACTTACATCAAATGATCACTGTGTTAGAACGCTTGCATGACCAACAGACTTTGAGGCAAATAAAACACACTTTGTTAATCGCACTGAACAATGCCTATTCCATTGTATAGGGCATAAATTGGACCATATCTAAATTATGGCTCCCTTTCTGGAATCCAAACCAAAAAAGATAAATTTTGAACAGGTTCAAAGGAGAGGAACTAGAATGATTCAAGATTAACAAACTTGGATTATCAGAACAGATTAAAAGCTACTGATCTCTTCTCTTCAAACTAGAAGATTAAGAGGTGATATGCTTATGGTTTTAATTTAATAAATTCACCAGATCTAATGGAAAATGTGGTCTGACACTCTCCAAAAGGACATGTTCCGAGACTGCATAATAAACAGCTTGAAGTAAAAACTTATAAAACCAGCAAAGGGGAAACTCTTTTCTAATAAGAGCATCCATTGTATGGAACACCTTGCCACAAGAATTGGTAGAGGCAACTAGTGCCACTGTCTTTAAAAACAAATTAGATGTTTGGTTGGGGGATAATCGAGTAAATAATGTCCCACATAGTGTGGGGAACAGTCTTGATGGGCTCTGGCCTTCTTCTGTTCTTTTCATACCAAGTAATACCAAGTAAGACAAAACATAACTGGCATTACTAACATTGAAGGAGGTACATTGAGAGAGCATTAGTGGTGCAGAGTTTGATGTAACTTTATAAAAAGAAAGGAATGAGGAGAAAGGGGAGAGCAGAGAACAGATAAAGGAGCGAGTAGGGAATGGTAGAGGTAGAGGGTGGGTCAGGAGGGAAGGGTAGTGAGGCAGGAGTGGTGAAAGGGAGCAGGAGGGGCTGCAGCAAGGAGGCATTGTCAGAGAAAAGAAAAGGGGGAAAAGGAAGTGCATTGGTGGGGGCGGGGGTGCTAGAGGCTGTGGCCCTCATGAATGCAACAAACAAAGGGAGCCTCAGGTAGAACACCTGTTCTTTATCCGAAGTCCCAGGTGCGTGTCCATTATTAGACATTGCCATCACAGATGCTGGAGGCATGAGGAGTAGCTAAGCCTGGTTTTGAAGGCGCGAGTGTGGAGGTGGTGGTGATGTCACTAGAGTCCATTTAGCCAGCTAGGGGCCGGCAGGCAAAAGCTCTTGACCTTGAGTTGTGCGACAGCTGGGATTTAGAACTGCTGTGGCTTAGGCCCTGGTGTTGTGGCTGCTGTTTTTAGGTTGTAGGAGTGCAGTAACTCCAGGAAAGGCAAGACCCAACAGTATTTTCTTAGCAATCATGCAGGTTTGGTATTTTATACATTTGTCGAGTTGCAGCCAACTGGTTTGAGAGTAGAGGTCACAGGTGTGTGTAAGACATTGAGAGCCAGTAATGAGCAGACTGGCCTTGTTGAGGGAGTCGCACACGCTTTGAGCGTGGTGACAGTGGCAGAGCCATAGATGATTAGGCCATAGTCAATGGTGGCGATGATGGAGCTCTGGATAGCAGCTGCCAGGGCTTCAGGGGTAAGGTGTCTCTGTGTATGGAATAGCAAGCTTTAGTCTGGGTTAGCAGCTTTTATGTGGCCGCATAGGAGAGGTGTGAGTCGAGGGAGATCCCAAGATATTTGAAAGTTAGGACCTGTATGCCACCGTGACTGGTGTTAATGGAAAGGTGGTGGTGCTTGTGTTTATTGTGGGAGCTACTGAAGATCAAGGTCTTGGTTTTTTTTTGTTGAGGATTAGTTTATGCTTTATGAACCAGATCTCGGCTGAGGAGAAGCCTTGCTGGAGGTTGTCTTGCAGCAGGTTCGGATCCTGATGTGAGGCTAGGATTACCGCATTATCGGCGAGAGTATGATTTGTTCAGAACAGGAGTCCGGTAGTGTGTTGAGGAACAGGCTGAAGAGGACTGGACCCAGGATGGAGCCTCGGGAACACCAGAGCAAACAGGTTTGGTTTCGGAGAGCACATCCGACTTTTACACATTGTGACCTGTTTTCAAGGTAGCTTTTGAACCATGTAATAGATTCGGGAGAGCCCAGCATTTTGAAGCTGGCCAAGTAGGAGGCAGTGGTGGACAGTATCAAAGGCCTTGGTCAGATCAATGTAGATAGTGCCAGTGAGTTACCCTTTGTCCAGAGAGCTGTGGATTGCACCGGTGAATTCAAGTGAAAGCGGAAGCAGTGCTATGGCCTTTCGGAAACCATGTTGCTGCCTACAGAGGATATTGTGTTTGTGCAGATATTCAGTGAGCTGGTCCGATACTATGCGGTCCAGTGCCTTTGAGAGGTTGGCAGGGTTGAGATTGGGAGATAGTTCCATGGGCGGTCTTGTCCCCACTTTGTGTATCAGGGTAACAGTGGCTGACTTCCATTTTCTGGGAACTGTTATGTGAGGGAGTGGTTAAAATCCTGGTAAGAGGCCCCAGAACCTCTTCTAGAGTGAGGGAGAAGCTTGAGGTAGTGTGCATTGCTTGATCTGGATTTGCTTATGGCTTTAGCGATTTACTGTGGACACATTTTTATTTACTGCTTTAAGTAGAAGGAGGGTGACTGGCAGGTGAAGTGGAGTTGAGGGGCTTCATCATCATTGAAGAAATAGAGGGAGAACACTGCTGAGGTCAGTGAACGAAGTGTTGAAAGTGTCAGCAATGATTTTTGGGTCAAGTATTCCATTTACCTTGAGCATGGCTCAAGGGGATTTGATTGCTTCCCAGTGATTTTTTAAGTTGTTCCAGAAATCTCTGCCATTACCTCAGGTGTCAGTAAGTGCTTTCTTGAAGTAGTCAGATTTCTGTTTCTGAATGTTTTTGTGCAGTCATTTCGGCTTGTTTATGATTTTGATATCATCTGTCTTCCTGGTGGATCTGGCCAGTCTCCATAGCTGGTCTCTGGATTTTAGCTTTTAGGAGGTCACCGGAGATAGTCAAGGGTTGCAGAGAGTTTTAACTTCGCTTTTGAGGGGAAACGAATAGGTTACAGGCTTTGTTAAAGATGTGGATGAATTTGTCCAAAGTGGAATTTGTGTTGCGTGCCAAGAAGACAGGAGTCCAGTCTTGTTGGAGGAGGTGGGATTTGAGGTGGGTTAACTGACCACGGGAAGAACTCTGCTGTAGATGATTTTAGGGGTGGTTTGTGGACTTTGTTGGACCAGGTACAGCTGATGGGGAATGGTTACTGAGTGAGTCAGGAAGGACAGAGTAGTTTGAGATCCGTGAGTGGTGGCCGTCAGGATCCAGTCCAGAAGGGTGTTGGTCCCTGTTTCAGTTATTTCTGATAGAGGAGTCCAGTATCTGGGTTAGGTTACCGATAAGACAGAGTCCAGTTGACGCTGAAGTCACCAAGAAGGATGGTCTTCAGAGTCGGGTATGACCTGACAAAGTCCGAGACAGCGGTCAGTCCCAGTCCTTGCTCTTTAGGAGGAATATATACAGTAATGACCATGAGAGCTTTATTGTGAGCACCTAATAGATTCTGATGGGAAGAATCTGTGCTGGGGAGGTCGTGTGGACAGGTTCTAATTGATGGCCCAAGATAGTGTCTTACAGGTACAGCGCACAACCTCCACTTCTTTAGATTTACGATCAAGCCTCAAAGACATTATAGCCTGGGATGGTGATTGCCTGGTCAGGAACCAGAGGGGTGAGCCAGGTTTCAAATAACTGCCAGAATATCAGGATCGTGTTGGCTTGCAAAGGCTTGTAGTGAATCAAGCTTAGGAGTAGACTGCAGATATTCAGGCACATGATTGAGATGGCGCCAGAGGGTTTGTTCTGGTAAGAGACTCTGCCGTGTGCAGGCCAGAGTTGCAGTGAACATTCTCTGATAGCAGGAGAAGTAGCAGAAGCTTCACGGTGCACAGACGAATTCACTGAGGAAGAGCTTATGTTTTCTTTTAAACAGGACCGTGCCATAGTGTGGATGCGAAAGTTCAGCATAAGAGTTGTATAGGAGGCAGATGTGGGACTCCAGTGTTCACAAACTATAGGGACAGTTTTTGTGGGGGTTGTCCCTGGGGCAGGGTTTGTGTCATCCAGTAGTGCCAGGGTAGTGATATGCTATATTCAGTTTGTAGGTTTGGGGGAAAGGGAAGGAGGCTCTGGGAGGGGTGAGAAGTGGGAAGAGGGCGGAGAGAAAGAGTAGAAGGGTGAGATTTGAAAGGGGTGGAGAGCATGGTGAACTGAGAGCGCCTACTGAAAGAAGAGGGCCAAACAGGCACTGGTCAAAGAGTGGTGCAGGCAAAAGGTGGTAGGAGAGAGAGACAGAGAGAGAGAGAGGAGACCTGGCGCTGAACCAGTACGGTGCTAGTAGGGAGGGGCCTTGGGGGTGGGGCGGCTGTGATCTATTTAATTGAGGTGGGGGCGGTAATAATTTGTCCGGCTTTGTACTAAAGTCAATGGGCACGGCTCTGAAGCAAAGAAATGTTCAGCAAGACGAAGCAATAATAAGGGTTCAGTGGGAGAGCAGCGGTCCAATCAAGGTTAACTGCAGAGTAGCGCTGGGGCCAATGGCGGCACCTTGCTGCTTCCCCGAGCTGTCAGGACTTCTTAACTGGCTGTGTGGGTCCCTTGGTCAGGGCAGGAGAAAGAACGCAGTGCGGCCAGTTCTGGGGCCGCATTGACAGAGGGCTGGTTGGCAGCGAAGTCCGGCTGAGTACCTTGCCTTCCATCTATGTAATGATCTTATCTGTGTCATTCTTCACCATTCATCACTGGTGGGTTCTGGCTGGAGGAGCAAGACCCGCGGAGCCTTTTTGTAAGTGGAGGAGTAGACGCTGTGGTGCAGCCGCCTTGAGGCTGATGCATCATGCGGGCGCCCACTGGTTGGCCAGTAACTGACGCAGACTCCTCCTCCATCCCAGTTCTGCTTCTCCTGCTGTCGAACGAGCATAGCCTTGTGTATGGCGCTGATTTTCCTACTGTCATTGGCCTAGTTCATCACAAAATTTCTGCCCTAGTTCTGCTAAAGCTGCGCTTCTCACGCCGACTGGTAAGACCTTTCCTTTTTATTACGGTGACTCAGAGTCTCATTTTTGTTGTTGTTTTGTCCGATCATGTCTCGTCCAGGGACAAGAAAGACTGCTAGGTGGGCCGCCTCAATGCAGCATTAACCTGTGGCCAGCTTTACTCTGTCTCGGACCAGCGTGATTGGTGTTTGACCTGCCTGGGCCCTAACCATGATATGGACCTTTGCGATGCCTGTTTTTCAGTGGATCGAGTTCTGAAGTCCGCTGGTTCAAAGTCGGACGTACGCTTAAAGACTTTCGGAGGAAGGCATGCACCATTGACCCTTCCTCTGTGTCTCCTCCTGGTTCTGTATGGATTGTGGAGGAGGGACTTCTACCACTTCAAGCCTTGCCTCGGTGGAAGACCCTCCCATGGTGCAGGAGGCGCAGTCCGATTCCTCCGGGAGTTGGGCTGGAGACACCATTCTGGCAATCGCCTCTTGGGAGGGAAAGGTGCCCCAGCGTCACAGCCTATCTGCCAGCCTGGTGATGCTGCGGTGAGTGGGGCATCACTGTGGGCAATCGGGGGCTGTTCGTGAAGTGGTCTGGAACCGTGCCCTCTTGGGAGGATGATGATTCAGAGGCAGATCCAGACTGGCTTCAGGTTCTTCTGAATCCTTGTATCCCCCCAGCAAATCTACGCCTGTCCAACCCCTAGCCGGATGAAGGCGGTTTTACCAGCGCTGGTGTCTGGCGCTTGCAGCGGCAACCGATCTTCCAGTGCTGGGGCGATTGGAGGACACCCCATGGAGCCTAAGAAGTTGGAGAAGGTGAACTCCTTGTTATGGGGCTCAGGCTGGGCTCACTTCTGGGCCTGCTAGGGTGTCTGGAGCAGAGGAGAATATTCCCTTGTCTGATGCCTCTCAGGGGTCAGTGGATAAGGTTATGCTACCTGAGTTGGTCCTGAGGAAGAGGCCCTCTCTCTCTCTCTCTCTCTCTCTCTGAGTCTTGAGGGGTTGAGGGGCGGCAGGGTCAGGGCAGTGTCCTTCCCTAGTAGCCTGGAAGGGTTTGGATAGGAGCTAGCGCCGGCCCTGTCTTCTCCCCTGAGGTCTCCTGGGAGGATCTTATCCCTCGAGGCTAGGGGCTGCCCTTCTGTACCCCAGATCCCCAGTCACCTTGCAGGGGTTAATCCCCTTGCGGCTCGGTTCGACTTTGCTAGTCTGGTTGGACAGCCGCTGACTACCTCAACTGATGGATTCTTCCGAGATGTTGGTTCACCTGTTCGGTCCCTGAGCCCTGGCAGAGGTCGTTCTCTTCCTCAGTTGCCTGGCCCTCTACCTCTGCTAACCCTCCCTTTCCCGGGCCCTCTGGTCCTGTGGGGCCCTTGACCTGGGATCAGTTTAGAGCCACAGCTGCCTATTCCCTGCCTATGTGAGATCCATGGACAAGCAGGTGTTTCACCACTCTCCTCCTGGGCAGCCGGTCTCTGACTCTCTGGACTCGCGGCTTCCTCACTTGAGGGAGAGGATCCTTCTGTCCAGCTTTCCTCGGATGCTGACCAGATCAGTTATTAGTCTTCCTTTCGGGGTTAGCAGACAAGCTCCACATCACCAGACTAGCAAGTTGCAATCCTGAGCAGGCGTCTTGCACTTTATTTTTAAGCTAATAAAGGCGGGCAAACCTGGTGGTACCTGCCTGGCCCCTCTCCCCTTTAGGGAGGTGTCAGTACCACACTTGGAGGCGTCCTTCAGTCCCTCTCCAGCCCCAGTGGACTGCCGGGCGCAGGTATTGTGCACCCCTAGGATCCCCAGGAGCTTTATTTCACCCCCGGACGTGATGGTCCTGGACACTCCTTCCAGGCATAGACACCTAAGCATGACTAGCCCCCGGATGCAGACTCTGTGGAGTTCGACTTCAAGGGAGAAGAGTGTTTTCTTGGCACGCCTCGCTTTCAATCTCAGCATATCAGGCCCATCATGCTGCCCTGCAACAGGCACTTATGGTCCTTGTTAGGGCAAGTCCCAGCATCTGTGCCTGATATGGAGGTAAGCAGACAAGCCGCTGTCGTTTGGACATGGCCGGAACTTGCAAGGCATCAGCAAGGGCATCCTATGATGCCAGTGAGGTGACGCCCAGGCTAGCAGGGACAGTGGTCTGTATAAGGCGATAGCTTGTCTTAGTCTATCCCGGTTATCACCCGTGGCCCAGCAAAGGCTGATTGCCTCCTCTTTCTGGGAAACCCACCTTTCTAGGGACATGGATATGTTGTTCATCCACACTCATTGGCAGGTATCCTTGCCGCTTTAAATCTTGCCGAAGGTCTTCAAGCTTGCTCCTCCCACCCACCCGGTGGTATAACTCGGCTCCGCCCATGACGCCAGATCTTCCTTACCGCTTGGAAGCTCAGGTTCTCTCCTTAACGCTCTGCGTTTGAGACTGGTTCCTATTTCTCCGTTTGCGGATTTAAAAAATAAATTTTGCGAAAAGGACTTCAGTCTTCTATCCCTCGTGGCTGCGATGGACAAATCGACTCCGGTTCGGAGATGCCCATGCGGCAGAAGATGTCTCGGACGGATCCACACTCCACGTGTGTCTACTGCTGCTTAGGCCTTGAGCACGCCGCAGGCTTGCGACCTGTGCTCATCTTTCTCGGCCTACGTCCTCGAACCGATGCTGCCCGATTACCTTTAGGCCGTCCGGAAGCGTTCCCTCCGGTGTAAGTCCAAGGAGGCCGGTTGGCGGTGTCCAGCGGCCGGTTTCGGCGGATCAGCTCGAGCGGATGGGTCGCCTCAAGAGGAGGCGCGGGTTGTATCTTCCTCGTCGCTGCATTTATCCCGCCTCTGGGCTTCTTCTTACACGGCTTCTTTTAAGGAGCTTTGTCTGTCCCTCTCCACTAAAGGAGAAGGCCTACGCCTGCGGGACCTTATTCTCGGTCCAAAAGAGGGACGGGTAAGTCCCTCCGTCGACGCCTTTGGGAGCGGGAAAGGTCCCTCTCCCCGGTCGTCGACCGTCGGCTTCGCCACTGGCCTCACGGTGTCCCCGCCAGGTCAGTTGACCGAGACTCCCACCGATGAAGTCGAGATTTTCTCGACCTGTGGACGGGCTGTCGCCTTTAGCAGCCGAGATTCCTCTCCTCCCTGTTCCCCGGAGGAGTTGAGGATCCTGGGCTCGCCTGTGCCTCCGTTCCGGAGCCCTCGGATGGACCATCGAGCGGAAGGAGTGCGGTTCGGCCGACACCTCCCGCACCGACCTCGGAAATTCCGGGACTCTCGGTCTCGGTCTCGGACCTCTTCGGCGGTCCAGCCGATCCCACCGTCATAGGCGGTCTCGGTCTCGGCACCGCGGTAAGCGGCGTCGCGCTCGTCCTCCTCCTCGGGCGAGGGAGGCTTGCGTAAATTACGTCGACGGTCGGAGGACCTTATGTTGCAACAGCTCCTCCTGGCCGGGAGTAAGCCGACCCGTCGCCTTCCCGGCCATTAAGTGGCTGTCACCGGGCGCCGACACAACCCTCGACTTATCCGAGGAGCTATACCCAGGCCGGTTGTTCGGCCAAAACCAGCTGCTCCACCGATTCCAGTGGAACCTCCGCCTCACAGCCACCAACTGGGGCTCCGACCAAGGATTCTCGTCGGCTAAGGGTCTACCCATCGGCTGTCAGTTACCCTCACTCCGACCGACCTCGGCAGGTGAAGGTGGCTCAGGCCAGAGGCAGCTTTTCGAGACTCTTCCGAGTCCGAAGATGATTCCTCCTTTTCTCCAAGCGACTGGACTTGGAGTCTTCAGGAGGTCAGTCAATGGACGATAGCCCGTCGTCCTTCCTAGGACTGCTTCGGCTCATCTCGGAGTCCACCGGATGGAGCTCGAACCTGTTTCCAAACGGCCAGGTATCCCTCACGGAGATTCTGGACCGAGGATTCTCCGACGAGGCCTTCCGGTGGCCGAGGCCATAGTGGGTCCGCACTGGAGCTTTGGCAGCGCCTGCTTCCTGCCCTGCGCCTTCGGCCAGGATGGCCAGGAAGTATGCGGTCCCCACCGTTCCTTGTCCGGTTTGAACACCCCTCTGCTGAGGGGTTGGTTACCGACAGCTTTTTCGGCAGCCGCAACGCCAGGATGTGGACAAACCTCCTGACAAGGAGTCCAAGAAATTGGACTATGTCGGCGAAAAGTCTACGCTGCCCCTCTCTCGGCCTTCGCCAGGCCAGTTCGCCCTCATGGCACATTTTTCTCATGCCCTGTTGGGCTCCCTGGATGAGGTCATCCTCATCTTCCCGCCGATCTGCAGACTACGGTTAAGCAGGTGCGGGACAGTGGGCAGGTAGTGGCCAAACAGCAGCTCCAGACTGCTTTGGATATAGGGACTCATGTGCCAGATCGGTGGCGGCCGCAGTGGCTATGGCGGTCATGGGCTTGGCTGAGGATATCCACCTTTACTGGATACCCAGCACAAGTTGGCGGATGTTCCCTTTTTGGGACTGACCTCTTCGGCCCTGGGGTGGAAGGTCACCTGCAGAGGATCGAGAAGTCCAATGCTACCTTGACTCTGTCTCTTCCGCTCAGAAGGACAAAGGCCGCAAACCACAGCCTTAAGCCCTTTGTCCTTCTCTCAGCCCCTGGGCGCGGCCCAGCACCGCCAGGGCCAGCAGGCTCGGCCTTGGCATCTCAAACCCAAGCCGCCGGGCTTCCTCTAACAGGAGGCAGGGAGGAAAGGCCCAGGAGGTCCTCGCGTCCCTCCTCCAAGCCTGCCCAGTGACGGGCTGAGGGTGTCGCCCCATTCCCCGTCACTCATCTCTGGGTCCCTCTGGGGACGGCCCGCACTCGTTCCGCCTGGTCCGCTGTTACCACGGACAGGTGGGTCTTGGAGGTGGTGGGAAGAGGCCTGCCTCTGGAATGCAGGCACCACCCTTTCAGAGCCGCCGCCCGGGGCTTCGGGATCCCAGCTCTACTGGCGGCTCGTCACGCGACTCGCCTCTCCTCCAGAAGGAGGTGATAAGAGAGGTGGTGGACCCTCCTTCAGACCCAGGGTTTGTGTCCAGGTACTTCCTGGTTCCGAAACGGACGGGGCTGGCGCCCATTCTCACTACCGACCTAAACAAGTTCCTAATGTCTCGAACCTTCAGGATGGTCACTCTGGCTCAGATAATACCATCCTTGGAGCGCGGGCGTGTGGTTCTGCTCTCTGGACTTGCAGGGGCCAGCGTTTTTCACGTCCCCTATCCGTCCGCTCTCACCAGAGATTCCTTTGCTTCCGAGCGGAAGGGATCCTCTTCGAGTTCCAAGCCATGCCCTTCGGCTTGTCTCCAGCTCCCAGGGTCTTCACCAAATGCATGGCAGTGGTGACAGCATTCCCTGTGGCGCCGAGGGTCCCGGTGTACCTTACCTGGACGACTGGCTGATAGCAGCTCCCTCCAGGAAGGAGGCGGAGTGGTCCAGAGATCTGGCCCTCCAGGTCTGCTCTCAACTTGGCCTCCTTATCAGCGAGGCCAAGTCGGAACTCGAGCCAAGCAGGTGATTCTATTCATTGGGGCGAGCTCGACCTCTTCGAGCCAGAGCGGCCTCGGCGCGGACAGGGCCGAGGTTCTTTCCTCCTTGCCCAATCATTTCTGGTTGGGCATTCGCCCCTGCCCGGGACTTCCTGCGCCCTGGGTCTCATGGCTGCCTGCACCAGCGTGGTCCGTTGGGCCGCTGGAACATGCGCCCCTTCAGTGGGGACTGGCCAGCCAGTGGTCACAGCTGCGATCCTTTGGACCAGCTTAGTCGGTGACACAGGGGATGTGGCAACGCTCTCCAGCGTGGACCGTTCCAGATCATTTGCAGGAGGGCATCCCGTTCGTCCGCCCCGGCCGACGGTCTCTCTATCGACCGATGCCTCTCTGATGGGTTGGGGTGCCCATCTGGGGAACACCGGGCTCATGGCCTCTGGTCCCCGCGAGTCCCGATGCCACATTAACCTGCTGGAGCTTCGAGCGTCCCTAGCTCTCACCGCTTTGCTCCGTTCCTCCGGGGTCAAGTGGTCGGAGTCCAGACGGACAATACCACGACTATGTACTATCTAAACCGCCAGGGCGGGACGCGCCCCATGCTTCTATGCAAGGAAGCTCTCCGCATTTGGTCACTCGCGCAGCCTGGAGGCGGATCTCCTAGCCATTCACGTGGCAGGAGCCTCCAACACCTGGCCGATGCCCTGAGCCGGATAGGGGCTGCATCCCACGAGTGGTCTCTCCTGCCGGAGGTAGTACAGCATCTGTTCTCCCATTGGGGCACACCTCAGGTGGACCTGTTTGCCTCCAGGGAGAGAAGCGAAGCTGAGTCTGTTCCATGCCCGCCCCCAGCAGGCTCGCTGCAGGGGATGCCTTCTGAGGCAGTGGACCCCGGCCTCTTTTACGCCTTTCCCCATTTCCCTTGATCCACAAGGTGCTTCTCTGGCGAGGGAGGACAAGGCGCAGGTGATTCTGATAGCCCCAGACTGGCCTCGCCAGTTCTGGTACCCAGATCTCCTCAGTCTCAGCTCCAGGACTCGCTGCAGCTTCCAGCTCGCCCGACCTGCTCTCAGTCAATCAGGGAAGGTGTTCCATCCGGACCTTCAGTCCCTGCACCTGACGGCCTGGTTCCTGAGCGGCTAGAGTTCCAGGCCTTGGGTCTTTCCGACGAGGTCCTCAATGTAGTTGAGGCGTCCGTAAGGAGTCGACCAGAAATGCTATGCCTTCAAATGGAAAAGGTTTTCCATTTGGTGTCAGGGCAAGGGCTTGGACCCTTCCTCCTGTTCCTTGGCAAGCATCTTGGACTATTTATGGTCCCTTCTAGTCAAGGGCTTGGGTTGACGACCCTAGGGTGCACCTGGCAGCCATCTCTGCTACAGGCGCGGGCGGAGAAAGCAGTCGGTGGCGCAGAAGGTGGTCTGGCTTTCAAGGCCTTGATCACATTTCCTCAGTGCGAGAACCCCCACCTCCGTGGGATCTACTGCTGGTACTGGCAAAGCTCATGGGCAAGCCATTGAACTTATGCACAGGTGTGCTCTCTCACCTGTCGTGGAAGACCGCCTTCTTGGTGGCTATCACATCAGCCAGAAGGATGGGAGAGCTCCAGGCGCTCCATAGAGTCTCCTTACCTGGTCTTCCACAGGGACAGGTTGTCCTGCGCCCCACCGAAATTCCTTCCAAGGTGGTGTCGGAGTTTCACCTTAACCAGGTGTTGACTCTGCCGTGTTCTACCCCAATCACACCTCGGAGGCCGAATATAGGCTCCATACTCTGGACCCTAGAAGGGCGCTCGCTTATTATAAGGAGCGACGGCTGAAATTCGGGAGAGTTCGCCAGCTGTTTGTCACCTATGCTGAAGCCGCACCTGGCAGACCTGCGAAGCCGGACGATAAGCAGGTGGGTCACTTCCTGCATAGATCTCTGCTATAAGTTGGCGGGCATGGAGCCTCCCAGAGGGATAAGAGCTCATTCTACCCGCATACTGCTTGTAATGGTTGCTTCCAGGGACGTCCCTATCCCAGGAAATCTGCAGGCTGCTACCTGGAAGTCAGCAAACACCTTCATTACCCATTACCACATCGACCTTGAGTCACGCCTGGATGCTGGTTTTGGGCCTCGGTTCTCCAGTCTCTCTTTCCCAAGTAAGTATTGGGGTGTGCGTTTTGCCCTCCTCCCGGAGAACTGCTAGAGTCTGCCAATGAGTGTGGATGAACAACATATCCATGTCCCTAGAAATACAGGTTACTCACCTGTAACAGGAGTTCTAGGAATGGTATATATTTGTTCATCCACATTCCACCGACACCTCCGGCTTCGGCGCTGGCCCTGAGCTTCCAGCGGGCAGATCTGGCGTCATGGGGGGAGCTGAGAGTTATACCACCCGGGGTGGTGGGAGGAGCAAGCTTGAAGACCTTCCGGCAAGATTTAAAGCGGCAAGGATACCTGCCAATGAGTGTGGATGAACAACATATACCATTCCTAGAACTCCTGTTACAGGTGAGTAACCTGTATTTTTTCCCCTACAGGGGTGAGGTGGGAACTTCAGGGTGATTTTCTTCTCCCAGCCAGAGGGACCCACCTCATCCTGACCAGTCCCAGGCCTAATTAGGACAGTAAGTGTCCCCCACCTCCTGTGTCCTACCGTCCACAGGGGGCTGAGGATGTTCTCCTCAGGGAGTACCGGGTCCCTTGAAGGCATGATAATCACCATCAGGTGATGAATGGTGATGATTGACAGATAAGATATGAAAATTACGACCTACCGTAATTATTGATCTTTCTGTATCTTCACCATTCATCTCTGCCTCCCTCCCTTCCCTCTAGGGCCTCAGTCTCTGAGCAGTTCCTCCTCCTCCCTGCTTGTTTTTCCCAGTTTAGGTCAGTTGTGGACTAGTCTTCTGGTTTCTCTGTTCCTCTGCTTTGATGATTGAGGGGTCTCCGTTGGGGAGAGCAGGCAGGGATGCTTGTCCCTTGAATGGGGACTCGCCAGGCCTTCCTTGCATCCCTGCTGGGATCCCTTCTCTGGCTGAGATGAGCTCCCAGTGCTTGTGGGCCCTTCTTCGACATTATCTTGGAGGCCCGGTGACTCTCCAACTCTTTCCTCTGGAGCTGTGGCTCTTCCTGTTGGCTGCAGCTATATCTGTCACTCTGCAGGATCTCGGGGGTGTGGTGCTCCATGTCCTCAAAGTTTTTCCCTGGACATTCGCTCTTTTCAGAAGGCTCAGCTAATTCCTCTTCTCAGAGACCATGCAGGGCATGATCTCCCTTGCCTTGGGGTTTGTTTCAGCAAGGGCGGGAGACACTGCGCCCGCCCACCCCCATGGCTTTCTTCACTGTTGGTGTGTCTCTGAGGGCCTTTTTCTCCTGTCTAGATCTGCCTTCTGGGCTGTTGCTCAGCTAGCTCCTCCTGGAGGTTACTTTTCAACCTGAGGATTCTCTGGTCCATTTCTCTGGAGTTGGAAGAGCAAATGGCTGAACACAGTGGCCCTTTTCCAAAGTCTGGAGTGTCGCCCTGACCTCTCCAGGGTGGTGCTGTGTCTCCTCCTCCTTATTGTCTTCTCCTCTTCCTCCCTTCTCTGTCTCTCCTAGCCTGCGCAGAGGTTTGGGGCCCTCTGTCCCAGACCCCTAGGTTACCTTTCCTGTCCTTTCAGGCAGCTTATTCCTTTATCTTTTATATTTTTCTTGTCTTTGGACTGTCTTGCCCTGCCCTCCCTTTTTCTCTTACTACTTTGCTCTCTGGCATGCAGAACTGGGATGGAGGAGTTGGCGTCAGCTACTGGCCAACCCTAAGGCACCATGCAGTGCATCTGCCTCGAGTGGTGCCGCCCATGGCTCGACTCCTCCCTTACCAAAAAACTGCCGTGGGATCTTGCTTCTCCAGCTAGAACCACCAGTGATGAATGGTGAAGATACACAGAAAGATCAAGTATTAGGGTAGGTACGTAATTTTCATTTTTACTCTGTGCCCTGGATGGTGCTTGTTCCTGGATTAGCAGATTTCTCATTTTAACAAACATCTAAAAGTTTGGTGATTAGGATCAGCTGTGTACCCGGCTCTTTACGTTAGCCATTGCTTTATACATTGAAGAGAGATTAGATCTCCGCTCATTGTGCCAGCATTGTAGTTGAGTATTTTCTCTTCACTATAACGTCTTCTTCATTGTACTTTGTGAAGAGCTGGTGTGATAGTAAAGTTTTGTGTTAATTACAGCATCTTGTAAAGTACCAGGAACATAATAGTTTGACTGCAGAGAAAGTTTAATGACCCAGCTGGCATCTTAGTCTGAGTTTTTAATAAGCATGTTATACACTGATCTCACCAGGGATGTCTGTCCAAGTATAAGTATTACCACCACCAACTCGTTATGCAAAATGGTAGAAAAGTGCCAGTGTCATGTTGCCTCATCCATTAAAATTTGGGGTACTGAGTTATTACTTTCAAACCATGATAATTATGTGGCTATATGTCAGTCCTGTGAACAGTTTGTACAAGGTCATTGGCCTGTCAGGAATGCGATAATTCCACTAATGGAGGTTGTAACTTAGCAGTGAGCCATATACTGCCTGTGTGTGACTTCTCATTTAAAAATAGGTATAATCTTGTTTTTGTTTGTTCTTTTAGTGGCGCGTTAGAAAAGAAGCTATGATAGGCCTTGCCCAGCTGTACAAGAAGTATTGTCTTCATAATGAAGCTGGCAGAGAAGCAGGAGAAAAAGTGAGCTGGATAAAAGACAAACTCCTGCATATCTACTACCAGAACAGCATTGATGACAAGTGAGTCAATAATCTTTCATATCAGGGTTTCAGTTCCTGGGAGTACAGGGCAGCTGCTGTTGTGATATGGCCAAAGTGTGTTGTTTTTGTTTACCAGTTAGAGTACGCTAGACCAGGTGGTCTGTTTTCAGGTACAATGTGGGAGAATACATAACAGACATTGCACAGTCAGTAACATAGTACATATCAGTGTAGGCTTACATAGGTACAGAGCTATATATCAGACATATATAAGATTACATGCTTGATTCAGTACAGGTTAATGGTCAGTGGCAGGAAGAATGGTATAACATTACATACAACTACACACAAGAATTTTGACAAGCTATTCAAAGGAAGTGTAGCCGATGTCATAAGACAAGGTCAAGTTTTAGCAATAGGTGAAAAGCTCAAACTCATCCATTAAAGCTTGGAAGGGCAGTTGTAAGTGTAGGCACTTTGTAGATGCTAATGGATGGGTGTCGGGAAGCACATTTTCATATTCCGGAGAGATGTCGATCTTCCTGGACATAAGTCTCCACCACTTATTAGAAACATAGAAACATAGAATTTGACGGCAGATAAGGACCGCTTGGCCCACCCAGTCTGCCCATTTCCCTACCTGATGGATAAGCTGCAGATCCTAGTTAATCAGCAGCCTACTTCTTCCTACCCCACCCTCTAGAATTGCCTTTATGACTGTCCCATGCATGCTTGAATTCCACCACTGTTTTTGACTCCACAACCTCCTCTGGAAGGCTGTTCCATGCATCCACAACCCTCTCTGTGAAAAATACTTCCTTAAATTACCTCTGAGCTCTTCTATCTTCAAATTGTGCCCCTTGTTCTTGCACCCTCTTTTTGAAAGATGCTACGCCTTGGACTTTGTTGATTCCCTTTGAGGTACTTGAAAGTTTCTATCATGTCCCCTCTCCTTCCTTTCCTCGAGGCTATACATATTAAGCTCCTTAGTCTCACTTCATATGTCTTCCGGTGCAGACCCTGCACCATTTTAGTTAGCCTCCTCTGGACAGCTTCCATCCTGTCTATGTCTTTATGGAGATTGGGTTCCAGAACTGCACGCAGTACTCCAGATGTGGTCTCACCAGCTGTCTGTACAGAGGGATAATAACTTCTTGTTTTCTGCTGGTGATGCTCTCCCTATGCATCCCAGTATCCCCCCAGCCCTCCTTGCTGCCCTCTCACATTGCTTGCCCACCTTTAGGTCATCTGATATGACTACCCCAGGTCCCTTTCCATTTTTTTGTTGTTAATATCTCACCCCCATTGTTTACTCTTCCCTGGGTTTTGTTTCCCAGGTGCATTACCTGCACTTCTTAGCATTGAATCTAAGCTGCCAAACATTTGACCATTCCTCTAACTTGCCAAGTCCCTTACTCACACTAATGGGTTCTGCGCTGAGGTACTAGGACCAGCGGGAGCAAACTTTAGCCAGAGGGTCGGTGCGGAGATGGAGCCATGAGGAGTGGCACTGCAAGCCTCTGCTCTTGCGGTAATGACCAGCTTGGCGCCGACCCTCCGACCGCCTCTAGTACCTTTTATCCAAGGAGGTGCAGCGAACTAACCTAGAAGGATAGCCTAACAAAAAAAAAAAAAAGGGACATAAGATAGTCCGGACAACTTGTATTAGAAGGGTCAACAAAGAAGTCTTCACAGCCTAAAGACTGAGGGAGGAAGACCAATAACAGAGGTGAGCTCGGGGATGGTGGGTGGAGTGTGAATGAGTGGTGGAGACTGCCCAAGAAGATCAAGATTTACGGTAGGTATGTAATTTCCATATCTTCCTAGACATAAGTCTCCACCACTCATTCACACTAATGGGAGAGTACCAAGCTAATAATCCCGAGAGACGTGCAGGAGAGACCAAGAGCTCACAATTTTAGGACAGAAGTCCATTAAGGATGGTCGTCAAATGAAAGATGTCGCCTGGCATGGACATCCAGGTCATAGTGTTTGACTTAAAGTATGCACTGAGCTCCAGGTGGCCGATTTCAAATATCTGCAGTGGGCACCATGCTAAGATTGTATTTGGATTACTGTTATCAAAAATAATTGAAAGATTAAGGACAAGCTGAATGTTCACCGCTTGCATTGCTGTTGTACCGTGTCTTGCTTGTATACCGCTTTACTATATATTTACCCAGGTTAGACCAGATGAAATGCAAGATCTCTTTCAGTGGTGTCCTGCTTTTACATTTTTATATTGTTTTTCGGCTCCATGCGCTGAGTGCGGCAAAATGTTGTTGACCAATGTTACAGCGCGGATTTATGTTGACTGCAAAATGCGGTTGGCTTAAATCTGTCTGAAAACCTGTCTGTGTTTTTCTGGGGGCTTTGCCACAAACCCCCGGACTTGGGGATTATCAACTCTGAGTCGGAGTTGATTCGGGAGGAGATGTAGGACCGAAAAGAGTGCCAGTGTTCCAGGCGACTTTACAGCTTTCTGTCAATGTTGTTGACATTGACGCGATCACTGTAAAGGTTTCGCTGTGGGATCAGCATATGGTGTTTACCCAGGATAGAGCAGCTGAGAGGCAGTATTTAATTTTCAGTGGACCCCATATTTAAACCCCAAATTTCCAACATTCTGTTATGACCTGGTGTTATGATCGACAGGTGGAATTTTTAAATCCCTCCAGAAATTGATTTGCAGTGCAACTGTGAAACAAGTTTTGGAGGACATTTAAAAAAAAAAAGACACCGGTCATGTTCAGGAGGTGGGGGTTACACAAGGGATACAGTATGTTGAACATCAGGGACCAAAATCTGCAAAATAAAGCTGTGAGTAAATGTTGGAACAAATCATCATTTCCTCATAACCTAGCTTTTTGTTTTTTTTCACATTTTGACCCCAGATTTTCAGCATAGCCTCTTATGGCCACATCTTCTGAACATGACTGGTGTGAATTATAAAATAGTGGCTGAAATTTCATTTTGTGACATAAGTGTGAGAACACATTTTGGTAGGATTTGAAAATGAAAGCTGTCATGTTCATGAGGTGGTGTGAAAAAATGGCTATGTTGAAAATATGTGGTTTAAATATTGAAAATTACCGAGTAATGAGCGTGCATTAAGAGAAGACTGTGGATGTATATATACGCCCAGAATATATATACGCTCACACATATTCAGTTCTCAAAGGGTTAAAATGTTCAACTTACACTCATAACTTGTTTTTATATTTTTACTCTAAATTTTAAACATAGCATTCTTGTGACCCCAACTTATGAATAAAAGCAAGAGGAAATTTTCAAATCCTGCCCAAGGTGATTTCTTGCAGCGAACTGCAAAAATCACCTTTCAGGATGGATTTGCATAATTTAACCACCATTGCTTATGAGGTGTAATCCAAAACTGCCATGTTGAAAATTTGAGGGGAATCTTAAAAAAAAAAATGATTGTTAGGAGCCCAAGTTCAAAATCCATAGAAATACGTCAAACCGCATACCTGATTTCCTCAGTCGGTCTGGCATAGAAGAGTGAAAGATGCGTCTCCGATTAAGAGGGATTACGTGTTGCACTCTGGTAGGTAAGTGGAGGGGGTGGATGCTCAGTGGGAGGATTGTGTAGGTGGGTAATGGCAGCAGTTGGCGGCGGTAGCAACAGACATTGATGGACTTTTTTTATTTTTATATATATATACAGGGTATATAAAAATAAGAAAAAATTAAGTAAGTTGACTGGTGCACATACCTTTACCTCGTCCCTCTGGCTGGTACGTGTGCAATGGTGTGGTGTGGGGGCGTAAACATGTTCTCGATGGCTGGTCGGTGGCGCTGAGGTTGGACGCTAGACACCACACCTTGTGCTGCGCTGGCGACCCGGTTTGGGAACGGACTCTGGCGCCGGGGTCAGCAGGGGAAGGGTTGAGGACTGAGTGCCCATGATGGTGCTTTCCTCCCCAGACCAAGGGAATGGGGCCCGGCGAGCCAGAGGCGCCCGGTGGAGACCAGGGTACTGTAGCAAAGCAAGGCAAGCACGTATAGTATGGCCAGCGAAAGGCAGGGTTGCCGTGTGCCAAAAGCGCAGGGCATGCTCATGCACGGGAGGAGCAACCACAGAAAACAGAAAACCCGGTTCTAGGGGTAGGCGACAGTACCAATCACTATGCCCACTGCCGGGTTCGACCTAGCCAACCTTCATGGATCCTCCGCCCAGGGTCCACGTCTGCAGCTGCAGTCTGTGTTTGAGACGAAGGTAGAAGGGGCAGACCCAGCCGGAGGGGTTAAGCTGGGGTGCCAGCTGCATGTGGGCGGGGAGAGGAAGGTACGGTTGGGTGGACTTCAGGCAGGGCAGGACTCAGGTTGGATGTCTGAGAGAGGCTCCTAGGATCGTGACCAGGAGGGAAAAAATTAAAAAAAAAAAAATAAATAAAATGTTGCACAAACTCAGCCCCTACACCCAGTCAGTCAGAAGGCTGTTACTATAAGGCACCCAGCCTCTGCTAGATGGCAACGAAACAGTGGCTTGTGCTGTCTCCCTCCCCAAAGGAGAGCTGTCAATGGATGCTCAGTCCTCCTTCATGCAGCCAGCCCTCAAGTGACCGAGGTCTATTCCTGAACCTGATTTATAGGCATGGTGTCAGGTGAGGTGCCTCAGCCCTCAAACGCCCGCACTACCAGGCCTGCACAGCATTTCTGATTTAAAGGGACAGGAAATCTGTGCTAATTTGCAGCAGTTAGTAATGTTCCTAGTAACAGAAATGCCAAACTTGCCTGCAAATGAACCATATTTAACTGTTCTTTAATAAATATTGCTGTGAAAAACTGAGTTTTCAACTTTTTATGAGCAACATTCTGAACAGTTCTTTCATTAAACCAGTAATTTGGAATATTTACTATGTCATGGTTTGAGTAGAGAATGCTAAACATGAGCTTTTGTCCTATCAGAACCATGCTTAGAGTTCTTTGCTTAAACCATGACGAGTCAAACTCCATATCACTGGTTCCATGAAGAGAACTGTAATGGAATGCTGCTCATAAAACAAAACAATGCAAAATACAGCTGTTCATATCACTTTTATTTAGATAGTTACATATGGATCATTTAGGTTTATGGATATGATTTCTGTAAATGGGAACATTATAAAGAGCTACCAATTGGAAATCATTTCGTGTCCTCTTCAAAGGAAAAACAGAACATCTGAAAGAAGGATGGTGACAATCGGGACCCATGGTCGCACCTGGAAAGCACCACGCTGCTGGAAAAGCAAGCTGAGGTTCTTTATCACTCTATATTGCTGTATATCATGCTGCACAATAATCACAATATTGTTTTTTTTTTTACAACAATAAATTGTCAGAGGTAATTATTGAGATATATCGTTATATTGTGCTGTCGTGACATCCCTATTCAGCATTAGTGGTGCCGTTCGCGTCAGTCACTTGGCTTCTAAATCTACTTCTCTCCCACCATATAAACTTGCACCTAGTCTTTAATTCTTCTACAGGAACTATTACAAAACTGGTTTGGAAACCGCATTAATTGTACTTTGACTACTAGGCCTGACAGGATTTTGCATGCGATCTTCTTGCTGACAGTTTGAGCAACCATTATGCAGTATTTTGTACATGGAGTGCATACAAACATAACCCTCCCCATTTATATTACATCATGGTCTGTGAAAATGTAAACATAGAAGAATTCTGTACCACTATAGCTACTATAGATGGTCCTACTTGCATCCACTTCAGTGTGGATCTTAATTTGTACTTTAGCTGCTGAGTTTATTAAGGTCTAGGATTTATTTGCTCCCCTACTTAAATTACAGTTCAGCTGCTGCCGAGAATGGATCACACCAGAGCTAATAGTGAAGATACAGGAAAGGGTTGTGCAGAAGTCTTACTGCAGTCCAAGCCACTTACAGCAGACACCTTTGTAGCGGATACCCACTTATAACTGACAGTTCTGCCTTGCAAAAGCCATGTCCATAATGTTAAAATTCCCATTTATACTGTACTCTGCAACCCTGTGTTAGCAGGCACGGTTCCTCTATACCCATTACATGCTGTGATCTGCCTGCTAGCTACCTGCAGATCATCCCCTTATTGTTATGCCGGTTTGTCTGCCACTATAAAAACATCACTCTCGCCTCACCTGATGCCTAATACCCGACACCTTACTCCAGGGGATTACTCCACAACACATGTTGCCTGTCCGCTGAACCTCTCCCTCCTTCTCCTTGATGATTACTGACAAGCCCTCTGATCCCCCAGTCAGCACAGGCAGTGTACAGTACAGGAAGATCTTGCGTGTCTTGTTTACTGCTCAATCCCAAAGCGGCTGCAAATAGCAGTTCCCCTACCCCTGGTTGGCAGAGGAAGTGGGTATGTTTTAACTTTGTGGGTGAGCTGAGGCAAAGAAGAGCTGGTGAGTAGATTGCAGTGGAGATCCTAGAAAAGCATACATAAGAAGGGTCAGCAGACGGGCCTAGTGGCGAGAGCAGCCAGCAGCAGCAACAGAAGAGGACTCAAATGAGCCCGCAAACTGAGATCTCCTGAGAACTATATAAGCTTTGGACTTAGCAGTGCAAACAGTGGACCAAAACCTTGGGGAATGTAACACCCCAACTCCTAGTGTGTGAAAACAGTTAGTGGTGGCAGTGTTGGAGGTGAAAGAAGGGCAACCTCTGCTAAGTGTCTCATGAAAGAAAATAAGGCTATCTGCTACCAAATGACATCTGTGGAGAATTTGGCAAGAACATCTAACTTGAGGATCCTGGGGCTTCCCAAGCAGCAGAGGGGGACAGTCCGTGGCATTTGCTGGGTCTCGGTTGGGTGTCATGTTGCATTTGGAGCCGGTTGTTGTCTATAGGGCTTTCCCGCATAACCCCCTGAAAACAAGCTGAACACGGCAAACTCTGCTTGTAACTCTACAAAGACCACATGAAAGGGACCACATTTTAGACCCAGCAAGGAGTAAGGACCCTTAACTACAGGAGGCAGTGTAGCACAGTGGTTTAGGGCTCTGAGCTCCAAACCTGGAGACCTGGGTTTGAATCCACAGCCCCACTTGCATATAATGTGTGACCCTGAGCAAGTCACTTAACATCTTAGTTTGAGGGTGAGCTCTTGCAGCAGGCTACACTGTTAGGACTAAGGCACCAGGACCCCATGGGAAACTTCCAGCTAACCCAGTACTCTGCTGAGGGCCCCGATGTTTGGCCCGCCCCTGGCGGCAGTGATATAAAAGGGTGGTCCACCATCTCCACCTCAGTTCTTTTCTAGCCATTGACCCACACACTTCAGCTCCACGGACGCCCTCTGCTTAAAGTTGACTGTCATTACCACGTTTTCTTTTATTACCAGGGAATTTTGTAGCCTTTACCATGTTTCTCTGTCGTGCGTCATCTGATAGGCGGAAATCCAAATGTACCTGCAGCAAGCAAATACCTTCAAAGACTGCCATTTGGCTTGCCTTCTTTGCCTTGGCCCCAACCATGACTCTGAGGTCTGCCAGCATTGCTGGAGCTTCAACCGCATGACCAGGATCGGCCGCCTGAAGAATCTCAAGAGCTACTTGATGGAGCAATAACTAGCTGCCATGGAGAAGACTCCTTCGGCTTCTTCTTCGGTATTGGGGACCTACCCCTCTTCTTCCACCCACAGAGAGAAGAAATCCAGCATGGAAACACCACCGTAAGGGACAAGTATAGACAGAGACTGGACTCCTGCTCCAGGTCTCCGCACAACCAGCGACTGCGAGTTCTTCCTCCCCAGGGATACCTGACTCTGACCCTCAGCATCCCTCTCCTCTTCTGGGCTCTTGTTGTTGAAGCCTCCGCATTGCTCCTGACATCCGGTGGGGGTCTTGAGGCGTAGACTATAAACCTTCCTCCCGTGGTGGCCCTTTCAGCAGCCTTCCGGGCTAACCCAGGCAAATCAGCTGGCTGTTTGTCGGGCAGCAGTTAGAGCCGGGTGCCCACCTGGCTGGGCGTCCCAAGTCGTCAGACTGGGTGTCAGGGTCGCAAACAAGAAGCGCTCCAGGAGCAGGAGCTCAAGACAAGAGTTTGCTCCACTTGGCGGTCGATGCGGCCTGAACCACTGTTGACAGTCTCTCCAGCCTCTTCGACCTCCGTCTCTCAAGGTTGAAACCAGGCGATGCCACCCCTGTCGTTGCTCATTCCTAGCCGCCGCCAGCCCCTCTGGCCTCCCTCAGCCAACACCTGAGAATCTGTCAGCCAACCCAGCACCTCCTAACCCGACGCCAGATGACCTGACTGCAGGTACCCTGGCTTCAGATAATCTGACACCTGCGGGACCGCAGCCAGCCAATCCCATGTCTCTGGACCTGACAGGGTCACCTGCTCCAGCGGGACCTTGTAAAGCGCCTCCCCTGTCGCCAGACCCTCCTGGCCTCCTCTCTCCCTCTCTCTCGATGTGGGAGCCCTTTTTATTTCCTGGTGGATATAATAAAGGGGACTTTCTGCCGGGGGCCCTACCCCAGGCTCCAGAACTCACTTCCTCGGGGTTCCTCCAGCTCAACCTAAGCATTCTATAACCCCCATCCAGGAAACCTTCACTGTCACCGAGAAGGGTCTTTCTTCCTCCTGACCACTGAATGATGGGTCCTCAAGGAGACACTGATGGAGACACGTTCTTTGTCCGGTCTTCCTCCAGACGCCGGGCGCTACTCTCATGGACGCCAGTCCCGTGTTCTTAGACCTGCTATCCTTTCTTGGGGATTCTAGCCAGAGCTCCTTTCTCCTGCAGGTCTCTGGAAGGGCTTGTCTCCCTCCCTCAGTCGGACTCCCATGGGGATCACCCCTAATGAGCCCACATTCACGGATGTGATGCGTCACATCCAGTTTCTCAACCAGTGGGACACTGAGAACATGGACCCAGAAGAGCGTTGCCTTGCTCAGTTCCTCGACATGAATGACCCTAAGCCTCTGGTTGTGCCTGCTTTGGTGGCCCTTCCAGGATGTTACCTGACTGGCCTGGAAGCATCTCTCTTCGGCTTTGTCAGTTCCTAAAAGCGGACAGGCTCAATACCTAAAATGAGCCCTTCTTGGGCAGACTAGGTGGGCCAAGCGGTCCTTATCTGCTGTCAAAGTCTATGACCAGCCTAGGGCCAATTCAGTGGTCTTGACTGCGGCTCATGGGAGGACCAAACAGCCCAGACTCATGAGTTCCCAGCCTCCGGATAAGGAATCCAAGAAGCTGGATCAGTTTGGCTGCAAGGTCTATTCTTTGGCCACCTATACCATCTGTTCGCTAAATTTTCTGGCCCTAGATGGTGCAGAACCAGAAGTCCTTGTGGAACAAGGCTCTGGAATTGGCACAAGCACAACCAGACTACTCCCAGAAATCAGAACTCCTAGACATCCTACAGTCAGGGCTGGACAGTAGGGAAACATGTCCTCCGGCTCGTCTTGCGACTCAGCAGAAACCACTGCCAGTGTGGCGGCTACAGAAGTGTCTCCCAAAAGTACTCTAGCTCAGGGTTTCAGGCTTTAGGCACAACCTTCAGGAGACTATCCTGGACGCCCCTTTCAGGGCTCTATTCTTTTCGGGAAGACACCGAAAAGATCACTATGAGCCTCCAGGAGTCCACTAAGGCCGTTCAGTCGGTACACAAGATGTACAAGTCAGAACAGGCTCCGGCTCAGTGTAGAGCCTTTTAACGCCCAGCGACCAACAGTCCAAGTTCAACAGCCAAAAGGGCGCCTTTAAGCGTAAGGCCTCCTCTCAGCTCTCTGGAGCCTCTGAATGTAGAATCACTAAGGCCTCCCAGGGTTGCTTGCCCTGGGGCCCCTTCCTGACTCCTTGCCTGACCCCCCTTCCAGCGGAGCTCCTGGGGAGGTGGTGGGGGTCGGTTCTCCCTCTTCTTGAGGGATGGGCCAAAGTCATGTTGGATACATGGATACGCCTGTTGATAAAAAGGGTCATGCGCGCTGGAGTTTTTGAACTGCCTCCAGACAACCCTGCGATCCCCTCCAACTACTCCCCATCCCACAGCGCCTCATAGAAACAGAAATTCAAATGCTTTTGTTCAAATGAGCTATAGAACCAATCCTCTGAGCTAAAGAGGGAGGGGTTTTACTCATATTTCTTCTTGGTTCCCAAGAAGACGGGGACCGTCACCCCATACTGGACCTCGGCCACCTGAACACTTATGCAGAGTACAAGAGGTTCAGAATGGTGATCCTACCAGGCCTACTTCCTATGCTGTGTCAAGGGGACTGGCTTTGTACTGCGACATGCAAGATGCATACCATAATGGTCCTACTGGCCCACAGGAGGTTCTTGCCCTTCGGCCAGTCCTCAGCGCCGCGGTGTTCATGAAGTGCCTTGCCATAGTGGCTCGCTTCTCTCAAACGATGGGGTCATTATGTATATCCTTACTTAGATGACTGGCTCCTGGTGGCTCTAATGAGAGATCAGCTGCTGAGGACCTTAGAAGACACCTTTATGTTATTCTGCGAGCTGGGGATCACACTGAAGCTCCCAAAATCGTCTCCATGGCCCAGCCAAAGGCTGCAGTATATCGGGACAGTCTTGGACACCACCCAAGGGAAAGCCTTTCTCCCTCAAGACAGGGCAGACCTGCTGCACAGACTCTGTCTCGAGGATTTCCTCATCATGCCAGGTCCTGGCCAGGACATTCCTTGAGCTTCTGGGCCACATGGCAGATGCCATTGCAGCTGTTCTCTTGGTGCGCCTTTACAGAGTTCCCCAGTGGATTCTCAAGAGTTCAGTGGGACCAGTGCTCAAATGATCTCACCAATGGGTGAGGGTATCCACGCCAGTGTGGCAGACCTTGGAATGGTGGCTGATAAGTTCCAATTTGGAACAAGGGTGCCTTTCCAGTGAGTTAACCTCAGCAGATCCTGACCACGAATGCTTGGTCATGGATGGGGAGTCCATTTCTGGGACCGTCAAACGTGGGGGACATGGTCTCCTTTAGAGCAGACTCTGCACATCAACGTCTTGAGATGAGGGCAGTCCTGTACACCCTGCAGGCTTTCCAGACAGACCTTTTTCCAGGTCCCATGTTGATCCAGATGGACAACATGTCCGTGGTCTTTATATCAACAAATGGGGGAACACACTGCACTCTCTGCAGGGAGGCAATAAGAGTGTGGTTCTGGGCTGTAGAACACAGCCTGGTTCTCACTGCAGTTCATGTTCCTGGAGTCCAGAACACCTTGGCTGACTAAGCAGGTCCTGATCCAAGACCTATGAGTGGGGAGCTCCTGCAGACTGTAGCAGATGAGCTCTTGAAGATGGGGCACCCAGAGCTGGACCTCTTAGCATTCCTGTCCTGCACCAAACTACCCAGTTTCTGCTCGCTAGATCCAGAGCCTGGTGTTTTCTGGCGAGATGCATTGTCACTCTACTGGACAGGGAGGTTTCTGTGCACCTTCCCTCTGCTTCAGAGTCCTTCTCAAGCTGCAGTCAGAAGGGCAGACATGATCCTGTTAGCTCACTTCTGGCCTCTGCAAATTTGGTTCCATCTGCTCCAGCAGTTGGTAGTGGAGCCTCGATTCTCCTGCCCCTGACCTTGCACTTGCTCTCTCAGGAGCAAGGCACTCTGTACATCCGGATCTCAGGTCATTGCACCTGCATGCATGGCTCCTGCAGACCTAGCCAGAGCTTGTTTGGGGTCTCCTCCAGGGTAGTGTGTCTTGGTGGTGGTCAGGAAGCCTTTACCAGGGCCTTTTATGCCATGAAGTGGAAACTGTTCTGACTGTGGGTCTCCACCGTAGCCTTGACCCCTTCACTTGTCAGGAGAACTCTGTCCTGGAGTACCTCTCTCTGTCTGATTCAGGGCTCCGCTACTCCTCCATCGGCGCATCCTTCTGCCATTTCTGCCTATCATGCACCTAAAGAGGGCAAAACTCTTGCTCAGTTGTATCTGTCACACACCTTTTCACGGGTCATTCTGCACCTGAAGCCTCCCATTAGGGATCCTGTTTTTGACCTTTTATTCTTGGAGATGTCCCACAGCTTGCAATATCGAGCAAAATTAATGGCACTTTATGCTGAGAAACAGTTTTAATGACCCTTGGATGCAGGAGTACTAGTCAGTAAAATCGAGACAGACTTTGGGGTGCAGAACCAAGTGGTGCGTGGAGTGGAGATGTTTGAGACTGACAGCTCTGTCTTGGGGTCTCCGTAAGTACAGTCGGGTGAGTGGGTTCCAAGGGCAAGGATGGGAGATGGGTTGATTTTGTATTGAGCTGCTGCTTATTGCTCTGGAGTGTGATTGTGGAAACTGAGAACAAGGCTTTGCTGCTTATTCTTAATCTATGCTGTGGTGTTAAATTGAACCACATTCAGTTCTTTTGCGCCTGTGCTTTGACTTTCAAGCTGATTTGAAATGGCACCTGTCTTGTGGCACCCATCTGACAGTTCATCCATCCCTCACATAGCAGCCATGGACTCCATTCACTGCTAATGCTGTGAACTGATTGTGAGTGACTTTCTATTACTGTTCTGGACTTGTTTTCTTGCTGAACCTTCTTATTATTCAGTTACTAAATGTTGGTTATGGTTCTTCATATGTTTTGCACGTTCATGCAGATCGTTCCTAAATTACTGTATTAGGAAAATTCATGGAATGCTTTTTACTAGGGAACCTGAAGGCAGTAAAATATATCTTGGATTACTATGTGGGTTGCAGAATATATTGGTCTAACAGGTTTTAACCAATGTGTATTTTTAAAGGAAAAGGTCATTATCTGTAGCTTCCCACCCCATAAAACTATATTATTAGGCTTTTCACACAGAACTTTTTTTACTCATTTTACTTATTTTTTTAACTTTTGTAAGTTTGAATTTTCAGACATGGCGGACGTTGTCGGGTTACATTTCATCTGAAAGAGTACTGCACCGCTCACCTCATGTATTGTGGTGAGCGTGTGCAACATTGCACTTTCAGATGAAATGGAACCGCAGTGTCTGCCATGTTTGGGAATCCCAGATTTTACAAAAGTAAAGTGAAATTAGTTAAAATGGTAAAAGGCCAGCCCGTGGCAGAGGGTTGAGGTGCTGGACGCCACACCTTGAACCACACTGGCGACGCGGGTTTGGGAACGGACTCTGGATGCCAGGGGTTGGCAGAGGAAGAAGGATTGAGCATCTGGTGGACTGCTGTCCTCTCCTGGGGTGGGCAGCCTCGCTTTGAAGCAGACCCGGTGGAGACCAGAGCGCTAAAGCAACGATGCAGGAGGGATAACTGGGAAAAACAACTGCACCTGCTGGATGATGGCCTCCATACTCTGTGCTGCCTGAACCGCAGGAAAGACTCCTCCTCCTCCACAGCAGGACCCCAGGTCACTAAGGAAAAATAGAGGGCTGGGTTTCCTGCCCCGGTGCCTTCCCTTCGGAGGAGCCCGCCCGCAGGGATACGCCAGGACAACCAGGGGCGGCTGCAATGTGGTGGTAGAGAGCAGAGCTCGGAAGAGGATGGCCGGGCAGTAGGGTTACTAGGAGGCTCAAGGAGAGGGGGACGCCAGAGTGTCTGAGGAGGTAAATAGATTATACACACACACAGTAAAAAGTAAAACGAAAAAAAGTTTTATGTGCGAAAAGCCTAATTTGGGGGCTGCAGATAACTGTTTCCTTTAACTTCCTGGAGGAGGCTTGACATTAAAGTAATGTACACTGTGTAATAGTTCTTTCTCACCACAGGAATCCTTCGGTATGCTTGACTATAACAGTATTGCCAGCTGGTTTCAGCTGCCCTGAAGGTGGTGCCTGTGTTAATGATGGCAGGTATTAGCCAGTCAGAAAGCAGTAGAAGGCTGCTGCCTGTTGGTGCTGCTGCTAATGAGTCGGACTCATTTCTCCACCCTCTGGAACAAGTTGGCCCCTGGAGTGCTCTCCTTTTCTGATCACTTGATAAAATTTATTTTCAGTAAAATCATTTTATTTCTGTAGTTTCTGCTGCCTTTAGTCTTTATTTTTTCATATCGATTTTTCTGGTATTTGTGGGTTTTCTCCCGCTTCCAGCCCGAGGCTCTGGCATGACTGTGCGTCGTTGATGAGCAGTACACACACCGTGGTTCCAGCTCAGTCCCTTCTGCCCACGCATAACAGTGCTGCCCCTCCTTGCCTCGCTACCTACTGGACCTCCACCGGAGAAAGCGGAACTATTGGGGGAGACCTCCTCCACCCCCCGGAGAGGAGCCTACTGGCTTGCTCAATCCTGCTCCTCCCTCCCTCTCTCACCCCCATGTGCGACACCTCGATGACCTAAGTTGTTCCCAAACCCGGTCACCGGCGTAAAGCGGTAAGGCATTCAGCACTGCAGTGCCACCGGGCCGCCCCCAATCTTTGTTTAGTAGTTTTTCACTATTTTGCTGGGTTTTTTGTTCTTTTCAGTTCCCAGGAACCGAGAAATCTTCCCTGACTGGCTTTCACCATGTTCCCATGCTTTGTTTCTGACCTCAAATTTATATATTTTCCCTATTGGGAACTGAATATTTACTTTTCTGACGTTTTTGTTATGTCAGATAGACCTAAAAGAGAACTGGACCTACAGGTTTTTAAAATTGCATCAAGTGTTTTAAAATTGTGGCCAAGGCAGACTGACACCACAATCTTTAAGTTGTTTGGGTCCAGATCATAACTGTGAGCGTTGCACAAAATTTTGCTCTAAAACAGTTTTTTTGGAGGCAAAAGTCCTGAAATTACAGCTTTCCTGTCTCTCTCCCCTCAAATAGCCTCTTGAAGAGGGGTCCTCCTCTCAGCATAAATCTAAAGATAGGTCGTAAGAACCCCCAGAAAATAAGTGATGAAAATAATTCAGACCAAGCCAAACGAGATATTCTGAGCAGGTTTCTGATTCAGTGCGTGACAGAAAGAAAAGGGAAAACACATCACTACTTCCCACTGAAGAGAAAAGGAGATGCCAGTGACACAACAAAATCCTTCTCCTGAGGAGTTGGCAATAGCTTAGCAACTTTATCAAACATTTCAAACTGGGGGCAGTTTAATTGGTGCCTCAGGTGGTCCTTTCACGCCTGTTCCCAGAGACCTTGACCAGGACCAGGGTTTTATTTTGAGGAAGGCAATGATGAAGAGGAGGAAGAATAGAACCTGATGTGTTCCCTGACCAGGAATTTGGCTCCCTTCACATGGTGAGGAGGATTTCTCCTCCCATTACACATTTTTTCAGCACATTGTTGACACCCTAGACCTCTGCATATAGGAGACTATTGAGGAGAACGAAGAGGCTGACTTTCTGGATATGACAGGTCTCCCTCCTCCCAAGAAGCTGCTACTTCCAGTTCACAAGTCCCTTTGCAGGGTAACCTTTAAATTACTCCAGAATACCATCTCCATTCCTGGAGTGGATAAGAAAATAGAGAAGTATTACCAGCTACAGAAAACTAATGCGAATACCTTTACATGCATCCTGACCATGAAGGAGTGGTACAGGCTGCAGCCTGTGACAAGACTAAGGTGTCTCTTTCCTCACAACCCACTGATAAAGAATCCAGAAAACTGGACACGGTGGGCAAAAAATCATACACCCTGGCGCCTCTGCTGTTGCACCTTTCTACATGCATAGCATATACAGCACAGTACCATAAGGCTTTGTGGAATTCAGTCCTGGCTGTTATGCAGAAGGCTCCTGGCAAATTGTTCAGGATCTATGGAAACTAATAAAACCGCATTGGAGGCTATAAAGTAGCAGTTTCATATGGTAGTAGATGCCAGTAACACTGCCTCCAGATCTATGGCATAAGGCATTTCCCTCAGGAGGTTTGCATGGTTAAGAACTACTAACCTCTTGAAGGGTACTCAAATTAAAGCTATGGATTTCCCTGTGAGAACAGTTCTCTCTTTGAGGACAAAACAGAGGCATACAAGAAAAAGGTGGAAGAATACAAAACCACCTAGAAGAGCAATGCAGTTGAAGAGAAAGCCTCACTTTTTACAAGCCCTAAGGAAGGAGGGGTTATTACATTAGAGCTTTCTATCCCATGCCTCGGATCTACTCAATATGATGGGCTTCTTTAGAGGAAGAGGTAGAAGTGCTTAAAGCATACTGATCCTGACCCCTTGCCTAAGGCCGAGTCCAAACAAAACCCATGATGGGGATGCCCAGGTCGCTTCCTGTCCCAGTAGGAGGAAGTCTGACCCATTACCTCCTCCAGTGGCAGCTCATCACCACAGATAAGTAGGTGCTGGAGGTGGTGGGTCAGGGACTCACCCTACAGTTCAAGAAGTTCTTCATATACCAGGGAAGCAGGACTTTCAAGTCTCTAACCCCACAAGGATTCTGTTGGGAGTTACAGGTCAAGTCTCTCCTGTTAGCAAACTCAGTAAAAGAGTGCCTTCTTCCTAGTGGGGAAAAGGCCTCTCCAAGATACTTTGTCACCCAAAAAGGGGGAATGGCACCAATTTTAGACTTCAGGCACTTAACATTAACATCTGTTAAAACACCAAGTTCAAGATGATCACCTTGTCAGTGGTGAATCCCTCCTTACAACAGGGAGACTGGCTAGCCTCCCTAGGTGTCCGCGATGCCTACTGTCACATCCTAATTGGCCCTCTCACAGAAAGTATCTCAAATTCAGACTCTTCAGGCCATTACTAGTTTGCAGTACTTCCATTTGGCCTGTCCTCAGCCTCCAGGGTCTTCACAAAGTACCTCACAGTGGTTGCAGATGATTTAAGATGACAGGAGGTCTGTCTTTCCTTACCTGCAATACTGGCTCATAGTAGACAAGTGTCTCAAAACTCAAGAGACTCTGCGACTCACTCAGCTCACCCTAGAATCACTGGGGTTCCTGATCAACACAGACACGTCCTCACATGGAGCCAGTCTGACTTTTGGAATTTGTAGGAGCAGAGCTGGACACTCAGCAAGGGAAAGCCATGCTTCCTCTAGACAGAGTAAATAAAAAAAAAAAAAAAAAACTCCTAACCCTGACAAACTTTTTAATTCTCAGCCAGCCAGGCACTTCCTCAGGCTCATAGGCCACATGGCCTCCACTACAGTGGTAGTCCCAGGTGCCAGGTTTTCAGATGAGGGCATTCAGTACCATCTGAGAGCTCATTGGTCTCGACAAGGGACTGCTGTCAAGGCTGGCCCCAGTCACCAAGACTGTCCTACAGGCCTTGGACTGGTGGAAAGACAGTCACGATCTCAGGGAAGAAATTCCCTTCCAACAGAAGGAACCCTCCAGAGTGCTCTCTACAGATGCATCCCTTCTGGGATGGGGAGCACCTGGCAGACCAATCGATAAGCTGACTATGGTTTCCCAATTAGTTCAGATGTAACATAAACCTCCCGAATTTAGAGCTGCATACTGTGCCATAAAAGCCATTGCTCCCCAGCTCAAGAGCCAGTCTGTCCAAGTCAGGCCAGACACCACCACCACCATTTTTACAACATGCAGGGGCCACAAGATCCTCCAAACTCTGCACAGAAGCCATGAAGATCTGGTTCCTGGTTTAAATTTTGGAGATGCAACTAACTGCCATCCACAGACAATGTGCTGCGGACTCGCTGAGCCAAGATCAGCCAGAGCCACCATGAGTGGACCCTAAACAGACAATTGCTGGCCAGTCTTCATGAGGTGGGTGTGACAGGGTTGAATAAGACCCTGTCTCATTTGTTATGTAGAAAGAATTAAATGCAAGGATCTGTTGTATCCTCTTCTATTCTGTCACTTGTCTGTCTGACTGTGCAGTCAAAGTTTCTTGTGAGACCTAGGAACTAGCCACTCCTGACTATCTCACTATCCCTCCCATCGCTCTGCCTTTACTTGTAGTTTGTCTCCCCCTTCCCCCAGCGTATCTGAAGTTATAAAATGTGTTGATCTTAATGTAAACTGGGATCCCTAGGTTTGAAAGCAAATGTATATAGTTATACTGTTGAAATGATTGCAAAACACTATTTGGAATTTAGGTGGTTAACCTGGAGTGCAACACTGGCACTTTGCAGAGCTTAAACAGGAGGTCAGTTCTGGGATGCCATGTACTGTTTTGTTGCATCTGCAAGGAAGGAAACTGACAAGAACATTTTTGAAAACTAGGATATCTTCTTATCGAGTTCCCAGATAAAGACTTATAAAAAGAGCAGCAGTGCTTTTGCTAGAGAGAGACTGAAATTTGAAATTAAGAAACACTCAGAAGGAGGACTTTGTTTTCTTTGTTTGTACTGCCTTTCTAAATAGTTATACTGAGCACATTGTATTTTATTTTGCTGTTAATAATAAAACACTCACTGGGATTCTACAACTGCTCTGGTCATCCTATGCTACCAGGCCTGTGCCTTGACGACAGTGGGGCACCCCACAAATCGTTCTCTTCACCTCCAAACACAATCATTGATTCCCTGTACTGCTGCATGCCTCCAGCACTGGGCTCAGTGCCAGTGGATGCCGCATCCCTCAACTGGACTGGTAGGTTCCTGTACGCTCTTCCTCCTTTCCCCTAATTCTTTGAGTTCTCCTCAAGCTCAGGAGATGGCCAGCAACAATGATTCTGGTGGCGCCAGACTGGGCAAGGCAGCCATGGTACACTCTGTTCCTCGCCCTGGCAGCCAGACAGCCCATTTGCCTACCTCTGAGCCACAGTCTCTGACTTTGCCTCAGACAGGGATAACATACCCCAACATAGTCTCTTAGCCTCAAAGCTTGATGCTTGAAGGTTAAAGTTCCCCTACTCATTATTCAGAACAGGTCCTCAGAATCCTTAGCCTAGCAAAAGTACAAAAAGACCCACACTTTCAAGCGGAAGAATTGTCTTTATGGTTTTAAATACAGACGGATTGACCCCCTGCAACCTAGCCTGCCCTCCATACTGGATTATCTAGTTCACCTGCAGGCCTCATCCCTGAAAGTCCACGTAGCAGCCATTTCAGCTTACATTTCTACAGGTAAAGAGAAATCTATAATTTCTCATTCCATTTTCAAGAAATTCTTGAAGGGCCTTCTGCATCTTCAACCCCACTTAGGGAACCTGTCCTTCCCTGGGACTTGAACCTGTGTATAGCCAAGTTGATGAATGCCCCATTCAACTCTATGGCTATAGCAGAGCTAAGGTATGTCACTTGGAAAACAGTTTTCCTAGTGGCCATCGCTTCTGTCAGGAGGATTTCAGAGCTCCAGGCACTCTGCACTGAGCCCAACAACATCATTTCCCACAGGGATAAAGTAGCTCTCAGGACCAACAGAAAATTTCTTTCCAAAGTGGTGTCTGCATTTCACCTTAACCAATCCACAACTCTTTAGTCTTTACGTGACAAATCCACTCATGGTGAGTGCAGGCTCCTCAGCCTGGACATAACATTGGCACTGACCTCGACATTAAATCTCTGAAAGAGACATATTAAATCTCTGGAGAGAGTACAAAGAGGGCTACTCACAGGATGAAGGAGGTCCAGGGTCTGGACTATGAAAACTGCTTCAGAACCTGGGTGTATACTCCTTTGAATTTAGAAGACTGCATGGAGATAATGTGTTTAATCTATAGGGCATTAAATGATGCAGTGCTGTGGGAGCAGTTAAAGCTGGTTTGAGGGAACAGGTACATAACACAAGAGCACATCCACTACAGATAATTAGGGAAAGGATTAATATGGTTAGGAGAAAGCACTGGTTGGCAGTAAGGGTTACTAAAATTTGAAATAAGCTCCTATTGAAATTGTGGCTAGTAAAAAAAATGAATTTAAGGTTAAACTGATAAGTATTTGATTAGCAATAAAATACTTGGGTCTGACTAACTTTGTGGTGAGTATATGGATCTTTGATATAATAAATTGCTCCGATACACCTATGAAACCTACTATCTGGAGCATACTAAGCAGCTCAGGGCTTGTCATACCAGCTGTTCCTCACTTATGGTGAGGTGGGCAGGGAAGACGAGCTTCTAAGAGAACTCTCTCGTTGGATAATCTCTTGCATCCAGTTCTGTAACAGTAAGGCTGGCAGACAGCCACCTCAAGACCTCAGGGCCCATTCCACCAGGGACACTGCAGCCTTGGTTGCAGCACAGAGAACATACCTTTACTGGATATCTGCAAAGCAGCTACTTGAAAGACTGTGCACACCTTTCAAGGACTGCTGCTTGGAGGTACAGTCCAGATCTGATGCCAGATTTGGTACGAGGATTCCTGGGTGAGAAAAAAAAAAAATTACTTACCATAGTAATATTGTTTCTTCCAGTGGATCCTTCAGTATGCTTGACCTCGCCCATCCTCCTCACATTACCTGTTTAACAGTTCTGCAGTCCTTATCACAAGCCAAATTCTTACTGAAGGGCTGATTTGGTGTGATATTTCACAGTTAAACATATTATACATAGTTCAGCCTTTGGTGGTTAGTTTTTCTTGTTTTTTCTCTCTTCCATATGTTTTTTCCACTATTCAAGAATAGGATTAGGGATTGTATGTTTTTTCCACTATTCAAGAATAGGATTAGGATTGGGGCCTTTTGCCCCATAGGCTTCTAAATGAATCTGACTCACTAACAGCTGCACCACACAGCAGTCTCCTACCACTTTCTGACTGGCTAATGCTCTGCCATCATTAACATAGGCACCACATCCAGGGCAGCTGAACCCAGCTGGCAATACTGCTATACAGTTGAGCATACTGAGGGATCCCCAGGAAGAAACAATATTACTATGGTAAGTAATATTTTCTTGTTGAGCTCATGGACCATATAGGCGTTACAATAGCCTGGGTTTACCGTTTGTTGCCTAAAGTATTTTGTTTCAGGCTGAGCACCTTTATGGCAGTTGTTGGTATGTGAAATGTGTGAACTTCTTTGGGGTATCTGTCATCAGGTCACCATAGGAACTTCACCATTGGTGAAGCAGGATCAACACAGAAGATTTTCAGCAATACCACTAGTTACCTCGCTGACATTGTCTACCAATGTCATCAACCCTAGAAAAGCGTGAGTGGATACGCCCTCCTCGTTCTTTTCCCACTATCGACTTGATTACATGGGTCTCCATGAATGTCCGATGCAGTGTCATGTAATTTTTGCCTTTATCTTGTTTATGTTGAGAGTTAATCCTTCAGCTTCTCTCTTCTGTTTCTGCCATTGTGGAAAAAGATTGCCTCTACAGACGAACACTCACTCTGTGTCTGCTGTTTTGGGCTTGACCATGCAGTCTCCAACTGTGAACTCTGCCAAAAGTTTAATCAAGCAACCGTGAGCAACGCCAAAAGGCATAAAAATGTCCTCATCGCCCGGCCAGTGGGCGCTGAGGAGCACCTGGACACTGCCTCACTCTGTACTGGTGACCCGGGTTCAGGAGCGACCTTGGGGTGACGGCACGGGAAGAATGGGAGCAGGATTGACGATTGCTCTCTCTCCTGAGTTTGGGGGGGGGTCGCCCGTTCGTAGTCCGCCATCACGAATGGAGGTTCGGTGATAGCGAGCACAGGTGATACCAGGTGACCGTAGGGTGTCCCATAAGACATGCGTGCACATGCCTCCACATGTATACATCATAGGGGTGCACAGGAGTGGGACGGGAAAACCGGAGAAACCCAGAAACTACTAATTTATAAAAACAAAAAAACTTCTTCCTCATGGAGCTCCAGCTAGGCTGTTCCAGTAGGGGTCCACGGGGTCCCTCCATCCCAGTCGCCAGTAGGGTCGTTGAGCTCTCAGGCCGCTAAGGCCCAAGACAAGTCCTTGGGAAAGTCATAAAAGACAGATCGGGACTGCTTCTGGCTGTGGCAGTCCCGCTTCTCACTGCCTCGTCTGGGTACTCTATCGACTGCACTGATGCACAAATCAGCTGTCCAGGTCTCTGTTCCTACCAGACCCCTACTGACAGCACCTCCGCCTGATCTCCAAGGCGGCTGTCTACCTCGGGTTGTTGGCTTCTCTGTTGATGATGGGATTGTCGCTCTACAGCCCTTCCTCATGTCTGATGCTTCCCAAGTCCTCAGGCTATGGGCTCTTTGGACTCTCAGGGCCTGTCTGGCTGGTCATCTGCACCATCACCCCCCGCTTGATGTGGTCATCTACAGCGTCTACCCGCAATGATATTTTTACCAAATTCACTGTGGTTTTGGTGCGCTTATAGGCCTACATCGGCTGCTCAGTCTATGGCACCATAGTCATCAACACCACTTACGGCCTCCATGGACTGCATCCCTTGGGCCGTCGTCAGCTCCGGTCTGACCTGGAACTGGAACAGGTCAATGTTGAGGAGGAGTGCGATCCTGATCTTATTCTTCCTGATGAAGAAGAGGAAGAACCCCCCTCAGACAGATCCACACCTTCCTTAGTGAATGAGGACTCTGTCAAACATACCCCTAGGTTTCCTCCAGAGGACCTTACTTTCTTCAATAATTGGGGCAGTTGTCCTCAGCACGGACTTTCATACCAAGGAGGAGGATGCCACCAGAAAAGATCTGGTAAATTTCCTTGAGATTCCAGAGTTTCCTGCACTGAGGAATGCCACCACTACAGCCTGGCACAAGCCTGACATGATGCCAGCCATGCTCTCACAGGGCTGATGAGCTTATGCCCCTCAGAGTTTGCCTTACTTTGCTGCCCCAACCTGAAACCAATTCTATGGTAATAAAGACAGCTAATGATCGGTCTAAGGTGCCCAAGCACCTTAGCTCCCTTCCCTGAGAGCCCTAGAATAAATCTCTGTGGTAAGCAGGTTTATTTCAGTTCAGTTTAAAGGTTTATTTGTTTGGCAAAAGCCTTTATAAAACATACAAACATAAAATGTTTGTAGAATTCAGAAACAGTTACGTAAGCAATAACTTGTACTGTATAAACTGAACATAATTAAAAGTTCAAAAACAGTACGTATTCAACATATTGCATTACAGCATCTGTCTGAAGTATCCATTTCTCCTAGAATTAATTCCTTTAATACAAGTTTGTCCAGAAAAGTTTAAGAAAGGCCAGGCAATATAAAAAACTATTATTTCAGACAAATTGTCCAGTCCTCCCACTATTTAACAGCGTACCAAAAGCATGCACAATCCACTGAGGATTCCAAGCTGCAGACATTTTATGCTCCTTATAGGGCTCCACCAAATGCAAAACCAACTAAAAGAGGGATAGAGTTACAGTAATTCTCCAAAAAAGACCTGATGGTGCAGCCTGGGACCAGGTTTTCCATCCTTGCAAAGCCCTTAATTGGGCAAGCTTTCTTTACGCCAAGATGGGTTTTGGCCCATGCTTGTCCCTTGTTTGTAAGTTGCATGGAAGAAATTACTTCAGAACAAACCTGCACTCTAAATGTCAGAAACTTGGTCTTGCCCCAATTCTGCATTATCCTGTCACAGACTAATAATTTCCATCTTGCAGCATTATATTGGCAGTCAGTGCCTGATATTCTAATGGTTTGTCCCAGACATCCTCTTCCTTTAAAAGTCTGACCAAGGAAAACCATGACCATTTCCCAGCCATACTTTCAAAGCTCTCCTTAAAATAGTATCAAAAGCCTCTGACACATCGTATGTTGGAGTAGCCTAATATTAGTCAATATATAAAACAGTAACACATTCATACAGTATTTAACATAAAGCATTAAGACTGAATTCAAACTGTATAAAGTTATGGCTCCATTGTACTCAGGAGTCCATAACACATAAGATAAAATGCTCCATTTATAATCAAGTCCATATTCAGAATACCATCTTATTATAGACGAGACAAATTCAGAAAACTAGATAGAAGAAATTCAGATTCCATGGGTCTCTAATAAAAGCATCATTAAAAGACCCACTAAAGGTCATTGCATATAGAAATAGTAAAAAAAAAGGAAAACAGTTAAACTGCGCCAGTTGGAGAAATGTCATATACCAGCCTCCAGCTGAAACTAAAACGGCATCAAAATCATGGCTAATGTATCAGTCGCTTGGCAGCTCAAACAGTGCTTTTCAGGGTCCCGCTTGAGACCCAATTCTTCATGTTCATTTATTTGACTGAGTAGCTAGTCTCCTAGCCCAAAGAACAGTGTCCTCATTGAGGAAGTTACCCCTCATTCAACCTCCATTTGTCAAAGATACAGCATCTTTAGCACATTGGCAAGGAGAGGAAGTCTGAAATAAAATGTATGGAGGTAATCTCTTTCTCCTTAACCAGGAGTCCTTCAAATTCATAAGCTGTCCCCAACTCCAAGCCTCCAAGATGTATCACAGAAGTCACTAAAATAGTGTCTTAATTAGAGCAACAAAAGGGATGTCAATTAACCATTTTTAAGCATGTACCTTATACGATAAAGTAAATTCAACGCTAGCATCCTTGCACCTAAATAAACAATACCTCCACTTGTCGAAAACTGCTCCTGTCCAAAACCAAGCACCTTCCATACATTTAGTGAGGCAAGTCTAGGGGGAGACTCCGCTGTCCGATTCACACATAATCTTTGTAGTTTAATATATGCAAGATGGTTAGGCTAGCTGTAAATGTTTAAAAACATTGATGCAATTTCTTTTAAAATTTGGACTCCTTAATGAACCTTAAGCCTGCTAAGGGCCCGATCCCAAATACTCTTTCCTTATTTGTTTGACAGAAAATGTTAGGCTAGGAAAGTATACAAAACTTTTTAAAAGGGTTACCTCCAAAAACAGCTCCACCATCTGCTTAGAACAGCATTTCTGTATAAACCGCCTTTAAGATAACCACCACCGTAGCGTTTAAACAAACTTATCTCCCTACTTTGGAGCTGTAGATCAAAGATCCCATTCTTCCACATACGGCCTTTCTTCACTTGTTACTCTACTAATTGAAATACCATCCTGTAGATACTGTCCTGCAGCTCCAGTCCGCTGACACCTCAAAAGGTTCAGTTCATTCAAGTCATGAGCTCTATAATTAAATTAAAGCTCAAGACAGCTATATAAATGGTTTTAGAGGAGATTCTGTCTTACATGTCCTTTCATTCCAAATCAAAAGTATTCGCCAGGATGCCAAAAACCAATAGTCGGCAGCACGCCTGCTCAGAGACAAAATTTATGCTGCTCTCAGCTTTTAAGCTATAATAAAAACTCTAATCCAAAGACTGTGGATAAAAATAATGTAAGTTCCATTCATGATGTCTTAATTGGAGTTTTTACCTCGACTCTAACAGCTGAGTTCCTTATTTCATGACTGCTTCGGTATCTCTGATTTTCCCATTGCCAAACTACTGGTCTACCTTGTAGTACTCTACCTGCCCCAGATTCAGGCTCCCACAAAAACAGACCAGAGATTTCAAAAGCAGCAAAGGACGCTAGTTTTAGAAAAATTTCTATCCACAGTGAAACAGCAGAGTATAAAATTAACTCTACATGGAGCACCAGCACATCCATCGTGCTGCCCCCACCAGTAGTGGAGCACTGCAGGTTTAATGCCTCCTCCACCCTTGGGCTGAGGATTGCCAACTACCTTTGTCATATGTTGAAGTACCAGAATACTAGTTGGAAGAAGGGCAAGGCCGTGGCCCAGGCCCTTCCAGATGGCACCCAGAAGCAGGAGCTTCTTATATGCTTTAAAACCGCTGAGGATATTAGCAAGCACCTCTTACGGGGTCCTCTGATATCTCGGATACTGTTGCCAGGGTTGCTGCCACAGGCATTTGCCTCTGTAGGCACTCCTGGCTGAGGGCCTCAGGCTTGCTGCGGATGTCCAACAGAAGGTGCTGAATGCCTCCTTCAATGACTTCGGAACCCTTTGGGCGATGTCCAGGATATCATTAATGATTTACGTGCATTTGGCAGGGCTGTCAAATCTGTCCACTTGCTCTGTCATACACAACCCAAGAGCAGACAGAGCCCTCCCTTTCGTAGGGCATCAAACAGGCCAGGAGCAGACTCTCTGCCCTAAGACAAGCGTAGAGCCTCCACTGCTGGAGCTGCAGCCAAGCGCCCTGGGGTGACGGACCAACCCCTTCAACTGACTCTGGTTGACTCCTTGCCAGACCGCCCTCTTTCGGTCTCCAACCAACGGGGTGGTCGGAAGTTGCTCTCCTCCATGTCAGTTAATGGAGAACCCTCATGTCAGATACCTGGATACTTCAAATCATAGAAAGGTGTCACTCTCTGGAACTCATCAAGCAACCCCCAGAGCGACTCCTGTGTCCTCCATCTATCCCCAGGCCACCTACCTGTTCTCTGGGAGGCAGTCCCTTCTGCGCAAACAGGCCATCTGGCCAGTGCCCAGGTGCCAGAGAAACAAATGGTTTTATTCCAGGTTCTTCTTGGTCCCCAAAGAACTGTGAATCTGAGGCTCATATTAGACCTAAATGATCTCAATCTGTATGTCCAGTATAAAAGTTCCGGATGGTGACTTTTGCCAGGCCTCTATCCCTTTTCAAGCAGGGCAACTGGCTGCGCTTCTGGGCATGCAGGATGCTACTTTCAGTACTTCCAGGGAAATCTGTAGCTTCCAAAATTATCTTATGGCACAGAGATGGTCAGTTTGTGTGATAGTTCATCCATGAAGAAAAGTATTCCATCTCAGATAAAAACAAAACAAAAAAAAAACGCTAACAGTATTTAAAGGTTTTCTTTTTATTTCAAAGTGTTTTCAGCTGTTCCCCAATGTTTTGCCAACTTTTAGCTTCTTCTGGGGACTAATAAATAAATATCTAAAATATAAAATTATTTTAGTATCATGTATTCACTATTCATATTTCCAATATTTTTATAGTAATATATACAGTTTTGTGAGTACCATCGCCATATTCTTCTTTAAGATTTTCAGTTACAGTGCAAAGTGCTATAAATCCCATCAATAT
This sequence comes from Neoceratodus forsteri, assembly GCA_016271365.2. Classification (NCBI taxonomy): domain Eukaryota; kingdom Metazoa; phylum Chordata; order Ceratodontiformes; family Ceratodontidae; genus Neoceratodus; species Neoceratodus forsteri. Next base: position 353,891,815 of record CM057452.1, on the reverse strand, counting down.
AAAACATCCATGCCATACTAGTCTTTACTAGCCCAAGTGGCTGCCTACTGAATCACCGACCATTAGCTGTCTCTATATGCCAGTTCTTATGTACTTATAATTTATACCAAATGTCTTACTTTATTCTTGCAAGAAAACTTGATTCTAATATTAATAAGGAAACTAAATCAATGGAGCAGCTGCTCTTTAAGTTATAAAATATTCAAACGCTGGTGAAATTCATTCACCTGTTATATTTGCAACTCGCTTTCTTGGGGTAACTTTCATGCTCCTACACACAGTGCTTTTCTCTAAAAAGAACATATCATCCATTATTAACCAAAAGTTGAAACCTGACAATGGTTTCTCAAATTATTCTAAGGGTGCAAATTACTTATTAGATTCTTTTCAATTTTATATCTCTTCATTTTTACAGGCTTATTTGGAAGTGCGGCTGCTCTCAAGTCTGAAATATACATTTCAAATTATAATCCATTAAACAAAGTGTTCCCAAAGCATTTCTGACTCTGCCCGTGCATTTCCTATCTCATATGCTTAAGTTTAAACCAGCATTTATACAGTAATCCCTTAGGATTAACCCCAGATTCCATGTGCTTTAAGCATGAATGCATCTCATAGTCAAAAGGTAAGTAACTTACTTCAGATTTGGCCCTATGCGGCTTGTGAAGTTTTAGTGGCACCAAGAGGCTTAGTATTGGCCTTGTCTCTATACCCACGGAAGAGTGCCATGAAGTCATCAGTCATGCACAAGGTGTCGTTGCATAGCAACAGGGTTACTATAGAAAATTCTCCTCACACGGGTATACAAGGCACAGATGCGTTGAATTGCTTGTACCGTATATTCTATGTTTTGATGCTTATTGCATTTTTTTTAATTTGTACTTTTTGCGTCCCCTCCTCTCTCCGCGGTCATCCGCCCGGTCCACGGACCCTCGACTGAGCATCCCCTTGAGCCCGTACTCCTGGACCCCCTGGATTACCCTCATGGTGGAGCGTGGCACCCATCCCTTTGGGTGCCACGAACAGGATAGGGCGGGAGTTGGCCTGGGAGCTGATAGCAGCCGGTAGGGCATCGCATGGCGGCGAGGCGGGCTGAGATTTTTCTCTCCTTAGAGGCGGGGAGCGTGCAATGGCGCCAGCGTCCGTCCCCCATAAACCTTTCTGTCCTGTATGCTGAGGTACTCCTGGCCTCCACCAGGTGTCCCCATGCATCGGCGGCGTCAACGCGCCCTCCCTGGAGAAGGAGAGCAGTCGTGGGACGCTCAGTCCTTCTCCCCTGGCTGGCCTTCAGCCTGACCTGGGCTCGTTCCTGAACCCAGGTCGCTGGCGTCATGGAAATCAACACGCTGCGGCGGCGGGCCGCTTATTGCATTTTTAAAGGTGCACCTGCCTGGTTCACCAGGGAAATCTCGCTGCTCCCTATTCTGAAACAGTTTCTCATCGATATGTAATGAGCCTTGTGACTGGCTGATGACATCATGGCACTCTCCTGTGGGTATAAGAGGACAAGGCCAATGCTAGCTTGTCCTCTGCGCCACGGGTCTTAACCAAGTGCTTAGCAGCAGTAGCTGCAGCTGTCGAAGGAGAGACTGTATGTTTTTCCTTATCTGGATGATTGTCTCTAAAGGCGCATCCGGGGAACAACAACTGCGGACCCTGGAGAGAACTTTTCAGTTACTTTGAAAAACTAAGCCGTGATCCCGCACATGCAATGAGCCGCCAGAGCTGAGATCTCGCGCATGAGCTGGACGCTCATGTGCAGGCTCTCATGCTCTGTTTTTCAGATGTATTTTGGAGCACTATCACTGCTAGATTTTGATGGATAGCATGATTCTTATAATTGGCATGCAAAAGTTACACATCAAGGTAGTGTTGATGCCAGGTGTGCGTTACAGGGGTAATGCTTAGCTGGGTGGCTGAATCGTGTGGCTGCTCGGTCCAAGAATATTTGAAAACCGCAGTAAAAGTAATATATTTTGGGATATACAGGGTCATTTTAGATCCAGCATTTGACAAGTATGTACATAAAGGCACACTACTCAGCAGTTATCAGAAACTGAAGGGGAAAGCTGACACTGCCCATTTAAATTCAAAGTGATGCACAAATCTGGAAGCGAGAATGTCAGTGCTGGTTTTCTGTCAGGATATGGATCAGGAGTTGATGATTCCGAAGGTTGAGAAAAAATGCGTGCTTAAACTTAACTGTTTGCTATACTGGTTGTTATGAGAAAAGGGATACTGCATATGTGTAGAACTGTAAAGGTTATAAGGTAATGTTAGAAGAGAATTAAAGTTTTGGAAACCTGTTAAAGAAGGGGGATGCAACAGGGTTGAATAAGACCCTGTCCCTGTTTGTTATGCAGAAACAATGAAAAGCAAGGATTTGTTTTATCCTATCCTTGTCTGTCTGGTTGTGCAGTCAGATTTTTATGCTAGACCAAGGAATCAATCACTCTGATGGACTTGTAATATCTCCACCTTGTCCCTGCCTTGAATTGCTGTTTCTACCTTTTCTTCCCTTTGCTTATCTGTGGTTATAAAAATATTTTGTGAAACTGTTTGTGCAAACTGGGATCCCTTGGTTTGAAATGTATGTATTTATATTGTTGAAATTATTGCAAAAGCTGATTGGAACTTGGGGTGTTAATGCTAAGATTCAGTTTGACTTGCACAAGCTCATTTGCAGAGTTGTCAATGGGAGATCAGTTCTGGGACATAATGTCTATTTTGTTGCATCTGCAAGAAAAGAAACTGACAGAATGCTGGTATATTTTGTGGGGAATCGGGATCTCTTAAAAAGCTTGGGATGCAGAAATTAATTGCCAGGCAAAGACTTCTTATAAAGAGAGAGCAATCTTTTATTATAAAGATAGAGATTGCAATTTAGAATTAGAGATGCCCTCAGATGAAGGGCTTTGTTGTGTTTAAACTGCACAATTTAATTTTTATTCTATTATTTATAAGATGCTACTTGCAAATTTTATAACTGCTCCTGGTTTCCTATGCTTCCTGAACTGTGCCTTGATGACTGAGGCCTTCTTTGCCTTCCTCCTTTTCCCTGATCCACAGAGTGCTGGTCAAGTCTGAAGGGACAGGTGTGGATGATCCTGGTAGCACCGACTGGCAACACCAATTCTGGTACCCAAATCCCTCAGTCTCAGCAGCAGGCCTTTGTGGCGCGTCCTCATGCCCCAACCTTCCCTCCTGTCACAAGGAGAAGGTCTTGAACCTGGACTTTCAGTCCCTGCACCTGACATCTTGGTTCCTGAACGGCTAGAGTTCCAGGCTTTGGGTCTCTTTGAATAGGTTCTCCATGTTGTGGAGGGGCCTCTCGAAAGAGTTGACCTGTCAGTGCGATGCCTTCAGGTGGAAGGCTTTTCCATTTGGAGACAGGGCAAGGAACTAGACCCCTGTCCTGCTTCTTGCCTAGCATTCTGGACTACCTATGGTAGATGATCCTCAAAGGTGCACTTGGCAGCCATCTCTGCATACTGTGTACAGGCTGGTATGCTGACAGTGGTGAAGGAAAATGTAGTTGAGTGCTTATTTAAAGGACGTGACCACTTGTCCCGCTGGTGCATGAACCACCACTACCTTGTGCCTTACTGCTGGTATTGGTAGTGCTCATGGGAAGCTATTCGAACCAGTGCACAGGTGTGATGTCTCATCTGTCATGGAAGACCACCTTCTTGGTGGCTGTCACCTTTGCCAGAAGGATCAGTGAGCTCCAAGCACTCTCAGTGGAGTCCTTTTGGTGATCTTTTTGGGGATATCTCTGTCATCAGGTCACACCTATGGAACTCGGGCGACAGGATCCCACGGAAGCTTTTTCTGTAGCGTTCCACATTGTCAATGGGTATTAATAATGACTGGATATTGTGCACCCCTACCAGAGGAAATGGCACAATGCAAGCTTTAGAATGTTGGGCACATGAAGATTCCAAGCAGGAGCAACTCCCCAGTTAAGCTGTGCCGTTTGAAGGGGACAGAGCTACTTTTATCTTCTCTCAAGATACAAGATTTCAAGACTTCTTTGGGGCTGCAATTGTGCATATAGGTCGGGGCTGCCTGTTTTCAGGGGAGCACCCTACATTAAATCGTGCCTGCTAAGTTGCGGCTTTCAAATTGAATAACCTGCCTTTTCCCATTTCCTGTGTGGCTTGGGAGCCATTTCTACCTTGTTAGTGTTTTTAATGGTCTCCATTTGACAAAAAAAAAAAAAACCACGTGCTACAGGTAGGTACAATTTCATTTATTTCTGGAAGTGTATGGTCTCTCTGGGAGTCCTTTGGTTTTGGTGTTTGGGGGAGTCCAGGCTTTGTATTTCTTGTTTGTTTCCTCAGTTAATTTGAATTTTTGCATTTCTTAAAGGTTTTATGTTTTTTTTAACCACAGTCCTCTGTTTTTCCATTTGCATGGCTGCAGTTAACGGCTGGGCACGTGCTCCTACTTCAGGTCATTTTCCTGCCTTTGTTCTTGTGCATGCCTGTGGTGCTTGTGTTTGCTCAGCACCCTAGCCTATTAATTGCATTACGCTGTTAGCACTTCAGCGCCTTTTGGAGCACGCTGCCCAGGAAGTGCACTAACATCCCGCGCACACCACTCAGTGAGCCTGCACATCTGTTTGGCGTGCTACATTGCTGCATACAGCTCAATGGAGAGTTTTGTTAGCTCAGAAAAGCTATATCCAGACATTAGGGCTAATAATTATTTTTACCTCAGATTACTTGGCACATAGTTATCTCTCTCTCTGGCACCATGGCTTACTGGAGACCATAAATCATGAAATGATATAAGACCTGTGAATGGGTGATGTAGTCCTCCTTCATGGGTTCCTTTTGCCCTCATTGTGTTGGTCAACACCTCTCAGTCGATCCTCTGGCCTGGGAGGAGGAGCACCTGGTTCTTCCTTGACAGTGGCAAGCAGATTTGCGAAAAATCACTTTCGTGGCTCCTGGGTGAGCTTGTGCCGCTATGTCTCGCAGGACATCCCAGCAGACACACCCTACCCAATCAGGCCCCTCAGGTCCGGGCGCACAGGCATGTTCAAGTGTGGTGCAGTGCATTTGGGCTGCGATAACAGATTTGCAGGAGACTCTGACCTTGCCTTTTAGAAGGCCATGATGAGGATAATGGGGAACTTGAAGTTCCTGACCTTAAATTAAAATAAAAAATAAAAAAATGGCTTCGGATAGGGAGGACATTCCTTCCCTCTGTGGAGGAGGAAGAAAGGGAGTGGATGGAGTCCAAGTCAGGGCTTTTGTTTCCTCCCTGTTTGAGTCTTGTCTTTTTGGATAGCTGAGGCATGTAGATCATTATGGCTCAGGAGGTACAGTCTGTGGAGGCGGTGGCTGTCAGTCAGACTCTATCTACATCCGTTTCGCTTCTATCTGAGCAAATTATTGAGCAGCAATAGGCAGGTGTGGATCAGAGAAAGCATCTTTCCTCCATAGTCACAGATCTTCCATTTTTAAGTAAAGGATCTTGCGGTGGAAGCTCCTTTGCTGAAAGGCAAGGCTGTTTGTATTTCTGTAAAAACACCGTCCCTGCCTATCGAGGCTTTCTTGACCTAGCAGATTCTCATGCCATGCAAGTGGACTTCAGCATGCAGGAGGGTTTCGCCTCTGTTAGCACAAACACTGTACATCTTATGCTTCTATTATTGTTACCAGAGCCTGACAAGATATGGGACACTACTCTGGCCAGTTTTGTTCCGCTTGACTATGAAGATGCTAACAGTCTGCAATTGATGGCCATGGCCTACACCTTTTCCAGGTGTTATACACTGGAGAATTGTGCATATCAGCTTGCTTGGCCTACTTTATTGTTTTCAGCCATTAGGGCCGTGTGTCTTAGTCATTGGGTCACTGATCCAGCTTCATAAGCTATCTGTTTAAGCTCCCTTAAGGAGGCTTATGGTTTGATTCTGACCCAACATAGAAACAAATTGATTGCAGATAAGGACTGCTAGGCCCATCCAGTCTGCCCATTTTCCTTACCTACTGCAAAAGCCACACACTCTACTTGATCTCCGGCTTTACCTTCTCATTCCTTCACTAGGGTTCCCTATGTCTGTCCCATGCATTTTTGAATTCTCCCACTGTTTGCCCCTACCACTTCTGCTGGAAGTCTATTCCATGCATCCGCCTACCTTTTCTGTAAGAAATACTTCAAGATACCCTTTAATCTACCCTTCCAAACTCGTGTCATGTCCTCGTTCCTGAACATCTCTTTTTCAGAAAGATGGTACCCTGTTTATGGCATTTAGATATTTGTAAGTTTCTGTTATATCTCCTGTCTCTTCTGTCCTCCAGGGTATACATACTGAGGTCTCCCAGTCTCTCCTCATATGTCTTTTGGTGCAGGCCCTGCACCATCTTTTGTTGCCTTCCTTTGAACTGCCTCCACCCTCCTACATCCTGATGGAGATGCGCCTCCAGAACTGGACATAGTACTCAGATGAGGCCTGACAATGATTTGTATAGTGGCATCACCACCTCTTTTCTTCTGCTGGTGATACCTGCTCCACCTCTCCCTGTGTGCACTGCAGCATCCCACTGGCTGTCCCTACAGCTTTGGCACATTGTTTGGCTGTCTTCAGGTCATCAGATATGATTACACCCCATATCCCTTTTTCTTGCTTGGTGACCGTCCGTATCTCATCCTCACCTCCTCCCATTCGCTCCATCGTGTAATCTCCTCTGGGTTTTGCACCCAGATGCATGATTTTGCACCTTTTTAGCTTTGAATCTCAGCTGCAACACTCTAGACTATTCCTCTAATTTACCTAGGTTCCTCCCCCAATTTTTCCACCCCTCCCAGAGTATCTACCCTGTTGCAGGTTTTTGTAATCTGCAAAGAGGCACACCTTCCTTCTAGCCCCTTTGAGATGTCCACTTGGAAGACATTAAACAGAACTGGCCCCAGAACTGATCCCTGTGGCACCCCACTGGTCACCCTCCTTTCCTCAGATTGAGCCCGTTTACCACCACCCTCTGTCTTCAATCACTCAGCCAGTTCCTAACCCAGTTTACCACCTGCAACACACTTTCAGACTGCTCAGCTTGTTCACAAGTCTTCTATGTGGAACAGCATCAAAGGCCTTACTGAAATCCAGGTAGTCCACATCAATAACTCCCCCAATCCAGTTCCTAGTCACCCAGTCAAAAGAAATCATTTAGATTTGGTTGACATGACCTTCGCTGTGAATCTGTGCAGTGTTGGATCCTGTGCTCCACTGGATTCAAGGTGTTCCACAGTCCTTTCTCTAAGTAGCAATTCCTAATTTTCCACACTATTGAGGTGAGGCTGACTGGTCAGTAGTTTAGAGCTTCTTCCCTACTGCAGTTTTGTGAAGAGGGCTACATCTGCTGCCCTCCAGTTCTTTGGAACTACTCCCATGTCAAGTGATTTCGTTGAAACAGGGCTGCCAGTGGTGCTGCCAGCCCTCCATAGTTCCTTAAAGGACAGCTAAACAAGTACTTTGGTCAAAACGAAGTTGCTGAAATCAAAACACATCGGGTCGGAAGAAACACCTACCTTTTATATGGTGAGTTTCGTGTACTGCAAAAATAAGAATTTGATGCTGTTTTGTTATGTTAGTAAAAATGTAAAGCGCAGCAGTAGAGCTTTCAGTCAGTGGGTTGGCAATGAAGCGTAGACTTTCATGGCAGATAAGGACAGCTTGGCCTACCTACAGGATAAGCTGCAGATCCTAGTTAACAAACAGCCTATTTCTTCTACCCCCCACAAGAATAGCCTTATGTCTGTCCTGTGCATTCTTGCAAGCTCCCACAGTTTTAGACCCCACAACCTCCTCAGGAAGGCTCTTCCATGTGTTCACCACCCTCTCGGAAAAAAATACTTCCTCACATTGCCCTGGGCCATCTCCCTCCATCTTCAAATTGTTGTCCTTGTTCTTGCACACCTCTCTTTCTGAAAGATGCTACCCTCTTGGACTTTGTTGATTCCACTGACTTACTTAAAAGTTTCTATCATGTCCCCCCTCTTCTTTCCTCAAGGGAATACTTATTAAGCTCCTTTAGTCTCTCCTCGTATGGCTTCTCTTGCAGACCCTGCACCATTTAGCTGCCCTCCTCTGGACTGCCTCCATCCTGTCTGTGTCCTTGCGGAGATGGGGTCTCCAGAACTGGACACAGTACTCCAGATGGGGCCTCACCAACTGTCTGTACAGAGGGATAACAACTCCTGTTTTCTGCTGGTGATTGCCTCTCCTATACATCCCTGTATCCCCAGCCCTCCCTACTGCCTTCTCACATTGCTTGCTAACCTTAAGATCATCTGATATGATTACCACCAGGTCCCTTTCCATTTTGTTACTACTACCCCCATTGTGTACTCTTCCCTGGGTTATTGTTTCCCAGGTTCATTATTTTGCACTTCTTTGCATTGAATCCAAGCTGCCATACTTTTGACCATTCCTCCAACCTTGCCAAGTCCCTTCTCATCCTTTCCATGCCAACTTGTGTATCAACCCTGTTGCAGATCTTTGTGTCTTCTGCAAAGAGGATACTTTTCCTTCCAGTCCCTCTGGAATGTACGCTTATAAAGACATTAGAAAGGACTGGACCCAGTACTGAATCCTGTGTTCACTAATACCCCTCCCCTCTTCAGAGTGGACACTGTTTACAATTTACCTTTTGTGTCCTGTTGTTCAGCCAATGTTTTAGCCAGGCTGCAGGTCCTGGGACCCACTCCCAGGCTGGTTAATTAATCTTTTGTGTGGGCCTGTGTCAGATGCCTTTGCTAAAGTATAGGTAGGCCATGTCCATAGCCCTCCTGGTCTACTACTTGGTCACCCAGTCAAAGAAATCAATTTGATTACGTCTGACATGACCTTCCTGTTGTGAACCCATGCTGCCTTGGGTCCTGCGCCCCACTGGCCTCTAGGTACTCAGCAGTTCTTTCCTTCAGAAGTGATTCATCACTTTCCCTACCACAGAGGTCAAAGTGATAGGTCTGTAGTTTCCTGTCTCTGTCTTGCTCCCACTTTTGTGAAGAGGAATCACATCAGCCTTCCTCCAGTCCTCAGGTACCACATCATCCTCCATGATTTGTTAAAAGGGTAGTCCAGTGGTGTCACTAGTTCTCCCTTAATTCTTTTAGAATTCTGGGGTGAATCCCGTCTGGTCCCATTGCTTTGCCCACCTTCAGTTTTAGGAGTTCTTTCAGAACCCTTTCTTCTGTGAAAGGACTGGGATGGCCCCCCTCCCCCATTCCAGAGTGCTACTGTTAATTGGATTAAGTACCTCCCCTCCTCCTTTTTATGAATACTGAGCAGAAGTATTCGTTCAGTATCCCTGCTTTTTCACTGTCTCTCTCTGCCCACCCACCGTCCATTCTGTTCAGCCTCGCTATCCCTCCTTTTTTCTTTCTATGCTCCCTGATGTACCTGTAAAGGTTTTATTCTCCCTTCTTAACCGAGTTGGCTATCTTTTCCTCAGTTTGGGCCTCTGCTATTCTGACTTCCCTCCCGGCTTCATTCTGCCTTAACCGGTATAGTTCTCTGTCCAGCTCATTCTGTCTTTTCTTACGCTTCTAAATGCTATCTTTTCTTCCTAACCTTCCCGCACCTCTTTTGGGAACTATAGTGTTTTTTTTTTCTTCGCTTGATTTGTTTGTTTCACACAAAGGCTTGTTGCCTCTGTGATGGCAGTTTTGATATTTCCCCATTGTTGCTTCACCCTCCTTCTAGCCTGTTTGCTAGTGCTTTTCTAAGGCACTCTCCCATCTTCCAGAGTCAGCCCTCCTGAAGTCCAGAACCCTCATTTTGTAAGGCATGACTCTGTAGCTTGAGTTTATCGTGAACCACACTGTTTGGTGGTCACTTTTTTCCCAAATGGCTACCCACTTCTAGATCTGAGATCCCTCACTGTCCCCATTTGAGAGCACGAGGTCTAAGATTGCTCCCTCACGAGTAGGTTCCAAAACTAGCTGTCTGAGGCCTGGCACCTGAAGGGCATCAAGAATGGCCCTGCTTTTGGATGTGGCTGCAGCAAAGGTGCTCCAGTTGACAACTGGCATATTAAGTCCCCATCAACAGTATCTCCCTTTCTCTGCCATCCTAAGTCTGCCTTCTATCATATCCTTGTCCATTCCTCCTTCTGACATGGGGGTCTGTATACAACCCCTGTGCAGATTGTGGTGCCATTTCAGTCTCTGAGGTGACCCACAGTGCCTCCTCTCCTCCCTGTTTTACTCTCTTGTTCAGTTGCTTTTATCCTTCCCTATACAGAGAGCTCCCACGCTCTTCTACCCTCCGTGTCTCTCCTGTGGGTTGTGTACCTTGGTATGTTAACATCCCAGTCATGGTTCTCTGTGTACCATGTTTCTGTGACTGCTATCGATATCCGGGCATCCCTCTTCCATCAAGGCCACCAGTTCAGGGAGCTTGTTGCCCAGACTACGGGCATTGGTACTCAATTACCCTCCATTTCTTGATGGCCTTACCCTTTTGCCCCATCCCCTGTCCTTATTGCATTTGTCCGTTTCCCATTTACCCCAGCGCTCTCCCTAACGAGGATCCTGGACAGATGCAGACCACTCGCGCCAGTAAAGACCTGCATCACTCCAGGTGGACCCCCAGTCTCCAATGAATCCAACCCCTGAGCTGTGCACCCGTTTTTCAACGACTGATTGACTCCATGGAGTGGAGCACCTAGCCTCACCCATGCCATAGACAGGCAGCGCCTCTGAGAAGGTCACAGTGTGCTAGTTGTCTAAAGGCCCTCCCAACTCCACAAACTCTTTCTGCACTGCTGTGATCCTTTCTCAGCCAGGTCATTTGTCCCTGGTGGACAGTGACATCCAGCTCCTTCCCCTTGCAGCTGCTCCAGTGATTCTGAAGATTCATTCCCTGTCCCTCAAGCCATGGTGCCAGGCAGACATCTTACCTCCCTCTCCGTTCCTCCCCAGTTCTAACCCCTTAACAATGGAGTCCCCACCAGGAGTTGTTTCCTTCCCTGTGGAGTCCCATGCCACCCTCCTGTAGGTCTGCTTTGTGGAGGTTCCTATCATCCTCCTTGGTCTTCTCTGCAGGTGCCTCCATAGAGGAATCACACTTTGCCATAACGGCATATAAATTGTGGAGAGGTATAACTGGAGGGATTCACCTCTATTCCACCACCCTCACTGGGCCCATTGTGGTCCAACTGCTCCTCTTTCTTGGCAACATCTGAGGCAGTGGTAGTGGCCCTGGTGGTCCCTGGGTGGGAGAAGAGATCCCCAAATCTTCTAGCCAACTCAGCCTGGAGATTAACAACCTCCTGCCTCAGCCCAGAGAGGTGCCTGTAGATGGGACAACACTGCATCCTCCAGACGTCTCCCAGAAGACTGCTGCTCACAGCCGCTGCACTGATCCACTGCTATCATGTCTTATTTCTGGCCCCTTAACTGTTGTTTTGAATACTTACTCTTTCCTAAGATGGCCCCTTATGGTAATGTGATGATATCATTGGAGCATTCACACATGCACAGTAAAGGATTTGCCCCAGAGTCACAGTGTAAAGGTTTTAATTCCACTATACACAAGAAACTTCAATACAGATGCCTTCTCAGTCTGGAGGCGGTGTCGCTCCAACTAAATCATCACGTTACCATGTAGTGGCCATCTTAGGGTACTGCTGACCTGCAGACTTTAAAAGCTCTGCTGCTGTGTTTATATTTTTACTAACATGATGAAGAGAATAAAATCCTTATTGTGGACTACATGAAGCTCACCGATAAAGGGGTTTCTTCCACATACTTGTTTAGTTATCCTTTAATATTCTAGGATATGTCCCGTCCGGCTCCATTGCCTTGTCCACTTTGTTTTTTAGTTCATTTTGGACTCTGTCTTCCGTAAATGGACTGGTGTCCACTTCCCTCCCATATGTGCTCATGTTCCCTAACTGTGGTCCCTCTCAACTCCTTCTGTGAATACAGAACAAAATATTGTTTAGTATTGGAAGCTTTTTCCAGAGTCCCCTTCCACACACTTTTCCCCTTAAAGCCTTACAATCCCACCCCTGGTTTTTCTCCTTCACCTCTGTACTTATAAAAGTCTCCCCTTTTTTTTTTAACCTCGTGCTGTGTTTTCCTCCTGTGTGTGCCTTTGCGCTCCTGACTGCTTTCTTTGCTTCCCTCTGTTTATCCAAGTACACTACCCTGTCCTCCTCCTTCTTTGTTTCCCTGCACTTCTTGAATGCCGATTTTTGCCCTTATCTTCTTGGCCACTTCTTTGAGAACCATAGTGGTTTTCCTTTTCTCTTGCCGTTGTTTACTTGCCTAATGCAAAGGTTTGTCTCCTCCACTATGGTTCTTTTCAGATGGGCCCACTGCTCAACCTCCTTCCCTTCCTAATCGTCCCTCCCTGCCAGGGCATTCTTGAGACATATCCCCATCTTAGTAAAGTCCTCCGTCCTAAAATCCAGGACCCTCACCTTTGTGTGGCTTGACTCTGCCACCGTAGTCGTACTGAAACATACCGTATGCGATGATCATTGGACTCAGGTGTCTGCTCCACTCTGACTTCCACAGATCTGTCCTTGTTGGTAACACGGGTCCAAAATTTCACCCTCCGATACTATTTTAAAGGATGTGTGGTAGGAAAGGCTAACTCCAGTGTCAAAATAACTGTGCAAGTCTACTGTAACCCAAAGGGGTCAAAGGTAACGGACGAGCAGACAGTTCCAAGGGGGATTCTGTTCCTTCAGATTTTGGCTCCAGAGAATAAGGAGCCTACTTGGTTAACAAAAGTTACAGTATCAGAGTAGCTCTGGCCAGGTGCTGTGCAGAGGCCCAGCACCAAAGCCTGCTGCCTCAATAGAAGGCACTTGGAGACCATCGCTAATTCCTTTTCTTTAGTGGAAGACTACAGGAGTTCTTTTTGAATGGGCGGAGAACGATGTCCGATGCCTTATTAAGGGCGCTTTCCTCCGTCCCGGTTTTCAAGGACATCACAAAGGCCAGGCATTGTCTCAGAGACCCTGACTCCCGTTAATCATTCGGGCCGTCGTGCAGGTCGAACAAGGTCAGGGGTCCTTTGGATCTATTTCATAGTCCCCAAGAAGTGTTTTGGGCGGGGGTTCAGGCCCATTCTGGATTCAAGCACCTAAACAAGTTAGTGCACTATAAACCATGTAAGATGGCATCCCTGAGGTTGATCAATCGGACTGTTCAGCCCGGGGTCTTTTTAAGCTTCAATACATCTTACAGATGCCTACCTCCACATTCCTGTCCATCAGTCCTACCTGAGGTATCTCATGTGCTTTATACTTGGCCAGTTTTTCCAGTACAGGGCGCTTCTGTTTGCCCGTGCATCAACCCCCATCTCAAATTCCTTGAAGGTGTTGATAGTCCTGGTAGTCAGTTTTGACAGGAGGGCATCATGTCTATTCTTATTGAACAACCTGCTTGTTCATGCACTGCATTGTTCCTGGGAAGAGGTCAGTGCTCAGGACCTCGAGTAGCACGGCTAGGTGGTGAACCGGGAGAAGAGCTGTCACGAGCCATCTCGGACCTTTGAAATACCTGGTGGTAAAAATTTCAACACTAAATCAGGGAAGGTTTTTCTCATCTTCCCGAATGAGACTTATTGACAGAAGTACAGTGGCTCAGGACACAGTCATCCGTATTCGCCCTTAGTCTGCTGTGGTTTCTTGGCCTCATGACAGGCAGCAGTAGATTTAATTCTGTGGGCTCGCTTCCATTTGCTACCTATTCAAATTGGTTTTCTGATGTCCTGGGATCCTCATTGGAGGATTATGAAGCCAGGTTTCCTTCTCCCTTCAGCTTGGCTGCCCCTGAGTTGGTGAATGGATGTGCTGGATTTGAGTAAGGGTTCCACTGGAACTTCCCAGCACCTACTTCTCACAGCAGATGTCCGCTTGCACGGATGGTGGGCTGTCCAGAGCCAACTTCCCACTCTGAGAATTTGGATCAGCCTAGTAACAGCATCTCCACCTTTATTTGTGGAGATGAATGTGGTCTGACTAGCTCCCTTTGGTTTCAAACCATGCTGCTAAACATGGCTTACATAAACATTAATGTGGCACAAGCAGGAGATTTTTCGAGAGGCTGCCAACCTGTCGGCAGTCGCCTGTCAGGGGAGTTGAACCTTCAGGCGAACTGGCTAAGTAGCTGAAATGTTCACCCTGTGGAATGGAGGTTGAACCCAGAGGTTTCGAACTGCTGTGCAACCTGTTTGGTCAACCTCAGTTTGATCTTTTCACATCCAGTCACAGTGCTCAGATCTGAAGAGGTTCTTCGTCATTTTGTGTCCACAGAAGGAGGCAGTGGTCACTCAGTAGTGGACCTTCAGCAGAGTGTATCCTTCCTCCACTAGCATTTCTTCCAAAGTCGTGTTTAAAAAAAAAAAATAAAATACAAAATAAAAAGATTAATAATTACAAAAGACACTCTAGAGGAAGCTGCTCTTAGCTGCAGAGTGGCCGAGAAGACGTCTCTCTGACTTAGTGAATCTTGCTCAGCAAGCACCCTTTCACCTTCTGGTGCAAAGAAACCTGCAGTCAGGGTCCCATTGTCCACCACAATCCGGGAATGATGCAGCTTGTGGCCTGGCTCCTGGGAGGCGGAGGAGGCCCTCCGAACAAAAAAAAAGGAAAAAAAACTTGTTTTTCTCAGAGAAACTAATTGACACTGTGATGGCTGCCAGAAACCTCTATGTCCGCAGCCTATGATCCGTAGGGGAAACCTTTTTATCTTGGGCCAGAAGGCAAGGATTTTAAGCCTTCAACGGCTCTGTTCCACAGATTTTGATTTCTGCAGGATGGCGTAACAAGGGTTAGCACTGGTATGCTGGAGAGGCCAGGTTTCTGCTCTTGGAGTACCGTGATCTATCTTGAGAGGGCTCTTGCAGTAGGTATTTACCTTGAAGACTGCAACCCCCCGCGGCCAGGACCACACAGAAACTTTTAGCTAGCTGTGTCTGATGGGGACCCGCCACCAACGTCATGTGACCAATGTCAGCGTGACACTATATAGTGGTGGTCTCCACACCCGCCTTCAGTTTTTCCCGCCATCGACCCGGAAAAGTCAGACCGCGATTGTACGCTGCAGTTCACTGCTTTTGGATGATCATCCGTTTTCTTCAAAACTTGAGTTTTTAGTTTTTGTATTGTCGCTGCCATCTTTTGTGAGTCGCATAAAATAGAATTAACAGTTAGGTGTGGCCGCGCCGAGCTCCCGCAGACAAAGACTCTCGCACACTTTGCCTCTTTTGTTTATGCCCGGAGCAGAAGGTCAAGGATTGCGAGGCTTGTTCCAGCTGCTACCAGGCCACAATCAAGCACTGCCAGCAGGCCCATGAGGCCCATTTGTTGAAACAAAGAATGGCCATGATGGAAAAGAACTCTAAAACTGCTGTGCAGCTTTCTCCTCCTCAACTGATACCTCCAAGCACAAGAAGAGGAGGGAGAAAGAGAACATCTGAACCAGGACAGGTCCCCTCTCATCTGCAGCTGTCCTCGGATGAGTGGCATCCTTCATCATCTGGGAAGTAGGCTGCTGCAGCCAAGCCTGCCTTGCCACAGGAGCAGTCCTTAAGCCTCCCGGCGCCACTGGTCACGATGGCTGCAGGCGCCTCGGCTACATCATAGGCCTCCGTCGCTCTTGGGCCTCTTTCCACCAGCGGTCTCTGTTGCCGGGGGCCGATAAGCTGCTAGTTGGACATTCCAGTCGAGCACCCGCCAAAACTTTGTCATCTAGCTCTGGAAACTCCAGGGCCGCCCGATTATGGTTGATAAGTTGGGTGTTGGTACCTCGACGTCTGCCCAACCAGCCTGGTCGATAAATCTGGTGTCTGTTTACCCGATGTCACCCAACTGAACTGGCGTTGGGATCGGTGAGGGCCGATGATTCCCAGTTGCCAGATGTTCCACAGCTCTCCCCAGTTGTGTCCCCCTTCTCCCCTGTGGAAGAGCTTCTCCGCCTCCCCAGACAAAGGAGGCAGGATTTATGGAGTCATCCATCATGGCATGCCCTAGCTCACCTGAGGATCTGACTTTGGTTGTCCTAGATAACCCTCGGGTCTCGTATGCTAGATTTTCCAGTCAGACATTCAACCTGGTTCTTCCAAATCATTTGAGATCGGGTTTTAGGGTTCCTCAGTGTCCCCTTCAGGCCCTCCTGCGCTGCAGTCTGGTCCTCTGTTGGGCTACCTGCCATCACATTTTCAGTTTACACACTTTGGGGCTACCACTGTCAGGATACCAGACACTGGGATATATTCAGCAGCTTATTCTCCACTGGGTTGCCCGACAGAAGCTTATCATGCACCTGGCTACCTGGCGCCAGGGGTTTCCTGCGAATACCAGTCCCCTCGCCTCTTCCCCACCATCAAGGTGGACTTCTAGGCTATCCTACAGTCATGATGGTCAGAGACACAAAAGCCCAGCTCATGTCAGGCTGGATAGCTGCGACTGGGGGTCTCTAGGATCTGGTGGCTCAGCCTTCCGAGCAGTGTCAACAGGCGCCAGGCGCTCAGAAAGAGCCTTCATCAGAGCGGACACGGGTAGAGCACCCTCTGACACCGGTAGCCTTCTCGGCCTGATGTCCAGTCCTGGTCTTGGATCCGACTCGCACTCTTCTTCATCTGCGTCTGGATTAGAGACTCTCTCACAAAGAAACCTCAACCAAAGGAGTCACCAAAGTCTCCACCTGAAGACCCTTCTTCTGCAGACCTTCTCAAGAAAATTGTGGAGGTCTCACGAGTGGAAGTCTGATGCTCAAGATCCTAAACGCCAAGGCTGGCAGACCATTTGACTTACAGGCAGCATCTCCTCCTCTCTCCTTGATTGAAACCACATGAGGACTTGGCATTCACTATTTGGAATGATGCCCTTCGACACGGCAGTAGTGAAAAGGCCGCGACCAGGCATATCAGACACCAGGGAAAAGACCACCTGAGTATATACCAAGGCAGACTCTGTAGTTATGCAGTGGCCATGATAGGTCTTCAAGACGAGATGTATGGGCACCTCCTCCTGACAAGGGTCGAGACAGCTGGACCAATTTTGGAGGAAGTTTTATTCCTCATCAACATTGGCCATGCTCGCTTGAACTATGTAGCCATATGTTGTTCTACCAAAGTCTCTTTACTCAGCTGGAGCCGGCCATTGTGGCACTACCAGACTTGGAGTCCAAATCCATTTTGCAGACTCCATTAGATCCACTGTTGCCAGGCACCTTTAAGGGCCACATATGATGCCTTGGACTCTTCGGCCAGGCGCGCCACAGCGGTTGGCTTCAGGAGAGTTTCCTCGCTACAGATATCTAGCTGGCACCGGATGTTCAGGCGACCATCCAGGATGCTTCCGCCAGTGACTCTGTCCCTTTTGGGGTGAAGCCCAAGACCTCATCACCAGTCTGCAGGATAGAGGTCAAGCCCTTAGGTCGGCCCACACAATGTATTGCCCTAAGTTCGAGGCCAAAAGCCTTTTCATTGCCAAGCAAAGTGGCAGGCCAAGCAACAGCAGATGGCCAGACGCCAGCCCAAACGCGGGCTCAGTCAGCTACAGCCGCCCCTCCTGCAAAGGCCCAAAGAGCCTTGGGTGCAGCTCCCTCCCCTGCTTGACTTGTGGTCCGCCGTCCTCTTCCCTATTCTTTGAGTAGCTGGTGGTGGAAGGATTGCCAGTCATCTGCAAGGGCGCGGCAGTGACTACCGACTTATGGGTCCTTCATTTAGTCGAACAGGGCCACACCTGTAGTTTTTGAAGAAACCTCCAGACAGGCCCTAAGTAGTGTCCCATTATCCAAAGGTGTGTACATCCCTTTCTTAAGGGAAGAAATCAGCTCTGTTAATGAAAGGAGGCAATAGTGCCTGTTCTGTCCAGCCAGGTAGGAAAGGGATATTGTTCCCACTTCTTCCTGGTCCCCAAATAGACAGGACTTATGTCCCATCTTGGATTTCTGTGCTCTATACCTGTACTTAGAGAACAAATGGTTTTGAATGCAGACGTTTCAGGCCTGCTGCCCCTTCTGCATAAGGGACAGTGATTCTGTGCTCTGGATATGCAGGGTGCCTATCTGTGTATCCCAATATTTTAGGCTCATCTGCTACCTCCAGTTCACTTTTAAGGGAGCACTACCAGTTCATGGCTGTCCGCTGGCCTGTCCTCGCACCTCTGGTATTCTACCAAGTGTCTGGTTTATTGGTGGTGGCCCTGAGACACCAGAGCCACTGTGTGTTCTCTACCTTGTTGACAGGCTTCTGTCAGCCTCTGGCCGAGAGAGAAAGCAGCTAGAACTTTCCCTATCAGCTACCCCGACCTTTCTACACAGGTTGGGATCCCTGTAAACTTCCCAAAATCCCAGTTTGCCCCTTCCCAGCACCTCCAGTTCATTGGAGCGGTGCTGGATACTATCCAGGGTATGGCTTTCCTCCTGGACGGGTGGAAACATTGCATAGGCAGGCTCAACTGGTAGCCTCCTGCAGGAGGGTACCGCCATGTCAATTCTTCGACTGTTGGCCTTATGGCAGTGGCCATCCCTCTGTTCCTTTAGCCAGGCTGCACTTGCAATCTCACAGTGGACACGCAGGGCACAGTGGGTTCAGAGGTTGGACGACCTTGACCACTTGGTAATGGTCTCCAGTCTCGATGCAGCAGGATCTTCTATGGTGGTAGGATCTCAGCAGTCTCACCAAAGGGGTCCCCTTCCAGGTCCCTCCTCTCACCCAGACCCTGACTACAGATGCTTCAGGGATGGCTTGGGGTGCTTCCATGGTGCCACAGGACTCAAGGGCTGTGGTCTCCTTTAATGCTCTCTTGGTACATAAATGTGTTGGAGATGAGGGCAGTGCTGTGGGCTCGTAAAGCCTTCCAGCACTTGATCCAATTAGGGTTTTCTGTTAGTCCTGTCGGACAATGTGTGTGTAGTCTGGTACCTCAACAAACAAGGAGGCACTTGCTCATGTATCCTCTGCAGGAGGCGATACGGGTGTGGAATTGGGCAGTTCTACATTGGATTCACCCACAACCATTCTCATTCCAGGTGTGCAAAACGTCCTAGTGGACAGTCTCAGCCGCTCTTGAGTCAGAGCCCATGAATGGGAGATGAAGCAAGAGGTGGTCAACCACATTTTTGACCAATAGGGTCATCCAGACCTGTATCTGTTCAAGGCCCTCATACAATGCAAACTACCTCAAGTTTTGCTCGCTTACTCTCGGCATGGTGCTTTTGGCTAGATGTGCTATCTCCATTTTTGTATGCCATCCCTACCTTTCCAGGTCTGCAGAGGGTGGTGCTCAAGCTTCAGGCGAGGGGCCTCATGGTTTTGATTGCCCCATATTGGCCT